>JADMNL010000022.1:549258437-550477500 GCA_016271365.2 Neoceratodus forsteri | reverse complement strand
CATAATAGTCCAAGATGCTTTCCAAAGGACAGGAAGAAGGGTCCAAGCCCTTGCCCTGACACCAAATGGAAACTCTCTTCCATTTGAAGGCATAGCATTTCCTGGTCGACTCCTTACGGGACGCCTCAACAACATTGAGGACCTCGTCGGAAAGACCCAAGGCCTGGAACTCTAGCCGCTCAGGAACCAGGCCGTCAGGTGCAGGGATTGAAGGTCCGGATGGAACACCTTCCCCTAATTGACTGAGAGCAGGTCCGGGCGAGCTGGAAGCTGCCTCGGGAGCCTGGAGCTGAGGCTGAGGAGATCTGGGTACCAGAACTGGCAGGGCCAGTCTGGGGCTATCAGAATCACCTGCGCCTTGTCCCTCCTTGCTTTGAGAAGCACCTTGTGAATCAAGGGAAATGGGGGAAAGGCGTAGAAGAGGCCCAGGGTCCACAGCCTCGAGAAGGCATCCCCCTGCAGCGAGCCCTGCTGAGGGGGGCGGGCATGAAACAGCCTCAGCTTCGCGTTCTCCCTGGAGGCAAACAGGTCCACCTGACGTGTGCCCCAATGGGAGAACAGATCTTGTACTACCTCCAGCAGGAGAGACCACTCGTGAGATGCAGCCCCTATCCGGCTCAGGGCATCGGCCAGGGTGTTGGAGGCTCCTGCCACATGAATGGCTAGGAGATCCGCCTCCAGGCTGTGGACGAGTGACCAAATGCGGAGAGCTTCCTTGCATAGAAGCATGGAATGCATCCTGCCCTGGCGGTTTAGGTAGTACATGGTCGTGGTATTGTCCGTCTGGACTCGGACCACTTGACCCCGGAGAAACGGAGTAAAGGCGGTGAGAGCCAGGTGGACCGCTCGGAGCTCCAGCAGGTTGATGTGGCATCGGGACTCCCGCGGGGACCAGAGGCCGTGCGCCCGGTGTTCCCCCAGATGGGCACCCCAACCCATCAGAGAGGCATCGGCTGATAGAGAGACCGCCGGCTCGGGGAGGACAAACGGGATGCCCTCCTGCAGATGAGATGGAACAGTCCACCACCGGAGAGCATTCCACATCTCCTGGGTCACCATCACTAGCTGGTCCAATGGATCGCAGCGTTGTGACCACTGGCTGGCCAGTCCCCACTGAAGGGGGCGCATGTGCCAGCGTGCCCAACGGACCACGCTGGTACAGGCCGCCATGAGACCCAGGAGGCGCAGGAAGTCCCGGGCAGGGTGCGATTGCCCAACCAGAAATGATTGGGCAAAGGAGGTAAGAACCTCGGCCCTGTCCGCCGGGAGCCATGCTCTGGCTCCAAGAGAGTCGAGCTCTGCCCCGATAAACAGAATCACCTGCTTCAGCTCGAGTTCCAACTTGGCCTCGTTGATGAGAAGGCCGACTTGAGAGCAAACCTGGAGGGCCAGATCTCTGGACCGCTCCACCTCCTGTCTGGAGGGGGCTGCTATCAGCCAATCGTCCAGGTAAGGGTACACCCGGACACCTCGGCGCCAAGAGGAAAGCTGTCACCACTGCAATGCATTTGGTGAAGACCCTGGGAGCTGGAGACAGGTCAAGGGCATGGCTCGAACTCGAAGAGGGATCCCTCCGCTCGAAAGTGAAGAAATCTCCGATGTGACGGACGGATAGGGACATGAAAGAACGCGTCCTGCAGGTCCAGAGAGCAGAACCACACGCCATGTTCCAGGGATGGTATTATCTGAGCCAGAGTGACCATCCTGAAGGTTTGAGACCTTAGGAACTTGTTCAGGTCGTGTAGGTCGAGAATGGGGCACCAGCCCCCCATCCGTTTCGGAACCAGGAAGTACCTGGACACAAACCCCGGGTCTGAGGGAGGATCCGCCACCTCGATGATCACCTCCTTTTGGAGGAGGAGGAGAGCAGTGTCGGCCCGACAAGCCGACAGTGAGGCTGCAGACCCCGAGGCCCCCCGAGGTGCGACGGCTCTGAAGGGCGGGGCCTGCTCGAATTCTAGAGGCAGGCCTTTTCCCACCACCTCCAGTACCCACCTGTCCGTGGTAATAACGGGCCAGGCGGAAAGGAAGTGCTGGAGCTGTCCCCCCACGGGGAACCTGGGGTGAGGTGACGGAGTTGGGGGCGACACCCCTCAGCCCATCACTGGGCAGGCTTGGAGGAGGAACCGGCCGAGGGACCTCCTGGGCCTTTACCTCCCTGCTTCCTGTTGGAGGAAGCCCGGGCTTGGGTTTGGGATGCCAAGCCCGAGCCTGCTGGCCCTGACGTTGCTGGGCCGGACGTGCCGCGGGCGCAGAAGGACGAAAGAGCTTAGGCTGTGGTTTGCGGCCTTTGTTCTTCTGAGTGGAAGAGACCGAGTCCAAGGTAGCATTGGACTTCTCGGTCCTCTGCAGTTGACCTTCCACCCCAGGGCCGAAGAGGTCAGTCCCCAAAAAGGGAACATCCGCCAACTTGTGCTGGGTATCCGAAGTAAAGGTGGATATCCTCAGCCAAGCCCGACGACGCATAGCCACTGCGGCCGCCACAGACCTGGCACATGAGTCCCCAATGTCTAAAGCAGTCTGGAGCTGCTGTTTGGCCACTGCCCTGCCCTGGTCCCGCACCTGCCTGATCGTGGTCTGCAGATCCGCGGGAAGATGAGGGACGACCTCATCCAGGGAGCCCAACAGGGCATGAGAAAAATGTGCCATGAGGACGGCCGAACTGGCCTGGCGAAGGCCGAGGGAGGATGCAGCATAGACTTTTCGCCCGGCATAGTCCAATTTCTTCGACTCCTTGTCGGGAGGTTTGTCCACATAACTAGCTCTCGCACGCCGAAAACGCTGTCGGTAACCAACCCTCAGCTGAGGGTGTTCAAACCGGACAGGGAACCGGTAGGGACCGCATACTTCCTGGCCATCCTGGCCGAAGGCGCAGGACAGGAAGCAGGGCGCTGCCAGAGCTCCAAGGCCGGACCCACTATGGCCTCGGCCACCGGAAAGGCCTCCGTAGGGAAATCCCCTCGGTCCAGAATCTCCGTGAGGGGATACCTGGCCCGTTTAGAAACGGGTTCGAGCTTCATCCCGGTGGACTCCGAGATGAGCCGAAGCAATCCTAGGAAGGACGAAGGGCTATCGTCCACCGACTGTCCTCCTGAGGACTCCAAGTCTATTCGCTTGGAGAAAAGGGAGGAATCGTCCTCGGACTCGGAAGAGTCCTCAAAGAGCTGCCTCGGGCCTGAGCCACCCTCCACCTGCCGAGGCCGGTCGGGAGTGAGGGTGACAGACAGCCTATGCGGAAGTCCCTGAGCCGACTGAGAATTTTTGGTCGGAGCCCCAACTAACGGCTGTGAAGGCGGAGGTTCCACCAGAATCGGTGGGGCAGCTGGATTTGGCCGAACAACCGGCCTGGGAACAGGCTCCTCGGCTAAAATGAGGGGTTGTTTCGGCTGCTCCGGTGACAGCCACTTAATGGCCGGGGAAGACGACGGCGTCGGCTTATTCCCGGTCAGAAGGAGCTGTTGCCACATGAGTTCCTCATACCTCCGATGCAACTTGCGCCGAAGCCTCCTCTTGTCTGAGGAGGAGGAAGAGGACGAGCGGCAGCGCCGCTTGCCGCAGTGCTGAGACCGCCTATGATGGCGGGATCGGCTGGACCGCGAAGACGTCCGAGACCGAGACCCTTGGCTAGGCCGAGGACAGTGCGGGGAGGTGTCGCGGGGAATCGGCACTCCCCTCGGTTCGGACGATTCAACCGAAGGCTCCGGAACCAGAGGCACAGACGAGCCGACGGGATCCTTAACTCCCACTGGGGGAACCGGGGAGAGGGGATTCTCGGCTTCTCCAGCCGACAACCCGTCCAACTGGTCGAGAAAAATCTCGACCGCGTCGACGGGAGTCTCGGTCAACTGGCCTGACGGGGACACCGTGAGACCAGTGGCCGAAGCCGAGAGGTCGACCAAAGTCGACGGCCGACAACTAGGGGAGAGGGATCTTTCCCGCTCCCAAGAGCGTCAACGGTATGAATTACCCTTGTCTCTCTTTTTGGACCGAGAAAATGGTCCAGAAGAAGTTGGACCCTCACCTTTTTGTCGAGAGGGTCAGACAAAGCTCCTTAAAAGAAGCCGAATATGAGGCACCGAGAGATAGCGGGACAAATGCCGCAGGCGAGGTAGAAGCGGCCCGCGCCGCCTCCTCTTCGAGGGCGATCATCTGCTCGAGCTGATCCACCGAGCCCGCCGCCGTGGACACCGCCGACCGGGCCTCTTTTGACTTTACCGGAGGAAATCTCTTCTCGGGATGCCCCAGTTGTAAACGGGCAGCACGGTCTTCGAGGACGCAGGCTGAGAAGGAAGAGCACAGGTCGCAGGCCTGCGGGTCGTGCTCAAGGCCCAAGCAGTAGACGCACGTGGAGTGCGGATCCGTCTGAGAGATCTTCTGCCCAAGAAGGGCATCTCCGAAACCGGAGTCGATGGTCCATTGCAGCCGCGAGGGAGAGAAGACCAAGTCTTTTAGCAAAAACTTTTTCAATTTGAAAACCGAAGAATTAGGAACCAGTCTTATACGCAGAGCGTTAAGGAGGGAACCTGAGCTTCCAAGCGGTAAGGAAGATCTGGCGTCATGGGGCGGAGCCGAGAGTTTTACCACCCAGGTGGGTGGGAGGAGCCAACTTGAAGACCTTCCGGCAAGATTTAAAGCGGCAAGGAACCTGCCAGACAGTGTGGATGAACAACATATCCATGTCCCTAGAACAGCTCATTTACAAAGGTTCCACATTTGAGATGGTACAGACAAATTACAACAACAGGAAAAGTACAGTAGCAGTTCAGTTCGTAATACATAGTTACCAGAAAAACATAGGACCATGCAGGCAAAAACAGTAGGGTGCAACAACTCCATACTGATGCTATTGTTCAGGAGTTCCTATATACTAACATACTAAAATGGCAGAAGAATAGGCCTAACAGTCTTTCGAGTCTGCTCGATTTACAGATATATACAGAGAATTGTTTTGAAGTGCTAAGTTTTGCCCTAGGGAGGGGGATTTCTCTGCCCAGGAAGGAAAGTGAGATTCATAGAGGGACGTTTGGTGCAGTAGGGAGAAGGACAGCAGGAGTAAGAGAGGTTCAACCCAGAGGGTTTCGTCAGTGTAAGGGCAGGTTATGGAAAGAAGTCTCTCAGTGGGTACACTGGAGCAGATTAGGGGTAAAGATGGAACTTGGATGTGATAGTAGGAGGTAAGGGGGAAGGATATTAGAAGAGGAGCCAACCTGAGGGTTTAGATAATAAAATTAAAGGTAGAGGAGGACATAAGGGAAGAGGGGGGAGATAGTGGGCAGGGCAAGTTCTATCTTGAGTGAGAGGAGTACAGAGGTGCAAGGAGGGAGGGGAGTGGGGTAAGTGTGTTTGTAAGAGGCGTAAAAGGGAAAATACCTGGTATAAATTAGGTTTTTGAGTCACAGTCATACATGTGGACTGTCACCAAGTGGAGGCTTGGTGGTAGCATCGAGCAAATGGGGGGTGGCATTACTGGATGAGTGGAGTGAGGTCGCCGGTTCCAGATCACGTGCGCGCCTCCATACACATGTACTTCTGCGTCGCAGAGGCCCCAGAGAGGAAAAAAAGGGAAAAATTTGTCTCCTGTCATCGCACATGATGGCCCTCGGGGACTCGCGCATCCTATGCTGTGTGGATTCCAGTGGGCAGAAGACAGGACTGGGGGAACCCAGAATCTGGCCAGATGACAGGTGTGAGGTGGTGACAATAAGGTAAAAAGCTCTAATTAAAAAGCTCTATATAGATCCATACTGGTCCCCATCCTGTTTTGCTACATAACCTTCTCTCAACCTGCACTGACTCAACCACCAGTAATGAGCTCTGTGTGAAAAATACTGTAACTGATGCAAAGACTAAAAGGACTACCAAACTCACCCCAACACAATGCAACACTGCAGCTCTCCTTTCAACAAGCTGCAGGATATTTACGGGAGCAAACAGTCTTCTCTTAAAAAGCTCCAAAATGAAGGTCATGTTATTCTTTAGAAAACCATACCTTCCGCATTTCATGAAAATCACAATGTAGAATGGGCCCCATTGGACAATGTTCAAGCCTTCAAATTTTTGGTTTCTAGCCCAGCTCCAGACTGTCATTCTCCAAACACATCACCAGAACAGTATGCAGTATCCATTTGAAATGTGCCCTGTTGTTCTATCCACGTACAGTAGCTGCCTGGCTGGCCCGGTGGCAGCGAGGGTTGAGGCGCTGGATGCCACACCTCGTGCCATGCCGGTGACCCGGATTTGGGAACGAGCCCGGGCCGCCAGGGGTCGGCAGGAGGAAGAGATCGAGCATCTATAGGACTGCTCTCTCTTCCCGGGGAGGGTTGTGGGACGTGATCGCTCCTGGAGCGGCCTCCGGTGGTAGCTGGAGGTGCCCAGTGCGACGATGCTGTGGATGCGAGGTGTGGATTTGCAGCATAACGCTGCCTTGCAAAGCCGCACTCTGATGGGAAGGACCTATAAAAAACAAGTGGAAAAAACCCACTCCTGGGGACAGATGATGGCACCTCAGCCTCCTAAGCCCACATTCCCAATCCCTGACTTTCCTCCTCTTCCTGGACCGCTCATGTGTGCCCAGCACTTCGCCCTTAGATAAAGCACCCTGGGTGGATAGGGTGGTCCTACCTCTGGAGGGTTCAGACCCGGAGCTGGTGCTGGGGTGCACGAGAGGAGGAGCAGTTGTCGCGGAGGGAGGTAAAGGCTGGGAGCCCCTGAGGATGCCAGAAGGAGTTCTCCAGGCAAGTGGAGATAAATAAAGTTAAAAAAAAAAAAAATAGCTGCCTGGCCCTTGGCACTAGGAAACTACTACTTTAATCTCTCCTCCCACAATTGGACGGTGGTATGAAGTATATAGCACACCAAACAGCACAACCTTACATGAAGTCACTGTGCCACTCAACAGTATGTGCAGATTTGCCTTTAACTGTGACAGGATTACGCACCACTATCGTCTGTATACCAACCCTGGAATTACTATCCCCTGAATGCTGAAGTAAGCTTAGATGGCCCCCGCTAATGTACAAATGTACACATTGTACCTACCCCGACTAGCTCAGTAACCTTCTGAATAAAACAGCGCTCATCTACCAGTCAAGATCTTGGGTCAAAAATATTCTTCACGTTCCTAGAACTTAGAAAATCATCGTTAAGAAATCACTCTCCACAGCCACACCAATCAGCTGGAATGCGTACCCCAACCATGTCAAGTTATCAGTAAATCTGCAGACCTTCAAACTGCCAATGTCCTTCCACCCTTGCAAACAGTGTTAAAGAGAGGGTTCTTAGTTATCAACTCTCTCCCCCCCCCAAAAAAAAAACATATACGACAGCTTACCTGTCCCCAAATGGATTGGTAAAGTTTCATTTTTTGCTGGCTGTATTCAAAGAAAAAACACTTATAAAAATGCTCCGTGGAGCCCCCACACTGTTCCTTTACCGACATTACAAAACATACTAGCGTGGGGACATGTCTCCGACTACATAAGTAGGACCATTTTGGCTGCAGCTCCACGGACCATTTTCACAAATGTTTTTTCGTTGAATACAGCCAGCAAAAAATGTAACTTTATGTGCCAATTTGGGACAGGTAAGCTGCTGTATATGTCTGGGGGAAGATAACTTAATAACTTGGAACCTGCTCTTTAACACACCCTCACGTCATCACACACCTACAACTCTTCAATCCTCTTTCCTCCCATCTGTCCCTTTCTCCTCTCTATCTGATAGAAACATAGGAAACGACAGCAGAAAAAGATCAAAGGTCCATCTAGTCAGACGGGGTCCTTCTCTGCCCCGTGACTGTTATCCATATAGGGGTTTTATCCCTCCTGGTCCACCCCCTGCTTCCTTCCATACTGCCACCAATCCTGAGCAACCACCAGACCCTTCCCTCTCTCCCAGCCATGCCTGAAACCATTTATAGTCTTGGCTCCCAACACCTCCTCTGGCAGACTGTCCCTTGACTCCACCACCCTTTCTGCGAAACACAACTTCCTCACATCCCTCTTAAACCTCCGCCCTTCCCTTTCAGTTTCCACTCATGACCTTGGGTTCTTGACTCTGTACTCCTGCTAAGTAGTTCCCCACAGTTCACTTTATTTTTTCCCTTCAGGAACTTCAAGGTCTCCATCCTATCTTGCCCTCTCACTTGGTCTCCAGCGAATACATATTCAGTGCTTTCAGACGATCACCATAAGATCGGCCGTGTTGGCCCTGAATCATCTCGATCAGCCTGCGTTGCACCCTCTCCAGTCTTCCCCTCTCCTTCTTTAAGTGAGGACTCCAGACCTCAGCACAGTAAGCCAGATGAGGCCTCACTAACAAACTCTATAGAGGTGGCAGTACCTCCTACTTCCTGCTGTCAATGTCCCTTTCGATACACCCCAGCATCCTATTAGCCTTACTGCAGGCCTTGTTACACTGGCTTGATTATTTGAGGGAGTCACTAATGATTTGACTCCCAGGTCCTTTTCCTTCTCCCTCCACTGTCTAACCTTGTAACAAAGACCATCCTGTAACCACTCCTCCTTTTATTTAGCCCCCTCCCCCCGGTGTAAGTGTAATATAAATGTACTGTAACTTGTGTGTATTTTACAATATCAATATTACATATTACTTTTTACATTTTTTGGTAATTAAACACGAAATTTGTAACTTTGAAAGAAAGGAAGATACGAAAATTCTGCTGCTGCCCAGTCTCCCCAGGATTCTATTAGAAACTAAATGTTGCTATCCTGGCACGGACAATTTCTAATAAATAAATACATTTCTTTAAACTCTGACAGCTTTAGGAACGCCCAATGTCTCATTTAAATTGGCTTTTTACTGACTTTCAAATTACAGAGGACACTGTTCACCATCCCATTAAAAGGAATTTAGCAAGTATACAGTGTCGTACACAAGGCCAGTATTATCGCTCTGCTGTAGTAAGTATACAGTGCCGTACACACGGACAGTATTATCACTCTGCTGTAGCAAGTATACAGTGCCGTACATAAGGCCAGTATTATCACTCTGCTGTAGCAAGTATACAGTGCCGTACACAAGGCCAGTATTATCACTCTTCTGTAGCAAGTATACAGTGCCGTACACAAGGGCAGTATTATCGCTCTGCTGTACTTTCACTCGGCTAAGGCAGAAAAGCAAGTAATACAAGGTTCAGAGCAGCTTCTACGCCTATACCCGAGGCAACTGCTTTCCAGGAATGTTACCACCTTTACCTTGCTTTTGTTTTTCTTACTACCCAACAGGGGGAACACCCAGCAGTGAAGTACTCTGAGAAATGTTTTTGAGTAGCGTGTCAGTTTTATACTGACAGAAGCAGCTGTTAAAATACAAACAACATCTACACTCTAGAATCTATGCCACCATTAAAACAGAAACTGAGGCTGGCACGGTGGAACTGGGGGTGGAGGCGCTGGACGCCACAACTCGCACCATGCCAGCCAGCGACCCGAGGTTGGGAACGGACTCGGGTCCCTCGGAGGCTGTCAGGGAGAGGAAGGCTTGAGCGTCCATAGACAGCACTCCTTCCTTAGGTGGGGTGGTATGGTGCGCTGCTTGCCTGACACCCAGCACTGACCATCACTATGGGAAGGGACCCCACGTCCAGAGCATCAGACTGCCTGTGCAGAAGCAGAGCTCAGCCACTCTGCCCATTGCATGTTCGTGGGCCCAGGTGAGAAAAACTGGAGGAAAAACGCCCTGCAGCACGCGAAATGACAACCGACCCCTCACAGGCTCTACACCTGGTGGCTGGAGATGCCCACAGCCCTGTGAGAGAGGGCACAAGCATGGTAAGTCCTGGAGGAACCATGCTGATAGAGCTGGGGATTCGGTTAGAGGAAGGCCGCCAGGGATGTGAAAGAGAAGAAAGTGTAAATTAAAAAAAATAAAAAAAACGGAGGGTTCGCTGATAGTATGCTTACAGGATAATAAACGCAACACATGCAGAGTTGAACGACAGCACACTGGAACTTTATGACTGTTGATAGGCGGTAGGAGATTGAGCTCTTAACCCTAAGGTCACTAGTTCGATTCTGGCCCTGGCCAGGTCGATAAAGACCATAAGCTATTATTGCCTGACAGCTGTTTGACATCCTATATAAAATGACTGCATTAGTCTCAGTCCAGTCCCTAGTGAACTGGTGTCCCACAGCACTAAAACCACCACTGCAGCTGGCACAAACTGGCACTCTTGTTGGCAGTTTCATATACAAGCCAAGAACTGAATGGGTACGCTGTTCCATAAAATGCACAATATACTACAAAGCACTGTACTATTCACAGGGTTGCACCTTTCACTGCACTATACACCACACTGCACCATACCCCAAGCTGCATTATACACAACACTGTATACTGCACAGCCCTGCAGCATACACAACACTGTACCATACACCACACTGCACCATACACCATGCTGCTGTACCATACCCCATGCTGCATCATACATACTGCAGCACCATACACAGCACTGAACCATATACTACAATGCAAAATACACAGTGCGGCACCAAACGCACTGTACCAAATACCATACAACACACCACACTGCACCACATTATGCTCTGTACCATACACCACACTGTATCATACACCATGCTGCACCACACTGCCCTGCACCATACATTACACTATACCACACTGTACCATGCACTACGCTGCACCACACACTACACTATACCACACTGCCCGGTGCCATGCACTACACTGCACCATACATTACACTATACCACACTGTAACATGCACTACGCTGCACCATACACTACACTATACCACACTGCCCGGTGCCATGCACTACACTGCACCATACACTACACTATACCACACTGTACCATGCACTACACTGCACCATACATTACACTATACCACACTGTACCATGCACTACGCTGCACCACACACTACACTATACCACACTGCCCGGTGCCATGCACTACACTGCACCATACATTACACTATACCACACTGTAACATGCACTACGCTGCACCATACATTACACTATACCACACTGTAACATGCACTACGCTGCACCATACACTACACTATACCACACTGCCCAGTGCCATGCACTACACTGCACCATACACTACACTATACCACACTGTACCATGCACTACACTGCACCATACATTACACTATACCACACTGTACCATGCACTACACTGCACCACACACTACACTATACCACACTGCCCGGTGCCATGCACTACACTGCACCATACATTACACTATACCACACTGTAACATGCACTATGCTGCACCATACATTACACTATACCACACTGTACCATGCACTACACTGCACCATACATTACACTATACCACACTGTACCATGCACTACGCTGCACCATACACTACACTATACCACACTGCCATGCACTACACTGCACCATAAACTACACTATACCACACTGTACCATGCACTACACTGCACCATACACTACACTATACCACACTGTACCATGCACTACACTGCACCATACACTACACTATACCACACTGCCCGGTGCCATGCACTACACTTAAGCAATAATGCACGACAGGGTGTGTGTTGTGCTGGGATAATGTCACGCCTGGGGTGATTAGGCACGAGGCTGCAGGCCGAGTGCGACTAATCATCCCAGAAGTGACGTTATCCCAGCACAATACACACCCTGGAGTGCATTATTGCTATTATACAATGGCTTGCTTTTAAATAAAGGAAAAAAAGAGAGAAAAAGGTATTTATTTTTCTTTTTTCTTATCATTTTTTGTGTGTGGAAGGATATGTTCTGAAAAAAAAATCCACAGTTTCTATTTTGACCACTAGATGGTGCTGCCAGTGTAACGTACCTGTTGCTTCCCTCCTTACAGCTTTCCATTTCTGACCACGTATAAGTCTCACTGTGTCCTTGTGTTATAGAGTGGCATACAACACATGCTGACCCCGTTTCTCTTTTTTGTTGTTACTTTTTAGATTTTGAGGATGTAGCCATGTTTGGAAGTTAAGGACTGCCGTGACCGAGCTGATCAGTCAATGAATTTATATGCTGTTGTGGTAAGGCTTTTAAATATTTTTTTACAATCACGGTCAGGGAACACAGAGATGCCTGGGTGAGCAAGTGGGTTTGCGCACAGCCGTTTTCACACTTTTCCCCATGAACCGAGCGACAAGTGAACCGCGAGACCGCTAGTTATGGTCTCCGCTGTTGAGTAAAGCAGCTGGGAACGTAAAGCAGTAACTAAAGCTTCGTCACGTGACTTAGGCGTGGAGGACTTTTTATTTTTCCTTTCAATCAGTGAATGCTAGTGCTGCCATTAGCGTGGGGGTTTCAAATGATTGAGCTATTTTTACAATCACGGTCAGGGAACACAGAGATGCCTGGGTGAGCAAGTGGGTTTGCGCACGGCCGTTTTCACACTTTTCCCCATGAATCAAGTGACAAGTGAACCGTGAGACCGCTAGTTATGGTCTCCGCTGTTGAGTAAAGCAGCTGGGAACGTAAAGCAGTAACTAAAGCTTCGACACGTGACTTAGGCGTGGAGGACTTTTTATTTTTCCTTTCAATCAGTGAATGCTAGTGCTGCCATTAGCGTGGGGGTTTCAAATGATTAAGCTATTTTTACAATCACGGTCAGGGAACACAGAGATGCCTGGGTGAGCAAGTGGGCTTGCGCACGGCCGTTTTCACACTTTTCCCCATGAATCAAGAGACAAGTGAACCGCGAGACCGGTAGTTATGGTCTCCGCGGTTGAGTAAAGCAGCTGGGTTCAGGGAAGAAATGGTGAGGAGAAAATTTCTTGTTTGCGCTTTGTGTGTTGGGGATTTTCTGGGAGGGAGGTTTTGAAAGAGTGACGGCAGTTATACAAGCGGGTGGCAAACCGGGGATCACCGATGTCGGTTGTGTGCATTGATCTTTATAATGGTTCATGCGGTCATCTGTGTGCTGGGACTAGACCCGTGATGTTGTACTGGAATAACATCACGGGTCCAATGCCAGACTGACCAATCGGAGCCCAAGATTTTTTCTTGCCATTGTATAATGCACCATACATTACACTATACCACACTGTTCCATGCACTGCACCATACACTACACTATACCACACTGTACTGTACCATGCACTACACTGCACCATACACGTTTTACCTTTCACTGCACTATATACCACACTGCACTATACCCCGTGTTGCATCATACACAGCACTGTACATCACTACAGCATGCACAACTCTGTAACATACACAACAATGCACTGTACATCATGCTGCATCATACACAGCACTGAACCATATACTGCACTGCAAAATACACAGCGCTGCACCAAATGCTGCACTGTACCAAACATTATACTATACACCATACTGCACCACATAATGCTCTGTACCACACACCAGGCTCCACTGTATATCGTGCTGCACCACTCTGTCCTGCACCATGCACTACACTATACTAAACTGTATAGTACCATGCATTACACTGCACCATACACTTCACTATACCACACTGTACTGCACCATGCACTACACTATACCGCACTGCACTGCACCATGCACTACACTATAACACACTGTACTGTACCATGCACTACACTGCACCATACAGTGTAATGTACCATACACAGTACTGTACCATACACCACACTGTACTGTACATAGTGATGTACCATACACTGTACCATACAGCGCCATATGTAACACTGTATCATACACTGCACTGCACCATATATAACACTGCACCACACACAGTGCTGTACCATGCACTGTACTGCACCATACACACTGCTGTACCATATACAGTGCTGTACCATATATTACAATGAACTATGCACAATGCTGTACAATATACAGTGCTGTACCATGCACTGCACTGTACTATACACTGCAGCACCATATATGTCACCATACATAGCAATGCACCATACACAACACTGTATCATACACTGCATTGCACCATACACTTTACTATACAATTAACTGTACTGGATGATACACAGTGCTGTACCAAATACTCCACTGCACCATCTACAACACTGTACCATACACAGCGCTGCACCATACATTTCACTTCACCATACCTAGCACTGCACCATACCATGCGTTTTATCATTCACTGCACTACATACAACACTGTATCATAAACTGCATGGTACGATACACTGTGCTGTAACATACATTGTGCTGTACCATACACTGTACTGAGCCATAAACTACAATGTACCATTCACTGCACCATACACAACGCTGTATCATACAACGCACTGCACCACACACTGCACTATACCATACTATGCACTGTATCACACACAATGCTGCACCACACACAACACTTTGCCATACACTGCTCTGCACTATACACAACACTGTCAGACTGCATTGCACCATACACTGCACTGTACCATACACTGTGCTGCACCATATACTGCACCATACATAAAACTGTATCATAGACTACACCATACACTGCAACATACACAACACTGTACTACATATTGCACTGCACTATACCATGTACCACACACTGCTCTGCACCATACACAGCAATGTACAATACACAATGCTGCACCATATACTGCACCACACACACTATCATACACTGCACTGTACCAGACACTGCACCGTACCATACCTTGTGATACACCATACGCTGCATCACACACAACACTGTATCATACACTGCACTATACCACACAATGCACTGTACCATACACAGCACTGTATCATACACTGCACTGTTCCATTCAATACTATGCACACAATACCCAGCAATGTACCATACACAACACTGTACCATATACATTAATGTACCATACACTGCACTACACTATACACAACACTATCATACACTGCACTGCACCATACAGTTAGTTTGTGTTTATTGATCGACCTTAGGTCATTACAATTTGACAAAAAAGCACACAGAATAAACACGCGGAATAAAAAATAAAATGCACATTATAATAAAAATAATACATGGGAGCAAACATCACACTATCTAGCAGTGGCAGACCATCAGAACAATGAAGATAATACAAGATTCCCATTCTCCAAGTATTGGGCACTCCATCAGATCTACTGCTTGTTATCAATTATACATCACACATTTCAGGTATTATCTAGGGTCTACTCTGTCCTGTAGTCCTAATGCATTCTACCGGGACTCTACCCATATTAATCCCATTTTATGTCAGCAAAGGCAATATCTCTGCGGATTCCATTTTACCACAAGGTACCGCTATACCATGTAGGTTTTGAGTATCTGCCCTGGCTGCACAGCCTGGGTTGACATAGCATTTTGATCAGTCGTGGTCCGTGTTTACCTCATTTTGGAAATTAGGGTCCTGAGAAGCCATGATGGCAGTAAAATTTGGGATATCACTGCACCAGACACTGCACTGTTCCATACACTGCACTGCACACTGCACCATACACACCACTGTATCACACACTTCACTGCACCATACACAACTCTATCATACACTATGTACTGTACCATACACTGCACCAGACACTGCACCCTACCATACATTGTGATGTACCATACACTGCACCACATATACATCTGGCACTTGGGTTAATATCCCAGTACTGACATTGTAGTGCAGCATGAGAGGGGTGCTGCACTTCTTAGGTGCCGTCTTTCGGATGAGACGTTAAACCGAGGTCCCATCTGCCAGGATTGGTGGTAGTTCAGGTGGATGTTAAAGATCCCCTGGCACTTCCTGAAAAGAGTAGGGGAAATTTTATTGACAGAAAACATAACATCACAAGAAATCATACAAACAGATAATATATCTTATGTTGTTCTTTAACATAGTGTTGAGGGAAAAAACAAAGACGCACCCAATAGAAACTAAATACATCATATAGAAATAAAATTTTCCAAAATAAATCAACTTTTGATTTAGAGAAGAACTTAAATCCTGGTTTTAACAGAAAGTAAACCCTGTTCAATTTGAATAAACAAAGTGTTCGCAACACATTTAATTGTTGAAAGATAAACTGACATCTGGCTTGCCAAAGATAATATTGTATGAAAAAAAAACATTTAAGGTGCTCCTATGATAACGCTCCAAGAGCCAGTATAATTACCTAAAACTATAGTTTGATATGTAACATTACCCAAAAGAGGGAGATTCCAGTGAATAGAAGCATCTTGCCAAAATTTTGACTAAAAGGGCAGGAGACAAAACATGAACCATAGTTTCTTCACAGTTGATACATGTGTTTCTTAAACAGAATCTTTCAGTGGTAGGTTTGTATTTTAAATTACCTCGGACCCCTAATTTCCTTGTATAGATAACCATACAATATCCCAGATGAAAGGGGTACTCTAAAATCAGTCAATTTCCTAATAGCATAAATCATTTGTGTAGGTACACATTCTGGGAAAGGAATACATTTCTGCACTTCAAATACCATGAAATTATAAAAGTTTTCCTTGAAAAAGTAAGCAATTTTGGAAGTGATATTTTCCATTGTTGTAATTTCTTAAATGTAAGAACTCCATATGATGGCAAAAGTGTCTACCAAGTATTTTAGGAGGAAACAGGGACCATTTATTTAAATAGACAGACCACAAAGATTTAGACCATTTTTGCCAAGTCTTAGTGTCATTAGACCATAAGTATGAGAAAGAATCAAATAAAAAAATGGAATGGTAAAAAATAATAGGATTAATCATTCCTAGGCCTCCTTTAGTAATTGGGAGGTACGTAATGTCCCTGCGCACTGGGTTTAATCTATTACCCCATAACATTTGGAAAAAAATACTTAACAGCCTAGATTCTAGATTAATAGGGGGCCGAAACACATAACTTAAATATAAAAAAATTGGTAACACAAACTTCTTTATAATAATAACCCTCTTCTTTTTGCCAAATTTCCATCCCTTCCATCTGTGAATCTTAAATTCTCCAATGTATAATTGTTTCTCCCAGTTGTATGTCGCTAGATCACCAGTTCCAAACCAAATTCCTAAAATCTTCACGTGTGATGATTCTACAGGAATATTTGCAATATTAGTTGGATCTGAGTTTGTAGGTTGTAAAATAAAATGAAACTTTTCCCATATTTAGTTGGGCTCTGATAATGTCTCAAAATGAGAAAATAGATAGGGCTCTTAGTAATGAAGGTATATCTCTTAGGAGCAAGGTAATATCATCTGCATATGCAGTTATTTTTTCCAGTGGTAAACCAGGGGAAGGAGATAAGCCTATAATATTTGTATCCCAAACAATTTGTCTGATAATGGGATCCAGGGCAAAAGAATATAGAAGTGGGCTTAAAGGGCATCCCTGCCTTACTCCAATTGATATAGGTACTTCTGTCCCAAATAAATTGTTAACCATGGGAATGCAGTTAGCTTGTCTATATAAGGTTGAAATCCAGTGTACAAAAGGAGATGGGATTCCATATCGCAAAAGCACTGAGAATAGGTATTTATGATTAACTTGGTCGAAAGCTTTGGTTTGATCCAAGGCTACAAATGTACCTTCTGAAATCTGTTTACTACTTAGTTCAAATAATTCTCGTAAGAGGTATAAATTATGTTGGATTTTCCTATGGGGGATGGCACATGTTTGGGCTGGGTGAATTAGTTTTTCGGCCACTAACAGCAGTCTGTTATTCAAAATTTTAGTAAGTATTTTATAATCACTATTTAATAAACTTAAAGGCCTCCAGTTCATTATTGAAGCCTTGTCTCCTGATTTATATAGAAAAAATAATAGTGAAGTATTAAAACCAAGCAATTCACTAGAGGAGAATAACAAAAAATTAAATATTTTAGGCAAAAAATATATCATATAGGGAAGAAAAGTTTATAAACTCATTGGGTGGCCATCCCACCCTGGTGTCGTGTGTCCTTACTTAATTGTTGAATTGCTAATTCAACTTCTTGTGGTGTAATTGGTTGTATCAAGGTATCAGTTTAGTTCTAGGCAGTTCAGGAACAGGGGTCAGAAGAAGGAAAAATCCAGAGGTCTTGACACCTCTGAATTTTTAAAGATGTTTCACATAGTCTTGAACTATAGCTAGTATGTCCATATCCTTTGTGAATATAACTCCAGTAGTTGCCCGTAAGTGGGTCATAAGAGTGGTTTCTAATCTAAGTTTACATGCTGTAAAGGGATCCGAGGCTGGGGTAGTTTTGATCCCAAATTTAAACTCTAGTTCTAGGGATTTAGCTCTGTCATATTGATATTCTTTCATTTGTTCCTTCAATAGTTTAATTTGGGAGAGCAAACCTTGATTATTTTTTAAATCAAATGACATTAGTTTATATAATTGGTTACGAGTAAGTAAATATTTTATATATTTGGAATTAGCTTTAATTTTGCCAAAAGAGACAAATAGCTTTTTTAATTCCCGTTTTGTGTCCATCCACCAACGTAGAGGGTCAGAATATGCACAAAATACTGAATCTCTATATGCAAATAAATTATCAGTTTTAGTTTTAAAGGATGAATCATCAAACAGTGATATATTAAGTCTCCAGCGGTTATATTTAGAATATATTTTTGGTGAAAGAAATTGTAAGTGAAAGGAGCAAAATAAAATGTTATGATCAGAAAATTCCGTGGGTTGAGAATAACATACATTGGGGTGTAAATGTTTAGAGAACAAAAACATGTCTATTCTAGTAGCATAAATAAATCTATGATATGTAGCACTAGTATCATTAGGTGTAGTTTCCGGAAAGCATCCTGCATATTGGAAACGTCTAAAGTTTGTTTAAAGCATTGGAATCACAATATATCTTCTTTTGTTTAATTGTAGCTACAGGTATGTCTAAAGAGCAATTAAAATCCCTCCCAAATAACATGTCGTTTAGTAAAAGAAAGGGTTTAATATCACCAAATAAGTCTACCCTAGCAGATTTGGTTTGTGGTGCATAAATGTTAATAAGTCGAAAAGAAAAATCTCTTATGGAACAATCTAGGATTAAGGTTCTACCTGGACTGACATCTATTAAACGAATAATGTGGACATTAGTGGTTTTAAATAAAATACCAATCCATCTGCAATATCTGTACTGAAGGACCAAAAGAAGGCCCCAGTACCATCGCTTCTTAGTACCTCTATTTCTTTAAATGAAGAAATATGGCATTCCTGCAAAAAAGACATCTACAGGCAAGGTTGATAAGTGTGACAGAACAGAGATTTGTTTTTATATGTTTTAAACTTCTGACATTAAGAGATAAAAGTTGTAGTGTAGACATCAAGCATT
This sequence comes from Neoceratodus forsteri, assembly GCA_016271365.2. NCBI lineage: Eukaryota > Metazoa > Chordata > Ceratodontiformes > Ceratodontidae > Neoceratodus > Neoceratodus forsteri. The sequence goes on along the minus strand of JADMNL010000022.1, from coordinate 550,458,287 downwards.
TCAAGTCAGCCTATTCTTTGAATTATCATTTGCTTTCCTTTTTACCTTTTTACTTTTTGTCTTTCATAATCTCTATCAACTTTCCATCCTCATCCTCAGTAATCATCTCAGATCTATGAGATGTGTTTGATTCTAAATCCGATTCTCCCAGATCTTCTTGCAGTGGCAAAAGATATTAGATGTTGGAAGAGGTCAGGAATAGACATTTTTAAAGGCGATCTAGTAAACCTCTTTCCTTTCATAGTTTCAAAATCTGTTTTGGGGTGGCATGTTAGCTTCAGCTGTGCTAGACTCAATTCTATGGTCCTGAGATACTTTGGGAACCTGAACAGTTGTTTTTGTTACTGGTGTGATGATCGGTGTTGTGTCTGCAGACGGCCCCGGCTTATGAGTTCTATCCTGTGCTTGAAGTACTAATTCCTCATGGTTCCAACCCTCTGTTTTATTACGTTTGGCCCAGGGACATTGGTGGAAGGCATGTCCCTTTTCATCGCAGAGGTTGCATTGGAATATGTTCTGGCATAAATCTATCGAATGACCAAAACCTCCACAAAGTGAACATTTCATCATTTCACAGGAACTGCTAATATGAGACCGTGAGCCACATTTATAACAGGCTCTAGGTTGACCGTTATAAAAAACTACACCCCTATCTTTTCCCAGGAAAAAACTGTTAGGGAGATGATTTATATCTGAATTAACTTGAAATAATTTCACTTTAAATTTCCAACTCCCGTCCAAATACCCTCTAAATCCAACAAGGCCTCAGGGGGGCCTAAAATATCGCATCGTTTTTGCATCCAGTGATAAATGTCACTAACATTCACTCCTTCATTCCTAAACATTACTGTGACGTATCTAATTTGTGGTCTAGTTAAAGGAATGGCTAGAAAAGGTAACCATAAAGGAGTGTTTTCAGATTTGAGTATTTTTCCCAAAATTTTCCAAGCTATTGTTTGTTCAAAACTTATGTCAAAAGAATCTTCTCCGGAGACATGAATAAGTGCAAAAATCAGATGGGGAAAAACATAGTTTTTAAGCAAAGTATTAACTATATAGTCTATCAGGGTGCAAATCTAAACCTCCTCTATATCAGTAATCTCACAGCGTTTCTCCTGGGAGCCTGCTCAAGCTTTTGCCTGAAAAGGTCTGCCATAGAAACCGTGGAGGAGGTAAATTATTTACTGTTTCCGTTCAGCATTTTCTTTTATTCCTTTATGCATTTTAGTTTTATCCCCACTGAAGGAAACTTGGAGCTACTAGTAGCCTCCTTGTCCTGCAATACCGTGTACACCTTTAGTAGTATTAAAGTCACTACCTGAGCTCAGTATGGTGGCATGCTTCGTGATGTATAGGCGACGCGTGTCCATTCAGGATTAGGGGTCCAAATTCCTGCCTCGCTTAATCCAACCTGCATTCATAAGGGAATCCTCTTCTGACCAGTCTGTTATTTCTGAGTCCTGGGTCTGTATTTTAAATTGTTTTTACTGCTTAGATGCTGTCAGCGTCGTTTTGGATTCCTCAGCATTGTTCTGTAGCGGCGGATCGCATATGGGTGCACCCGGAAATGCGTTACACTGACTGTCCTCCGTGTGGAAAACCGCTGTCTCTGAGACCAAAGTTCCCTGAAAAACGGACGAATCCTGGGTCTCAAATTTATTCACAGTACCTTTTTGCAGAGTTTCCTCCATATCTTCCGAATTCTGCCTCCTCTTGTCTGTTCCAGAATGGTTGACTGGCAACTCGGGCGAGGTAACATCCATGTTACAAACTTCAGGTATAGAGGCATTTACCATGTTTTGGCTCCCGTTTGCATGCGCACAACCTGCAGTGCCCCTGAAGTAAATAGTCGTCTGTCTCTGTAGCCATCCTGGTGTGATTCCAACTCCTGCATACCGACAGGCAGGCGCCTGCCTGAGCGTCCTCCTCCATGGCTGCTCTTGCGTATACTGCAAAGAGTAGGGGAATTTCCCCGGTGCCCTGGCCAAATTTCCTTCATTCATTAAAAATACCACCAACAGCTTAATCTGGTTCAATTTCAGTTGCTTACCATCTGTATCCCCCCATCCCCAGTCGCCCCTGAAAAAGGGACTTCTAGGCCCAGTGGGCTTACCGGGTCAACAAAATTCAATAAACAAACAAACATACACTGCACTATACCATACACCATGCTGCATCATACACAACATTGTATCATACACTGCACTGTACCTAACAATACTCTGCACAATACACAACACTGTACCATATACAGGAAGGAAGGGAAGGGGAAATTGTTTAACCAGGAAAGGCACACTAAGCTAAAGCTTGTTTCCAAGTGCGACCTGGGAGCATAAGGAAGTTAAGTGACTTGTTCAGAGTCACACAGTATGGAAGTGTGGACTGTGGGATTCAAACCCAGGTCTCCAGGTTTGCAACTCAGAGTTCTAAACCACTGTGCTGTACTGCCTTCTGTGCACTATACTGCCTCCAGTACTGTACCATACACTGCACCATACACAACACTATCATACATTGCACTGCACCATATACAGTATTGTATCATATACTGTGCTGCACCATACACAACACTACACCATACACTGCACTGTATCATACAATACTCTGCACAATACACAGACATGTATCATATACTGTGCTATACCATACACACTGCACTGTATCATACAATACTCTGCACAATATACAGAAATGTATCATACACAACACTGTACCATATACAGTACCGTATCATACACTGCACCATATACAGTACTGTATCATACACTGCTCTATACCATACAATGCACTGCAGCATACACTGTGTTGCACCATAATGTATTGTGCACTACACTGTACCATACAATGCACTGCAGCATACACTGTGCTGCACCACAATGTATCGTGCACTACACTGTACCATACAATGCACTGCAGCATACACTGTGCTGCACCACAATGTATCGTGCACTACACTGTACCATACAATGCACTGCAGCATACACTGTGCTGCACCACAATGTGCCGTGCACTACATTTGTACCATACAATGCACTACAGCATACACTGTGCTGCACCACAATACTATCGTGCTACACTGTACCGCCACAATGCACTGCAGCATACACTGTGCTGCACCACAATGTATCGTGCACTACACTGTACCATACAATGCACTGCAGCATACACTGTGCTGCACCACAATGTATCATGCACTATACTGTACCACACAATGCACTGCAGCATTATTTATTTACTTATTTATTTATCTCTTTGATAACCAGGTAGGTGGGCTGATCCAAAAAGACTGATTTCAGCCACGACCAGGGCCAAAACAGGATGGCAGCAAAACAAACAGACATCAGTAACTGTACAAAAGTGCATATCCAAGCAGTAATACAGGTCCATTTACAGGTCACAGAAACAAACAGGATACAGAAAAAGGAAGCTTGCTAATAGTACGTAGTTCTAATGTACAGAGCAAGCGGTTTAGTACAAATAAACAGAAAAAAATAAAAAAAGGTTTATACAGTATACAATGGCTGAGTTGTAATATCAAGCTATATATTTATATACAGTGGCTTAAGTGAAGTATATGATAACATCATACAAGATACAGCAGTTTTTCGGTCAGGTACAGCCCTGATCAACCCTGAGAAATATGCGAGAAACGGGCAGAGAAACATACATGAGTGCAGTCAGGACTAGGGAGTATGGGATGGAGGATGACGAGATACTGATCAAAATAGGGAGAGGTATGGCAGGAAAGCGAAAAACAGAGGGGGCTAGGGTGGGTCATGGGCCGAGGCATGGCCTGGATAACAGTTACGAGAAGATTCAGTCAGGCGCCAGGCTCATAGAGTTTTGTGGGAGGGAGAGGAGCATATGGCTAGTGGGAGCCTGTTCCAGAGAGAGGTGGCACACACAGAGAAGGCTTTACTACCCATGACAAAATGGGTGCGTGGGACTTCCAAGGGAGCAGTGGAGGAAGACCTGAGGGTTCTGGGCATTACCTTATCAATGAGTAGTGAGGAGAAAGGTGACAGATGACGATTCCCAAGTGAGTTATCAGTTAGGCTGGCCATGGCAAAGTCGAAACGTCCTTGAAAGTTTGGCCACCCTAGGGTTTTATAAAGTGTGCAGTGGTGAGTAGAGCAGGGTGCTTGGAGAACGAAGTGTGAGATGGAGTTGTACGTAGTATTGAGGAGAGAGCAAAGCGAGGAGGCAACGGCAAAGGAGTATACAGGGGAACAGTAGTCGATCAAAGGGAGGGGGTTACCTTGCGCTACGGCAAGGCGGGCTTCCGGGGACAGAAATTGCTTGGTTCTGTAGGCTGCGCCAAGTTTCTGGTATATTTTACTTATCATGGTTGTTATGTGTTCATTGAAAGTAAGGGAGAGGTCAAGGGTCACCCCTAGGTATTAGAAAGAAAAAACTGTGTCGAGTGGTGGACCAGCTGGGGAGTGTATGAGTAGGGATGTTTTTGACCTGGTGACCTTAGCTAGGAAAGGTTTTGAGCCAAATAGCATAGTTTTCTTTCATTAACAAGTAGCTTCCTGGAGAGGAATCAGCCATGGGCAGCACTGTAGTTAGTAGTTAGGATGGATGAGATAGACTCAAGGGATTTGTCACTGTGGTACAGTACCAAGTCATCAGCAGAGAGGAGTGCCTTACAGTTGAGGCTTTCATCGGGGAGAGCATTAATGAACATAGAAAGCAACGGAGGGTCGAGTATGGAACCCTGTGGGGCTCCAGTGCACGTGGGTAGTGAGGCAGAGGGCACGTTTCCAGTCTGAACATTATTTGGGCCTATTTGACAGGTAGCTGCGGAACCACGCAGCATTGTCTGGTGAGCAACCGAAGTGGTGCAAGGTGGAGTGAAGGAGGTGATGGTCAACTAAGTCAAAAGCCTTTGATAGGCCGGCTGGACGCCACACCTCGCACCATGCCGGAGACCCGGGTTCGGGAACGAGCCCGGGTTGCTGGGGTCAGCAGGGGAGGGAGAGGATTGAGTGTCTGGAGGACAGCTCTCCTCTCCCGGGAGGGACAGGGGTCCCTGTACGGTGCTCGGCTGTTCTCTGGTGGAAGCTGGAGGCACAGCAAGCACTAAGGAGTAGAAGAGAAGTGGGGGAGTGGCAGACGTTGGAATCAACGCCGTGACGTCAAAGTGCCAGCCACTTCCCAGAACAGGGGAAAATGCCTCTCGGCTACAGCGGAGATGGAGCACCGGAGCTTGTCCCTGATTTGTGGCCACCCTCCTGGTACCCGACCGACCGACACTACTGCATTATTGGGGTGTGTGGGCCCACCTTGTCCCCACCCAGGAGGTAAACCGAGACTACATGGGCGACGGAGGACTGACCAGGTAGGAGCAGACCGCAGGGGGATGACTCCTTGGTGCTCCCGAGGAAACCAGAGACGAGGGGAGGAGAAGGAATAAATAAGAAAACAAAAAAAAAAGCCTTTGACAGGTTGACAAATAACGCATCTGTGGCCTTGCTTGTATCCATGTTTCTCAGGACGTGGTTGAAGAAAAGGGCGAGGGCAGAAGTGGTGCTGTGATGTTTGCGGAAACCATGCTGGAGTAGACACAGAAGGTTATAATTTTCCAGATGCTCGGACAGTTGGTGGTGGATTATTTTTTCCAATAACTTACTGAAGTGAGGGAGGAGTTAGATGGGTCTACAGTTTTCCAGGGCAAGGGGGTCTCCAGCTTTGTAGATTGGTACCGCATGTGCATGCTTCCACAAGTTAGGCACTGAGGACATTGAGAGTGCCAGGTTGAATATAAAGGTCAAAGGTTTGACAATGGCTGAGGAGTTGAGTCTCAGAAACATTTGATAAAGCCCATCACTCCCATGGCTAATCCTTGCTGGGAGAGTTTTCAGTAGTTTGATGGTAGCACTAGGGCCAATGGCCCTAAAGTGGAACAATGGAGGAGTGCTACTCTCTGCTGATGACTGGGAAAAGCCGGGAGTGTTTTTATGGCTAATGAGAGGTTGGGAGGGCAGCTTGCTTAGGTGTGGTGAACACAGTATTGAAAAAATCAGCAATTTTTACAGGGACAGAAATGGGACCAGAGGCTGATGTAAGCTGATTAATTTGCTTGTTGGATTTTGGATTCAGGAGAGACCCAATAGAGGCCCAGAAACCACAAGGGTTATTGAGGACATTTTTTTGATGTTTGATGAATATTTACTTTTAAGTAATCTGGCCCCCTGCTTGCAAGAGTTTTGCTGCTGTCTGTAGGCGTTCCATAGTCGAGGAGAGGGAGACGCCTTGTGGAGCTTCCAGGTTTTGTCCCTTTCCTTCATTTTTGCAAGTAACTCCTTGGTCAGCCAGCGAGTGTATCCACCCCAACTCTCTTGGTGGTGGTGGGAACAGCTTATCCTGTAGTGAACGCAGGGTGTCCGTGAGCTGTGAAACAATACACAGCAATGTACCATAGACAACACTGTACCATATACAGTACTGCATCATACACTGTGCTGCACCATATACAGTACTGTATCATACACTGCACCATGTACAGTACTATATCATACACTGTGCTGCAACATATACAGTACTGTATCAAGTGCTGCACCATATACAGTACTGTATCATACACTGCACCATATACAGTGCTGTATCATACACTGCACCATATACAGTACTATATCATACACTGCACCACATACAGTACTGTATCAAGTGCTGCACCATATACAGGACTGTATCAAGTGCTGCACCATATACAGTACTGTATCATACACTGCATCATATACAGTACTGTATAATACACTGTACCATATACAGTACTGCATCATACACTGTGCTGCACCATATACAGTACTGTATCAAGTGCTGCACCATATACAGTACTGTATCATACACTGCACCACATACAGTACTATATCATACACTGCACCATATACAGTACTGTATCAAGGGAAGCACCATATACAGTACTGTATCAAGTGCTGCACCATATACAGGACTGTATCTAGTGCTGCACCATATACAGTACTGTATCATACACTGCACCATATACAGTACTGTATCATACACTGCACATATACAGTACTATATCATATACTGCACCATATACAGTACTGTATCAAGTGCTGCACCATATACAGTACTGTATCAAGTGCTGCACCATATACAGTACTGTATCAAGTGCTGCAGCATATACAGTACTGTATGATACACTGCATCATATACAGTACTGTATAATACACTGTACCATATACAGTACTGCATCATACACTGCACCATATACAGTACTGTATCATACACTGCACCATATACAGTGCTATATCATACACTGCACCATATACAGTACTATATCATACACTATGCTGCACCATATACAGTATTTTATCAAGTGCTGCACCATATACAGTACTGTACAATACACTGCACCATATACAGTGCTGTATAGACACTGCACTATATACAGTACTATATCATACACTGCACCATACACAGTGCTGTATCATACACTGCACCATATACAGTACTGTATCATACACTGTGCTGCACCGTACACTGCACTGTACCATACAATACTCTGCATAATACACAGCAATGTACCATAGACAACACTGTACCATATACAGTACTGTATCATACACTGCACCATATACAGTACTGTATCATAAACTGCACCATATACAGTACTGTATCATACCCTGTGCTGCACCATACACTGCACTGTACCATACAATACTCTGCACAATACACAGCAATGTATCATACACAACACTGTACCATATACAGTTCTGTATCATACCCTGTGCTGCACCATATACAGTACTGTATCATACCCTGTGCTGCACCATATACAGTACTGTATCATACCCTGTGCTACACCATGCACTGCACTGTACCATATAATACTCTGCACAATACACAGCAATGTACCATAGACAACACTGTACCATATACAGTACTGTATCATACACTGCACCATATACAGTACTGTATCATAAACTGCACCGTATACAGTACTGTATCATACACTGTGCTGCACCATACACTGCACTGTACCATACAATACTCTGCACAATACACAGCAATGTATCATTTATTTATTTATTTATGTAAGCGTTTAACCAGGAAAACATACTGAGCGGGTTACCGCTCGATTCCAGCTACGTCCTGGGGGATAGGGACATGTGGAACATACATCATAAGAAGAGTGTACAAGAAATGCAGTTACATTTACATACAGTAGAAGAAGATTGTACATTTTGAACAGTGCACTATGCAGGAAGTTGTTATCAGAACTCAGAGAGGAAGACAGGAGCATATTGCTGCACTGTACACTGCACCATACACAACACTATCATGCACTGCACTGCATCATACACTGCACTGTACCATACACATAATGCACCATACTGTGGCACGATGCTCTACTGACTTAACTTAATCTTTAAATGGCTTCCTGTATGCCAAGAAGACCAGTCTATTAAAGAGCAAGTGGCAACCTTTCAGAAGCATATTTAGAAAAAAATATTACAATAAACATTTCTAGTTCTTTTTTTAAATGCTATTTTCATGTAAACCGGGTCCCTGCATCATAACATTCATCAACTCCAGCCTCACATCCCCACTTTGAGTCATAATCCTCTGCCTGTGACATCGGCCTGCTGCCAAGGAAACTACTACGATAACGCTGACAAAGGATTGTGATGTCATGCTCCCAGCTACCCCTTGTTTTGATCCGTTACTGTAATCTTACTGTACCTTTGGCTGCTACTGCTACTTCTAGAGAGAGTTGTGGCTGGGCAACTCACAGATTATATCCAGGCCCATGAGCTACTGTCCTCTGCGCAGTATGGCTTTTGAAAAGAGCACAGTATGTCCTTGGCCCCTGTCACTGTCTCTTCTGGAATCCGGGCTTCCATGGACCAGGGCAAACTCACAGGTGCCATATTCATTGACCTATCCAAGGCCTTCTACCTAGTTGACCATGTCTTACTTTGCTCTCAAATTCAGTCCCTTGGTCTGTCCCCATCTGTCCTGAGTTGGTTCAGTAATTACCTCCAGGGCAGGCAGCAACTTACCAAATTCAGCAAGGTCCACTCAGGCACCACTCCTGTGACCTCCAGTGTCCCCCAAGGATCAGTCCTGGGGCCCCTTCTCTTCTCTATATTTGTCAACAATCTACCAGCTACTGCTACCAACTGCAGTACTATCCTATACACGGATGACCTGGTCACCCTCACCCATTCCCGGGACACTGGGGTCATCAACCATCAACCGAGTGAGGATTTCCGAAATATTCAGTCCTGGGCAATGACTCACAAGTTGATCCTCAACCTAAAAAAAACTCAGGCCATGCTTTTTGGGTCCCTGGCCAAGATTAAGGCCTCCCCTGCCCCTCTGTGTGTTACTGGTATCAGTGGTACTCCTCTTCTAACCACCAACTCCATCAAATACTTTGGGTGACACTGGACCCCAACTTGACCTTGGGTGCCATATCCAAATGTATGCAGAGCTGTCAACGGCAAACTGGGTCTGGCCTACAAAGCTAAGAAGACCCATGTGCTGCTGCCTTGCCTTGCATTGGCCAGAGGAGTGTTGCTTCCTCTTTGCTATGGACTTCTCCTGTTTGCACGCACCTCCAAAGTTCACATCACTAGATGGACACAACCTACAATAACATTTGCCGCTTGCACTTGCTGCCCCGCCCACCCACCACTGTGACCTATATGACAAACTCGGGTGGCTCTCCCGCCCAACCACATGAACTTTGTCCTGGGCTGCTTCATGGGCAAGGTGCTCAGTACCCGCACTCCCCCAGGGCTGGCTGAGCTTCTCAAACCGGCTGTCTCTTCTACCTACTCCCTCAGGTCTCTGACTCCTGGCATTCTTAAAGTCCCTATCACCCAGACACAAATGGGGGACAGGGATTTTGCTTCATGTGCCCCTAGGCTATGGAACTCCTTTCCCGCTCAAGTCCACTCCTCCCCCTCCCACTCGTGCCTCAGGAGCTCCCTGTGGTATCACTTGAAGCTCTCCTCTGCATGTGGGTGTCCTAGACCTCCATAGCTAGTTCCGGTCCCCTGCATCGGACTCACATGTCCTTCCTGGCACCCCTCTTGCAGCTCCTGCTGACGCAGCCTGTCTAACTGGACTCTTAGGTGCATATAATGTATTTTTTCTCTGTTTCAGGAGATACTCAGACTGTGGCTCTGTTTGTGGCTCGAAACCATGTATACCTTGTAAAACTGTACTGTTCTTAGCCTTGGTGTCTCTATGTATATATATTCCTGTACATATCTTAACTGTGCTTACTGTCTACTGGTTATGTTCACATGTTCTATTTTGACTCTGTATACTGCCTAACTTGTGTCATGTTGTCCTCTGTATGAACCTGTATCTCACTGTATCTGTATCTCATTGTACTCTCCTGGATCGTACCTGAAAATAGGCATATAACTTGTCTAGTGTACTTACCTGGTCAACAAAAGCTAAATAAATAAATAAATACTCTGCCGAGAAGTGTTGTGATAAGCATGTGTGTGTGTGTGTGTGTGTGTATGTATGTGTGTGTGTACCGCCATCTCCTATGGATCCATATTAAACCTCCTTCATACAGCTACACCTATGGACCAAAGACAACACTGGGGTTGGACCTGTTCAAAAACATTTGCCTAGCGGGGCCACCCAAGATGACATGCAGGGTTTTAAATAACTGCAAAAACTGATTAGCACTTTCACTGTAATCAATTGCGAAAAAGTGAGTATCTGCATTTTCTAGCAGTTTACGTTGCTAAACAAACTGAGACACGAGCTATACATTATTCCAACTGATTAGCAGTTTTACTCGTGAAAATGCTAATCAATTTTGCAGTTATTTAAAACCCTTAATGTGCATTGTGGGCGCCCATGTAACATCGGCAGACCCCATACCTCATTAGTTCTGCCTGTCGGAGCCAAAACATCATGTTATGCCAATGAACAGAAAAGACAACTGTGTCAATGCTCCCCAAACAGGCAGCGACAACAGAGAACACCACAGAAAAACCCAGTATAGGGCAAACAGGGCGAGTTTTACATAAACAGTGACGTCCTAAACCCCCATTATACCCACCAAGATAAAAGGGAGAATGCAGGAGTGTGAACTGTGACTTACTGGGGTTGATTACCTCGAAGATCTACTGTTTCTGGCAAGTTACTATTCTATTTTCTTCAAGGACATCTCTCTCTCTCTCTCCAAAAGCCGCACCAATGGAATGATTCCCATGCAGTATCCAAGAAAAACAGGGTGAAGGCCAACAGAAAGGAACAGCAGCTAATCATCAAGCTGGACGAGTGCCCCACAGGCCAAAAAGCAGGCAGTCACAATATTGCAGCACAGCAGGCATGGGGGAATAAATCCCTGCGGCCCAGTGATACTCCGTGGCTCACGAGCTGCAAGCGGCTCTTCACAGTAAAGCCTGCGGCTCTTTAACACCTAATAACCTTCTTATCACCAGTGGCTCTTAAACCCAGACAAACCCTTTGTCCCACTTTGGCCACCATAACGGTTGGTTGTTGTCATGCTTCCTCTCCACACACACAAACAGACTGTAGTACAACTTCATTTTAAATGGTTAACTACGTAGCTGCTGAGGCTGTTATGAGTGAGCACCACCAGCTTAAGGCAAGTACTGTTATAGGAGCGAGTTGGGAGCGTGCAGAAGAGACAGCAACTGGAGCTTCAAAGAAGAAAAATAATCAGCTTTTATGCAGCGCTTTTCATACATGGTGTATCCCAAAGCGCTTTACAAGCAGTGCTAGACTGGTAGTGAAGTGACTGAATGTGTGGTGGTGGCCATATCGCACATCATCACCCACACACAGCCTGGACAACTGCATGAACCAGTTTATAGGAAGGGGAATGTTGGTCGGACACAGGGAATGTCCCCTACTCTTTGCAAAGAGTGCCCTGGGTTCTTTTACTTCCATCTGGACACCCACCAGGACAACACCAGGATGGGTAGAAGGGACCTCGGTTTAATGTCTCATTCGAAGGACGGCACACCCCAGCAGTGCAGTACAGCAACCCCAAAATACTGCACTCGGATGCCAGCATTTAAGTTTAAGGTACGAGTTCAATCCTGGTGTGGGACAAGAACCCACGACCTTCTGGTCCAGAGGTGGATGTGCTACCAACTGAGCCACGCTGACACCACAGAGAAGTATCTGTGTCCGTATTTTTGGTTTTTACATGAAGAAGCTAAGAAGTAGTCTTAAATTCTTAATGTTAAGCTGCTCTTTGCTAATGCAGTGTACAGAGAGGAAGCGTAGCGTAGGGCTGGGTAGCAGAGTGTGCTGCGCTGTCTGTGTCAAATTTAATTATTGGCAAAAACAAAAAAGCAAAGGAATCAGGCATGTGTGTGGGGGCTGCTGTTAAAAATATTAAAGTACTCTATTTTTGGTAGTAAGCAAGCATCGGGGGGGGGGCTGGTTGTGGTGCGTTCAGCAGCATAGACTTCAGGAGCGCCTGGGGACTCAGAGACAAAGCAACAACATGATGTAACGTTATACCATTCCTGCTTAAATTTGCTGATACTAGTTGTTCAGTATGCTACTAGGTTGCCGGTAGACTTTTGTTGTTCATAATTTTATATGAAGAGTTCTTTGCTCACTGAGCGAAAAAAAAAGTGGCATTTTTAAAATGAATCTAGCGTATGGTGGAACCCTGTTATGCATGGAATTCCATGTTTGCAATATGCTTGTTGTGCTGCAGTGCTGACATCATTATGTTGTTGAGCTGCAGTAGCGATGTCACTACTGCAGCACAACCACTTAGAATGCTGCCACACAGCCGTTTTCCTCTATCCAGTTGAGCATGAATCTGTTTTTTTTTAAGCTGAAATAGCTGCAACACACTGAATCAGTAATTTGAGCTCGCTACCAACCTTGAGTGCTTCACCCCCCCCACTAGTTAACTGAAAGGAAGCAGTGTGTCTGAAATGGGCATGGGTGCCTTACACTATATAAGATAATGTATGGCCATCCATCCATACACAGAGAAGCCAGTGTCTTCATCTCGAGTTTTCTACGGCAACCAGGGAACCTCGAGAGCAGGAACCTCTCAATACAGACACAGGCTTGTTGTGTATGGCTGCTCACACATTATCCTCTATGTTCTCATGGCACAATGATATGTTGTACTGTGTCCAGTTTTGAAATTCTTGTTTTCGCTTGTGCATTAAAGTCTAATTGTTATTGTTTATGATACTTTTGAAGTGCGAGTGCTTAATTGTGCATGAGGTGTGTGTATGTTGTGGCTCAAAACTCAAACTAGCTGCTCAACCCAAGCAGTATCACACTCATGAAATTGCCTTTCTCATTGGGGTGCTACTGGTTATGGCATATTCAGTCAAAACGAAACAAAAGAACCAGTGTGCACACACCCCCGGCAAAATATTAAATGTGTTTTCTGCCTCACATGGCTACTCACTTACTGCATCCCAAATTGGGAGTGGGGGTCTCTTAGTCTTTCAAATCAGTGCTCTGGTGTGAAATTAAGCTGAGTCACCAGTCAGCAAGGTGGACCTCCCAACGGCTGAGGCCCTATTCAAAAATGCTAACTGCCAAAGTTGTCTGTCTTTAAGATATGGTGGACTGCCTGTATTCGTTCACTTTAAATAAGGTGGGGTCCCCAGCCAACTTACCCCAGATTCTTTCTCCAATGCCACTGATGAATATATTGAAGAGGACAGGACCCAGGACAGATCTCTGTGGCACTCCACTCATGACCGTGATCTCTTCTGATTTGACACCATTAATCACAACCTTCTACTGCCTCTCCTTCAACCAATTTCCTACCCATCTCACCATGTCCCTTGCTACACCCAGGTCCTCCATCTTCTTTAGCAATCTTCTTTAAGGGACGGCATTAAAAGCCTTGCTGAAGTCGAACTAAAGTAAGTCTACGGCATGTCCCCTAATACCCTTACCCAGTCAAAGAAAACTGTTGGTGGGACAAAACCTCCCTGCCACGAACCAATGCTGTTTACAATCCTGGAGACAGTTGCTCTCCAGGTAGTCTGCGAGGTCCTATTTTATCAGTGACTCTATCAGTTTAGGTCTACATTCCCACACTTGCTCCTTGTCCCCACCCCCCTACCCCCATATGGAGCAAAAATACGTCCGCTGCCATCCCGTCTTTCGGAACTACCCTATCTGCAATGAGCTACTGAATAGCCCTACCAGGGGTTTAGCCAGTTTTGCTGCCAGCTTCTTCAGTAACCTCATATGCATGCCATCCAGTCCCAGGGCTGCAGCCCCTTTCCAAACCCTTTTGCTGGTAAATGCCCCTTCTGCTCTATTACCTACCTCCAACAGACAGCCTAACAGTTCCCCTCCTTTATTATCTAATAAACCTGAAGAACTGCTTTTCCACCCTTGAACCCCTTTGCAATATGCGGTTCAGCATCTGCTTTAGCCTCCATAATGGCTCTCTTTGCTTTGATTCTCACACGATATTCAACCCATTCCTCCTTCCCGTGCGTTTCCTTGTACCCAGCAAAGGCTTTTTGTGTTGTGTTTTTGATCCGCACTGCTTCCTGACCCTTTCCAAGAAACATACTGGTCTCTTGCACCCGGTTCTTTTGGTTGCCTTTCTCATGCATAACTCAGATGCCTCAATAATGCCCCTTTAACTGCCCCAATCTCTCCTCCAGAGCTTTGATGCCGCCTACCCCGACTAACTTGTCCCATATCAACTAAGTCCATCCTTCTCACAACCAGAACCTCAGCCCTTACAGTCCCAAGGGCCAGCCTGAACCAAACAGAGTTACGTCACTGGAAGTGTCTCCCCTGCTCACACAATTCTGCTCACCTCGGAGTTGTGAGAACCACATCCTTACCCAAATGCACCAGCAGACAGTCCCGAAATGTATTTAGCAGGGCTTGACCTTTGGTGCTCCTGGAAGCTGGAATGTCCCAATCAATATCCGGCAGGTTCAGATCACCCACCACCACTACCTCCCCCTCTGCCCTCCCTAGCTCTTCCTAAAGTTCCCTATGATTCTCCTTCCCTGTCCTGGCAGTCTACACATCACCCCAGCCACAGTTTCTTGCCTGAAGCTGCTGTGAGTTGCACCAGCAGTGACTCTGTCTCCCCATTACTTCCTCTAATGGATCCATCTTCCACAGCCTCAATGTCTTCCCAGACATATAGGGCTACCCTACCCCCCTTACCTCTTCCTCCTAAACATTGTGTAACCAGGGACTGTGAGATCACAGTCGTTTTTTTCTGAGGCCCAAATTTCTGTGATGGTTAAGAGGTCCAGCTCCGTGTCAGCCATCATTGCCTGGAGCTCGCTAATTTTATCACCCAGACTTCTGCCATGAAATGAAAGGTACCCCCAAGCCTTTTGTTCGGTTTATCTGTGTAGACTGTAGGCATGAACAATGATTGTCTCTATTGCACCCTCATAATTTCATCAGGATTTAAAGGTAAATGGAGGTACTGAAGTCTGGTGTGAAACCTGTTTGACTCCACTGCAAGGTCATGACCAGACTCATATAAGACATCCTGGAATTTTATGATGTTTTAGTGCTAAAGCCTAGAGCACTTATACTGCATTAGTCAGTGCTGTTGCTGTCCTCTGCAGTCCCTGTGTTCTTGTCTTAAACTGGCCATGAGGCTTTTCAAAGTATAGTGAGAGCCCTGCTGTTCTCTGTAGTTTAAAGTGCATCCGAGTTAGAGAAAATGCTTTTAGAGAATCCAGAGACTTCACAAGACACATAACAGAACTGAATGAGAATATAACTTCTGCTGGCTTGTGCAGGAATCCATCATCAGCTCCCATGATGTCTTGCATGAGTGGGGTCATGACCTGTGCAATGGAGACAAACAGGGTTTCACACCTGGGCAAAACAGAGTGAAGCAACCTCATTAGACATTTGGGGATACAAGAGAGGGACTCATTGTTCATGCTTACAAACTACACAGGTATGCAAACAATAGGTTGAGGGGACTTTCCCTTCAAGATAGCCCCCTTTCTGCTTTTTACTTGTCTTTCTCACTTTTTCTTCCCTCGTGTCCCTAACTTCTTCTTTTTCACGTTGATTGCAGGCTTTGTCAGCCCACCTTCCTTGGTCCCTTCCCCTAGCCCAGTTTCAACCTCAACTTTATTTTTGCCCACTATGCTGTTACAAGCCCCTAGATTAGGGGGAGTACTAGCTAGGTTCCCTTTCCTCTCGCCTATCATCATGAGTCTCCTATCGCCAGTCTCCCCCGCAGTCATTTTAACTGTCCATTGAAGACGTCAGAAGATGTCAAACGTCTGCCCTCAGAAAAGGTCACGGAGGCCAAGTACACCTTCAGTCCGTCCCCTAGTCTGTGAAAGCTGTACTTCAGCATTTCCACAGGCTGGTGCGCCAGTAACCCCCAGATCTCCTCTCCCTCTCCGTCATGTTCCCTATACTGTCTATATCCTGGATGGCCGGTGTACCAGGAAGACACCTGATCATCCAACCCCCCCCCATTCCCACCACCCCTTCGATCTCAAACAACAGGTTTAACGCAGCCGTCCTTTATACAAATAAATACACGTAGAGAAACTCAGTCTAAGCCAATAAAATGTCAATGTACTTTATAAATGTCATTTACCTTCACTCCACACCACAAGTACTGTGTGTGTGTAGGGAAGAGGAGTCAGTATAGCTTCTGAGTTCGACCCATTATTTGTCTCTTATCTGCCGTACATCTGTACATTTCTACATGGCAAGACATTGCCCAGTCTGACTGCGTGCCGTGAGTCATGTTGGAAAGTGACATTCAGCAAAGAGTACAGCATGTGCCAATTTCTGATCCTCCAGCCATGCTATGAGAGACAATTTGTTCCGAACCTGTCTTTAGGAATTGTTTAACTCTGTGCATCGCCACCTCCACACAATCTGCTGAGCTCACCTGTTGTTCTAAACTGTCTGTTAGTTGCCTGTGGAGTTTATCTAATTGTTCTGTGAAAACCTAAAGCTTTGTGTAACCCCTAGATGGCGCTATCCCAGGGGCTACTACCCCTGCCTGATTTGCCACTAACAGGTTGAGGGGCCTGGATCCAATGGCGGGTGCCTCCACCCAGAGGTCAGGGTTTGCAATAGTTAAACTTACTTGGTCACAGCCCTCTGGGACACTGCAACCCTTTCTTCCCACTAGTGGCCCACACAATATAGCAGAATTACCTTCACGGTATACACTTACCCCCAAGGCTGGTTCAGGCACGGGACATCCTGTAAAATAAGATACAGTGCAACAATCACAGTACAGTACTTTAACATAGACAAATCCTCAGGCAGTATAACTTTGTTGAAACAAACAGCCTGATTTATTTAGGGATATAACAAGGACAGGGGAAATCAGGTTAATTAGCTTATCACTTTACTATCTACCTATGGCTCTGTGCACAGGCCTATCCCTACCAGTTACTGTCCCTGGGTACCCAGGCCCTAGTGGCTAGTCCAAACCGTGGCAGCTGGTAGGGCCCTTTCACACAGAGAAAAGGAAAATTAAACAGTCAGCAATACAGTAATTCCATTTGGATTTAATGTGGCAATTCAACAGGGGCGACTCGAATTAGTACTCACGACCTCCAAAGAAGATATGGTCCTTCAATGTCAGCAGGGCTACTTTTGATCTCCAAGAGACTCCTCACACATTTATATGGTAAAAAAGAAAGCACTATACCAGGCAGGCTGCATCTGTATCCCAATCGCATTACTGCACAATAACCAGGAGAACACACAGCAGATTCAGTTCCTGACAGACCGAGTGTAATTCAACAATTTCTTCAGTCTTCTACAGGGTGAGCCTGGTTTCTACTCTTCAGAGATCCTTTGATTCTTTTCAGGAGGATTCAGTCCTAACAAGCAGTTACACAAGTTGTAGACGGAACTCTGGGCCTTGCACGTTTTTGACTGAAACTGTGCACTGAAGGAGCACAGGGTTTCTTTCCCTTCACTTTCAGATCTCAAACTGAAACTCCCAACAGACAAAAACCGGGCACTTCCTTTGAGTTCCTCCCAGTTCTTGACTGGATTGGCTGTCACTCACAATAGACTGCTGCTGTTGGTCCAAAAAGGCACCGAAGTCTAAACTACATCTCCCAGAGTCACTGCCCATACAATCCTCTTGTGGCTGGCTCAGATTATGAGTCCCAAGTTCTGATTCGTCCAAGGCATCATTTTAGAGCTAGTTTACCCCACACTGATTGGTCCAGTTCAGCAGTTCAAAACCAGAATGGGGAACTAGGCAGACAGTTCTGACTGCAAAGAAAGCAGGTTAGACAAACTGTAATTTTATTATTACTGTAAATGATTTCTGGCAATCAGTTACATCTTTCAGACAGGTTCCTTTGCACTCCTAGTGACTGCAAAATGGGGTGAATTGGCAGCAGCTTGAGTGGTACTCAATCAAAGAAACACACAGTCCCCATACAAACTAATTATGTCTGCAAGCAGACAGCTCTTAAAGAGACAGTACCAGAGGTTCTAAAACACTCACTGATAAATGGCTTAAACGCCAAACACCATTCAGGCTTGGAGCATTCAAGCAAGCTCCTGGAAGTCTTTTGGGAAACCCCATTTGCAGGGGGGTTACACCCTTCCTGGCCTGGGAAAAGCTTGACGTCCGCGTCAAGCAAGTACCCCCATAAGTTTCAACTGCAACCATATACATTTGCATTAGGCTCACACATGTAATCATCAGTCAATACATCATTTTACCAAGAACCATTTCTGAAACATTGCAGTACGTCACTCTTTACACAGTATAACACACACATTGTACCATAACTCAAGTTATTACCTCTTGTACATGAAACCTGAAGAGAGGGGACCCTTCCCTATCAGTTACCTTGGGGCTGGATGGGGCAAGGGCACCATACTTAGAGGGCAACACAAGTAACTTGGAGTTAGCACTGATGCTCAGTTTGGGCAGTGAGCCTCGGGACACATACACTCCTTTATGGACAACATTGAGAGGCAAATCCACAGGCCTCCCAAGGGAATCATAACTGAGGTGCACCACAGGCTTTACAGCTCGACCAGTCTTTCTAGGGGAACTGTTACAGTCTCTGCACTCTGAGCCTCATTTTCAGCATTGTCCACACTTGTCAGGAGTCTCCATGGGGTTAGAGAGGCTAGAACTTGGGGCACTTTCAGCTCCAGGAGTTACAGTTTCTGAGTCCACAACATTTGCCTGCATGGAGAGCTTTCGGACACTGGCAGTGGACTGTCAGGGCACTCAAAATACTCTTCTTGTTCGGGTGTATCACCAGTCTGCCCCAATCTATCATTTTCTCCTGAAAGCTCAAACAGCTCAACCATGCACAATGATTCCATTTCATCTGATCTGATGCTTTGCACTTCACTTTCTGGGAGCATTGGCTCCAGGGATGAAGCTGGGGGCATAGACAGTCCAGAAGGCCCAGCTTTGTCTCCAGTATTGACTAGGGATTGCCCACAAACAATTGACTCAGTTCGTAAGAAGGATAGTATTCAAAGTCACCTCACTTTCTTCTGATATGGACTGACAGTCATGCTCAACTGGGACTTGTGCAGGGAACACTTTAACTCTGCTTCTGTAGGTGCAGACTTCCTTGATCTTTTCTTAGCAGCAGCTCTAGTCACTGGTCCAGAGGGGCATCTTCTGGGGCTCAGACTCAATCAGGATTTGTCCAATGGGTAGTAAATGATTTCTATGCATTGTTTTTACATCTTTGAATTGTTCTCAGGCCTTACTTTGTACACTGGCAGATCATCTAGTTTGCCCACTACAATGTGAGGGAGATGTGCCATCTGTCAGCAATCTTGTGTTTGCCATGCAGTCCCAGATTTCTTAGCAATACCGATCTCCCTCCTGGAGTTCCTGTGCTTTCACCTTTTATCATACCTTTCTTTGTTGGCCAGATTTCTTTTGGCAGCCATGGTTTGAGCCAGTTGGTACGCATGAGTTAGCTGGGCCTTTAACTTTGCACATACTGTAAATAGTTGTCAGCTTGAACCCCATCAGGAGAGACCCCAAAACACACATCTACCGGTAGTCGAGCTTCTCTTCCAAACATCAGGCGGTAGGGGAGAAACCCAGTGGCATCACTTTTGGTGCAGTTATAAGCATGTACCAGGGTGCTAATTTGTTGGCTCCATCTAGGCTTGTCCTTTGGGTGCAGGGTGCCTAGCATATCTAGCAAATAGTGTTGAAACGTTCAGGCTGTGGGTCCCCCTGGGGGTGGTAAGGAGTGGTTTGGACTTTCTCACCCCAGTACACCACTCCACCAGCCGGTGCACAGCCACTTCTGTCGGGTACCCATTTATTTATTTATTTATTTTTTTCCCTTAACAGTGGTTTGTAAATATGGCCACTAGAGGACACACAATCCCAGCGGTGAGCCTCCAAATGTAACCCTAGATGGGGCTATCCCAGGGGCTACTACCCCTGCCTGATTTGCACACTAACAGGTTGAGGGGCCTGGATCCAATGGCGGGTGCCCTCCACCCAGAGTCAGGGTTTGCAATAGTTAAACTTACTTGGTCACAGCCTCTGGGACACTGCAACCCCTTTCTTCCCACTAGTGGCCCACACAATATAGCAGAATTACCTTCACAGTATACACTTACCCCCAAGGCTGGTTCAGGCACTGGACATCCTGTAAAATAAGATACAGTGCAACAATCACAGTACAGTACTTTAACATAGACAAATACCTCAGGCAGTATAACTTTGTTGAAACAAACAGCTCTGATTTATTTAGGGGATATGACAAGGACAGGGGAAATCAGGTTAATTAGCTTATCACTTTACTATCTACCTATGGCTCTGTGCAAGGCCTATCCTACCAGTTACTGTCCCTGGGTACCCAGGCCCTAGTGGCTAGTCCAAACTGGTGGCAGCTGGTAGGGGCCCTTTCACAGAGAAAAGGAAAATTAAACAGTCAGCAATACAGTAATTCCATTTGGATTTAATGTGGCAATTCAACAGGGAGCGTAATTCTCAATTAGTACTCACGACCTCCAAAGAAGATATGGTCCTTCAATGTCAGCAGGGCTACTTTTGATCTCCAAGAGACTTCCACACATTTATATGGTAAAAAAAGAAAGTACTATACCAGGCAGGCTGCATCTGTATCCCAATCGCAATTACTGCACAATAACCAGGAGAACACACAGCAGATTCAGTTCCTGACAGACCGAGTGCAATTCAACAATTTCTCCAGTCTTCTACAGGTGAGCCTGGTTTCTACTTCAGAGATCCTTTGATTCTTTTTCACAGGACCAGATTCAGTCCTAACAAGCAGTTACACAAGTTGTAGACGGAACTCTGGGCCTTGCACACGTTTTTGACTGAAACTGTGACTGAAGGAGCACAGGGTTTCTTTCCCTTCACTTTCAGATCTCAAACTGAAACTCCCAACAGACAAAAACGGCACTTCCTTTGAGTTCCTCCCAGTTCTTGACTGGATTGGCTGTCACTCACAAAGACTGCTGCTGTTGGTCCAAAAGGCACTCAAGTCTAAACTACATCTCCCAGAGTCACTGCCCATACAATCCTCTTGTGGCTGGCTCAGATTATGAGTCCCAAGTTCTGATTCGTCCAAGGCATCATTTTAGAGCTAGTTTACCCCACACTGATTGGTCCAGTTCAGCAGTTCAAACCAGAATGGGAACTAGGCAGACAGTTCTGACTGCAAAGAAAGCAGGTTAGACAAACTGTAATTTTATTATTACTGTAAATGATTTCTGGCAATCAGTTACATCTTTCAGACAGGTTCCTTTGCACTCCTAGTGACTGCAAAATGGGTGAATTGGCAGCAGCTTGAGTGGTACTCAATCAAAGAAACACACAGTCCCCATACAACTAATTATGTCTGCAAGCAGACAGCTCTTGAAGAGACAGTACCAGAGGTTCTAAAAACACTCACTGATAAATGGCTTAAACGCCAAACACCATTCAGGCTTGGAGCATTCAAGCAAGCTCCTGGAAGTCTTTTGGGAACCCCCATTTGCAGGGGGGTTACATTTGCTTAGTGTCAAACACGTTGCAGATGAAAACTGTAATAAAATGACCCACATGAAAAATTTAATAAAGTTGTTTTTACCTTGTCTAAGATTAGATGCAGAATAATTATTGTTACATAATTTCCAGGAACCATTTGAATGTCATTTCTCTGAACGGTTGCCTTGGTGCGTGTGAACACATTTATTACAATCAGTGAGGAGCACGGCAATTACAAATAACATACTTTATGCATCAGTTCCGGTATATACTTAAGGCAACTGGCAGTCTGGCCCATAAAATATTTATTAGAATTATTTAAAATCCGCAGAAAGATTTGGTCTCCATTCTGAGATCTCAAACTGCTACAGTCTTTTAGTGCTTACCCAATCCCAAATCCTTAAGGACATTCCTACTTCCGACTCCCAGCCTGCTTTACGAACATACAAAATTTGCCAGCAGAAAAAAGCCCATTTGGTCTATTGAGTCTGCTCAATTATGCAGCTAACAGCTCTATTCTTCACCCCCACACACACACACACGTATCCTCCCCTTGCTTTGCCAGACTTACATACTGATTTATAATATACGGTCAGGACTTTTTTCCTCAGAAAAAGTGAAGGCATACCACGCCATACATCATGGTACGAAAACACTTCTGGCGTCATGAATACAATGACAACTCAATTATGACATCATTAGCCAACAGCATTTTACATTTCTAAACCTGAAAACCAGACTTTCATGAAAAAGGTGTTCTCAGCCATTTGCGTTCACCCCTGTAAAGAAACCCACTAGCAGTTCCTGCCACTGAGGAAAGGCTATTATTCCAAGACCTTTGTCCCGCATACTAAAAGGTCATTTGCAGTGTCAGTGGCTCAGCAGGTAGCACACTCGCCTCTGAGGCAGGGAGATCAGAGTGCTGCGGGTTCAGTTCCCACATCTGGCACTTGGGTTAATGTCCCAGTACTGACCTGTAGTGCAGCATGAGAGGGGTGCTGCACTTCTGAGGTGCCGTCTTTCGGATGAGATGTTAAACCGAGGTCCCATCTGCCTGGATTGGTGGTAGTTCAGGTGGATGTTAAAGATCCCATGGCACTTCTCGAAAAGAGTAGGGGAATTTCCCCGGTGTCCTGGCCAAATTTCCCTCATTCACTAAAAATACCACCAACAGCTTAATCTGGTTCAAGGTCAGTTGGCATTCATCTGTATCCCCCTCTCCCAGGTCGTGCCTGAAATTAGGCAAGATTTGTCTAGTGCACTTACTCGGTCAACAAAATCTAAATAAATAGATTTCACCACACTTTTTTTTTTTTTTTTTACTTTGGATATATATATAGCCAATTATATTTTATATTCGATAATGGGTAGAGTGATTCTATAATTTTTAATTTATCCTTCAGAAAAAAAATATTCCATATTTATCAGTTCAAAATCGCTGGGTAGTAGTTTTTTTTTTTAATTTAGTGTACTTTCTGCATGTCATCTGCCATCCTCTCTCCCTCAGCCCAGTCACCCACTGTCCCTGGGACTTAACTTTGACCTGCACAGTGTCCCATGGTTTTCCCTCCCCTCCAGTGGCGCAGCGTCCCAGGTTCCCAAGGCCCAGCAGTTTTTTTGTTTTTAGGGTCCCCGACTGGCATCCACTCGGCACCGTCCCGCCATGTCCACCTTTTGCCGGCAAACCCCCTCCTCCAGCCTGCACCCCTGGTCACCCCCCTGAGATGGGACCACCGGCTTCCCGGCAGGTTTTCTATCAGTCAGGGCAGAGAGGGGGTCCTGACTGCGGAGGGGAACTGACGCCGGCATCATTCCTCTGGTGCCGCATTTTTTACATACTAGTTGGGGGCGGGGACCTGCAATGACATCCAGCGTCCACCCCACCCCCCCAACCTAGGTGGTGCCAGCATGGAGGTTCCCCCGCCCCCACCAGGGGTCGCATGGTGCCGGACACTCTACCCCCTCTCTCCGACAGAAGGAGAGCAGTCCAGAGGATGCTCAATCCTTCTCCCCCTGGCCGTCCCTCTGATGTCCAGAGTCCATTCCCGAACCCGGGTTGTCAGTGTCGCAGTTGGGCACCCTGCCCCTGCACCAGTGGGCCAGCCCTAGGCCCAGTAGTTTAATCCAGTTATGGTCGGCAGCTCTGTGGAAAGTACGAGGTCTGCAAGGAGGGAGGCAGCGTCATTCTGCAGCAATCAAGGGATTTTCCTCCTCCTGTTCCTCTCCCTTAAGCACCCTGCAGGCAAGGACTGGGCACACATCTGCATATCCCAGTCAGGCGGCACTCTGCCCACCCTTCCACCTGTGGTTACCCAGCTGGCAGTGCTGCAGTGGTGCTCACAGATCTCCCTTCCAGGAGGAGTGTATCCTCTGAGATGTTCAATCCTCCTCCTCCCAGCTGGCCCCCTGATGACTCAGGCTTGATTCTGAACCCAAGTTGCCAGCATCGCAAGACGTAGTGTTACCACTGCACCTACAGGCCGGCTGTGGGTTAACCAGTATCACATATATATATATATATATATATATATATATATATATATATATAGGATAACAAGGCTTTCTTCCCCAAGTGGATATCATGATGACTGAGTGACCTCGACAGCAAAGCTTGAGAGGTCAGTCGCCAAGCAGTAAACACGCGATAGGAGTTAGCCTTGCTGTGTATGGTTTTCCATACACTGTTCTATATAGTATATGGTGGACCACAACCACAGCAACTGTCATTACAACAACAAGGTAAGCAGGAATTACTTACTTTTTTTTTTGGGGGGGGGTTTCCAGCTCTGCTCCACCGACCGCACTTAACCACAGCCACCCATTGGCCAGCACATGCACGCGACTCTCCACTGGCCATTGACCAATGACGAGCGCTGATGGGGTTGATTTTATTCTGATGCCCTCACTAACACAGATTGAAAAGTCGTTCTGCGTTAGTAAGGACATCACTACTGCAGCAGAATGACTTTCTAAGGTGTATGGATTCCCATACACAATCACGTTCCACCATACACTATATAGTAGTTCAAACTCGCGTTAACTGCAGGCAGTCTACTAGAGATATGATTATCCTTCCCCATTCATTTAAAATGGCCAATACTGGCATGTGCAGGGTAGCCACTTGTCCCTTTAAAGCAGCGGTATTTGTTAGAGGGCAAAATATTTCATTGCTTAGGTTTTTTTCAGCAAACATGTATTTCTGACATCCTTAGATTCATACTCAGTGTATTTTTAATTTTCTTAGATATTTTTAAAGCAGTATTTATAGTTAATGTTGTGATAAATTA
Source organism: Neoceratodus forsteri (assembly GCA_016271365.2). Taxonomy (NCBI): domain Eukaryota; kingdom Metazoa; phylum Chordata; order Ceratodontiformes; family Ceratodontidae; genus Neoceratodus; species Neoceratodus forsteri. The sequence continues at coordinate 550,433,033 of JADMNL010000022.1, read as the reverse complement.
CTCGAGTTCTGAAAGAGGGTCACCACTGATGGTTTTTCTAAATCTCCTCCACTGATGCTGCCTGTTGAATGGACGTGCTGGATTTGTACTGTAGATGTAGTAGGATGGTGCTTTCACAGGTTTCGGGTGGTGAACTGCACAGCACTGTACCAAGATATTTTACTTTTTTATGGCGGGCCTGGCATGGAAACAGGAGCTTTTAAAAAATGTCAGAATCCTTTATTCTACTTCAGGGATAAAAGAAAATGAAAAGAAAAATGGGGACATGAATATTTTTGCCAGAAAAACATTACTGCAGAAAAAAAACTACATGGTAACTGGACTTCAGCAAGGCGTTTAATTCAGTACCCCAGAATGGCCTACTAACAAAGCTGAGGGGGATGGGGGGGGGGCAGTTGCTCAGGTGCGTAGAAAAATTGGCTCATGGGGTGAGTACAGAGAGCAGTGGTTGGCGGGATAGTCTCCTCCCCCAGAAGGGTCATCAGTGGGGTCCCCCAGGGTTCGGTCCTGGGGCCACTCCTGTTTAATGTCTATGTTCTGGACATAGGGAGGGGTGTTAGGAGTAGGCCGAGTCTCTTTGCGGATGACTCAAAGCTGGAAGCACTGGCGGATGGGGAGGAGGGGAGAGTGGCCCTCCAAGGGGACCTGGGGACCCTGGAGGGGGTTGGCAAGGAGGTGGGGATTAAGGTTTAATGCAGGGAACAGTAAGGTGCTGCATCTGGGGGTCAGAAACCTGGGCCATGCATACACCCTGTGGGGGGTCACACTGCAAGCCTCGTCGGGCAAGAGGGACCAAGGCGTGTGGTGGACATCAAAATGAATAACACTGAGAACTGTCGAAGGGCTGCAGCAAAAGTAAACAGGATACTGGGCTGCACAGCCAGGGGGATTACCTCCAGGAGGAGGGAGGTGATCCTCCCTCTGTATAATGCCCTGGTGAGGCCACATCTCGAGTACTGTGTGCAGTTCTGGAGACCACACCTTAAGAGGGACATAGCACTGCTGGAGAGGGTCCAGAGGAGGGCGACCAGGATGATCCAGGGCATGGGGGGTAGGCCCTATGAGGAGAGACTGGAAGAGCTCAGACTGTATGCACTGGAGGAGAGGAGAGACAGGGGGCAAATGATAGAGGTCTTTAAGCATGTAAAGGGGATCAACAAGGGTGGAGCCAAGGAGGTGTTCAGGCTTAAGAAGGGGGGAACAACCAGGGGGCATGGGGAAGCGCAGGAGATACTACTTCACTGAGAGGGTGATGGAGCCATGGAACGCACTGCCCAAGAGTCTGCTGGAAGAGGGCACAGTGGAGGGATTCAAGAGGGGATGGGACAGGTACGGGGGAAACTGAAGCCGGGGAAGACCCTCTTTGGGGTGGGGGGGGCAGACAAGCGAGCACCCTGTAAGGGGCTGGCTACTGAGCAGACACAATAGACCATGAGGCCTGTTCTGCTGGCTTTTAGTATGTTAGTATATAATTCGCAAATGCCATTGTGTCAAACCTGTAACTTATATGTTCCCATAGAAGCTGTTTTGGTTTTAAAGACTGATTCTGTGTATTTTTGTTCCATCTTTACTGACATTTTAATAAGTTCAGCGACTGTTTCCAATTTACATGTTGGTGGTAAGTACAAACAGTATAGACAAGAGGTTAGAGTAACAACCTTGGTGCATCCAGCAGACCTGGGTTTGATTCCCACAACCTCCTGTTGTATAATGTGTGACCCTGAGCAAGTCACTTAACCTTCCTAGTGCGAATGGGTCACCCCTGCAAATGAGCCTTGTTCTCAGTGGGCCTTACCCAGTTACCAAATTAAAAGAAAAAGCGCAAACACAAAAAAAAAAAAAACACTTTTCTGAATTAAATGATCCCTTTCAAGCAAATGGATCTACAGCAGTACACGGAAGCACTGTGCCACACTCTAAAGGTGCGTTTACTCATAATAACCGAGCTTGCACTCCTGTCTGCACCACTTGCCACTGCCCATCGAGTCACTGCCGCCTGGCATTTACATACAACTGCAGATAGCTGCAGGGTCAGTTCTGATGTGTGACTGGACTTCCTGCTCAGGGTTCAGTGTTTCTGCCGGGGTCGGGGAGGAGGGTACTACAAAGGATGAAGTCAGTGCTGGGTGCTGCGGAGCTGCATCGTTGCCAGCAGGACACTGTGTTTACACAGCAGCAAAAGGTACCTGCACTGGTACTGCTCCCCACCAAAAAGACTGATGACTCTGCCACAGCGGAGCGACCTACAACGATCCCACAGTTGTTTATGCTGCCGGATCTGCACAGCTGCAGCTCGTCTGCCGCGCTCCCAATGGGGCCAATCAGGAAGCATAAACTCACCTTAAAAAGGACATGAAGGGCATCATTCTAACATGGCCTTTATCAGCCATGGGTAACTCAGTAACTCCCATGGGGTTTGTCAAGAGGTCAGAAAGGATGGACCAATAACAGCATGTAGAACCAGTCTCTGAAGCGGAGCTTGCCAACTGCGGCTTGGTCTCCTCTACAAACACAGACCACACCTCACGCCAGAAGCTTTGAAGGTTGCAGTCCTGAGCTCTGTGATCTCTGTAATAGACTATGGTCTCATCATTTATGGCTCTGCCACAACCACAACCCTTAGACGCCTCTCAACTGCTTTAAATAAAGCATGTCAGCTCATCACTGGTGCGCACCGTCTCACCCCCACATGTGACCTGTACCCTCAGACCGGCTGGCTCTAACTATTGAACCGCATAAAGTTTCTCACCTGCTCCATGGTGAAAAAAAATCTACCTTGGCCTTGCAACTTCTGGGGTCTCAACTCTGTTACAACACCGAATTAACAAATGGTGCCTTCGAAGATCCACGCTACAGCTACTGAAAGTTCCCCACTGTCACACTTCACAGGGACAATGCTCCTTTGCTTATCGAGCGCCACTCTGGTTCAATGGCCTCAGCCCAACCATCTCCTCTGCCCCAACAATTGGTATGTTTAAAACTAGGCTCCGGGACTATCTCACTACCAACAGCTCCTGTGACTGCCCAACTTAACGTTGTTTCTCCACTTCCCTTTCTGCTGTAGTTGTCCCCCCTTCCCTCCTCACTGGACTCTACCCTCACATCTTGGTATACCCAATGCTGCACTTTTCACCCTCTCCCCACCCTTCCTACATTCCTTCTCCCCTCTTCCCTCTCCCTATGACTCTGGCACTTCTTATCTGTTATCTATTTTCTCTAACAAATGCCACTGGCTGCCTTGTTACAATGCAACCCTTGAATTGTATTACTCTGTACTCTGTTTGCAATGTCCACATTGTTGTAATGTCTGTCTTGATGTTCCCCATAATTTGTATTTCTCTGACGTGGAACCTTTGTAAAAGAGCCAAGGCTCAAAGGTATTTGTAATCCTAGACTTGATAAATAAATAAAATGCTGTCCTTGAAAAGCACAGGTCTGACTACCAGCTGATGAGAGAGTTCTCCACTGACTAAGAGGCCTTTTATACCTGTAACACCAGGAGTTCAAAACCCCTAATCCTGCAAATCCCTTACTGTTGCACAACCCAAGGCCAAAGGTCCTTTGCCTTTAGGGCCCCTAGCTGGCTAAACAGTCTCACAACTTGACATCTCTAACTCTCCTACACTGGGCACTTTCAAGAATAAGCTCCGCCTCTCATTAGCAGGCTCAAGTACCTGTGAATGCCCTGTTTAATGCACCTCTGCCCGAGCCTCTACTGTCTGCAGTGGACAACCCATGAGGCACTTTGCTCCGTACCTTGCCAACTTTGCTCTTTACCCCTGCTCTGTCATGACAAAAGCCCTTTGGCAGCCTTTCTTTGTCCCCCCCTTTCCTAGCACCTCCTCACAATAACTTTTTCATTTCTTGTTTGTTACCTACATCTTCCCATTGTGTCACCTACATCTTCCCATTGTCACCTACATCTTCCCATTTGTGCTTCCTGTAAAGTCCTTGTAATATCATGTTATGACGATTATGTTACTGTTTGTTTTATTATGTATGTAACCTGTATGACCTGTATGCCTGTACCTACTGATGTGGAACCTTTGTAAAAGAGCTTCGGCTCAAAGGTATTTGTAATCCTAGAATCAAATAAACAAACAAACAATACCCCGGGCCTACAGTTCAATTCCCAGGCTGGACTCATGACACAATGCGTTGCAAAACAAATACTAATGCTGAGTTGGACAAACCATTACGCTAAGCAACTGCTGTATTCTGCCGGTCCGTCACATCAGTTAAAAATATTTTCTTTTTTTTCCCCTTCAATACTCTGCGGAACAAACCCAAATGACCATTTGAAAACTGGGTACTAATGCCTAATAGAATTATAGCATGGATAGCAGCAGAGTGTAAGGGCTCAGCAGAAGTTGAAGCTATTCCCGGGTTGACCATGGGAAAGGTAGGGCAGGCACTTCTCAGGTGCACATCGAAGGGGAGGAAGAACCTCATATAGTGTTACACGTGGGTACAAACGATTTGGCGGGGGAGACGGCAGAGGTGGTAAAGGGAAGGTTCGAGGAGTTGGGTAGGCAGTGTGAGGAGGCTGGAGGCGGTCAGTGGCATTTTCTGCGGTACTCTCGGTACCATGTGTGAGCACAGGGAGGAAAGGAAGGATAGAGGAGTTCAACAAGTGGCTGAGGGACTGGTGCCATACCAAGAATTATGGTTTAGTGACAGACTGGGACAGGATCTGGGGTAAAAGTGACTTGTATGCAGGAGATGTGCTACACTTGGGCGGGGAGTGGGAGGGGGAGTACTAAAGAATGGAATAGAGGAGTACATAGCAACTACGGTGGATTTAAACTAGATGGGGGGTGGCAAGAGGGCTGCTGATAGGAAGAGGGTCCAAAGGAGGGTCTAGTGAGCTCACCCCCCCCCCCAGTTATGGGTAAAGGCAGAGGCGAAGCGATGCAGGGAAGCAGCATGCAGGGTAGCCAGGGTGGTTTACAGAATGCGTCACCCCCCTGTAATAACAGGGCGGATAAAGGGAGAGGACCACCGACAGGAGGGGAGCAGACCAAGGAGAAGAGGGAAGAGAGAATAGAAGGGTACGAATGGAAGGTGGTCTCTCTAAATGTGAGAAGTCTGGGTAATAAAATTGCAGAACTTCAGGCGCTCTTTGCAGAGGGGAATGAATTGAGACTTGGCCACCGAGTACCATGACTGGGACCTGGTAATCCCGGGGTATCGTATATACAGGAAGGACCAGGGGTTGCACTCTATGTGAGAGAAAGGATCAAATGTATGAGGGACGAGGGGGAGGAAGGGAGGACAGAGGCAGTATGGATGCAGCTTGTGGACTCCAAGGGTAGAAAACCGAGGATGGGAGTGGTGTATAGACCACCAGCCCAATCAGGGGAACTGGACAGGGAGTTGGCAGAGCAGATAAGGAGGGTGTGTAGGAAGGGGAGTGTGGTGATAGTGGGGGATTTCAACCTACCAGGGGTTGAGCGGAGCACCCCTGCCACCCCCAGCACCAGGGAGCAGGTGCACCTGGTTACGATCCAGGATGGCCTACCGACACAGATGGTAAGTGGACCTACAAGTCTTGGTAACACACTGAACCTGGTACTGGCAAATGAGGAGGCAGTAAGAGGTAAGAGTTGAGGAACTGGTTCATACTCATTTTGGGCAGGGAGTCTGGAGGCACCGGCATTAAGGTGGGGATTTTAGGAAGGTGGGACTCTGGAAGGATGAAATAAATACTGCAAGGGAGACTGCAGGATATAAGGCCGAAGAAGGAGGCAGAGCAAAAGTGGGAAGTTATTAAAACTGGGCTAACAGAGGCGTTCAGTAGCCTGCATCAGGACTAGGAGCAAGAAGGGCAGAGCCAGAAAACCATGGTGGCAGAACAGTGGAGTGCTGCAGGGGATGAGGGCGAAGAAGGTTGCGTACCAGAAGTTCAGGAGAACAAGGAAGGAAGAAGATAAGGAAGCTTATGGGAGTTGGTCCAAGGTGGTGATCAAGTGGGGAGAACAGCCAAGGCCTCCAGAGAACTAATGTTAGCGCAGGGCATAAAGGGAGGGGAGAAGGACTTTTTTAAATATGTCAAGGAAAAGAGGAAGTGCAAAGAACATATAGTGAGGATGAAGATGGGAAGGGAATGGGTGGAAAAGGGAGAGGAACAAGCGGAAATACCGAATGATTACTTCTGCTCTGTTTTCACTGAGGAGAAGGATGGGCCACTACCACCATGGACTGGGAGGGTGGGGGAAGGGCGGGATGACAGACAAAATGATCATGGAGAGTAGAGTGCTAGAGGGGCTGAGGGCGTTATGGGTGGACAAGGCACCAGGTCCTGATGGCATCCTCCCCAGGGTGCTGAGGGAGATGGCGGAGGTGTTGGCTGAGCCACTGGCATATCTGTTCAGCACCTCCCTGGGAACGGGTTGCGTGCCTCAGCACTGGAGGGAGGCCCATGTGGTGCCCATACACAAGAGTGGGCCTAGGGAAGAGACAGAAAATTATCGGCCTGTCAGTCTCACTTCCATAGTGGAGAAACTTATGAAGACCATAATGAAGGACAGACTGGTGTCATTCCTTGAGGGCAATGGCTTCCAGGACGGGCGGCAGCACGGGTTCGTCTTGGGAGGTCTTGTCAGACAAATCTAATAGAATATTACGACTGGGTAACAAGGAAGCTAGATGGGGGTCATGCAGTAGATGTCCTGTACTTGGACGTCAGCAAGGCCTTAGATACAGTGCCTCATGGAAGACTAGGAGGGGGAAGCTGACTGCCGCGGGGGTGGGGAGAAAGCTGAGAAACTGGCTAAAGAACTGGCTACAGGAGAGGATGCAACAGGTGGTTGTGTGGGTGGGGGGCTCTCGACACCCAGAGCAGTGACAAGCGGGGTGCCGCAGGGTTCAGTGCTGGGCCCGGTGCTATTTGGGCTCTTTATCTCAGATATAACACACAGAGTTGGGAGCAGAGGTAGTCTGTTCGCAGATTATACCAAAATGGGGGCTGTGGTGGATGAAGAGGATGGATGGAAACAATTGCAGGTTGACCTAACCAAACTGGAGGCATGGTCGGAGAAGTGGCAGCTGGGATTCAATGCAGAAAAGTGCAAGGTTATGCACTTAGGAGAAAAAACCCTAGGAGGGACTACTGGTTGGGTGGAGGGAGGCTGGGGACCACTAAGGAGGAGAAGGACCTTGGGGTGTTGGTAACAGGAAGCATGAACAACTCAGCCCAATGCAGGAAAGCAGCAGCTAAGGCAGACAAGATGCTGGGTTGTATCATGAGGGGTTTCTCGTCCAGGCATAGGGAGGTGATCCTGCCCCTCTACAGATCCTTGGTCAGGCCACATTTGGAGTACTGTGTACAATACTGGCAGCCATATCTGAAGAGGGATATAAAATTACTGGAGGGGGTGCAAAGGAGGGCAACAAAAAAGTTACAGGGGATGGAAGGAAAGGCCTATGAAGACAGGCTGTAGGAGTTAAATATGTACACACTGGAGGAGAGGAGGGATGGGGGGAAATGACTGAAACGTTCAAATATTTGAAAGGGGTAAGTAAACCTTGCACCAAAGCAGTGTTTAAACTGAGACAAGGTAGGGAAACGAGGGGACACAGGCTAAGACTGGAGGGTGGACGATTTAGGAGGGAGATGAGGAGGCACTCCTTTACTGAGAGGGTGGTGTCCAAATGGAATGCGCTACCAGAGGGGGTGGTATCATGTATGACAGTAGGAAGTTTTAAGAAGGAGTGGGACAAAACAAGAGAGAGGGTCAGGGTGGCGGGGGCTGTGACAGGTATGGGAGGGACAGTGGGGAAAGGGGTTGAGGCAGCTGTAATCTAGGATGCTAGGTGCACACTCGGGCAGACTTTGATAGACCGGTTGGTCTGTTTCTGTTGGCAGTTTCGTATGTTCGTATGTAAGTGTTACACTGTGTACATAGACAGATCTGCCTCATAAGGCAGCATCTTTTAGGCCTCCACTTGTAAGCCTCCAGAAAAACTTTAGCTGACACACTTTACAGAAAGGTCACGCTGAATCATGTACAGACTAAGCAAATTACACTCTCTCCCCCCCCCCCATAACTACATAAACTGACATCAGGTGGCAGAGCTAAAATATTCCACTTACCCTCTCAAAGAAAAGCAAAGATAGAGAAAACATTTTATTTTAGGAAGATGCGTCTTTTCAAAGACACAGATCTCTATGGCAACCACTCCAGAGGACAAAATAAAAATCTGAAGACTGACGTGGGGTTTAGTCTGCATTTACCACTTTCATACATTTCCTTTTATTTAGTTCATCCATGTCTCGGTCAGCAGACGACATAAAGTTCTCATGACAAATGTACTCCAGCACACTAAGGGCAACTCCACTGACTAACCCCCCCCAAATCAACAAAATTACCGCACAGTGGTACGTAGCACGGAGTTTGGAAGTCAACGTGATCTCTACTAAAAGGAAACCACTGTACACTTATAATGGAGTGTGGTGACCTGAAGAAAGAAACAGCCCCGAACTGAGTTGTTGAACAACAGGAGATGGGACTCCAGAATGGGTCTGCTAAGATCTACGTCCACCTCTATGCGGATGATACCATTCTGTACACCCACGGGAGGACTATGCCCTCACTACAAACCTCCCTTCAGCAAGGTTTTGACAAGGTCCAATCCTCAGTACAAAATATTCTGACACTGAATGAAGACAAAACCCAAAGAATGCTTTTTGGGTCCCAGAAGAAACTCGGGTGCAATAAACAACAGATGGGTATCACTACCCCAGACCGCCATGTGCTCCAATTCACCACTCTATCAATCCATCAATCAGTGACATTGGAGATGGCATTAAGGGCAAAATGTGCCTATTCGCGGATGACACCAGGCTCTGTGGGGGAGTGGACACAGCTGAAGGGATACAGGACCTACAGGAAGATCTGGAAAAGCTAGGGAGGTGATCCAGGATCTGGCAGCTTGGCTTCAATGCCAAGAAATGCAAAGTTATGCATATTGTGGCCAAGAATCCCAGGACAGAGTATTACCTGGGTGGAGTCTGAATATCTGCATCAGAGGAGGAGAAGGAGCTGGGAGTGATGATCACTAGTGACCTGAAGCACTCCACGCAGTGCAAGAAAGCAGCAGCAAAGGCAAACAAGATGCTGGGATGCATATCTAGGGGGATCAGTAGTAGGAGAGAGGAGGTTATACTGCCCTTGTACAGGTCACTGGTAAGGCCGCATTTAGAGGATGAGTTCAGTACTGGTGCCCACACCTCAAAAAGGATATTAACCTGCTGGAGAAGGTCCAGAGGAGGGCTACTAAGATGATAGCTGATCAGCAGGGTAAGGCATACGAGAGAGGTTGAGGGCACTGAACATGTACTCCCTGGAAGACAGAGAGAGAGAGAGAGAGAGAGAGAGAGAGAGAGAGAGGGGACATGACTGGGACCTTCAGGTACTTGAAAGAGATAAATATGGTTGATAAGGAGAGTCTCTTTAAGCTGAGTGGCAACTATAACACAAGGGGGCACAGTCTTAAGCTGGAGGGTGGGAGGTTTAGGAGGGAGGTCAGGAAGCACTTCTTCACAGAGAGGGTGGTGGACACTTGGAATGTGCTGCCAGAAGAGGTAATCTCATTGAAGACAGTGGGCAGCTTTAAGAGAGGCTGGGACAGGTTTAGGGCATGAAAGGGTCAGGGGTAGGGAGGATGGGAGGAGTGGGGAGGGGGGCAGGGACAGTAGCTCAAGCTGTGGACCCTGCAACATGAGCAGACTTGATAGACCAAATGGCCTTCTTCTGCTGGCTTCTTTGTATGTTTGTATGTTTTATACAAATATCTGGGCATGGGGCTAGACCCCCATCTCAGACGGAGACTAAGAATAAATATTAATCAATGATGAACAAGTAACAGAAACTAAACTTGAATGGGACCTGGGAGTACTTATTGCCAATGATTTAAAGGTGGGTAGACAATGTGAAAAGGCTGCGTAGAAAGCTAGTAGCATCCTCGGATGTATTGGCAGGGGCATTACAAGTAGAAAGCGAGAGGTTATACTCCCTCTGTACAGGTCCCTGGTGAGGCCACATCTCGAGTACTGCGTACAGTTCTGGACGCCACACCTAAAACAGGACATAGACCACTCGGAGGCTGTACAGAGGAGAGTTACTAAAATGGTACAGGAACTGCACCAGGAGCAATATGAATCTAGACGACAGCAACTTCAAATGTACTCCCTCGAGCAAAGAAGAAACAGGGGGGATATGACAGAAACCTTCAAATACATAAAGGGCATAAATAAGGTACAAGCAGAAAACCTCTTTCACAGAAATGAGACCATGTGAACGAGGAGGCACAGTTTGAGATTAACAGAGGGTAAGTTTAAAACCAATATTCATAAGTTCTACTTCACAGAGAGGGTGGTAGACACTTGTAATAGCTCATCACCAGAGGCTGTGGAGGCCAAAACAGTTACTGCTTTTAAGCTAGCGTGGGATAAGTACAGCGGTAATCTCGGAAGAAGAAACAGAATGGGGTAGGCAATCTGGGCAGACTAGATGGCTCACATGCTCCCCTTCTGCCAACATGTTCTTATAATAAAATAAAAGGCTGGAAAATTGGCTTCCTGTTCAAGAATAAGTACTGCTTTGCCACTCTTACACCGCCGCGCATTGTGAATAGTATGTTAAAGGAAATTTCAAAGATTTGCTTGAGGGCTTTATAGCCCATTACCGTAGGGCTGGCTAGTCTTTTCTCGCATATATTTTCATTTCTTTCATAGTCCATTTCAGGGGAGAAGGGATAATAAATCTCACCAAACTGATGGCAAGTCGATCCCTTCCACTTCCCGCCAATGCACTCAGACATTCTGTGATATCTTTTTCTAGATAAATTTTATGCCCCCGGTTGCCCTTGCACGCCCCTTTCTGTCCAGTTGCCCCCCTAACCAGTCACTCCGCTTCTCTGGGACTTGCCTTCCCACCGACGTCTGGCTTTTGGACTATGGCAAGGTGCCCAGTCGCCGGTGTGGGGTCTGTGAGGGAGCGGACTTCATCCTGCGGCCAAGGGGGGGTTTCCACCTTGTTTTTTTTTTTCAGTTTTCCCCTTGGGTCCAGACTATGCAATGCATGTGGCGGGCAAGCTCGGCCTCCACGGAGACGTCCTGACATGTCTAGCCGTGACCCTATGTCCTGACACACCCAGACCTGTACTGCTACCGGGACATCTCCAGGTGGCAGTTCTGCAGTGGGTCACTGTAACCCAACTCCGCGAGAGAGGACGGTTGTCCCTCAGACGCTCAATCCCCCCCTCCGACTGACCCCTGAGCGACAAGCGTCTATTCCCAAACTCGGGTTGCCAGCGTGTCAGAAGGTAGGGCGCCAGTGCCTCAGCACTCCATGCCAGTGGGCTGTCATTTTATGATATATATAACCAGGGAGAGTGCGGGGGATCGCCCATTGTAATCTATGGGGGCATTTTCAAAACTTTTTTTAATATAGAAATCAATATTTTCAAATGAAAGCCACCGGCCAACCAACAGAGCCCCCATTACTTTAGCAGTGGCTTTCATTTATATAAATGTTGCTTTATTTACAAAAAGAGGTTTAAAATCCCTCCCCCGACTCACAGTGTAAGAGGCCCCATGCTCTCTCCTGGTTAGACATAAAACATGTGGCAACGAGGGTGGGACTGCAGACAAGGAAGTGGATGGGATTGGCTGGCCGTTGGTCCTGCGAGATTTATGATCCCTTTCCTCCCATAACGGACTATGAAAGAAATGAAAATTTTTGCGGGAAAGGACTAGCACAGCCCTACAGTAAAGGGCTGTAAAGCTCACCAGCAGAACAAATAACATCGGAAATTTACTTTAATGCCTCTATTGGACTACAAGGACATACCATAAGAGGGATCCTTCCAACAAATCTGTCCTAAGCAAGCTAAATGTTCTCTGCAACAGGCTTGCTCACTCTGCACTAAGTGCACCCCATGACAGCCACCACCACTACACACCATATAAAGGACTGGATTAGCTAACATACTAACATACTAAAATGCCAGCAGAATAGGCCTAACGGTCTTTCGAGTCTGCTCGATTGGTCAGCCCCCACCCTGAGCGCTGACCTTGCTGCTTACGCCTTCTCTGGCTTCTCTCTTCCCAGTTCCAGATATTCTCACTGCATTGGTTTGCTTCCAGAACCCTTCCTCTGTACCTGTCCGCCCTCTTGAACCCCATCACCGTCTCTGCCTCCACCAGCCCCTAGGCAGTGCATCCTGTGGCTCCACCACCCTCTCAGTGAAGTAGCACCTCCTTTCTCCCTGAATCTTCCCCTCCAGCTTCCACCCATGCCCTCCTAGTGGCCCCTCCTCCTTCCTTCAAGCACCCTGACTGTTCCTCCCCTATTTACCCTCTTCATGTGCTTAAAGACCTCTATCATGTCCCCCGGTCCCTTCTCTCTTCCAATGTGTACATATTTAGCTCTTTGAGCCTCTCCTCATAGGTCCTGTCCCCAAGCCCCAAATCATTTTGGTTGCCCTCCTCTGGACCCTCTCCAGGAGTTTAATGTCCCTCTTTAAGTGTGGCTCCAAACTGCACGCAGTACTCAAGGTGTGGCCTCACCAAGCAGTTATACAGAGGGAGCATCACTTCCCTCCTTCTGGAGGTGATCCCCCTAGCGATGCATCCCAGGATCCTGTTGGCCTTGGCTGCTGCCCTCCTACAAGTCTCCAAGTTGTTCATTTTGACATCCACCACCACCCCCAGGTCCCTCTCAGCCATCGAGACTTGTAGCATTCCCCAGGGTGTACACTTGGCCCGGGTTTCTGGCCCCCAGGTGGAGTACCTTGCATTTCCTGCATTGAACCTCAGCCCACTTTCTAGACCATCTTCCAGAGCCTCCAGGTCCCCTGTAGGGCCACCCTCCGCTCCTCCCCATCCACCACCGCCTCCAGTTTTGAGTCATCTGCAAAGAGACTCATCTCACTCCTGATTCCTGTCCTTATGTCAGAGACGTAGGCGTTGAACAGGAGGGGACCAAGGACTGATCCCTGTGGGACCCCACTAATGACCCTCTTTGGGGATGAGACTATCCCGCCAACTATGACCCTCTGGGTCCGGTCATGGAGCCAATTGCCTATCCATCTGATCATCTGGTTCCCCACCCCCATTTCTCCCAGCTTATCCAACAGGCCCATGTGAGGAACAGAGTCAAATGCCTTGCTGAAGTCTAGAAAGAGGACGTCCACTGGTCTACCAAGGTTCAAGGCACTCGTCACCCAGTCATAGAACTCCACAAGGTTTGTCTGACACGATTTCTCCGAGACGAATCCATGCTGTCTATCGTCCAGGCACCCTGACTTTTCCAGGTCCCCCCTAGCCTCTCCTTGACAATGCCCTCCATCACCTTGCCCACCACCGATGTCAGGCTGACAGGCCTGTAGTTCTCTGCCACCTCCCTTGATTCCCCCTTGTGGATAGGCACTATATGCGCCACCTTCCAGTCCTGGGGCACCCACCCTGTCCTCAGAGAGATGGTGAAAAGCTCCACTAGGGGTTTCGCCAGGAGATCCATAGTTCCTTCAGCACTCTGGGATGATAATTTATCCGGCCCAGTGCTTTCTCCGTCTTAAGGAGTTGAGGGCTTCCTCACTCTCTCTGCTGTGATTTCCACTTCCAGTACCTCTTCTCCCTCCCTCCTGCCAGTGATGCCTCCCTCTCCCCAGACCCGCCGATCGGTAAGGGTCCCCCCCTCCTCAGTATCTCTGTCTCCTCCCATGTATGATGCAGCACCCCCATTTTCCTTGGTGGAAACTGAGGTGAAGTACTCATTTAGTACCTCAGCCTGCTCCCCCGGGTCTTGTGCCCATCTCTCCCCTGATTTAATCCTGCTAATCTGCCCCTTCACCCTTCGGTTTTTCCCCAATGTATCTAAAGAACCCCTTGTTCCCTCTCCTGATTTCCCTGGCCAGGTTCTGCTCCTTCCTTGCCTTAGCCGCCCTCACCACCCTAGTGGCCCTTCTAACCAATCAGCTCATACTCTCCTCGATCCCTTTCCTCCTTGAGCACGTGAATTGCCTATAGGCTGCCTTCTTTCCTGCACCACCTCCTGGACCTCCCTGGTCCACCAGCAGGGTTTTCGGGCCCTACCGCATTTTCGTCTTACTCTTGCACAGGTGCTGGTAGCATCTTGCACCCCTCTCCTGATGATTTCCCACCTACTATCAGCGTCCATGTCTGACCCAATCCCATCCAAATGCTGAACCTAGGTGAAGACACATGACTTTATTTGCTACACCTCATGTACAAATGTACTGCAGGTAAGTTGCCTCACTATATCCTGGCCCTGGTAGAGCTCAAACAAGTCCAAGCGGAGCTTAGATCTGTAGCAGGGCTAGAATATACTGTCCTTCACATGAACACCAGAGCAGGCTTTAGCTGCTTCTCCCATGCTGGCCCTCTGGCTTGGAACAACCTACCTACTGGCCTGCACCCAGTCCACACACTCCTCCCCCTCCACCTCATCTGGCACAACAGGAGGATGTTACATGCTGCACTGCTCGCGGCTTGAGAGCTGCTACACCTGACCAAGCCTGGAGACCCCGTGAGTAAGAGTGACTACATCATATATTGACCTGTTGTATGCGTAATATTATGGGGTATCATCTATCCATGCAAGACACATGTGGAAGGTAACTTATCAGCTGTAGTCCAACAGTTGGGCACTAAGTGTCTCTCCACCTGTGACAGATAAATGAAACATTACATACTGTTGTAATGCCACCCCGTCAGTGCAGCGGTACTACTACCACTCACGACACCGGCGATCGAGTTCAGGAATGAGCTCCAGTCATTGGGGACTGGCAAGGGTTGGGGAAGACTGAGCATCCCAAAAGATGCTCTACTCCGGGGATGAAGGGTTCTGTCCTCCGCAGTGATACTGCCACCTGGGTGACCACAGGTAGTAGTGCGGCTGGAGGGCTGAGAGGAAGGGGAGGGCGGGCGTGTCGATGTCAACGTACGTGATATCCCCAGTGGCTGAGATAACAATGGAAAAGCACAGCCCCAGCACCCCCCCCAGCGATGAAGGCTCTAGTGTATCCAGGTCCATGCCTCCCCAGTGCACCAGCACCACCTGACGAAACTGTGGTAGCTCGGGCATATGTCTCCTCTACCCCAACCCCATATGGGGGGTGCGGGGTTAGATCCAAAGGCTCCATGGAGACAGGTGACTCTGGCTGGGGGATTGGGAGGTGCTGAGACTAAAGAGGGCTGGACTGAAGACGGCATAAACAGATAAAATACATACATATATATATATATATATATATATACACATATATATATATTGCTGTAACTGTGATGAAAATCTATGTTTGTACTCAAGCTATGATGTATAACTTGTAGCTTCTCTAAGCTGTAACCAGATCCTGTTGCAACTGAAAACAGCTGGAAGTGAATCCCTGACTCAACAGTGCATCTGTTTCTCATGAGTAAAATTATTATAACAACTGGTGACCCTCCCCTATCACACCAATTATCAGTGTGTTCAAATGCCGTAATAACCAGGTATGATGTCATATCCAGTTATTGCGGCGTTCGGAGTGCTCGACTCTCCCTGTTCGGAAACTTGACTGTTGTTCTCATGTTCCTGCACCATTTATTATTGAAAAAAAATAACCAACTGTGCGCTCATGAATGTTTGTTCTTTTTTGCAACACATACTCGGTGTGTGATGACTACATAAATCTCTTGAGCTTCACTCTCGAGGTTTACGGGGTCATCACATACCTTAGGTGTGTAAAAAAACTTCAAAACTTCTTAACACATAGTCGCCTATTATTACACATTATTCCCTCTATTCTGTTTGGCGTCGTTTAACAGTTTGGCACACACATTCACACGCAGGCGTGGTGCCCATTTTAGAATCAGGCCTTCAGCAAGCAGGTAAGATACTTGCGTTTCTTTTACCTTGCAAGGTCGTTTCTTGGCCGGGTCCCCCTTGTAAAAGCGACTGTTACCTCAACGGGTTACGTTACCTGGATAAATAATAGTTAACAGCTGCTCTGAAAAGTATCTGGATGATTCTGTACAGACTACGATAACACGTTATTATTAATGTAGGGCGGCGACGGGTTTATCAGCTGTTACGGCACTCTATTCCAAGGTGCCCTTAGAACTGCGACTGATTGTTAGTTATCACAAAGTGACATCGGGCAAGTCCTGGGCCGCCATCAGCTGCCTGGAATGCTGCGCTGCCTTTAAGGTTGATTACACTAGCCAGCGTACAGTAATGAAACAGCGGGCAGAAGAGGAGTAGTAGTGCTCATTTCAGATACTCTGTAACACAGGAACCCATTTAAACAGGACCTGCAGCCAACAGGGAAATTGCTACCATAAATTCAGATGCAACATTAGCTGAGAGACAAGCTTTCCAATGACATAAAGCAAGTCAAAGCAACGGGAAATGGATTGCTGAATGGAGTGGCAGCGGGTTGAGGAGCCTTTCACCTCTAGGTCAATGGTTTAAATCCAGCACAGGTCGAAGGTAGCCGAAAGCCATTATCACCTGGGGCTGTTCAGTGGCTTATGTGAAATGAGTTCTGGTGACCTCAGTCCTGTTCCCAGTGGGCAGGTGTCCTCATCACAAACTCAAAATTGTAGATCCAGGGGAAATCTCCATAGAGGTAATGTCATCTTTAGTGGAGCCCAGATGCGTTGGTGCACTTTAAAGTCACAAAAATAGTTATTTGCACCGGCTCTGGCAAAAAGCCACACACATAAACACATGTGTCTATAAGTTGGATTCTTTATTTCTCGATATAAATTCAGACACCCCAATGTTTCGCCAGAATATGGCTTCTTCTGGGGGACTGTAAAAAATGTTTATATACAAAATTATTACAGTTATGTACAAAAATCTGCATAATCTCTATTTAAATTCATAGAATTTTCAAAACTTTAAATTTCCACTCCATAAAACACACAGTCAACAGAATGTAGTGATAGAGAAGGCCATACAAATGTGAATGGTGCCAAATAAAATTATCGGCTACCTCTCTTTTAACTGAGCTGCTGCTCTTGTTCCGCTGCCCTCTAAAATCTTTCACAAGCTGCCAAAATAAACTGAAAGACAATTACATCAGATATATGAACAAATCTTGAAATGAAATCAAAATCTGAAGTTCTAATTATACTGTGATTCACACTTATATATATACTTGGGTCTATTCAAAATTAATCTGCTTATTCAGACATGATACTACCACCACTGAAAATCTTCTAACGAATTCTAATGAGCTAATTAATTTACCCAAAATCAATTATATAGATACCTAATCTCTAATTCAGCCTTTAAATAACTCGATCACAGTTCACAAAATAAATGCTGAGGAATTCTCCAAATAGTAAAATCAAGTGCTCACATACTCAAATAATACTAACTCTCAAAGTTATGTTCATTTAGACAAGTATACCTATGCTATATAACTGCTTTTCATGTCGAGAAACAGGCTAAAAGGGGGCAAACATTTTGTTAATGTAATTTACCTGTATGTAAACAGGCTAAACCAGCTCTAATGTAGGTAAAGTCTTCCGTTCAATAATATGTCTAAAAAACAAAATTTCAATATCAAAAACAGTGTAGTCAGGAAACCATCATGTGAGAACCATATAACTGTGCCCAAAACCAGTCGTAGTGAAATATAAACTGCCAGAAATTTCTTTAGGGTAAAGTAAACCACAAAAATAAACAGTTCAAATTGCTACGTCTATATAACAAAATTTCAATCAGTGTTAACCATTTCCGAACCGCACATGACATAAGGCATTCTTCTGTTTAGTAAGTAATCTTTACAAGAGTATTTTTGAAAGAGACACAGTAGAGGTACTCACAAGTGGTTCCGTCTCAGGTTTACTTAGAGTGGCAGCAAGAATCTGAGCTGCAGCCCGACCTCTTATGTCCGTGCGGGAGAGCGTGCTGACGTCAAAAGGCATCGCAGATAGTTCGCATCATTGCAAGGCAGCACCAGCTGCTTAGCAACAGCTCTCCCACACGGACATAGGCCTGGGTTAGGATCGGTGAAAAAGCTACTATCCCAGCTTAGAAAGCATCGTACCAGCTACAAATATATCTCATCAATAAGAAGCAACACATTACTTATATACATTCTCTGAGATCATTACGGAGGCTGTACAAGGACATAATCAAAAAGCAAATAAAAATTCAGAGAAGGGAGGGGGGAGAGGGAGACGGGGACAGCTTACAGTAAAATGCTCTATATCTCAATAGGTAATCAGCAAATTGTTTAGCTCACTACCTTGATGCAAAGAAATTTTATAAAATAACAGACTAAAGGAGCGAGGAGGAGCAGGGAGAAAAAAACAACAGCAGGGAGGAGGCACGGGGGAAGTAAGATATTTTTAGTCTTAAAACTAATGTATTACATATAACTAGGAGGCATATAACCAGGATTATATTAAGATTTAACCAAATATGTAAGTGTGCATCTTCACCAACATTTTAGCCAATTTGTTTCTTCATTAAGGCCCCATCGGTTAAAATAGGTTCCTAATTCAAAGATCCACCATGATGCTCTACTTTCGATCAACTTTTAATAGTTACCACCTCTAGATGGGACATGTGCATGTTCTAGCCCCCAAAATCTTAACTGTATCGGGGTGTGGCCTCTTTCATTAAAGTGTCTTGCAACTGATGATTACTCATCTTCAATTCTGATTTTACTTTTGTGTTCTGAAATTTGCGTCTTAAGTTCCCTCGTCGTCTATCCAACATAAAGGTGATCACAGGGGCATTGCAACAAATAAATCACCCCTTTAGTGTTGCATTCTATGTGCTGTTTGATCATGTATTCTTTACCTGTAAACGGATGTTTAAAACTCTCTTTTTTTAGAAGTATTTCCACAGGCCACACATTTGTTACACGGAAACACTCCTGCTTTTAAAGGGCCAAGTAATAGCTGTCCCTTATCTTCAAAATGATGCTCCTCTTTAACCAATCTATCTCTCATAGTAGGGGCTTTCTTGGACACCACATAAAGTAACTCCCTAAATATTCGTTGGGTGTGTGGATAATTTAGCAAAATTTTCCAGTGTTTCAAAATAATCCTCCTGATTTGTGATATCTCAGTACAATTTGTCGTACTAAATGTAATCTTACTTGTACTGTCTTCTTGCGCTACTTCCACATGTTTAGGCTCAAGAAGAGCCTCTCTTGTGACTTGTGCAGTTCTTATTTGTGCCCCATTTAAAACTTTATGAGGATATTCTCTGGTCCTAAATCTTGAAACTCTCTTCTTCACTTCTTGTTCAAATTCCATAGGTAAACTACAGTTTCACTTTACCCTTAAAAGTTATGAATACGGTATACTATTCTTTAAGCCTTCCGGTGAAAACGTTTGTGATGTAACACAGTGTTCCGGTCAGTCTCTTTACTGTAAAGCTTAGATTCTAGCCTATTTCCTTGTCTGAAAATCACAAAACCACCAACACAGCTGGCACAAATTTGGCACCCTTGTTGTCAGTCTCACGTGAGAAGCCAAGGACTGACTGGGCATGGAGTCTGACCTACTCTCTCACCTACGTAGTGGTCCCACCATGACAGGGTTGAGGCACACTGGCAGGGCAATGTTGGAAAGCTTGCATGGTACCTGTCATGTGCACTAGCAGAGGCCATCAGGTTCCAGTGCTGTCAATCCAGCACCTTTCACAAGCACTAAATTCACACACAGAAAAAAGGAAAAAACTCTTTAAAAAATTAACGACGCAAGTCAAAGTGAAAGGTACGCAGCATTTGCCTACACTGGAGCAGTTAATTCTCTTCATAAGTATTTTTGTATAACACTGTGGATAATAATGGAATATAATATGTAGGAATTATTTCCCAGTAATAAACGACCCCTAATTTTTCAATAATGTAAATGGCTAAGAAAACATATCACGTGCCCACATCCTAACTAATCTGCCTATATCACTCTCTGATAATAGCAGCCTGCCTGTATCACATGCTGATAATAGTAATCCGCCTAGATCACACGATGATTAGTAACCTGTTTATATCACATGCGGATAACAGTAACCTGCCTGTATCACACGCTGAGAATAGTAGCCTCACTGTCCTCCCCATTCATTTAAACTGTGTGGCGAGCCACCATGCAATTTGTAAGGCACGCCTCTCAATTTTCTTTGCCGCCGCACTTAATAGCACTTGTCACTTTAAACGCCAGTCTGTTTCAATGGGGTGCACCAGTGGCTTTAAGAAAAAAAAACTGTGAAAGACAGCGTGAGAGCATTGAGAGGGCAGCTGCACTCGGGAGAGGAAGTGAAAGTCCGAGTGTCAGCATGACAGCAAAGAGCGTGAGACAGGATGAGAGGGCTACACTGGGTGGAGGAAGTCAGGTGACTGCTGCAGAATCGTTAGCTGGCTATTTGCACACCCACAGTCTGCCAAGTCAAAAGGTGTCATGTGAGTACATTCCAATCAAAGGAAGCGTGAGGCAGGTAAAAGTGGCAGTGCAAAGCAGGACAGCATTGATGGCAGCTGATCAAGACAGACAGCCCGGCTGCCCTATCAAGTGGAGCAGCGACTGCGCTGGTAAGTTCTGTCTCTTTGTGCAGCTGACACTCGAAGGTATGCTATGGAACAGTCCAGCCGTGCCGTTTGTGTTTAGGGATTTTCCTTGCATCGTGGAGGCACCAGTCCACTCAAACTGCTTGTGTTTACAAAAAATATATTTATAATTTAGCAGAAAAAAAATACATATAATTTTTCTGTGTCAACTGCTGCCTGCTGAACTTCCAAGAGAATGCTGAGGTGTTAAAACATGTCAGATGCATGTAACCGTCGTCAGATTTTGTGGTCTTTTTAAAAATTTTGTCCCAATTTTAATTCCATGCCTCCCAAGGCTAACTCTGCCCCAATGGTGATTCCACCCCAAAGGTGGCCCTGACCGCATTTACCACTGCCCTGTTTCTCTACATTTCCGGGCAGTGGGGAACACTGCCTACATCATATGCTAATAACAATAACACACCAAATCACACAATGATATAGTAACCCATCTATGTCAAACACTGATAATAGTAACCTGCCTATATCACACACTGATGATAATCACATGCTGATAATACTAATCTGCCTATATCACACGCTCATAACAGTAACCTGCCTATATCACATACTGATAACAGTAACCAGTCTATGTCAAACACTGACAATAGTAACCTGCCTGTATCACACACTGATAACAGTAACCTGCCTATGTCGCACACTGATATTAGTAACCAACCTGTATCGCACACTGCTAAACCTGCCTATATCACACTCTGATAATACTAATCTGTCTATATCACATGGTGATAACAGCAACCTGCCTGTATCACACGCGATAACAGTAACCTGCCTGTAACACATGCAATAACAGTAACCCACCTGTATCACACACTGATAATAGTAACCTGCCTATATCACACACTGATGATAATCACATGCTGATAATACTAATCAGCCTATATCACACGCTTATAACAGTAACCTGCCTATATCACACACTAATAACAGTAACCAGTCTATGTCAAACACTGATAATAGTAACCTGCCTGTATCACACACTGACAACAGTAAACTGCCTATGTCACACACTGATAATAGTAACCTACCTGTATCACACGCTGATAAGCCTGCCAATATCACACACTGAAAATACTAATCTGTCTATATCACATGCTGATAACAGTAACCTGCCTGTGTCACACGCGATAATAGTAACCTGCCTGTAACACATGCAATAACAGTAACCCACCTGTATCACACACTAATAATAGTAACCTGCCTATATCACACGCTGATAATTGTAACCTGCTTATATCATGCACTAAAAGTAACCTGCCTATCACACGCTGATAACAGTAACCTGCCTATATCACACACTGAAAGTAGTAGCCTGCCTATATCACATGCTGACAACAGTAACCTGCCATATCACACGCTGATGATAGTAACCTGCCTATATCTCACGCTGGTAACAGTAACCTGCCAAATCACACACTGATAGTAGTAACCTGCCTATATTACATGCTGATAACAATAACCTGCCAAATCACATACTGATGATAGTAACCTGCCTGTATCACACGCTGATAACAGTAACCTGCCTATATCACACACTGATAACAGTAACCTGCCTATATCACACGCTGATCACAGTAACCTGCCTATACCACACGCTGATCACAGTAACCTGCCTATATCACACGCTGATGACAGTAACCTGCCTATTTCACACGCTGATGACAGTAACCTGCCTATTTCACACGCTGATGACAGTAACCTGCCTATATCATACGCTGATCACAGTAACCTGCCTATATCACACGCTGATCACAGTAACCTGCCTATATCGCACGCTGATGACAGTAACCTGCCTGTATCACACGCTGATCACAGTAACCTGCCTATATCACACGCTGATGACAGTAACCTGCCTATATCACACGCTGATAACAGTAACCTGCCTGTATCACACACTGATAGTAATAACCTGCCTATATCACATGCTGATGACAGTAACCTGCCAAATAACACACTAATAATAGTAACCTGCCTATATCACAAGCTGGTAACAGTAACCTGCATGTATCATATGCTGATTTATTTATTCAAACTTTTGTTTACCAGGTAAACAAAATGAACCAGTGGCCCTTTTTCATGTGCCACCCGGCACCATAAAAGACAGTCCTCCCGGCTGCCCTATCAAGTGGAGCAGCGACTGCACTGGTAAGTTCTGTCTCTTTGTGCAGCTGACACTCGAAGGTATGCTATGGAACAGTCCAGCCATGCCGTTTGTGTTTAGGGATTTTCCTTGCATCGTGGAGGCACCAGTCCACTCAAACTGCTTGTGTTTACAAAAAATATATTTATAATTTAGCAGAAAAAAAATACATATAATTTTTCTGTGTCAACTGCTGCCTGCTGAACTTCGAAGAGAATGCTGAGGTGTTAAAACATGTCAGACGCATGTAACCGTCGTCAGATTTTGTGGTCTTTTTAAAAATTTTGTCCCAATTTTAATTCCATGCCTCCCAAGGCTAACTCTGCCCCTATGGTGATTCCACCCCAAAGGTGGCCCTGACCGCATTTACCACTGCCCTGTTTCTCTACATTTCCCGGCAGTGGGGAACACTGCCTACATCATATGCTAATAACAATAACACACCAAATCACACAATGATATAGTAACCCGTCTATGTCATACACTGATAATAGTAACCTGCCTATATCACACATTGATGATAATCACATGCTGATAATACTAATCTGCCTATATCACACGCTCATAACAGTAACCTGCCTATATCACACACTGATAACAGTAACCAGTCTATGTCAAACACTGACAATAGTAACCTGCCTGTATCACACACTGATAACAGTAACCTGCCTATGTCACACACCTGATATTAGTAACCAACCTTATCGCACACCGCTAAACCCGCCTTATCACACTCTGATAATACTAATCTGTCTATATCACATGGTGATAACAGCAACCTGCCTGTATCACACGCGATAACAGTAACCTGCCTATAACACATGCAATAACAGTAACCCACCTGTATCACACACTGATAATAGTAACCTGCCTATATCACACATTGATGATAATCACATGCTGATAATACTAATCTGCCTATATCACACGCTTATAACAGTAACCTGCCTATATCACACACTAATAACAGTAACCAGTCTATGTCAAACACTGATAATAGTAACCTGCCTGTATCACACACTGACAACAGTAAACTGCCTATGTCACACACTGATAATAGTAACCTACCTGTATCACACGCAGATAAATCTGCCTATATCACACACTGATAACAGTAAACTGCCTGTGTCACACACTGATAATAGTAACCTACCTGTATCACACGCTGATAAGCCTGCCAATATCACACACTGAAAATACTAATCTGTCTATATCACATGCTGATAACAGTAACCTGCCTGTGTCACACGCGATAATAGTAACCTGCCTGTAACACATGCAATAACAGTAACCCACCTGTATCATACACTAATAATAGTAACCTGCCTATATCACACGCTGATAATTGTAACCTGCCTATATCATGCACTAAAAGTAACCTGCCTATCACACGCTGATAACAGTAACCTGCCTATATCACATACTGAAAGTAGTAGCCTGCCTATATCACATGCTGACAACAGTAACCTGCCATATCACACACTGATGATAGTAACCTGCCTATATCTCACGCTGGTAACAGTAACCTGCCAAATCACACACTGATAGCAGTAACCTGCCTATATTACATGCTGATAACAATAACCTGCCAAATCACATACTGATGATAGTAACCTGCCTGTATCACACGCTGATAACAGTAACCTGCCTATATCACACACTGATAACAGTAACCTGCCTATATCACACGCTGATAACAGTAACCTGCCTATAACACACGCTGATCACAGTAACCAGCCTATACCACGCTGATCACAGTAACCGCCCATATCACACGCCGATGACAGTAACTCGCTATATCACACGCTGATGACAGTAACCTGCCTATATCATACGCTGATCACAGTAACCTGCCTATATCACACGCTGATCACAGTAACCTGCCTATATCGCACGCTGATGACAGTAACCTGCCTGTATCACACGCTGATCACAGTAACCTGCCTATATCACACGCTGATGACAGTAACCTGCCTATATCACACGCTGATAACAGTAACCTGCCTGTATCACACACTGATAGTAATAACCTGCCTATATCACATGCTGATGACAGTAACCTGCCAAATAACACACTAATAATAGTAACCTGCCTATATCACAAGCTGGTAACAGTAACCTGCATGTATCATATGCTGATTTATTTATTTATTTATTCAAACTTTTGTTTACCAGGTAAACAAAATGAACCAGTGGCCCTTTTTCATGTGCCACCCGGCACCATAAAAGACAGTCCTGATGTTGCATAAAGTTTTTACACAATACAATACAGATACAGATACAGTAACTGTAGTAACCTGCCTGTATCACATGCTGAAAACAATAACCTGCCTATATCACACACTGGTAACTACCTGCCTATATCACACACTGATAACAGTACCTGCCTATATCACACACTGATAATACTAATCTGCCTATATCACATGCTGATAACAATAACCTGCCTGTATCACACTAATTAATACTAGCCTGCCTATATCATAGACTGATAACAGCAAGCTGCCTATATTAAGCAGCCAGCATGGCACTGGAGGGAAGCTATGTGTCTCTGGAATGGGGTTCAAGACCCGGTCCCAGACTACTTGTTTTAATGCATGAGATACACATAAGGAAATTCTGGAGGTCAGGGGTAAGGGGCAACAGACTTCTAGGAAAACATAAAGTGAACTTACAAGCTCAAATGGGCAGACTGGGTGGGCCGTAGGCCCTTATCTGCTGACAGTGTCTATGTATCTATATCACACACTAATATTAGTAACCTGCCTGTATCACATGGTCATAACAGTAACCTGCCTATATCACATGCTGGTAATAGCAACCTGTCTGTATCATACGCTGGTAATGGTAACCTGCCTGTATCACACACTGATAATAGTAACCTGCCTATATGACATGCTGATAATAGTTACTTGTCTATATCGCATGCAGGTAACAGTAACCTGCCTACATCACTCGCTGATAATAGTAACTTGCCTGTATCACATGCTGATAATAGTAGCTGATGACAGTAATTTGTCTATATCAGACGCTCACAGTAACCTGCCTATATCACTCGCTGATAACAGTAACATGCCCACATCACAGCAGTAGGCTTTATTAAGGCTGATCTAGTTCTCACTCTCGTCTCAGCACTGCTCAACTCTTCCTATCAGAGGGAACCATTTTTAACTAACATAGTGACAATGTTACAGGACCAGGGCCCTATATATTAAAAAAAAAAAAAAAGAACTACACAGCAGTCTCCGTGGTGCTGAATGGTGGGGAACCACTCTGAAAATGCTGGTGACCTAACTTTGTGCCCCGAGCCCAGGATATCAGGAGTGGAGGCCGGCAGGGAGGATGGAGAGCATCTATGCAGACACTCTGCCCCCAGGGCGGTGGGTTCACTACCACACCGCTCACACAGTGACACTGAGTAGGGTTTAGTGGAGATGCCACTGTTGATGTGGGGGATCACATGTTTTATGGCATCTCCCCTCCTCTCAGTGTCATGAGAATACACATGCAAGGGAGGTGGGGAGGCGAGACAACAGTGGGGCAACTTCCACTGGGTGCACAATGTAGTCAGACCAGGTACCAACTACATCCACTGGGCACACTAAAAGGATGGCTACAACGCAGACCGTGGCACAGCGATCATGAACCCACTCTGGAGTACACTACAGGGGTTCAGCTGGAAATGGGGACTCGACCTAGGGGCAAGCCAGCAGGGCAAGAGCTGCAGCTGGAAGGGAGACTGTGACAACTACAATACAGACCCTGAATAAGAGCTTGAGAAAAGGCACTAACAGAAGTAAGGCCCAATGGATACAACATGGCTTGATCTGTACTACCAAGCCATGTGTTGTATCTCGTGTTTCCAAGACAGTTCTGTAAACCTCTCAAACTTCACTCTCGAGGTTTACAGACATCCTCAGAACACCACAAAACAAAATACAACCAGGTATTACACTCTCTGCCATGCATTATCGTCTTGGCCTGGTAATATATTCTCTGCCGTGCATTATCCACTTGGCCTGGTAATACATTCTCTGCCATGCATTATCATCTTTGCTATTTTTCCTGTGAATTAGTTAGCAAATTAAATTTTCCTGTATCAAAACAAAGTGAGCAAGAAAGTGAGAATTGTGTGTGTGTGTGTGTGCGCGCGATGTCCAAGAGAGGAAGTAAAGTGTCACATATCATCTGGGGTATGCCGAGTAAAACAAGTGAGAAAATGCCACCCCCCACCCCTGGGAGAACTGAATAATATGTAAAGTGGGAACAGCAGAGGATACAGTGAGGTGGGGGAGGGGTGGCTCTTGGTCTATCATAAGAGATCTGGCTACAGTCTTCACCGGCAGTATAGCTCTCGTGTCAGGCTCCAGCTGGAGGGATATGGGGAGACGAGTAAAGATTCAGAGGGCTGTTTGATTCTGCTAACAATGCAGACCACAAAGGCCAAAGCATTATTTGCTCGGAGCCTATTAATACAGTCTTGAAAAAAATGCACATTACTGTGGTTCGCTGCACTATAATCACCAAAAACCAATTATAAGATGCAGCAGCTGTGTAAACCAATCAGGGTAAACGCTGGTTTGCTGTCAGGGCAGTAGGCTGGCTGAATGAACCAAACAAATCTCTGCTAAGCTTTC
Organism: Neoceratodus forsteri; assembly: GCA_016271365.2. Lineage (NCBI taxonomy): Eukaryota > Metazoa > Chordata > Ceratodontiformes > Ceratodontidae > Neoceratodus > Neoceratodus forsteri. The sequence goes on along the minus strand of JADMNL010000022.1, from coordinate 550,405,655 downwards.
CATATAGTGCCCAATTCAAAAGATGTCTGCGCTTCACCCTCGCCTCCAGCACCAACTGTACCTGCTTTAGCTAATCTACATCACTGCCTGACTGATGCCCTGGCTGTCTCTGTAATCAGACAATGCAGTTGCTATTGTATCTGCTTAGAATCAGCTGTGACTCTATGCACCTGGTGTACTGTGACCTGACTATATTCCTCTGGAATTGATAAAGAAACTGCCTTTGTAACCTCATGGTCCTGTCATTAACATTGAACCTTTGTAAATGAGCACCTGTGCTCAAAGGTACTTTCCGAATTAATGACTAAATTAATTAATAAAAACACCCAACAATGCTGAAAAAATTTCCACCAGGTAAGGTTAAATGCAATGAACTCTTGGTTTATACCAACACCAGAAAATGTACTGAAAGAGGAGGTGCAGAAAGTTAATGGACACTAAAACAATTAAAGTGTTTCATTATTTTATGTTTCGCTGGGTACACACGCCCACACACCGCAAGGTTTCTTTCACTCTCACTCACCACCTCCAGCTACACTAAGCATGACACAGCCAAGTTCCAAAGCCTTAATCAGGTCTCGGAACACAGCTAGTACATTTTAAAGTCATGGCGAATGAGTGACTGTTGTTTACCTTTACATAATGCAAACACTGATGCTGCGAAGGACAGAGTGCAAGCAGATTAACGCCACCCTGGAAATCGCCCTGAGCAGATTACATGCACAGTGTGGAGCTGTGACCACATCAGGGGGACAATATTGCGCAGCAGCTGTGTGCAGGGGTCACAGTAGAGGGCCCAGGAGGATTAATAAACACAAGAAGGAACTGCTGGTCACAGAGATAAGACGATTCCTGAAGGCAGAGATATTATCCGGTGCTGGCTAACTTCAGAGTCCCTGGATTTGCTGCAGAAGAGTTTGAAAACATTAGTCTGCCTTCCTTGTATTTCAATGGACCTAAAGAAGTGCAGGCTTTGTATGGGATTATTGACATTCCAAACTGTGGGACCGGCTGGGGGCAGATCACATCACAGAGCTGGCATCACACAGCGGGGGCCAGCTGGGGGCAGAGTATATTACATAACAGGCATCCAACACAGTAAGGGCAGTTGGGGGCAGGGCGCATCATGGAGCCGATACCCCACACAGCGGGGGCCAGCTGGGGGCACAGTATATTACATAACAGGCATCCAACACAGTAAGGGCAGTTGGGGCAGGGCACTTTACGGAGCTGATACCCCACACAGTGGGGGCAACTGGGGCAGAGTATATTACATAACAGGCATCCAACACAGTAAGGGCAGTTGGGAGCAGGGCACATCATGGAGCCGATACCCCACACAGTGGGGGCAGCTGGGGGCAGAGTATGTCATGGAGCTGGTATCCCACACAGTGGGGGCAGCTGGGGCAGAGTACACGGTGGAGCTGGTATCCCACCCAGTGAGAGCGGTTTGCAGCAGAATATGTCACGGAGCTGGTATCCAATCCCATGAGGGCAGCAGGGGGTAAAGCACGTCGCGGAGCTTGTATCTCACACAGTGGGGGCACCTGGGGGCAAAGCACGTCGAGGAGCAGGTATCCCACACAGTGGGGATGATGGGGCGGAGCATGTCATGGAGCTGGTATCTCACACAGTGTTGGTGACTGGGGGCAGAGCACGTCGCAGAGCCGGCATCCCACACAATGGGACAGGCTAGGGGCATAGCATGTCACAGAAATGATATCCCACACAGTGGGGGCACCTGGGGGCAAAGCACGTCGCGGAGCTGGTATCCCACACAGTGGGGATGACTGGGGGAGGAGCATGTCATGGAGCTGGTATCCCACAGAGTGGGGGCAACAGGAGGCAGAGCATGTCATGGAGCTGGTATCCCACAGAGTGGGGGCAACAGGGGGCACAGCATGTCATGGAGCTGGTATCCCACACACTGGGGATGACTGAGGGAGGAGCATGTCATAGAGCTGGTATCCCACAGAGTGGGGATGACAGGGGGCAGAGCATGTCATGGAGCTGGTATCCCACACACTGGGGATGACTGAGGGAGGAGCATGTCATGGAGCTGGTATCCAACAGAGTGGGGGCAACAGGGGGCAGAGCATGTCATGGAGCTGGTATCCCACACAGTGGGGATGACTGGGGGAAGAGCATGTCATGGAGCTGGTATCCCACAGAGTGGGGGCAACAGGGGGCAGAGCATGTCATGGAGCTGGTATCCCACACAGTGGGGATGACGGGGGAGGAGCATGTCATGGAGCTGGAAACCACAAAGTGGGGGCAACAGGGGGCAGAGCATGTCATGGAGCTGGTATCCCACACAGTGAGGATGACAGGGGGAGGAGCATGTCATGGGGCTGGTATCCCACAGAGTGGGGGCAACAGGAGGCAGGGCATGTCACAGAGCTGGTATCCCACACAGTGGGGGCAGCTGGGAGCAGGGCACGTCATGGAGCTGGAATCCTACACAGTGGGGCCCCCTGGGGCAGCATATGTCGCGGAGCTGGTACCACACACTGTGGGGGCAACTTGAGGCACAGTATGTTGCGGAGCTGGCATCCCACACAGTGGGGCCCGCTGGGGACAGAGCACATTGCAGAGCTGGTATCCTACACAGTGGGGATGGCTGGGGGCAGAGTATGTCACAGAGGTGGTATCCTATACAATGGGGCAGCTGGGGGCAAAATACATTGCAGAGCTAGTATCCCACAAAGTGGGGGCAGATGGGGGGGCAGAGCACATTGCGGAACTAGTATCCCACACAGTGGAGGTAGCTGGGACGGAGTATGTTGCATGACTTGAGGGCAGAGAATGTCAGAGCTGATATTCCACACAGTGGGACTGGCTTGGGGCAGAGCGCATCGCAGAGCTGGTATCCACACAGTGGGACTGGCTTGGGGCAGAGCGCATCGCAGAGCTGGTATCCACACAGTGGGACTGGCTTGCGGCAGAGCACATCGCAGAGCTGGTATCCCACACAGTGGGGATGGGAAGGGGACAGTGGGGGCGGCGGGGTGCCGAGTATGTCACAGAGCTGGGAACCCACACAGTGGGGCTAGCTGGGAGCAGGGCAAGTCGTGGAGCTGGTATCCCACACAGTGGGGCCCGCTGGGAGCAGAGTATGTCACGGAGCTGGTACCACACACTGTGGGGTCACAGTATGTTGTGGAGCTGGCATCCCACACAGTGGGTCCCGCTGGGGGCAGAGCACATTGCAGAGCTGGTATCGTACACAGTGGGGATGGCTGGGGGCAGAGTATGTTGCAGAGATGGCATCCTACTCAGTGGGGGTGGCTGGGGGCAGAGTACATTGCAGAGCCAGTATCCCACACAGAGGGGGAAGACGGGGGCAGAGCACATCGTGGAACTGGTATCCCATACAGTGGGGGCAACTGGGGCGGGAGTATGTTGCAGGACTTGGGGCAGAGAACGTCACAGAGCTGATATTCTACATAATGGGACTGGCTTGGGGCAGAGTACATCGCAGAGCTGGTATCCACACAGTGGGGCTGACTGGGAGCAGAGTATATTTTGGAGCTGGTATCCCACACAGTGGGGCCAGGGAGGGGACAGTGGGGGCCGGGGGTGTGGCAGAGTATGTCACAGAGCTGGGAACCCACACAGTGGGGCCAGCTGGGGGCAAGCACGTCACAGAGCTGGTATCCCATACAGTGGGGTGGCTATGTGCCGAATATGTTGCAAAGCTGGTATCCTGCACATTGGGGGTGACTGTGGGCAAAGTATGTCGCAAAACTGGTATTCCATGCAGTGGGGCCAGCTGGGGGCAGAGCACATTCTGGAGTTGGTATCCCACCCAGCAGGTCCAGATGGGGGCAAACTACATTACGGAGCTGGCATCCCACACAATGGGGCTGGGGAAGGGGACACACAGCATGTCACGGACCTGGTATCTCACACAGTGGGGCCAGAGTGAATTGCGAGGTTGGCATCCCACACAGTGGGGGCAGCTGGGGGCAGAGTACATCACAGAGCGGTATCCCACACAGCAGGGGCGGCTGGGGGCAGAGTACATCGCAGATCTGGTATCCCACACAGCAGGGGCGGCTGGGGGCGGAGTACATCACAGAGCTGGTATCCCACACAGCAGGGGCAGCTGGGGGCAGAGTATGTCACAGATCTGGTATCCCACACAGCAGGGGCACTTGGGGGCAGAGTATGTTGCAGATCTGATACCCCACACAGCAGGGGTGGCTGGGGGCAGAGTACGTCACAGATCTGGTATCCCACACAGCAGGGGCAGCTGGCAGCTGAGTATGTCGCAGATCTGGTATCCCACACAGCAGGGGCAGCTGGGGGCAGAGTACGTCGCAGAGCTGGTATCCTACACAGCAGGGGCTGCTGGGGGCAGAGTACATCGCAGATCTGGTATCCCACACAGCAGGGGCGACTGGGGTCAGAGTACGTCACATAGCTGGTATCCCACACAGCAGGGGCGGCTGGGGGCAGAGTACGTCACAGAGCTGGTATCCCACACAGCAGGGGCGGCTGGGGGCAGAGTATGTCGCAGAGCTGGTAACCCACACAGCAGGGGCGGCTGGAGGCAGAGTACATCGCAGAACTGGTATCCCACACAGCAGGGACGGTTGGGGCAGAGTATGTCACAGAGCTGGTAACCCACACAGCAGGGGCGGCTGGGGGCAGAGTATGTCGCAGAGCTGGTATCCCACACAGCAGGGGCGGCTGGGGGCAGAGTATGTCACAGAGCTGGTATCCCACACAGCAGGGGTGGCTGGGGGCAGAGTGTGTCGCAAATCTGGTATCCCACACAGCAGGGGCGGCTGGGGGCGGAGTACATCACAGAGCTGGTATCCCACACAGCAGGGGCAGCTGGGGGCAGAGTATGTCACAGATCTGGTATCCCACACAGCAGGGGCACTTGGGGGCAGAGTACGTTGCAGATCTGATATCCCACACAGCAGGGGCGGCTGGGGGCGGAGTACGTCGCAGATCTGGTATCCCACACAGCAGGGGCAGCTGGCAGCAGAGTATATCGCAGATCTGGTATCCCACACACCAGGGGCGGCTGGGGCAGAGTATGTCGCAGAGCTGGTATCCTACACAGCAGGGGCTGCTGGGGGCAGAGTACGTCACAGATCTGGTATCCCACACAGCAGGGGCGACTGGGGTCAGAGTACGTCACAGAGCTGGTATCCCACACAGCAGGGGCGGCTGGGGGCAGAGTACGTCGCAGATCTGGTATCCCACACAGCAGGGGCGGCTGGGGTCAGAGTACGTCACAGAGCTGGTATCCCACACAGCAGGGGCGGCTGGGGGCAGAGTACGTCACAGAGCTGGTAACCCACACAGCAGGGGCGGCTGGAGGCAGAGTACATCGCAGAACTGGTATCCCACACAGCAGGGACGGTTGGGGCAGAGTATGTCGCAGAGCTGGTAACCCACACAGCAGGGTCGGCTGGAGGCAGAGTACGTCGCAGAGCTGGTATCCCACACAGCAGGGGCGGCTGGGGGCAGAGTATGTCGCAGAGCTGGTATCCTACACAGCAGGGGCGGCTTGGGGTGGAGTACGTCGCAGATCTGGTATCCTACACAGCAGGGACGGCTGGGGGCGGAGTACATCACAGATCTGGTATCCTACATAGCAGAGGCGGCTAGTGGCAGAGTACATCGCAGATCTGGCATCCTACACAGCAGGGGCGGCTGGGGGCAGAGTATGTCACAGATCTGGTATCCCACACAGCAGGGGCACTTGGGGGCAGAGTACGATGCAGATCTGATATCCCACACAGCAGGGGCGGCTGGGGGCAGAGTACATCGCAGATCTGGTATCCCATGCAGCAGGGGTGGCTGGGGGCAGAGTACATCGCAGATCTGGTATCCCACACAGCAGGGGCGGCTGGCGGCAGAGTACGTTGCAGATCTGGTATCCCACACAGCAGGGGCGGCTGGGGGCAGAGTACATCGCAGAGCTGGTATCCTACACAGCAGGGGTGGCTGGGGGCAGAGTACGTTGCAGATTTGGTATCCCACACAGCAGGGGCGGCTGGGGTCAGAGTACGTCACAGAGCTGGTATCCCACACAGCAGGGGTGGCTGGGGGCAGAGTATGTCGCAGATCTGGTATCCCACACAGCAGGGGCGGCTGGGGGCAGAGTACGTCACAGACCTGGTATCCCACACAGCAGGGGCGGCTGGAGGCAGAGTACATCGCAGAACTGGTATCCCACACAGCAGGGATGGTTGGGGCAGAGTATGTCGCAGAGCTGGTATCCCACACAGCAGGGGCGGCTGGGGTCAGAGTATGTCACAGACCTGGTATCCCACACAGCAGGGGCGGCTGGGGGCAGAGTACGTTGCAGAGCTGGTATCCTACACAGCAGGGGCAGCTGGGGGCAGAGTATGTCACAGATCTGGTATCCCACACAGCAGGGGCGGCTGGGGTCAGAGTACGTCACAGAGCTGGTATCCCACACAGCAGGGGCGGCTGGGGGCAGAGTACGTCACAGATCTAGTATCCCACACAGCAGGGGCGGCTGGGGTCAGAGTACGTCAGAGAGCTGGTATCCCACACAGCAGGGGCGGCTAGGGTCAGAGTACGTCACAGAGCTGGTATCCCACACAGCAGGAGCGGCTGGGGTCAGAGTACGTCACAGACCTGGTATCCCACACAGCAGGGGCGGCTGGGGGCAGAGTACGTCGCAGATCTGCTATCCCACACAGCAGGGGCGGCTGGGGGCAGAGTACGTCGCAGATCTGGTATCCTACACAGCAGGGGCAGCTGGCGACAGAGTACGTCGCAGATCTGGCATCCTACACAGCAGGGGCGGCTGGGGGCGGAGTACATCACAGATCTGGTATCCTACACAGCAGGGGCAGCTAGTGGCAGAGTACATCGCAGATCTGGCATCCTACACAGCAGGGGCGGCTGGGGGAAGAGTATGTCGCAGAGCTGGTATCCTACACAGCAGGGGCGGCTAGTGGCAGAGTACATCACAGATCTGGTATCCCACACAGCAGGGACGGCTGGGGGCAGAGTATGTCGCAGAGCTGGTATCCTACACAGCAGGGGCGGCTGGGGGTGGAGTACGTCGCAGATCTGGTATCCTACACAGCAGGGACGGCTGGGGGCAGAGTACATCACAGATCTGGTATCCTACACAGCAGAGGCGGCTAGTGGCAGAGTACATCGCAGATCTGGCATCCTACACAGCAGGGGCGGCTGGGGGCAGAGTATGTCGCAGAGCTGGTATCCCACGCAGCAGGGGCGGCTGGGGGCAGACTACATCGCAGAGCTGGTATCCTACACATCAGGGGCGGCTGGCGGCAGAGTACGTCACAGATCTGGTATCCTACACAGTAGGGGAGGCTGGGGGTGGAGTACGTCACAGATCTGGTATCTTACACAGCAGGGGTGGCTGAGGGCGGGGTATGTCGCAGATCTGGTATCCCACACAGTGTGGCTGGCTTAGGACAGAGCACATTGCGGAGCTGATGCCCCACAAAGTGGAGCTGGCTGAGAGAAGAGTATGTTGCAGAGCTGGTACCCCATAGAGTGGGTCCGGCTTGGAGCAAAGCATGTCACAGAGCTGGTATCCCACGCTCTGGGGGTGGCTGGGGGCAGAGCAGGTCTGGAGACTGCGCAGTGCAGAGTAACTACAAGGGCCAACAGGACTGATCCTGTGAAGATCGGCTCAAGGCACTGAACATATACTTGTAGTAGGCCAGAAGGAAAGAGGGGCGAAAAGAGAGAAATTTTCAAGTTCCTGAAAGGAATTAACAAAGCAGACCAGGGGGCATATTCAGCAGCACTGGTGAATCAAGAACACGGGGCATGAGTGGAAGCTGCATGGGGGGGAGAAGGGGAGATGGAGAAGGGACGTAAGAAGGTTTTATTCTGCTCTCTTCCCCACTGTGCAGTTACAGGTGCTCCCACCAGTGACATTATCAGTCGCAACCAGTCAGCCTCTGATGCTGTAACCACTATTTCCATAAATTGCTTTGATGCAAGTAGAGCGCACTGAGAAAGTGCTCCGTTTCCAGCACTGCAGCAGCCCACGCAAGCACCGCTATCAGTGTCAGTAGTCACTGCTCTGTTTCCAGCAGTGTAGCAGTCCACACAAGCAGCGCTACCAGTGTCGGTAGTCACTGCTCTGTTTCCAGCAATGTAGCAGCCCACGCAAGCAGCGCTACCAGTGTCGGTAGTCACTGCTCTGTTTCCAGCAATGTAGCAGCCCACACAAACAACGCTACCAGTGTCGGTAGTCACTGCTCTGTTTCCAGCACTGCAGCAGCCCACGCAAGCAGCGCCATCAGTGTCAGTAGTCACTGCTGTTTCCAGCAGTGTAGCAGCCCATGCAAGCACTGCTATCAGTGTCAGTAGTCACTGCTCTGTTTCCAGCACTGCAGCAGCCCATGCAAGCACTGCTATCAGTGTCAGTAGTCACTGCTCTGTTTCCAGCACTGTAGCAGCCCACACAAGCAACGCTATCAGAGTCAGTAGTCACTGCTCTGTTTCCAGCACTGCAGCAGCCCACACAAGCAGCGCCATCAGTGTCAGTAGTCACTGCTCTGTTTCCAGCAGTGTAGCAGCCCACGCAAGCACTGCTATCAGTGTCAGTAGTCACTGCTCTGTTTCCAGCACTGTAGCAGCCCACGCAAGCACTGCTATCAGTGTCAGTAGTCACTGCTCTGTTTCCAGCACTGCAGCAGCCCACACAAGCACTGCTATCAGTGTCAGTAGTCACTGCTCTGTTTCCAGCAGTGTAGCAGTCCACACAAGCAACGCTATCAGGGTCGGTAGTCACTACTCTGTTTCCAGCAATGTAGCAGCCCACGCAAGCAGCGCTACCAGTGTCGGTAGTCACTGCTCTGTTTCCAGCACTGCAGCAGCCCACACAAGCAATGCTACCAGTGTCAGTAGTCACTGCTCTGTTTCCAGCACTGTAGCAGCCCACACAAGCAACGCTATCAGTGTCAGTAGTCACTGCTCTGTTTCCAGCACTGTAGCAGCCCACACAAGCAACGCTATCAGAGTCAGTAGTCACTGCTCTGTTTCCAGCACTGCAGCAGCCCATGCAAGCAGCGCCATCAGTGTCAGTAGTCACTGCTCTGTTTCCAGCAGTGTAGCAGCCCACGCAAGCACTGCTATCAGTGTCAGTAGTCACTGCTCTGTTTCCAGCACTGTAGCAGCCCACGCAAGCACTGCTATCAGTGTCAGTAGTCACTGCTCTGTTTCCAGCAGTGTAGCAGTCCACGCAAGCACTGCTATCAGTGTCAGTAGTCACTGCTCTGTTTCCAGCAGTGTAGCAGTCCACGCAAGCAACGCTATCAGGGTCAGTAGTCACTGCTCTGTTTCCAGCAATGTAGCAGTCCACGCAAGCAGCGCTACCAGTGTCGGTAGTCACTGCTCTGTTTCCAGCACTGCAGCAGCCCACACAAGCAACACTACCAGTGTCGGTAGTCACTGCTCTGTTTCCAGCACTGCAGCAGCCCACGCAAGCAACGCTATCAGGGTCGGTAGTCACTGCTCTGCTTCCAGCACTGCAGCAGCCCACGCAAGCAACGCTATCAGGGTCGGTAGTCACTGCTCTGTTTCCAGCACTGCAGCAGCCCACGCAAGCAACGCTATCAGGGTCGGTAGTCACTGCTCTGTTTCCAGCACTGCAGCAGCCCACGCAAGCACTGCTATCAGTGTCGGTAGTCACTGCTCTGTTTCCAGCACTGCAGCAGCCCACACAAGCAACGCTATCAGGGTCAGTAGTCACTGCTCTGTTTCCAGCACTGCAGCAGCCCACACAAGCAACGCTATCAGGGTCAGTAGTCACTGCTCTGTTTCCAGCACTGCAGCAGCCCACGCAAGCAACGCTATCAGGGTCAGTAGTCACTGCTCCGCTTCCAGCAGTGTAGCAGCCCACGCAAGCACTGCTATCAGTGTCCGTAGTCACTGCTCCGTTTCCAGCAGTGTAGCAGCCCATGCAAGCAGCGCTACCAGTGTCGGCAGTCACTGCTCTGTTTCCAGCAGTGTAGCAGCCCATGTAAGCAGCGCTACCAGTGTCGGTAGTCACTGCTCTGTTTCCAGCAGTGTAGCAGCCCATGCAAGCAGCGCTACCAGTGTCGGTAGTCACTGCTCTGTTTCCAGCACTGCAGCAGCCCACACAAGCAACGCTATCAGGGTCAGTAGTCACTGCTCTGCTTCCAGCAGTGTAGCAGCCCATGCAAGCACTGCTACCAGTGTCGGTAGTCACTGCTCTGTTTCCAGCACTGCAGCAGCCCACACAAGCAGCGCCATCAGTGTCAGTAGTCACTGCTCTGTTTCCAGCAGTGTAGCAGCCTAGGCAAGCACTGCTATCAGTGTCAGTAGTCACTGCTCTGTTTCCAGCACTGCAGCAGCCCATGCAAGCACTGCTATCAGTGTCAGTAGTCACTGCTCTGTTTCCAGCACTGTAGCAGCCCACACAAGCAACGCTATCAGAGTCAGTAGTCACTGCTCTGTTTCCAGCACTGCAGCAGCCCACACAAGCAGCGCCATCAGTGTCGGTAGTCACTGCTCTGTTTCCAGCAGAGTAGCAGCCCACACAAGCAACGTATCAGTGTCGGTAGTCACTGCTCTGTTTCCAGCAGTGTAGCAGCCCACGCAAGCAACGCCATCAGTGTCGGTAGTCACTGCTCTGTTTCCAGCAGTGTAGCAGCCCACACAAGCAACACTATCAGTGTCGGTAGCCATGGTTCTCTTTCCAGCGGTATCACAGCCCATGCATACAGTGCTATTTTATTTATTATTTATTTATTTAAAAACATTTGGTAACCGGGGAAAAGGCATACTGAGTCAGGGCTCGTTTCCAAGTGCGACCCGGAGGACTACTAGGTAAGTAAGAAACATATACAAAGAAAAAATTACAATGGAGTGAGGAAACAGTGAAATACTACAGCAATTTTGAGATCACAGGTTATACATGACACGCTAATATGTAACACATTTGAAGTACATGTATATGAACATTTAAGGTACAAAGTTTGGACACAAATTAGTCTGAGCGAGATTAGGGAGTTTCTAAGGGCAGAGGCAAGGTGCGGTAGGAGCTAGTTTGAGCAGACATTAGAAAGCTGGGAGTGAAGTGGCTTGCCGGCATCAGACGAGAGCTTGTTCCAGAGGGACGCTAAATGGAAGGAGAAAGTAGACTGGCCAGCTACTGCGTGGGGATGAGGCAGAGAGAAGGACTGGGACACCCTGGTGCGGAGTGGGCGGGAGGAAGAGCTGGCTGGGGAGACAAGTGAGGTAAGGTAGATGGGATGAAGTCCAAACCAGAAGTTTGCAATAAGGGCTAGGGAATGGGCCTGGTGGTGGTGGGAGAGAGGAAGGATGGATAGGGAGCAGTAAAGGGAGCAGCAGTGGGTCCAGAAAGAGGAGTTACTGGTGACCATCAGAAAGCATTTAGGAGGGTGTGTAGTCTGGAGAGTGAAGTGGCGGGAGCAGAGCCATAAACGATGTCTGCATAGTCGAGCACAGGGAGGATAGTTTTAGTGACCAGTTCTCGACGCACGTGAGGAGAGAGGCATTCTTCATTTCGGTACAAGACTCAGAGTTCTGAGTGCAGGGAGTCAATATGGATAGAGAAGTCTATCTTGTTATCTAGCTAAACTCCCTAGGTATTTATAGGCTGAGATGACTTCAAGGGGGGAATCATCAGGGGTAGTGAATACGGGGGGGAGGCAGGATAGTCGAGAGTTTTTGTCTCAAGCTGAAGGTCATCGAGACTGTTTTTTTTGTACCATCAGTTGGTTTGTCTGGCACCAGTTCAGTACACTGTTAAAGTCTTGTTGAGGAGGGGGCCTCTATGCCCGCGGTAGGGGGACTGGAGGTGTACATGACTGTATCATCAGTGTACATGTGAATCTGTGTGTGCGAGCAGACTGAGGGGAGGTCATTGATGAAAAGGGAGCACAGGATGGGGCGCAGGATGGAGCCCTGGAGGACCCCAGCAATGATGGGGGCGGGGGATGACAGGGTCGAGCCCACTTGAACAGTCTGATACCTGTTCATGAGGTAGAAGCTGAACCAATTTACTGTTGGCGCCACAAAGCCAATTGAGTGCAGCTTGTTTAGCAGGAGGGAGTGGGACACCACGTCAAATGATTTCGCCAGGACGATGGAGATGGCGGCTGTGATGTGACCCAGGTCCATGCCTGAGAGATTGTAGTCTGTGACACGCAATAAGCAGGACGCAGTAGGATGTGGTACAATGGAGTTTCCTAAACCAGCTTGGACTGGGGAGAGTGTGCTGAAGACAGTTAGGAAATCAGAAATCCTAGTGTGGAATAGGAACTCCTGCAGTATGGCAAGGGAAGGGAGGAGGCAAATGCTATGCAAGTGGTGCTGTTAATGTCGGTAGCCACTGCTTGGTTTCCAGGAGTGCAGCAGCCCACGCAAGCGGCGCCATCAGTGTCGGTAGTCACTGCTCCATTACCAGCAGGGTAGCAGCCCACGCAACTAGAGCCATCAGTGTCAGTAGGCACTGCTCCATTTCCAGCAGGGTCACAGCCCATGCAAGTAGCACTATCAACGTCAGTGTGCACTGCTCTGTTTCAAGCAGTGTGGCATCCCATGCAAGCAGCGCTATCAGTGTCAGTAGCCACTGCTTCGTTTTCAGCAGTGTTGCAGCCAACACAAGTAGTGCTATCAGTGTCAGTAGCCACTGCTTCATTTTCAGCAGTGCTGCAGCCAACACAAGTAGTGCTATCAATGTCAGTAGCCACTGCTTCATTTTCAGCAGTGCTGCAGCCAACACAAGTAGTGCTATCAGTGTCAGTAGCCACTGCTTCATTTTCAGCAGTGCTGCAGCCAACACAAGTAGTGCTATCAGTGTCAGTAGCCACTGCTTCATTTTCAGCAGTGTTGCAGCCAACATAAGTAGTGCTATTAGTGTTGGTAACCACTGCTTCATTTCTGGCGGTGTAGCAGCCCACGCAAGCAGCGCTATCAGTGTCAGTAGTCACTGCTCCGTTTCCAACAATGTAGCAACCCATGCAAGCAGGGTTATCAGTGTCTGTGGTTATTGCTCTGTTGCCAGCAGTGTGACATCCCATGCAAGCAGTGCTATCAATGGTGGTTTGCTAATGAGTGAAACCCCAATAATAGTGCAATGGAGGAGGGGGCTACATACAGAGCAGGGTACAGAGACCAGTGAGACAGAAATTAAGATAGACACATACAGAAAGAAAGAAAATGGGGGGCCAGCAATAGAAGAATTAGTATTGCTACCCCTCCCACTGAAACACCATCTGACACCACCTTTACTTTCAGTACACCAAATCACTAGCTGAGTTAGTGGGACCAAAAGAGACAGGAAAATGATACAAATGTTAAGATGTACTGAATTGTAATTTTTTTATTTCTGAATTATTTTTCTTTTTTCTTTTGCTCATCAGAAAGTTTTCTATGTGATAATAGTGTGTTGGATGTGTGGAATAGCTCACTGACCGTGCCATCACAGGTATTTGACCCAGCAGCTACGGAGTGGCTGTTCCTAAGCAGCACTGATGATGTCACAGTCAGAGAGGGCACAATGCTGATGATGCAGTGCGGGGAGACAGGTCAGCTGCCAGGCTGTGAGCTATTCCACAGAACACACCTACTAACATCAGGTAAACAACCTTCTAATTACTCAAAGGCAAAAGAAAAAGTACCTCGGCTATAAAAGGTAATAGTTGACTGCTTTTAAACTCTGATATTAATTTTAGGCAGTACACTAGCTCTTTAAATGTGCTGCCTGCCCCCGGGTCTTGGGAAAATAATGCACTTGTCAGATCAATAGATACTACTGCAGCCCCACCTACGGAACATGATATGTACTTACTGCTTCGTGGTAAGATCGGAACCAGGAAATCTTACGCCATCCTGAAGTCCCCGATTGTAGCCCCACCCACAGAACTTCATTCTGATGACATACATGGATTATGGGAAATGGTGTAAGAGCAATTATTATCATTTAAAATGAAGAGTTACCGGCAGTAAGAGTTTAGAATATATTATCCGCTGGATAGGAAAAATCTTGAAAGCTGATTGGTTGGCAGCATTCTATGCCTATACTTATATTCTTTCATAAATGAATGGGTAAAAACTAGAACTCTGAGCAGGGCCTGTTGACATACCCCTGCTCCCTTCCAGCCTAGCTACAACTGGACCCCAGCCCCCGACTCTTGCTTCCTCTCAGCCCAGTCACAATGGGACCCCAGGCCCTGACTCCTGCTCCCTCCCAGCCCAGCCACAACGGGACCCCAGCCCCCGACTCCTGCTCCCTCCCAGCCCAGCCACAACGGGACCCCAGCCCTCGACTCTTGCTTCCTCTCAGCCCAGCCACAATGGGACCCCAGGCCTGGATTCTTGCTCCCTCCCAGCCCAGCCATAACGGGACCCCAGCCCCAGACTCCTGCTCCCTCCCAGCCCAGCCACAACGGACACCAGCCCCCGACTCTTGCTTCCTCCCATCCCAGCCAGAACTAGATGCAAGATTTACACCAAACAGTGGGGCCATTACAAAGGCCATGCCAGCAACTCAAAAACAACACGTGCAGCTCCAAAATGCACATTAACTCATCACGCTGTCAGCATCGGTGATATTTCAAGTAATGATTGCCTCCTGGGGAGCGATTCAAAATGCAGTCCCTATTAGAAAACTCTCACTGCTTCATCCAGGGAGTCAGCTGCTCCGTTCTTCAAAAGCGCAGTCTTTCATTGACTTTCTGTCACAGTCACATCTCCCGCCTTGTGCCAAGTTGCTTTTAACCATGTGGGGCCTCCTGTCTCGTGGCATTTCTTACCGATGTGTGTGCATGTGGGCTTGAGCAAGGTGACTCATATGGCAAACCTGCTATAAATCCATGGGTCTCTAGTCTGAATTCAGGTGAAGCGGAGTTGGATCAGAATTAATACTGTCAGGCTTCTCAGCCTGACTTGAACAAGGAGATGCATACCCACGATGCCTTGCACTGGCACTGTGGATTTAAAGAGGTGTGTGTGTGTGTGTGTGTGTGTGTGTGTGTGTTGTGTGCATGTGCGTGTCAGTGTGTGTTTGTGTTGTGTGTCGTGTGTGTGTGTGTGTAGTATGGAGAGATGCACAAATAAACATTTGGGATATTTCTTGCCTCCTAATATCTTTTTGCAGATCCTAAGCATTACTCTTCCTGCAGACTGTCTCTACACAATTCTCACTCCGTGTGTTCCAAGTGCAGAAGCAGGACAACATTTACTCAATAGGCTAGTGGTTTCAAACACCAAATCATTTTCCAGCATGTGAATTTTACGGCTGTGGGCGGAGCTTACAGCCGGTTTGGGATAGATCTGTTGCCTTAAAACGGCCGATTGTGGCACCTTCCGTTGGACTTTTGGAAGTTTGTTTGTTTGTAAAAGGTTATTCCACACAATTTAAGGAAAAGGATGGCCCTTTGAGTGATTAGACTCATTTTCAGTGGGGTCCATAGCATACAAAACACTTACATAAAAATATACATAGATCAGTAAAAATCCCTGTCTTACAAAATAATACTATGTCACACACATATAACTTGTTATAGACAAACAATGACACACTAACAGGGTTTGTTTTATATATATATGAGGAGTGTACCACAAGGCTCCATTCTTGGTCCCTTGCTCTTCACCATTTATATTAACAGTGTAGATGCCCCCATCAAAGAAGCACAAATACACCTATTCGCGGATGATACAGTACTCTATGCTAGTAGCCCCACCCCTGATGTGGCCTGTAAAGTCCTTCAAAATGAATTTAACCTGCTGCAACATTGGCTTATAAACCAGAAACTGTTTCTTAAATGCAAAAAAAAAAAAACAAAGCAATGTTCCTCTCGGCCCTTCACAATGCAATAAATCCTGCAATTGCTGGGACACTCCCACAGATCACTACCTTTCTAGGTGAGCAGTTGGACTACGTACCAGAGTTCAAGTACCTGGGGGTCTGGTTAGACCATAGACTTACTTTCATAGATCACTTAGAAGAACTGGCAAAGAAACTTAGACAAAGACTTGGTCTGTTCTTTAGGATTAATAATCTCCTCACAAGAGACGCTAAACTGAAACTGGTTCAAACTACCTTTCTTTCCCTATTGGATTACGCAGACTTTCTATATAGTCAGGGACCTGCAGGTTCCCTAGCCAAACTCGATACGCTTTATCACAGAACCATAAGATTTATCACGGGTCTTCCTTACTCAACCCACCATTGTGCATTGTACACGGCAGTGGGATGGTCATCCCTTGCTTACAGACGGCAAACAAATGCAGCGGTTTGGACATACAAAGCTATCTCAAATAAACTGCCCCAGTATATCTCTATCTGTTTACCTTTTTGCACTCTGGGGAAGTATGCCCTGAGAAGCACCTCATATATCTACCTTTATGTTTACAAAGCAAAATATCGCATTGGCAGAGCAGCCATCAGCTTTGTGCTCCCTCAACTGGGGAACAAGCTGCAAAAAACTTTGAAATGAACTCACCCCATCAGCCTAGTAGCTTTTAAATCTCTATATCTACATCATAATAAGGAGTCCTGTGCCAGTCTACCCTAAATAGTGATTCCTATAAGTCCAAGCACACTCTAATTACTACTGTTAAAAGACTGATCACATCTATAATGGACTCTTCCCTCTCCCCTTTTTATACCCCCATATCTGTCCCTTCCACATTCCTTTGATCCTGGTTCCAGCTCTACATTCTCCATACCGTATCACTATATATCTTTTTATATTAGATTTTATTTGTGTTCGGTGCACCTGATATGTATATTTCTTTACTCATATGAAAAATTGTGTCCTACCCAAAACTAGCTGTATCTTCTGTTCCAAACATATACTACTGTCAATGCTACCTGCTGATACTTTGTATATACTGTATTATTGTATCTCACTTTATTTGTATTATTGCTATTTTCTTGTGTGTTGTGTCCCATGTATATTGTCCCTTGTTCCTTATTGACAAACCCAGGTACACCTCGAAAATTAGCTTGCTCAACGGTGATCGCCTGGTTAAATAAAGACTTTGATTGATTGATATTTTTTTTTTAAATGCAAAATCCTAGCAATAACCATACTACATTTACAAAAATGACTTAGAGAGGGCACCACAAGAGAATAAATAGTGGAGAGTGACCATAAAGAGAAGTATAATTCCAAAAGTCCAACGGAGCTTGTAACACTGTGCCACGATCATCCGCTATGGAGTAACAGCCGCACTACTTCAGCTGCTACTTCCATATTCCGGGACAAGAACTGCGCATGCGTGCCTTGTGCACATCCGCAGTTCTGCTGGGGCTGCTATCTTGCGAATGGCAGAATGCCATTCACCGCAGCTACACATGCGCGAATGCTGTGCATGCGCAGTTGCATTGCCACCGCTATCTTCTGGATGGCACTTCTCCCGCACCCTCCCACTGCTCCTGTCCTCCCCACTCCCTCCGTTCCCTTCCAGCACTGGCTGCAAATAAAACCCTCCCACTGCTGCTGTCCTCCCTGCTCCCTCTGTTCCTCGTCCTTGAGCTGATATCAGGGTGCCCAATCCTCATATCAGCATCATGTACCCACCCAACTCATATGGCACACTGGAAGCCCACCCCACTGTGCCCAAATTGATGCTTTTTTCTTTTTTTCCCCCAAGCCAACATCGGGGTGCCCAATCCCCGTGTTGGCATGATGTACCCCCCGCCCCAACTCATGTGGCATACCAGGAGCCCACCCCAGTGTGTCCAAATTTATATTTGTTTTCCTTGTTTTTTTTCCTGTAAATAAAGAAAATGGTCCCTCGTCGTTGCCCCAGTCCCCCCTCCCCACTAAGCATCCATCTCCCCCCCTCCCCCACACCTCATACTTATCTCCGGAGGTCAGCACTGTCATCTTCTCTGGACCAGGACACATCTGCACTTTTCAAAGCTGAACTGCAAACTGAAGAATCAAAGGTAAGCGTGGTATAATGGCAGTCAGTGGGGTTTCAACTTATGTTGATATATCATCCATTTTTAGGCATTTTGGCCCAACATTTTCAATATGGGGTTCTTGGGACCCCACCTCATGAACACTTTCACTTCGTTACTCGGTCCTAAAAGGTGATTTCACAGTCACTGCGCTGAATCACCTTTTGGGACCGATTAACCAAATAACAAGCCCATGTTGCAAATTTGGTGAAAAAAATTCCAAAAATGACTGCGTTACGAGTGTGCATTACGCAGTTTCTACGCATGCTAACATCGCCAATTTTTATTATTTTCACTCCAGATTTTCAACATTGCCATTTGTTCACACCTCTTTATTAACTGAACAGCTGTCATTTTTCACATCCTGCCCGAAATGTGTTTTCGCACCTGTGGCACAGAATGGTGCGGTCACTCTGCTAAATCACCTTTTGGGACAAGTGAACAAAATGACAGTGGCACTCTTCATGAGGTGGGGTCCCAAAAATGCCATGTTGAAAACTTGGTGCATGGAATGGCCTATCTCAGGAAGTGGTGGATATGAATACAGTGCAGGGCTTGAAACAGGCATGGGACAGGCATAAGGCAGCAATGAAGATGAGTATGAATAGATAGGCCATTGACAGAGTACAGGCCTATGGCACATTCATAAGGTAGAACAAATGGGCAGACTGGATGGGCCTTGCAGTCCTTATCTGCCGTCAACTTCTATGTTTCTATGTAACTCCAAAAAATGGCCGAGTTACACCCAGTCGTTCAAAATTTTCTACGCACACGTGTAACTTTGGTCATTTGGCAGCTCGCCACAGCCGTATCGGCTCTGGCTAGAGCTTGCCTTTTAGGCTAACACTTAGCTCTGGCCTACCTATTTCAATGTTCCTGACTAAAGGTCCCTAGCTGTACCTGTAGTCACAGCGCAGCCCCCAACCCTCTTCTCCTAAAACACTTGCAGTTCGTACAAGGAATGCAAAGCGAACCCCATCTATGGGCCAGAACTCTAATTTTTTTTTTTGTATTATTTCTTTATCTCCCCTTCGGGCCTCGCACCCCACCACTCCTTCGGGCTTACCTAGGTCCGACTTCCATTGCTGCCTGTCCTATCCTGAGTCCTCTCCAGCCGCATATCGCAGCCATCCCTGGGGTAACCCGGACGTAACCCTTCACCGGGCGGGTCCCCCTCCTCCTCCGAGGAAGGCACCAGAGGGGACAGCCAGCACATACTTGGCCCCAGGGTGCTGCTGCAGCTGAGAGGCTCATTCAGGGCATCGGCAGCGACAGAGGACCGGTAGCAGTCATCTGGTCGGTTGCCAGGCAAGTTTCCGCTTTTCTGCAATGTTCCCCAAGCGTCACTCACTGCAGAGCTCCCGGTCTCCACCGGGGGCCACTGCAGAGTGACGCCAAACCACAACCCACCCCAGGAGAGGAGACCAGTCCCTATGGACGCTCAATCCTCTCCCTTCCCTGCCAGCCCCCAGCATCCCGAGTCTGTCCCGAACCCGGGTCGCCAGCGTGGCGCGAGGTGTGGCATCCAGCGCCTCAACCCTCAGCGCCACCGGGCCAGCAGAACTCTAATTTCTGACTGAATGTTTTCACACCTAGCTCCTGAAAGGTAATCCACAGCAAACTGTGACATCCTGAACTCATTTTTACTTTACCAAATACCTCGGTTTCCTATATGTTTCTTAGTACAGTCTCTCCTGTCTGTGTCACAGTGAAGGGTTTTAGCCTCTAATACCTTTTACCTCAGTGGAGGAATTTTGTTTCGTTTGGCACTGATGGACTCCCTCTTTCACAGCCACTGCCACTTCCACAGGACTCAGGAAAATATCTGCTCTCTGTGACATTTGGACAGCTGGTTCTGATTAATCTATGCTTTTTGTAATATAAAAATGTTTTATTGAATGTCTCTCTTGAGACATGTTGTGTTCCTGGGATGACCCCCCAGGTTTCAACTACAAGCTGTTAACCTAAAAGCCAGGAGATAATTACAGGCTAGAAGAGACACAAATTAAGGATCTCCTGTTTATCCGGGTTAATTGTAGCTGCCAGCTGCTAAGATAGAAATCATAAACTTTTATGACTTTTAGAGGAAGAATACAGGTTATGTCACTTAGGTGCTAAATTATAAATGTTCCTTTGATGTCTGTAAAGCAGGACACTGTTCATAGATGAAAGAAGGTACTGGAAAATCACAGACTTGATTGGGAAATCATATGGGGAAGTGAGTTTTTGTTGATGTCACCTATTTAAAAATACCTCCTGAGTGAAGACATCCTGGTTGTATCATTTTTAATAAACAGAGGCGGAGCTGGCTGACACCATGGAGAAGGCAGGTTCAAGACAGTTGTTTTAATTATGCTGTGACTGACCTTTAGATACATTACATGTTTGGACTCTGAAGAAGAAACATCTATCAGCACTATTAGAAGATATACGTTAGATAGACCAGTCTAAGTGTATGGTTGGTAGGAATTTGCACTTTTAAACCTTGTTCTTTTTAAGTGATTGTATGCAATTGTGATATATTGTTCTGTATCTACAATTTACATATTTTTTTTCCTATTTTAAAGCAAACCTCTATTTTAAGAGACTACTTGGTGTGCCTTTGAATTTCTTTCTTTGACAAGTGAAGCATATATGGTTAAAGTTGACACTGTGCAAAAGCTTACTGGTTTACCAAACTGGGAAAAGGTAAGAGTTTAATCTGAGGTCTTTCATAGACTTTTTAAGGGTTCATTTTGTATGCCTGGTTAGGTGCCCGTAGGCGAAAGATATCTGGCATTTCCCCGAAGAGCAGAATTATCTGAGCCTGTACACTTGGGTACACTAGCAAGAGGTTCACAGTTTGAATCCCCTCCAGAACTTCAGACCAAACGTTGATTCGAACCCACAAAACAGACAGGAGGGTTACCCTGTTTCTGTTACCTGTTCACAATACTGCGCTCGGAGGTTGGCACTGTGGGAGCAGAGGGCCTGACCTCCTGAGTGGGGTTGTGACACTCTCCACCTGAAAGCTGTGCCCTGAATGAGCCAGTAGCACAGGTTGAAACACCTGCAGCCTCCTCTTTCATTTCATTTATTATACTGGAAAGGTATGTGAGCAAAATTGCCCATTTTCACAAGCGTCCAGTGACAAAGTATAACAGTAAATACCATGATCACAGGTTACATAAAACAATCATTTACAGGTTACACTGACATTCATTAGGAGCAACTACAAACATTTCTATCCAAAAGGTATTGCTTTAAATCGTTTTTAAGTAACGCCAGTTTCGGGCATTGGACCAGAGGATTTAGCAGGCTATTAAAGTCTGACACCCCTATATTAGAGGGAATGCTGACCTTGAGTGGAGTGACAGAAAGGAATGGAAAAGGAGTAGCCAGAGGTAAACTTAGTAGTCCGTGCGTTGACAGGCCTCTAATAAATGGAAACAATGCTGTTAGGCATTTTGTAGAAGAAATCAGAATTTTACTGTTATCCTCCAATGACAGCCAGTTCGCTACCTTGTAGAGGTTGCAGCGATGGGTTCTTCTGGGGAGACCAGTAACAAACCTAATAATGTAGTAAGTTGCCCGTAACCTGCCAAACATTTTTTGAGAGGGGGAGAAGGAGCAGACCAAAGAGCCGTAGTCAAGTAAGGGCAGCAAGAAACGGTTTACTACTAGAGCTCGAGTTTCAGATACAAGAAATTCTTTCACTTTCGATAAAGCCTGCTCGGTGGACTTTCTTAAATCAGCTGACTGATATGGTATTCATACGATATGTGGCAATTGAGGAAAACACCAAGGTATTTAAACTCGGTGACTCTCTCGATAAGGTTGCCCTCATTATCTCTGAGAGTGAAGTCAAAATCGACGGTTTTTAAGACACCAGGAAAAAAAACATGAATTAGTTTTTTTTTTTTTTTTTAGCATTGAGGACTAATCCATGTGTGGAGAACCAAGCATGAAGCTTGCTGAAGTCATTCTGGAGTTTGTTCTGGAGGGCTGAGGGACTCTTGTTTTTACAAAAAAGGGCTGCGTCATCAGCATAGGGAATAAACTCAGTGTACCTACAGTACATATCTCTGGGAGTGAATTAATAACAACAGTAAACAGTAAGGGGCCTAAAACAGAACCTTGCAGGACTCCATACTTAATGGGACATATTTCCAAGTATTGTCCTTCAATCATTGTTTTATGCGACCTATTCTATCAGATCTCTTTGAATGGGCTCTCCTCAGAACTGCTCAAGCACAGGGTTCTAACCCGTTTCCTCCCTCTGTGCCAGCCACAGGGTTTCCCTAATTGTTTGCCAAGGGCACCCAGGGGCAGCTTATCCCTATGTATGCCAGACTGCATATGTGCCACACTGTAAACCTATTCTGGCAACCCCTTTTTTGGTTTCAATATTTACAATCTAATTTGGTATACAATGCATGTATGGTTATGTGACTTCCTTCACTAGATTCTACAAATCCCAGGCCCTGCCACTCACTAGCACATTGTACCGACACCCGTGTTGGACAACTGTGTAAATATATAGTGCATTTACACTACCTGCAGGGTAGCACTGCAGTCTCCTGCACTCCACTGCCGCTTCAGCTGGTTCACTTCTGACAACTGTGTACAGAGTGTTGGTCTGCGCCAGTGTAGTGTCACGCTGAGTTGCGTTCAGCACTTCTGGCATTTCTAGCAATATTTTCGACGACTGACATTTGATAGGTACATACAGGGGAGCAGGGAAATGTTCACATAGTCAGACAGCACTGCATCCTTAATACTCAGAAAACAACTAACTGTGGAACTTAATTCCTCTTACACGGGGCAGCAGCAAAACATTTAGGGGATGGCTGACGTATTGTGAAAACAATTTGTAACCCCTAGGTGGCGCTATACCACGGGCTACTACCCCTGCCCGCTTGGCTAGTAGCAGATTAAGGGGTCTAGGTTCTGCAACGGATGCCTCCACCCGGAGGTCAGGGTTGATAGTGGTCAAACTAACTTGGGCACAGCCCTCCGGGGCACTGTAACCCCTCTCTTTCCCTTCTAGTGGCCTGAGCAATATACAATGATCACTTTTACAGTACCCCTTGTACACCATACAAGTACCCACACTGTTTGCACTTACCACCAGGGCTGGTTCCTCTGGCTCGAAACTGGGGACCCCCTGTAAAACAAGGTTACACACAGCAAATAGCAACAGTACAGTACTCTTGGCACAAACTGGAACCACAGTCAGGTTAAATGCAGAAAAAGTCAGATCTGATTTAGTCAGGGGACTTAAACAAGGAAGGGGCGTAATCAGGTTGGTTGGCTTAAAGGCTATATTAATCAAACAGTTATGCATGCGCTTTAAGTCCCCACACAGTCACACCTCTGGGTACCCAGGTAGGGAGACGATGGGCTATCCAGCAACGTTGCAGCTGGTTGGGGCACTGTGATGGAAGAAAGCAACATACACAACACACACTATTTGTAATCCGGAGCCAGAGGGCTCAGTTCGTGAAAGAAAAAGCAACCAGACAATCAGATGACAACACATTTAGATTTAGCTGTTGTTGCAGGGAGCTACCCTGATGTTTACTCACGATACCCAATACTGGACATATGCAGGACGAAATCGAGACTGCAGGTTGTTGAGCTGGAGTGCCTGGAGAAGTGGGGCCCATACGAATCACCGATGTGTCATTCCTGTTCAAGTGCTGAGCAGGGGTTGATTCCCAGGCAGGTCTCTCGTCCATGGCTTTCTCTGTGCAGCAGGTAGTCGGGCTGGGCCAGTGTGGCAAGGCCCAGGCCCAATGGAGATGATTTTGGATTCAGTCCATGGAGCTGGATGCAGCTTCCAGCAAGCAGAATACAGTTCAAACCACAGTGGGGAACCAAATCGCGACCCACTAGCAGCACACAGCATATTTACATGTAAGGAAATTCTAATGCAGCTTCCAGCAAGCAGAACACAATTCAAACCACAGTGGGGAATCAAATCACGATCCACTATAAGCACACAGCACATTCACATGTAAGGAAATTCCACTGTACCAGGCAAAAGGCTCTCTGGTCGCAATTACAGAGTCTCGGCAAAATCCAGGAGTTCAGAGGTGGCTGGAAGTCCAGACAGACCGATCACATTCAGCAAATCTTCAGTCTTCTTCAGGTAGGAGCCTGGTCACAATTCAGTGGCTTACTTCACTCTCCAAGTTCGGATTCAGTCCAAAAAAGGCACAAGTTCCCTCTCAGGGACAACAGGCAGGCATGCAGGCCAAAACTCAGGCCTTTCAACAGTTCTCCCACGTGAATCTATGCCGGGGCTGCTGCCTGAATCATTCAAGCTGTTATCTCTTCAGTTCCCAACTCAGAACTGAAACTAGCTGCAAGAGCTTGGGAATTTCCCCAAGATCCAAAAGGTTCGGTTGGCTGATCTGTCTGTCCGTCACAACAAGGGCTCCCCCTCCAGGTTATTTTAGGCGCCAAAATGCAAAAACTACAATTCCTACAAGTTTTGACCCCACCAAGACGGGCTCCATTTTAAAGTCCCAACAGTACTGATTGGCCCATTCTGACAGTCCCAGGCCAAGTTAATGGAGATAAACAGAACAGTCCTTGCTGCAAAGAAGGCAGGTTAGAACAAACTGCAATATTATTACTACTCTAACAAATTATCAGAAAACAAGCACATCTTCTAACAGAGCTCTCTTTCAGATTAATTAAGACTGCAATCCAGGCAGCTCTTAAAGAGACAGTACACAGAGGCTATACAGGCACTCTCTGGCAATACATTTAATCTACTAAAACGCAGAACACCAGCCTGGCAGTGAGCATTTAGGCAAGCTCAAGAAGACTTTTTGGGAACCCCCATTTGTAGGGGGGTTACAAATTCACTACATACAGGAGATAACTTTTTGCCCTGCAGACTAATGCCTCCGAGTGGACTTGTTCAGAAATCCCCGAAACATTTTGCTGCTCCCCTGTGTTACCGGAATTAACCTGCATAGTTGGTTGTTTGCTGTTTATCTGTAGAAGGGTGCAGTGCACTGAGAGGGACAGGGCAAGAATAGCATGAGATTGAGACACGAGAAGGAACTGGGCTCCAAAGGTGCATGCTAGTTATGTTCTGGGCATTTTGCTGTCAGCTGTGTGTGTGGGGTAGGAGAGGGGCAGGACACTTCAGCTCAGTGTGGGTTCCACTGGCACAGGGCAGCAGCATGTTTACACACCAGCAAAAACTGCATGCGCCAGTACACGAACCCACCGAGACAAGGATCAATGTGCACCACAACGGAGCATTCTGCAGCGCTTCCCATGCAGTTTACACTGCCTGACCTCCACCGGTACACGAACCCACCAACACACAGATAGTCATGCACCACAAGGTAGCAGTCTGCAATGTTCCCCATGCAGTCTACACTGCCTGACCTGCACCAGTACACGAACCCACCAACACATGGATAGTTGTGCACCACAAGGTAGCAGTCTGCAGTGCTCCCCATGCAGTTTACACTGCCTGACCTGCACTGGTACACGGACCCACCAACACACAGATAGTCATGCACCACAAGGTAGCAGTCTGCAATGCTCCCCATGCAGTTTACACTGCCTGACCTGCGCTGGTACACGGACCCACCAACACACAGATAGTCGTGCACCACAAGGTAGCAGTCTGCAATGCTCCCCATGCAGTTTACACTGCCTGACCTGCACTGGTACACGGACCCACCAACACACAGATAGTCGTGCACCACAAGGTAGCAGTCTGCAATGCTCCCCATGCAGTTTACACTGCCTGACCTGCACTGGTACACGGACCCACCAACACACAGATAGTCATGCACCACAAGGTAGCAGTCTGCAATGCTCCCCATGCAGTTTACACTGCCTGACCTGCACCAGTACACGAACCCACCAACACACAGATAGTCATGCACCACAAGGTAGCAGTCTGCAATGCTCCCCATGCAGTTTACACTGCCTGACCTGCACTGGTACACGGACCCACCAACACACAGACAGTCATGCACCACAAGGTAGCAGTCTGCAATCGTCCCCATGCAGTTTACACTGCCTGACCTGCACCAGTACATGAACTCACCAACACACAGATAGTCGTGCACCACAAGGTAGCAGTCTGCAATGCTCCCCATGCAGTCTACACTGCCTGACCTGCACCAGTACACGAACCCAACACATGGATAGTTGTGCACCACAAGGCAGCAGTCTGCAATGCTCCCCATGCAGTCTACACTGCCTGACCTGCACCAGTACACGAACCCACCAACACACAGATAGTCATGCACCACAAGGTAGCAGTCTGCAATGCTCCCCATGCAGTCTACACTGCCTGACCTGCACCAGTACACGAACCCACCAACACATGGATAGTTGTGCACCACAAGGTAGCAGTCTGCAATGCTCCCCATGCAGTTTACACTGCCTGACCTGCACTGGTACACGGACCCACCAACACACAGATAGTCATGCACCACAAGGTAGCAGTCTGCAATGCTCCCCATGCAGTTTACACTGCCTGACCTGCACCAGTACATGAACTCACCAACACACAGATAGTCGTGCACCACAAGGTAGCAGTCTGCAATGCTCCCCATGCAGTTTACACTGCCTGACCTGCAACGGGGCACAACCCCACCATGACAGGGATCGTCCTGCACTGCAATGGAACAGTCTGCAGTGCTCCCCATGCAGTTTGCACTGCCTGACCTGCACCGGTACCTGATCCCACCAAGACAGGGATGGTCCTGCACCACAACAAAGCAGTCTGCAACGCTTTCCATGCAGTTTACACTGCCTGACCTGCACTGGTACACAAACTCACCGAGACAGGGATCATCTTGCACTGCAATGGAGAAGTCTGCAACGCTCACTATGCAGTTTACACTGCCTGTCCTGCAATGGTACAGGAACCCACCAAGACAGGGATGGTTCTGCACTGCAATGGAGCAGTCTGCAATGTTCCCCATGCAGGTTACACTGCCTGACCTGCACACGAACTCAACGAGACAGGGATCGTCCTGCACCACAACAGAGCAGTGTGCAATGCTCTCCATGCAGTTTACACTGCCTGACCTGCACCAGTACATGAACCCACCAAGACAGGGATCGTCCTACACCATAACAAAGCAGTCTGCAATGCTTTCCATGCAGTTTACACTGCCTGACCTGCACTGGTACACAAACTCACCGAGACAGGGATTGTCCTGCACCACAATGGGGCAGTCTGCAACAGTCCCCATGCAGTCTACGCTGCTTGACCTGCACCGGTACACAAATCCACCGAGACAGGGATTGTCCTGCACATCGGGGAAGTCTGCAATGCTCCCCATGCAGTTTACACTGCCTGACCTGCACCAGTACACGAACCCACCAAGACAGGGACTGTCCTGCACTGTAACAGGGCAGTCTGTAACGCTCCTCATGCAGTTTACACTGTCTGATCTGCGCTGATGAAACTCGTGCACCCCTTGCAACGGTGCAGATCGGGCAGTGTAATTGGGCCAGAGTGCTGATAACCTTCCAGAGAGCGGTGGAAGGAAACTGACATGGCTGAAGCTCAGCGAGAAAGAGCAGTCTGTTCCCAGGATGAAGGGGACATGTCAATTCTGACTGTCCCTCAGCACAAAATAAAATATTAACATATATATCACCACAGAAGTATGAAGGGTAGGCAGTCAACATGCAGCGTAGGCAACAACCAGTTACAAGAGACAGCCATGTGTGAGGAGATCTCGGGGCTGCAGGCAAGTACACCATTTTAAGCTGCCACTTGCCAAAGTATTTTTCGATAAGCAGTTCTACATTTAGACAACAGATTATACGGTCTAGATCACTACTGCAGTTTGACAGACAATTCGGTCTTACCAGTATGCTTTGCCAAGAGTTTGTCACATGACTGAAACGTTACGCTTCAACTAATCAACACGTTGTCCAATATTAAGCTGCAGCAGCAGAAACCTTGAAGTAAAGTTTAATGTAGAAGGCTAGAGGGCGCAGAAGAGAGTGATACACACAGACAGATGACCAAGACAGAGAAAGACAACAAACGCTACCAGTGAGGTGATAGCTCTCACAATAGTCTGACAGATACCAAGGGCCTGCAATAGGATAACGGAGTTCGGATACTGCTCGCTATTAAAGGGCCAGAGCAAGTGAACACTTTGAAACTGTTAGTTTTAATCAGAAAACCATAAGTCTTGCATCCTCATCCAAATTACTATGGCAGGTCTGGGAAAACCAGTAAAATGCTGAGTCTATGAATATATTGATTTTGTACCTGGGCATATCCTATGACCCCCAACCCCCCACCTTTTTTCTTTAACTACTTCAAGGTTTGGTTTCCCTGTGTTGGTGCTATTACACTTTATAAGTCTAATTATTTATTCATGAGCTGAACTAGCTCACTGATTGGCTGCCATGCTGGTCTGAAATCTCTTAGTAAGGACTGGCACGGCAGCAACACTCGGCTTGTGTGCTGTACACTGACAGCAGCAGCAGCAGCAGCACCAAAACAGAACTGTTTTTGGCGATAAAATCCTCACTAACAAAATTCTCAATTATTGCGATTAGACTTATAATCACAATAATGACCTCACAGCCAGTCATTTCCTTTGATTAATGACCGTCTGGGTTGGGTTGACCCTCGGCTGCACCTCGGGCCACCCGCCCCCCCCAGTCAGTCGTTAATCGCCAGAAAATGATTGGCTGTTTGATCATTATCGCTTAAGTTGTATACAGTCGCTGTGATGAGGCTGGAGTCACATCCCCCACACTGGCAGACTTGGACTCAGTCCCCAAACTGCCATATTTCCTTTCTGACCTTCTCTGGGGACTGTCCAGGTGGAAATCGAAGATCCAACAGAAAAAAAGAGTATGGGTTTATCGAATTCTCCAAGCCAGCACTCCCTGTCAGGAAGTGCCAGGGGCTCAGCAGGTAGCACACTCACCCCTGCAGTCAGAACATCAGAAGGTCCTGGGTTTTACCACCCCCCAACAACAGGTACTTGGGGTAATACCCATAATGGACACGGTCCTGCAGTACTGCTAAAGTGGCTTTCTTCGGGTGAGAATTTAAACTGAGGTCCTTTTTGCTCACCTCTGGCCACTGTTCAGGTAGACGGTAAACATCCTATCACATGCATTGAAGAAGAGATGGGGAATTTTTATTTAAAAAGGAAATATAACAAGTATATACATCCTAGAACATTAGTTACCAAATAAACACAGTATTTAGAGTAGGACAATTTCATGGCCAACGTTCCCCCATAAATAAAACAGGTACACGTAACCCAGCCCCACAGGACGGAGGACACACCTGGAAATGAGCCATGACAGCTTAGTGTGCCAGTGCTGGTCAAAGATTACAATGAAATAAATAATGAGACAGATTTTTATGCAATTCTCTGTGCCAGCGTGGGAGAGGAGTGACTGCCCTTTATGCCCAAGCACTACCACTATCTGACTCTCTGCTTTGTAAAGGGCTTCTGAGATGCTTTGTGTATAGGAGGTCGAGCACCATGACTTCAGGTGGTGCGAGGAATAAGCCGATAAAGCAGATTCATTCTATGGGACAAAGAATAAATGGGAAGAAAATCCAGAAAACATACAAATTACAAGCTACACTTGAAAGGTTTTCCCCTAAGTGACAGCTGTGCACTTTATGTGCCAGTGGAAGCTTGCATTTCGCTGACTGGCACACAACTAGGGTGGCCCGGCTTCTAACTGTAATTTTACTTAAGTGAGTAATTTGCCTCGCTGTCAGGTGGCTCTGCTGTGCCAAAACACTTCCACGACAGGGTGAGGCATACACTTATAAATTGGCTGATGTACAAAAATAATACAAAGCTCTGTGCAGCTTTAAAACAAATCCAGCGAGAAAATCAGGTCAGTGGTGTATCCCAGAGGTGTACCTTCTGCCACGGCTGGCCTGGATGACAGGACTGGACAGGGGTCAAGGGGAATGATGAACCCCCTTTTCAACACACAGGGAACAAACGCAGTCAAGATAAAGTAAGGTCCCTGATTAAGGAGAATAGAGAACCACTGAGAAGGTAGGGGAGCAGTGCAGGCACTGAATACCTATGTGTAAAGTATTCAGCCAGGAAGGCTGGGCACATGGCCAACTGGAGGTGGAAGCTACGGGAGAGGCACAGGCTGAGTACAAGGCAGTGCTAAGCAGGCCTGCATTAGTCAAGTCAAGTCATACTTTATTTCTTAAGCACCCAATCCCTGAGGCTCTGGACGCTTTACAATGCTACAGGACAATTACTTAAACACAATTATTAGCAGGATCAATTCAATTATAAATATATCATAAATAATCATAAATATAAATTATAAAACTAAACTATAAACTTTCAGCTCACTATCGCATTATCAAACTCCCTCAAATGCCAACTTAAACAGATGCGTCTTCGGGCCGTTTTTAAAACATTCAATAGAGGAGACCCTCCCTCAGTGAACGTGGGAGGGAGTTCCACAGAGTTGTGCCCACCACTTCGAAGGTACGATCACCAGTAGTTTTTAATCTTGCCTGTGGGACCACTAAGTACCCCTCTGCAGATGACCGCAGGGAGCGCACTGGGTGAGCAAATGTCAGGAGCTCAGATAGGTAGCCCAGACACAATCTGTAAAGGGCCTTATAGGTGAGCAAGCCCATCTTAAAGACAATCCTCCGCCTAACTGTCAGCCTGAGCAGGTCACACAAAACCAGGGTTATACCATTGGACCTCGTAAGGCTCGTCAATAATCTGGCTGCAGCATTCTGCAACAGCTGCAGCCGGCAGAGATGGTTTACCTATAGCGGGGTGACATCCCCGACAGTGACAGACACTATGCTGAGTGTCGGCACTGTACTGTCGGGGATGTGTGTGTGTTTTGGGGGCTGTGCCCCCTGAACCCATGTGCCCCCACACCCGCTGGTTTCTAAATATACAACTCTGGGTCAGAGTTGTCTTAGGGAGGGGGCGAAACACCAGGCGATGCAGTGCTGGTGCCAGCGGGGGCCATCACAGTGACCCGACGGTGTTGGTCAAATTCTGTCACCGTGACGGTCTTCACTCTTGCGGTTTCGCTGTGCGGTCGGTATACTGGCAGGGACTGCTGCAGCCCCTACTGACCCCGAAGTATAGAGCATTATAGTAACCAAGCCTAGAGGTGACAAAAGCATGCATCAGTGATGGCAGATCCTCAGCAGGGACTAAGGGTTTAATCCAGACGACATTCCTCAGGTGGTAAAAACCACTCCGGACGACCGTTACCTGAGCTTCAAGTGTCAATTAGTAGGTAAGTATCCGCTGATACCTTTCAGGACTCCTTACAGATCAGGACAGGGCTGAGGACTGGAACACAATCAACTCACATCTCCTATCCAAATAGGTGACAGGGTGAGACCCATGACCCTACTGTGCAGACAGGGAGCCTTGTCTCAGTGAGAAAATTATTCCCGATGTGGTGGTTCACATCATACTGCATTCCCCACGCAGCTTTCTGCTTGCCATCTTTCATCAAGCAGCTTGTGGGAAGGTGGGGCATCACCTATTGTACCTACATATCTGATCCCAGAACAGGGACTCTAAAGTCCTCTCCTAGTCAGATTCTGCAGTGTAGTACGGGGGCTGCTGCTCTACTGGATGTCACTGTCCTTATGTTAAGACATTAAACTGAGGCCCCTTCTGCTTGTTTCCCGTGGAGACCCCAGTGACAATATCCCAGGATATGATTCAAAAGGAGTGCAGGGATTATTTTGGGAACCTGGCCGATATTCCATCCTTCAATCATACACAGTAAGTTCTGCCATCGTCTATGGCTGTGTGAGGATGTTGCTGTGTGCCAAATAGCTGCCGTGTCATTATCTGCATCTAACCAGCATGTAAAACTCTCTACAACACGTATATGAACGATTGACAGAGGACAGTCACTTTCAGATACAGAGAAATATATCTAAAACTTAACAATTCAAAATACTGTACATCAAAACATAGACAGGTAGCAACATTTTTGAAGAAAAATAGAAACAGAGACTTTTTCAGCAGAAAAGGGCCGTTTGGCCCACCCAGTCTGCCCAACTGTTCCCTGCCTAATCTGCCTCCGCATGCCTTAACTGGCCTCTGGCGACCCTCCCTCCTCCCTGCCTGCTTACTTATTTATTTAAAAACAAGGCACACTGAGCCGAGGCTCGTCTGCAGGTGCGACTGGGGGGACAGGGACGAGGAGTACAGACAAAATTAAAAATCAAACTTATTTGAGATGTACCTGAACGTACTGTTGTTTAATAAAAATATTATTCAGAAAAAAAAAATTAAACTTACAAAGCGTCAGATTACATATACACAGGCACACGTCACAAGTGTAGGAGCAAGTGTGGAGCGTCAGGTCTGTAACAACAAAAATCACGGGCTGCTGCCCACATATGTAATGCAGCATGAATATCCAAGCACTCCACTAACACTCTGTTTAGAAAATAACACAGACTGGCAATGGCGTATAAATGTGCAGCGTTCACTGATGCCAAACAGACAAGTCAACAGGGGACTCCTGCCACTCATGATCAAGCCCCGGCGCCTCGACTGCCTGACGAAGACTACGGTCGAAGCGCTGGGGCTTGATCGTGGGTGACAGGAGTCCCCTGTTGGCTTGTCTGTTTGGTATCAATACTCTCTCCACATACTGTATATATTCCGTTGCCAGTCTGTTACTTTCTAAACAGAATGTTAGTAGAGTGCTTCGATATTCCTGTTGTGTTCGGGGAGAAGTTGGAGTTGGCAGCCTCAGATTTGAGCATCGAGGTTTTATCCGCCTGAGCATACTTAAATCCTGCCTTTGTTCTGCCAAGATATGTAGATAGAAGTGCAAGGATACCATAAAGTGCACAGTGCCCATGGGGAGTGTGTGACATAAATGTAGGATGTAGGAATGAGAGAGCAAGGAGGGACAGGACAGGTCAGGAGGGGGGCTGACAGGTACATACTTACATATTTACTAATATACCCCTATGTCTACCCCACGAATGCTTGAAGCTCCCCCCCCCACTGTTTTCACCCCCCACAATTTCTACTGGCAGTCTGTTCCAGGCATCTACCACCCTTTCAGTGCAGTAGTACTTCCTCGCATGATGCGCATCTCTCTTAAACTCTCACTCCTCCTAGTTTCATCACATGTCCCAGTCTTGGTGCTTTTTCTTATCTGAAAGAGACTCCTCTCTTGCGGCCCGGTGGCGCTGAGGGTTAAGGCGCTGGACGCCACACCTCGCTCCATGCCAGCGACCCAGGTTCAGGAACGGACTCGGGTCACCGGTGGGTCGGCCGGGGGGGGGAGATAGGCTTGGGCGTCCAACGACTGCTCGCCTTCTCCGGGGAGGGTTGCGGCCACTGCCGAACACTTGTCCGACTCCGAGCAGAGGCTCGGAGTACTACAAGCCCCGACTGCAGGGGAATGAGCAGCCGCTTTACAGTGCGGGCGTCTGCGCGTGTCACCTTGACGTCATGGAGCTACACACTGTAGAGGAGGGGAGAAAAGAGGAAAAAACACCTGCTGGCTCCGGGAAGACGGACTTTCCAGAGCGTGCCTCCGATGTGCCCCACTCACCAGGGCCACCATCTCGGCCTGACGAGATGTAGGATTATGGGGCGATGGACCCCCACCTCGTCCCCACTCGGGGGAGCGAAGCTCCATGGAGGAAGAGAGGTGAGTCCTGGTGGGTGCAAGGTAGGAGGATGACTCAGTGGATGTCCCTAAGAGTCAGGGCCAGCAGGCAGTAGGGAGAGATAAAGAGTAATTTCAAAACAAGAAAGAGACTCCTCTCCTGCATTCCTGTTCACTCCTGTGAGGTACCTGTAGGCAGTTATGTCCCCTCTCACTCTCTTTTGGGGTGTGCATGTTGAGATCTCCTCAGTCTCTCCTCATAGAGCTTCTCCAGGAACCCCTGCACTATTTTCATTTCCCTCCTCTGGACTGCCTGCACCCTGTCTATGTCCTTTCTGACACAGTACTCTAGACGGGTTCTCAACAACGAGCAATACAGTGGCAACACCTCCCTCCTACTCCTGGAGATACCCCACCTTATGCACCCCACCATTCCACTAGTCCTACCCACCACTTTGAACACTGCCCTGCTATTCTGAGGCTATCATTTATTATAACCCCACGGCCCCTTTCCTGCTTAGTGACTGTCAGTAACCCCCATCCTATTCTCAGCCCTTGGGTTCCTATGCTTGTGTGATTTTGTGCTTTTTGGCATTGACCCCCAACTGCCATGCTCTTGATCACTCCTCGAGTTCCCCAAGATCCCGCGCATTCTCGCCACCCCCTCCTGAGTATCCAACCTATTGCAGATTTTGGTGTCATCTGTAAACGGCATACCTTTCCTTCCAGTCCTTCTGCAATGTTAGTTATGAAGGCAGTAAAGAGGACTGGTCCCATTACTGAGCCCTGTGGCACCCTGCTGGTCACTCTCCCGCTGTTCGAATGAGTACCGTTAACCACTACCTTCTATTACTCATCCGTTAACCAGTTTGTAACCCACTTCACAACTTTGGACCCCACCCTTAAGCCGCTAAGTTTCTTTATCAATCTCCAGTGTGGCACAGTGTCAACGACCTTGTGTTCAAGTCCAGATAGGCCATATCCACAGCCCTCCCCAATCTATTTCCCTGGTCATCCAGTCGCAGAAATAAATCGAATTCATCTGGCATGACTCCCCCCAACCCATGAATCCGTGCTGCCTGTGGTCTTGCAGCCCACTGGAATCAAGATACTGAGCCAGTCTGTCCTTTAGCGGGGTTTCCATTAATTTCTTCACTACTGAAGTAAGACTGACTGGCCTATAGTGCTGGTGCCTGCCTGCTGCCACTCTTACGTAGAGCGACTATGTCAGCTCTCCTCCAGTCTTCGGGCACCTCGTCTGTTTCCAGTGAGCTGCTGAATAAGGCCGTCAGCGAGACAGCTAGCACCTCCCTGATAACCTTTTGTATCCTTGGGTGTATCCTGTTCAGTCCCACACCTCTGTCCACCTTCAGAGCTGCAAGTCCCTTCAGGATGCTTTCCTCTGAATATGGACATATTCACCCCCCCCCCATTCCTGTCCACCTTCCCCTGTTCCTGCTACTCCCTCCACTGCTAAGACTGAGCAGAAGTACCGGTTCAGGATGGCAGCTGTTTCTTGCTCCTCTTCTGCGCAGTCTCCCACTTCTGCTTTTCTAATCCTCACTATCCCTCCCCTTGCTTTCCTCTCCTCACTTACGTATCTGACGAAAGTCGGATCCCCTTTAGTTACTTCTTTGGCTATCTTTTCTGTTGTGCCTTTGCTCCCCTCACCACCTTACCTGCTTCCCTCTTGCTTACTTGGTTATCTCTCCCCATCATCCTCCCCTCGGTGTTTCCTTACATCTCCTGAATATCACTTCTTTTCCTTCCATCACTTTGGCAACATCCCCAGAGAAGCGTAATGCTTTTTTTTTTCCTTTGCTTCTAGTCACTTCCTTCATGCAGAGGCTGGCTGCCTTAATTATGCCCTCCCTTATTTTTCCCCCACATTCCATCCCTGGCAATCCCCCCCTATAAGGCAGTTTCTGAGAGTATCCTATTTCTTTAAAATCCACCACCCTAAAGTCCAGGAGCCACGTCCTCATGTGGTTTGCCTCCACTCCTGTCTTCATGTTAAACCACACTACAGTGATCATTGGTACCTAGGGGACTACCCACTGTGGCACCCGCAATGCTGTCCCTGTCTGAAAGCACCAGGTACAGCACTGCCCCATCACTAGTGGGTTCGCTGACTAGCTGCCCGAGAAAAGCCCCTTGTAGGGGGTTAAGGATGGCCCTGCTCCTTGCAAAGCCACAGTTGGAAGGCTCCATTCCACGTCTGGCAGACTGGCGGCCCCTCCCCCTTACTTGCCATTCTGATTGCTTCCCCAAGTGTCTTCTCCAGCTCCTCTCCCCGTGCTGGAGGTCTGTACACTACCCCGGTATGGATCGAGGTTCCAGAGCCTGCTACAGAAGGACCCGCGGCACCTCCAGCCTTCCTTTTCCTCTGGGTGCCCCTGTACCTCTGTGGCTTTGATTCCCTCCCCACATATAATACAACCCTTCCTCACTGACTTGTTTCTCCTGAACAGAAGGTGGCCTGGATTTTGCCATCCCAGTCGTGCTTATTGCATCACGACTCTGTTATAACCACCAAATCCAAGCTAGCCTATGCCAGGATGGCTTCAGGTCTGGAATTTTGTTACCCAGACTCCATGTACGGGCACATGCCTCACCATACCTTAGTCCCTTAGTCTCTCTCTTCCTGCTTCTCTTGCTTACCTCCTTCCTATCAGTGCTGTTCCTGAAGCCCCTCCTGCTAGTGCTGTTCCTGAAGCCCCCTCCTGCCAGTGCTGTTCCTGAAGCCCCCTTCCTGCCTGTGCTGTTCCTGAAGCCCCCCTTCCTGCCTGTGCTGTTCCCTGGAGCCCCTTCCTGCCTGTGCTGTTCCTGAAGCTCCTAGACCCACCGCTTCCCTTTTCAACTTCTCTGTTCCCTGTCCCTTTAATCCTTCACTCTTGTTTACCTGATTTATAACACCCTCTCCTCCGTCCTGTCCCCGCTCCTGTTTTTTTCCCCCTGCCCTAGGGGAGTTTAATTCCCTCTGGCCCTCCCTCCCTGATAATCCATCTTTTTCTTTTGGGGGGGGGGACAACTGTTGCCTCCCTTGGTTTTACTGCCTGCCCCAGCTAGTTTAAATGCTTATAAAAGTAGCATTTAAACCTCCCACTGAAGACTGTGGTCCCCCCACCCCCAACCCCCAGAAAGATGCAGGCCATCTCCCCTATAGAGGCCCATCTCCTCCCAGCCAGGCCCCCAGTCCCCAATGCAGCCAAAACCCTCCTTCATGCACCACGCCTTCAACCGGTCATTAAATGCCCTGGTACGAAGTACCCTTTCCTCTCCCCGGCTGTGATATAAAGTACTTTTTTGAAACAATGTGCAGAACGGTTGCGGTTAAGATGTTTAATACGCAAGGACTAGCCCGCGGAAAGGATCTCTACTAGCATGCCATTTGAAAGTAACAGTTTTAGAGCTCCTTATTGTATATGGTTTGACCTTATTGTGTACTGCATTCAGCCAGTTCAGAAACGTTCTTGTGCAAAGTCTAAAAGTTGTGCAGGTTCCTTCATTAACTCAGCTGTGTTCCCCCTTGCTTCACTCCTGCCGCTTTCAGTTTCTCCGCTCAGTCACACAGCATTTGTTGGTTGGTTCGTTTATTTAATCTGGTAAGGCCTTGGGCCAAATGCCCGTTTTCAAGGGCAGCGAGAACATTTAACAAAATTCAAAACATACATACAAATAACGGTTAAAAAAATCCAAATACATGACACAGGCAAGTACATCCAGCCACAGTAACAATTACACGGACAGGGAAAGGGAACATTGTTTAACCAGGAGTAGCACACTAAGCCGGAGCTTGTTTCCAGATGCGACCTGGAAGCACAAGGAAGTTAAGTGACTTGCTCAGGATCACACAGTATGCATCTATGAGGTTGTGGGATTCAAACCCAGGTGTCCAGATCTGCAGCTCAGAGCCTTAACCCACTGTGCTATACTGCCTACTAAAAGCTAATGTTTTAAAACATGTTTAACACGCAATACAGTGTTGCAACCAGCTGTTAAAGACACTGGTAGGGATTATAAATTATAATTATAAAACAATGGCACTGTAAAAATACATTGTTTTTTGACCAGCTGAGGTTCACATCCTGGGGACAGAAAACTGATATTGAAAATATGATCTGGTTTCATGTTACTAAGGTATTTTCTGAAAACCAAGTGGAGTATAGTAGGGGCAAGGTGAAGAGTGACTTTTTTTCACAAGAATGACCAGATGCAGTAGATACCTTTGTTCTAATGGCAGGCGCCCCACTCAGTTGTACAGTTCACAAAGGTGAGTGCTGTAGGTCAGTTGTGCAACAAATCTGGCCACCTGATTATAAAGTGTCCTCAGCCAGGACACCGGTCCCTCTCCAATTACACGGTAAATTAATATGCCGTAATC
This sequence comes from Neoceratodus forsteri, assembly GCA_016271365.2. Lineage (NCBI taxonomy): Eukaryota > Metazoa > Chordata > Ceratodontiformes > Ceratodontidae > Neoceratodus > Neoceratodus forsteri. Next base: position 550,367,694 of record JADMNL010000022.1, on the reverse strand, counting down.
AATAACTGGCACAAGAAAGCTCTATGCCAGAAGCATCCTGTGAAATTATTACAGGTGGTGCTTACATTTTTGTGACTTTTTATCATTAGGCTAAGCAAAATTACTGTTTGCCACTATTTTTTTTATTTTTGTTGAAAAGGTTTGTTGTCTCAGAGATGTTTCAGTCTCCTTCTCACATTGAAGGAGCTAACTGCTTTCCTCCCACAGCTCTTCCAGGGGATTAGGTGTGTATCTTGGGGGGTGGAGCTGGCAAACTGTCAGTAACTTCCAACAGAAAGAAGGGTTAAAAGGTCAGGTTAGTTGATATCTTGGAGGTAGAAGACTTGGTTTGCTGGCCAAGGCACCTAGCTTCACCTGAGCTCTTTCCTTCTAGGTTGCTTGAAAGGACAGAGCAAAGAATCTTACCAGATCAAGGGTAAGGATTAAAGGGAAACTGTCATTTGCAGGGGCTCCCCGCTGCTGCAGTCTTTACCCTCCGGTTCAGCGTTTTTTGAAAAAAACTCCTTTTTTCATGCGGCGCAAAATAACGTATTTTAATTTCTAAAAGTCTGCTACCCAGAACTGTAGCGGACGCTAGAGCGGCGCCATTAAGTGTAATGGTGCGGCGACGCACCGTACGTTTCCATGCAGTTGTATAGAAGCACACGGTGCAGCGCCGTGCCATTACACTTAATGGTGCCACTCCAGCGTCTGCTACACTTACAGGTAGCAGACTTTTAGAAATTAAAATACATTACTTTGCAAACATGAAAAAACGAGCTTTTTTTTCAAAAAAGCTTAACCTGAGGGTAAAGTTTGCAGGGGCAAGAGCCCCTGCAAACGACAGTTTCCCTTTCAGACTTCTTTTGGCTAGGCAGGTTTACTGTGTGTTGTTATTTTTATTTGTACTCACAGGGATTGTTACTGTTTGTTGCTAACATTTTATTGCTTTATTTTTCTCCTGATTCAAAGCGTTGTTGCTGGGTATATCTTCTGCTACATTATTACAGGGTGTGTCTACAGGTGTGTGCTTACAGATTACTGCTGTAATGTTCTGATTCAAACTGTCTTTTGCAAGGAATATCTTCTGTTACTGCTTTATTTTTCTCTGTAGCAAAGTTTTTCTTACAGGGTATATCTTCTGTGAAATTATTACAGGTGGTGCTTACATTTTTGTGACTTTTTATCATAAGGCTAGCAAAATTACTGTTTGCCACTATTTTTTTTTTTTTGCTGAAAGGTTTTTGGTTTGTCTCAGAGGTGTTGCAGTCTCCTTCTCACATTGAAGGAGCCAATTGCTCTCCTCCCATAACTCTTCAGGGGATTAGGTGTGTAACTGGGGGGGGGGGGCGAGATGACAAACTATTAGTAACTTTCATCAGAAGGCAGGCTTAAAAGGTCAGGTTAGTTAATATCTTCGAGGTGGAAGACTAGGTTTGCCGGAAAAGGCACCTAGCTTCAGCTGAGCTCTTTTCTTCTAGGTTGCTTGTAAGGACAGAGCAAAGAACCTAACCAGAGCAAAGAAAAGGATTAAGGTTTCTCTTGACTAGGCAGATTTACTGTGTGTTGTCATTTTTGTTTTGTACTCACAGGGATTGTTACTGTTTGTTGCTAACATTTTATTGCTTTATTTTTCTCTGATTCAGATTGTTGTTGCTGGGTATACCTTCTGCTGCATTATTACAAGGTGTGCCTACAGGTGTGTGCTAACAGATTATTGCTGTAATCTTCTGATTCAAATTGTCTTTTGCAAGATATATCTTCTGTTACTGCTTTATTTTTCTCTGTAGCAAAGTGTTTCTTACAGGGTATATTTTCTGTGAAATTATTACAGGTGGTGCTTTACAGGTTTTACAGTTTTATCTATCATTAGGATAAGCTTTCAGGGTTACTGCATTTGTTGCTGACTTCTTGTTTCTGCTCTTAACTCCTTGTTTCTTTCGTCCGTGGTTCTTCTTTTTCGGCAAGGAAGGGCCCAGCCCCACCCTCACCCCACCCCAACCACCCCACACTACACTCCTTTTATAGGGTACCACAGTCGTGACATTTCCTGTGGCAAAGCAGGAAGGGGCGGATCAGTGGAGTATCCACAAGGTGACCTCATTTACAGGGGCACTAGTAATTTAACTTGTTATAAGATGTTATACAAAAAACAAAGAAACAAAACACAAAATCAAACTTTTGCTTTCATTTTCTTCCTTCTAATTAATCTGACCAGGTTATAAAGCCAGCAACTTATCTGGAATGGATATCATTAACTGCAGGTACTGCGGAACACTTATCAGAAGGGCAGTTTTAGAGGATTTAGGACACTGTCCTACATGCTGGGCCATTGGAGATCTAAGGGCTCAGCTCCAGCTAGTATGGGCAGAGACTGTGCGCCTTAAATTTCATATTCAGGAGGAAATATATTATAAGAACCGTCAGCCATTTCCCCAGCATCCAATAGAAGCACCTCGACTGCAGAGGGTAGTTGGTCCGGGAGGTTGGCAGGTGGTTAGGAGGGGCAAATCGTGTGCCCCATCACTCGCTGCTCTCCAATATATCACCTACACAAACCATATAAAAACTACAAACAGGTATGTGCCTCTATCTCCAAAATCAAACAAAAGGGCAGAGGAAACTGCAGCACAGGAGCTAGCACAACAAAACTCGCCCAAAACAGGAACCAAAACAAAAAAAAGCAAACAGGAAATCCAAAAAACTTATGATCATAGGAGACTCCATGATTCAGGGAGTTGATACCTATCTCCAGCCAGGGGTAATAGTCAGATGTCTCCCAGGTACATCAGCGTGGAGAGACACTGACCGCATTGCTAAAACTGTTCAGAAAGCATGAGAAAACAACATTGACGTCCTAGTACACATAGGGACTAATGATCTCACCAGCCGGTCAGTTGTGGAAACCAAGGAACACCTGTCCAGGCTAGGTGACAAACTATCATCCATTTTGTCCGGCATCTCCTTCTCTGAGATCCTGCCTGTCTGGGAGAGGGGGGCAGATGGACGGAAGGTCAGACAATGGGAGACAGGGGAGCTAAACATGTGGCTCAAGGGCTGGTGCCAAGAAAAAGGACACAAATTTGTAGGGAACTGGCAACAGTTTTGGGAGCGAAAGTTCTTTAAATTTGATGGACTACATCTGACTAAGGAGGGAGTCAGTGCATTGGGGCAGAAGTTTGACATATTTGCAGAATATTTAAACTAGCAAATGGGGAGAGGGGTGCAGCACCCCATACATCGAATGGGAAGAACAACCCTCCCCCACAGCTAGTAGTCAAACAGGAGTTCAGCATGTTTGCAGTTCATTTGCATCACCAGGTAAGGAAAAAAGGTCCGACTCCCCATACAATGCACAGGGGAAATGCCAGACCTCACCCAACAACTAACACACTGAAATCTGGCCAATGCAAAATCATGTGCACAAATGCTCGCAGTCTGGGAAACAAGATCCCAGACCTGCAGGCAATAATGACAGAGGCTAAACTGGACATAGTAGCCATTAGTGAGACATGGTTTACCAGTAACCACACTTGGGAGACTTCAGTACCTGGCTATGTACTTTTCAGAAGAGTCCGAGGTGCAAAAAGGGGGGTGGAGTGGCCCTGTATGTCAATGAAAATATCAAAGCTACAGAAATTCAGAATACACATAAGAAGCCAGAAGAACTGTGAGTCACCTTGGAAACAGGAAATGGGACAGCCATAAGAATTGGGGTTGTCTACAGGCCCCCAGACCAGGGGGAGGACATAGACACATTACTGTCAAAAAAAATATACAAAACATGACAGCTAAAGGGGAGGGTCTGATAATGGGAGACTTCAACATGCCAGATATAGACTGGTCAATACCAGCAGGAACATCTGCTAGAACTAGACATATGGTGGATTCCCTGGAGGGGGAAGGCCTCAAACAACTGGTACAACAACCCACAAGAGACAGGGCTATCCTAGATCTAGTACTGACTAACAGGGAAAGGATCACAGATCTCCAGGTGGAAGGTCACCTGGGAGCCAGTGACCATCACATGGTATGGTTCAATTTGGCCACTAGAACTAAATCATCCCATTCCAAGGCAAAAATATGGGATTTCAGAGGAGCTGACTTTGATAAGATGGCCAACAGAGTTAAGCTAGCCCTGGCAAAAAGAAATACAGGTGAGGGGGTACAGGCAAAGTGGGCAAGCATTAAGGATGCAATACTTAAGCAACATCCCATTGTGTTATAGAGAAAAGGAAGTGCAAAAGAAGAAGAAAACCACTTTGGTTCTCAAACACAGTAGCAGAAAAGGTCAGAGCCAAAAGGCTGGCCTTCAGGAAATATAAGGGAACGCAGAGGGATGAAGATAGGGAGGCATACCAAACTTCCCTAAGGGAAACAGGGAAGGCGGTAAGGGATGCAAAGGCCCAAACTGAGGAAATACTAGCACAAACTGTAAAAGAAGGTGACAAGACTTTCTATAGATACATTAGTGAAAGGAGAAAGTCCAGAGGGGTACTGCTAAGGATCAAAGGAGATAAGGGGGCGTGTGAGGAGGAGGACCATGTAAAAGCATCTATCCTAAATAGATACTTCTGCTCAGTATTTACTGAAGAGAAGGTAGGGCAGGGCCCACAGCTCAGCACCATGGACCCAGGGAGGTGAGCACTAGTCCCTTCGCAAAAGAAAGGGTCCTACAAGAGCTCGATAAGCTCAGGGTGGACAAGGCAATGGGACCTGATGGAATACATCCCAGGGTACTAAAGGAGCTAAGGGTGGAACTAGCAGAGCCATCATCAGAACTGTTTAGCGAGTCTCTGAGCACAGCAGAGTTCCCAGAAGACTGGAGAAGGCTCATGTAATCCCGTTCCACAAGAGTGGTAGCAGGGAGGAGGCAGAGGACTACAGACCAGTCAGTCTTACCTCAGTAGTGGGCAAGATTATGGAGGCACTTCTTAAGGAAAGGATAGTGCAACACCTGGAATCCATAGAAGCACAGGATCCAAGACAGCATGGGTTTACAAAAGGAAGGTCCTGTCAAACTAGTCTCATAGTTTGTTTTTTTTTGACTGGGTAACCAGAGTGGTGGACCAAGGGGGGGAGCAGCTGATGTCGCCTACCTTGACTTCAGCAAAGCTTTCGATACTGTTCCACATAGAAGATTGATTAATAAGCTGAGTAGACTCGGGATGGGTCAGAAGTTGGTCAACTGGGTGGCAAACCGGTTGACAGGCAGAAAACAGAGAGTAGTGGTAAACGGTATACAGTCAGAAAGAATGTAAGTCACAAGTGGGGTACCTCAGAGATCAGTTCTGGGGCCAGTCCTCTTCAATATCTTCTTCAGTGACACTGCAGATGGACTGGAGGGTAAGGTTTGTCTGTTTGCAGATGACACTAAGATCTGCAACAGAGTAGATGATCCAGATGGGGTGGGCAGAATGAGAAGAGATCTGGATAAACTAGCAAAATGGTCAAAAGAGTGACAACTGGGGTTTAATGCAAAGAAGTGCAAGATCATGCACATAGGGAAGAGAAACCCTGAAGCCACCTATAGGCTGGGAGGGGAGTTACTGGCAGTCACAAGGGAAGACAGAGACTTGGGCATCATCATCACCGACGACCTGAAATCATCCAAGCAGACCACTAAAGCAGTAGGTAAGGCTAAGGGGGTGTTAGGGTGTATTAGTAGGGGTATCACAAGTCGGAAGAGGGAGGTAATGATCCCTCTTTACAAGACACTGGTTAGGCCCCATCTAGAGTACTGCGTGTAGTACTGGAGGCGCACCTTCCAAGGACATTAACCAAATTGAGGCAGTCCAGAAGGGCAACAAAATGGTGCAGGGACTGCATCAGAAAACATATGAGGACAGATTAACGGAGCTCAATATGCATACCCTAGAGCAAAGGAGGGAGAGAGGTGATATGATCAAAACATTCAAACACCTTTAGGGCATTAACAAGGTGAAAGAGTCAAACATGTTTCAATATAAGGAAAATAGCAGGACAAGAGGACACAACATGAGATTAGAGGGAGGCTGATTAAGGGGTAATTGAGGAAGTTCTTTTTCACAGAAAGGGTGGTGGATGCAAGAAACGGCCTACCTCAGGAAGTGGTGGATATGAATACAGTGCAGGGCTTCAAACAGGCATGGGATAGGCATAAGGGAGCAATACAGATGAGTATGAATAGGTAGGCCATTGACAGAGCAAAGGCCGATGGCACATTCATAAGGTAGAAAAAGAAATGGGCAGACTGGATGGGCCTTGCGGTCCTTATCTGCCTTCAACTTCTATGTTTCTAGGTTTTTAGTGGGACTAAGCAGTGAATAGGGTTGTCACGGTATCACGATATACTGCAGTATCAGAAGTCACATGACTGATGATTGATTGAGACCTTTCAATTCGGTTTTTTTTTTTGCATTTTCAGGGACAACTGTCCCTTCCATGCCAACTCTTCCTGATGTAAGACTTTGAGGCTTCTTTTTTGTTCAGAAATTACTTGTTCTGCAATACTGCGGTATGACGATATCCACGGTATTACATGTGACGGTTATCATACTGTCAGAATTTCATACTGTGACAAGCCTAGTAGTGAATTTAATGAATACACTGCACCTAGTCTTCGATGAATTACTTTTGTCTTGAAATTTTACGTGTTGCTCAAAAGAGAGGATGCTATCATGGATGAGGTCCAGATATTTGAATTCTTACCTGATCGATTACCACCCCCTTCAGGGTACACAAATAAAGAACTGGACCGCCAGGCAACTTCTTTCTCGAATTATGAAATACCATTTTTTTTTTTATTCAAAACTAATTTATTTATTGAAAACCATTTTTATAGGTTAGCAAAATATAAAGTCAGTTGGTCCTCAATGGTGGTAAAATCAGGACAGTTCAAGAGGATCACCACATCATCAGCATAGAGGAACACTCTGGTACTTTTACAGGTTTTTGGTAATGTATTTAAAAATAAACTAAATAGGAGAGGACCCAATATGGAGCCCTGAGGAACACAGAGAGAAACGGGTAACAGAGACGACAGTTGACCATTGATTTTAGTGGATTGTGTCCGACCAGAGCGATAGTTCTGGCACAATCCAACAGCATCTAAGGACATACCCTGTTGGTGAAGGGCATCTCCCCTCCCCCCACACACACGCGTATGCCCACAGCCACCGCTTTCACTTTCACAGCAGCACAGGGCTAAAATTACTCAAAGGTAACAGACTGGGGAAAAAAAGTCTGAAACCATATACTATAACAAATAAAATATAGACAGTCATACAAAACTCACCCTGTGTTTCCATCTTCGGTGAGATAATAGCATGGACCTCTCAAAGTCCATATGCTGTTATCTCAACCCCTTGATGGAAACACATGCTTGTTGTGTATGGTTGCCTATACATTACTCCTTATATTATATAGGATGATTTAAAAGGCAAAATATAGCTGGCCTGGTGGCGCCGAGGGTTGAGGGGCTGGACACCACACCTCGCACCATGCCGGCAACCCAGGTCCGGGAACAGACTTGGGACACCGGGGTTTGGCAGGGGAGGGAAGGGACTGAGTGTCCGGAGCAAAGACCAAAACATACTTCGCCTGGAATGGGAGGTGGTGCAGCTAAGGGTGTGCAACCCAGCAAGACAAACCAACAGTTTTTAATGCACCCAGGATACAGGAGCCATGAAAAAACTGCCAAAACAGTTACAAAGTTCCATTGTATTAATTAATTTATTGATAGGCAAACAAAGAGAACAAATTGTCAATCACATACAGCAGTCCACAGTACCCCCTAAGGTATGGTTTTGTCTTATTGAGCATCCGGAGGACTGCTCTTCCTTCCCTGGGAAGGGATCTGGCTTTTGCACTGCTCCTTAGCGGCCCCCAGTGGAGAGCAAGGGCAGAGCAAGGACCATGCAGTGCCAAAGCAAAAGGGAAGAGTGGCGAAAGATGTCGGCATAAAGGCGCCATGACATCATTGCATGTTCATGCTCCTGTGGGGAAAACAACAGTTGAAACTCCTTGGAGGTTCAGGGAGGCGACAAGGGCCCCAGGGAACTGGCCCACATCCCAGTGCCGGACCACCCCTCCAATGGTCCCAGGCGCTACCCACACAGGACAGACCCTCTTAATTTTTCAGAAAGAGCTGCCAGGTAGGAGAGGTGGGCCCTCCCCTGGGTGGGGGGGGGGAGCTGGGAAGTTCTGGTGGGAGGGACCAAAGGTAGAGGGTCTCGGCGGGGAGTAGAGGTCCAGTTCCGAGTGGGCACCTCTGAGAGATGTCCTGGGCCAAAGGTGCAAAAATAGAGTATACAAAAAAAGGCACAATATAAAGCCAAATTCCATTCCATCTGTATATATGTTTATTTATTTGCTCACCAGTATCACCCCTATAAGATGCAGCCTCTCGTTTTCATGGGAGTCCCAGGAGACAACAGTACATACACACATGTGTTGCAACACTGACACCCCACAGGGCCACAACCCCTAAACCTGCAATGTGATCACTGCAGCACAGTATACAGATAACACTGGCATTAGCAGGTTATTCACCAAAGCACAGCGCAAGCGGGGAACATTGGACAGCCCCCTTTTAAGGCCCATAACTTTTGCAGGTGCCAGAGGTGAGGTGGGAGTTTATTCAACAGTGGTATTTGTGTGTGGAGCTGCAGGGCAGCGATATCACCTCCGATCAAAGGACCTTTCTGTTCCAAGAGGAAAGCTGTGTGCCTTTCCAACTCGTCAACATGCAAATTAGAATAGAAGGAAATTACAGACTTCAGACCACTAAAAAAGCCATTTTCCTAGTTACTGCAATTCTCCTGTTAAACTGCATGTTCAGTAATGCTGTAATAACAGGCCAACCTGGCACACTGTAATTAGCACATTTTCTTGTGAGCACTTCTAATAAAAAGCTCTTCCATCATACAAGACACTCTCTTAGGTTATTTAAAATGCATAGGTCAAAGCCAGCTCAACAGCACTGTGGCAGTGTTACAGCTCGCTACACTGGGGACCTGGGTGCGGGAACAGGCTCAGGTCACTCAGGGACTGGTCGAGGAGAAAAGGGTCGAGCCTCTCATTCCTGGGGGTGGGGGGGGGGACGCTGCATCCTGCTACATGGCTGCCACCTAGCAGAGCTTAGCGGCAGTGCAGCAGGTGCACAAAAACAGGGAAGGGGCCCCCACCAGATTCTGACAGTACACATGCGTGTCACTGTACACACGTCTGCATTCGCATTCGCCAGCACCCATGGCAAATAAAAAATGGAGGAGAAACCTCTGGGAACGCCACCCCCTACCTCCTCCCCGGCCCACGCACTATTGATGTGGCCATCAACCTTGCCACATGATGGTCCTGGCTAGGCAAATGGTGGCTAAGGAGTAAGTCAGTGAGAAGGTAGTTGATGGGGCTGGTAGGAGGTCATTCCGGGGGGTACTGTGAGATGGAGGCTGGTAAAAAAAAAAAAAGAAAAACTATGTCAGCAGGCCAGAACCAGACTCCTACGATAACAAGTTGCCTTTCACTACTAGCTCAGTGTAGACAATGTACACAGATGATAGATTACTGACACTAAACGACTTGATAAAGTGACCTGCATGGTGGCAGCCCTGAAAGTACTGCAACATCTATGTAAAGTGCTATGCTGGCCAAACATAAGATACCGCACAAAACCACTCTTATTTCAAAACCAGAGAAAAATGAAACAGGGCCCGCTGGCAATGGGGGCAATGCACTGAACTACCAAGTGGAAGACTCAGGTATGTAGCCCAATCTGGCTACTAGCCACGGGCTGATGGACTCTCAGGAGCAGTGCGGAGGCTGAAGGCTCAGACTATGGAGGTGGGAAGGTTGCTCCACCATTAGTATGCTTCCTCTGGTAGAGTAGGCTAGCAACTGAAGGGATGGAGCCCGAGTTAAAAGCAGAGGCGATGTCGGTGAGGAAGAGATGGCCGTTATCTGCTGCAGGTGTTGCCTGGCAGGACTGACGTCAGTCTCAGTGATGACAGCTAACAATGGCAGTGCCATGGCAGGGGGGCGACAGTTGTAGAGCCAACACCTGAGAGACCAACACCGGCCATGCCACATGGCTGCGAGCCAGTAGAAGATATAGGCCTGAGTGTCAGGGGCTGGGGAACAGGAGATGAAGTCCTCTGCCCCAAAGAGCTGCCACTCAAAAATGAAATAAGGCAGGCAGTGAAGCCACTGGGAGCCGGAGGAGGTGAGCGCTGGCAGGGCTGAAGGAACCAGCCCCCCACGGGGTGGGGGGGAGACAACCTGGTCACAGTTGAAGGTTTGCGGAGCGACTGTGAATGGGAAGCTAACCAGGCCTGGTCCTGGAGTTTATTCCCGGTGCCTGTGCTTCCCAAACTTCTCCCTGTGAGAAGACGAAGAGGCCCCGGAGGACTGTGCCAACAAGGCTGAAGAACTCCTGGCCTGCAGCTCCTTCTCCATCGTGACCAACTTCAGCTTTAAAAGATGGCTCTCCAGAGTTTTTAAACAATGTCTCCGAGCGGCCTGGTTGAATTTCTGGCAAAACTGGTAGGCTTCAGTGTCGTGGCTGGGGTCTAAGCAGATAAGACACACAGAGTGGCCATCCTTTTCAGGGATCTGTTTGCCACAAGCACACTTAGAGGAGCAGCTGAAAGATGAGGCTGGTGTAGAAGACATAAACTCGTCGAAAAGAACACCAAAAGTTTTATGTTTTACGCTGAAAGAAATAGTGCAGTAGGCGTGGGAAACGGCGGTCGACTGTAGCTGTGGTGTCCGCTAAGGTCCGACATGCGTGGGTCGACAGTGGGAAAAGAACTGAGGTAGGTGTGGGGAACCGCCCACCTACAGTGAAGCCCAGCAGGATGAAGCACAGCACTGCAGAATTCTGCAGCAGAGTTACTGCAGCAAACAATGCAATTTCAATGGGAGTTAATCCCTTTTGTCATGCAGGAAACCTGCGACATTGCGCTTCATCCGGGCAGGCTTCACTGTATATAGGCTAGGCTGACATCAGCTGACTGACGGTGGTGGACGGTCCCCCGAGACAGACTGCTAGCTAGAAGTTTTCCATGTAGTCCTAGTACTTGGGGGGCTTAGCACCATCAGTGTGGCCTACTGCAAGAGCCTTCCTCGAAGTAAGATGTTCCTTTACTTTTATAATTCGGAATCTAAAGGGAGGAATACTTTCAGTTCCAGTCTTCCAATTGTTCGAATTTGTTTGCTCTTCTTGGTTTATTTCTGACAGAATTCTGTCTTGTATAGGGTCTTTAGGTGATGCCAAATTTAGATCAGGCAGGTCTACAAAATAATTTGTTGAAATTTCCGTGACCTTCTGTGGTTCTTGGATTATACCAGCCTTCATTCTTTAGTTGAATCTCTTGGTTTAGTTTTACTGGGTTTTGGAGTTCGTTTATTAGTTTCCACAACTTTTTAGGATCGTTAGTTTGATCTGTTCTTGTTTTGTAATAAAGCACTTGCGTTCTCAATTTTCCATTAAAACAAATGTCAGGTGACAGGGCAAGTAGGGACAGTCGGATGGGGGGGTTATTGTGCCTATAAAATAGAAAAAGGTTTCTTTTAATGGAAAAATGTTTTATTTTCCTTTAGTTACGTTGTTGTTAGGTAGAATACGTGAATTTGGTAACGAAGGCCATGTGCCTTTAAAATAAACCTGTGAACTGCAGTTATTTTGAACAAACTTGTGCCCGGTAATGAGCTTTTGGGTTTAAAACATGGAGCACGTTTTATTTTTCTGAATTATTTTTTTTATTTATTTTTTTTATTTAGTTAGGTTGTTGCTAGGTAAATTAAGAGCAGGTAAGTTACAAGCTGCTCGTATACAAGAGATGGATGGATGAATGGTCAGGTGATGTGTTTAGACCAATGAAGTTGCTAGGATTCTGAAGCTCATTTTATAATTAAGGAATAAGCCATCGCCAAAGGTTATGTTAATAAAAGATCAACATAAGGCTGATACAGTGCTTACAACCAATCAAAAAGCTCTAGTTCTAGCTCTAGGGGGAGGAGTAGCTCTCTATGTAAGAGAAGGGATAAAAGCAATGGAAAAAAAGAATAAACAGGGAGGACAGGAGGCACTGTGGGTCACCTTAGAGACAGGAAATGGCACCACAATCCGCACAGGGGTTGTGTACAGACCCCCATCTCAGGGGGAGGGAATGGACAAGGATATGATAGAAGGCATCCTTAGGATAGCAGAGAAAGGGGAGATACTGTTGACGGGGTACCTGAATATGCCAGATGTTAACTGGAGCACCTTTGCTGCAGCCACATCCAAGAGCAGGGCCATTCTCGACGCCCTACAGGTGGCATGCCTCAGACAGCTAGTATTGGAACCCATTCAGGAGGGAGCAATCTTAGACTTCATACTCTCAAATGTGGACAGTGAGAGGATCTCGGATCTAGAAGTGGGTAGCCATCTAGGAACAAGTGAAATGGTTGGTGCAGGGGACCACCAAACAGTGTGGTTCACGATAAACTCACCTGCGGAGTCAAGCCATACAAAAGTAAGGGTAGTGGACTTCAGAAGGGCTGTCTGTCAAAATGGGAGAGTGCCTTAGAAAAGCACTAGCAAACAGGCAAGAAGGAGGGGTGGAGCAACAATGGAGAAACATCAAAACTGCCATCACAGAGGCAACAAGCCTTCGTGTGAAGCAAATAAACAAATCAAAACGAAAGAAAAAGCCATTATGGTTCTCAAAAGAGGTGGCGGGGAAGGTTAGGGAGAAAAAGACAGCAAACACTAAAAAAACGAAAGTCATGTTATTCGCCCATCGACAACACAAGCACAGCTCCGAAAAGCTAACTATACACAATGTGATGGGCTCCACACTTGAACAAGTTCACAGCTTTAAAATCTTGGAGTTACTCTTGACTCTGCCCTCACTTATCGTGAGCATATTGCATCAACTTGCACTGAAATTAATAGAAGAATCGGTCTCCTCTACAGGCTTAGACCATGTCTACCTCCAGAGGCCATGCGTCTAGCTATCTCCAGCTCCATTCTCTCACTGGTAGACTACGGCATAATCATATATGGTGCCACCTCCGACTCCAGCTCTGTCTAGCATCAAGCGTGCCCTCAACAAAGCCTGTAGACTGGCCATAGGTGGTGATCGTCCCTCACACCTGTGACCTCTATTTACTCTCTTCATGGCTTAACTTCCAAGGGCGACTTGTTTACCAGACCTGCCTTATGGCCAAAAAAATTCAGTTGGGCTTAGCTCCTCCAGGCTGTCAAAAGCTCCTCCAAAAGAATCACCCAGCACACTGCACAAGACACTCAGATGCCACCACATTCCGTGTCCCCTTTGTCAAGTCCACTGCTGGCCAAAGGTCCTTTTGCTTTAGAGCTCCACTCTGGATGAACTCAATCCCTGACTCTATATTAACAATTCCTAGACTTGGACCTTTTAAACTTGAGCTACTTAATCATATTATGTCAAACTCCCACTGTGACTGTAAATGAAACCTGGAATAACATTAATGCACCTTGTCTCCATTGATGATGTTCTTATCTGTGTAAATGCTATATTCCTTTCTGAAAGTTACTGTCAATATTTGCTTGTCTAGTGTCTAAATTGTGTCTGCATGTAAAACTGTGTTCTACCCATTTATGTACGACGTGGAGCCTTTGCAAATGAGTCTCTGACTCAAAGGGTTGTAATTCCTAGACCTTCAATAAATAAATAAATAAATAAATAAGGAAACACAGGAGGAGGAGGACAGAGAACTGTACCAGTTAAGGCAGAAGGAAGCAGGGAAGGCAGTCAGAATAGCAAAGGCCCAAACTGAGGAAAAGATAGCCAGCTCGGTTAAGAAGGGGGTAAAACCTTTTATAGGTTCATTAAGGCGTAGAAAGACAAAGGAGGATAGTAAGGCTGAATAGAATGGACGTGGGTGGGCAGAGAGGACAGTGAAAAGCAGGGATACTGAACGTATACTTCTGCTCAGTATTCACAAAAGAGGAGGAGGGGAGGTACATAATCCAATTAACAGAAGCACTCTGGAGGGGGTCGATCCCAGTCCTTTCACAGAAGAAAGGGTTCTGAAAGAACTCCTAAAACTGAAGATGGACAAAGCAATGGGGCCTGACGTGATTCACCCCAGAATTCTAAAAGAATTAAGGGGAGAACTAGTGACACCACTGACTACCCTTTTTAACAAATCATAGGAGGATGGTGTGGTACCTGAGGACTGGAGGAGGGCAGATGTGATTCTCCTTCACAAAAGTGGGAGCAAGACAGAGGCAGGAAACTATAGACCTGTCAGTTTGAACTCTGTGGTAGAGAAAGTGATGGAAACACTTCTGAAGGAAAGAATTGTTGAGTACCTAGAGGCCAGTGGGGCACAGGACCCAAGGCAGCATGGACTCACACCGGGAAGGTCATGTCAGACCAATCTAATCAATTTCTTTGATTGGGTGACCAAAGTAGTAGACCAGGGAAGGGCTGTGGACATGGCCTACCTAAACTTTAGCAAGGCATCTGACACAGTCCCACACAAAAGATTAATAAATTAGCCAGCCTGGGAGTGGGTTCCAGGGTGGTAGCCTGGAGTAAAACATTGGCTGGACAACAGGACACAGAAGGTAATAGTAAGGAGTCCCTCTGAAGAAAGGGGGGTTACTAGTGGGGAACCGCAGGGTTCTGTACTGGGTCCAGTCCTTTTCAATGTCTTTATAAGTGACATTACAGAGGGACTGGAAGGAAAAGTATGCCTCTTTGCAGATGACACAAAGATCTGAAACAGGGTTGATACACAAGGGGGCGTGGAAAGGATGAGAAGGGACTTGGCAAGGTTGGAGGAATGGTTAGAAATATGACGGCTCAGATTCAGTGCAAAGTAATGCACCTGGAAAACAAAAACCCAGGGGAAGAGTACACAATGGGGGGGAGGTAGTAACAACAACAAAAATGGAAAGGGACCTGGGGGTAATCATATCAGATGACCTTAAGGTTAGCAAGCAATGTGAGAAGGCAATAGGAAGGGCTGGGAGGATACTGGGATGTATAGGGAGAGGCATCACCAGCAGAAAACAAGTTGTTATCCCTCTGTACAGGCAGTTGGTGAGACCCCATCTGGAGTACTGCATCCAGTTCTGGAGACCCCATTTCCACAAGGACACAGACAGGATGGAGGCAGTCCAGAGAAGGGCAACTAAAATGGTGCAGGGTCTGCAAGAGAAGCCATACGAGGAGAGACTAAAGGAGCTTAACATGTATACCCTTGAGGAAAGGGGGGACATGATAGAAACTTTTTGAGTACCTCAGTGGAATCAACAGAGTCCAAGAGGGTAGCATCTTTCAGAAAAAGAGATGTGCAAGAACAAGGGGATACAATTTGAAGATGGGGGGGGCAGCTCAGGAAGTATTTTTTCACAGAGAGGATGGTGGATGCATGGAACAGCCTTCCTGAGGAGGTTGTGGGGTCTAAAACTGTGGGAGAATTCAAGAATGCATGGGACAGACATAAGGCAATTCTTGTGGAGGGTAGGAAGAAATAGGCTGTTGGTTATCCAGTAGGTAGAGAAATGGGCAGACTACGTGGGCCAAGCGGTCCTTATCTGCCGTCAAAGTCTATGTTTCTAAGACCCTTTTTATAATACACATTAATAGCCAGCTGAATCATGGTTTCTGGCATGTCGATGCCAGCCGAGTCATGGCACCAGACATCTCAAACCCTGCCGAGTCATGGTATCTGGTATCTCAAACCCTGCCGAGTCATGGCACCAGACATCTCAAACCCTGCCGAGTCATGGTATCTGGTATCTCAGTGCCAGCCGAGTCATGGTACCAGACATCTCAAACCCTGCCGAGTCATGGTATCTGGTATCTCAGTGCCAGCCGAGTCATGGTACCAGACATCTCAAACCCTGCCGAGTCATGGTATCTGGTATCTCAGTGCCAGCCGAGTCATGGTACCTGGCATCTTTAAGCCTGCCAAGGCATGGTATCTGGCCTGGGTCTCTATGCCTGGGTCAGTTCCCAAGTGCTTGGAAAACTGCTGAAATCACACCCATACATAACAGTGGAGACCGGTCCACCCCCAACAATTACCCGGCCGATCTTCATCCTCCCCCCACTCTCTAAAGCCCTTGAAAAAGTGGTGTTGATCCAGCTCTCTGAATACCTAACCAAGTACGACATTATGTGCCCAGAGCAGCACGGTTTCCGCCCAGGACACAGTACAACCACGGCTCTCCTGGAATTCTCCCAACACCTGCATGCTGCTCTTGACTCTGGCAGCCTTGCAGGAGCAGTGTTCATTGACCTCTCCAAGGCCTTTGACACTGTCATCCCCTTCTACTCGACTCTCTCCACCAACTTGGCTTCTCTGGCGGTCCCATTTCCTGGTTCT
This sequence comes from Neoceratodus forsteri, assembly GCA_016271365.2. Lineage (NCBI taxonomy): Eukaryota > Metazoa > Chordata > Ceratodontiformes > Ceratodontidae > Neoceratodus > Neoceratodus forsteri. The sequence goes on along the minus strand of JADMNL010000022.1, from coordinate 550,351,365 downwards.
CTAGCTACCTCTCTGCTAGATCCCAGCATGTCAAGATCAGCGGCTCCCTCTCCAGCACTCTTCCCGTTCGCTCCGGGGTCCCTCAGGGCTCCATCCTGGGTCCAATACTTTTTAGTCTCTACCTCAACACCCTCCCCAGCTCCTGTATCGGTAAAATACTCCTCTATGCCAATGATGCAGTCCTCGTTGCCTGACATCCCAATCCCACCTCCCTCCAATTATCCCTCCAGCAAGCTTACAACCAAGCCGAAAGGTGGTTTGGCAACCGCAGACTGGTCATTAACCTAAAGAAAACCAAATTCTCCCACCATCTCTCCTCCCAATGCTCTTCTCCCACCACCAAAATAAAGCTAAAAAGACCCCCCTCTTGATTATCCCCAGCACCCTGCACCCACTAGAACAAGTGACCACATACAAGTACCTAGGCATCACGTTCGATACTGCCCTCTCCTTCCAAACCCACATTAATGCCCTGTCAGCCACCATAAACTCAAGATTGGCCTGCTATACCGGCAGAGGGACTGCCTGCCTCAGGTTGCCCTCAGGCTGGCCATCATCTCCTCCATCTTGTCCCTCATGGACTATGGCTTGCCCATATATGCCACAGCTGACAACACTGCCCTCTCCAAAATCCAACTCTCCATCAATAAGGCATGTAGGCTCCTGACCGGTGCCCCCAGCCGAACTCACACCTGCCTTCTCTGTACTACCACCAATCTTCTCAACTTTGAGGCGCGACTGCTCTACCAGACCTGCCTTCTCGCTAAGAAATCACTGCTAGGACTCTCCCCCCCCGGGGGTCTCCACCTCCCTACAGCAGTCATCATTGTCTATCACCACCCATATCTCTGTTAAGGCCACTTTCAAGGTGCCCAGAACCAAGACAACCTCTTGCCCAGAGATTATTCCTCTACCGAGCCCCCATCTGGTTCAACTCCCTTCCTAGCTGCATCTCCAACTTGCCAAAAATTGGTTCCTTCAAAACAGCCCTTTGGAACCATATCTTTAATACCCGCTGTTGTAGGTGCAACTAACCCCCTGTTGTAACCTGTGGTACCCACCCGCCTTGCCCCCTGGCTCGACAAAGTCCACTGGACAGCCTCTCCCTTCCCCAGACCCACTCCTTCCCTACTAGGTCCAAACATGGGATGTAACCCGCTGTCTTCTCTGAGGACCTACTATATCCATGAGTGTAACTCACAATTTTGTAACATTATGTAACCTAAGTGTATCTATGTTAAATGTTCCTTTTACTGCACCTGTAATGTTATCCTCTGTTTTAATCTGCACTGTAATAACTGTCTTGATGTCTGCCCCCCCTGCGACGAGGTGCCTGTGTAAATGAGTCTCTGACTCAAAGGTTGTAAACCAGATTTGTAATGAATAAATAAATAAATGAATAGAATAAATAAATGTTGAAGCCGGCCATGTCATGGTGTCTGGCATTTCAATGTCAGCAGACTCTCAGTATCCAGCGTCCCAAAACCATTTGAGTCATGGTATTTGAAATCTCAGTGTCAGCAGGGTCATGGTATCTGGCATCTCGAAGTCTGTCAAGTCATGGTTTCTGACATCTCAGTGTCACCTGAAGCATGGCATCTTGCATCTTAAAGTCTGACGAGTCATGATATCGGGCATCTTGAAACCTCCAGAGTCACGGTATCTGGCATCTCAATGCCCGCCGCGTTGTGGTATCTGGAATCTCAGTGCCAGCCAAGGCATGGTCTCTGGTATCTCAGTGTCACCTGTGACATGGTATGTGATATCCCAATGCCAGCTGAGCCATGGTTCATGTTATTCAATGTAAGATTCCATGCTGTACTTAATTCATGTGGGATTTCTCACTTAATCCCTCAGTTGAACTGCCTATGTATTTTGTATTTTTGCACTTTGGATGTCTGTAATGCTTTTATATGTCTGTGCTCCTATTCTCCTGTTAGTCAGATCACACCTGGAAATGTGCCTTTCCCAGTTACCAAAATTTTAATTAAATAAATAAAATAAATAAATATGTCATCTCAAAGCCAGTCAAGTCATCTCAATGCCAGCTGACTCAATGCATCTCACATCTCAATGCCAGCCAAGTCATGGTATCTGGTATCTCAGTGCCAGCCAACTCATGGTATCTGGCATCTCAATGCCAGCTGACTCATGGTGTCTCACGTCTCAATGCCAGCTGACTCATGGTATCTCACACCTCAATGCAGCCGAGTCTTGGTATTTGGCATCTCAATGCCTGCTGACTCATGGTATCTGAAATCTCAATGCCAGCCTACTCATGGTATCCGACATCTCAATGCCAGCTGACTCATGGTATCTCACATCTCAATGCCAGCTGACTCGTGGTATCTGACATCTCAATGCAGCAGAGTCTTGGTATCTGGCATCTCAATTCTCAATGCCAACGGAATCTTGGTGTCTGGCATCTCAATGCCAGCTGGCTCATGGTATCTGGCATCTCAATGCCAGCCAAGTCATGGTATTTGGCATCTCAATGCCAGCTGGCTCAAGATATCTCACATCTCAATGCCAGCCGAATCATGGTATCTGGCATCTCAATGCAGCCGAGTCATGGTATCCGGCATCTCAATGCCAGCCAAGTCATGGTATCTGGCATCTCAAAGCCAGCCGAGTCATGGTATCTGGCATCCCAAAGCCTGCCAAGTCATGGTATCTGGCATCTCAAAGCCCGCAGAGTCGTGGTATCCGGCATCCCAAAGCCTGCCAAGTCATGGTATCTGGCATCTCAAAGCCAGCTGAGTTACGGTATCTGGCATCTCGGTGTCAGCCGAGTCATGGTATCTGGCACTTGAAAGCCAGCCGAGTCATAGTATCTGGCATCTCAAAGCCTGCTGAGATAGGTTTCTAAACAGTAGAATAATTTAACTCATTCTATCTGATGTCGCCATTTTGGGCCAGGTTAAGCAATGGATGGTTCTGACGCCATATGGCGCTAATGGGTATAATGGGTTAAGGGAACGCATTCTAAAAGCAAACTAGATTTTTTTTTAAATGTAATAAAAAGTGGAAACTTGGGGCCCACATTGCCATCTCAGAGCCAGCAATTTAACAGGATGGATTTTTGCAGGAGCAAAACTTGGTTTACGTAACTCATACTGGAGACTTCTGTCTGATCCGATAAATACATTATTTCCAACATGGGAGAAATGGGCCACCGAACAGCCTGTGCTCGCACAAACCACAGGTGGGTGGGTGGGTGGGTGGTAGGCAACTCTGAATATGGCACAAAATGTGTTTAAATCAAATCAAATCAAATTTTATTTGTAGTGCGCGTTTCAACATATCAAAGCACAAATACATATCAAAAATGACATCAACCATAATAAATAACACAAAAACAATAAAAGCAGCAATAAACCTATTCAAACACTAATTTAAATAGATAACTTTTCAGAGACGCCTTAAATGATTCCGCGGACAGGCACTCTCTAATCTGACGAGGTAGAGAATTCCACAGGGTTGGGGCCATGAAAGAAAAATCCCTGGCCCCAGATGACTGAAGACAAACCCTGGGAATCTCTAGCAATCCCTCGTCAGTGGAGTGGAGTGGGCGGAGAGGGCAGTAGGGATGAAGGAGATCTTGCAAGTAGCCCGGTCCCTGACTGTGTAGGGTCTTATAGGTCAGCAACGCGACCTTGAAGGTGATTCTCCACCGCACTGGCAGCCAGTGCAATTCGCACAGCACAGGTGTGATATGGCAAGTTATTGGTAACCCAGTCAACAACCTGGCTGCAGCGTTCTGCACCAGCTGCAGGAGACGGAGATCCACCCCCGGCAACCCTAGATATACAGCATTACAGTAATCAAGACGCGAGGAAACAAAAGCGTGGACCAACACAGTGAGGTCATCATGTGGAACAAGGTGTTTTATCCGGGCGATATTCCTCAGGTGGTAAAAGGAAGACTTGACAGTGGCCGATACCTGTGTCTTCAGCGTCAGCTCACTGTCAAAAATTACGCCCAGATTCCGCACCTGTTCAGAGGGTCTCAAGTGGTTACCCCCTAATACAAGACCAGAAGGAAGCCCAGGAGTCAACTTCTCTACACGATGACCCCGGGTCCACAACCAACACCTCAGTCTTATCCGGATTCAGTTTCAACCAGTTTGCACTCATCCAATCCTGAATCTCAGCGAGGCAGTTGTTAAAGACCGATAATGCGTCATTATGTTCGGGTACAAAGGACATACAGAGCTGAGTATCATCTGCATAGCAGTGAAAACTCAGCCCATAACGCCTAATAATGTCTCCCATTGGCAGCATATGCACCGTGAACAACATGGGGGAAAGCACAGAGCCTTGCGGCACCCCACAGACAGAGCAAAGGGAGCAGAGGAAAAAGACCCTTAAACTACCCTCTGACTTCTGCCTGTGAGGAAAGAGTAGAACCATCTGAGGACTGTCCCTGACAATCCGCAGAGTAGCTGCAGGCGATCCAGCAGCATCCCATGGTCCACGGTGTCAAATGCTGCAGAGAGATCAAGGAGAACCAAGATCGAACGGCTCCTCCGATCTCTCGCTATTAGGAGATCATTAAGTACCCAAACTAACGCCGTCTCGGTACTATGCCTCTTCCTGAAACCGGACTGGAGAGGATCATAGACCTCACGGGTGGTAAGAAAGTCATCGAGCTGCAACGTGACTACTTTCTCAATAACCTTGCCCAAAAAGGGCAGGTTAGAGATCGGTCTGTAGTTAGCGAGACAGTCAGGATCAAGGGAAGATTTCTTCAAAAGGGGTGTCACAACAGCATCTTTTAAAGACTCCAGAAACACCTCTTGGTCCAAAGAGCCCCAGACTATCTTCGCAAGGACTGGTCCGATCACATCCATGCACCCCACAAGGAGGCACGTGGGACCAGGATCCAAACTACAGCAAGTCGGTCGCAAGCCCTGGACAATCTTCATGATATCCATGATCACTAGCTGGTCAAAATCTGTCCAGGCAGACCGAGGGCCTGTAACCCCACATCGATCGCTGCAATGCTCATTTGAACATGTACTGCGGATCTCCGACCTGATCGATGACACCTTATCCTCAAAGAACTGAGCAAACTCATCACACTGTATTTGTGAAAAAGCTCTCCGACCCCGCAGACAGGCTGGATTGCACAGTCTGACGACGGTCCGGAAAAGCTGAGCAGGTCGATTTCTTGATGCAGCTATCTCCCTGGACAGGAACTCTGCCTTCTTACGGGAGATTACTGATTGATAGTCCAGGTAATGGATCATCAATCTAAGTCTGTCACCTTCCAGGGTGGATTTCCGCCAACAATGTTCCAATCTTCACCCCACTCTCCTCAACTCCCTCAATGTCCCTCAAACCAAGGGGACCAAGGGCGAAGAGAGAGGGGGCGAACACGGACAGGCGCTATGGAGTCCAGTGCCCTCAGCACCATATTATTATAGTGCACTACTAAGGCATCTGGTTCCATGCACTCCACAGGCCAACTCGATAGGTCCAGCACCACCATCAGACCCTCAGGGGTAACTCCCCTCCAAGGGTGGTACTGGACCATCTCCAAAGGGGTAGGTCTCACAAGGGGGGCTGCGAAACTGAACCTTATGGAGTGATGGTCAGACCACCCAACTGGTTCCACCACCAGTTCCATGATCGCCATCCCCAGGGTGAACACCAGATCCAGAGAGTGACCCTGAATATGGGTAGCAGCGGTGGTAACCTGTGTGAAGCCCAATGAAATCATCAATTGGAGGAAGTCTTGACCAAAATGCGAGAGTTCATCGTCAACGCAGGCACTGAACTCCCCCAGGACCAACCACCTGGAGGGCTCCAACACCAGGTCGACAATGAAGTCTGCGACTACCTGCAGAAAAACTTCCTCGTCACCGGGTGGACGGCAGACGAGTAAGATTCTGCAGCCCACACCTGCTCCCATGACACACTCAAAGGATCTAGGGGACACCACTGGAACCTCCACAAGGCCCAATTCTGATTTAAAGCAAATAGCGACCCCCTCCCCCCCCCTTGATCCAACCTTGGGCGATGTATCACTGAGTACCCAGCTGGAACAGATGACTCCAATATGGGACTAGCATATTCGTCCAGCCAGGTGTCGGTGATGCAAGTCAGGTCAGATGTTTCAACAAGATCAGCAATAATTGCTGTCTTGTTTTTTATTGACCTGGCATTGCATAACACTGTCCGGGTTGGATGAGAGGCCTTAAGGTTTAAGCTGATTTGCAATGAAGATGAAGGAAATGAAGGAAAGATGAAGAAACAGAGCAGCGTAACTAAATATCCTCCACATAAATGCTGCAGTAACCCTGAACAACGAAGCAGTTGCACCATATCCACGGGTCATCATGCACTGATTCTCTTTGCTATCTGCACTAGGTCACTCCTGCCTGAACAAATACGGTACAAATGAGAGATTACAGCAACTAGAAACTAAAGGTTTTCTTTTATTGCAATTTGTTGTCAGAGTCCTGTATCCCCTTAGTTAGATCAAAGTAGAGGGGTGCACACAACAGACATTGTCCCCTTCATTCAATAATCGCAGCAGAGCCAATAAGGTAACAGGCGCTCCCAGTCACTCCAGTCTCAGACCCTCCAACTAAATATCCCTGTTCACAGTGGTGTAGGAACACTGCTGTACCTGTGAAATAGATTTACACAACTCTAGCCCCAGAAGCAATCCCGTAGACAGTGGTGTAGAAACAGTACTATAGCTCTGAGAGAGCGCTGCACAACTCTAGTCCCAACAGCAATCCCGTAGACAGTGGTGTAGAAACAGTACTGTAGCTCTGAGAGAGAGCTGCACAACTCTAGTCCCAACAGCAATCCCGTAGACAGTGGTGTAGAAACAGTACTGTAGCTCTGAGAGAGCGCTGCACAACTCTAGTCCCAGAAGCAATCCCGTAGACAGTGGTGTAGAAACAGTACTGTAACTCTGAGAGAGCGCTGCACAACTCAAGTCCCAGAAGCAATCCCGTAGACAGTGGTGTAGAAACAGTACTGTAGCTCTGAGAGAGCGCTGCACAGCTCTAGTCCCAGAAGCAGACCCTGTACACAGTGGTATAGAAACAGTATTGTAGCTCTGAGAGAGCGCTGCACAACTCTAGTCCCAGAAGCAGACCCTGTACACCGTGGTGGTGTATTACTAGCTGCGAGTGAGCTTTACACAACTCTGATCCCAGCAGCAGTCTCCATATGAAGTGGTGCAGGAACACTAGGTGTGACAGAGCTTTAGAAGAACTCTAGTCCCAACAGCAATCCCGTAGACAGTGGTGTAGAAACAGTACTGTAGCTCTGAGAGAGCGCTGCACAACTCTAGTCCCAGAAGCAATCCCGTAGATAGTGGTGTAGAAACAGTACTGTAGCTCTGAGAGAGAGCTGCACAGTTCTAATCCCAGAAGCAATCCCGTAGACAGTGGTGTAGAAACAGTACTGTAGCTCTGAGAGAGCGCTGCACAGCTCTAGTCCCAGAAGCAGACCCTGTACACAGTGGTGTAGAAACAGTACAGTAGCTCTGAGAGAGCGCTGCACAGCTCTAGTCCCAGAAGCAGACCCTGTACACAGTGGTGGTGTATTATACTAGCTGTGAGTGAGCTTTACACAACTCTGGTCCCAGCAGCAGTCTCCATATGAAGTGCTGCAGGAACACTAGGTGTGACGGAGCTTTAGAAGAACTCTAGTCCCAACAGCAATCCCTCTACACAGTGGTGTAGTAACACTAGGAGTGAGAGACTTTTACACAACTCTAGTCCCAGCAGCAGTCCCCGGTGTAGGAACACTAGGTGTGAGGCAGGTTTACAAAACTTTAGTCCCAGCTGCAGTCGCATACGCAGTAGTTTAGGAACACTAGGTGTGAGTGAGTTTATACAGCTCTAGTATCAGCAAGAGTCCCTGTAAGCACTGGTGTAGGAACACTAGCTGCAAGGAGGTATTAAGTAAGCAGTAATACCCAACAGGGTGGGCGGTATTGGACAATACCAGACTGCCCAGGGGCGTAATGAGGCCCAACGCTGCTGGCAGAGGGCCTTATAGCCCCTGGAAGGTCCGGTATTGCCCAATACCATCCACCCAGCAGGGTATTACTGCTCTTAGAAAATGGGCAACTGAGTTCTATATAGTTGAAAAAAATGTTTCTTTAAATGTCTGAACTCTGGGCTGTTTCATTTATTTTTGTAATAAAACAGTTCCTCCGCCTGCATTTTAGTGCTGTTTTTTTTTTTTTTTTTAAACTAGTGACTTTTGTCCTAGTACAGTCTCCATAAATATAACTTTTGGTTGCTGGTTGTCATGGTTTTCTGTCCCCATATCCGACAGTTGCAGGACTGAAGTTCCACAGTTCAGCTGCATTTGTTTTCCCTTTTTTATCTTTTTATATTATCCATTCGTTCTTTTTCATGTATTAATTAAGCAACCTGACTGACTGAAAGGCCATGCCAGGCATGCATTTGTTTTTTAATAGATGCCTGCTAAAAAAAAAGTGACAATTCAGGGTGCCCCATTACCAAGGGTATCATTGGGCCACCCGAATTGTCAAGTCACCAGCCACCACTGTTTTTCTCCCGCTTTGCAAGAAAAGAGCCCACCCCACCCCAACCACCACCACACACACTCAGAAAAAGACTACCTTAAATTGATCCACATCCTCATTTTTAATTCGGAAGACGAAGTTCCTTTTTTAATCAGTTCCTCAGTGTGCTTACCTCTGATGGCAAACACAGACTGCTGCCACACTGATGACTCCTCGGGTCCCACTCGCAGTACCGCTGCCTGCCCACCGCCTTTCTATACAGATCTCGCAACGGTACTTCCCTGACCAGACAAAACTGCCAAATCTACCTTCTGTATGCAGTTTAAATCTTCCTTTTGATCGTAGCTCCCTTTTGAATAAAATCTATTGCCCTCCCCTCTCTACTCCGTTCTTCAACAGTGCCGCCGTCTGCCCGCCACCACCACTCTGCTGTCAATTCCCAGAAGAGCCTGTTGTTTAAGTACTGCAGCCTTTCTGAAAATGAAGGATGTACCCAAAGCATTAAAATCTACACTTAGGCTAGAAGACTTACTTTTTGCCCTCTCGGGTTGTCCGGCCGTTGCCACTGCTCCTCACCTATAGTCCCCAGACCAACCAACGAATAAGGAAGCCCTACATTAAATTAATACACGAAAAAGAACAAATGGATAATTAAAAAAAAGATAAAGGGAAAACAAATGTAGCTTAACTGCTGAACTTCAGTCCCGTGTCTGTCGGGTATGGGGACAGAAAACCATGACAACCAGCAACCAAAACTTACATTTACGGAGACTGCACTAGGACAAAAGTCACTAGTTAAAAAAAAAATCACTAAAATGCAGGCGGAGGAACTATTTTATTACAAAAATAAATGAAACAGCTCAGAGTTTAAATATTTAAAGAAACATTTTTTTTAAGTATATAAAAGTCAGTTGCCCATTTTCTAAATGCAATAATACCCTCCAGGGTGGGTGGTATTGGGCAATACTGGACCTTCCAGGGGCTATAAGGCCCTCTGCCTGCGACATCAGGCCTCATTATGCCCCTGGGCGGTGCTGTGATGCCCACCACCTACCCTGTTGGGTATTATTGCCTATGTAGGACTTCCTTATTCGTTGGTTCATCTGGGGACTGTAGGTAAGGAGCAGTGGTGGTGGCCGGACAACCCGAGAGGGCAAAAAGTAAGCCTTCTAGCCTAAGTGTAGATTGTAATGCTTCCAGTACATCCTTCATTTTCAGAAAGGTTGCAGCACTTAAACAACAGGCTCTTCTGGGAATTGACAGCAGAGTGTCAGTGGCGGGCAGACGGCAGCATTGTTGAAAAATGGAGTAGAGAGGGGAGGTCTACAGATTTTTTTTAGAAGGGGCTACAATCAAAAGGAAGATTTAAACTGCATACAGAAGGTAGATTTGGTAGTTTTGTCTGATCAGGGAAGTACCGTTGTGAGATCTGTATAGGAATGCGGTGGACAGGCAGAGGTACCGCAAGCAGAACCCGAGGAGTCACCAGTGTGGCAGCAGTCTGTGTTTGCCGTCAGAGGTAAGCACGCTGAGGAACTGATTATAAAAGGAACTTCTTCTGCCGAATTAAAAATGAGGATGTGGCTTAGTTTAAGACAGTCTTTTTTCTGTGTGTCTGTGGTGGTGACCAGGTTGTGGTTGGGGGGGGTAGCTAAGCAGGAGAAAAACAATGGCGGCTGGTGACTTAACAATTCGGGGTGGCCCAATGATACCCTTGGTAACGGGGCACCCCAAATTGGCACTTGTTTTTTAGCGGGCATCTATTGAAAAATAAATGCAGGCCTGCATGACCTTTCAGCCAATCAGGTTGCTTTATTTTTCACGCCCATTTTCTAAACATCTCTAGTCACAGCAGCAGCCCCTGTACACAGTGGTGTAGGAGCACAAGGTGTGAAGCAGCTTTACAAAACTTTAGTCCCAGCTGCAGTCACATACACAGTGGCTTAGAAGCACTAGGTATAATTTTATACAGCTCTAGTCCCAGCAACAGTAAGCGCTGGTGTAGAAACACTAGCTGTAAGGGGGACTTTAAACATTTCTCGTCACAGCAGCAGTCCCCATACACAATGATGTAGGAGCACTAGGTGTGAGGGGGCTTTACACAATTCTGATCCCAGCAGCAGTCCCTGTACAGTGTGTCTGACTGTAGTCCCTGCCTCTCCCAGCAGTAATCTACTCTGTACATGATGCAGTAGGCAGTCAGTGTGAGGAAGCTCTTATCTGCTCATGCTAAAAGAGAATGAGACTGTACAGCAGCAACTGTAAAATGGACACGGACACATCCTCCCCCCCCAAAAAAAAGCGCATGGAACTGAATCAATTATTTTAAGGGAATCAGCATTTTGAAAGACAAGGTTACTGTATGCTGACTCATCCTTCCATCGCAGAAATCTCAAGGAACACAAGCACCAACCCTGAAACATTCACTTTATTTAATCTGAATTCGACATATTTGGCTTCATGCTTACTCTAAGAGATATTGTCCTATTTTGCTAGGTAAGCCACATGCAAATACAATGCACTGTGCCAACAAACACTCAAAACACACACCTCGTTAATGCTCTTAAGGTGTTTGAATGTTTCGATCATATCACCTTTCTCCCTCCTTTGCTCTAGGGTATACATATTGAGCTCCATTAATCTGTCCTCACATGTTTTCTGATGCAGTTCCTGCACCATTTTGGTTGCCCTTCTCTGGACTGCCTCAATTTTGTTAATGTCCTTGTGCAGGTGTGGCCTCCAGTACTGCACGCAGTACTCCAGATGGGGTCTAACCAGTGTCTTGTAAAGAGGGATTATTACCTCCCTCTTCCGACTTGTGATACCCCTACTTATACACTCTAACATTACCCTAGCCTTACCTACTGCTTTAGTGGTCTGCTTGGATGATTTCAGGTCATCAGTGATGATGATGCCCAAGTCTCTTTCTTCCCTTGTGACTGCCAGCAACTCCACTCCCAGCTTATAGGTGGCTTCAGGGTGTCAAACAGACGAGGCATACTGATGAGTCCTGGTAGGACGAAACACGTGTCTATGTCTTCTGTTAGCACCCTTTGCAAACTGTGTGAGAGGCCTACTGCTTTAGTGGTTCAGCACCATGCAATTCTGCTTAAAGTTGGATCAGCATAACATTCTGTGGTGATTTGCATATGCAGCCCATGATGCAAATCTACAACAGACGGCAAAGGTAGTGAGTGAAGGATCTGTGCCGATTGCACTCTGCAGATCCGACGGCAGCACTTCACTATCTGTATGGGCAAGTTGAGGTGGAGAGGGGAGCTGATTGTTTATGGGTAAAAGAAAATTATTCATTTCTGGTTTTGTTTGCCATAACAGAGATCTTAACTGTACCAACCATTGCTGTATCTTGTGTTGTGTTACAGAATACAGCTGCTTGAGACTGTAAATCTTTTTTTCCCCAGCTAAAAAAAAAACGAAACAGGCAAACACGTAGCTGAGTACTGTTCTCCCTACTGCAGAGGGCGGTGAAAATAATATCAGAGATTTATGCAATGGAAAGATTGTCCCACTGCCTTAATAACAAACTGCCACTGTCTGAGACCAGGAGAAGATGGGCGTTACACCAGCTTAACACCTGTCCAGAGTGGACTTTGTCCCTCGAGATGCACCCCCTCCCCACTGACTTATGTTTCTCTTCTCGCTCTGCTTCTCTTTTACATCCGCTAACTTTCTTTCTTCTAAATAATTTCACCAAATGCTATTTCTTCAACCTCCCTTTCAAAACTGGCTGTTGAGACAGGCAAGAGATACCATCCCCCTCCATTAATTCCTTTAAGATTAATCTGAAAAAGCACTTACTTAATAAACCCGCTTGCAACTGTTTCTAGCCACTCCTTCCCAGGATACGTAATCCACCACTCTCCTCTCCTCTCTGTTTAACTCACCTCCCTTACTTTAACCTCTCTGCTCCCTGTCTTTCACCCCATCCCCTCTGTTCAACTCACCTCCCTTACCTTAATCTTTCCCCTTTCGTGACTCTCTTTCCGTTCCTTCACCTCATCCCCTTCCTGTCAGGTTCTGTTATTCTGTGCATATGTACAGTGAGGTTCTTACTTACTCGGTGTTGTTCATAGATATACAATGTCCAAATGTTTGTCGTAACATGGTAATACATGTTAGACAGAAATAAGCACTTTTCATTGGAGCAACAGCAACGGCTAATCAAGGAGCAACCATGCATTAATTCCCTAGTCATGCCCGGCTGCTCCTGGCGGTAGTACCTTTATGAACCAGCACAAAATCGCTAGCGAGCACTTTGTATATAATGTACAGTTGGCATCCGGAGCGCGCATGAGAGAGTTAGATGGGGAGAGAGACACACAAACACACACACACACGAAACAGTCACTGTCTCTTCCACACACAGCATCAACAGAAAGTCGGCAGCAGTGCCTTCCCACTCACCCACCCCGTGGACCTCCAGGAACCGAGCAGTCAGTGTTCCCAGCAGCAATGTGCACTATTTAAAATCCCAGTGTTGAGCAGAGATCCACAGAGAGAAAGAGAGAGAGACACACACACACACACACACACACACACACACACACACAGCACTGATCAGTGTGTGTGTGTGTGCCTCTCTATCTCTCTGTGTGGAACAGACACCCCTCCAGCTCCTCTACATACACACAGCAGCAAGCTCCTGCAGCACTCAATAGGGGGAAAGGATTCGGCGAGAGTGAAACTGTATATATAACACAGAGGAGCAGTTACCAATAAGAACACAGAGGGGTAAGAGGGACCGGGAGCAGGACCACATATATACCGACAGAAACGCACAGAGCTGTACATGAATTGAACCATATAAGAAAGCAAAATACTCTTACCTCACCTCATAAAAATACATGTTTCCAGCATAATCAGCCTCGTTAAAACATCAGAATCGTGCATCCGAACTACTGCATTCTGGGTCAACCACACAAATTTGCATATGTATAGCACTCAAACACTATGGGCATTTTCAGTATTAAACAACAGTATCTAACAGCTAGCAGACCATAAGAAAAACAAGTTCGCTATTGCTGTTAGAGTCTGTTATGTAATAGACACCATTGTTTAACATTAAAAATAATATTTCAGTGCTGTACATCTGGAAATCTCCATGATTCGCCCAGAATGCAACACTCTGGATCCATGAATCATATGTGTTAACGAATTCGATCACACTGCAAAGTATAGTTGTAGTTGTATCAGCAGAGATACAAATATTTTCCCTTACACTATTAAATTCTGTGTCACACAACGTCAAAACCTGCTTAATTTCTGAACTCACGATATAAATGCATGAAGAGTGTGCACCATGCATGTGCACATCTACTCAAGTAGCACTTCTAAAACAGCAGCCTAAAACATTCTATAAATCAATAATGTTAGTTTGTGTTCCTTTTAATACCTACCACAGTTGAACTCGCACATTCACACATATTAGTTAACTTACTTTCAATGTTACAAGCACATTAAGGCACTCCAAGGAGGGTTTTACTGGGGAATTAATGCCTGGTTGGGTGGTGTAAGGCACTCTGCCTGCGGCCTCGCGTCCCAACCCCCCAACCAGGCATTAATTCCCCAGTAGAACCCTCCTTTGTCACGGCTTAATGCTTGCTTATTACATGTTCTCTATACGTTTAACAGGCTACTGCCTTGTATTTATGTAACTAGTGTACATCTGTAAAAATTATTTTTCTGTAATCATATACATACCCACCTATGTTATAGGTGTACTTCTATAAAACTGTTTTTCTCTGTAATTTTGTATGTTTTATTTTATTTATTTATTGAGGTTTCGGAAAAGTACCAATGTTTTGTTATAACTGGACGCTTGTGAATATAGGCATCTTGCCCACATGCCTTTCCAACATAAAATAAAAATGAAATGAAGACATTTGTTTACTTAAGTCCAACTATGTTTCCCACCCAATAAGTCGGAAAGGTACCTCAGCCATGCAAACAACAGAAGCAGACAACTTGTTCTCAAATGTAGACTGAGTGAAACTCGACACACGATTACAATGCTTGCATTAACTGACGTGTCTGTATCCTAACATTCTAACATTACTGTGTTCCCTTTTACTCTGTACCCGTGGCTTTGCTCTCTCTATAATAATTATAAATCAATACAAATTAAATTAAAAAAAAAAAAGAATAAGATATAGGGAACCATACGCCAAGGCTGAGTTTCCACCTCAGGGCTGTCATGCCGACAGTGACCTCTCGAGCTTCACTGTCAAAGTCACTTTGTCATCATGGCAACCACTTAGTGAAAACACAACCTTGTTATGTAGAGAGAGACAGATGGATAGATAGACAGACAGACTATTTCCAAAGTGCCCTTTCCCAGGGTCTCGGAGCGCTGTACAATTCATACAATACAATACAAAAAAACATTTATAAAAACAGTACAATACAGAGCATAGTACAGTCACCCCTGCATTATTCTATATGTTTTAATTTGCATATGGACTGTGTCCCAAAGGGTTTCGAAAAGCAATGAGACACTGGTAGTGCAGGGAAGATATGTAAGATGCATGGACATGTATACATTAAACACACATGGCAAACGGGTAGAATTATATAGTTCTGGCAAAAGTTCTAATTCTTGAAGTATTGCACATACTGCTGCAGATGTAGTCCCACCAGTAGGGGTCGCTGTGCGGCACTGGACAAGGCACTTTGCTCCAGTAGAGGATTTCACAGCCTCGGCATCACACCGCATGAGGTGGGTCACCTCCCTCATGGTTAGCAAAAAACAGACATACTTGAATCTCGTTCTGCAACTGATGTCATTTTACGTGAGCGTGAAAGTCCCTACAAGCAGTATGGCACAAAGTTAGAGTTAAAAAGAAAATGTGAAAAGACTACGTTCAGGCACAGAGCGTGTAACCTCTGTGACACAGGGCAGTAGGGTCTGCTCTGCATGCTGGCAACCTATGTTTGCACCACAGACCCACCACATCTGGAGAGGAGGCCAGCGGGAAGGATGAGGGATCCTCTACGTGGACACTCTCCTCATCGGGAGGGGGGGGTAGTTCGCACCACTTCTGTAGCAGCTCATGGAAGAGGTGCACTTAGCAGCATGGATGGCACACACTGCCATGTGTCCCCCCCAGGATGCCATGAGGTGTCCGCCCATGTGAAAGGTAAGGGGACGGATGGCAAGAGCAAACCAGGAAATATCCACCTAAGCACACTGGATGATGGCTGACTTGGTTTCCCCCTGCTCACCAGACACTTCAACCCCCCCCCCAACCCTGATGTTGGAGGCCACTCTCCTCTCTCGTGGTAGCAGTGAGGCCACCCAGATGAGCTGAACCAGAACAGATGGACAGCCGAACAGCCTAGGCAACCTGGCTCTGGGGGCTGGCAGCAAGAGGTGAGTCCTGCAGGCAGCAGGGACACTCGCATGGCCAGAAGAGCACGGGGAGGCAGTAGATCATAGTGATTAAGAGCACTGAGCTACAAACCTGGAGAACTGGGTTTGAATCCCACAGCTACTACATGCATACTGTGTGAGCATGAGCAAGTCACTTAATTTCCCTCTGCTCCCAGGTCGCACCGCGAAATAGCTTTTTGCTGACGTTTTTGGTAGCAAGCATCAGACGTTTTAACCAAGTTCTGTGTTTGCTTTGAGTGTTTTTTTTCTTTTATGAATAGCCAGTATAAACACACAGATCTTTGTTGGTTACACCCAGATAGCGAGCAGAGCAGAATGACATTCCTGTAAAACATGTTAAGTAAATATGCAGCCTGCCATGTCACCCATTGCATATCAAGTCCCAGATGAAGGCATCTGTGTGTTACAGGGAACATCATGTGAGAACATTTTCTTTTTCTCCTCCGTGCACACACTGCTGTCCTTATTTTTTTATTTTTTTTTATTTTTCAATTTTTGCCCAGGAACGATATACTAAACTGAGGCTTGTTCTCCTTACACACCCATGCCAGCCCTGCCTTGGCACTCTCTATACTTGCTTTCCA
Organism: Neoceratodus forsteri; assembly: GCA_016271365.2. NCBI lineage: Eukaryota > Metazoa > Chordata > Ceratodontiformes > Ceratodontidae > Neoceratodus > Neoceratodus forsteri. Next base: position 550,334,847 of record JADMNL010000022.1, on the reverse strand, counting down.
CGGTGTTTCTTTCAAGTGGCATTCTCTTCTGAAAGGCTCAACTCCAGACAGTGGGAGCAAAAATTATATTTTAGGAGGAATATCTGCATGTTGCTGAGACATGTACAGAGCAGCAGAATTCACAATACAGCCGGGGGGGGGGGCATGCTCCAAGGCTTTCCCTGTGGTCCCCAACTTGCTCCAATGTTCAAACTGGGAAACTGCCCCCTCAAGTGGCGCTGGGTCTAAGCATTACTACCGCTAGAAACATTACAGGTGCCAGGTTTATGAAACGGAGCAAGTTAATCAATTTCCGCACACTGCAGGCACCCGCAGAAAATAACAAGTCTGGCCATCAGCAGCATTTGCATCTGATGAAACTTTGGGACCAGAGACAGAGTGAGGAACAATAAAGAGAATCTGTGTGTTTGCTTTAAAAATAAAAAATTAAAAAACCTGACGCTTTAAAAAACTTTTGAAAATACAGTATTTGATACAGCTCGGTTTCTATTCCACCTGGTTTCCGTATTTCTTTATTTCTTCTCCTTCCTTTTTGGGATATTTGCATGTTAACAGGACTTCTGTCCCCTATACCTCATCTGTTCTGTTTATTCCTCACCTGAACTCACATTCTTCTGCTTGTGACATCATAGCCACTTCCTTGGCAGCAGACTGTGATGTCACAGAGACAGGATTATGACATCAAGAGAGGAATAAGCAGCAAAGGAAGAGGAACTCTGACATGAAAGGACCCAGTGTTCATGTCCATATCCTTAATTATAAAGAGCTAGGAGAAGAACAAGAATACTGAAAATGTGCATTCTATAAGTCACATTTTGTCTAAATATTACATTTCTCACAATTTTCCTACAGGTGTCAGTTGTTCTTTAAAATTCATTTGAAGACCGGCCCAGTGGCGTGGAGGGCTGAGGCATCATTGCCTTACCTCCTGCCATGCCTGCGACCTGTGTTCGCAGTGCAAGCGGGTCACCAGAGGTCAGCCGGGGAGGGGATCAAGCGTTGGAAGGACTGCTCTCCTCTCCTGGGAAGGAAGTATTGGTGTTCCTGCCGAACAACTGCCCCCGGGTAGAGGCTTGAGGGTCGGACGGGACAGAGGCAACAATACAAGGGTGGGTGCTGCGGGACTCCGCAGCATGCATACACCTCCATGTACGCACACTGATGTGTCACGCCCCAGCAAAGGGGAGCGCAAGGGAGAAAATGGTGGAAAAACACCCGCGGAGGCGGATGAAGATGGACCTCCCCGTAGGCTCTGCACCAGTGGCTGGGCTAGCCAGATCCTGAGGCAGGACAGCTCAAGGTAAGCTCCCAGAGGAACCAGGTGATGGGGCTGGGGGGGGCTGTCGATCGGATGGGGGCCGCCAGGGAGATAAGGAGCAGAAAAGTACATATTTATCTATAAAGCAAAAAAATTATTTTGAAGACTCCTACTTCCCAGTTTAGAAATTACACCCTATGGGGATGGCCAGTTGCACTGCTGTACCTAGCAGAATATTACTATAAAATGAAGAGGCCCCCTCTGGCTGTGCAGTGCTATGTCTCGACAGTGGGGGCGCTCTCCATCCTGTCATCATCTCGCCAGGGTCCATAACTGCATGGATACTGGGAAGGTGATGAGATAACTGAGCACGTCCTGGCGTCCAGACATGGCGCTGCACAGCCAGGAAAGGCGGCTTCATTTTAGATAAATATTCTGCTGGAGACAACAATGGGACTGACGGGCCCCATAGGGTGACTTACTACATCAAAGGGTAAGGATTCTTCAGATTTGTGACTTACTACATCAAAGGGTAAGGATTCTGCAGATTTAAGTACTGCCTTTAGGGAAAAGTGCAAATTGTAGACAGAAAAGAAAACCACATAATTTTAAATAAAAAAATAAAGGAAACTCACAGATAAAGAGACGAAAATAAAGAACAGAAAGAAAGAAAAGTGATAAATGGAAGGAGCAAAAAGAAAATGAAAGTAGGGCTCTCTGGGCTGAAGAGAGTGGTATCCTTTATACACATAGCCCCTATTTTTGGATACGGCACTCCCCAATGTGCATGCCAGAGATGCACAGTTTCCCACAACAGTAGGAAAAAAAATTCAAAGTTGTGTTAACAGGTTTCTCTAGTTCTGTACCTTTTCTCAACAATTGCAGTAAACAGTGCTGAACTGCCGTCATCTGTCTGCAATTCAGCATTTTTTTCCTCACAAGTAAGTGCACTTTCCAAGTCTTGCAAATCTTTTCCCTCAACTCCTAGCTTTTTCTTCAGAGTCCAGGACCCTCAAGGTAAAAATCCAACTGAAAGCCCTGATACGGGGAGGGGGGGATAGAAAGACGCACGCACACACGCATGCACACAAGCACAAAAAGTGTTAAGAGAACTTACAATCACACCCATCGATCGACACACAATTCATATGGCCCTTGCTAAATGTTTCATCCTTGGAGCTTGGCTTCTCATGAGAGTACTGCTGGTATAAACTACGCCAACATCCAAGTAGAGATGTAAAGACTATGTGCACAGGTCCTTAGTGGCAGATTCAAAAATGATTATAATAATGGGAGGCAGGCAGTGTAGCCTACTGGTTAGACCACAGCCCTTAATATCCCAATACTGACACTGTAGTGCAGCATGAGGGGGGTGCTGCACTCCTGAGGTGCCGTCTTTCGGATGAGACGTTAAACCAAGGTCCCATCTGCCTGTTCTGGTGGTAGTTCAGGTGGATGTTAAAGATCCCATGGCACTTCTTGAAAAGAGTAGGGGAATTTCCCCAGTGTCCTGGCCAAATTTCCTTCATTCACGAAAAAAATACCACCAACAGCTTAATCTGGTTCAAGGTCAGTTGGCATTCATCTGTATCCCCCTCCCCCGAGTTGTGCCTGAAAATAGGCAGGATTTGTCTAATGCACTTACCTGGTCAACAAAAACTAAAAAAAAAAAAACAGAACCCAGGAGATTCAAGTTTAAATCCCACTGAAGCGGGCCACCAGCACAGTGGTAGTGGTACCACTCCACTCGACTCTCTGAGTTCTGGAATGGGCTCAGGTGGCTCGGGGGCTGGCTGGAGGAAAGAGGACTGAGTGTCCCAAGAGCTGCTCTCGTCCCTCAGGGAGGGGGAATATGGTGTCCCACTTATAGACTGGCCCCTAGCAGTAACGGAGCCAGGTTTGGGAGCATTTCGGAGCTAGGGGGGCCATTCAAGTCAATCATGGGCTCCATAATGGGCACTAAACAGTGAATAAAGATGGTGGTGGGGTGCCAATACTCACACTGGGGCAGCCAGGAGGGGCGACCACCTCCCCCAGCCCCCCCTCTAGCCCCGCCACTGGCACCTAGTGCAGGTCAGGTGGCAGTGCAGTGGGCATGTAAAGATGGGAAGAGGGACAGTCACTAGATGCCGGCACACAAGCATGCATGTCACCGCACTAACAGAGATGAGTGAACTACATGACAGAAGCGGATCGCTCCTTTCTCCTTTAGGCTGAGAGAGAATAAACGAAGCAATAGAAAGTGCCCCCCCCTTGGAAATATCGACTGCCTAGCTGATAATGTGTACTACGAGCCTCTAAATGATCAAGCACTGCAACAGTCATTGTTTAAGCTGTCACTCGCCAAATCGCATTTTGTAAAAAAGAAAAAAAAAAAAATTATGATTTCACAATTTCTAATGTCCAGAAATCACTAAATAATAACTTGCTATGCGAAGTGATCATAAAGCTGTCAGGCAGACTTTTCCTTCTGCAGAAGAGACAGTGAGGATGAAAAGAGAGGACTTGGTGATGGAGAGATTCACCAGCCCACAATCGGCAAGGTCTCTGGATGTCACAGTCCAACGAATGGTTCAGTACCCAGTCAGTCATCTCTCCTCCCCAACCGCTCCTCCTCCTTTTGTGACATCGCTGGCATGTTTGGAAGCCCTCTATGGTCTCCATATTGCTGCTACAGCAGTCTATGCATGACTGAGGTCCCGACTCGCGTCCTCCTCCCGAACCCTGGCTCTGCAGGCCATGATCATCCGATGCCACGCCAGGTTACAGCAGACAGTAAGTGAGTGATCGGGGATCATCATGGTCTGGTCTGAGGGTTGGTGACTAGAAAACTGCTGATGGGGGGTGCTCTAGACCTGCAATGGGAACCCGGGTAAGGACATGCAATGAGAAGGGAGAGGTGGGGGAGGGTGATAAGAGTCACAGCCGCTCATCGAGAATCCAGTAGCAAAGTAAAAACATTTATAAGATGATTAGCACTGCAGCTCAGAGGATTTTTTCAGCATTATCTGAACTGAGTGTGGGTGTGAAAATAAATTAATGTCAGTTATGCAGAAGCATGAAACGGAATCATTTAGAGCCAGCCTGCCTTGATAATTTCTTTGGAAAAAATAAAACTGTGACAAGAATGGAGAATTAATGTTTTTGCCACCGTGTGCGTTGGTGTCAAAACGTCTTGCTTTGTTTTGGTGTGGAGTAAGTAAACGTACCTGGCTGATGCTGGCTAAAATGCTACCTCTGGCTGGACACACGCCTGCTGAAGGCTAGGCAACACAGATGGTGACAAAAAAGAACAGCCTTTCTCTACCACATGCTAGCTGTCTCAGTTGTTTGCAGAGACTAAACTGGATATGAACACCGGGGGCCTACTACAACTAATTCATTATTACATGGCTTGTCATCCCTTCTTTTGTTGCCACCCTCACGATAAAGAACCAACTTATTCTAATAAATATAGCTATGGGAAAATCAGGGATTAAGCTGGAAATTGTACTTACCAAGACAATAAAACAAGTTTTAATGATTTTTTAAAGCATTTGAACCTCACTGTTTCATACATACATAGTAAATTAAAATTTCTTGTTTGACTACAGATTTTGTGAATTGGCTACAAACAATTGCTGCTGATTCGACAAAAAAAAAAAAAAAAAACTAAAAATTTCACATTTTCAGCTTAAACCCTGAACAGTTCACAACTGCTGACAATGTTTGCCTATTCTGTCATTATATTGAACAATAGGTTCCAATGCTTATAGGGAATTCGGGCAGGCTGGGTTTACTGCTGGTCTTTTCCTGCTGTCACCATCTATGTTTGAATACTTTTATGACAAAGGCTTAATAAACTATGATTACAAAACAAAGAATGAGTATCCCACCAAAGTCACTACATGTCACAGTGGCACCGTGACTCTGAATGAGTATCCCACCAAAGTCACTATATGTCACTGTGGAATTGTGACCCAGAACCAAAGTCACTATCTCACTGTGGAACTGTGACCCTGAATGAGTATCCCACCAAAGTCACTGCATTTCACTGTAGAATTGTGACCCTGAATGAGAATCCCACCAAAAGTCACTGCATCTCACTGTGGAATTGTGACCCTGAATGAGAATCCCACCAAAGTCACTGCATCTCACTGTGGAAATGTGACCCTGAATGAGTATCCCACCAAAGTCAATTACATCTCACTGGGGAACTGTGACCCTGAATGAGTATCCCACTAAAGTCAATTAATCAATCGATCAATCACAATTTGTTGAGCGCAATTACAAAAGAGATCAAAGTGCTGTACAAAAATGTATAAAAAATGTCATATAAAACCATTAAAATCCTAATAATTAACAGTAATCAATTTTAAACCTCAGTTGGGAACACCTGGTTAAAAAGAAAGGTCTTTAGCTGAGATTTAAAACTCTTGGTGTTCTGGCACTCTCTGATCTGACGAGGTAGAGAGTTCCACAGGGTCGGAGCTACATAAGGAAAAGAGCAAGTTCCTGATGTCTTCAAACGGACCCTGGGAACCTCTAGCAATCCCTCGTCGACGAAGCAGAGTGGGCGGTAAGGAACAAGGAGATCTTGCAGGTAGCTGGGTCCTTGTCCATGTAGGGCTTCATAGGTCAACAATCCGACCTTGTAGGTGATCCGCCAATTTACCGGCAGCCAGTGCAGATAGCAGAGCACAGGAGTGTTGTGGCAAGATCTAGGTAAGCTAGTCAACAACCTGGCAGCCGCATTCCGAACAAGATGCAATCTGCGGATATCAACCCCCAGTAGCCCTAGGTATAAGGCATTGCAGTAGTCAAGGCGCGAGGTCACAAAGGCAAGAACCAGGGTTGACATATCGCTAGGTGGAATCATGTGCTTTATCTGGGAGATATTGCTCAGATGATAAAATGAGGTCTGGACAGCCAACACCTGATGTTTTAGTGACAGGCCCCCATCTAGTACCACGCCCAGATTTCACACCCGATTAGAGGTAGGCAGCAGGACAGACCCGAGCAAAGCCCAGTAAACTTACCTGCTTGTACCTCCATGCCATAGCGACCTGGTTCAGCCACCAACACCTCAGTTTTGTCAGGGTTCAACCTCAGTCAATTGGCACTCATTCAGTCCTGAACTTCTGAGAGGCAGTTGTTAGAGGCCGAGATTCCTCCAGCTGAGATTACTCCACCCTGATCGGGCACAAAGGACAAGTAGAGCCGAGTGTCATCTGCATAGCAGTGAAAACTCAGCCTGTACCACCTAATAATGTCCCTCAACGGCAGCATATGCACTGCAAACAACATGGGGGCCAAAATGGAGCCTTGCAGTACCCCACAGGACAGGGAGATGTGCCCAGAGGAATAAATCCCTGGCACCACTCTCTAAGTTCTGCCTCTGAGGTGAGATCAAAACCAATGAAGGACTGTCCCAGACAGTCCACACAATATCCGCAGGTGCTCCAATAGCATCCCATGGTCCACAGTGTTGAACGCCATAGAGAGATCCAGAACCCCCAAGATGGAGAGGCTCCCTTGATCCCTCGCCATCAAGAGATCATTAAGTATCTGAACCAGGGCAGTCTTGGTACTATGCCTCTTTTGGAACCCAGACTGGAGAGAATCATAGACATTGTGAGATGTTAAGTAGGTCTCCATTTGTACAGCCACCACCTTCTCAATAACCTTGCCTACAAAGGGCAGGTTAGAGACCAGCCTGTAGTTAGCCAGGCAATCCAGGTCTAGAGAGCTCTTCTTCAGAAGCGGTACTACTACCACTTCCTTCAGGGATTCAGGAAAATTCCGTCTCTAAAGAACACCGGACTGTCATGGCAAGGACCGGGCCGATAACTTCCACACACCCCACAAGGAGGCTCATAGAGCCTGGGTCCAGACTACAGTAAATGGGAGGTAGTTCCTGGATAATCCTCACGACGTCCATGATTGCCAATTGGCCGAAGTCAGACCAGACAATCTGGGTGCTTGCAATCTCAGGCAGATCACTGCAGTGCCCGCTGAACTCTGCCTTCCTACGGGAGACCGCCAATTGATAGTCCTTCAAATGGGCTGTCAATCTAAGTTTGTCATCTACCTGGCCGGAATTTGCTCCTGCACTGCTCCAGCCTTCGACCCCTTCTCCTCATCTCCTTCAGAGTCTCATCAAACCATGGGGTCTTCAGGCGAAGGGAGATGGAACGAACACGGATAGGAGCTACAGAGTTGAGGGCACTAGCCACTGCCTTGTTATAGGCCAGAACCAGCTCCCCCAGCTTTCTGAATGCACTCGTCACACCTGAGAGGTTCAGTACCTCCATCAGACCATCTGGGGCTAAACCCCTCAAAGGGTGATACCGGACCAGCTCTGTAGGGGCAAGTCTACTAGGGGGTGCCTCGAAGCTGAATCTTATGGCATGGTGGCCAGACCAGCTAATTGGTTCTACCACAAGGTCAGAGACCTCCATACCAAGTAGGAAGACCAGGTCCAATGAATGCATCCGAATATGTGTTGCAGTGGTAGTCACCTGTGTGAGGCCCAATGAATTCATCAATTGGAGGAAGTCTTAACCAAATTGCGATAGTTTGTCATCGATCCAGGCATTGAAGTCACACAGAATTATCCATCTGGGTGACTCCAGCACCTGCTCGATGATGAAGTCTGTGACTTCCTGCAGGAATTCCTTCCTATCGCCCGGGGAACAGTAGATGAGAAGGATCCTGCAGCCTACACCTGCAACCACCAGGCATTCAAAAGATCTTGTCTCACCTACCGGTATGTCCACAAGACCCAGCTCCAATTTAAAACTAATGGCAACACCCCCGCCCATATGATGCTTTCTGGTGCGGTGTATCACCAAGTACCCAGCTAGGATCGCTGCCTCCAAAATAGGACCAGTACTTTTATCCAGCCAGGTCCCGGTGATGCAAGTCAGGTCAGTTGTTCTCACAAGATCAGCCATAATCACCTCTTGTTTTTGACAAACCTGGCATTGCACAACACCGCACGAGAAGGATAGGTAGATGAAGCAGATCCAGCTACTTGCCCACCATCTGTGGAGCCCTTGTGTATGGGAACCAGGTAGGGAAACCCCTTTCCTGGACCCAATTCACCCCAAGGCGTCTCCTGGACTTTCACCACCCCAATCCATCAGCTCCCCTCCACAGCCCTGCAAGGACCAGCAGACCCTTGCCTCTTTCCTCCCCTGGCAATCCCCAGCACCCCACAGCGCGCATATACCTCCGGTACCAAGGTGGGGATATCAAACAGTCGAAGGTCCCTGAACCTGGAGGGAAAGTAGTGCCTGACCACCGAGGAGCATGACCAACACATTATCACTCCCCCCACATTGCTACCTAACAGTTCACCTGCAATGGCTACACACTAAACACCTTCCAAACAATAACCTCCTAATCTCTAATAAGTAACACAATTACAAAATAACTTCATAAATTAACTTATAACCAACACAATTTAAATTCTCCATCCCTCAAAATAGAAAACATATTAAAAGTCACTACATCTCACTGTGGAATTGTGACCCTGAATGAGTATACCACCAAAGTCACTACATCTCACTGTGGAAATTGTGACCCTGAATGACCATCCCAAAGTCACTACATCTCACTGTGGAATTGTGACTCTGAAGGACTATCCCAAAGTCACTATATCTCACTGTGGAATTGTGACCCTGAATGACTATCCCAAAGTCACTACACCTCACTGTGGAACTGTGACCCTGAATGACTATCCCAAAGTCACTACACCTCACTGTGGAATTGTGACCCTGAATGATTATCCCAAAGTCACTACACCTCACTGTGGAATTGTGACCCTGAATGACTATCCCAAAGTCACTACATCTCACTGTGGAATTGTGACCCTGAATGACTATCCCAAAGTCACTACATCTCACTGTGGAAATTGTGACCCTGAATGACCATCCCAAAGTCACTACATCTCACTGTGGAATTGTGACTCTGAAGGACTATCCCAAAGTCACTATATCTCACTGTGGAATTGTGACCCTGAATGACTATCCCAAAGTCACTACACCTCACTGTGGAATTGTGACCCTGAATGACTATCCCAAAGTCACTACACCTCACTGTGGAATTGTGACCCTGAATGATTATCCCAAAGTCACTACACCTCACTGTGGAACTGTGACCCTGAATGACTATCCCAAAGTCACTACATCTCACTGTGGAATTGTGACCCTGAATGACTATCCCAAAGTCACTACATCTCACTGTGGAATTGTGACCCTGAATGAGTATACCACCCACGTCACTACATCTCATTGTTGAATTATGACCCTGAATGAGTATCCAACCAAAGTCACTACATCTCACCGTGGAACTGTGACCCTGAATAACTATCCCACCAAAGTCATTACATCTCACCGTGGAACTGTGACCCTGAATGAGTATCCCACCAAAGTCACTACAACTCACCATGGAATTGTGAACCTGAATGACTATCCCACCAAAGTCACTACATCTCTCCATGGAACTGTGACCCTGAATGAGTATCCCACTCACTACATCTCACCGTGGAACTGTGACCCTGAATGAGTATCCCACCAAAGTCACTGCATCTCACCATGGGACTGTGGCCTTGAACGAGTTCATTGACCCTGAGTTCATTGACCCATCAGTGCTTCACTATGTCCTAGTTGTAAAACTGGGTTGAATCAGGACCCTACTGAAAACGAGATTCTGCATCTCAGCTTGGCAATCCTGGCTATATATATGGCAACAGAGAAAGAAAGCTAACGGAGCTACTGGGTTAAATTTAACAAATATATTCAGTAAATGATACACAGTAATGACGTTGCAGCCTTTGACGGCATCGGTTTTGTGGCTAGGAAAGGGACTGTGAATGTTACAGCCCCACACTAGCCCTAACTGCATGCTGGGAGGCTTTGGACAATCCGTTATTCAAGTTGACAAAAATACTGTCAAACTAAAAAGGAAAAAGAATCAGTTTTAAATTTTAACCACATTTAAAAACAGAGGCCAACTTTTTTTTTATCCTTTCTCAAAAGGATTTGTGTAATCACAAACAAGCTGTTCTCACAGTTTTCAGTAAACAACTTGTTATCTACTATATGCATCTGCTGTACTGATTTCAGCGGCAACGGCACTCAATCAGCAGATAAACTGCAACTTGTGCTCAAAACCGTAGATTTTATTCCATTATAAAAGACATCCCATACACAAGTTCTGGTGCAGAGTGAGCTGTGAGCGGCCTTCTGGCGAAGAGCAGGGGCACATGTAGCACTTGCTCACATGCAGAAAAGAGAAGAAAGCTGGACCGGTGGTGTGGAGGGCTGAGGCATCTTGCTTTACCTCCTGCCTTGCCGGCGACCCATGGGGTCTGCTGGAGAGGGAGAGGATCGAGCATCCGGAGGACAGCTCTCCTCTCCCGGGGAGGGGTGGGCACGAAGTCTGCTGCTTGTCTGGCCCCCTAGCAGTAGCTGGGGGCTGGCACAATGGACCCGCAGACTAAGGGGGGGTGGAGGCAGAGCAGACACCCATCGTGCTGTGTGCAGAACCGTGCGCACCTCGGTCACTAGCATCATTGCACGTTGCCACAGCCACACTTAGGGGAGAAACAGAGGAGAAAACAGCAGCCGACTGGCAGAGTAATATCGGTCCCCTGCAGGTTCCGCATCCAGCCGTTTGGGCACCCTGGAAGAGCATGAGGTGAGTCACGGTGGACGCTGGGGTGATGGGGCTAGGGGGACCAGTGGAAGGAGGGCTGGCTGACCGCGAGAAGCAAAGAATTAAAAAAAAAAAAAAGGAAAAGAAAGAAAACAGAAGAAAGACTACCAAAAATAGTTTGGAGTATTATTACATTAAAATTCCGACACAGAACGGTGCATCTCCACCACTAAATTTAAATTTCTACGAAATGTAACCAACATTCCCTCTTGAAGCACAATTTGTTCCTTGTTTTATACCTTCAGTGTTGACTGACAGTGTTGCAGATATCAAGGTGGGAAACCAGCTGGGGACCAGTGATAATCATATACTGTGGTTCAAGATAAGGACAACTGTGGAACTGAACCACACAATGGCGAGGGTCCTGGATTTCGGGAGGGCAGATTTGATAAAAATGGATGCATGCCTCAGGGATGACCTGGCAGAGTGATGACCTAGGTGGAGTGGAGAAATACGGGTGAAGCTACAAGGAGCATAGCAAAGCAAAGACAAGCAACATCTGTGTCAAGCAAGTGAGCAAAAAGGAAGAAGGGAAAAAAAGACCAGTACGCTTCATGAAAGAGGTGGCTGAAAAGGTGAAGGCTAAAAGGATGGTATTCAGAAGGTATATGGAGACAAAGAGGAAGGAGGATAGGGAGGTGTATCAGGAGAAACAGAGAGGAACAGGGAAAGCAGTAAGAAGTGCGATGGCGCAAACTGAGAGAGAACAGCGCAAGCAGCGACAAAAGGTGCAAAATATTTTTTAGGTGTGTAAGTGAAAAGAAGAAGACCTGGGGAGGGATTGTAAGGTTAAAGGAAAACTGCATGTTAAAATCAGGCAAATATACTTTTTACCATCCATTGTGTGTTCTTAGTTCATCCCAGTGTTATTTTTCAGCTCAGGCTGTGTGAGGTGTTTTTTCTAACTTTCTCTTGCTATTTTATGGCCCTTGGGGGCTGCCATTTACCTTTCTTTTATTGCTTCTTGTCCCAGATAGTCTTCCCAGAGTGCCCTCTGCTCTGAGGTCTAACAGCCCATGCATCTGACCAGTGTCTTGTTACAGTGTCTGGATCAGCAGCACTCACCGCTGCATGCCACCTGTATATAAACTGTTACTTTGCTTAGACTCGTGCCCTCCCTCCCCCTTTTATTCGACATATTCTGTACTTTTGATTCAGTTGCTTGTGTCCTGTGTAGAAGATTCATGCTTGTAGACCAATGTAATCCTTTTAAAGCAGTTGTCATCCACTGGCTAAGCAGCCTTCAGTATTTTTGTGTTCATGTGATCTGCACCAGAAGCCCTCTGCATGATTTTGTCCTGTTTTGTTCTTAATACCAGCTCGTATCATTGCCTTCAACTTTAAATATTTAAAGAGCAGCTTGTATATGTCGAATAAAAGGGGGAGGGAAAGCACGAGTCTAAGCAAAGTAACAGTTTATATACAGGTTGCATGCAGCGGTGAGCGCTGCTGATCCAGACACTGTAACAAGACACTGGTCAGATGCATGGGCTATTAGACCGCAGAGCAGAGGGCACTCTGGGAAGACTATCTGGGACAAGAAGCAATAAAAGAAAGGTAAATGGCAGCCCCCAAGGGCCATAAAATAGCAAAAGAAAGTTAGAAAAAACACCTCACACAGCCTGAGCTGAAAAATAACACTGGGATGAACTAAGAACACACAATGGATGGTAAAAAATATATTTTCCTGATTTTAACATGCAGTTTTCCTTTAAAGAGGCACTATACTGTAGAGGTTAGAGTAACGAGCTGTGAATGAGACTGATACATCCAGGAGTCCTGGGCTAGATTCCCACAACCTCCACTTCCATACTACGTGACTCTGAGCAAGTCACTTAACCTCCCCAGTGCTCCTAGGTCACCCCTGAAAACAGGCACTTGTGCCCAGTGGGCCTTGCCTGGTTACCAAAGAATAAACAAAAAAAAGGGACTGTGCAAAGGGGGACCAGGAAAAGGCAGACATCCTGAACAAATATTTTTGTTCAGTATTCGTAGCCGGAGGAGAGGGGCCACAAAAAAGTAACAGAAGCTCTAGAGGGAGATAGACACTAGTCCTTTTTCAGAGGAAAGAGTCCTAAAGGGACTTGCAAATTTGAAAGCGGAAAAGGCAATGGGACCAGACAGGGTACAGCCTAAGGTATTGAGGGAGCTCAAGGAGGTAGTGGCTGCACCTCTGAAAGTACTATTTAACAGCTCACTGGAAACAGGAGTGGTTCCAGAGGACTGGAGGAGGGCAGATGTAGCCTCACTTCACAAACGTGGTAACAGGGAGGAGGCTGGCAATTATAGGCCAGTAAGCCTGAAATCAGTTGTGGGAAAGTTAATGGAATCACACCTGAAGAAGAGGATTGTGGAATATCTTGAATCCAATGAATTACAAGATGGCATGGGTTCACGGGTGGCAGGTATTGTCAAACGAATCTGACAGATTTCTTTGATGAAGTGACCAAGGAATAGATCAGGGTGGAGCAGTGGCTGCGGTCTGCCTATATTTCTGTAAGGCTTTCGACACCGTTCCACATAGGGGACTAGTATGCAAGTGAGTAGCTTAGCAGTTGGTCCAAAGGTGGTAAACTGGGTAAGAAATTGGTCAGGAGACAGAGGGTGGTGGTGAATGGAGTTCACTCGGAGGAGGGGAAGGAGACCAGTAGGGTGCCTCAGGGATTAGTGCTGGGACTGGTCTTCTTTAATGTTTTTACAAGTAACACTGCAGAGGAGCTGGAGGGGAAGGTCTGCTTCCTTGTGGATAATACCAAAATCTGCAATAGGGTTAACACTTTGGGGGGGTGGAAAGGATGAGCAGAGACCTGAAAACTCGAGAAGTGGTCAGTGGTATGGCAGCTAGGTTTCACTGAAGAAAAAAATGCAAAATAATGCACCTGGGGCACAGAAACCCAGAGGCAGAGTACGACTTGGGTGAGTGTTATTGACAATCGCCAAGCAAGAGCGAGACCTAGAGGTAATCATCTCTGAAGACGTAAAGGTGGTCAGGCAGTGCGGCAAGACAGCTGGGAGGGCTAGTGGCATGCTGGGGTGCATAGGGAGGGGTATCACCAGCAAAAAGAGGGAGGTGGTGTTACCTCTGTACAGATCACTGGTAAGACCCCAACGGGAGTACTGTGTCCGGTTCCGGAGACCACATCTCCAGAAGGATACAGACAGAGTGGAAGCAGTCCAACAGGGGCAACTAAAATGGTGATGGGTCTACATCAAAAGCTCTACAAGAAGAGACTGAAGGAACTCAATATGCACATCTGGAAAGGGGGGATATGACAGAGACCTTTAAATACCTCACAGGGGTAAAAACGGTAGAGAAGTGAAGTATTTTTCAGAAACAAAAGGTGCTCAAGAACAAGGGGACATGCTATGAAGCTGGAGGGGGGCAAATTCAAGAGAGATGTGAGAAAGCACTTCTTCACAGAAAGACTGGTGGAGTCCTGGAACAGCCTACCAGTCGAGGTGGTGGGGGCGAGCACAGTGGTGGGGTTCAAGACAGCATACAATAGGCATAAGGGAATCTTAGTGGAAAGGAAAGGGGGGATGGGTGAATGGGTCAGAGATCAAGTAGGGACTGTGGTGATACTACAGGTAGGGAAAAATGGGCAGACTGGGTGGGCCAAGCAGTCCGTATCTGCTGTCAAATTCTATGTTTCTATGTATCTTGAACCCCCTCCAAAGCCCTTCATCCGTTACCCGTGTACAGAGTGGCACAACAGTCCCCTAAGGTACATGTACTGCAACACGTTTCTGCATGTTACACCACAATAGGGATGTTCTAGTGGTGCCAGACAGGAGTGAAGTGGTAACGAGCAACGCCCATAAAGTTCTGACCCCTTCCACCACTGGCTGACCGATGGAGAAGTAAAACAAGGTTTAAAAACTTACTACAGTGAGACCAGACTCAGCACTGTGGAGGGCTGAAGTGCAGGATGCCTTGCCTACACTCTCACCGGTAGCCCGACTTGGGTAACGGACCAGGGTCACTCAGTGGTCATCTGGCAGAGGAAGAATTGAGCACCCCAAGGAAAGCGCTCCTCCTTCAGGGACAGGGGCTCGGAGTCATGCCATCTCCCTGCTTCCCACCACAGGCTGGGTGGCAGGAGCAGTAGATGAGGGGCAGGAGGTGTGATGACACACCCCACATGGGCATCAATATACAAATGCGCAGTTGCGGCACACACAGATCCGGGGGGGGGGGGATGCCCTGGCTTGCTCAGCATCAGCATCCCCCACAGGCAACACATGACCCCACACGTGGCAGGCCACCTGCCATGACCCCACACGTGGCAGGCCACCTGCCAATATATGGCTCTGGGTATATGATGATTAACCTGCAAGTCCACAGGATGGATCCATAATGAGACTGGGGGATGCCGCTAAAACCAGGAACGACCCGGCGAGACACAGGAATATTAAAAAAAAAAAAAATAGATAACTCCCGGTAGTGATGTCGCTCAAACTTATCCAAATCGGAGCACTGGGTTTCGAACCTTCAGCCAGCAATGGCAGGAGCTAGATCAGTGACACCTTTTTCTCTTGTCAGCATCAAGAACTGCACCAATTTTCTGCACTCTGCTCCCATCATTAGCAGTAATCAGCACAGCTTACTTTCGTTCTCCTGTGACATTTTGTTCATCAAATTAAAAGCTTTTCCCAGAGATGTAAATAATACAGCTGAGCCATTAACGTTCAGCTACTGACAATAAAGATGACGAAAGAAGTGATAGAACAGAGTTGATTTAAGACTCTAAGTACCTCATCGGCAGTCAAGTCAGACTAGACAGACCAGATATACACCCCTAGTTACTTGTGGAGATTTCTGTCAGAGGTTTCAGTAATTATCTTCCAAAATACATATTTTTACATTCTGTATTTTTCCGTTCACTTGGTGGAGCCAGGCATTCCTCCACTAGCTCCGTCCGACTCCACACCTCTGGAGCAGACACTACTGGCTTCCCAGCAGATCAGACTTGCTGGGATCTGTTCTGTTTACCTCAGCTGGATTACTAGACACTCACAGCAGAAGGAGACCAAAGGTCCACCAAGTACGCTCTTGCTATACATCCTTACCCTGCCGACCTACTGCCCTGGTGGGCTATAGCCCTAAGGCAAGGGGGTCATAAAGTGTCCAGTGTTCAGTGTCAGTGGCTCAGCAGGTAGCACACTCGCCTCTGAGGCCGGGAGATCAGAGGGCCGTGGGTTCAGTTCCCACATCTGGCACTTGGGTTAATATCCCAGTACTGACACTGTAGTGCAGCATGAGAGGGGTGCTGCACTTCTGAGGTGCCGTCTTTCGGATGAGACGTTAAACCGAGGTCCCATCTGCCTAGATTGGTGGTAGTTCAGGTGAATGTTAAGATCCCATGGCACTTATCGAAAAGAGTAGAAATTTCCCGGTGTCCTAGCAAAATTTCCCTCATTCACTAAAAATACCACCAACAGCTTAATCTGGTTCAAGGTCAGTTGGCATTCATCTGTACCCCCCCTCCCCCGGGTCGTGCCTGAAAAAAGGCAGGATTTGTCTAGTGCACTTACTCGGTCAACAAAAACTAAAACTAAAAAAACAAACTAAAGTTGTTGCCAAAAACAGCGCTAAAATAAAATCTGATAGATTTCTTTGACTGGGTGACCAAAGTAGTAGATCAGGGAGGGGCTGTGGACATGGCCTACCTAGACTTTAGCAAGGCATTTGACACAGTCCCACACAAAAGATTAATATGCAAGTTAGCCAGCCTGGGAGTGGGTCCCAAGATGACAGCCTGGGTAAAGAATTGGCTGGAGAATAGGACACAGAGTAATAGTAAATGGAGTCACTCAGAAGAAAGGAGAGTTACTAGTGGGTACGCAGGAGTTCAGTATTAGGACGGTCCTCTTCAATGTCTTTATAAGCGACATTGCAGAAGGACTGGAAGGAAAAATATGTCTCTTTGCAGATGACACTAAGATCTGCAACAGAGTTGATGACACAGGGTGGGGTGGAAAGGATGAGAAAGGACTTGGCAAGGTTAGAGGAATGGTCAAATGTATGGCAGCTTAGATTCAGTGCTAGAAGTGCAAGGTAATGCACCTGGAAACAAAACCCAGGAGAAGAGTACACAATGTGGGGTGAGATACTAACAACAACAAAAATGGAAAGGACCTGGGGTAGTCATATCAGATGACCTAAAGACAGGCAAGCAATGTGAGAGGGCAGCAAGGAGGGCTGGGGGATACTGGGATGCATAGGAGAGGCATCACCAGTAGAAAACAGGAAGTTATTATCCCTCTGTACAGACAGCTGGTGAGACCCCATCTGGAGTATTGTGTGCAGTTCTGGAGACCCAATCTCCAAAAGACATAGACAGGATGGAAGCTGTCCAGAGGAGGGCAACTAAAATGGTGCAGGGTCTGCACGGAAGACATATGAAGAGAGACTTAAGGAGCTTAATATTATAGCCTCGAGGAAAGAAGGAGAGGGGGACATGATAGAAGCGTTCAAGTACCTCAGGGAATCAACAAAGTCCAAGAGGTAGCATCTTTCAAAAAAGAGGTGTGCAAGAACAAGAGGGCACAATTTGAAAATAGAGGCGGCTCAGAGGTAATTTGAGGAAGTATTTTTTACAGAGGGTTGTGGATGCATGGAGCGGCCTTCCGAAGAGGTTGTGGAGTCAAAATCAGTGGTGGAATTCAAGCATGCATGGGATAGTCATAAGGCAGTTCTGGGGGATGGGGGTAGGAAGAAGTAGGCTGCTGGTTAACTAGGATCTGCAGCTTATCCAGTAGGTAGGGAAATGGGCAGACTGGGTGGGCCAAGCGGTCCTTAACTGCCGTCAAATTCTATGTTTCTATGTTTCTATGTTTCTATGTAGCCATGGTCAACACAGCATGCCCTGAAATAGGGTCAGAAAAAACACCAACCGGAACCAAACAGGGCGCCCCATTCAAATTAATGGGACTTTTTTTTTTTGTGGGGCTTCAAATAACAAACTCTGGGGAAGGGGTGGACTTGGGGGATGGGGAGAAACTCGGGAAGGGGGAAAAGTTTAAAAAAAAAAAAAAAATGAAGCAAAAAAGTGGTAACACCAGGAGACCTGAGAGGAATAGAACCACAATTCCAGATCTCCAACGCTGATGTGTGCTGGTGTCTTAGCCATTCCACCACGGGAGAGGCTCGACCAGGCACCACACACACAGCAACTTGATCCCTTCTGAGTGTAAGCGTAGAGCGAAAGGGGTAGTGGTAATTCCCTACCACTATTATACCCCTGTCACTCTAAATGCTTTAGTGCTTTACACAGCACAGTTATTGCCGAGCTCCTTTTGTAGTGCGGTATTGATCCGGTACCTATCCCTACCCCCTGCCAACCCACACCTCATACCCTTGCTGCCCCCCTCTTGGGGACTATGAGGCCCTTCACTGTTTTCCGACTGTGTTTAAATCCTTTAAGGGTAGCTGCCCCCACTACTTCCACCAGTAGTCTGTTTCACGGTTCCACCCCACTCGTTGAAGCAGAACTCCTTAAAGGTTACCCGCAAAGAACCACGGCAGCCCGCTCCCGTCCCCACATACCTTACAATGCTGCTGTGGGAGTCTGGGGCTGCAGTGACCTTAATTTTTAATCCACCTTTTCTTTCTATAAACTGCCAAAACTTTTGACCGAACGTGGAAGCGCCATGCAGTTCCCAACTGAGTGGGTGCAAAGAGTCATGGGTATTACACCCACTGAGTGACGTTGCTACCATTACTGCTCTTATTATAGCAGCGGTGGCGGTACTTTAATGAAAACGGTTTATGAGCTAAGGGGGTCTTGATACCGCAATGTTACCCCAGTAACACCTGGACAGGCTGTTGCTGTAAGTAACCACAAATGTCAAACCAACAGCAATAAGCTGCCTGTAAACAGTAATGTGTGATGGCTCAATGATGTAACCTTATGAATCTTTGTGCCCGCTCAACTTCAATGCGCTAACGCGCTCTGCGCCAAACCAACTGTTCGACAGTTTAATGAAAAAAAAATAGTGGTTAAAAATTGAATCACGACTCGACTCCCAGCAACATTAACTAAATACTGGATGAGGGCAGGAAGGTGCAGTGTTTCTTTACGGTCTACCTAAAGATTCTCCTGATTGCCTCCACACCTCCAGTCCTCCCTAGTGACTGTATCCCTACTGTATTTCTTACAAACAGGCCCCGTTGTTTATTTTTATTTTATTTCATTTAATTTATTTGTATAAAGTCTAGGAATTACAACCCTTTGAGTCAGGGACTCATTTACAAAGGCTCCGCATCATACATTGAGTGAGGACATATACAGAGTAATATACAGTACAGTAACAAGTACAAAGACAACAATAATGGGATGATACATGTACAGAGCATCACCAAAGGTGTATAATTCTGCGGCATATTATATACAGAGTTTATTTAGCAACAAAAGAATCCTAAGCCCTATAGAGGAGTTTATGAGCAATCACAGTAACTGTTTAACATAACATGGGTGCGCAGCACTGGTTTAAACAGCCCTAGCCTTGGGATTGAGAGGGCAGTATCGGGGAGGGAGTTCATCCAGTATGCTGCCCTGTAGCAAAAGGACCTCTGGCTGGCAGTGGTCCTTGCAAAAGGGATGCGAAAGGTAGGTTTTTATACCCCGAGAAACGTATGTTCAATCACGCCTCCCCCGCCGCTTCTAGCAAATACATGTTTATGGCCTCCAGCCAATCCTCATAGGATCTGCCCTGCTGACCCGGAATCATCCTGGTGATCCTTCGCTCTACTGTCTCAAAGCTGATCGTGTCCTTCCTCAAGTGAGGGCTCTAACTGGGCACAGTACTCCAGGTGAGGCCTCACCAGGGATCCGTTCAGAACACTGCTCTATGACAACCACCCCTTCACTGGTACAGCCGAGTAACTGCTGTATCTGGAATGTTCATGTTCCCCAAGTTCTGTACTGAGGTCATAGCTTTGAGCTGTACCACTACCCCGGTAGGGGAGCACATTAACCATATGCAATTATTTCCCCACTGACAGCGTGGAGTAATACAGAAATCATCTCATTTCTCCTAGTGGGTAATCTTTGACCAGAAAAGGCACACTGAGCAGTGGCCTCTAATTTCCAGGTGCATCCTGGGAAGGGGGTGGGTAACATGGACCTGTTGCCCTGACGGATAACCTTTCCATGTGTAGAAAGAGTATACAATGTTCTAGCATGCTTCTCTGAGTAAGAAAGAGCCTCTGCATCTATCCGACAACGCAGACCCAGCTTTCAGCCATCATGAGATACAAGAAACATCAAGAATCCGTCAACTTCCTTAGGATCTTTCTCAGCCACACAAATCAAATACCCCCCCCCACTGGCATCTACTAGAGATGTAATTTTATTTACCCCCCAGTGCTTTTAAGATTAACAGAAATTAACCATACATTATTTAGAATACTTAAGTTTATCAATCTACAGTTGTCCACTTTAACAAACCTATGACCAGCGATCCATGCACTTGGCCACTCAACCACATTCAGTTTCTTTTGTAATTCAGCCTCCGGACAAGTAGATGTTGCATCAGGCCAGTAAAATGTTCCATTAAACTGCTTGGTATTGAAGTTAACATCTGAAGAAGTGCACAAGTTGGGCCTGTAAAATGGTGGGGGAGGAGCACGGGGGCAGTGGATTTTGCTAGCTACTGGCCCTGTTAGCCAGTGACTATGTAAGTGAGGGGGTTCTCAACATCAAGTTCAACAGGGTTCTCTCACGGACAAGTTGGTAGAATGTGTGTTAAATTTTACACTTTTTTCTCTAAGCAGTAGTGTTTTCAGTAAACAAGACTGGTATGAAAAAGGAAAAATACACCACCAAAAAAGAACCAGAAGTACAGAGGAGTTTGGGCAGCTTTCTGATAGCCAATGCAAAGCCTTTGAGCCTGTCCAAACTACTGAATGCACTGTCTATATGGAGGAGTAAAGCAGACAGATAACAGAGAAGATAACAAGGGAAGAGGTGGAGAACAGGGGGATCTTAAGAGAACAGCACAGACAGGAAGGGGAAGCAGGAGGGGAGAGAGTAACGCATGGAGAGCCGTGTACGCCAATGCAAGGAGTCTGGAAAATACAGTTCCGGACCTGTACGCCATCATTGTGGAGGCTACCCTGGATTTGGTGGCCATAACAGAGTCATGATACACCGAGAGGCACAACTGGGACACATCCACACCGGCCTACTCTCTATTCAGGAGAGAGAGAGAGCAGGGAGGACGGGAGGAGAGGTTGTGCTATATGTGAGGGAGGGAAGCTCACGGCTCAGCATGTTCCAGGTACATGATCCCCAGGACATCCCTGGAAACGAGCTGCTCACAGCTCAGCATCTTCACTTCTGGACAAAATCTTAACTACTTTTTCTGTCTTTATCATCTACCCAGAACAGCCCAAGTGAGATGCAGCATCTTGTTTACAGTGGGGGTTTTGCTTCTCCTTTATCTCACAGCTGGAAGGGACTGATGAACAAGCAGGGGAAGTGACTTGCTCAAAGTTAAAAAGTGAACAACAAAATCTGCTGGAATTTGAACCTGGGTCCCAATCCCAAGCCTGTGCTCTGACCACTAGATCACACTACCTCCACTGCCCGTTAGGAACCACCGTTTCCAGAAACATGGAAGATTACGTGGCAGGAAACCAGTTTCCTTACACAGGGAGTAAAGTGAGCTGGGTGGTGCACTAGCTAAACAGTAACGCAAAGAAATAACCCTGAGAAAGGGAGAGAGGAACACACTCAGATTACAGGCTGTTGGACAGAAACACAGAGCTGCAGTGCCCCAATTCACACACCTTCTTTCTCAGTATCTACAGTAAGATCAAAAGCATGCAATCTGGGTTGAAGCGCATTTCATTACAGCTAGTTCCACAATACCAGATTGTTGGAGTGAAATGACAAGTTCAGAACTACGGTTTCCTGCCTGAAACACCACTTTTAAAACTAAATTTTCAAGAATCACTGGGTGAGACCGAAGGATGAGAACAAGAGCATCACCCAGCCACTGATGCAGGGTTGATGAGAGGAAAGCGTCCGGGGTCCAGATGGAGACTGAACAGTACCAGTTTATACAGCCCAACTGACATGACTCTCCCCCTCCCAACAAGCCCCATCATCGATCTTCTCAGGGACATACTAGTTTTTAAGGGGTGTGCAAGTAATGAACAGTATTTCTCGAATAATTTACTACTAGTTAACTGGATTTGAACGAATAGTGGCACTATGTGTCCCCTGCCTATTCAGGAACTACTAAAAAAAAAAAAAAAAAACCCCACCCCTTTCCCAGACTACCCTCCTTCAGCCCCCATAACCACAACCTCCATCGGGACTTACCTCCAGCCGTGTTCCCCCAGGGCTTGTCCCCGGCGAGGACTGGACCCAGTTCGAGCAGGCAAGCCCAGCTAGTCGGCGGTGGGGCCTCCCAGTGCCCACCATCATCTTCCTTGTTCTTGTTCCCTGGGAGGCGAGAGGCATGGATGTCATGGCGCACACCAGGCACTGCCAAGCGATGTGCACCAAAGCCCATCCTCTCGCCCCCCACCCCACCCGCCAGCCCTCTGACGCCTTGGATTCACTTTTGAACCCAGGTCATCAGCATCATGAGTGGTAACGCTACTGCTGTGCCGGTGGGCTGGCTTTCCAATCCAAATCCTTACATGCATGCCCCGTGTCCCCTCACCCTGTTAGTAACCCAATGCCATCCTCCCCCCCCCAACACACACCCATAATTTGCTATTTTAAGTAACTCCAACCACGGGTGACCCGCACAACGCACCTACCTACACAGCCAGCCATCATCTAAGTGATCACTTGCACTTGAAGAAAACAATTTCACTTCCCACCCCAAAAAGCTGGCAGCACACATCAACTGCCCTCCCCCACACCCAGTACCCAATTCTTGCATGCATTTTTATGTCATAACAAGAAGGTGACCAGTACAAAACAGCCCTCCTCCACAATGTCTGCCTGCAACAGAAAGAAAGCACTACTGGGCTTGCTCACTCTGTATAGTGAAACGATCAGCTGATGTTTTTGATCAGGTGCCCACCAGCAGGGCGCGGGGAAAAGCCTTTATGCTCAGAGGGGGTAACAACAGAAAGCACGTCTTCTCAGGGTTACTGCTTTCAATTCTGGCAACCTGGGTTCAGGAAGGAACGTGGGCTGCCCGATGACCAGTGTTGGGGGGGGAATCAGGGATCCCACAGAACGCTAGCCACCTGAAGGTGGGGATGGTGATCACAGCCCACTGTCTGCACCATCTGTGGAGACAAAGGTGGCATGAGATGTTGTACACCCTTTGTGAGGGCTTTTGCGGGCATGCTGTACAGTCCCACTTGAGGGACTTAGAAACAGTTAAAATATTCCAGCTGTAATGCTGTCAGTCCCCCAAAGGCCTCCACCGCCAACCTCTTCAAAGGGGCTTGGTCCACCATAATGACCTCACCATGGGGGAGGGGCTACCCAAGGGGCCTGGAGGCAGTGGTTAAGTCCTGGAGAAGGCAGAAGACAGGTGGCAGGGCTAGGGGGCTGGCAGATTCGGGTAGGCTGGGAGGAAGCATAAAGAATAACTCAAAAAATTAAGCAGTCAGCTGGCCTGGTGGCACGGAGGGCTGAGGCATCTTGCCTTATCTCGCGCTACGCCGGTGACCCAGGTTCAGGAACAGCTCTGGGTCGCCAGGGTGCCAGCATGGGGGAGAGCAGGATCGAGCATTGGCTCTCCTCTCCTCTCCTGGGAGGGGGGGTCACCCATCCATAGCGCCACCGCCACCGGATGGAGTCTGGTGACTGGCGCAGATGGTAATGGAACGACTGGTAGGGTGGGGCGTCCCACAAGGCATGATGTACGCCTGCCTCCACATGCATGCGTTGCGTCAGGGATGCGCTGGTCAGGACTGGGAAAAAAGGCAAAAAAAACCCAAAAAAACATAAAGTACATATAGAAAAAAGGAAACAGTCTTTTCCCAGAGGGCAGTCAACCTATAGAACAGCCTACAAGTGGAGAAAATGAGATGAAGACAGCGCAGGCCTTCTAGATAAACTGTACAACTTTCTTCTCAGCAAGGGAACCCCAAGATACAAGCCACGGGGGCTTGCTGCCGGAGGTAGGAGTCTGTCAGGGCTGGGTTGCTGCTTAGTGCCCAATGGAGAAGGCCAGTTTCAGGGGGCTATAAAGAAAAACAGTACTCTCCAATGAAACGGACAAGGCCCATAAACATATTTTACAATGGCATGCACGGTTTAATGAGCTTTACAAAGTGTACAATACTCAACTGTAGTACTCGATAACAAATCTCAAGGGGTGGTGTGACTACACCTCGTGTCCAAACAACTCCGGGCATTAATCATTAGCCTCTGATTTCCAAGCCTCGCTCTTTGCCTGAGTCAGAAAAATGACTCGGAAAAATTATGAGCATAAACATTACCGTAATTAAATAAACTCAGTGACTGCTGTGAGCCTGGTCTCACTGCCTGTGGTTTAATAAAACAAGCCTGGCAAACTAAAAACAAATCACCTCCCACGTTGACAGGAGCGGGGGGGTGGGGTGTCACAATTCAGTGCGATTCTTAAAGAGCAAGTTCTTAGTAAGGGTGTACCTCTTAAAGAATGAAGGTTTGGGACTTCCAGCTTCCTCTGCAATCATTCTGTTTGCTTTAGTTTCTTTACCTTGTCATCACTTTACTTGTATTTTACCAACCACTAGTTAAAAAAAAAAGAATCCAATGGAATTCTTGAATTATGACTGTTTTCAGAATTTTATAGAGAAATGAAACTTTCTGCCACCAAAATATTATATACTTAATAGAAATAAATAATTTTTGACAGTCTGTCATCTCTTGTTATAATTTAGCAGGTGACATTTTCTTCATAGCCAGATTTTACTTGGGAAGAAGGAAAGAGAGGCTAATTAACTGTTTTAGAAATTGTAAAATCAGACAGACGCACCACAATCATTCAAAAATATAAAAGGCAAAGTTTGCTACTGAAACAAGTATCTATTTCTTTTGAAAAGGATAGAAAACTATATTTATTCTTTCAATGAAATACACTGTGCTCATAAGTAGTTGGCAGATCTTACATCACAATGCCAGAATTCTACTGGAATCCTTTTTACTAGCTGTGTTGAAAGCAACACACTTGTTTCACTGTCCTAACAAATATTTTACTGCAAAAGGTAAAAAAAAAAAAAAAAAAAGGAATTACTAATACATCTAAATACAATAAATAAAATGGTTAGCTGTCTATTTGCGAGAAGTATACAGGTGATCTTTAAAGCCCTGAGTCAGAACAGCCCAAGCGGTGCAGCTGCGTTTACAAAAAAAATTAAAAAATTAAAACGCAACAGGATACACGATAAACTACTTCAAAAGCCCGGCATTACTAATCCTGTGGCGTGCTGGCAGCACAACCTGCTGTCACCTGGGTGACCAAGGTGTGTGAATGAGGCACGGAATCCCATGCAGCTCACAACTGGGGACGAAGGTACCATGTACCTGTAGTGTTCAGCTCCCAGGAAGGGCACCAGTGGGCAGGTATTCCTACGCCCTCTGTTGACTGTACACCAAACGGTACTGGTGTTGGGCGTGAAGGTCACTGCTCATCAGCCCTCCTATCCAAACAGGGTTGCAGCCGTTGCAATCCGGAAGGTTGGGGGGTCAGGGAGAAAAAAGGAAAAACAGAATAAAGAAAGTTCAGTGCTCTCTTAGTTGCAGCAGGCAACTCATCCCATGGAGCTAAATTCGATATGTGTAGAATTTTTTATTTAGTAATGAAAGAAATACAAGCTTTAATCTGCCTGGCTCGTAACATCCGTGTATGACAGCCCATCAGTGCAACAGTAGTACTACCGCTTGCGGCGCAGGCGACCCAGAATCAAGAACAATCTTAGGCCGGGAGGGACGTGTGCTACTGGCACCTGGGTGACCACAGGTGGTGGTGCAAGTGGAGCCCCAAAGGGCGGGCAGGCGATTCCTAGTTGTGACATGAGCACGCATGCTTGTTTGCTCCACTGCAGCCCACACCACCAACACGCCCGGTGCATGAGGGTACCAAAAGAACACCAGAAAAAGAATGTCAGCTGAGGCAGTGTGACACGGTGTCCTCCCGCAGGCCCTGCACCACCCACTGGGCTTCCATGTCAACACATCCAGTCTAAACTCTCCCCGAGGCATGGGGAGCCCTGGGGAGCTCTGCCACAGGGGCAGTCTATGGGGCACTGTACTGGCAGGTAACAGTAAGTCTCAGGGACACGGTAAGGGGAGGTGTCAGGACTGGGGAGGATGCTGCAGATGGGGGCCAGTTGAGCAGAAAGAGGAAGGGGAAAAAAAAAACTTCCGTGTATGAGCCGAGCAGTTACCAGGTGCTGAAGAGCCCTGCCCCTAAAATAAGCTTAATGATGACGTATAGCAGGGAATGGGGCTGCAGACGCGCGATGTAGGTATTAAAAGGATTGGGGGAGGGGGCTGTCTAAATGTACTTACATTATCTTTGCTGGCGGATTTAACTGACCAGTGCGTGTCAGGTGCTCTTAAAGAACATAAAGAATTATGGGAACAAGAAAATATTGACTGGTGCAACAAGCCTATCCCATATAGGCTAATTTTCATTACCACCTACCTATCCCCCACCCCCACCCACTGACATTATATACACTTTGTCAGTTTCCACATCCCCGCCACCTCCACCCACTGCTTAACCTTTCTGAGCACTTGTGGATACCTTATAAACTGAAAATTCTTTTCTCTCTTTTAGAAGCCCATAAATCTTGTTCTCCTACTGTATAGTTCTTGCTCTACTGCCCTTCACTGGCGGTGTGTCCCACATGTTTTATCCTTCGTGAACACAGTACTGTCTAAATTACCAATGTGTTTGCAACTTCTTAATTTTGAATTTATGCCCCTAATTGAGGAATGAAAAAAAATTACCTGAGTGAACTTTTAGGCCATGACTCAGAAGAATTGTGAGCAAACCTTCAAATATCAGAAAGGGATAACACCATCAGACGAAATGTAGTTTTTCAGGATGCATGTGGGAAAAAAAGAACAAGGCTATATTCTATGTCTCTAAACAGGGTAAGCGGAATGGAAATGTCGACTTCCCAGATCAAGTGGTGGACACTTTGAATTAGAGTTGCTCAGAAAATGTCTGATGGACTAGAATTACTTGGATTCTGGGTGCTTTTCCAGAATGTAGAATTTTAGAATTAAATGCCAGATATTCAAATTATGACAAAATCGGGTCAGAACTGGAATTCAATTCAGAGTCTACATCCAGCTGCAGTACAGTCAGTTAAAACCTCCCCCCACCCAGTGAAGCAAGAGAGGAACCAGTCCCTCCTCCCAGACTCTGCCCCTCCTACCCGAGTGCAGGTTACATCTGGAGAGTCTGACCGGTACCAGCTTGATGAACATTAGCTGGGTCAGTCAGTCCAATGGCTTCTCCACTGGTAAAATGCCGACCTGCGAGTCTCATGCGGTTTATGCTGGTCTGGCAATGGCATGCAATGGGCAGGAAGATCCCCCTTCCCCAACTAGCTTCCCAGGCCAGAACGCATTCTCATCCCAGTTCCCCCGATTTCTCATTTAAGCTGTGCAGTGTCCCTCAAACTGTGCAGTGCGGCAGCGTACCACATAAAAACAGCTACTCCGAGCTGATAGTCCTGAACCAAATTAATCAAAGGGAGGAATTCAACGGACCAATGAGCTTCTCAAAACTGTATCTATCTGCAATATGTGTGTACAGTATGTATCTATGTGCAGTGATCATAGTATTTATCCACATGCAGTATGTACGCATGGACAGTATGCATCTACATTCAGTATGTTCGTGTGCACAGTTCACATCTACGCGTAGTATGTAGTGGGCACAGTACGTATCTACGTGCAGTATGTACATATGCACAGTATGTATCTATACAGTATGTACGGGTGCACAGTACGTATCTATGTGCAGTCTGTACAGGTGCATAGTACGTATCTACGTACAGTATGTGGTGTGCACAGTACGTATGTATGTACAGTATGCATATGTGCACAGTATGTATCTACGTACAGTATGTACATGTGCACAGTATGCATCTACGTACAGTATGTACATGTGCACAGTATGTATCTACGTACAGTATGTACATGTGCACAGTATGTATCTGTACAGTATGTACATGTGCACAGTATGTATCTGTACAGTATGAACATAGGCACAGTATGTATCTACGTACAGTATGTACATGGGCACAGTGTGTATCTACGTACAGTATGTGCATGTACACAGTATGTATCTACGTACAGTATGTACATGGGCACAGTATGTATCTACGTACAGTATGCATGTACACAGTATGTATCTACATACAGTATGTGCATGGGCACAGTATGTATCTACGTACAGTATGTGCATGTGCACAGTATGTATCTACGTACAGTATGTGCATGTGCACAGTATGTATCTACGTACAGTATGTGCATGTGCACAGTATGTATCTACGTACAGTATGTGCATGTGCACAGTATGTATCTGTACAGTATGTGCATGTGCACAGTATGTATCTGTACAGTATGTGCATGTGCACAGTATGTATCTGTACAGTATGTGCATGCGCACAGTATGTATCTACGTACAGTATGTGCATGTGCACAGTATGTATCTGTACAGTATGTGCATGCGCACAGTATGTATCTACGTACAGTATGTGCATGCACACAGTATGTATCTACGTACAGTATGTACATGCGCACAGTATGTATCTACGTACAGTACGTGCATATGCACAGTATGTATCTATGTACAGTACGTGCATGTGCACAGTATGTATCTATGTACAGTACGTGCATGTGCACAGTATGTATATGTACAGTATGTGCATGTGCACAGTATGTATCTATGTATCTATGTACAGTATGTGCATGTGCACAGTATATATCTATGTACAGTATGTGCATGTGCACAGTATATATCTGTACAGTATGTGCATGTGCACAGTATATATCTACATACAGTATGTACATAGGCACAGTATGTATCTATGTACAGTATGTGCATGTGCACAGTATGTATCTATGTACAGTATGTGCATGTGCACAGTATGTATCTACGTACAGTATGTGCATGTGCACAGTATGCATCTGTACTGTATGTACATGTGCACAGTATGTATCTATATATGCATATAGTATGTTTCTATGTCTATATACAGCGGTGCCAGCCAGGATGTAATGCAGTACACTACAGAGCACAGCGTCATTCAGTGGCAAGTATGCCTTTTTCTACTGCAGTATTCTGTGACGTGTCACTTACTGCAAGTTACTGCATTGTATCAATGTTGGCTCCATTTACGTGAATGTTTAGCGTTTATTTATTGTAAATGAGTGTGAAAGGAGTGGGACCCTACACTGCTGAAAGGGATCTTCAGCTCAGTTATTTTGTTTTCTGGATGTTATGAATAAATATATTCACTACGACATGTATGTACAGTATTTGTGTAGAGTATCTATGTATCCATCTGCACAGCATGTATGCCCTGTAAGTATGCATGCCAGACAGTGCGCATGTACAGTACACATGCATGTCAGACAGTATGTATGTACAGTAAGTATGCATGCTGGACAATATGTACAGTAAGCATGCGTGCCAGGGTGTGTGCACAGTGCACTTGCATGCCAGACAGTATGTATGTACAGTACGCATGTGTGCCAGACAGTATGTGTTTACAGTACATGTGCAGGCCGGAAAGTATGTATGCATGTTGAACAGTATGTATGTACAATAAGCATGTGTGTCAGACAGTATGTATGTGCAGTACACATGCGTACTGGACAGTATGTATGTACAGTATGCATACATGTTGGGCAGTATGTATGTATGCACAATATGCATGTGTGTCAGACAGAATGCTTGTACAGTTTGTATGCGTGCTGGACAGTATGTATGTATAGTACGCATGTGTGTCAGAGTGTGTACATACAGTATGCATGTGTGCTGAACAGTATGTATGTATAGTACGCATGCATGTCAGACAGTGCGTATGTACAGTACGTATGCATGCTGGACAGTGTGTATGTACAGTATGTATGTGTGCTGGACAGTATGTATGTATAGAACGCATGTGTGTCAGAGTGTGTGTATGTACAGTATGCATGCATGC
The DNA here is from genome assembly GCA_016271365.2 of Neoceratodus forsteri. Classification (NCBI taxonomy): domain Eukaryota; kingdom Metazoa; phylum Chordata; order Ceratodontiformes; family Ceratodontidae; genus Neoceratodus; species Neoceratodus forsteri. The sequence goes on along the minus strand of JADMNL010000022.1, from coordinate 550,304,749 downwards.
TGGACAGTATGTACAGTATGTATGCGTGCCAGATAGTATGCATGTGCCGTATGCATGTGTGCCAGACAGTATGTGTTTACAGTACATGTGCAGGCCGGACAGTATGTATGCATGCTGAACAGTATGTATGTACAGTAAACGTGTGTCAGACAGTATGTATGCATGCGTACTGGACAGTATGTATGTACAGTAAACATGTGTGTCAGACAGTATGTATGTGCAGTACGCATGCGTACTGGACAGTATGTATGTACAGTATGCATACATGTTGGACAGTATGTATGTACAACACGCATGTGTGTCAGACAGAATGCACGTACAGTTTGTATGCGTGCTGGACAGTATGTATGTCTAGTACGCATGTGTGTCAGAGTGTGTACGTAAAGCATGCATGTGTGCTGAACAGTATGTATGTATAGTATGCATGCATGTCAGACAGTGCGTATGTACAGTACATATGCATGTTGGACAGTGTGTATGTACAGTATGTATGCGTGCCAGAGAGTATGCATGTGCCGTATGCATGTGTGCCAGACAGTATTTAAAATTTTGGTAACCGGGAAAGGCGCCCGGGGACAAAGGGTACAAATACAACAAAGGGATAATGTATACAGAATACAAAATAAGGCAATGTACAATGACAGTAAATATACACATCTGAAATAGGTGACAACAACAGGAAATAATTTAAGTACAACTATACTATAAATATAATAAAGTGCTCAGGTAGAAGTTTTTAGTCGAGATGGACAGCAAAGAATGAACATGAGGGCACGAAACCATGCAGGGGGTGGAAAGAGAGTGCGGAAGAGAGGAGTAGAGATGTGAAAGAGAAAAAAAGGAAGAATTAGAGCAGGTAGCAGTCACAGGATATTAAAGGGGGGGCTAAGAAGGTGGTTTAGTGACGGAAAGGAGGGGGTGTAAGTATGCATGCACAGTAAGTATGGGTGTCAGACAGTATGTACGTACATAACGCATGTGTGCCAGACAGTATGTATGTACAATATGCACGCATGCTGGACAGAATTCACGGTATGCATGCATGTCAGACAGCATGTGCAGTACGGTAGTGTGCTGGACAGTATGTATGTATAGTACACAAGTGTGTCAGACAGACAGTATGTACAGTACAAAAGCGTGCCAGACAGTATGTATGTACAGAACACATGCTTGCTGGACAGTATGTGCAGTACACAAGCGTGCCAGACTATGTATGTACAGTGAGCATGTGTGCCAGACAGTATATATGTACAGAACACATGCTTGCTGTTCAGTATGTGCAGCACACATGCCAGACTGTATGTATGTATGTACATTGTGCAAGCATGCCAGACAGTATGTACGTACAGTGAGTATGTATGCCAGACAGTATGTGTGTACAGTACATATGCAGAGGAACAGATAAGGGGAGTAAAGGAGTATTTTTAGAGACGGGGTCCAAGACAGGTCAATGTATGGTATTACTATCATGTGGGTAAAAATACTGCTAGGTGAAAGCAGCTAGCAGTAAATACTTCTCAGTCCAAAAAATTAGCTGGACCCTATATATATGTACAGTATGCATGCTTGCTGGACAGTATGTGCAGTATGCAAGCATGCCAGACAGTTTGTACGTACAGTACGCATGTGTGCCAGACAGTATGTATGACCAGTATGCATGAATGCTGGACAGTATGTATATATGTATAGTACACATGCGTGATGGACAATATATACAAAGCAAAGCAACTTTATTTATATAGCGCCTTTCATAACCAAGGCGCTGTACATGATGTAAAATGACAGCATAAACCATAATATAACACATTTTAAAACAGTCATTTAATTTAACAAATTAGAGAGGGAAACACAGTAAGCATGTGTGCTGGACAGTATGTATGTAAAGCATGCATGCGTGCTGGACAGTATGCACAGTGCACATGTGTGCCGGACAGTATGCACAGTGCAAGTGCGTGCCGGACAGTATGTTTGTACAGTGCACATGCGTGCCAGACAGTATGTATATACAGTACACATGCATGCTAGACAATATATATACAGTATGTATATACAGTGTATGTACAGCATGCATCCCGGACATTATGTATGTACAGTACGCATGCATGCCAGACAGTATGTGTGTGCAGAATGCATGTGTGTCAGACAGTGTGTATGTACAGTGAGCATACTGCCAGGCAGTATGTATGTACAGTACGCATGCATGTCAGACAGAATGTATGTACAGTATGCACGTGTGCCAGACAGTAAGTACAGTACGCATGTGTGCTGGACAGTATGTGTGTACAGTATGCATGCATGCCAGACTGTATATATGTACAGTAAGTACGTGTGACAGACGGTATGTAAGTACAGTACGCATGCACACCAGACAGTATGTATGTTCAGTAAGTACGCGAGACAGACGGTATGCAAGTACAGTACGCATGTGTGCCAGACAGTATTTATGTACAGTATGCATACCAGACAGTATGTAAGTACAATATGCAGGTATATACAGTACGCATGCCAGACAGTATGTATGTACAGTAAGTGTGCGTGACAGACGGTATGTCAGTACAGTACGCATGTGTGCCAGACATTATGTATGTACAGTACGCATGCCGGACAGTATGTATGTACGGTAAGTGTGTGTGACAGACGGTATGTAAGTACAGTACGCATGTGTGCCAGACAGTATGTATGCATGTACAGTACGCATGCATGTACAGTACGCATGCGTGCCAGACTTAAACCAAGTATTACTGTACAGTATGTATCTGTAAAGTATATATCTATGTATAGTAGATAATACTGCACATTATACAATGGCAAGAAAGAATCCCGGATTCTGACTGGTCAGTGTGTGCCTGAGACAGTGCTGATATTACAGTATGACATCACTGTCACTGATTAGCATTAGCTTTGCTTGCCATTACCATACATCACCTTTACCTTTTTTTCCTTTTCTCTTAAGAAACTCACTAAAAATCTACTATAAACATTTTTTAAATATTTTTTTTTTATTTTGTATCACAATGAGCCACTGTATAATAGCAATAAGGCACTCCAGTGCCACTCTGCTTCGCCTCGTGCTTCAACCCACCCCAGGAGTGACGTTATTACACAGTAACACACACCCTGTCGTGCCTTATTGCTTAAGTATGTACCTGTTCTTTTTTAGGTGAGGACAGTACTCCAGGTGTGGCCCCACCAGCGACCTACACAGTGGCAACAGAGCTTCTTTACTTCTACTGTCAAACTCTTTTCCGATGCACCCTAGCATCCTGTTAGCCTTGCTGAAGGTCTTGTTACACTGGCTGGTTTGGTTTCTGTCACTGATGACGACTCCTAGGCCCCTTCCTTCTGATGTTGTGTCGAGCTGAATCCTTCCCATCCAGTAGTCTGTTCTGGGGTTTTGCTCCCTTTGCACTTCTTGGCATTGACTTTCACCTGACAGACTTTGGACCAATTTTCCAGTTTTTGCTGGTCTCTCTACAACTCCCTTATCCTCTACATGCTGACAACCCTACCGCAGAGTTTGGTGCCATCTGCAAACAGACGCAACCTGCCCTGGATTCCCCTCTGCCCGTCACTGATGAACATACCGAGGAGGACTGGGCCCAGCACAGATCCCTACAATACTCCAATAGTGACCTCCACTTCCTCTGCTCTGACCCCATTCACCACAACATAACTAAGTCTATGAAGTTACAGTGGCAGGGGAAATATGTAGGATTTACTTATTTTTCCTACCATTACGGACAGGCAGACCAGAGGGGCTTACTGATTCTTTTTCTTCAAATCCTAAATACTACTAAATACTTCATTAATCCTAAATCCTGATGGGCCTAGCTCCAATGATGCAGCTGGCTTTTATTATTTATTTATTTTTTTTGCATTCTTTATGTGCCCAACCCCCCCAATCCTCCCACTGGAGGTTGGCCTGTACTCGTCCGTGCTCCCCATACCTAGGTTTACCCCGGGTCGGGGCCATGGGAGAGGGACCCCCCCCCCGGTGGACATCTAAGGCAGTGAGGATGGCAGTAGGCCAAGGGCATCATGCCAGGGGCCAGCAGTTTTTGCATACGTGCTGATGCCCCGCAGGCGGGGACGTGCAGTGACAACCAGCATCCACCCTGCCCCCCCTTAGGTTCTGGCGTCGGCCGAGCAACATCCCCAGTCTCTGCCAAGGGTCAACACAGCACTAGACACACTTCCCCCCCTCCTCCCCAGAGAAGGAGAGCAGTCCTGAGGAGGCTCAATTCTTCTTCTCCCGGCCGGCCCTCTGACTCCCAGGCCGTCGGCATCACAAACGGAATTCCAACCGCTACGCCGGTGGTCCTACTGCAGTTGGCTGTTATGATGAATATTAGTTTGAGTGACATCACTGGCGTCAGGGTATACTCAACTAATGTAATACAGGAGAATCAACTTCATATCCCAGTGTAATTTTGTTGTGGGAGACATTCGGATCTTGTTCTTCAGGATCTGTACAGTTTGTCATGTATTAACGTAATAATTAAAAAAAAAACTGTCTCTGTGGGGCTATCCACTTTGACTCGGTAGGTACATAGGCTAAAACAATCCACGAGATCAAGAGATTTTTACTACGCACCAGCCATTTTCTGACTAAAACGAAATGGTGAAATTAAGCAGGGCTAGAAATATTGCATTTCCACATTTCTGTGGAAATGTAGAAAGGCTACCGGAAAGTCAGTTCAAATCCCAGCTTTTCTGTCTGGAAATCTGCCGCAGTTTGTTGTCTGGCAAAATGGATGGCTGCAGACAGTGCTTACCTGACTCTCTGTTCGGGGGCAGGGCACTGAGTCTCCAGATCGGCAGTTACAGTCCGTTTGCAAGTAGGCATCAAGGGCAGCCTGTTGGGGTCCTTGACAGAATTTGCAGGACAGTAGAGTATACGACACCCTGGCTCAAATGTGATTGGCCAGGGGTGTCGTCACTACTCTGTTTGCTGTAGTGCACTCAGAGAGTGGGCAGCATGCTGAAAGAATCTCTGGGGGCACACTCTGCCAATTCTTTTCTTTTTTTTTGGTGGGGGCAAGGGGCATAATCTACTTAAAAAGCAGAGGCAAGGGGATGTTCTATGTTAAAAAAGGCAAAATAAATATTTCTAGGGACACTTGCTCTGTTGGAGGGGACACTAATGCTGGGAGAAAAAGAAGCGAAGGTGTGTGGTGAAAAAACAGCAGTGGTGGAGAACTCGAAAACAATCTCAGGGAGAGGATTCGGTAAAATAATTTCTCTGTAGCTAGAAGAGCTAAAAAAAGTCCTTTCAACACTTGAGGGAAAACTTTTTTCAGATTGTGGAGGGGGGATGTGGTCGTGTAAGTAAAATCATTCCCTGCTGATGAAAAGGGATTAAAAAGAAAAAAAATAAGTAAGAGGATAATGCATGGGGTGGAGTGCATTACAAGAATGTAATTCACACCCAAGGTGTGGGATGCTACATAAACCCCGAAAGTGAAGCTTGAGGGTTTATGAAAAGATCACACACTAGCGGTGTGTATTAAGTTTGAGTTTTGCACTCTACCCAATTTTTTTTGTTTGTTTTTTTGTTTTAATAATAACTGGCCATCACTTTTCTTCCCCCAACCCTTGCAGCTGAAGGCAGGCATGGGAGTTCTGCACTGTGTAGGAGTCTGCCTTCTCAGTTCATTCCCAGCTCCACTTACCAAGGACTACAGCCCTATCTTTCCAAAATAAAACAATTAGTCTGCTAACCCCCTAAAACTAAACTGTGGTTTTATCGTTTTTTTATTTATATATTTATTTTTACTCTGTGCAGAACGTCTGAACGCAACTGCTTTTGGTTTGTGGTCAAAATAACTTCACCTGGCCACTTTTGGTTTCTTGGTCAGCGGGGTACAGAATTACCGTTTGGCAGGTTGGTCCATGCTTTTAAAATATTATTTGGTGAGACGTGCTTAGTCAGCGGCTTGAAACTGCTGGAAACAAAATGGCCACTGTGTGACAGAATGCTGCACTCCAAGCAACTCTCCAGCGTAGCTGCTTCCTGGGTTTCAATGCAATGGTAATAACTGGCCGTCACCACTGAAAAAACCGAGGGCCAGTCATGAAGTCCCTTGTCTCTGCTTTTGGGGATAAAACCTTTGGGAAGTGTGGCTGGGGAGAAACGGTCTTTGCAGGGAAGGGAACATGAAATAAAAATCAGTCCCTGCAACTGAAAAAGGAAAATAAATAAGTCCCATTTCCACACATGGGGGGATAAAACCTTGGTGGACTCTGGTTGATGAGAAATGCTCTTTAGGAAGGGGGACCTGAAATAAAAAAAATCATTCCTTACAACTGAGAAGGACTTCAAAAACCAAAAAACATAGCAAAAAAAAAAAAGTCCCTTTTCTATACTTGGATGATAAAATTTTCAGAGTGTGGTGTGGAACAACCAAAATTTTACAGACCTGTAACAAAAATCGATCCCTGCAACATAACAGGGGTTAATAAAAAAGACATTTTTTGTACACTTGGGAGGATACAATGGGGGAGAAACAATACAGTATAAGGGGAATATACAGTAGTAAAACTGAGTCCATGCAACTTAAAATTGCTTTTTTCATTTTGTATGTGGAAAGGTAACTTTTACCCGGAAAAAATATATCTGGCACACCCCACATTTTCAAAAGAAACGCACCCTCGAGACAATTATTTCTAGCAGAATACCACATTTAACTGTCAGAGAAACAAAACATTTCAGAGAATTGCCAGCTTGAACCCTGAGTAATCCGTATTCATAGAACTCCAAATTTAAAGTGGCCGGTGCTATCTTTGGTACCTTCCACAGCAAAAAGTTAATTTGTCTCCTGTTTATAAAATTATTATTACAAGAAAGATTATTTAATCAATCCAAACAAATTGACATCACTAAAATAATAAGCCCTCAATTTAGCACCTGGTTGGCGGAATCCAAAAACATCCACTATCTCAAACCCTACATAAGCATTCCGAACAATCGTAATCACAGGTTTGCTATGACATCTCCTTGCTTTCAAATGTTTAAAGAGAACTTTTCTTGGCGCTCAAAGGGAAAAACCTGCCCTGTTGCAAAAAGGCTACAGAGACACGGCGGGGTAATTTTTACTTATTTATTTTTTCAATCACAGACTTATGCTTCCTCGATGAAATTATAGAAGAGAAAAAAGACAACAGATATGTTGCAGTGATACCTTTAAGTGGACAAAGTTGTTTTTGAGTCTAGCTTTCGAGAGTTATATTCTCTTCAGCAGGTCACTATAGCTCTCGAAAGACAGTCCCAAAAACAATTTTGTTAGACCAATAAAAGTTATCACCTGCAACATATTAGCTGTTGCTTCTTTCTCTTTCATCATGGACTGGACTAACATGGCTACCACGTTTCTTTGTCAAACCTGATGAAATTAAAAACAAAACTACTTGCATCATCAGATGACTCATTTCTAACAAAATTAACTTTAGCCGATGGAAAGCTAAGATCGCAGTAATGCATTAAGAACTTTGTGGGACATATAATAAGCAGCCCAATGACTATTTTTTCAAGGGTGGTGGATGGGGAGAAGGGGAGGGTGGCCTTACAGGGGGACCTGGAGGCTCTGGAAAGGTGGTCTAGAAAGTGGAAGCTGAGGTTCAATGCAGGGATATGCAAGGTACTCCACCTGGGAGGCAGTAACCCGGGCCAAGTGTACACCCTGGGGGGAATGCTATATAAGTCTCGATGGCTGAGAGGGACCTGGGGGCGGTGGTGGATGGGGAGAAGGGGAGGGTGGCCTTACAGGGGGACCTGGAGGCTCTGGAAAAGTGGTCTAGAAAGTGGAAGCTGAGGTTCAATGCAGGGATATGCAAGGTACTCCACCTGGGAGGCAGTAACCCGGGCCAAGTGTACACCCTTGGGGGGGGGGATGCTATAAGTCTCGATGGCTGAGAGGGACCTGGGGGCGGTGGTGGATGTCAAGATGCACAACTCGGAGACTTGTAGGAGAGCAGCAGCAAAGGCCAACAGGATGCTTGGATGCATAGCTAGGGGGATCACCTCCAGAAGGAGGGAAGTGATACTCCCTCTGTATAACTGCTTGGTGAAGCCGCACCTAGAGTACTGCGTGCAGTTTTGGAGGCCACACTTAAAGAGGACATTGAACTCCTGGAGAGGGTCCAGAGGAGGGCAACCAAAATGATTTGGGGCTTGGGGGATATGACCTATGGGGAGAGGCTTGAAGAGCTAAATATGTACACATTGGAAGAGAGAAGGGACGGGGGGACATGATAGAGGTCTTCAGGTACATGAAAGGGGTCAATAGGGGAGGAGCAGTCAGGGTGCTCCGAAGGAAGGAGGAGGGGCAACTAGAGGACATGGGTGGAAGCTGGAGGGGGGAGATTCAGGGGAGAAAGGAGGAGGTGCTACTTCACTGAAAGGGTGGTGGAGCCATGGAATATGCTGCCCAGGAGGTTGGTGGAGGCAGAGACGGTGGGACAGGACAGGGGAAGGGTTCTGGAAGCAAAACCCAATGCAGCGAGAATATCCGGGACTGCGAAGGGAAAAGCCAGAGGGGGGGCAGCAAGGTCAGCATCCAGGGTGGGGGGGCTGACCAAATGAGCAGACAAGAAAGACCGTTAGGCCTATTCTGCTGGCATTTTAGCATGTTAGTATGTTAGTAAGGGTAGAGGTGGGCAATCCAGAGCAAACTCGTGCCTCGCTTGAACTGAAGCCACTGCCTGGCTTGGCATGACCTTAATAAGCAACAGACAGCCAAGATCAGGCCGAGTCAGTTATGGTCAAATTAAGCATTTTTGTCAGCCTGAGCAGGTAGTGTAATGTCTGAAACTTCAACTCCTCTCGTGCAATTCATGAGGGACACCGTCTAATGTAGGAGGACACCCTGCAGCAGTGCTGTAAACTGTCCTCCACTTCAGACACAGCAGCCACGGCTCAACTCGTGGTTCGGCTCACAGAGTCAATCCAGTCCCCTGCCTCAGATCTGGCTTGGCTGCAGGTAAGAAGTTCCTGGCCTGCCCACCTCTGTTCAAGGGCACATTAATCACAACCCCTGAATTATGCCCCCCCAGTTCCAGGTTACAAATGTTTTACCTGATCAAAACAAGATCTGTAGATATTCCATACAAACTGTGGTCTGATTATTGACTGTTGGCTTTTAAACTGGTAACGTAATGTAAGACAATGGACTATTTCCTTGAACAAGACGTGGAATCTAAAAGCATTTACTCTGAGGAATGGGGAAATGATTCTGTTATTTATCTTGTTCTGTATCCGTTTCTATGGCCTTGTAATTGACTGTAAACAATATGAAGGCTAACAATTAACTGCTTCATATACTTGGCTGTAAGTGGACCTCATTTTACCTCGGCAGTTTTAGCAACATTACAGAGATCTCACGCTGCTGCCCACGTTGGGTGGGAAATCTGTTCTGTGACCAACATCAGGCAGAGAATCTGCTTTCATGGCCAGACCTAAGTCGAGTTTCCCCTCTTATGGGTCTATTTTTAGCATCAAAAACAAGACTTATACATTGGTATATACAGTCCATACGTTACTATATAAAGTCCATGCTGGGACAACATCACTACTACACCATGTAACGTCTTCCATGCTACTGAAGGCAGGGTACATGGGACTTGCTCCGTGGAGCAGGCAGTACTACTGTATTTGTTGTACAGCGGCAGTCCGCGCACTAGCTGGCTGTGAGGGTTGAGAGGGAGCGCTGGTGCGTTGAAAAAACAGACCACTTGGAGCTCATAGGCAGCGACTGCAGGCTGAGGGTAGAAGCAGTGGCAGGACCTGTAATGGGGGGAGGCAGCACAGGCAAGACTCCATAAGTGGAACTTGTGAGGGGGGTGTAGAGAGCCCTCTATCACTTACCTGGTACAGGTGGGGAACTGAAAGCAAGGGCTGGATGGAACAGTGCCTTTACAGGCAACTGAGACAGAAAGAGAAAGGAAGCATCTCTGGTCTGTGAGGCACCTAAGAGGTATAAAAGGGGCACAGCCTGCAAGCGGTAACGAATCCTGCAGTGCGAGTCATGCCACGCGAAGAAGTGTCATGAGATTACGTGCCTGAATTTAAGGGAAGAGAGACTTAGGGAGAAGAGAGGCAGGAAATGACGCTCATTTTACATATTACATAACACACACACACACAGTTGCTAAGGGTACAGGACACTAGCTTCCTATTACTGTACAGTCTACTGAGTATTGTCTACTAAGTACTGCTAGGGGCTGTAACCAGGAGAAGGTCCGTGTGGAATGGCAACTGTGTAGAATATCAAACCTCTGCTATTAGCATAGCGCAACGCTACAGAGAAGACAGCGCAATTTTCTTGCGTGCTTGCTATTGATTTAGGTTTTGTCAGTTTACTTGGGTTGGGCTCTTACCCCACACCCCCCTGGCTTTTTAAACAGTGTGTGGGGCAAAGCCCCCAACTCAAATAAACTAATAAAAAAATAACCAACACGCCAATGTGGCGCAGAGCGTGCCATAAGTGGGCAAGTAGCATAACTTGAGCACTACGCTAATAGCAGAGGTCCAATGGTGGTCCGATATTCTACACCATCGCCTGTGGAATGACCTACCCGACTATGGAGAGGAACAGGGCAATGCTGTTACTGCATACTCACACACCTAACAACACGTGACACATACACAAAGACAGACAGGTGGCGGGAACTGGTTAGCTGTAGGGACTGTGGTTCTGCATTGTTCCAGAGACAGATTTGCAGAAATGAGGGCTGTCCAGTACGCAGCAGGTTTATGGCCCTTGGTACCAAACTGGCTTTCCTCAGGGCTGAAATAACTACTACAGAGCAGCAAGGGAGGGGGGTGGCACAGGACGGGGTGGACACCAAACCAGTTTGAGACACTGGCTGAACTGATGCAGACTGCTGACTCCAGAGAGAAAGCAGCAGTTAAAACCCCAGCAGAAATTATGGCGTCAGGAACTGATAGGCCATATTTTTGGGGGAAGGTAAGACTAGAACAAAAAGAAGCCCATTCTAGTAGTGGCAGATTACATAGTCAGAGAAGTGGAGGGACTGGTTTGGGACTCTGACCCAAGGAAGACATCTGTTGGCTGTATCCCAGGGATGACAGTGGAAAGGGTTAATCCCAGGGTGGAGGCGCGTGACAGGCTAGAGGAGGGAAAATCCCTCTGAGGAAGAACCCGTACAGGTTCGAAGTGCCAGGGATTTGTGCAGCAGCTTGGCATCTGTCACAGTAAACCACATTCAGCATTACGCTGCGTGTCTCTTTTACTGCTGCGCACCGAGCCTTTTTACTTTTTCTGTTCGCTATTTCGCTTGGTGCTGCACCTCCTCCTCAGTTGCACCTGTCACCACTTGTTTTAGCACGGTTTTTCAAGAGCTAAGCAGGAAGTTGAGGGAAGCTGCAGAGATGGTAACCTTTTTGGATGAGCTACCGCTGCCCTCCTCCATAAAAGGGTCAGCGCAGAAAGAGAAACCAGATTAATCTAACGTGTGGCAACAGGATTGGGGGTATAGAGGAGGAATCTAACTTCTCCAGGGACTGGGCATTTTTGAGGAAGTGGAAGACAGAATTCCTAAGGCTCCTTTGCATTTTAGTTTGGGAGATATCTCTTCAGTATACTATTTGGACAGGCCTACACAGTTAATGATCCGAGCTGTGGCTGTGGCTCTAAAAGGACCTGCAGATACCCTCCAGGCAGGACTGACTTGACGTCATGGGTAGGACAGCTGTCACTCAAAGTATAAGCTACTTAATAATCAGTTATCAAGGTTTCAGGAATCTGGCGCTAGAGCTTTGAGGGAGGAACACAGGACTGCTTTCCGATTTGCACCCTGAACCCAAGACGTCACCACAGGAAGCCAGTGGGGAGTTGCAGAGTGTCTGCCTGGATGCTTTCCTCCCGGGGGGGGGGGGCAGGTCTCAGTGCAGCACTGATGTGGCACTCTGGCAACCCTTGTTTCGTGCCCTGAGTCTGGGATGTCAGGACTGGAGGCTGGCTGAGGAGGTTGGTTTGGGGGGGCTCACTGCAGTACTGCTGAAGCACACTGGTGAATTAGGTTCGCACTCTGGTCTGGGACATCAGCACTGCAGGCAGGCAAGGGGGGGTGCAGGGTGTCTGCACAGATGCTTTCCTCCCGGGTTGGGGTTCAGTGGAGACATCGCTGGTGACGTGAGTGACCACACAGTGCCTGGCTTCTCCCCTTCTTTTTATTTTATTGAGATCTTAGATTACACCAGTGATCAGATGCTCATTTATAGGTTCCACATCAGTTTACAAAGACAATAAGGTACAACATTGCAGGATTACATTTGGTACAGAGTTACAATAAGGTACAACATTACAGGATTACATTTGGTACAGACAGAGTTACAATAAGGTACAGCATTACATGATTACATTTGGTACAGAGTTACAATAAGGTATAGCATTACAGGATTACATTTGGTACAGGCAGAGTTACAATAAGGTACAACATTAGAGGATTACATTTGGTACAGAGAGTTACAATAAGGTACAACATTACAGGATTACATTTGGTACAGAGTTACAATAAGGTACATCATTACAGGATTACATTTGGTACAGAGTTACAATAAGGTACATCATTACAGGATTACATTTGGTACAGAGTTACAATAAAGTACAGCATTACATGATTACATTTGGTACAAAGTTACAATAAGGTACAGCATTACATGATTACATATGGTACAGACAGAGTTACAATAAGGTACAACATTACAGGATTACATTTGGTACAGACAGAGTTACAATAAGGTACAACATTGCAGGATTACATTTGGTACAGAGTTACAATAAGTTACATCATTACAGGATTACATTTGGTACAGAGTTACAATAAGGTACATCATTACAGGATTACATTTGGTACAGAGTTACAATAAGGTACATCATTACAGGATTACATTTGGTACAGAGTTACAATAAGGTACAGCATTACATGATTACATTTGGTACAGAGTTACAATAAGGTACAGCATTACAGGATTACATATGGTACAGACAGAGTTACAATAAGGTACAACATTACAGGATTACATTAGGTACAGACAGTTAAAATAAGGTACAACATTACAGGATTACATTTGTACAGAGTTACAATAAAGTACATCATTACAGGATTACATTTGGTACAGAGTTACAATAAGGTACATCATTACAGAATTACATTTGGTACAGAGTTACAATAAGGTACAGCATTACAGGATTACATTTGGTACAGAGTTACAATAAGGTACAACAGTACAGGATTACATTTGGTACAGACAGAGTTACAATAAGGTACAACAGTACAGGATTACATTTGGTACAGACAGAGTTACAATAAGGTACAACAGTACAGGATTACATTTGGTATAGACCGAGTTACAATAAGGTACATTACAGGATTACATTTGGTACAGAGTTACAATAAGGTACATTACAGGATTACATTTGGTACAGAGTTACAATAAGGTACAGCATTACAGGATTATGTTTGGTACAGACAGAGTTACAATAAGGTACAGCATTACAGGATTACATTTGGTACAGAGTTACAGTAAGGTACATGATTACATTTGGTACAGAGTTACAATAAGGTACAGCATTACAGGATTACATTTGGTACAGAGTTACAATAAGGTACAACAGTACAGGATTACATTTGGTACAGACAGAGTTACAATAAGGTACAACAGTACAGGATTACATTTGGTACAGACAGAGTTACAATAAGGTACAACAGTACAGGATTACATTTGGTACAGGCAGAGTTACAATGAGGTACAGGATTACATTTGGTACAAATCGAGTTACAGTAAGGTACACAGAAAATTAAGCAGCTTAGGCAGCATAACAGTTTGCTAGTCTCTGAAGGTAGGACACCCTACTGAGTTGCAAACACACAGAGGAAAGTAGGAGGAGCAGGCTTAGGGGGATGACCGAGGGGAGTGGGAGTGGGTGTTGTGTTTGGGAGGAGTAGAGGAGGCGCCGGATGTGAGGTGGGGTGGTGACCTGAAGTGCTGAGGTTGGGATGCATCAATGTATAGTGCTGATGTGAGACAAAGTGCAAGAAGGTGGTTGTAGTTAAATGAGGGTGTTAATGGTAGCAGCCACTGTTGCTGGTTGCAATGAGGTGCTGCCGAAGTTTGCGTTTGAATGAGCCAATAGTTGCAGCACCAGTAATGTCAGATGGTAAGGCACTGGTCCAGAGAGGAGCACGATAGCAGAAAGCATGTTGTGCCAAGGCAGTGTGGCATCTAGGTACAGATCTGAGTGGTGGAGTTTCTTGTAAGTCGGGTGCTAGAGTGCAGGGTTAGAAGGTTCTGAACCCCTGCAGGTAGTTGACTGAGACAGAGCCTTTCTTGGCGAGGAGGTAGGATTGGTATTTTATTCTATCCTTCAGTTGGAGCCACCCTGCTTGGGTGTAGAAATCACAGGTGTGCATGAGTCTTGCACCACCTGTGAGAAGGCGGCATGCCTTGTTTAGTGCAGTGGAGATGCGGTGCAGGACCGTGTCAGTCGCCGACCAGTAAACAGCCAGGCCATATTTGAAGAGGAAGACTACTGAACTGTTGATGGCCAGGTTCAGTGCTTCATATGTTAAACAGTGCTTATGACGGTAAAGAATCACCATTCATGTGTTGATCACCCTAACTGTACTGTCTATGTGTCGGACATATGACAGTGTGGAGTTGACTGTGATGCCCAGGTACCTGGACTGCTGGACATGCTCCAAGTGTCTCTGCTATCATTCATGATTGTGAGGGAGAAGGTCATAAACTTGCTTTGGATGCTGAAGTATATCTGCATTCCAGTTCCTTCTAGCTGCGTCGCAGGAGTGCACACTTACACGAGGGGGGGCCTCCACTGGACACACAATGATGTCGGATCTGATGCCACCCACCAGACATACACCCTCACTGACCACAGCACGATGATCCTGAACCTCCCTTGGAGTATGCTTTAAGGCGGAATTTAGAAACAGCAACCCGCCCCAAAGGACAAGCCAGTTTGCAGATGGCACGGACAGCAAGGAGACCGCGCCGACTAGGATGGAGACCCCCACCGGGAGGTGTGAAGAAAGCAGCAGGAGAAACACAGCACAATGGAGAATAATGCAAGTTAGAAAGTAATAAACTGGATCCGACAATAGAACCACTGCAACCTAGATTTCCAAAAGCAGAAGCGACACTAATACTACAGCAAAACTACTTAACTCAGCTCTGCGAGTCACTAAAACAGATGGGAAGCCCAGATAAAGGGCTGCCATTTTTGAGATGATAGTGTGCCCCTCAAAGGGACCAACTACTGCAGTCTCTGTCACTCTAGGATATGCAATATTTGCTGTAGACATATACTGTGTGCCTTTGGTGCCTCAGTCCTTTGGGTTGACATATGCACCCGCTGCCAACTGGGACACACCACATCCCTTGAGATCCTCCTCCAGACATTCAGTAAACCCCCAGCCAGAAGACTCTTTCAATGGCTTACCTACAGATACTGTCTAAATCAAATTACTCTCCATTTCTGTAGACTGACTGTGTACCAGCAGACTGCTGATGTCCATGTGCACTGCACGCAGCTTTCAGGTTACTCTTAAAGGTACAGCGACTATCACAGAGGCTAGGTCCCTCTCACAGAATGTCTGGTACTTAGGACGTGTCTTGGCTGCACTTGTGACACATGCTGACTTGGGCCAATGGGTGTGTATGTGCGCGGCGTGTTTTTTTTTTTTCTTAAATGAAGTATCTGGAAAACAAAGCCTAACAGGGTAAATCTCACACATTTATTCAGATAAATAGCACAACAGATGAGTTAAAGTTTATTTATTTATTTATTGAATTTTAGTGACCGGGTAGGCCCACTGGGCCCCGGAGGTTCCTTTTTCAGGTGCGACCCGGAAGTTACAGTTAATACATGGTAAAACAGTACATTCAGATACAGATATTATGGCAGGCAACAATCAACATGGATATATGACAGTAATAAAAGAACTTCTTACATACTAGGTACCATTTATATATTGGGTGAACAGTGTAGAGGAGCAAATGGATTTAGCTGGGTCTCTAGTTACCCTCCTAGGGAATTCAAGGGAGGGAGGGACCACTAACGTGTAAGTGCTATAATTGTAATGTAGCAGTAATTAAGTGGCAGTCCAGTCTGGGGTAGGGGAAGCCAGCCTGGCCCTCCAAATGCAATCCTGTCACTTTAAGCAGCATTTCCAAGTGACTCAAGTTTGCTGCGCAGGTACATACTGCTGCGAGCCAATGCAGCTGGCAACCACCAAAATCTCTATTGTATACATCTGTAAGGGATATGCAATAACCTGATTCAAAATATACAATTTATCTTCAAGTGTAAGGGGGTTAAGACCATAAGTCAACAGTGGCGGAGCCAGGAGTGAGTTATTAAAGTTCCATCCCCTCACCAGCGATGATAAAAATGTGCATTCTGAGTCAAGCCATTGCGTATCTGGCTTATACAACTTGAATGTAACAGCTATAACTTTTAAATCAGCAATTTCTGCAACTTTTTAACTATTTCTCTTTTATCTGAACTGCTGGCTTCGGTGCTGCACAGGGCTACTGTGACATCACCAGCAAGAATGCTTGATCCCCACCTCTCACACGCTGTCCATATCAGCAATGTTGCAAAGTCTGCCAATGCGAGGTTAGGCATAGTATTCCAGCACAGGAAACACCTAACCCCAGAAGCACTGTCAGTGGTCATCCAGAGCTCCATCGTCAGCATCATAGACTATGGTCTTATCATATATGGGCCTGCAACTACCTCTGCTCTCAAACGTATCGCAACCTCCCTGAATAAGGCCTGTCGTCTCATCACTGGCTCGCATCGCCGTACCCACACTTGTGACCTTTATTCTCAATCTGGATGGCTTCAACTGGACAAACGCGTAAAATACCAAACCTGCATCACGGCCAAGAAAATTATAATGGGGCTTGCCCCACCTGGTGTCTGTGCCCTCCTTAAGCCTAGACATAGGAACGTCACTACAAGGAGATCCAATTCCCATCTACTACATAGCCCACGATGTCGTTCGACCCAAGGACAAAGATCATTTGCCTATCGGGCATCCAACTGGCTCAACTCTCTTGGCAGCGACACAGCGACCACTTCAACACTCGGCCTCTTCAAGTCCAAGCTGCACCTCTCATTGCTTGTATCTTGCGATTGCACATCTTAACATTTCCACCGTTCCAGCTGCACATGCCCCAGCACCCAGCACTTACAATCAGTCTTTGCACCCCTAGCACCTTACCTGTCATATTCCCTCGACAAGGCCCCCTGGCTGCACTGTCTCCTGTCCTCGCCCACCTCCCCCCCCCATATCTCCACTCCTGCCCCTGCCCCCAAACACCTCCCTGCCACTTACCTCCTGCACCTCCTACCCCCTCGATCTCCTACCCTCACTTCCCCACCACCCACCCCCCTTCCTTGTCTTGCTCATAGCTCAAGTATTTGTACTGGTTATTACATGTCTGTAACTCAGTGACGTTATGTTGTAACTAAAAATGATGACTGTTGCACACGCTGACGTGGAACCTCTGTAAAAGAGCCTCGGCTCAAAGGTATTGTAATCCTAGATTGAAATAAATAAATAAAGAATGTAATACTTTACAACAGAATCTGCTGCAACTGAAAGTCTTACTGAATGCAAAACAAACAAAAACCAGGACTCTCTCCCCATCCACTACAGTAACTACCATAAGCGCCCAACCAGTTAACACTCGTGTAACAACTATGATGGGCGAAACTCTGGAAAAAGTGGATAAATTCAAATATCTAGGTTTCTGGCTGGATTGTAAATTCTCTTGTGTCTACCATGTCGAACAGCTTTCCAAAAATCTAAAACAAAGGCTAGGTTTATTTTATTACATCAAACGATTACTTACCCATGAAGCGAAATTACGACTAGTCCAAACAACGTTCCTACCACGTTTAGACTATGCTGATTTTGTCTATAGTCATTGCCCCAAAACTCTCCTTACAAAGTTGGATACTTTGTACCATAGGGCTCTAAAATTTGTGACAAACTCTCCCTTTAAAACCCACCACTGCTCGCTCTACAACCAATTAAGCTGGACCTCGTTAGCCACCAGGAGGTGGCGTAATGCATCTATATGGACTTTTAAAGCCCTTATCAGCAAGTTACTACAGTACATAACCAGTCTCTTCAAGTTCACACCATGTACGTACTCTCTCAGGAAATATATTTATCCGGCTACCCCCGGGACCAGGTCTCATTTTGGCACCTCTTCTGTTAGCCACGCCCTGCCTGCACTGTGGAACACATCCCAAAGTACACTAAAACTAACCCACTTTGTTAGCTTATCTTACTTTAAGACGCTACTAAAACCCCTTACGAAGGAAAACTGCCAGTGCTACACCTAATTGCTCCCATAAAGGGGCTCTGCAACTGCACTTAACCTATACCTTCCTTCTGGTCCTCCTTGTTTTTCCCTCCCTATAGTCCCATGACTGCCTCCTTTGTTTTCACGTTGTCTTCCATTAGCCGATATATTCTCTCCCCCTCAGCACCCGTCCCTCTACCACTCCCCATCCACTCCATCCTACAGCCCATATTTCTCCTTCCTTCCTACCACCTGTACTCTTCACTAAAGTTTCAGTTCCTTATCTATCACCTAAGAAAGCCCTTGATCCCTGTGTAACTAAACTGCCAACTTCATTATGTATTCCCACTCCGTTTCTGTAGTTGTTATTTGCATTTTTACCAACTCTGTATCTTACTATGCACTATCCATGTTTTATGTCTATATTGTTTTTATCCGGTTGTAACTTGTCAATTCATTACGATCTTCCAGGATTACCTTGTAAATGAGTATCTCAATGGTGTTTTTCATGCTTAAAAATAAAACTGAATTGAATTATAAAAGCTGCTTTTGGATTGGTTCAGTATTACACTGTGATGTACTAAACCTTTAAGACAATGATTGTAACGTACTCTGCTAACAAGACCCCAGGGTCATCTTGCATGCTGGGTGCCATAATAACTGCCCACCATGTATTATCGCCACTTCTGATTATGCACCTGCCAGCTGTTCTCATTGAGCTGTACTGCACTTTATTCTCGCACATGAATCCATTTACTACTTTTTCTAACTTGGTGCGTTTTTTTTTTTACCATTTGTTGTTCTGATGTTTCATTACGTGTATTCTGCTGCTGTTCTTTCACCTTTCCCCTCCCCCGGGTCGCACCTGGAAACTAGCCTTGGCTTATTTACATCCCCCGGCTACCAATTTTCAAATAAAATAAATAACATGTTTATCTTGCACAATTTCTCTACACTGGTGTATAAATGTAGTTATTCAATACAGACTCTGGGATATAAGCCACTGAGACAAGGTCTCATTTCCACTGGAGTCTCAGGAAAAAGGTGGTAGATATTCCAGGGTGTCATGGGTGGCAAGGAGAAGGTTTTACTATCAGTGAGGGAGACGGAAAAGTGTGGAGGGGAAAAGACGAGAATTAAAAAGAAATATGCAAGTAGCAATCAATTCAAGTACAAAATGTGCCACCTTTCTGTGAGAAGAGATTAAACCAGCAGCTGCTATGTGAAGCTTTTAACGGATTAAGGCAAACAATAAGTGATGCTTTTCTAACAACAGCATGCATCCAGACCCTCGAGCCTGCATTTTTAATCAGTCTAATTTGACTTTGTGTCCATTCATGCGGCTGAAAGTGTTCTGAAACATTTATGGGATTCTCTGTATTTCTTGGCACCACTAGTTTCCGCCTGCAGGAATATGCAAATGTGTTGTTCACATCATGATCACCAGATGTTCCCGCGGCTCCATCTTTTGGTGTGGGCTAGCCAGGTATATACAGGACTCAATCTGAAAATTGCTTTTCCAGACCCTTTTTGCACGTGCACTTCTGCGACCTTCCATGCGCAGCCGTAGCATGTATGGGACGCTTGCACACGTGTACTCACACACACACTCACATACTCACTTATTCATTCACAATCGCGACACTAGGACAAGTAAAGCACAATGGTTTTTATTTTTATTTCTGTTACTTACAGTTTATACCGCTTCTGGTCACAGGCTCCCATTCTCTCAGGGAACGCGATGGTACAGGCTAACTTGCCCGGCATCTATGACGTCACACCCTCAACAGAGCTACAGGTTGTTGTCCCGCTTGGCAGGGTCAGGGGAAGGGGGATGTACCCCCAAATGTCCAGTCTTGTCAGGCAGCAAACGTGACAGACACACAAGGGCCCGTTGGTACCAGAGTTCCGTTGCTTCGGATGCCAGGGCAAATCTTTTTCTTGGTTTCGCTCATAATGGTTGTCTGTACACAAGGGCCCGAGCGTACTCACACATGCACCATGGCGTTGATATGCGAACCAGCAGACAACCACCCCCTAACCTTCCTACCTCTGCTGTACTGTCACCTAGGCAGCAACAATGCAGCAGAGGCAATGACCCTCCTCCCCTCGGCCAGCCCTCGACAACCTGAGTCACCAGCGTCGTGAGTGGTAATGCTACCGCTGCGCCAACGGGCCTGCACAGACCACTATATTTAGTTAACAAAACCTTCTCTGGTGGTGGTAGGCAAATTTATTTATTTTGTTTTTTAACCAGGAGAGACGCACTAAGCTGAAAGGCTGAAAGTTTGTTTACAGGTGCGACCTGGGAGCACAAGGCAGTTAAGTGACTTGCTCATGGTCACACAGCATGCAAGTGGGCTGTAGGATTCAAACCCAGGTCTCCAGGTTTGCAGCTCAGAGCCTTAAACCACTGCACTATACTGCCTCCAGTAATAGTAAGCAATAGTAAGGAATAAACATCTCATATTTGATGGCCATACTGGGCCATTAAAGCGTATAAAAAGTGGCCTGTGGTGATTTTTAAGCAGCTGTGTATTCACTAGGCTTCCGGATTCTTGCACATGCTGCTGCCAACACCATCTATTTTCACCTGGCTCTTAGAGGACTCCAGGTCAAGTAACTGGTACTAGAACAGAACCTCCAACCTACTGGCCTGCTGAACTACAAAAGATATATTCAGAGACACTACAACTTTCATTTCAAATATTGTCTGCACCTTCCAGACATTCTTTAGTCTTGAAGACATTTGCATGAAAACAGGATCTTTGTGCCTCAGAGGTCTCATCCTCCTGGTTTTCTCTCCTCCACCAGTGTCATAACTGCGACATTGTGCTCACTTTCACAGCAACAGACAGTGACATCACAGACAGAGGATGATGATGTCAGCAGGGGAAGCAACAGGAGCAGAGGAAGTCCAGAGTGCAACAGTGCTGCTTTCATCCAAATGCCCAAAGTAATAAATAACAAGGGGGGGGGCAACCATGGAAAAAAATAAATGTAAGAGGAGCAGAGTCTGAATAATATTTTTTTTAAATTCTGGATACTGAAGAATCATTTTAAAAATGTATGGGGCGCGATGGAAGGATCAGGGAGTGGGATGAAGGATCAGGGGAAGGGATGGAAAGATAGCGGCAGGGGAGGAGATAGGAAGATCGGGAGGAGGGAATGGACGGATCAGGGGTGGGGACAGCAGGACCTTGGGAGGGGATGGAAGGCTCAGAGGAGGAGGTGATGGAAGGCTTGGGGAAGGGATGGAAGGCTCGGGGAAGGGATGGAAGGCTCAGAGGGGATGGAAGGACCTGAGGAGGAGATGGAAGGACCTGGGGAGAGGATGGCAGGCTCGAGGTAGGGGATGGAAGGCTCGGGGGAAGGAATGAAAGTATCTGGGAAGGGGATGGAAGGATCTAAGGGAGAGGAAGGAATGCTTTTTTTTGTGTGCTACTTGTTAATGTAAAAATAACGTCCAGAGCAATAAACTATTTTCTTAAAGTGTTTTTAGCTTACAGTTGCCCAGTGCAGTAAGGGAACCTCAATGGCCCATCCATAACGAAATTAAAGGTAGCACAGTTTTTTGTTTTGCTTCATTACGGCCAACCCATGACCTCCTGCTTTAAAGTATGAATTCTGCTAAAATCTCTTGGCACTCTAACCTTCTGGCCTGAAAATTTGGTAAAAAAAAAAGTTTGTCTTGAAGTCTGATAGCTGATTGATCAAACCTTTTAAATGGTGCCAAACCTAATCTGGAACATTGGAAATGTATTGGTAGTGTGTACTTGAACGCACTTTGCTGGTAACTGCATTTAGGAAATCACAGGACTACAGCTCCATCTTTAATCGGCCCCCATTTCACAACAATAAACATTTATGTGGGATTCTACACTTAGCATACTAAGGAAGGAGCCAGGACGACGCTCGACTACATACAGGAGTGACTTTTTATGAAGTATTTATGGCCTCATTACCATAAACCTGGACTGCCATGTGTTTATTTACTTATTTATTTATTATGATTTACTTTCCCAGAATGGCCCATTTGTCTTGAAGCACTTGTGATAACTGCTTGCCATCCCAGCAGCCTTTACAATAAAAGATTAAATACTTTATTTAGTGAGTACATCTATTTTTGTGATTTGACAGTATCTGTCTAGTGTGCCGATCTCTCTGTATTTCTTGTAATGCAGCCGAGATGCAGCATCTCGATTCCAGCAGGGTCCTGCGTCTACCCATTTCTGCAGCCTGGTGATCTGGAGCACTGAGAGCGCAAGTGTTAAATGGTCTGCTCGAGTTCAAACAGTGAGTGTCAGAAGTATACGGACCTGCGATCTCCCCGGTTTCCAAGCCTGTGCTCCAATCACCAGACCACACAAGCCTCAAGATGCCAGTTCTGATGGTTCTCCGATCTTCACTGGAACAGTAAAATTCTTCATGGTGCACAGCAAGAAAGAGCAGGTCCTGGGCAGAGAGCCCGAATAACTCTTCATTTCTTGAGACAGTAAACTGTGACTGGTCAGCCACGTGGCACCTTCCGTGCCTGGTCACCAGCGTCAGGGAGGAGGAGGAGGGTTAAATCCAGGTCATATGCAGGATGTCACTGGTGGATTCTGACACACCAATGTGGGGGTCTGAAAAATTGTTTTATTTGTTTAAGCTGGGAGGCAGTGTGGTCTAGAGGTTAGAATAAAGGCCTAGGGATCAGGAGATTGCAGGTTCAAACCCTGCTAGAGACAGTTATTCACTGTGTGACTTTGGCTAAGTCACTTACCCTCTCACTGCCCCAGTCCACCCAGCTGATGCAATGGGCAGAAGCAGGACCCCACTGGAAACAAGTTGTTGCATCTCAGCAGGGCTATCCCAGGCAAATGAATTGTAAAGACAAAAATAAACACATACAGCAGTGCATAAAGCAGTGGGGGAGGCAGAATGTGAGAGAAGGAAGGAGGAAGGGGAGAGAGCTGGTGTTAATGAATAAACAGAGGAAAGTAAAAGTGAGACATGTACTCTGTTACAATGTGTTCTAATGTTGGTAAACTGCCTTTATGGTACAAGGTCCCATGGGCCCTGGTGAATTTGTGGAGTCCGATTTCTCCAGGTTTGACTACGTGTGGCACAGCTGGTGTTGCCCTAACTCTAGCACTGTCGGTCTGTCCAGGCACAGAAAAAAATACAGTAATGCAGAAATTCTTGGAGAAGGTGCTGCAGTTATGGCGATGCCCATGCTACCTCACATGACCGATTACAAATCCCCAAGAAACCCAACGCCACAACAGGCACAAACCCTAATTAATATATTAACGTAGTCCCCCCCAAATTAATTTCCTTACTTTTAGAAAAACATACGTATACATATACGTGTTTTTTGGTACCTGGGGAGGTAAACTAGATAATTAAATGCCTATTTTCAGGTACGACCTAGGAGGGTACAGAACAGAAACACCACATTGCAAGTATCGAACAAAAACAAAAAAAACATACAGACACAAATTTAAAGAGCCCTATAGATGGGCTCGGCCCAGAAGGATACTGAGCAAAGGTATCACCAAATTCCAAATATAGCTCCGTGAGAGAAGCTGACAAAAACGGTAGCACAATAATTAATTACGCAAACACTATTGAGCAAAAATATGCATAAATTACTGCAGACTTAGGTAGGCATGACCCCTGACAGTACCCCAGCCCTAAAGCATGCTTTATGAATTTGCCAAGCCCCCAAACCGTTACACAGATACATCAAGAATATGGCACAGTTTACAAATGACCCTGACTCGGCACCCACTGTTCCAGGCCAATAGCATGCTATGCCTGAAAACAGACCAATGTTTGCCTAGTCCACCTTACTTGGTTAATAAAAACCAAATGGCATGTGAATGGCCTGCAACTACTGACACCCTCCCTCACAACCACACAACAAAATGGCAAGTCTGAAATCACACCAGGAAAATGCTTTCAGGAAACATTAGTTAATTTGTTTTTGTGACCCCCAAACTGTCCAAAACAACAGAGATATCCATACGAAAAAGGACTTTTGAGTCCAAAAAACATCTCATGAACAAACTGAAACACAGAATTGCAGCTGTGAAAAACATAATCTAATTTTCTAAATTATTTAAGTTCTGCACATTTTCTAATAAAGCCATACAGCCGAGCTGACACCTTTGGCCATGTATCCAACATAGGGCCAATGATTTTCTGTTTTCAACCAAAAACACCAGCAGAAATCTTTTTGTCATTTCTAAACCAGCACTTGGGAGTCAATTTTTCATGAAACCCCCTCCGTTCGCACCAGCTTTTTGAGCAAACGCCTCCATTTTAAGACAAACGTTTGCACAAAACATGCTGATTTGCTCTCACTTTGTGACAAAAAAACAGAAAACATTTAATTTAAGATTTTACCAAAACGAAACTTGTCATTTTTGAAAACAGTCTTTGGCACTACCACCAAATGCGAAAGTTTCAGGTTTCAGCTCTCCACCGATTTTTTTACTACCTGAGAGCAAAACCAAAAAAAGTTTTTAAGAACAATTTGATTTTACATTTGCAAACTTATTGAACTTTTAAAAGGGAATTCTCAGCTCCCCTCGAGTAATTTATTCAGTCGGTACCAATCACGCTTTCCTTAGCTGACTGGACCCAGCAGAATAGGTGCCGTAATGGGCAGTATTATACTGTAATAACTGGGGACTGTTTTTTTGCATTGCAGAAGCTGGTTATAATTTGCCGTTAAGTGAACTTGTGCCGGCTTCTTCACTGCACAGCTTGCCTTCCCTCAGTCAAGCAGCAAACATCATGAGTGCCATGAATCTCTTATACCGTTTGCCAAATACTGCGTTAGTCTCGTTTCTCTTTCGCTCCGTAAACTCACTTCAGCAAATTGTTTCAGACATCTCCTGTCCATACGACAATTCAAAAAGAGTTCCTATGGAGCATTTACTAAAACGCCCTTTCTCTCTCTCACTCTCTACCATAGCACACCGACTTCTGAACTACGCTCATTTCCAGATCTCCATAACAACAGTATTTTGGAGCGACCCCGATCTTCTGGTAATCAAAATAACGTCAACCTTTTTAAACATTTTTTTTGTAAGCAACAACAGTTTCTAGCTCTAGTTCACATTCCAGAGCTGGTTTTGAGTACTCTAATCTGGCTTGTGTTCTCGGTCTGTCCCCATTTTCTGTCAGTTCACTGTCAATCCATAAGACGCTTGATTTTCCAAGCACCAGTGCAGTGGTTGGCAATTTTTTTTTTTTAAAGCTGTCTCAGCTTCCCCATTTTATAAGTGCAATAAAACAAGTCAGGGTGGGGGTAATTATGTTATAAATGCACTTCCAGGTGCTAAAGGCACTCTGCGTAAATGCCTCATGCCTGACAACGCACCTGGACGTGCATTCATCACGTAACTGTCCACACCCGGATGTGTCTTATTGCTTGCATTGCCATCTCGCACACCGCAAGAGCAGCTGATTTCTCAGTTTCCAAACTGGGCAATTTGTTTTATAAAATCTGCCCCCCACACACACCAAAAAACTGAGTGCAAATCAGCATGCTTTGCACTGAAAATGTGGCACAAACGGAGGGGAGTGACACACATTTGGTGCCAGTGAGATAACAAACGCAGTGCAAGCAAGTCAATTTCATATGAAAAACTGACAAAACTAATGTTTAAAAATGGCAAATTCCACTTTAAATCCCTTTTTTTTTTTATTTCTGCAGAAAAGGGTGACCCAACTGCATACATACATGATATTAATAACTGAAATTTACATAATATTTCAAGGTACTGTATATAATCAGAATAATAAATGCTGGTCTATAAAGGGGAGTCTTTCGTTTGCTTTAAATATGTAGTAAATCATAATCTTTTGGTGCTTAAACTAAGGAGGATGGGCTGTGATCAGTTTTCTTGTTTGTCGTTCAGAAATGACTTGTCTGGTTGCAATCAGTTGGTTAAATGGGGGGGGGGGTAGTCTGTCCTCCTTGAGGGAGATTCCTGATGGAGGTCCCTAGGGCTCTCTATTCTGGGCCCTATGGTGTTGTCCCGATTTATTTTAATGATTTACCAGAAAACTGTGGAGGAGCGAAAGCACCAGTTTCTGCTGATGGTGTGGTTTTGTACAGGTGTCATTCTAACTTGGCTTTAATTAAGTCTGGTCCCCAGGCAACAAGCTAATCCTTAATTCCCAAAAGCTAAATCTATGGTATTTGGAACTTGAAGACTGGGTCTGGACAGAAAAGATCTTGTGAAAATATATACCTCTGCTAGAGCTCCGACTGAAGTTGTGGACTCAGTAAAGCACTTGGGCGTGGTACTGACCAGGAGCCCTCGTTCAAACTCCACGTAGATCAATCCGACAAGCTTCTTAGCCAGAAGTTGGACCAGCGTTTACGGGCTTCAGTCTCTCATCATAAAGGGGGAATGTCTGTCCACAGCAAATAGCATCTTGTTACCTGACCTCTTGTACAGAGCTCCTGTCCTCCCTTCACTCAAGGACACAGAATTTTCCAAGTTAAAGAACTTTTATTGTGTCTCTCGCTTCACTGCTGGTGCCAACAGCAGGGAACACCACAGTACGGTACACACTACGTTAAACTGGCCTGCTCTGGAAGGCAGACTCAACTACCGACTGCCCTGCAGAATTATGTTCACTCCTCCTCTTAACCTTGCTAATATGCTGGAACACAATCCCACAGCGCAGGCTACTCCATTCATCTTCACAGCTCCTCTTGACTGGGTGAGTAGGTATGACCAATGGGAGCCAGCTGGCAGTAAGGGGGATAAAATGCACGTAAATAAAACAAAAAAACAACAAAAAAACAAAACAAAAGGTGCACCTCAGAGGAACAGAGTTAAGGAACAGAGTCGAGTTGGTGGGTGAGAATGCAGTAATTCAGATAAACAGAAGACAGCGAGTCCATTCCGGCATTTAAAAAAAAACTTATATGAGAGGGTCTCATGTACAGCACTTGTCCTCACTGACTGGCTGAATTACTGTTGGTAATTTATAATTTAGTAAGGATTTTTTGCTATAAAGTACACCCTAAAAGTGAAAATAAAATAAACTGCAGAAAAGCAACACTGTTTAGGAGAGGAGTCCATCGTCTCTCGGCACTTTTCCCCATTTTATTGGAGGGATATCCCTCGATTTCAGTGGCTAAGGTGCTCTACAGCCACATATACCCCCTTCTATTCAAAAACAAAACTATAGGAGGTCGCTAGCTTGACCTCCTACAAGGCACGTGCACACTAGTACATTTTTTAAACATTCTTTTCAGCCCTTCAACCCCACTGTTTTTTTTTAAGCCAGTAGATGGAAAAGACTCATCAAGTGACAAATTTTTTTGCATTTTTTCCTTTTATTTGTTGTAAAACAAGACACGTGCCGACGGCAAAATACCAAACAGAAAAGAGGCTCTCAAAACCCCAACCAGTTTCAAAGGTATGCCCTCCTCTTGTTGCAAGTCTTTTCCATCTATGGGTTGAAGATCGTGACCTTGTCTAGTTTTGTTTCTTAACCACCTTTTTTAAGGTGTCAGTGTGGCTCAGTTGGTAACACATCCGCCTCTGGGCCAGAAGGTCATATAGATTCTAGTCCCACACCAGGATTGATCTCACGCCTAAAACGCTGGTACCAGTGTGCGGTATTGGGGGGAACTGTGCTGTTGTGGTGTGCTGTCCTTCAGATGAGATGTTAAACCGAGGTCCCTTCTACCCATCCTGGTGCTGCTTCTGGTGGGTGTGCAGGTGGAAATGTAAGAACCCTTTGCACTTTTCGCAAAAAGTATGGGACTTTCCCCAGTGTCCTGGCCAGTATTCCCCTTCAACAGGTTCATGCAACTGTCCAAAGCTGTGTATGGGTGTTGATGTGCGATATGTCTACCACTACACATTCAGTCAATTCACTACCAGTCTAGCATTGCTTGTAAAATACTTTGGGATACAATGTGTATGAGAAGAGCTATATACATGCTGATTATTCTTCTTCTTCAGACAAAACGCATTTTGTGTTTCCACTGACCATATTGAACAAAAGGGCAGCTCGTCCTGCAGCAGCCGCAGCGGCGATGCTCACGGCAGAACACAGGGAAAGCACACCATCACAGCTGCAAATTAGCCAAACAGGGAAAGTTAATTAGCATCTCCATGTTTACACCATAGCACTTCAGAGATTAAAATGAAAAGGTAATGAACGGAGAAGATGAAGAGGTTCTGCATGATGGAAATACAATACAGCACCATTATACTTTCAAAAGCCTCTCTAACCACTTGAAGCCTCTATCATTAACTTCCTAATCCATGCAGATATCCCTATGGAAATGTTCCACTCTTTTACCATATATGCTGTCTTTGCACAAACCACACCACACTCTCGTTTTTTGCATGATTTACTTACTCTCTTTAATTTTAAGAATCTGTTGCCCCCCACTGTGCCCATTTAAAGTGCATCAGCTGAAGCGCCATGTCATGCTAGCTGCCGCAGCACCGCGCTCTCACGGAGTAGCAGTAGTAGGAGTGAACACAGAAAAGAGCATCGGTATCAAGCATGACAGTACGGTAGAGTACAGGACCGCAGACAATGTCAGAATTTGCTTGCTGGCTGACTGGAAGACCATATTATAACCTGGCAAAATGTTAAAAAATAAGACCACAGCACTACATAATATCAGGAATACACCCCAAACTTCATGGCCGCACCAAAGAGTCAGCGGCTGAAGGTGCCCCATGGGTTTGAAGTGGCGATCCAAGCCTGGGTTTGCAGATGGCATTGCCACCATTTAGCTGTAAACACTAACAGATTGAAGAAGCTAACAGTAAATACTTCCAGATCCTAAAACTTATCTGGACCCCTGTGACTAGGCATATAGATAGATATAATTATACCACGCACCTCTCTGAACAGCCAATCAGAGCAGCAGGCTGGCATCTTACCACCGTTGTAAAATCTAGCATTACCAACGGAAAAGGTGCCAGCCAGCTGCATCTTCAAAAAAAACCAATCCGATGGCGAAATCACAGAACTGCGACCGCCATCTTGTGTCCCCGCTAAGCAGAGACTTTCAAACAGCAGCTCCCTGCATCACTGAAATGAAAGAAAACAAAAACTGCCTGGCTTATTTAAGCATTATACCAAGTACTGCTTTTTTAAAAATAATAAAAAAAGCAATACTTTATAATATAATAACCACTTTCGAGAGGGGTGATCGGGATTTACCACGGTTAGGGCGGATTTACCCACTCAGCTGCTACTCATGGGCAAACTACTCCAGCTGTGGTAAATCCCCAAATTACCCACACCCGTGGCTTATTGCTTAAATATCCTTCAGCTATGTATGTACATCTGTCTGTATCTATCGACAGTATTTGTCTATCTATTGACAGTATCTATCAACAGTAGATATCGTCTATCTTCTGCCTTTTCTGATTTTGTGTCTGCTTTGTGTTTCTCAATATTGGACAAGCAGAGTCTCAAAGACCGTTTGTTTATAATAGTATATGTTGCTTTGTTCTTCTTGCTCCCTCACAAACTCATCATCTTCTTTATTCTCAATTTAAAATCTCTCTGATATTTCATCCTTTTTTGGCTGCCTGGTTTATAAAGCTATCTATCCAACCGTATCCACCTCTTCTTGAGGATTTCATTTACGCTTAGCATCTAAACACTGCTCTACAGTCACCTGGGTGTATCCAGTTAGTTACTCCTTTGTGTAAAACCAAAATGGGCTCTAGGGTCTTTTTCAGGTTTGCTCCTGGTTTCTGGAATGTTTTACCTACTGCATTACATACAATTCCTTCTTTTGAGTCATTTGAATTCAAATTGCCAAAATTCCTGTTTGAGATTTGAACCTGTGATTGTTGATGCTTTTGTAAATGTTTTGATGTTCTTCATAGTACTGTTATGTCACGCCATCTGTTGTCAGGGCTGCAGCTATGAATCCTGGGGCCCTGGACAAGTCACTTGGAATGGGCCCCCGTTTCCCAAACCAGCTAATGACAGAGGTAATGCCAGCTCCTCAGGAGGGCCCCTCCTGAGCTTGGGGCCCCGGACAACTTCCCCACTTACCCCCCCATTACTGCGGCCCTGTCTGTTGTAAGCCTCTGGGCCTGGTTGAGCCTAAAAAAAAAAAAAAAAAAAAAAAAAGAGCCTAGTCCAGTGCACTTTACCTGGCTAACACATTTAAATAAATACATAAATAGCATCCATCGACAGGCAGTATCTATCCATCCATTTAGAGACAGTAGCTATCTATCTTTCTGTCTATCTGTCTAGCTAGCCATCTAGAGACAGTATCTATCTTTCTATCCATCCATCTATAGACAGCGTCTATCTAAATACAGTGTATGGCTATCTACCAGTCAGTAACCATCCCTCGACATTATCTATCAACAGACAGTATCTACAGTAGGCAGTATCTATCCATCAACAGTATCTAGCTAGCTACAGATAACATCTATCTATCTGTCTATCGACAGACAGTATCTCTCTATCGACAGTATCTCTCTATTGACAGACAGTATCTCTCTATTTATTGACAGACAGTATCTATCTATCTATCAACAGACAGTATCTATCTATTGACAGACAGTATCTATCAACAGACAGTATCTATCGACAGTATCTATCGACAGACAGTATCTATCTATCTATCGACAGACAGTATCTATCTATTGACAGACAGTATCTATCTATCTATCTATCTATCTATCTATCTATCTATCTATCTATCTATCGGCAGACAGTGTCTATCTATCGGCAGACAGTGTCTGTCTATCTATCTATCTATCTATCGACTGACAGTATTTATCTGTCCAGCGAGGTACAGAAAGGCCCTTGGAGCAGCATGTGTCTATTTTCAAGGGTGACCCAGGTCAGTAAAAACAGAAACTCAACCATCATTTGAGACACACCATTACATTCCTAGGCAATACCAGCTGCTGGGAAATGTAGAGACATAAATAACACAGATAACTCGGAAAGGTTGCACCAGCAGGCTGATACAAGGAGGAAGTAAAGATGCCAGACCTGTCATCCTTTGTGATCAATGAAGGGCTGTCGACTGTGCTTCTCAGTTGTTTATTGCCCACCTGATGACCTGATTCCATGCCTTAGGGGCAAAGTATGAAAATGATCTCTGACCCTGAAATGTATTCTGACTAAACACCAGGAGGAACGTTACTCTGAACTATAATTCCACGTATCACGCGTTACTCCTTACATGGCGGCACTACTAAAGTTAGCGTAGTAAACCACTGTTTTTTTAGATGCTGATGCCTCAACCACCTCTTTTACTTTGGGACTTTGCAATCGGTCATGCACACCCTTCGAGGCAGGATCTCTGGATTATCAAACTTGAAAATAATTGGCTTAACAGTTTATAAGTTATAGACACTCAAATGCACAACAAAATATGGGTTTTAAAAATATCTGTTTTTGCTCACAGATAACTAAATACTGGCTGGGACTTGAACCTTAAAACTGTTTGGTACACTAACTCCTCTCCAAGGCAGTTGCTTTGGGTGTTCTGGAACATTAAAGTTGGGGGCAGGGCGAGGGCAGGGAGTGGCACTGGACAGCAGTGGACGAGCTGAAGGCCTTTAGCATCTTCGGCCACCTCTGCTCCCCTCCTCAGGCCTGAATCAGTACACCTCCATCTTGTCCTGGTTGAGCCTCAGCCAGTTTGCCATTATCCAGTCCTGGCTCTCCATCAGGCAGCTGTTACGCTCCATCGTCGCATCCTATGTCCAGCACGTAAATGGAATATACAACTGGGTCTCATCTGCACTATAGTGAAAATCCAGATCATAACATCCAATGATCCTAGCCAGGGACAGCATATAGGCTTCGAACAACATCAGCAACAGGAACAAACCCTGGGGCACCTCACAGCACAGGGGCATGAACAATAACTATCCAAATCAACCCTCTGCATCCTGCCCCTAAGGAAGGAATCAGACTAGCAGATGATCATACCAGTGAATACACCGTACTTCCTCAGTCGGTCCAGTAACAGCCCATGGTACACAGTATCAAAGTCAAAAGAGAGATCGAGGAGAACAAGAACTGATCACTCACCCAAACTCTTGCCCTGAGCAGGTCATATTGCACCCTAACTAATATGGTTCCAGTGCTACGCCTGGACCAAAAGCCAGACTGGTGAGGCTCAAAGATGTTGAACATTGTGTAGTGCACCTCAAGCTGCAATGCCACAATTTTCTCTATCACCTTACTACCCAAAACGGGTAGGTTAGAGATGGGTCAGTCATTTACCAGGGTCTCCGGCTCCAACGTTGATTTCTTCAGGCGGTGTCTCACCAACGCATGTTTCAGTGCACTTGGAAAGACCCCCCCCCCAAACACAGAGCACCAAATGACTACAGCAAACACCAGACCCAGCTGCCCTACACAGCCCACCAGTAACCCCATCAGGCCTGGGTTCTACCTGTAGCTCATAAAAATGTGGGATGCATCTTTAAAATCAACCTGTAAATCTCCTCCACCGTAACTGGCCTAAACTGTCCCCAGCCAGGACGGGCACTCCCGGAATTATCAGACACAACATTACTGGGCTGTCACAGACCGCTTGGGTAAACCCCATCTCGAACAGAGGACACCCTGTACGAGAGAAATTGCAGCACTCCTCACATCTTGCTGCTGCCAACAACCCCCCAACTCCTGACAG
This sequence comes from Neoceratodus forsteri, assembly GCA_016271365.2. Classification (NCBI taxonomy): domain Eukaryota; kingdom Metazoa; phylum Chordata; order Ceratodontiformes; family Ceratodontidae; genus Neoceratodus; species Neoceratodus forsteri. The sequence goes on along the minus strand of JADMNL010000022.1, from coordinate 550,271,714 downwards.
GAAAGATGTGAAAGCCTGTCTACAATCCGGAAGAGCACAGCCGGTCGGTTCTTCCCAGCAGCAATGTCCCAAGACAGAAAAGCTGCCTTCTTATGGGTCAGTGCCTGCCCTCCGATTTTTCCTCAAAATGAGAAGTCAAAGCCAGCTTGTCATCCAGTGCCTTGCACTTTCTCCAACGAATAAAACACACACACACACACACACACAGATGTACAAATATGTTAAAACAAGATTTTCTCGTTGATACATCTGGAGTGAGAATAACTGCGATATTTCCAACAGACAGGGACAGGCAGCTCAACAGAAGACCAAGAGGCGGTATGATAACCAATGCAAAGCAAGACAAAGAACTGCCTTCAGTGGAACTCCACTTAAAAGCACCTTGTAATCTAGCAGCCGCAATACATTTCCAGAGACCTTTAGAGTAGGTCAGTTCATTCACATGTCCTCCTGGTAACAGTAGCTAAGCAGCAGGGAGTGATAACTCACAGATTCGTTTCCTGTGTTTTCATGTTGGAGAATTACAGGAAGGCTGCAGAAAGGTTCAGAATACAGATAAACAAATGAAGGGGGGGAGGCTCTTACATAAGCTATCCCATTAGTCTGAGATTACTACAGAAGCAACACATGTACCGAAGATTAAGAAACAAACACACACATACCAGAACAATATATCGCAGTGCCCTGTCTTGAGCTTATTTTGGCTCTAAATGGAATGAAAAGATTATTGAAACTAAAAAAAAATGGAAGCATTACATGGGATGTACAAAACACGCTAGATTTCACACAAACTGTCTTATACACTAGCAGGGTTCATACTGAACTCCCAAACATTATACAAGTAATGACACACCTCGACTTTTCAAAGCCCAGGCCTGAGAATCCCCCCCCACCCAGCACAGGATGCTGAAGCAGACAAGATTCAGGCACCCTCCACACTTAAAGCAGGCATGCAGAACAGCGGTGGAAATGTTGACCAGTGCATTTTTATTGTTTTAGCTTGCCCCTTATCTCCTGACTTGTATAATACCCTTCTTTCGCCATTCCGAGCCTGCTTCATTTGAAGTAATAAAAGGAGCACTCCTTTTCAATAAGGCTCAAACCAGCTTTTCATCTGTAGTCTCAGCTGTTTGTGTCCACCTGTTGTCCTATAAGGTCAGGGAGCAGTGTCCACTGCATGCCAGTTCATTACAGCCTCAAGAAACATGATCTTAAACAGTGGTCGTTCGAAAACAAAAGAGAATACTGATGAAAACCTGGTCCGAGCCACATTAAAATAAGAACTCCTTTCATTACTTCAACTGTAAACAACAAAAAAGGAAAAGCAGACTGAAAATGAGGAATGAAGGGTATCACATAAGTCAGGAGAGAAGGGGCAATCTAAAATACAAAAAAAAAATACAGGCCAGAATTGTTACCACCGACGTGCACTGCTGCTTTAAAATTATCAAAGCTCCTAGCTGGTTCTCCATCTGTCATCTTGATAAGCGAAGTTCCTGCAAGATTCCAGCAAGTGGTTGCCTGCCATGCCATGCGAATCCAGCCCAAGTAGGTAGTGCCCAAAAGCTCTTACAATTTTTTTTTAAACTTTATGTTTATTGTTTTAAACAAAAACATACAGCAAATTAATACATCACAGAGCACACAACAGCGCAATCACTGAGGGCACCGCTTCTCTTCATACTAACAGTCCAGTCTGTCCAGTGTTATTAAAATACGACATGCGGGGGATAAACAGCTGCGTAATAACGTACTACTCAAAGTCCAGAAATTCGTACGCTGTTTTACAGAGCCCATGAGCTGCGGCTGCATGGTGAAGGTACAGAACACCAACCTCGGACGAGAAAGTCCGAAATTTCTCCTCCTCCTAAATGGAGGAAATAGTCAAGACAATCACGTTCAGTGCTAGTGGTACCAAAATTAGTATCAAATGTCATAAGTAGGTTAATCAGCTGGGTAAACCTAGCGCAGTTAATTTTAACACACATAACTTCTAGTAATACAAATGGAAAAACAAGTACCTATTCGAATACAAGGCTTAACAAGGTATCCCTGTAAATGTATGGAATGAAACAAGTCCCAGAAATGCACGCTGGTGGGTAATCCCCATAACCAATAAGCAAAGAATCATTAGGAACAGTGTTTTGGGGAAATGTCCTCCCCAAGTACAAACCTGCTATAAAAGATGACAGCAGTTCCAAATCCAATTTAGGTAGCTTCATCCTCCGATGAAGAATCCTCCTGGTCTTCGGCGGGTCGCCTCAACGGAGCATACTTTTGGGCCCACTTCAGGATCAGAAAAAAAAATGTACACCCTACCTGGATGCACAATACGCCGTCTGGCAGGGAATACTACCCTGTGGTTGATCCCTGCAGTTCTCAACATAGCTCGCACCCTGTCAAGTTTTTTTTCTTTTTCTTAACAGGTGTCATAGCTTAGATCAGGGTAGATTCTAATGGGCTGTCCATCCTGCAGAAGGGTCCCCTTACTCCTCGACAAGGCCAGTACTGAGTCTCTGCTACCAACTCCCTCGGTAATCAACACAATAGTGCGAGGAGCATCTGGATCGTCCTGTTGTCCACAAGGCATCACTCTACATGCTTTTTGGATGCAAACCTGCTAGTTAAAAGTCTCTCCCAACTGCTGAGTAAGTCACTCCATTAAAAACAGAGGCATGGCAGAGTCCCTTTACGCTCTGTTAATGTTACAATCGCAGAATTAGGTTTGGCCCTCCACTTATACTTTATCCTTCTAGTACCCGAGCTCCTTTTAGTCTTAACCTTTGTAAGTTTAGTGTCCTTTCTATTGTAACGACTGTGCCCGGATGGGGGTCGGGAGGGTAATTGCCATTTCATGTTTATGGTTTTGTTTCTTTTTCTGTTTCCATGTATCAGTGTACTGTTTACTGTTGCACTGTTAAAATGTTGGAGGTGTAATTTCTGTGAAATGTTAACAAAGCTTATTCAATTAAATAAAGAGAGGCCGGTGGTCACCTTCGCTCCCCTCAGGCACTCCAACGTCGGCAGCATAAGCCTCCTGGTTTTCTAGAGTTTCCAGGTATGCCCCGAGATGGGTATTTTCTTTAGTTAACATAGCCGCCATTTCCAATGTAGCATCTGCACATTTTGTGGCCTCCCCAGTTGCTATTTTAACAGTGTCCACCGTAGCTTCCAGTCCCACAACTGTATTAGGCAGATCATCAACCTTGTCCACCAGATCAAAAACGGCGTGAATAAGGCGATTAATGTTAAGTCTGAGTGACTGCAGGGTCTCCTCCGCAGGATCATCGGTTGCTTCTGGTAGTTTGCTTTGGGCTGACCGCGTGGCTAGAGGTCCCGGTGGATTCCTGTTTTTAGAGCCCTCTGCTGCCGATTTGTCCTTCCGAGGGTTATCCATCCTAAGCTCTGGATACTGAACTCTTCAATTATGCACTTTAGAAAAGGCTTCTCGTTTGGTTAGTAATATTTTTAATAAATATTTAACCATCTTAAAGCTAAGCTCTAAACACCTAGCAGCCACCTTGCTTGGACTCCACAGTGGCTCCCCAACTCTTATTATACAGGGGATGTTAGGTAGTCTGTGTGAAATGAGTTGTGTCGGTTCTCAGGACTGCTCCTAGTGGATGAATGTCCACATCGCAAAAGAATACCAGTACAACTGGCACCAACGGGCAGCCTTGCTGGCAGTCACACAAGAAAAGGGCATGGAATGAATGGGACTGGTGTCTGAACTATCCTCACACCTGTGAGGCGGTCTCCTACTGACAGGAGTGCACCACGTTGGCAGTGCAGTCTTTGGGGAAGCTTGCAATGCAGTCACTCATGCTGTACCTGTCATGTGGATGAACAAAGGACTTCAGTCTCGAGAGCTGTCAATCAGACCCTTTTCTGGAGCATTAAAATCTACTACACAATAAGGAATACAAGAAAAAACAGACAAGCAGCACTGTAGACAATGGCAGCACTACCACTCGCTAAAATGGTGACCCGGGTACAGGAAGAAGTCAGCATCCCTGAAACAGCGCTCCTCACTGAGGATAAGGGGACGCTGCATACTGCTGTTTGGCTGGGTTAGGACAGGTGGTAGTGCAGTGAGCACAAAATGTGGGGGAAGGGAGCATCGCAAAGGCCATGCATGCATACATACCACCGCGTATGTGTTTGCACACGTCGCTGCACGCCAGCACCCTCGGGAGAAAAATGGAGGAAAAAATCCCGATCCATCATGGCATCAATGCCAGCCTGCCCCCTCCCTGCAGGTCCATGCACAACAGATAAGGCAGGCCACCTGCCACCTTACTGGTCCTAGGTAGTGCTGGTTAACTAGTAAGCCTGGGGGAATGTTGATGACGGGAAGGGGGAGGGGTGCCGGAGGAGGGACGGACTGGGGACAGAAGATGCAGACACAAAGGTTGAATAAAAAGTGATTTAAAAGCAAACATTTCTATAAGCAAAAAATAAGGGTTCTGGGCACGCTTGCATTACAGTAGCATGAGTAGGAACTCCTATCAATTAATGCAGGTTTGTACTGAATACATTTTTCATTTCTGCTTATAAAGCCGGGGGGCATGATGAACCTAGTGTCCCTTCTGACCTTAAATTTTATTAGAGACACTTAATAAGGTGAAAGTAGGGAGTCAAAAGTCAAAGTGTGGAAAGCTAGCAAACTCTAAGATGGGGACGACACTTTCTCAGTCAGTGATTCTGAGTGGCAATGGGTGCGTCTGGGGACGAGAATATGCACACTTTAATGTCAAAGCAAGCTCCCAAAAATCCAAAGGCTAATGGCCAAGAGGTCCACTTTAAAGCAAAGTAACGTAAATACCTTTCTTTATGCAACATACAGAATAGCAGCCAGACTACCATGAACGAGAAACCTGACCCACTAACAGTTTAGCTTGGATGGCACCTACTATACAGTATCTAGATTTATAATATGGATTCAGGAAATCCTTTAATCTGATTGGTCCAGGACTGTTGCTTAATCAAACATAAACCACAGTATGATGTTGTTTTAAGGAATCTGACCAAATTACACTCTGAAAAATTCACGCCACAGTTTCACAATACCCCAAAGCACAGTAAAACGCAAAACATTTTACGTTTCAAAACAGCCATCTGTTTTCCTTTTCCTTGTCCCCCCCGTCTCACCCTAAAAGAACCCCGGCCCAGCTCGAGCTCCATTACTATCCTTTTTAATGAACTTTACTCCACCCCTTACTCAGAATCAAGACAGTGGTGAGTGGCCAGTCACATCGCTAGTACATGGCCCCGGGGGGGGATGCTAGCATGATGGCAGACCAGGGCTTTTTTCCTACAGTTCCCGGTTTTCTCCCCATGCATGCAGGCTTGCACTGATACAAACACTTGCATGCTAAGCATACAGCGGCTGTCCGTCAGACCTTCTAGGTGCTCCCCCGGCACTGCCACCCAGTCTACACCAGGTGACAGTCAAGTAGCAGGATGCAACATCCTCCCCCCTTGGTGGTGGAGAGCTGTTCTTGGGACTATCAATCCCTCCATCCCCAGGAGTGGAGAGCGGACCCTGAGGCTCTCAATCCCACCTTCCCCTGGGGTGGAGAGTTGCCCTTGGGACTCTCAATCCCTCCTTCCCCAGGGGTGGTGAGCTGTCCTTGGGGCTCCCAACCCCTCTCTCCCCAAGTGTGAAGAGCTGTTCTTGGGACACTCAATCCCTCCTTCCTCAGGGGTGGTGAGCTGTCCTTGGGGCTCCCAACCCCTCTCTCCCCAAGTGTGAAGAGCTGTTATTGGGACACTCAATCCCTCCTTCCCCAGGGGTGGAGAGCTGTCCTTGGGACACTCAATCCCTCCTTCCCCAGGGGTGGAGAGCTGTCCTTGGGACTCTCAATCCCCTCCTTCCCTCTCCGGGGTGGAGAGTTGTCCTTGGGATACTCAATCCCTCTCTCCCTAGGGGTGGATAGCTGTCCTTGGGACACTCAATCCCTCCCTCCCCAGGGGTGGAGAGTTATCCTTGGGACACTCAATCCCTTCCTCCCTCCCCAGGGGTGGAAAGCTATCCTTGGGATGCTCAATCCCTCCCTCCTAGGAGTCTTAATCCCTCTCTCCCTCCCCAGGGGTAGATAGTTGTCCTTGGGACACTCAATCCTTCCCTCCCTAGGGGTGGAGAGCTGTTCTTGGGATGCTCAATCCTCCCAGGGTGGAGAGCTGTCCTTAGGATGCTAAATCCCTCCCAAGGGTGGAGAGCTGTCCTAGGACGCTCAATGCCTCCCTCCCAGGGATGGGGAGCTATCCATGGGACACTCAATACCTCCCCTCAGGGATCTCAACCCTCCCTCCCTCCCCAGTGGTCATGAACTGCCCTTGTGACGCTCCCTACCTCCCTCCTTAAGGGTGGAGAGCTATCCTTGGGAATCACAATCCCTCCCTCCCCAGGGATGGAGAGCTATCCTTGGAATACACCATGCCTCCTCCCCAAGGGGTCTAAATCCCTCTCTCCCTCCCTCCCTAAGGAAAGAGAACTGTCCCCACGTTCAGTCCCTCCCTCCTAGAGGTGAAGAGCTGTCCCTGGGACGTTCAATCCCTCCCCAGGGGTGGTGAGCTGTCCTTGGGACTCAGTCCCTCCCTCACTGGCTGGCTCCCAAGCGACCATTCCTGAACCCAGGTCACTGACATGCTGACCAGTAAATAGTGCTACCACTGTGCTCTCAGTACTGCCCCCCCCCCGCCCCATACCTTTTATTTGTAAACAGCAATTCTCATTTTATAAACAACTAGGGCCAGTCACTCTTTGGCTTCAAAAATAATAATAAAATAATATTAAAATTTTATTTATTAAGCACCTTAACAACCAAGGCGCCTCACAATTCATAAATAAACACACCTTAAAATACTAACACACAAAAATAAAACAATTAAAAAAGAGAACATCAATTAATAAACTCAGCTATATCAATTACCAAAGGCCTGGAGCCACAAATACGTTTTTAGGGATTGTTTAAATCCCTCCACAGTTGTGCACTCCCGAAGCCGACGGGGTAGAGAATTCCAAAGAGTAGGGGCAGCATATTCAAAAGCTCTTGCCCCCAATGTTTTCAAACATACCCTTGGAATCTCTAGCAACCCCTCGTCGGCCGAGCAGAAAGATCATCTGGGGCAGTAAAAATAACAGGAGCTCTTTTAGGTAGTCAGGGCCCTGTCCATATAGGGCCTATTCCTTTTGACAAAATCTTAAAATCTGTTTATTTTTCCCATCTTTCCCTGAAACTGAGGTCAAATCAGCAGGTTTTGTACATAAATTTAGCTCAACATGCGAGAGCTGCATAACAAAGCTAGTGCAAAGTTTTTTTCTTTGTTTGCCTGATAACGTGGTGCAAATAGATGTTTTTTTTAATTAAAATGGACAACCAAGTGCTGGTTTAAAATGACAAATTCCCAAAGTGTTCTCACCGAAAATGGAAAACCACTGGCCCTCAACACAGTCCAGGGTTTGTGGGTCATACTGGATTAGTGTATTTACAAGCACTATATTTATTTTGTTTTTGTTGACCGGGAATAGAGAACTAAACAATTCTGCCTATTTTTAGCTTCTTTGGTGGTGGTGGTGGGGGAGGGGAGACACAGATGCAAAAATCGAGTTGATATACAATCAGGTTAAGCTGTTGGTAATACTTTTAGTGAATGGGGGTAATTTTGGCAAGATAGTGTAGAAATTCCTCTACTCTTTTCGATAAATGCCATGGGAATCTTTAACATCCAACTTAACCACCAGAACAGGCAGATAGCCAGGACCTCGGTTTAACGTCTCATCCAAAAGACAGCACCTTAAGAGTGCAGCACCCCATTTTGCTGCACCACAGTGTCAGTATTGGGATTTACCCCAAGTTCCTGGTGGGGGGCTAGAACCCATAACCTTCCGATCTTAAAACTTCAGAGGCAAGTGCACAACCTGCTAAGCCACTGACACTGACACTGTTAAACCATGGAGATGCGCACTTGAAGTAGCATGGCTTTACCTCATGACTCCAATCGCCCCTCCAGCCTTCATGGTTTAATCCAGCATATCCTACACCCTGTCATGTGTTTTGATTTACTTTTTTTCAGGGAGCTCACACAGAAGCTGATACAGAAAATATAAAACAGCTGTTGATCACAGTCACACAAAGCGCACGCAACAGTTACTAACGTAACGTCACTTGGTGACATCACAAGGTCCTTTGTTTCGTGTTCTGCTTCCTTAACGTCTGTGTGTAGAAGGCACTTGACGTGTCATAACATGACAGGCTCCTCATGAACTGCATTTCGCCTGTCCAACAGCTGTAGCTTCCGTCAAAGTACGGCAGCAAATATTTGGCCACATCCTGTTACGGTTCAGCCATTGAGGTTTTTTTTTTTTTGCAAGTTCAAGGATGATTCCCAATTTGATCCCGATGGAAAAGGAGCGTCTTGGAACTACATGAGATGGGCAGTCACCATGGCAACAAACAAACAAAACCACTCCTGTATCTCAATTTAACAATGTTCCCTTATCTTTAGGTGTCCCATTCCATTCTGCCACCTTCCCAGCCCGTACAGGGCCCAGACATGGGTCCGGCAGGTCCACAAGCGTTGGAATTCATCACACACCAGTAGTCAGTGCCATATTTTTGAAAATTCTGCACAGTACACTGTAACATTCTGCGACTGTATTTTTTCAATATCCACAGCTTACTTTTTACATTCCCTGTCCCACCAGCTGTTGTTTTTAAGTCAGGTACTCACATTATAGCAGGCAGACATGATTGTGCACGAAAGCAGCTCTGAAAAACACAGGAGTGTTTTCCTCTGTACTTCATTGCATTTCTGTGCATTTTCCTGTCTGTATCTGACTTCCCTGACACCTTCTCGCAGTTTCTTCACTTCTGTAGTATTGTGCAACTTAAAGAATACATGTTTGTTTCTTATAACTCACAATTCATGTTCTGTTCCTTCTGGAACAACTGCTCTTTCAGGAATCCCCTGGCACACACCCCTGGACAGAGCTATGATGCCCTCCCCCTCAGGGTCAGGTGGGCTTTATCCCTGAATTCTCCAATTTCGTCAAAACGGCAGACCCACAGGGCTCTAATATACCGGGGTCCTTCACCACAGGCCCCAGTGCCATTCTCCTTGTTTCTCCTCATCAGCATGTCATCAGCATGCTAGGGGTGTTGCCATAAACTTGCACAACAGGGCTTCACCCTTACACCCAGTCGACAGTTTCCCTTCTCTGCCCATCACTGCGCTGTCATCCATGATCACCTAGGTGGAAACACTGCAGGGCAAGCAGTGCCCCCCCCCCGAAAATAACGTCCCCTGCGATGCTCAGTCCTCCTCCCCCTTCCACCTGATCAGCCCTCAACAACCAAGCTCTTTCCAAACTCAGGTCATGAGCGTTGCCAGAAGTAACCCCAACGCTGTACTGATGGGTGAAAAATATTTTTCTGAGCTCTACAGAAGAACAGAAAACTGCCATAAGAGTGTTTCATATTAAGAATCCCCCCAAAACTTTTAGGGCACACATGCAATATCACTACCTGATGCATCGATGGCCCTATTCCAAGAGTGGTGCAAAAAGCTAGGGTGTTCCTGCAGCTGGAGCTGGTTTAAGGCCCTCACAAGGGTGCCCTTTGTAATTTGAGATCTTCATATAGGTCCCACTCCCACGCCACATCCCTCCAGGCCCCGGGCTGCAGAAAGGTCTAAGGCTGTTGCACCGCTGCCAGACTGAGCTGTCCCCAGACTCACCCAACTGATGGCAGCAATACCAGGGGTCAGTAGCAACAGGTGCCCACACAGAACTTTTGTTTACCTTATTCTGCAAGATCGGCTATTAGTAATTTTAGAAAACTGGCTGATGCTATATGGAGGGAAAAAAATAAGCTCATTGGGACTGCAGGAACTTCAGCTGCACGTTTGTTCAGGATCTGCTGCTGGCCACGCTGCCCCCCCATTTGTGTTTTTTTTTTTCCCCATAACCATAAACACTTGTGCCTGGCACATAGAACAGTCAATACCAGGCATTCTGCTAATGAAGAGCCCCACCTTGGTTAGGCAGGAGGGCTGGGATTCGAACACGTGACCAAGCCAGTGTTAAAGGTCAATGCAGTAGGACTGACTAAATGCACTGGGACAGCCATACCCCCCCCCCACCCCCAACACACACAATTCTTTCACTTTGCATTACTAAACATCTGAGGCTGGAGTGCTCCCTGTAAATCATCACTGAGTTTGAAAGCCTTTATAGCTTTTAAATCATCACTTCAGACACACCAGCCGTTTCCCTCATCTACTGGCATCCTAGTCTCCTCTGGGACTTGTGAAAATGTCACTTCCACAACAGTGCCGCATGATAAAAGAAGCCCCTGAAGTGTCAGTCATTATTCCACTACAATCCTCACTTATTCATCTTTCTTAGTTTGAGCGATGAAGTCAGTGAAGCCGCACAGGTGAGAGGAACTGATAAAACTGGAAAAGCGCAGCTGTCAATTTATTTCGGCTGTAGGTTTACGCACAGGACAGAATCCGTGACAAAAGCCACACTTTACATTCATACTGCATCTCACACACACCACAGGCAGTGTTGGCATGAAACATTATGAGCTTTAGGAGCAAAGGGGGGCCCATAAGGGTCATATCTTTAAACTGAGCCCCCCTTCCCATTCTAAGTCAATGGCAGTGATGCGTGAACTACTGGGGCTTACTTCAGAGCTAAGAGGGCCGAGCCCTGGCAAGCCCCCCTGTAATTCCAACACACGTCTTCTACAGCTTCATAAGATTATATGAAAAAGGATATAAAACAACGTGTTCATACTGCCAAGGGAGGGGGTATTCACCAAACTGTGAGGGTACAGAGACAGGGTTCTACTACAAACCCAGTGCTAAGTGGTGCTATTCGACGCTGTGGTGCTAAATTTTAAACGGACACGGTCAGCTTTTTCATTGAATTTTAGGTCATGTGCCTCTATTAACAGAACGAGCAAATCAACTGATCTGACAGCCCCAATATGTGATCAAATGTTTTTTAGCACTATTCCCCAGATGAACAGTCTGACTAACTTCAGCCACTGGCCGGAAGCATCTTGCTGCAGTAAATGGATGTCTGAAACTACGCCCCTGTGTAAGAAATCCGAGTACCGGAAGTGGAAAAACACTAACTTAGAAAAAATGGAATCAAGACCCCGAGCACGCGCATTAGCGGCCACCCTATGGGGCACGCCAGACTCACCCACGGGCACCCTTCAACATTCCTCATACCCCCCCCATTAATCTGTTTCTCTCTCTTCCAACCAGCCCCCCAGCCCGTCACACCAGCATCCACTGGACTCACTCTCTGCTTCCACAAGGTGCCAGCTAGCCGGGTGCAGGACTCCATGGGGGTCGGCATCATCCCACTGCTGAATTTTTCTAGTATTTTTCTTCCTGACCCCAAGTGTGAGAGAAGGCATGCAAGACACCAATGGCGAGCCACGCACGCTTCCGCAGCACCGGGCCAGCCCCGTGATCCGCCCTACGTTATGGGTCCGTTGCACCAGCCCCCAGCCACCGCCAGGGCCAGTCATGCAGCGGACTCCATCCCCACCCCTCCCCGGGAGAGGAGAGCAGTCCTCCGGACATTCTATCCTCTCCCTCCCTGGCCGAATTCCAGCAGGTCCACTGGCACCGCGAACACGGGTCGCTGGTGTGGCAGAAGGTAAGGCACGGATGTCTCAGCCCTCCACGCCACTGGCCGGCTACATTCCTCATATTTTGGCAAAGGACACACTTGTGGTACAAGATCTCCTGCCACCCGCATTAGTAAAGTCACATCATCTCACTACTATACCACGAGAATCTCAATGTCACACACATACGGTACACTAGACTGGGCTCCCACACAAAAACTGTGGGATAGCGTTAATACAAACACCCACAAATACATGAAGCTGCACAGTTAGTGCCTCATGCAGTACAAAGTCCTGCTGAACATGTACCGCACCCCCCCAGAAGCTGCACAAATGGGGACTCTCAGACTCACCTCTATGTACCAGATGTGGGCTAGACGAGGGTACACTCGACAAGGCGCAGTCACTATGGCAAGCAGTCCAAAATATCCTTGACTCTCTTTTAGAACTAGACGCAGCACTTACCAAGGAGGAGTTTATTACGGCTGGATCAGTGGTTAAGGCAGACATTTATAACAGGGGGAACTCTACCCCTACTACTACTATACCCCTAATGTGCACCATGAAGGGGTGCGGGGGGACTAGTCCCTCCAGAGTTTCCCCTCGCTTTAATCACTGGGCTGGATCGCCACATGCTAATGGGACAGGTCAGATCCCATTTCTCCTTAACTGCCATGACCATCAAGAAAATCTTACTGCCTCATTGGCTATAAAGTGAAATACCGTCATAATTCGAACGGCATCAACAGGCGATGCAAATCCTGCAACCAGAGAGGAAGTTTGCCTCTGTCAGGCATGGGGATAAGTCCAGGGGTTCAATTAACTCCATGCTGGGAGTATAGGACTTCCAAAAATGTGGCAGTCATTGACTTCCAAATGTAAAACATAAAATAGATTATTTCCAAAACTGCAGGCATGGAAGTCAAGAAATAGTGGATTTTTTTCCTGAGAGAAATAGTATTTAAGCACTAGTATTTGTATTACCAGCCATAAATTGGTCTTTCATAGAACAAAAACTTCAAAAATGCGGGATCTGGAAAGCAGTTTGACTTCCCAAAAATTGGAATGACTTCCAGATTTTGATTAGATTGCAGCTAATGGAAGTTTTAGACTTCCACTAAAAAATAAACTAACTGAACCCCTGAAAAGAAATGGGAGAGACTAGAAGCCCTACTGTCTACTGTAAATTCTTCTGCCACACATTGGGCTTAAATGTAACAGCAAGTTACACTGTAAAGAAACGCTGCAAACTGACCCTGTACAACATCAGTGTTATGCATGTTAATGTTACTGTATATGTGTATTATTGCCTATGTAATGTTTTTAAATGAAATGTAATAAAGTTTATTCATTTAAAAAAAGTACTGTTACTGTCACCTCATTAACTGCTGTATGCTAATGTAAGCACCTTTCATGATGGTATAAAAAGTTACATCTTGTACTCATTATATGTAGTGCTAGATCTGAAAGGGTGTGTGCATTTGTTATTTTTGGCCAAGGTTTACCCTGCCTTCCATATTTTGGATTTGTTTTTGAGCCCTGCTTTAGCCCTGCTGCACTTGCCTTTGCTGTTCAGCTGCTGGCTCCCGATGACATCACTGTAGGGCAGAGGAGTGACTGACACTGTGCAGTACAGAGCAGTCGCAGCAGTTCTGCAAGCAAAAACTACCTGTACTCAATGTATTTACTGTGTTCCCCCTTTCCCAAGACACCCTGTAAGCAATGCATTATGCCAAAATCCATATGACTTGTCAGTATGTTTTTTTGTAAAATTGACTTACTTCTGCCTCTGTAACAAAATAGGGGCATTGACAGAAGATAAGAGTTGCTGTCAGCACCTTTCCCAGTCCTTTTGACTTTCATGCATAAATTACCCCATTTTGTGAAAGACAGAAGAGGAAACGTACAAGAACAGTAGGTAGAGTTTCAACTGCTAGGAAATAAATCTTATAAAAGAGAGCAATATTTTGTTGAGAGAGAGAGACTGAGGAGTGACACAAACAGTTTTACAGAAAAACATACTGACAAGGCATTTGGATTTTGGCACAAAACACTGCTAACAGGGTGTCTTGGGGAAGGGGAACACAGTATGTACATTGGGTGCTGGTAGTTTTCTCTTGCAAAACTGCTGTGACTGCACTGCACTGCAGTGTGAGTCGCTCTTCTGCCCTATAGTAATGTCAGCAGTACAGCCCTGGGTCCACAGAAATACCATGCTTGCTGCAGAAGTTCTGGTACACCCTGAAGTTTTTAGCAGCTTAGAATGCAAAAACTAACTGCAGAGGACAGTAATGAAATACAATTCCAGAATCAATGCAAGAAGGGATACTTTATGCATGAAAGTCAAAAGGACTGGGAAAAGTGCTCTTTAATGTGTCTGTACTGCTATGTAGCCAAACCAATAAAACAGTTTAACAAAAAAGAAAAATGCAATTAGAGCAGTTTCTGGAAAGGAATTCAAATAAGCAAATATCAACAGACTGCAACGGCATGTTTCCCCCTGCACTCTGACTGCCAGGCCACCTGTAAATAATGTACGACCCTCTGGCATTCTATCACAACTGCGATCCCGACAATGACAAAGCCTTAAAAACAGCTCCTCTCTCATTGGGTGCAGGAATAATTTCATACAGTATGTTCCACTGCCATGTATTTAGATATACTGTAATACCAGTAAACTGATGGAACAGAAGCCATTTGTTAACCGTGTCCCAAAATGGCAGGCTTCTGCATGGATATGAGATAAGAAGAAGCTCAGAGCTTCAGCACGCACGCAATACTGAATTCATGTTCCTGGTAACAGTGTCTTCTACTCTAACGCACTGCGGCCCCTGGGCTTCTGAAGTCAATCAGGCAACAACTGCTCTCTATCAACCACTGAAGTTTTTTGGTACCCTAGAGGTATGTACTGCACCACCATCTGGGAGACAGACGTTCGTGGGTGCACCCCCCCCCCAAATCCCAAGCTGAGGCCAGGTAGGAGTCAGATCGGATGTGCCACAGAGATTTGAATACAGTGACACTGGCCTCAGCTAGGATGGTAAATGCTCCTTCACCAGCCCCAGAGCCCAAGAAAAGGGAAAATGGGGCACAGAAGGTTTTTTTAACTGATTCAAATTCTTCCCAACGTTCCTCCCATTCCCCCGTCCCTCCCCAGTACTGTTCTAGATGCATCAGAACTCCAGACACTGGCCACAAAAGGCACAGAAACATAGAAATGTGCCATCAGAAAAAGGCCTTATGGTCTATGAAGTCTTCCCACTGTGGACATCTATGCTCTATAGAGGTTCATGTCCACCCACCCCATTGCTACCCTTACCAGCCCCCCTAGGTTTATCCCATCCTTTCTAAAAGCTCTCTGCAGTTTGTGTTAACCAGCATCTTCAGAAGCTTATTCCACCCCTCCCCCGCCCTTTCTATAAAGTAGTACTTGCTAGCGCCTCTCCTGAATCTACCCTCCAACAGTTTGCTGCAGCTCCCCCTTGTGGTCATATAACCAGTGGTTTTGAACAGCTCACTTGAGTCCACCTTATTCGTGCCTTTCATGTACCTGAATGTTTCATCAATCGCAGCTTGGTCTCCAGCGCATACATGTTCAGGCTTTCCAGTCTCTGTTCATATGTCTTCCCCTCTTGGCCCCATATCATTGTGGCTGCCCCCCTCTGCATATGCAGGAGGTCCTCACCAAGACCCAGACAAGTCCTGCATGCTGCCCTGCTGCAGAGGGTGCTGAAAAGCAGCACGACTCCACCAGCACTCCTCAGAGTACGAGTATTTTATTTATTTAGTTTTTGTTAACCGGGTTAGGTTCGCTAGCCAAAGTTGACTATTTTCAGGCACGACACGGGAGAATACATACATATCACCTCCAAGAGGCATGCACTATCCACCGTCCAGCTGAGTGCGACACCAGAGGTCACCCTTGAACCCAGGTCTCCAATATGGATGACAGACTGCCACGGAGACGACCTTTGCACTTGGAACGGCTGGATTGACAGCTGACTCGCAGTGTGATACACAGTTTTTAAAGAGGGGCTCTGTGGCATTAGAAAAACATCTGTAGAGGGAGGCATCTGCTCTTCTGCCTTCAGACTGGAGGAGGTGCGCAGTCATTGCAACCCCTTGAAGTGGGGAACACTTGTATAAATGTGACACCAAGGACAAAAATAATGGTAGAAAAGGGTCCAAACAGCCCACTCAGGGCTTGGTGTCTCTCTCTAAACATCTTATACACTAGGCGTTCAGTATGGCCTCGTGAGTGCAGTGTAGAGCTGTGACCCAGAGATCCAGGTTTGAATCCCACAACCATCTGTTTGTGATTCTTAGTAAAGTACTTAACCTCCCTGTGCTGAACTTTTCAATCATTTATGAAGAATAACAAAATCTAAGAGCTGGTACTCTTACTGTTCAGACTCTTACTGTTCAGTGCTCACGTCAGTAATGAGGATCATAAGACACGACAGAAGCACTGGATGTTTACCAGCCTGCACGTCACTAGATATGTTAGCGAGGGAACTGCCATTTCTAGGTGGGGGAGCTCTGCTGCAGTGTTCAGTAGAGAAAAGAGGTCTTTGAACACCCACGGGCACAATCTCAGACTGACATAAGGAAAGTTTAAAAAACACGTGAGGAAGCATTTCTTTACCAAGAGGGTGGTGAGCCAGTGGAACAGACTGCCCAATGACAGATCTATCCCAGACAAAGGCCCAAGTGCTATACAATGTCTTTTGCTCAGTATTCATGAAGGAAGACGGAGGGTCTCTGCCAGATAGCGAGGAGAAGTCTTCCAACATGGGTGAAGGAAAAATGCAACAGGTAGAGAGCACAGTAGACAAGGTCCGCAAGAGACTTGCAGCCCTTAGACTGGACAAAACACCAGGTCCCGATGGTGTGCACCCCCGAGTGCTTAAGAAGCTGGGGCTAGAACTGGCAACACCTTTAATGGATTTTTCTGGTGTCCCTGAAGACACAAGAAGTCTTTGGGACTCGAGATGTGTGGATGTGGTCAAACTGCACAAGGGTGGAGACAGGAAGACCCAGATTACTACAGCCCGGTCAGTCTTTCCTCAGTTGTTGGGAAGCTTCTGGAAACTGGTCAAGGAAAGGGTGGTGGATTATCTGAAGACCCAAGGGTTTCAGGAAAGGCAGCAGGATGGATGCAAGGCAGGAAGATCATGCCAACCCTACCTGTTGGTATTCTCGGACTAGGTAATGAGGGCAGTGGAGAAGGGGGTGGTAGTCAATGTGTTCTATCTAGACTTCAGCAATGCCTTCATTCGGTTCCACACAGAAAGCTATTCAAAAAAGCTGGAGAATCAAGAGGTGGAGCAAAGCTGGATTGGGGGGCTGGTTAGGGAGAAGAATGCAGCAGATGGCGATCAACATGATCAGATCAGTAAACAGGGACGTTACAAATGGGATGCCACAAGGGTCAGTGTTGGACTCCAGCCTATTCAATGTGTTCATCAGAGACACTGGGGTGCATATCCAGGGTAAAATGTGCTTCTATGCAGAGGACACAAAACTGTGGCAGAATGGTAAGAAAGAAGGGGGTCGGCGAACTGCAGAAGGACACTGGAAAGAAACATAGAATTTGACGGCAAATAAGGACCACTTGGCCCACCTAGTCTGCTTCCCTACCTACTGTTATGCCGCAGACCCTACTTGGTCTCTGGTTTTACCCTTCCTTTCTTAACCACTAAGGTTCCCTTATGCCTGTTCCATGCATTCTTTGAATCCTGCTACAGTTTTTGCCCCCACCACCTCCTCTGGGAAGCTGTTCCAGGCATCCACCATTCTTTCTGTGAAGAAGTACTTCCTCATGTTTCTCCTAAATTTACTCCCCCCCCTCCAGCTCATAGCCTGACCCCTTGGTTCTTGAGCTTCTTTCTTATGCTTTCTAAAAGGTGCTTCAAAGTCTGGCAACTGATGTTTAACACCAGAAAGAGTAAGGTGATACACACTGGCAAAAAGAACCCCAGCACAAACTACAGGACGGGAGAGATCCAGACAGCCACAATGACAGAGGAGGGAGACCTGGGGGTTATCATCAGTAACAGTCTCAGGGCCTCAAGTCAGTGCAACAAAGCATACAGTAAAGCAGTGAGGATGTATAGGGAGGGGACTGGACACTTAGCCAGACGAGGGAGGTGACTGCCTCTGTACGGGTACTCGTAAGGCCCCAGCTGTAGTCCTGTGTCCAGTTCTGGAATCTGTATCTGAGAAATGAAAGGGATACAACTGAGGCAGCGGAGTGCAGGGTCAACAGAATGATCCCAGGGCAGCAGGACAGATCCTACAAGGATATGCTGGTGGATCTGAATGTACACTCTGGAGGCCGGGGAGAGATATGATCAAGACCTACAAATTGCTAAGGGAGATAAACAAGGTAGACAGTGGATCACTTCACGAGGTATAACACCATTATGAAAGGTCATGGATGAAGGCTGGTCGGGGGGGGGTTTAAAAGGGATATCAGGAAGTCATTCTTTATCAAGAGGGCAGTGGAAATGAAAATTACGTACCTACCGTAATTCTTGATCTTCTTGGATGAGTCTCCACCACTCATTCACACTATTGGGATCTGCACCGGAGGCACTAGGACCCATCGGGAGCAAACTTTTTGCTGGAGGGTCGGCGCCAGAGATGGCGCCGCGAGGAACGGCGCCACGAGCCCTAGCTCATGCAGTAACGACTATCTCGGCGTCGACCCTCCAACCGCCTCAGTACCTTTTTTACCAAGGAGGTGCAGCGTAACTAACCTAGAAGGGTAGCCTAACCTAAAAACCGGACATAAGATAGTCCGGGCGACCTGTGTAAGAAGGGTCAATAAAGAAGTCTTCACGGCCTAAAGATTTGAGGGAGTGAAGACCAACAAGAAAGGTGAACTCGGGGGATGGAGGGTGGGCGTGTGAATGAGTGGTGGAGACTCGTCCAAGAAGATCAAGAATTCTGGTAGGTACGTAATTTTCATATCTTCCTGGACATAAGTCTCCACCACTCATTCACACTATTGGGAGAGTACCGAGCTAATAATCCCCCCGAGAGGGCAGCAGGAAAGACCAAGAGCTCACGTTTCTAGGACAGAAGTCCATTGAGGATGGCTCTGCCAAAGGAAGAATGTCGTCTGGCATGGACATCTAGTGCATAATGTTTAACGAAAGTATGCACTGAGCTCCAGGTGGCCGCATTGCAGATGTCTGCAATGGGCACGTTGCGGATTTCCGCTAGGGATGCCGCAACCGCTCTGGTAGAGTGTGCGTAAACTCTACCCTCCAACTTAACCTGCGCCATGGAATAGCAGTGACGAAGGCACGCCACTAGCCATGATGAGATACATCTGATAGAGACAGGTTGACCCAGCCGGGTCTCACTGAAGGAAACGAACAGTTGCTGAGCTTTGCGAAAATCCTTGGTTCTATCTAGATAGAAATGCAAGGCCCTCTTAACATCCAAAGAATGAAGAGAACGTTCACCTTCATTTTGGAAGACCGCAAAATAAGAGGGAAGGACGAAAGGTTGGTTTAGATGAAATTCTGACACAACCTTAGGAAGAAATTTAGGATGAGTACGAAGAACTACTTTGTCCTTATGGAACACAGTATACGGAGGGTCTGTGACCAGGGCATGTATCTCAGAGACCCTATGGGCTGAGGTAATGGCCACTAGGAAGGCAGTCTTCCAAGTGAGAAATTTTAGCTCACAGGTAGCCAGAGGTTCGAAAGGTTTCCGAGTAAGCATGTCTAGCACAAGATTAATGTCCCAGGCTGCGAATGGACATCTTGTAGGAGGTCTGGTATGCAGAATCCCCTTAAGAAATCTCTTAACCATAGGTAACTGAGCCAGAGTTAAGGAAATAATGGGCTCATGATATGCTGAAATGGCACTAAGATGAACTTTGACTGTAGAGTACTGCAGACCCAAATCTGAGAGGTCCAAAAGGTACTCCAAAACCTTATCTGGTGGACAGGAAAAGGGATTCAAAGAGGACTTTGCACACCAGAGCGAAAAACGCTTCCACTTGGCTGTGTAAGTTTTCCGAGTGGCTGGCTTCCGTGCAGCCAGAAGAATATCTGAAACTCTTCGAGAGACATTGAACCAGTTTACTTCGACCTCTTCAGGAGCCAAGCATGAAGGTGAAGTGATCTCAGGTTGGGATGGACCACCAGTCCCTGAGTCAAAAGGTTCATCTGCAGGGGAAGTGGTCTCGGAGGAACTGCCAACATATTGTTGAGCAGTGGAAACCACAGCTGCCGAGGCCAAAAGGGAGCAATGAGAATCATTTTGTCCCCTGGATTCGAACTTGAGGAGTACCTCTGAATTAGAGGAAGAGGCGGAAAGCAGGAAAGAAAGCGCTTTGTCCACCGCAGCCTGAACGCATCCTGACAGAAAATGCCAGGCCCTGGATTTCTGGAGCAGAAGAGAGGCGGTTTATGCTGAGTGGGGATGCAAAAGGTCCAGGTCTGGAGTTCCCACTCTTCAAATAGTGACTGAACTATGGTTGAGTCGAGAGACCACTCGTGAGGGTCTGTCTCTGTTCTGTTGAGACGGTCTGCCAGTTCGCTCTGAACACCTGGCAGGTAGACCGCTGAATTAGAGCCTCGGGCTCCAAGCACCATTCCCATACCCTCATCGCTTCTCTGCATAAGGGGTAAGAGTGAGCACCGCCCTGCTTGTTGATGTAATACATCACTGCTTTGTTGTCCGTTTGAAGGAGAATGTTCTTGTGACACAGAATGTCCTTCAAAGCTCGGACCGCATAAAGGACGGCTCTCATTTCTAGGACGCTTATGGAGCTGGGACTCGATTTGAGTCCACGCACCCTGAGTGGAGAGCCTGACAGGAGCTCCCCACCCCAGTAGGGATGCGTCCGTGGTAATGGAGATCTGATGGTCCAGAGGAGCAAAGGGATACCCCTCCAGGAGATTGCTCTCTTGAGACCACCAGGTGAGTGACCTCCTTAACGGTTCTGTCACCTTGATGAGATGGGACTGCGGGTGAGTGGTTGGGGACCACTGAGTACTGAGCATCCACTGGGTGGTTCTCATGTGCAGATGTGCTAGGGGTACAGTGAACACTGAGGATGCCATGAGGCCTAGCATCCGTTGCATTGAGAGAGCTGTGACTGAGCTGTTTTCCCGATGTGACGGGCCATCTGAAGGATATCGTTCCTCCTGTCTTCTGGAAGAAAAGCCTTCGCACAGGAGGTGTCCAGAAGAGTCCCTATAAAAAGGAGCCTCTGGGAGGCTGCAGTTCGCGATTTCTTGAGGTTGAGCAGAACTCCCATGGGCCATAAGGAAGCACGAGGCCGTCTCCACGGCGTCCAGAGTCCCGTGCCTGGAAGGGCTTTAAGCCAATCGTCCAGATAAGGAAACACCTGAATTCTGACCTTTCTGAGGTGCGCTGCGAGAACTGCACAACATTTTGTAAAAACTTGCGGCGCCGAGGATAGCCCAAAGGGCAGAACTCTGAACTGATAGTGCTGTCCCAGAGCCACAAACCTCAGGAATTTGTGATGCCTCGGGTGGACAGGAATGTGCTGGTAAGCATCCTGCATATCTAGGGAGGCTAACCAGTCATGTTGGTGGAGCAGAGGTAACAGGGTTCCCAGAGAATATTTGAATTTCTCCTTGGGGAGAAATTTGTTTAGCT
This sequence comes from Neoceratodus forsteri, assembly GCA_016271365.2. NCBI lineage: Eukaryota > Metazoa > Chordata > Ceratodontiformes > Ceratodontidae > Neoceratodus > Neoceratodus forsteri. The sequence continues at coordinate 550,250,406 of JADMNL010000022.1, read as the reverse complement.
TTCTGAGATCTAGAATGGGGTGATTCGCCGGACTTCTTTGGAACCAGAAAGCAATGGGAGTAGAACTCGTGTTTCTCTGCTGCAGTGGCTCCACTTCTATTGCCCTGTTGCTCAGAAGGCCCGGAATCTCGGGCAGCAGAAGGTCTGACTGAAGGGTTGACAGCCTGGGCTGCCATTTGGGATTATCCGAGGGGCCTCACAAGATTGAGTGAATACCCCTTGCGAATTATCCGAAGGACCCATTTGTCTGAGGTTATGGATTTCCACTGGTTGTAGAAGTGCATCAGATGACCTCCCACCGGAAAGGAAAAGTCCACCTCGGGCACCTGAGATGGAACTTGGGCCGGCAATTCATAAGAAAGCACTGGGCACTTTGGGCCCTTGCGCTTTCTATTGCGCCTTCTTTTGAGGTTGGGCAGGTTGGTTCTTATGGAAACTTCCTCTGCCTCGAAAGGACTGGCGGTTATGAAACTGTCGTTTACTGGCATGCCCTCGAGACAGGGCAGGAGGAGGTCGAGCCAACTTAATGGCTGACCTAGTCTTTTGTGTAGCTTCTAGAGCTTGCTCTACCTGAGGAACAAAAAGATATGCACCGTCAAAGGGCAATGCCATCACCTGCTGCTGCACGTCATTCGTAAAGCCCGAAGTGCGCAGCCAGGAATGACGCTTGCGCAATACCAGCAGCCGCTGAACGGAAGCAGTGTCAAAAGCATCCATGGCTGCTTTAACCTGCTGGTTATTAGATTCAATACCTCTGGTAATGGTTTGAAGAAGCTCTGGCTTTGAATCCGACTCCGGCAGGGCTTCAACCATCTGTTTAATAGAATGCCACAGGATATACTCATACTGAGAAAAATGTTTTTTGGGAGATGCTGTAGCCGACAGGGGGATTGGGCACCCCCGTCAGCACACAACGAAAGTGGCGGGGGGGCAAGAGCCAAGGGAGATTGGGCACCCCCCTTGGCACATAACAAATGGGGTGGGATGCATTATGCCGACGGGGATTGGGCTCCCCATTCGGCACATACATAGGGACACGGCATGCCGACAAGAGGGATTGGGCATCCCCGGAGTTGGCATTGTGCCACCATTTGTAATCTATTTTTCATCAGGGAAAGCACATCGGGAGGTCTGCTGCGTATGACTAGCTTTGCTCGTATTGCAGCGGACCTTTTGTTAGATGTGCTTGCCACATTATGTATTCCTGGTGTGGCGCTGGCATGCAGACTGACTGGGGAATGAGGATGCACCTACTGATGCGCGCCTGCATTCGCCCAACAGTGACCACGCCTCCAAATCTGCTACATTACGAATACATTATATGATCACGAGCCAACATAAAAAATAAAAAAAGTAACACCAGGCTCAAAATCTCTCCGTCTGGCAAAGACAATGGGGAGGGGGGAAGGAGAAGCTACCCAACACTGTCCAGGACCTACAGGAACTACAAGTACGGAAGCTTTTTAGGACAAAAGGTCTAAAGCAAAGCTAAAAAACACACGTAGTTCCAGCAGGTGAAGGAACTACTTAACCATGATTACATACAAACGTATTCATTTTTTCATATCTATCAATTATTTACATTGTTAAAAAACACATTAACAAAAAAGCCATTTTATAAGCACAATAATACACGCTAGGGGGTACATCCAGCTAGATCCACGCATTTCCCAGATGACTGCATGTCAGTATAGCCCGACATACACCCTGTTGTGTGTTATTGCTTCCATATTTTCCAGACAATGCTGTCTTTCCCACTTCCTACAAGAATTATAACTGGAACTGGCCAGACTCCAATCTCATAATCTTGCCAGAAGGTATCAATTTCTGGCCTTTCCAGTCGTTTTTTTTTTTTTTTTTTAATACTTATTTGTCTCTGCCATCACCAGAGCTGCCCGATTCGGCTGGGTGACCTCCCAGCCCCATCTGCAGGTTCTTTAACACTTACCACCCATTGCCAGCCAGGCAGGACCCTCCAGGCCTGTTGGTGGTTGTCTTCCTGTTGGGATACACCCTGATGCTTGAAGCCAGTCACTGTGGCAGTGTGTGTGTGTGTTGGGGAGGACTGCCCTTCATCACACTGCTCGCTACCGGGGTTTTTCATCCTGTTACTCCCAGTTCCTAGGACGTCGACACTCAGGAGGCGTCCACGTGTGCTGATGCAGAATGCGGGTGGCATCCTCCTCCTCCTCTGGCTCCGTTGTATAGCCACCCATGGTCCACCAGGTGGCAGCAGCATGGCATGGGCAGCAACTCTCCCTCCCTGAACCAGGAGGCAGACCTCTCAATCCTCACTGCTCCCCCCAGCCCTCCAGCATCCGGGGCTTGTTCCTGCACCCAGGTTGCCAGCACAGTGCACGGTACCCCTGTCACTGTGCCAATGGGCTTGCCTGGACATACCAGTCTTTATTCCTGATGACATTTGCATGGAAACAGGCTCTTACCAACTCCGACTGCATCTGCGCCGGCTGCTTTCCTGCCAAAGCCATAACCATCGGTGACATCACAGCCTGCTGCCACGGAAAATGATCCTGATGTCAGAACCAGAGGATTACGGCTTTAAGGCAGGAAAATCAGCCAATGCAGAAGAAGTCTAAAGAGGAAAGATCCAGTTTTCATAAAAATGTCTTCAGTAATTTAAAAAAAAAATGTCATGAAATTTAAATTTTGGAGGACTTTTGTGCAGTCACGTTCTACTGTGCCAAATGTGAATGATCTGCTTGTGACATCACTCTGTTGCCGTGGAGAATCAGTTGCTGGAAACCTGAAAATATCTTTAAGGTGTTGGACTTGTGGTTAGGGCAGACCCATGAATCCGAAGATTCCCAGGTTCAAATCTCACCTCATTCACAGACTCACTCACTGTGTGTAACCTAAAGTCAGTCCCCACCCAGCCGGCCCACCAGTGCAGCAGTAGTGCTACTGCTCACAACGCTGACAACCTGGGGTTCGGGAACGAGCCTGGTCCATAGGAGGGCCAGATGGAGGAAGAGCACTCCAGGGAAGGAGAGTGTCGCGTCCCACTACTTTACTGCCACCTGGATGACCACAGATGGTGGTGCAGGGCATGAGAGACTGGTAGGTGGAGACTGTTGGAGCGCATCAGTGGTTGGCTGCATCAGACCTCACCGGCAGCCTATCCTGATGTGTGCTTCTGGTGGGGGGTGGTGAGAACAGCAGAAAATGGTGCAGGACTGGGAGAAAGAAAACCTTTAACAGCCCACTATGTCCCATACTGGACTCATGCCACCATCCCCTGGGGACACTACCAGTCTTCACCCCCGCCGTGGGTGGCCAGATTGATGCAGGAAATAAATGATGTGGAGCTAAAGGCACACCTGGCCTTGGGGGGTGTGGTAAGCTAGGGGGCCGCACAATGGTGTGTCACAGATGGGCTGATGGTACCAGGAGGATAGATGGTGGAGTCTTAGCCGGACAGAAACTCAGTAACTGGTGGTAGGAGGTCCCACTTGTGACCAACAAGATAAAACAAAGTCAACAGAAAAAAAAACTGAGTCCTTGAACTCCTTCAGCTGCATTCTATTCCAGTTGTAAACCTGCATAGCACCAGTCTCCCAAACCAGGGCTTGACAAATCCCATAGCCTGACAACCACTTTTTAACTGATAACAAGCAGTCTGACATGTACTGCTTGTCCCATGGACTACCAAAGTGCAGTGTTTTTTTTTTTTTTTTAGGTTTTATACCTGTTTTTCCATTGTATTACCCATCACAGCCCAGTCAGTCACCACCTGATGTCCGCAGTTGTTGTCATGCGACACCCTGCCCTGGCACTTGCTGGAATGCATGCGTGCCACATGCCCGACTGTAACAGTAACGGGCAGTCGGGCACTCTGATGGAATACGAGCAGACAGCAAGGAGAAGCCCCTCAGAGAAAATGCAATCGCGATTGGCCCTACACAGCCAGACTGACAGGCTATGCAGTGTACAGCTGAGGGCAGACTGCCTGTCAGTCCTGGCTATTGGCCATCATGTTTGGGGGCAGAGCTGGAAGTGTCAGTAGCCTGGTGCGCATTGGAAGAGGCGCCATTTTGCTACTGACACATCCAGAGGAGAGACACGTTTACGTTGGCTTCTCAGAACACTGTCGTCGTCCCTTGTATTTCAGCAGCATTTGGGCTGTCACCTTATCTACTTATAAATATAACATGCTTGTTCGCTACCAGTACCCTGCACTGCAGGAAACTTAAAAAAAATATATAAAAGGCATTGGGTCAGGACTGAGGGAGCAGGAACTTAATTAGGATCTGAAGACTGGTGGGGGACACGAGAGATCATAGCTAGGAAGACAGAGGAAGCTCAACTAGTACTGAAAGGCATCTGGCCTGGGGGATAGTCTCTGTCTCAATATAATCTGCAAAAATATATATAAAAAAGTTTAGTTTAAAAAGAAAAAAACCAAGGGAAAAGCACACTGAATACAAAGGGCTGTGCCTCTCTGTGTTGTGTCTGAGATTGTGTGGATTGGCCAACTGGGGAGGAACTCAGAACATTACATAACTGAATGTAAATTAATACAGAAAGAAAAAAGTTATTAAACTGGGAACAGGACTCCATATCTCTGCTGGGATATCCTGGGTAGCACCAGTCCCCCAAACTGGGAACAGGACTCCACAACTCAGCTAGAATATCCTGGGTAGCACCAGTCCCCCAGACTGGGAACAGGATGCTACATCTCAGTTGGGATATCCTGGGTAGCACCAGTCCCCAAACTGGGAACAGGACTCCACATCTCAGCTGGGATATCCTGGGTAGCACCAGTCCCACAAACTGGAACAGGACTCCACATCTCAGCTGGGATATCCTGGGTAGCACCAGTCCCCCAAACTGGGAACAGGATGCTACATCTCAGTTGGGATATCCTGGGTAGCACCAGTCCCAAACTGGGAACAGGGCTCCACATCTCAGCTGGGATATCCTGGGTAGCACCAGTCCCACAAACTGGAACAGGACTCCACATCTCAGCTGGGATATCCTGGGTAGCACCAGTCCCCCAGACTGGGAACAGGATGCTACATCTCTGCTGGGATATCCTGGGTATCACCAGTCCCCAAACTGGGACCAGGACTCCACATCTCAGCTGGGATATCCTGGGTAGCACCAGTCCCACAAACTGGAACAGGACTTCACATCTCAGCTGGGATATCCTGGGTAGCACCAGTTCCCCAGACTGGGAACAGGATGCTACATCTCTGCTGGGATATCCTGGGTAGCACTAGTCCCCCAAACTGGGAACAGGACTCCACATCTCAGCTGGGATATCCTGGGTAGCACCAGTCCCACAAACTGGAACAGGATTCCACAACTCAGCTGGGATATCCTGGGTAGCAACAGTCCCCAAATTGGGAACAGGACTCCACATCTCAGCTGGGATATCCTGGGTAGCACCAGTCCCCCAGACTGGGAACAGGATGCTACATCTCAGTTGGGATATCCTGGGTAGTTCCAGTCCCCAAACTGGGAACAGGACTCCACATCTCAGCTGAAACATGCCAGGAAGCACCAGGCCCCCAGACTGGAAACAGGTCACTACATCTCAGTTGGGATATTGTGGGTAGTTCCAGTCCCCAAACTGGGAATAAGACACTACATCTCAGCTGCTAAATTGACTAAAATGAAATAAATCCCATGAGGAATACAAACATATTTTAAATGTAACTCAGGAAGGGAGGGTGATAGCCAAACCATAGTACATTGCAGGTACCCACCTTCAGCACTAGATATTTAACTAAATCTCTCAGGTTGCTAGGGAGTCCCTGGTGGTTTCAAAAAGCATTTGATATGTAAACACAACTAACTGGACAAGAATGTCAAGCACTTAAGCTGCCTAACCCACATTTCCCTAGGTAAATTATGAGGTCGGACTCGTTATACAGTATAGGCATACTGTTCTCTGCTCTGCCCTAAGTGCTGGAAGCCATAAGGCGTGACTAAAAGGACAAACTGAAAGCAGCCGGTGTATCTGCTATGCACCTGTTCCACAGGAACCATACAACTCTGCAGTTTTGCCGTTTTATTCGCTCTGAATCGTATGGCCCATACTTAAAGGAAAATTCAAATTTATGTTTTTTAAAGAGCAGCTGTCTACCATAATCAATGAGAGAATATGATTTTGAAATTTCAAGTCTTATCCCCCCCCCCCGGACACAAAATAATACATTTTTACCAAAATATTTAAAAGAATCTGTAATGCCATAAACCTGTGAAGTCTGATATTTCTGAAAAACATCTGGGAAGAATAGTTCATAATACAGTAGTGAGAAAATAGACCTGCTCACTGCATACTGATGTAAGTATTTATTGCAAATTGTTGATATAGGCCACTGGAACTTACAAAAAAAATAAAATTGACATCTACTCATTAAATAACCACATTTGTAACAACAATATTTCAGGGTATGAAATAAGCTAAAAAAATTGATTAGCAGTTTTGCACGCTGAAGTGCGCATCCGCTTGAAAATGCTTAGCAGCTGACACAGAACAGTTAGCACAACCTAAAATTATATATATATATAATATATATATATATATATATATATATACATATATATATATATATATACATATATATACATATATATATATATATATATATATATATACATATACATATACATAATATATATATATATATATATATATATATATATATATACATATATATATATATATATATATATATATATATATATATATATATATATATATATATATAACACACACACACACATTTATTTATTTATTTATTTTTTTAAATTAAATTTGCCTACTATGCCATGGGCCCATTCAAACAAATGGTGAGAAGTCTACTGTCACTCATGTCTGGAAATGGTTAGTATTACCCCCCCCTCCCCGTTTTGCATGGCATTCGCTACGCTATACCACCTATTTAATACACTGCATCTACTCTGCCAAATGAAGTAATACAAAGTTATTCCTTATATCATAGGATTCTTTTTAAGACATACGTACACTGCATCTATAAACAAAATATGTTTCTCTAGGTGTGACAGCAGTGCTATCGAGATATGTGTCCTTGGGGGGTGTGGTAAGCTAGGGGTTAATCCGGTTCACATGTGGCTAAAAACATTTGATGCTTTTCAGCCAAAATAGCTAAGAGCTTTTAGACCTTAGCGTTAGCCCAGGAGAGCTGAGTCAGTTCACTTTATTTCTTTAATATTTAAAAAAATAAATTGTTAGCTGTAAGACATAGTGTAATTACAGAAATTAGAGAGAACTGTGGTCTTTTCCTTTATAAATACAGTGTGAAGTTTCAGAAAAAAAATGTATTACAGCTAATATGAAAATATATTGAAGAATATATTTGGTTTAAAGACACACACTGTATAGCTGTGTCTTAAAGAATCCAATTCTCCGAAGAATGAATCTGCATTACTTGACTTGTGAGCGAATATATTTTTTTAGAATGTTTTACTTAATTATTAGGCTTTGATTAATCCTGATCAAGAGGTTAGTTCCAAACCATGAAATTATATGATTTTCTCGACATACCAACAGCCTGTATCAAGCAGTCATATTTTTTACAATAAATACTTAAAACTTTAACCAGTGAGTAGGCCTTTATTCCCCTTCTAGTGTGGCATAGTTAGCATCGAGGGTCTGGAGCACATACTTCCCAGTAGTTCTCTTTTCTATTTCAGGTACTGAGGCCCACACTGTTCCCTTCTGCAACTGCCATATAGTGCTTTCATACACTCTTGGGAGTAGGCGTGGGAAAGGAGCAGTACATTCTGGGGAGTAGGGTAGGCGGGAAAGGTGCAGGACATTCTGGGGAGTAGGGGTGGTAAAGGAGCAGTACATACTGGGGAGTAGCGGGCGGGAAAGGAGCAGTACATTCTGGGGAGCAGGGTGGACGGGAAAGGAGCAGTACATTCTGGGGAGTAGGGGTGGTAAAGGAGCGGTACATTCTGAGGAGTAGGGGTGGGAATGGAGCAGTACATTCTGAGGAGTAGGGGTGGGAAAGGAGCGGTACATTCTGGGGAGTAGGGGTGGTAAAGGAGCGGTACATTCTGAGGAGTAGGGGTGGGAAAGGAGCAGTACATTCTGGGGAGTAGGGGTGGGAAAGGAGCGGTACATTCTGGGGAGTAGGGTGGACGGGAAAGGAGCAGTACATTCTGGGGAGAAGGGGTGGGAAAGGAGCAGTGCATTCTGGGGAGTAGGGGTGGTAAAGGAGCAGTACATTCTGGGGAGTAGGGTAGCGGGAAAGGAGCAGTACATTCTGTGGAGTAGGGGGTGGGAAAGGAGCAGTACATTCTGGGGAGCAGGGTGGACGGGAAAGGAGCAGTACATTCTGGGGAGAAGGGGGTTGGAAAGGAGCAGTGCATTCTGGGGAGCAGGGTGGGTGTGGAAGAGCAGTACATTCTGAGGAGTAGGGGTGGGAAAGGAGCACTGCATTCTGGGGAGCAGGGTGGGTGTGGAAGAGCAGTACATTCTGTGGAGTAGGGGGTGGGAAAGGAGTAGTACATTCTGGGGAGAAGGGGGTGGGAAAGGAGCAGTGCATTCTGGGGAGTGGGGGTGGAAAAGGAGCAGTGCATTCTGGGGAGTGGGGGTGGAAAAGGAGCAGTACATTCTGGGGAGTAGGGTAGCGGGAAAGGAGCAGTACATTCTGTGGAGTAGGGGGTTGGAAAGGAGCAGTACATTCTGGGGAGTAGCTGAACATTCTGGGAGGTAAAGGTGGTAAAGAAGCAGTACATTCTTGGGAGCAGGTGGGCAGGAAAGGAGCAGTGCATTCTTTGGAGCAGGGTGGACAAGAAAGGAGCAGTACATTCTGGGGAGTAGAGGAGTGGAAATGAGCAGTACATTCTGGTGGGTGGGAAAGGTGCAGTACATTCTGGTGGGTGGGAAATGTGCAGTACATTCTGGTGGGTAGGAAAGGTGCAGGACATTCTGGGGAGTAGAGGGACGTAAAGGAGCAGTACATACTGGGGAGTGGGGGTGGAAAAGGAGCAGTACATTCTCGGGAGTAGGGGTGGAAAAGGAGCAGTACATTCTGGGGAGTAGGGTAGCGGGAAAGGAGCAGTACATTCTGTGGAGTAGGGGGTGGGAAAGGAGCAGTACATTCTGGGGAGTAGCTGAACATTCTGGGAGGTAAAGGGTGGTAAAGAAGCAGTACATTCTTGGGAGCAGGGTGGGCAGGAAAGGAGCAGTGCATTCTTTGGAGCAGGGTGGACAAGAAAGGAGCAGTACATTCTGGGGAGTAGAGGAGTGGAAATGAGCAGTACATTCTGGTGGGTGGGAAAGGTGCAGTACATTCTGGTGGGTGGGAAATGTGCAGTACATTCTGGTGGGTAGGAAAGGTGCAGGACATTCTGGGGAGTAGAGGGACGTAAAGGAGCAGTACATACTGGGGAGTAGCGGGCGGTAAAGGGGCAGTACATTCTGGGGAGTAGGGTGAGTGGGAAATGAGCAGTACATACTGTGGAGTAGGGGTGGGAAAGGAGCAGTACATTCTGGGGAGTGAGGGTGGGAAGGGAGCAGTACATTCTGTGGAGTAGGGGTGGGAAAGGAGCAGTACATTCTGTGGAGTAGGGGTGGGAAAGGAGCAGTACATTCTGGGGAGTGGGGTGGGAATGGAGCAGTACTTTCTGTGGAATAGGGTGGGTGGGAAAATTCTATAAATTATTACTTTTCTGTACAGCATACTTGTTGGTCCCTGCTTTTGAAAAGGAGAGGGTGGGGGCAGAGATTACTGGCCTAGAACCCCCTTTACGACCTTAAACTACTGTGTTACTTCTGTACGTTACTGTATCCCAAAGCTCTTTACAAGCCACAAAGAATGGTATCAGCCTTTAGGTACACACAGGGATGCTGAACCAGCAGTGCAAATGGTTAAGATCGGGGGGCCTAGTGAGGCTGTGTAGGGATCCCAGATCAGAACCTAGTGGGTCTATGTAGGGATCCTAGATTGGGGCCTACTGGGACTGTGCAGCCATCCTGAATTTGGACCTCTTGGATTACGTAACAACTTTAGATTGGGACTTTTTAGGACTGTGTAGCTCATTTGGATCAGGACCTCTTGGGATTATGTAACGATTCCAGATCGGGACCTATTGGGTGTGTGTGTAACAATCTCTGATTGGAACTTAGGATTGTGTAAGGACACAGATTGGGACCTACTGGGTGTGTGTAACGATCTCTGATCAGAATTTAGGATTGTGTAAGGACACAGATCGGGACCTTTTGGGACTGTGCAGCGATCCAGTATGCAGCTGTTATTACCGGCTGAATAGTGCTTTGTTTGAGTACTTAAAATTTGGTTTTTATTACCTTCTCACAATGCAACAGAAACAGGATGCTAAGATATAAAAGGTTATTATACTGATTGATGCAGTTGTCAATTATTAAAGTAACATAATAGATTAATAGACAGGCCGCTTGATCATTGCATAGAGACGCTCAATGTTAAGGCTTATGTACAGCACAGAACATGGGCCACATGTTGCGGCCCAGTAATGTGTGCAACTGTTTACTCACGTTGTCTTGAATAAACCGGAGTTAAAAAAATAAACAGGGTGCTGACCCTTGACCCTGTGTCAGTTGGCCCACTAGCGCACAGTCCTAACAGAAAGCTAAAACATTTCACACCAATGAGTACTCAGTTGTCAATGCATTCGGTTAACATCAGAGTATCAATTAACATCTGGCCTTACACCAACGTAAACTGGAATAACTGAATACAGGCTGTTTCTGAAGGTACATACCGAACTCAATACCAGCTTGCTTTATTTATTGTTTATTTATTCATTCATTCCAAAAATGTCACCAGGAAAGACAGACATACTGCGCAGATAACAGCTCGTTTCCAGATGAGTCCTGGGGGGCCGGGATACGGAAAGTAAAATGCAGCAAATTATAAAAAGGGTCTCAGAAATGCTGCAATCTGATTGGCTGATAGGATTCCAACAGCCTTACATTAATCCCTGTTACACTGCCATGAAGATCCTGTTCACCATGGCACATGGATTCTTCCAGTCAGCATTCCATGCTCTAGCACTGCTGAATGACTGGAATGATGCATTCTGATTCTGAACCAGCATGCGTAAACTGTTGGTGGAAGAACTATTAAACATCTCCTCCTAAATGAGGAAAATGTAAAAAAGTACACTTCTAACAATTTTCTTTTGGAATAACTTTTATAATCGCATAAGGCACTCCTAGGAGTTAGATTAACATTTGTTATCACTCCCTAGCAATATGGCACTGACTGCACCTCGTGACACATTACAACCCTAGGGGGTGAATAACAAATCAAATCAATCTTTATTTTTATAGCGCCTTTCAAAAACCAAGGCGCTGTACAGATTATAAATACATTATGCAACAGACTGTTTATCTAACCCCTGGTCATGCCTTATTGCTTAATACAATGTAACAGGAGCAGAATCAAAACACTTAAAAGCAAACAGTATAAAAGATACGTGCATTAAAAACAATTGTTATAATATTGGTAAGGGGACCACTTTTAATAGAAACAGTGAATAGGAACAAAGGAAACTGACTACATGGCAATAGGGAGGCGCTTCCTAAGACCACACACCATTTTTGTCCTTACATTCCTGGACAACAGCATGACACGTGGCACAAACACTTAACGAGTCAAACTGGGACAGTGTTCAGATGCCAAGATATCTGCACCGTGCTGCCCCGTCATTTTTAACCATGAGAAGAATGCGCAGAAACAGATGTCAACCAAGGAGGAATTAGGACAGAGAACCAACAAGTCACAGAGCAGCCACAATATTTTTTTCTTAAGAACAAAAACAATAATTTCACAGAATTAAAAAATAATATTCAAGCACTGACGAGAATGGAAAATCATTTAACCATTACAAATCACTGCCGTGGATTTAAGTGTCTCTTAAAACCACGAGATGTTATTATGCACAAGTTTTGAAAAAGAAGACTGTTTCTGCTTCTCGAGGGAGAATTTTATTTTGTTTTGAAATTATCACAAGTATGTTAAGGGGTCTCTGATCTTTTCAAGAGTTCTGCCGGTCATGCCCTTTGGGTACCAGAACACGCCAGCTGTGGCTCTCAGTCTCGTCGCCAAACACATGTGTGAGGCAACACAACTAAAGAGAGGAGAGATGACCCGGCATTAACGGTTACATATAAAACCAAACTGAACGGTGTCCTGATTGTTTAGCAGAAAACACACAAGGTCAGGTCTCATCTTCCTGGGCCTCGCTGCACACAAAAAATATGTGTCCGGAATTTGTGCAGCAGATGCAAATTACTGATGGAAATGCTTTATATGTTCATGCTTAGGGAGGAAAACTACCCCATAATTTCCTGATAATCTGCATTGCATTCCTACTGAAAAACTGAATTGACTTTTAAAAATTTGCAACTGCACAATTCTAAATCAAAATGACAGTTTACACAACATTTCTAAAAGCCCTGTTTTGACTGTATGTAATGTGCTGTACGTGAATATATTTAATTAAAAATTAATCTAGAAAGACATTCATATTCATTAGAAAAAAATACAATTACATACTGTTACAAGACATAAGTCTTGCGATACCCACCAGCGTAAATAATTCTACATCTGTTTTATTATCCCTGTAAACACGTTTGTATTTATTCCTTATTTAACCCGATAGATGTAGATAAGACACTGGAAATTCATAGCTAGAACAAAGTTTGAGGACACAGACAAAGACTGACACATATGCTCCCTTCTTCATGTTACTTAAATCAGTTTTGCTTCACTGAGCTGTGACCCGGCTACCCTTCACTGTTTAGTTACCCAGCAAAGCCCAACTGAGCAACACCATCTCCTTTTCAGTGGGGAGGGATGGGGGGGGGGTCCTGTGTTCACACAGTTGTACTGCTGAAGCGGCCTGAAGCACACACAGTCTGAGTGACTTGCTCAAGGTCACAGAGTGAGTCAGTGCGGCTGCAGTGGGATCCAGCTGTGGGCAATCCTGTTTCACAGATGAGTGTTCTAACCACCAGACTGCCTTCCCCCAAAAAATCAGAAAAGCATCCTCACCTGACACTTAGTCAGTGGCCAAAGTCTCAGATGCCCATCCAATGAGGCCTGGCAAAACCACAGTGTTAAATTATTCAATCAACTCACACTACTTTTCGTTGCAGCAGGAACTGTCAGTCCCGGGCTGGGTGCAGTCAGTGGTCGGCAGATTATTTACCTTGGTTACTTAAGAGTCCAGCACCAACCCTCATGAAGCGGCAGTCCAAGTTAGGCATAAAAAACAAACTCTGCTCAGAGCCACCATGGCTACTAATACAATAGTGTTAGGGCTCGAATTTTAAATTCATTCGGTATTCCGAGTATACAAAAAATTAGGGGCAGAATACCAATGTTTTGACTGACAGTATTTTGAATACCAGGGTTTGATAAAACTTTTTTTTTTTTTTTTTTGCAATGCGTGTAAAAGCACAGAGAAATGTATTTTGCCAGAGGCAGTGCATACCAAGGTATCTTCCTGACCTTTCCTGTTCCTGCCTACCCCCTTCCTAATCTCCTACCCCCCTTCCCGAGGCTTTAATTTAATTTAGTTATTTAACCAGGAGTAGCACACTAAGCTAAAAGCTTGTTTCCAGGTGCGACCTGGGAGCACAGGGAAGTTAAGTGACTTGCTCAGGGTCACACAGTATGCAAGTGGAAGCTGTGGGATTCAAACCCAGGTCTAGTCTGCTAGATGTCACCAGATTTGCAGCTCAGAGCCTTAAACCGCTGTGCTATACTGCCTCCCAAAAGGCTGTTTAACATAATCCCCTACCCCAACATGTACTCTGCACTTTGCTTGCTCTCACGATTGCCTGCTCTTACTGTTGTAATTACAGTACGCTGTCATTACATGTTGCCACTTCATCACTGCTGCCTCTGGAATGTGCCCGTTTCTGTATGCTGATATGTAAGATTGTGACCATTTGTTCCTCCTGTACTCCCGTCCCACAGGTCACACCTAGAAACAAGTTTCGGTTCAGTGTACCTTTTCCCATTACCAACTTTTAAATAAATAAATACCAACTTTATGAGCAAAGTACCAACATTCAGACTTTGATATTCCGTCCCAAGCACCAAATTTAAAACTAAAATTTCTAGCCTTGAGTACCAGCATAATGTGACTGATGTTAACTGCATATAGTGGTACTTATAAGCAAACTTCAAAAAACACTGCATTATACTGAAAAAGTTACAATGTTGTACACACAGATTACACCCCCACCCCTACCGAAACGTGTACTCATACACAAACCCCAACCAACTGCCCTGGGCTAAAGAAAGTCTTCCACTGCCCCTTATACCCGTTTATTTGTTTCCAATGTATTTACCTAGGACAGCCATCTCAGGTGTAGTGTCTCATTTTTCCATGGGGTTCATTTGCCCATTTTACAGGTGGATGGGACTGGAGCGCTGGCAGGGGAGGCGACATGCTCAAGGTTACACAATAGAACCAGTGGCCAGGGTGGGATTCGAACCTGCCTCTGCAAGTTCATTGTTCGGTGTTCCTCACAAGCACTAGGCTACACTGCCCCAGCTTCCATCCTCCCATGCGTGACAACACCGGTAAAGCACAGTGTTCTACAGTGAGGCAGGAACGCTCAATATTTATGATAATTAGGGTTGTGATGACCACAAACTGGTTTTGTGATCTAATCATTTTCTAACTGCGATTTGGCCCAATTAAACAAGGGTCTTGTAGTACGATGTGGAGGGAGGGAATGGGGTAATTCTGGTTACTTTAGGAGTACATTGCCTCCTAATGCATTACGTTTTTGGCTGGGTCCTGTTTAGCATTAATCTCAATGGAGAAACTGCCAGCAGATGCTGCTTCCCAGCCACAATAAAGATTACACTTTCACACTGTTCAGGTCACTTTCCAAAGCGAGTTTTCTTATTAGTGTTCTACAGGGTGCAGCCAACTGCAACCGAAGCGAGTGATTAATCACTCTTAAGAATTTTTTCTTATGGTGTGCTCTATATACAAAACAACTCAAAAACAAGTTCCAATCTACTGAGTGAAGAACTGTCCCAAAGCAGCACGGAGGGGAGATGTGATTGATATATCCACATCACATGCTCATACAGTAAGATCGGTCTTACCGCACAGCTGGCTGTCAGCCAAGGGGTGGATTATTTTTCCCCCCATTATTTGTGTCTGCCCCTCTGTTCCCTGGTCCCTGTAGCACCCCCGCCCCCGGCCCGTCACTGACTTTCCCATGGACTTACCGGATAGTGGTGGGTGGCTTCCCACATCAGTCGTGCAGTGCCTGCGGGGGTGTGGGGTGGCAGGGGTCAGGGCCGGGGCACATTTCTCCGGTTTTCCTCTCATTGTGTCACTGGCCAATGACATGGATGTACACGCATGTTGGCGCATATGTGTGCCGGCATCTGTTGGCAACCCTTCTCCTTCTGGTGCTCTAACCTGGTCTCTACCCAGTGCCAGTCTCGTACTGATACAGATCCCCCCACCAACCGAGAGGAAAAAGCTGTTCCTGGAACACTTGATCCTTCCTCCCCACTAGCCCCCCAAAACCTGCCCTCGTTCCCAGAGCCAGGTAAGCAGGCGTTGCAAACAGTAGCCTCACTGCTGCTTTTTGTCATTACGGTTTTCCATGTGTTGACCTCTTTGCTTCTCTCTGTCCTCCACTCCCCCCAACAATAAAGTTACCATGCTACACCCTTTCCGCAATGAGATGGTGGGCAGTGGCAGTCTCTAGGGCACCCCCCCCGAAGAGAGGGTGGGCAGTGGCTGTCTCAGGGTCACCACTACTACACCTTCCCCCTAACAAGAAGATGGGCAGCAAACATTTCGAGATCCCCACAGCTGCACCCTTACAATGACGGGGCAGTGGGGGGAAGCCAGCGGCTGTCTTAATGACCCCATGGTTGCTCCCTTCCCCCAGTGAGAGGGCGGGCAGCAGAAGTCTCCAGAGCGGACACGAGCACCACTCCTAGGTCAGCAGGCGGGAGATGCACGAATGTCAGGAAAGCCGTGCCTTCCTTTATCCCATCTCAAAGAACCACATGCCCCACCTCCATGACATGATCAGCCCCCCGTGAGGAATTCTGGGGCTTTAGGTGAACCTTGGGCTCCCCGGTGGACAGTCCACACCGGGATGTCCCGTTTTGGTCCATTTCCACTGTCACTATATGATCCCAAACACGACTTCAGCCATTTACTTTTATTCATTAATTATACGACTGGCATCCGTTGTAAGCCAAAGCAGAATAGAAAGAAACTACCATTCAATACCACACAAACTACTACAACCACTCTCAATCAATCAGTCACATTTAAGACACGCCCACAATAGTCTATCCACATCTAGTCCACAGAAAGAAGGGCAGAGAGGCAGCACTGACTCTCTCCGCAACTAGCTTTTAAAATCCTGGTTTCATAACTACTAGTCTTAACTGCAGCTTTCCATAGCCACAACCGGCTGATGTGCCATTCTGTTTACAGTCTCTCTCACAGCACTCTGTATTACGTCTCTCTCTTGCTGCAGTTCCTGCTTAAATGTGATTGTTTCATAGTACTTGTTTATCCCTGGTTTCAATCTGTGCACTGTCCTTCACACTGCACTCTGTTACGGTCCTACTCTGTCAGCCATGCACTCACATTTTATACCCTTAGGTTTCATCGTTGTATCGTTGTACTGTTGTTCTGATGCTTTGTGTGCTTGCATCCCGACGTGGAACCTTTGGAAAACAGCTTTTGTTCAAAGGTTTTTCCCAAATACTGAAATAAATAAAATGAATTCAGTTAGCAGGAGTATGCTCGGAATAACTGTCTGTGGCTCATTAAATGCCTCGGCCTTCGGCATTTAATCACCCATATCAGTTAGTTATTCCTCCACATACGCCTGCTAACTGAATGTTATTACTTATATATCTAACATTATTTTTTGTTGTTTTGTCAATCAAGCGCAAATTCGAACAATCCAGGTACATGACCACCTCGTTATAACAAAGTACATATTTACCAGAAAAACAAAATCTGCCCTGCAGGCAGACGGAAGGCAGGTATGTAAACCACTCACACTGTGACTCAAGACTGCACCATCACATCAAAGGGTGAGCGTCCATCTTTTAAGCCCTGATATGAATGAAAACCTGCTCCGTCACAAATTTTAGAAGCTCAAGGAAAAATAAAAGAAGATCAGACATGTGGTAGCCCTAACCCTTGTTAATTATCCTCCTCTTCAGCTATGACACATGGAGTGACAGGAGTAATATGCTGTGTTACTGTATTTTATCATGTCTCTGTACTGTATCATGTTTCTGTACTGTATCATGTCTCTATTGTACCCAATTTGTTATGCAGTCATTTTTTATTGTCTCCATACTTGCTTATTTTCCCTTTTCTGGGCAAGATGGTCATGTCACCTGCCTCGTAGCTACCTTAATTAGTCTTTTGAATGTCACCTCCTGGAGATGACGTCCGAAATGTATCTCTGGTAGGTGTCTTATATTCTTCACGACTGTATGACTCAAACATATGGTATGTACTGCATAACTTTCATATTACACCTGCATTCTGCCCTGATATATAAGAAGAAAAGTTCAATAACAAGTTTAACCCTTGCATGGCCGCAGACTGATACATCAGTCCAAAATTCCTATACATTCGAATTATGTTGGCAGCCTGAGAGTTACGTGTAAAAACAGATAAAATTAAAGTGAATGAATTAGCACCATCCAAAAGGGAGGAGAAGACAAAGAGATGATTTTTACAGCATATTATATAATCCTGTATCACAAAAAAAAATAAATTATGATCTTCGTGTCTTGGATCTCTAACGATGTTGATAAAAATGAAGTAAAAGGATATGGCATTTTCTCCGATTTGATTTGTCCTGATAATAGCAGCGATGTGCTACTTGAACCTCTGAAATGCTGGTAATCAATTTCCTGCAGCCAGACTACTGTAGATGGACCGATTAGCCAAATCACGCCATTTGCTAATCAATTTAAGGCTAGTATTTCACTGCATGGAGTAGACAGCCCCTTCGAGGTCACCAAGAAATAACAAGCTGGCTGTCTGAGCACTCTGCCTTCCTACCCCAAAACTACATCTGCAGCTAGCCCAACAATGACCACCTACTCGCGTGTCATTTACGCCACTGTCTTCGGAGCCAGCTTTACGCACCCCCATACCCAGGAGCCACTACAGCCCATGCGTGCATGTCACTTTAAATGTTTTTTTTTATTTCTGTCGCTCACTGGGCACTGGTCAGGCAGAACCTCCCCAAATGACTTCATAATGCCAAGAGGATACCCGCTACAGTATAGAGTAGGGAAAAAAGCATGCAGAGTGCAAATGTAATAGCATCAAATATGTTACCAACACGTCAATAATGAACAGAAAACACCAGAAATAGTTGATTTAAAGGACATATTGTGCCCGACACAGCCGGCCCAGTGACATGGAGTGATAAGACACTGAACGCCTTTTACCTCCTGTCATGCCGGCGACCCTTGTTCCGGAACGAGCATGGGTTGACAGGGATCGGCAGGGTGGGAGAGGATCGGGCATTCCAGGGACTGCTCTTCTCTCCTGGGGCCTCCACACACAAGTCTTGACGCCACAGCAAGGGGAAGGAACTATAAATCAGGGGTCTAAATTAAGTTTTGCCGCCACTAGCCAGCAGGGCTAGTGACTGGAAAAATCCATTAGCCCCACAGACTTTTTCAATGGCCGAACTCATGCAACTGTTAAAATGTTACCTTCTCAACTACAAGCCAGCAGAGCTAGTTAAAGAGAACTTTTACTAGCCCAATACAAAATCTACCAGCATTTGGCTAGTGGACTGGTGCCAATTTTGATCCCTGTAAATGTGGAAAAGTTAGGGACCTGGGTTTTATGAAGCCTTGTCCATGTCTCTGCGATTCGACATGCCGCTCCAGTCCCAAGTCGAAATTCGGATGCGTCCACTAAGGGGGGTGGGGGGGCAGCCCTACCCCCTGGCCCCACCACAGGGGGAAATCCACAGAGGAACTGAGCTCCTGGACCGGAGAGAGGTAAGGGACTATCACCAAACATGAGGAAAAGGCTAGCCACCCAGGTCTGCTAGAGGAGGATACAAACCTTTATGGGCGGGGTGGGCCTGTTACCAGTTGCATAACTTTGTAAAATATGAGATTTAGACACAGTTCATTTATAGTTTTGCATTTTTTTTTATATGGGCTTTATCCTCTTGCTCCTCCCGTCAGCCCCCCACCGCTGTCAACCCCAGCCCATCACCCACTTCCAGGACTTACTCCATATACTTCTTACCTGGTTGTGTAAGTGGGAGCCATGGATGGTGGTGATGCGGTTCCTGCAAGGTCGTTGCATTATCCGGCCGACAGCGGTTCTTTCCCCACCCATAACTCGAGTCGGAGCTGGCAGCGTGCAACAGCATGCACACAGACCGTGAAGATGGTGCGCACTTTCAATGCCTGCCTCCAGCTTTTGAGTCTGGCGGACAGTGCTGCACCATTTAAGCTCCGCTAGGTGGCATCCGAGCAGCGGTACTCACTGTCCCTCCACCCCAAAGGAAGGGAGCTGTTGACAGATACTCAATCCTCACCCCCCAGCCTCTGCGCAATCCTGGTCCGTTCCCAAACGTGAGCTGCCAGTGTATCTGAAAGAGAGTTATCCAGTGCCTCAATCGTCTGGGCCATTTGGCCCACTTGACAGTTTACTGCAGTTCCGATTTCCTGAAACAATGCCGTTTGTAGCCCTGAGAGGGACTAAACCTACAGCCCATCGTTTTACAGTTCTGTGCTTTTACCCTGTGTCATTCAGCAAGAACTATATTTTTGCAGCTCTTTCCCACTTTTCTTTACTACTAGGGGAAGTGACATAGAAACCAGATTACTGTCTCTTGGACTTGATTTGCTGTGGCTGCTTATCTACACATGACATCATAATGCCATGTTTATGACATCATAATTATATGCCCAGCAACAGACTGGGATGTCATAAACAGAACTGTGACTGCAGAGGTAGACATGCAGACAAAACAAATAGGACAGAGTTCCTGTTTCCATGCAAATGTACTTAGTAATAAAGACATAAGGTCAACGGTTACAGAAAAAAGCATAAAATACAACCAACACTGTGTCTAAATATGTATCTTTCAAAACGTACCATGTGATAACAGCACCACCAAAAAGAGCGCTGTACTAAACAGTGACTACATATTGTCGGCAATAAGGACGACGGACACCACGGCACCCTGCAAAATAAGCGATCTTACATTCATTTCTAGAAAAACAACAGAGAAACATCACTCTATGTGGGGGGCTACGTGCCCTGCATCCCCCATAACTAATAGAAATCAACTCCAGGAGGGGGGAGGACATGGCACTGAAGGAAAGAGGAAATCACAGGAAGGGGGCTACACCATGGGGGGTTGTCTGTGCAATGGGGAAAACACTGAGGGAGAAACAGTCTCAGGGGAACGGAACATCTAAAAACACAAACAAAAAAAAAAATAAACTAGAAACACCAAAACCCACAAAAAAAAAAAACAGGAGCACTACTCAAGCCACAAACCCAGGTCCACCAGCATCACAGACCGTCACGTAACCCAGCACGCTACATGGCCAGCTGGAAGCAGCCCTCTCAAACACCCCTTCTAGCCTTCATGTAATACCTCTTCCTAGCTATTCAATCATTAGCTGTCCTTTACTTTCGCTGTAATTCCCCTCGCTATTCATTCATATTCGCTGTCTCCACAGTCGCTCAATCTGAGTAGCTCATACCACAGGTCACCCTTTCAAAATAGTCCAGTCAACATCAAGGATTCTTTGAAACTCTATTCCATGAGCCAGCACAGAGGCGGAGAGGGTTGGGGCACTGTAGCACCTTACCTCTCACCACACCAGCACCCTGAGTTCGGAAACAAGCACGGGCTGCCAGGGGTTGGAGAGGAGGGGGAGAGGATCAAGCAGGTACTTGACAGCTCTCCTCCTCTGGACTGCGGCTCTTGGCTGTCACCTGGTGGAGGCCTGGCGGTAATGCCAAGTTTAGGAAGACTGACTTAGGTCATGGGTGGGGGGGGTGGAACCACGGTTCCGGAATGCATGCATGCATGCCGTCTTCCATGTCATAGCATTTCCAGGAATGAAGGAGAAAACGGAAACAAGTGTGCCCAGGCTCTGTGACATCCCACGTGCCAACCCTCTGCTCTGCACCACTGCCTGGCAGGGTCCAGCAACTGGATGCGAGTCTCCGGGTAGGGGGAGGACAGCCCTCCCCCCACAGGGGCAATTTGTAGGGGCCAAAGGACCTCGGCTGGGTTGAAGCAGGAAGTCGAGCAGGAGGGGGCAGGGACAGGATTGATACGTTCACCTGGACAGACTGCGGAGAAAAACCTTGATTAAAAAAAAAAAAAAAGAAAAGAAACTATTACACTGCAAGCGAACATTCAGTACGGACAAATGCATTTATTTTATTTTTTTTAGTTAGGTCCTGCAGACTGCTAAAAACTGTTTTGAAAAATGACCTTATCAATGGACTTACTACTGAGTTTCAGAGCACCCACACTGCACTCCCACACCATGCTTCACCATCCGAGTACGCAAGCATCACACGACACTGGCACAAGGTGCTGCATGTGCCACAGTGCCTTATGGGATACCTGCAGCAGCAAAAAAAAAGCAGGACTAGCTGGCCCGCCGGTGCAGCGGTAGCGCTACCGCTTCCAGCGCTGACGACCCGTGTTCAGGAGAGCACATGGGATGTCAGAGGGTCGGCCGAGGGAGGTAGGGTGAGCGTCCCATGGAGAGCTCTCCTCCGGGGCCATGGATGGTTCCCTGGCATTTAGTGACACCCAGTGGAGGCTGGGTGTGCAGCAGCCAGAGCCACTCAGCAGCTGGAAGGCAATGGCGGACGTCTGTTGGATGAGTGCGGAAGTGCACAGATCCTGTGCTGATGTCACTGCACGTCCATGCTTTCGGGGTCATATAAGGAAACCTTCTGGCCCGATCACTGTGACACTCCCCACACCTTCGCCCGAATGACATCCCAGGCTGTAACCACAGCTGGGATCTCCGGTGGATCTCGGTCTCTCCCCATCCATCCTGCCCAGGGGTGGGTGGGGAGCCCTGCTGCAGGGGGCAAACTGTGGACCTCTGCAGACCAGAGCAGCCTTGGTGGAGGATGCCGGGCGTGGGTTCTGGGCACAGAGAAGGGGTACATTCCCACTGACTCAGGGGTGAAGAAAGAAAGCTGAAAAAGAGAAAAAAAAAGGGGGGGGCAGTACTACTGGCAAAAAAGGTTTTGTAACAATCAGTGCCCTACTTCCCAGTAAACTGTGGAACATTTACATTGCTGGGCTACTGTACGTATCCCACAGTTACACAGTTGTGATTCTCACGCACTGTCCTTAGCCAGAGTTTCAGCGCAGTTTGTGTCCACACTGTTAGCCAGTCAGGTTAAGGACACCGTGTCAGAATAAAAATGTATTCTAGTCTACTCCCACCAAACAGGATTAGAACACGCTTTTAAAGTGGTGCAAAGCATGGGTGCATACCACTGAAACCCTTTTTACAGCATAAAGAAAGCTTATAAGTTGCAGTGTAGCCATAGCAATAGTTTTTGCTACGTGTTTATGTTTTGTTTATATTAACCAGGTGATTCTGCACAAGTATTTTCCCAGGGCATGGCCCTCTCTTTCTTACAGGCCACACCAAAATGTGCGCAAAGGCCGATGACTCAATCATGAATTCTTCAGCTGCTTCAGTATTGCATCTTTCTATTT
Source organism: Neoceratodus forsteri (assembly GCA_016271365.2). Lineage (NCBI taxonomy): Eukaryota > Metazoa > Chordata > Ceratodontiformes > Ceratodontidae > Neoceratodus > Neoceratodus forsteri. Next base: position 550,227,635 of record JADMNL010000022.1, on the reverse strand, counting down.
ATTTATTTATTTTTTTTTAAATACAACTAAACAGCAAAAAGGACCCACATCATGTGACTAAATCTCACCACAAATCACCTGTAGCTAATCCCTATGTGTTTGTTTACCTGAGCAAGTGTCTTGCATGTGCCCATTTGTAAACACAGATCCAGATTCTGAACTGAACACACACATCCTCTACATACTCAGAGCCCTACTCTACATACAAAGAAGCGGAGTAAAGCGTTTCAAATGAAGCAACACAACAATCTTTACCATCCGTCTGTATCTGAAGGCCTTGTTAATCCATGTCATTTCCAGTTACATTAAACCATGTCATTTCCAGTTACATTAATCCATTTCATTTCCATTTCCATTGGTCCATGCAATTTCCACTTTGGGTGCATTCACACAATTATTTCCCCTCAAATTACATCAAGTATTTCTAGGAAAATGTACAACACAGCCTCTGCCATCCAGTTACAGCTATACACACACACACGAAGGTCCCATTCTGCCTTCAAACAGCAACTGACTGCCCCAAAATTCTGACAATTTTCTAGGTTACTGCAGACTTTCAAGCAAAAGATAACACGGCAGTCTCAATCCCACTAGGCAGAATCACAAGGGCACTTCACAGAAGCCTGAGATTTATATCATTGGCTTCACCTTGGCTATCACGAGCTACACTGCATGTCGCCAGTTGGAAATGCTGACGGCCACATTCCCACTGTCTTCTCGGATGTTACTGAAGACAGGAGATGGGCAGCAGTGCTGAGCAATATCAGGGCCATGTTGATTCTGCACACTGTATTCCTAGAAAATTGCCCTTGCTCGTTTGGTAAAACTCACTAATGTCCAAATAAAAAGCTGTTGGGGGTCCTACATTTCCCAGTCAGGAAGGGGTCTAAAACAGAGGAATTCATTGCACTAGTCACCCAGATAATTTACTCCCCCCCATTAGTACTTCCTTGCAACTGTAGGCAGGGCAGATGCAGGCTCTGGGCAGTCTTTTTCTCAGTACATCCCCAGGAAGGAGCTCCTGCTCGACAGTGCAATCCCAGAAGCACTACACAAAGCACTCTATTCTGCTTAACTGAACAATGTTAAAAGGGATGTCCCTCATATCACAGCTCAAAATTGCTCTGTCCCACATGGCTGGTACACAGGGAAAGTTCTATAAACTCAAATCTTTGAAGTGGCCATTCCTAACACTCCATGACTTGAAAGCAAACTTAAACTCCACTTTAACAAAGGCACTGGTATCCCAAAGTTCCGAGCTTGTATCTCATTTAAGGTGTCTCATATTTTCCCACATTTTGAGTGCCTCTGTCCATATTTAAGTGACAAAAGATTAAGAAGTAAGGTGATGCAAACCCAGGATGGAGCTCCTACTGACAGTGCAATTCCAGGCTGGGCTGGTGGCTAACTGTAATCCCAAAAGCGCAGCTAAAAGCAATCCCAGGAAGGAGTTCCAGCTGCAGCACCAAACAGTCCATGGAAGGCACTCCTGTTGCACAGGACAATCCACGGAAAGCATTCCTGCTGCACAGGGTGATCCCAGGAAGAAGCTGCTGCTGCAGCATGCACAGTGCAATCCCAGGAAGAAGCTGCTGCAGCATGCACAGCATAATCCAAGTAGGCACTCCAGCTGCTGCACAGTGCAATCCAAGGAAGGCACTCCAGCTGCTGCACAATGCAATCCCAGGAAGGCGCTCCAGCTGCTGCATAGTGAAATCCCAGGAAGGCGCTCCAGCTGCTGCACAGTGCAATCCCAGGAAGGCGCTCCAGCTGCTGCACAGGGCAATCCCAGGAAGGTGCTCCAGCTGCTGCACAGCGCAATCCCAGGAAGGCGCTCCAGCTGCTGCACAGCGCAATCCCAGGAGGGCGCTCCAACTGCTTCACAGCGCAATCCCAGGAAGGTGCTCCAGCTACTGCACAGTGCAATCCCAGGAAGGCGCTCCAGCTGCCGCACAGTGCAATCCCAGGAAGGCGCTCCAGCTGCCGCACAGGGCAATCCCAGGAAGGCGCTCCAGCTGCTGCACAGCGCAATCCCAGGAAGACGCTCCAGCTGCTGCACAGCGCAATCCCAGGAAGGCACTCCAGCTGCTGCACAGTGCAATCCCAGGAAGGCACTCCAGCTGCTGCACAGTGCAATCCCAGGAAGGCGCTCCAGTTGCTGCACAGTGCAATCCCAGGAAGGCGCTCCAGCTGCTGCACAGTGCAATCCCAGGAAGGCGCTCCAGCTGCTGCACAGTGCAATCCCAGGAAGGAGCTGCTGCAGCACAGTGCAATCCCAGGAAGGCACTCCAGCTGCTGCACAGTGCAATCCCAGGAAGGCGCTCCAGCTGCTGCACAGTGCAATCCCAGGAAGAAACTGTTGCAGCACAGTGCAATCCCAGGAAGGAACTGTTGCAGCACAGTGCAATCCCATGAAGAGGCTGCTGCTGCAACACAGTGCAATCCCAGGAAGGGGATGCTGCTGCTGCAACACAGTACAAGCCCAGGAAGGGGCAGCTGTTGCAGCACAGTGCAATCCCAGGACGGGGCTGCTGCTGCTGCAGCACAGTGCAATCCCAGGACGGGGCTGCTGCAGCATTGTGCACTCCAAGGAAGAGACAGCTGCAGCACAGTGCAATCAGTGTAATCCCAGGAACAAACTCCTTCAGCGTGCACAATGCAATGCCATACAGTTACCGATATGCTGCTGGCCCCCCTACAGCTATTTTTTCCCTAATTTTACTACTTAAAATTGTTCTGTCCAGCATCCGTCATCATTAAAATAGTACTGTTCACACAGAGCAGGTCAAGTAAACTTAGACTTTTAAAGTAGAAATTCATAATACTCTAACAATCTAACTCAAAATGTACAAAAATAAACGCAATGGTGCCCACAGTGTGCTGGGCTTGTATCCCCACGGTTCATGATGTGCCCTCACTGTGTGGGTCAGAGTGTCCCACATTTCAGTAACACAGGATTAAAAGGTATGGTGCAATGTGTGTGGGGGGCTTGCTTGCCCCATCGTCCGCTCGTGCACGCGCTGTCATCACTCCCGCCCGCCCCTTCATCCTCTTTCTTTTCTGCTGGTGCTGCATCAGCCGCGTCCACGGTGCCCAAGAGAGCGCTGAGGAGCGCCACCCCGCCGAGGAGCAGCAGGGCTCGCAGGCGACGGCGACAAGCGCCCGCTGCTGCCATTCTCGCTGCAAGCTGCAGCTTGGTCAGGGCGGGGGAAGGAGAGCCGCGGGGGGGCCGCACACAGACATCGCCCGGCGGCGGAAGGGCGGGAGACAAAGCGCACTCCGTGTACTCAATGTCCGCGACTGGCTGACACTCCGAGGAAAGCGGCAGGAGGCTGAGAACAGCGATCGAACGTCCGCGAGCTGCCTCTCGAGATAGCACCGATTCTCAGCACAGCCAGCTGACAGATGCGCGAACCGACCCTCCGGGGGGTGGAGCGGAGCTTGCCCCTTCTCGCGGGTAGTAGCGATGAGATCATCGCGCGCGGCACGGCAGGTGATTGGCCGGGGTTGCCATGCCCACCGCTGCACCTGCCAACCGTGGCCTTACCTGTAGGGGAGTGACGTCAGAGTAGAGGCCGGCGGTCCTGCTCTATGCACGCAGTAGCGGGTGAGGCGGGGGCTTGGCCATGGCTTCAGTGAAGCCGGGAGGGCAGCAGGCAGGGAGAGGATAATCTGTGCTCCTCAGTCAGAGACATGCATATCCAGGTTACAACACGCACACACTATTAGCAGCGCCGCAAGGTTTCAGCTAACCGCAATCTGAAAGTGCTTCATAAATCAGGGCTCCCAGATCTACAGGGATTCCTGTATGTGTATGCGAAGAGGTGCAGTAATGCACCTGGGAAATAAAAACCCAGGAGAAGATTACACAATGGGGGAGTAACAACAAAATGGAAAGTGACCTGGGGTAATCATATCACATGACCTTAAGGTTGGCAAACAATGTGAGAAGGCGGTAGGGGAGCTGGTGGATACTGGGATGTATAGGAGAGGCATCACCAGCAGAAAACAGGAAGTTGTTATCCCTCTGTACAGACAGTTGGTGAGACCCCATCTGGAGTACTGCATCCAGTTCTGGAGACCCCATCTCCGCAAGGGCATAGACAGGATGGAGGCAGTTCAGAGGAGGGCAACTAAAATTGTGCAGGGTCTGCAAGAGAAGCCGTACAAGGAAAGGCTAAAGGAGCTTAATATGTATACCTTTTATTTATTTAAGAGTTTAACTAGGCAGGCATACTAAGCGGAGAACCACTCGTTTCCAGATGCGCCCTGGGGAGAACAGGGGAAGGGACATAGGTGAAGGACAGCAATACACATATGCTCTGTACATAGAGGAGGCACTTTATGAGAGACTATACAATAGGTAGCTAGGGCAGACATGCAAATCCTATATATAAACTATAACAAGCACAGTGAATAACCATACATAGCACTGAAAATTTACATCCACTACAGGTTTACAGTTTTAAGAAAGGGACAATGAAGAGTGCAAACCCAGTGCGCACTGTGCCAGTGCTTAAATTGTTATCAACACAGTGGAGGAGACCAGAAGGACTTGGGGCCTAATATTGTGTAGGCCGGGAGCAAGAGCAGACCGTAAGGAAATGTTCGAGGAGGCGGGTGTTGAGGTGTCTATGATTGGAGGAGTGGCAGATATCTGCAGGGAGGTCATTCCAGAGTTTTGGTAATCGGTATCTGAATGCCGCCTGTCCCATAGAGGTACGCATGAGAGGGATTTGGAAAAGCCTGGTATCCGAGTGATGTAGCGAGTAGACCGATGGGAGTTGAGATGTTAAGGTAGAACCCAGGTAGGGAGGAAGGGTATGGGACCAGTATTTCGCAACAACGCTAGAGCAGTGGAATAGTCTGCGGGCCGAGAGTGAGGGAAGGGCCAGGGAGCTGTATAGGTCGCAGTGGTGTGTCAGTATTGGGCATTCCAGTATGAAACGTCAGAAGGAATGAAAGAGTGTGTCCAGGCTGGCCAGAGTTGATGGTGAGGCGGCGCCATAGACCACATCCCCGTAATCAAATATCGGGAGTATCATCTTTTGTACAAGTTCACGCCTGACTGGGGTGGACATGCAGCCTTTGTTACGATAGAGGGCCCCTAGTTTAGGATGCAGTTTCTTGTGAAGGGATTCAACATGGATTGAGAAGTCTAGGTATTGGTCGAGCCAGATAGCGGAACGAGGTGCAGGATTCTAAGGGAGAAAGGTCCAGGGTTAGGAATGGGGGGCCACTGGCGAGCCGGGAGAGCCACGGTTGCCCTTTGAGGAAAGGAGGGAGAAGGGGACATGATAGAATCGTTTAAGTACCTCAGTGGAATCAACAATGTCCAAGAGGGTAGCATCTTTCAGAAAAAGAGATGTGCAAGAACAAGGGGACACAATTTGAAGATGGCGGGGGAACGGCTCAGGGGCAATGTGAGGAAGTATTTTTCACAGAGAGGGTGGTGGATGCATGGAACAGCATTCCTGAGGAGGTTGTGGGGTCTAAAAGTATGGGAGAATTCAAGAATGCATGGGACAGACATAAGGCAATTTTTGTGGGAGGTAGGAAGAAATAGGCTGTTGGTTAAATAGGATCTGTAGCATATCCTCTAGGTAGGGAAATGGGCAGACTAGGTGGGCCAAGCGGTCCTTATCTGCCGTCAAAGTCTATGTTTCCATGTTACAGGGATTTGGAGCAATCTACGGGGACAGTTTTCCCAGACTTGCATTGGTTATACAGGAAAGCAGAGGAATTCAGCTTTCATAGGAATTTTTTTTATTTATTTATGACGTTGTTAACCGGGTAGGTGCACTGATCCCAGGGACCGTTTTCAGGCACAACCCGGGCCACGTAAGTCGGCACAGAGTAGAAACATCAGAATAACAAGAACATAATAAGAGAAGGTAATACTTACATACTGAAAGGTTACAGTTGTTACATTTGGCAATGCACGGTGGCAGTAGTTGAGGAACAACAAATAAAGCGAAGTAAGCTTCATGGTGGTCCAGTTTCAGTAAATAAGAACCTATTTGGCCCTACCCCTGGAACCTAAAGGGGGGGCTAGTCCTTAAAGCAATGGCAGGTGGATGCCAACAGGAGCCAATCTTTGAGGTGAGTCTTGAACTGGGGGTGAGTGTTTATGGTGCGCAGTTCAGTGGGCAGCTTGTTCCATGGTGTTGGGGCTGCTACAGACAAGGCTGTAGCGCCCATGTTGTAATCTACAAGAAAATCACCCTGGAGTTACAGGAAAAATACCAAATCAGCCTTGGAGCACTATTGGTTTCCCAAAAAAGTGAAACACTCCCAAACAGTGTGTGTGTGGGGGATTTGACTTCCAAAGGGGGGATTCATTGACCCCCCATTATGAAAATATCGCAGTCAAAATGGTAGATATTTATGCTAGGGAAAAGATAATTTGTAAGCAATAACCCACAACAGGGTATGGGGTTATTGGGGATTAGTGAATGGGTTTAAAAATCCTAGAAATGTGATTTTTTTTATCAATAAAATTTTATTGAATTAAAATACAGTACACAAAAATAATGCCATAAGTTATCAACAAATACAATACAGCAGTATTCATTCATGCCTCACTTAAAAGATAACCATTACTTTAGTAACTTAACACAGACTTCTAAAGCAACACACACTACTCATTAAATTATTAACATAGAAACATAAACTTTGACGGCAGATAAGGACCGCTTGACCCACCTAGTCTGCCCATTTCCCTACCTAAAAGATAAGCTGCAGATCCTAGTTTGCCAACAGCCTACTTCCTCCTATCCCCAACTATAATTGCCTTATGTCTGTATCATGCATTCTTGAATTCCCCCACTGTTTTTGACCCCATGACCTCCTCAGGAAGGCAGTTCCATGCATCCACCACCATCTCCATGAAAAAATACTTCCTCACGGTGCCCCTGAGCCGTCCCCCTTCTATCTTCAAATTGTGCCCCCTTGTTCTTGCACATGTCTTCTTCTGAAAGATGCTACCTGCTTGGACTTTGTTGATTCCCTTGAGATACTTGAAAGTTTCTATCATGTCCCCCCTCTCCCTCCTTTCCTCGAGTGTATACATATTAAGCTCCTTTAGTCTCTCCTTGTATGACTTCTGGTGCAGACCCTGCACCATTTTAGTTGCCCTCCTCTGGACTGCCTCCATCCTGCCTATGTCGTTGTGGAGATGGGGTCTCCAGAACTGCATGCAGTACTTCAGATGGAGTCTCACCAATTGTCTGTACAGAGGGATAACAACTTCCTGTTTTCTACTGGTGATGCCTCTCCCTATGCATCCCAGTATTCCCCCAACCCAGCCCTCCTTACTGCCTTCTCACATTGCTTGCCTACCTTAAGGTCATCTGATATGACTACCCCAAGGTCTCTTTCCATTTTTGTTGGTAGTACCACTCCCACCCCCACCCACAATTGTGTACTCTTCCCCTGGGTTTGTGTTTCCCAGGTGCATTACTTTGCACTTCTTTCCATTGAATCTAAGCTGACATACTTTTGACCATTCCTCCAACCTTGTCAAGTCCCTTCTCATCCTTTCCACCACCTCATGAATCAACCCTATTAACAGCTAAAATTATAAATGAATTACCTTAGTAATAGAGGGCAGTTACTCTACTAATCCTTGAGCAAGATTTCCCTGAAGAAATAAGTCAACATGAGAAATATAGCAGAAAAAGCAGAAGGGGAAGGAGGGAGGGATCAGGTAAGGAGGGCTAGGTTACTGGCAGCCTAAAGGCTTATTAGGTTGATGAAGAGAAACAATTATAAATTGTGCCCCACTTAGAGCTGAATATATGAGCCGTTGGCAAGTGACACTTTTTTAAAATAAAATTATTTAAATTGGGAATACTGTTGGGAGGTGTGTGTGACGGTAATGCAGGTTGAAGAACTTCATGTAAGCATAACTGGAACATATGACAAGCAGCTTTATTTTGGGGGAGGGGGTGAGTGAGTGGCAAACTGGAGGAGGGAGGAGCGACAGTGTGGTCCGCTGTCTGAGAGTTGGGTATCCTTTTGGCAATTATGGGCCATGCCAGAACAGGGCACTGTACTGGGGCACAGGGAGGGCAGAAACAGGACCAGGGGGACAAATAAAATGCAGGCTAAACGGGAGGCGCCTGGGAGATGAGGCTGGAATAAGGGCTGCATGATGGCAGTTAAGCCCCCATTTGGCAGGGGGGTTACATTTCAAAAAAAAGGGTTTTTTAATTTAAAAAAAGTTAGCAATCTATAATAATTTTATGGGTCCATTTGGAGGGCTTCTTATGGATACAAGTGTCACCTCTTATATCCTTATGACCACAGAACTCCTCAGTTTCAGTTGGCAGTCCTCTGCACAAGGCAACACTCTTGTATCCATAAGAGACCCTCTAGCCAGAAACATAAACTTTTAAATGCTCCCAATGGTGCTCTGATATCAATCACTGTTACATCCAGCTGAATTACATTATCTCATGCACTATATCTCTAGCCAAAAACAACTAGGTCATTTCACGGGATATAACTTTTGTTAGATTGCTTTGATTTAGCCAAACCTTTTTTGGTATCAAAGCCCTTGTTTATTACAGTAAATATCGGATTCTTCTTTGCTTACTAAACCAGGACCAGACTGTATTTGTAGCGAGTGATGTATCTCTTAGCTACCCTATTACAGTTTGTTAAAAGAAACAAAAAAAATATCTTACTGTTTAATGAGGGCAAACATGCCTGTGACTCTGCCCCTGTCCTGAAAGTATTGTCTCTGAGTTTCTTAGCAGGTTTCATACTAGGTTGTCTAGACAGGAGAAGGCGTCTTGCCCATTATACCTTTCTCCCATAGCTGTGGGGCTTTTTGTTCCCTTTGTCCAACACAAATATGTCTAGTCTTATTTTAAAGTCATTTAATGTTTCAGCTTTCACAACCTCCCCTGGTAAAGAGTTCCAGGCTTTTACAGCCCTGTAAGTAAAAACTCATCTTCTACTGTTGTTATGACTAGGGAACATCTCTAGTTGCTGCTTATGATATCTTAGTCTGCTCTCATTGTTACAAAGTCTTAGACCTAGTGTTGTTCGTAGTTCTGGATCTCCTATAATTTTATACATCTGCAGCATGTCTCCTCTTGTTTCTTCTCATCTCAGGTGAATACAAATTCAGTTTTGTCACCCTGTCTTCGTATGTTATTTCCTCGAAACCTCTCACTAATTTAGTCATTCTGTGCTGCCCCCTCTCTACTCTTTATTCATCCTTCTTTAGATGGGGGCTCCAGACCGCAGAACAATAATCCAAATGGGGCCTTACATAGGATGTATACATCCTTCTAATGAAAACAAGAGCCTTAGAAACAAAGGCATTTTTGATACAACTTATGATGTAGTTGGCTTTGTTTGCTATTTTTATGTCAGCTTGTATGCATGCACAAGCAACGTAGTGCCACCATACAAAGTTGAGAGGTGTGCCACTGCTCTGACAATGCCTCGATCTATTTAGCAGGCGCGACCACACCCCACCAATGAATGGCCGAGCTGTCTATGACAACACATCAGATGCAGTACCGTACAGTTGAAAGGAAACCACCGCTGCAATCAGCGGTGGTAACGTGTCCCAATTTGCATACTGCCAGCTTCGGCAAGCAGCAGCTGTCGTCAGCCGCCTCTCCGTCCCCATGAAAGCCGACGCAGGTGCCCAACCCCCCCAGTCAGCATGCTCACAAGAAACTAAAAGGAGACAGAAAGTGGACAAGAACAGAGATTTTTTTACAGACTTGGGGGGGGGGGGATTGTGCCTGAACCCGCCCATCCCTCTCTGCAGTGTCTCACCTACTTTCTGTCGTTATTTTCCAGCCCCCCTTTGGGAGGCAGCTGCCCGTTACCCCAATTCCCTCCTCACCTCTGGCATCATACAACTCTCTTGCCTGCCTTCAGCCCATGCTCTGTCTCCTGTCTATCTTGCGTGCTCTATATCCCCAGCCTTTCGTGTCTCGGCGAGCTGTGATTGATAGGGCGAGGTGACACGATTGCACCATGATGTTCCCCAAGCAGGGTTGCAGCAGGGCTATGAATTGAGTTCAGGAATAAAGTTAGGAAGAACTCGCAAAGCACAGGCCCCATAGTGCAGGGTTTTAAATAATTGATTAGCAGTTTTTTTCTTGGGACAATGCTAACTGTACAGAAAGTATGTATATAGGTTTTCTAGAAGTGTTATGTTTGTTAAACACAGTGAGGCAGGTGCTATGCATTTTCACAATGTTTTAGCACTTTTATGAGCAAAACGCTAATCAATTTTTGGAGTTAAATAAATCCCTGCCCATAGTGAGAAAAAATACTACACTTGTATCCTGCTGTACTCAGATGACGCCGTTGTCTTTGCCAGTGATCCCAACCCCAAGGCACTTGAGACCCAGCTTCAACAAAATGTTGCTGAAGTTGAGAAATGGTTCAGTGTCCATAAACTTCTACCCCCCTTGCGAATAGGGGCTCCAAGAAATGCTTGCTTGGGCTTACCTTAGCCCTGTCCTTTTTTCCTTCTCCCGCTGTCTCTCGGGCTTCTCCCGACTTGACCCCTAATTTTTCTGGCTCCACACATCCTGTTTGCCCTCCTGACTGCCCCTGCCAAGCAGGCCAATTGAAACCCAGCCCCTTGGGGCTTAAAACGCTGACCACGATCTCCCGCTGCAAAAGTGCTGCCTCCAGGGCAGCGGGAGTCGCGTTGGCGTGCAAAGCGCCTTTGATGTGGAGCCGCTAGTTTTGCAGTCATTTCGGGGACTGTGCTGTGGGCTGTGGGATCCCTTCCACCTAATTGGGACCCGGTGACCACGGCCAGCTTGCTGGGGGCCACTCCTGGTGAAAATTGAAGGAGTTTTGACCGGGGCTCATTTAAGTATGCCTGAGAAGGGCCCTGGTCATCTGAATAAATAAATAACAGTGTGCCTGGCTGCTTCCAGGGTAGCTATATACAGCTGCTGCCGAAAAGTAAAGAATTTAAATGTTTTAACTTGTTGCTGCATATTGGGAACATACTATACATGTGGGGGAAAGTGTTTAAAGTTAAAATTAATACTGTTTCCTTGGCAATTCCAGTATTTTGGGACTCTTATGTGTTAGCCTGTCAGCTGCTGCAGGGAGCGCTTGCTAAGTGCAGTAGTGACAGAAAAACTAGAGGTGCCACCACTTTCATCTGTGCAGCAGCTACAAGTACAGCCTTTGAGCTACAGAACTGTGGGGCATTTGGAGCAAATCATTATTTCTTTCTGGCTGTCCCAGGTCATTATTCAGGACTGTATCTAATCTGCTATAAGGGACAGTGGGTTAAGCAGCCATTGCCAGCAGTACAGCCAATTGGAATTGCAGCAACAGAAAGCCAGGATTTGTGGGACATTCACTGCACCTCATGGGTAAACACCCAAGTGCTTATGTGGGCTTACAGGGACATTAATTTAGGGGCCAATGCCACAACCCAATTGTGCCTCAAGTGTTCTGATTGACAGGTCCCTCAGCCACTTGAAGACATGTCACCCCATCCCTGCTACCAATCAGGAGTCGAGCTAGGAGCTCTATAAAGAGACAGTGTTGCCAGTTTGTCTGGAGATTCAGAGATTTGGGGAGCAAGCAGCCAGAGCAGGATCCAGCCTGCTGGGAGCCCCCACGGGGTGGGGGCTCAGGTCCCAACCATGCCACCAGGCCTGGGCCACTTAATCCAAGCCCCTTCAGTCTTCAGGGGACATTTATTATTTTCTTAAAGTTAAAGTTACCAGTTATAGTAATTGTACTTTCTGCAACAGCTAATCTGGAGGTTGCCAGTACTGTCCTCCAGAGACTAGCCCTCCCTCCCACATCAGGGAAAGATGTGAACCGAAGATCAGATGTCCAGCAGTGGTGAGAGCGCTGACCAGACCAGATGACATCATGTAGCGGTGAGCACGCTGACCGAGTACCTCAGCAGTGAGAGAGCTGAAGAAGTCTTCAGGATGCCTTAGTTTGTGGAAGAAACCCGTGGAGGACCTGAGTGAGTACCTTCATACCACCTGGTGCGAGGAAGAAGCTGAGCAAGTAATCTTGGGGGCCTCAAGCCCCACTAAGAAATATGTGCTGTTATGTCTGAAGTATTGAAGTTATCACTCTGGGCTACTAAACCCCATAAGAGACTGCCTAGTTCAAGTAAATGGATACATCTTGTCTGTGGTCCAAATGGCTAAGTTGCAGGTGCAGCAAGATGCCTGGCTAGTGAACCATATAAATGTGTTGCAAGTTGTTGTAGCTAAGGGTTAGAGTCCTGCCTTCGTGGAGCTGACTGCCTATTCGTGTTTGCCACTTCATGAGACAGGAGGCCCTGGAGCAAATTATGTCTAAGTTACCCTGAAGAGAATGTACCTGTGTCTGACCAGAATTTCATCTGAGAGCGCTTGGGATAAGTGTACAATGTCTAGGCGTGCTGGATAAGACTCTGCTTGTGAAGAACATTCTTGGTATGTAGAATGTACTGGATGTGACTGCCTGTAACTAAAGTATGGGATGCTGGATGAAAGTGTCACTGTCAACTTACTCTAGTTGGATGCCTTTTGGTATATAAAGTACTGGATGTGACCGTGTTTAAATTGCATATAGGACGCTTGAAAAAAGTATCACTCTCCACTGCATTGGATGGGACTTTCAGATATTGTGCTGAATGTTCTGGATGTAAGAGCCACATAGCTTGTCTTGGAATGTTCGGAAGTCTGCTAAAGTGCAGGGCAATCCCTGCTGAGGTTGTAAATAGTAATTTTGCTGCTTTACAAGAACCTGTTTCCAAGTTGCCTCCACCCTCAAATCAATAGCCGGCCACTTTGACCAGCTGCAACTCCACCAGGCCTGCAACATCTTGGACCATGGTATCTGTTTAACCAGTATGGTATGAGATTGCGGGGTTTCTGCTGTATCTGGGACTGGTACCAGTGTGGGTAGTAATAATAACTATGTTTAACATCTGATTTGTCAGCAGCTAGATAGCCAGGGCGCTGGACGTCTTAAGTCAAATGGGAAAATGTGATTTATGTTTGCCTATTAGTATGTGGCCACCCAGCTCGAGGGTTCACCAGCAAAACCAAATAATCAGTGTACACGTGTAAATAGGATAAGATAACCTCTGCTCCTCCTGTTTCCCCTTCCTACACATGTGTAAATAGGATAAGGTAACCTCTGCTCCTCCTGTTTCCCCTTCCTACACATGTGTAAATAGGATAAGGTAACCTCTGCTCCTCCTGTCTCCCCTTCCTACACACGTGTAAATAGGATAAGGTAACCTCTGCTCCTCCTGTCTCCCCTTCCTACACACGTGTAAATAGGATAAGATAACCTCTGCTCCTCCTGTCTCCCCTTCCTGCACACGTGTAAATAGGATAAGATAACCTCTGCTCCTCCTGTCTCCCCTTCCTGCACACGTGTAAATAGGATAAGTTAACCTCTGCTCCTCCTGTCTCCCCTTCCTAGCTCCTATACTACCTCCTAAATAAATATCTTGTTATTTGTTGTTGAAATTCTAATGTGAACATATTATTAGAGAGAGCCTTTAAATCAAAATGTGGAAATGTGGGGAACTGTGTATTGGGGCATGTCTGGGGAAGGTAACTGGTGGGTGGTGTAGCAGCTCAGGGGGCTATCACCCACATAAAGCACTGAGTGGAGGCACTGCACAAAGGTTTTAAAAAATTTTATTAGCTAGTGAACTCAACCCCCTCAGCCTATGTCCAGGGTATTGCTGCAGGGGTGTAACACTGGGGGTGAGCACCACCCAGGGGTTACAAACTTATCATGAATTAGAAGAAGACGAAAACGATGCTGTTCTCCAGCCTCTTAAACAAGCATTGATCATACCCTCTCTCCATCAGCAATGACGTGGGCTCCCCTTTGGAGCTAGTTCAGCACTTTAGGTATCTGAGGATCACTATTGATAGTACCCTGTCGTATTCTCTCCACATCGACACTATTGCCAAAGCAGTCAACATGCGTATTGGGCTGCTGTATAGGCATAAACATTGCCAATCCTCAGAAGCCCTCAACCTTGCTATACACGGTATCATGTCAATATAGCGATGCAATAACAGTGACGACATTTGAGCGATTCAGTATAAGCAAATTCCAAGTGAGCGACTGAACATTGTCAACGCACTCACATCTGAGCGATTGAGAAAATACATAGAAGACGGTAAATTAGCGACTCTCCATACTGGTGACTGGAGTTGTAGCCTACCCCCACTATCAAGGAGCGGCGTGGTGTAAGAATCCTAGAGATGGGGGGGTGCGGGGGGGCACAGCCCCCATGGGGGACGCAGGGCGGGCATAGCCCCCCTTTGTTATATGTGATCAAATGATTGGAGATGAAATAATAAATTGTTTCTTACAATATTGTGTTTCAGGGAAGGCAGCACAATCATGCGTGAGAGGGCCCGGACCAGTTCTGGGAGTACAGCGCTAGTGGTCGTGGAGAGTACCTCTGGAGCTATAGATGCAGTAGCAGGAACACTGCTGGACATACGCCTGCTTCGGCAGATAGTCCAAAGGATTCACCACTCCGAGAGGATGTGTCCTGTTTTACCTGCAACCGAAGGTGATCTTGTGCTACCCCTTGCACACACAAGAACAACAGCAGGTGAGCATTTCCTTTTGTGGGACAGCGTATAATCTTCATGTACATGTCAAATTCTGCATAGTGTCATTGAAATGGGTAGCAGCCTATATGGGTGAGTATTATTGAGCGGCTCAAAATGAGCGACTCAGTAATACTGCTCCCATGTAGGAACAGTGGGAAAAAGAGCTCTGAATTAGTATAGCGAGTGTAACATTGAGTGATACACGCTACACTTACGAGAAAGAGGATAAAAGGAATTATTTGCCAAGCCCTGCTGAGCTGGCTGTGTGGTGTAGTGGCTTGAGCCACTGTTCTTGGAGCCTGTGGTGCTGGGTTTGGATCCTGGTGCAGGCAATTCTTTTGCTTCCAGGGGGAGTTTCTATTTTTTCTAAATCTGCTCCCCCTGGAGTTGAGAATCCTTATTTTGGGGGTCTGGGCGCTTAGCCCCTCGCATAAAAAAAAAAGAAGTATTTAATATTTTAGAGGACTGTGGCTGTTTGCGGCGGTCTCTCTAATGTGAAGTCGCCCTTTTGTCGTGGGCGATTCTTTCATCTCTCTAATGAGCAGCACGATAAGGGACTTGCCCTTATCCCATAAAACCATTGAAATGTAACAGTCATTCATGATGGAAGCGCTGAGAAATGCGGTCTCCCACTGTTGCGGTTGCTGTAATTGGCATCTCTGTATAATTGTTGCTCAAATTATAATCTCCCTATAATTGTCGCTGAGATGACATGGAACCACTATACACAGCTCAGTTGTTTTACTCATCGATTATGATTTGATCATCTATGGGTCAGCCACTGACACAGCCCTCCATTGATCAAGGTTGCCCTAAATAAAACCTGCCGCCGTCTAACTGGCACTGCGCGACTTACTCACACCTGCAAGCTTTACACTCATGCTAACTGACTCCAATTCAGTGGCAGACTTAGGTGCCAAACATGCCTGCTGGCAAAAAAAGTCAGCTTAGGTGTGATATCCCCTGGTGTTCAAAAGCTCCTCAAGCCCTCTGTTAACCCACGTCATAGTAGAAGTACTGATTACCAGATTTTTAAGGTTCCTCATTGTCGCACCTCCCAAAGTCCAAGGTCATTTGCCCATCAAGCCCCACTCTGGTTTAATTTTCTTAACTCTGTTATATCCTCAAACCCACCCTGGGCTCATTTAAACAGAAATGTAGGCAACAGCTTGTTGCAAATGCCAGTTGTGACTGCTTCCACCAATCAGTCAACTTCCCACTGTGTTTGGCGCTTAACTAATTGACCTCAGCCTCGTCAGTCGCCTAGCTGACTGGAAGCACTTTGTCCTGTCTCCCTTAAATTCCCCATCTTTCCCTGCCCCCCCTTTTCACCTCTCCTTCTGTCTCTCACCCACCTAACCCTTCCCCCTTTTTCACCATACTGTTTCAAGGCCTCTTGGCCTCTCCTCTCTCTTATCCTTTTGTTGTTGCCCTCACCGGTTGTCTCCCAATTTTGTGTTTCTCTTACACTCCTTTCTGCCTCCCTCCCTCCTGGCTTAGCTGGCCCAATGCATTCCCTCCCATCCCCAATCTCCACCCTTTCCCCCACTTTTCTGCCCTCTTTCCTTCTTATCTACCTTGCCATTTCCCCTTACTCTCTTGACAAGGCATCCTGGGCTGATCCTGTCTCATATTATCTTAGTAGCTCTCAGTTCTTGTTTGTTCTCCCAACTCCTTGCTTGTGCCTCCCTCTCCTTGCTTGACAGGGCCTCATGGGCCGGCCCTCCCTTCTCCTATTGTTGTAGTCTTAGTTGCAATGATGTTCCCTACTGTAAATATGAATTTTCTCTGTTGTTCAAGTCACAGATTGTTATTATGCTTTACATGATTGTTCGTAGTTCACATGTTAGCGTTTACGTTTGACTGTTGTTATCTCACCATACATTGTAATGTGACAGCCAACTGCTGTCACATAAGTTTTCTGCTTCTGTAATTCCTCTGACATGGAACCTATGTAAAGAGCTTTAGCTGATAGATATCTCTGCGATTGCAATAAAAAAATAAATAAATAAATAAATAAAGGTTGAAGACATCTGGGGACTGGGCATTTGAAGTAGCAGGCTCAGTCCTTTGGAACTCCCTACCAGCAGGCATTTGGGGTGGATTTGTAACATCACTGTCCCCCCTTTTAATGATTTATTAAGCGTTTAGGTGTTTATTATTGTTATTATTTATTTATATTATTTTAGAATGACCGAGATATAGATCTGACTATAGTTAAGCCCTATTTTATGTAATAGCATCCTGAACCCCTGAGGAAGGGCACCACAGATAAAGACTATCACTGTTCCTCTGCTGATTGTTGCAGAACCAGTTCCATGGCAACAGACTGTGATGTCAAAGGCAGAGGATTATGACTTTTTGGCAGGCATAAGCTTCATGAATAGATGAAGTCTAAGTGTTGTCCCCCCCACGCACACTTTGGGGGCTTACCTTTGGGCATCTTCACAGAGACCAAACGGACTCGGACACCTGCCCACACTGTGGGATGTCTTTTTGCCTGGTCCCCAAGACTGCCATAATGGGACACAGGCACAAATAAGCAGCAACTGTGTTTCTTCACGCTGGAAATGTACTGAATCCCAACCACTGAGAATCCACTACAGGACACTGGAAGCCTATGAATGCCACCATGTTCTGCCCTTTGACCAGAGCAAGGCTAGCACAGGGTCAGAGGGCAGTAAGTCCTGTATACCAACAGAAGAGGCAACACCACCTCAGATTCTGACCCATAAGGACATAGTTAATTAAAGCAGGGCAGTGAAGCCTGACTGAGGACTGCTGAGAGAGGTGGGTAAGAAGAAAATCCATGAACAGGAGGACTAATAAGGTGGTCTTATATGTATTTTAGCCCTCTCCCAGAGAGTGTGAGCCAGTTACGGGGGGGGGAGACAAAGAGAGAGATTGAAGACTAGTGTGTGAAGGCTTAGTGAAGGGGTAGAGTGAATATATAAGGACACTGTTTGCAGGCTGCAGGCGTCACATGACTATAACCTTGGAGAGACATCTCTGGATTGGAGTGAAAAGCGGGTCCTACATGGAGTTGGGGTGACAGGTCTGCTCAGCACTGTCAACCAGCAGATGTGTAGAGAGGAAGCAGCTCTTGCACAGAGTGCCCAGAAGGGGCTAGATACAAAATCAGGCAAACACTTAAAAGAGCGAGAGAGAGAGAGTTCATCTGGCCCTGTGAGACTGAGCACATTCAGTGACTATTCAGGCCATCTTGGCCATCCTTCTGCCATTGGTGTGCGAAAATCCCCACTAAGGGGGAAGAGAAAAGTCCCTACATGGGGTGAAGAGGAGAAAAGTCCCCATGTGGGGTGAGGAAGAGGAAAGTCCCTACGTGAGGTGAAGAGGAGGAAGCGCCCCATCAACAGGTAAAAAGGAGGAAATTTCACACATGGAGTGAAGAGGAGGAAAGTCCCCATGCAGGGTGAAGAAGAGGAAAATCCCCACCAAGTGGTGAAGAGGAGAAGACTCTCTGGGTACTCTCTAGATTTAGGGGTCCTCAACACCACTCTGACTCATGCATCTGACATTACCACTTACTATTAGGATTTTACTATTTGATTTTGTTGTAGTAGCAGTAGTGGTGGAGTGTGATGGTGGTGACAAGGGTCGTGGCAGCAAAAGGAGGAGGCAAGGTCTGGTTTGGGTGTCTGTGCCCCGTGAAAAAAATAACTGAACCACAAGCTGGAATCCTGTCTCACTAGAGACAGCAACATAACAGATGAGATTTTGTGAATGAGATTTTACCACACAAGTCATCTGCTATGTTCATGACTCAGAAACCATAGTCACTCTGAGTCCCTACCAAGGGATAAAAGCCAGGAAAGTCCTGACAAGGGGTGATGAGGAAGAACGTTCCCCCCAATATTGAAGAGGAAGAAAGTCCCCACCAAGGAGTGAAGCACTGGAAAGTCCAAGCAAGGGGTAAAGAGAGAGAAGGTCCCCACATGGGGTGAAGAGAGGGAAAGTCCTCACCAGTGGGATGAAAATGAGGAGAGTCCTCATGTTGGGTGAAGAGGAGGAGAGTCCTCACCAAGGGGTGAAGAGGAGGGAAGTCCAAGCATGCGATAGAGGGCAGGGAATTCTCCATTAAGGGGTGAAGAGGAGGAAAGTCGCCATCATGGGAAGAAAAGGAGGAGCATCTCCACCAAGCGATGAAGAGCTGGGAAGTCCCCACATGGGGTGGAGGGGGTCGAAGTCCCTCTTGAGGGGTTAAAGAACAGCTGATGCCTTTGGGAAAACTTTGGAAAATACAATATTCAAACACAGCTTGCATTTTTATACATTTTTATTTTTTATTTATTTATTAATGATTCGGATAACACCTTTGAGCCAATGCTGATTTACAAAGGTTCCACATCAGTTATTGAGGAAACAACAAAGACAACATACATAGGATGGGTCTTTTTACAAATCAGTGGCAGCCAAAGGCTTTGTCAGACAGAGAAAACAACATAGAGGCAATATACATAGGATGAGTCTTAATCAAAACATAAGCTACTAAGAGCTTTGTCAATCACAGTGTGCTAAATTGCATTCACATACAGTGTACAGAACATAAATTCATGTAGGTTGAGTGGGGAGAATGAGGAAGACTCCTAGAGAAGGGACAAAAGAAAAAAGGTATGGGGGTCAGTAAGGGTAAAGAGAGTTAGAAAGACAGGGTAGAGAGGGGGAAGTGGGAGTGGAAGAGAGACAGGGTGGGGAGAAAAGGTGGGGGAGGGAGGGAAGTGTTGAAAAGAGGACGTGGGAGAGTGTGTGTGATAATATTGGCTAAGGTTAACAATCGCAGGAGGCCATAGCGACGAGGTGTTGGTGAAGATTCCATTTAAAAGTGTCAAGGGATGTGCTGTTAGAAACATTCAGAGGAAGGGGAGTTGTACCAGTTTGGAGTTCTGTATGTGAAAGAGTGTTGTCCTTGTGAGGTGCATCTGTGGGGAACTGAAAAAGTAAGGGAGTTCAAGCTTCTGGTTTGGCGTGAACTTCCAGGAGGGGCCAATAAGGCTGTTGTTCCAGGAGGAAGTAGGTCCAATGCGGCCAAGCCTGCCAGATAGTTGTAGCCAGTTCGCTTGTTCGTAGATATCGCAAGTGTGCGTAAGGCATGGGGTGGAGGTCAGGAGACGACAGGCCTTGCTTGACCCTACGAGAATACATCTCAATGCGGTATCAGTGGCTGATCCATAGATCACTAGTCCGTAATCTATTATAGAAGTGACTGAGCTCGGGAATGCAGTTCTTAGGGCTTCAGGTGTGAGGCAGCTTATATGTCTGTACAGCATTCCTTACCGGGAATTCACAGTTTTGGCAATGTAGTTGATGTGTTCAGAGTAGGCAAATGTTGAAAGTGGCCAGTGGCCAAAGTTTAGTGACCAGTGACCAAACTTTTATCAACAATATGTAATTGGCTAACCAAAAGGTTGAGGAGCTAGAAAGGTGTAAAATGGCTACTGTAGAGGCTGCAAATGAGTAATGAATAACAAAATGATGCCAACATGTGAATTAATAGGTATGGCTAGTCAAAGGCTGCAAGTGGCTAAGTAAATGAATGATACCACCATGTCAGTTAATGTGCATGCATGTGTAAGACTTTAAAAGGTTAATGGTTGAAATGAAGAAAATGAAATAATTCAAGAAGCACAAAGCAGAGGTCTAACTTGGAATTGCTGTATTCAGCAGAAAATATTGTGTACCAAAACATGTCTTTTTAAAAGGTTACGGCTAAGATAAGAATGTAGCTGCTAGTAACTGCGGCTGGCCTTAATGATTGAGTTCCCATCTTGTGATACAATTTGGCCATTGTCTGTGTTTTATCTGTAAGCCAATTATTTTTAGAACAGCCACATCCCCTCACATGATTTCTGTATCCTGAAGTAAGTATTTTTGATAAATAAAAAAACCCTGATTACTTGTTTTTCCATCTAAAGATGACCGTATGTCTTGGCAAAGTGTCAAAAGTATCTTATGACCAAGGTATCTTATGGCCAATGTATTTTTGAACCAGAGTCTTATGATTTGCCGAATGACATGTTGTCTGTTTTTAAATCTGCTGAAGTAGTTTTTGGAAAATTCCAGCTCTGTCTTTTAATGAAAACAGGTTAGGTATAAGTGAGACCTAATTGTCAGGTCTAATGTCTCTGAGACAACAGAAGTTGGTGATATCTAACTGGCCATAGTGCTCGGAGCCCAGAGGAAGTGGAGTATAATTTCATTTTTCTCTGCAAAATCTGTAGCCCTGTAATGCAAATATTACTAGCTGTCTAGAATGCATGTTAGGAACACCCCGTTGGGATTGCCCCAAATGGCTGTTTAGAACTAAATTGTAACAGGAACACCCAGGTAGTGGTGGGCTACCCGATGTTTAAAAATAATGTTAGCATGTATTCCCTTTTGTAAACTAGGATTATTAATCATGACAGGATGCATTCATATTGTTAAAATAGGATTGTTCGCATTTCTTTTTGTGTATTCAGTAAATAACAGTTAATTGAACCTTAGGTCAACAAATTATGCCAGAGTGCATGCATTTTTTGTGTGTATTACAAATATTCATCCTGTCAGGGTGTGTTTTTATTGTTACAATAGGATTTTTCTGGCTAATCTTATTAATACTATCATAATAAAGTACCACTAATTTGGCAAAGAAATAATGTGTTGGCTTTATTGAATTACTGAGAATTACCAACCAGGAACCTGTATAATTGGATCCATTTAACACAAGGGTACTGTTGAGGGTTATACCCAGGTAGTTGAACAGGTGAGCTTGTTCCAGTTTCTCCCCTTCACTATTTTTGATTGCTAGACCTTCGTTTTTGTGTTTGTTATGAGTGCCATGGAACATCATGGTTTTTTTTTGTACTTGAGGATAAGTTTGTAGGATTTAAACCATTTCTTAGCTTCTGCAAAGCTAGATTGTAGCTACTGCTGAAGATGGGACGGATCGGGATGGGAAGTAAAGATTACTGCATCATCAGCATAAAGAAGTATTCTATCCAGGCAGGAGGAGAGAAGATTGTTAAGAAATATGCTGAAAAGCATGGGTCCCAGAATTGATCCCTGGGGTACTCCCGATCGGACTGGTAAGGAGGTTGAGAGGGAGTCACCAATTTTGACTTGCTGGATGCGATCACTAAGGTAGCTGAGGAACCACCACATGGAGTCAGTTGAGAGACCAATGCAAGATAGTTGTTCAATCAGTAGCAAATGATTTACTGTATTGAATGCTTTTGTTAAGTCGATGAATGTGGCCCCAATAAAGATGACCCTGGTCCAAAGCATTGCGTATATATGATGTGAGCTCTAGCAGGGCGGTGATGGTGATGTGCCTCTTATGAAAGCCATGCTGCTCAGGGCACTGAAGGTTGTATTTCTCTAGGTAATCAGCAAGCTGGTCGGCAACAATTCTTTCAAGAGCTTTGATGGGGGGGGAACTAGTGACACCACTGACTACCCTCTTTAACAAATCATGGGGAGATGGGGTGGTACCTGAGGACTGGAGGAGGGCAGATGTGATTCCCCTTCACAAAAGTGGGAGCTGGGCAGAAGCAGGAAACTACAGACCTGTTAGTTTAACCTCATTGATAGGGAAAATGATGGAATCACTTCTGAAGGAAAGAATTGTCAAGTACCTAGAGGCCAGAGGGGCATAGGACCCAAGGCAGCATGGATTCACAGCGGGAAGGTCATGCCAGACAAATCTAATAGATTTCTTTGACTGGGTGACCAAAGTAGTAAATCAGGAGGGCTGTGGACGTGGCCTACCTAGACTTTAGCAAGGCATTTGACTCAGTCCCACACAAAAGATTAATATACAAGTTAGCCAGCCTGGGAGTGGGTCCCAAGATGATAGCCTGGGTAAAGAGTTGGCTGGAGAATAGGACAAGAGAGTAGTAAATGGAGTCCACTCTGAAGAAAGGGGGTTACTAGTGGGTACCGCAGGGTTCAGATAAGATCAGTCCTCTTCAATGTCTTTATAAGTGACATTGCAGAGGGACTGAAGGAAGAGCATGTCTCTTGCAGATGACACAAAGATCTGCAACAGAGTTGCTGCACAAGGTGGGGTGGAAAGGATGAGAAGGGTCTTGGCAAGGTTAGAGGAATGGTCAAATGTATGGCAGCTAGATTCAATGCCAAGAAGTGCAAGGTAATGCACCTGGGAAACAAAAACCCAGGGGTAGAGTACACAATGGGGGGTGAGATACTAACAACAACAAAAATGGAAAGGGATCTGGGGTAGTCATGTCAGATGACTTAAAGGTGGGCAAGCAATGTGAGAGGGCAGTAAGGAGGGCTGGGGGGATACTGGGATGCATAGGGAGAGGCATCACTAGTAGAAAACAGGAAGTTGTTATCCCTCTGTACAGACAGCTGGTGAGACCCCATCTGGAGTACTGTGTGCAGTTCTGGAGACCCAGTCTCCACAAGGACATAGACAAGATGGAAGCTGTCCAGAGGAGAGCAACTAAAATGGTGCAGGAGTCCGCACTGGAAGACATATGAGAGAGACTAAAGGAGTTTAATATGTTAGCCTCGAGGAAAGGAGGAAGAGGGGAACATGATAGAAACTTTCAAGTACCTCAAGGAATCAACAAAGTCCAAGAGGGTAGCATCTTTCAAAAAGAGGTGTACAAGAACAAGGGGGCACAATTTGAAGATAGAGGCGGCTCAGAGGTAATGTAAGGAAGTATTTTTCACAGAGGAGTTGTGGATGCATGGAACGGCCTCGGAGGAGGTTGTGGAGTCAAAACAGTGGTGGAATTCAAGCATGCATGGGACAGTCATAAGGCAATTCTAGGGGGGGGGTAGGAAGAAGTAGGCTGCTGGTTAACTAGGATCTGCAGCTTATCCATCAGGTAGGGAAATGGGCAGACTGGGTGGGCCAAGTGGTTGTTATCTGCTGTCAAATTCTATGTTTCTATGAGGATGGAGATGGGTCTATAATTGCTAGTGGTGGTCTTGTCACCACTTTTATGACTCGGTGTCACCACACTGGATTTCCATTTTTGGGGGAATTGTGAGAGCATGAGGGACTGGTTTAGGATTTTGGTGAGCGGAGTCAGACTGCATCTATAGTAAGAGCAAGAAGTTTGAGGTCCAAGGAGTCAGAGCTTTTTCTAGACTTCTTAAGTGCTTTGAGAATGTAGTTTTTGGTTGAGGCCTCCGGGATAGATTTAAAGTAGAATGGCGGGTGCCCCCACACGTCACCTGTTTTGCCAGGCCTTATTGCGTCCAGTGTGGGATCAAAGAAAGAAGGAGGAAGTACGT
This sequence comes from Neoceratodus forsteri, assembly GCA_016271365.2. Lineage (NCBI taxonomy): Eukaryota > Metazoa > Chordata > Ceratodontiformes > Ceratodontidae > Neoceratodus > Neoceratodus forsteri. The sequence continues at coordinate 550,203,759 of JADMNL010000022.1, read as the reverse complement.
GACTGAGGTCAGAGAAAGCCATGTTGAAAGCATTTGCCAAGGTGATATGATCTGTGGTGATAGTACCATTTATATTGAGCACAGTGGGCTGGGTTTTTGGATCCTTGCTGGTAATTTCAGAGATGTTTGCCCAGAACTTCTTTCCATCATTCCATGTGTTAGCAAGGGAGTTTCTGTAGTAGGAGGCTTTCTCGGCCCAAATTGTTCTAGTACAGGCATTTCTTGTTGCCTTGTAGGCCTGGATATTAGCCTGACTGCCAGACATGTTAGCACAATGCCATAGTTGGTCCATAGCTTTCATTTGTTCAATGAGATCAGTGTTGATCCAAGGGTTAATTACACCCTTAATCCTGCATGTCCTGAAAGGGGCATGTATATTACATGCAGTATTAAAGTGAAGAATAAAGCACTCTAGGGCAGCATCGATGTCGTGGGCTAGGTCTATTGGTGACCGGTCACGCTCCCGCAGGAGACATTTTAGTGCCCCAAAGTGACCTGGAATATGTTTTCTGCAGCTTATAGTTATTAGAGGGGGCCTTGTGAACTTGTTTGTCCAGGAGCAGAGGACCGGGAAATGATCACTGATAGAGTCTGAGAGTACTACCGTTTTAGTAATACGATCTGGGCGGTTAGTTAGTACCCATTCCAGGAGTGTGGCTGTCCCTGCCCTATAGTTTACCCTGGTGGGAGATTATACCATTTTCGAGAAATTAGCCGATGACAGGGCATCCTTATATTTGTTAGCACTAGAGGAGGTCCAGTTAATGTTGAAATCCCCAAGCAGGGTTGCCTCTGAGCTCTGATCAAGGGAGTGGATAATGTTCAGAAGAGGGTCTAAGCTTTGATTAACATCTTCTATAGCTTTCTTCTTTCCATTATGTATTACTGATAAAATTCCTGCAAAATCAAGGTCATTATCCCTTAGCGTTCATTTGTCTGTATAGCTTATTCCCCACTTGAAATTACAATGGTCTGTTATGACATCACAGTCTGTTGCCATGGGAATAACTAATGTCACAGAGTATTATGACATCAGGTTGGGAAGACCCAATAGGAGTTGATGAACTCTCAAGGAATAACTATCCAGTTTTCATGCATATGGCCTCGGTAATAAATAATGAGACTGAGAAGTACAGAGCTAATGAGAAATTTAAGTTGCTTTGTGTCCAAATATGTTGTTCAAAGTTCTTCTCGAGGTGACAGTGGCTCTTTAAGGGGAAAGTCCTCATGCTGGGTTATGAGGGGGCAGTCCCCATGCAAAATGAAGAGGGGGAAGTCCCCATCGGGGGGTGAGAAGGAAAGTTGCAATGCCAGGTGAAGAGAAGGAAAGCCCGCATGTGGTGTTAATTATTTTATTTATTTATTTATTTTTAGTTAGTTTTTATTGACTGGGTAAGTGCACTAGACAAATTCTGCCTATTTTCAGGCACGACCTGGGGGAGGGGGATACAGGTGAATGCCAACTGACCTTGAACCAGATTAAGCTGTTGGTGGTATTTTTAGTGAATGAGGAAAATTTGGCCAGGACACCTGGGAAATTCCCCTACTCTGCCAGCAGGGGGCTTGACTTCCTGAGAGCAGAGTGGAGGAGCACAGTTTGGAGCCGGACAACAGAGGAGGAGGAAGTGCTGATGTGGCAGGGGAGAGGGCCTCTTCCCCTGCCTTGTATACCACTAGAGGCCTGAAAATGAGTTCAGACACTTTTATGGATCAAGAAGATCGAAGTGAGGAGCTGGAAAGGAAAAAGAAGGAATTAAGAGAGAAAACTTCTTCTGTGGAGATGGAGGAAGGAGATGTTGCAAGCGTGAGTAAAAAAAATGTTTTGGAAAATAATCAGCAAAAGAGTAAAGAAACAGGAGGTCTTATAGAGCCAGATATTTCTGTTGTGGAAAGCAAAGAAAATAGGCCGGACTCCTATCAGGCTAAATTGAGAAGCAATGATGTGGCAGTATCAAAGCAAGCTGCACCTGCTGAGATGGGGAAAAAACAAGTGAAAGTGTCAGCCCAGAAAGGAAAGGCGAAAGTAAGTTGGAAACGGCTTGGCCTGAAAAGGATTGTAGAAAGCAAGATAGAAAGTATGGGCATGGGTGGAAGCTGGAGGGGGGAAGATTCAGGGGAGAAAGGAGGAGGTGCTACTTCACTGAGAGGGTGGTAGAGCCATGGAATGCACTACCTAGGGGGCTGGTGGAGGCAGAGATAGTGGAGGGGTTCAAGAGGGGGTGGGACAGGTACAGGGGAAGGGTTCAGGAAGCAAAATCCAATGCAGCAAGAATATCCGGAACTGGGAAGGGAGAAGCCAGAGAAGGCGAGGGGGACAGCAAGGTCAGCACCCAGGGTGGGGGCTGACCAAACGAGCAGACACGAAAGACCATTAGGCCTATTCTGCTGGCATTTTAGTATGTTAGTATGTTAGTAAAGTAAAGAAAGAGCTAAAACAAATAAAGAAAACACAGATTTTGAAGATATTGAGGAAGTCACAGAAAAAAGGGCCCATTAGGAAACAGTAAAGGAGAAAAAAAGGAGGTTTCAGATTCAGAAGAGAGAACTTTTAGAGACTTTGCAGACACACCTGACTGGGTAACAGAAGCATTACTACAAGCAGGTTGGAAAAGAAAGGATGATGGGTCTGGGTGGGATCCAAACAGGCCCAGTACATGAGGAATTAGTAAAAAAACAAAAGGAAGACACAAGGGATGTAGAAAGTAAATTTGGGGAAAAAGTGGATGAAGCCGAAAAACAGAAAGATGTAACATCAGAGGCAGATAAAACAAAAGAGATCATTTTTGATGGACTTGATAGCAATAATGAAGAGTTATCTATGGAGCTTGAGCAGAAAACAATATTAACAGATAAAGAAATGCAGGAGGAAGGGGAAGGCCAGAAGGAGAAACCCTGGGGTGGGAATACTAAAGAAAGATTTTTTCCTAAAGATATAAAGCCACAGCAAGTTAAAGAAGAAACGCTGCACGCCTGAGATTTAGAGGGCCCTGAGAATGTGCCCAACAGAATTTTTATTGGGAAAGAACTCTTAATGAATAAAATGAAGTTTTATCCATATGAAATATATGCCCTTATTCATGTACCAGGAAGTACAGAATTTGACATAAGTTTTAAACATGGAGGAGGGTTGGATCGTTTTTGGAAATTATTTCAGCAAATGAAATATACAGACTTTATGGAAGGATTTCTCAGTTATTCCCTTGTCAAAACCTGCTTTTAAGATAGTGACTGTGTTATTTCGAAATGAAGGTGTCAATGTGGTCGACATTAATTTCTGGATCAAGCAGGGGAGTGTAATGCATGGGCTGCTGGAACCAATATTGGATGAAAATGGTCTGTGGACAGGTGGATGAAAATATAAACTATCACTTAAACAAGTAGATGGGGAAATTCAACATTTGCCGAACTGTTTCTTTCTAGGCCAAGATAGAGGCATTGTTTTTTTATGCAGGCCAAGTGCGGGCCTGCTACAAATGTGGAGAGCGAGGTCACTTAAGTAACGTCTGTGGTAAAGTCAAGTGTGGCCTATGTGGGGTTGTTGGGCATTTTGGAGCAGAATGCACAAACCAAGTTAAATGTAGTTTGTGTGAAGAGGAAGGGCACACCTTTGCAAAATGTCCCTGGGCTTCCCATAACAGTCCAGAAACTGGAGAAAGAGCAGAGCAAGATGTCTACCTGGCTGTGGCGCAGAAAGAGAATCAAGATAAGGTAATAAGGGAAGCCATTATCAGAGAGGACATGGAAAAAGGAATAAAGGTACAACCTCGGACTAAAGGGTTGTTAATACCAGAGCAAAAAGAATCAAAAGAAAAAACAGAGACTTTTAAAATGGAAGGGAAGACAGAAAAAGAAACTGGATTTACTATAGCTACAAGATCTAAAAACAAAAAGAAGAGTACAGCAAAACAGATAATTTCATTGGAAAAAGATTGTGAAGGTGTAGAGTTAACAAATAAATACACCTTATTACAAGACAAGGAATGGTCCACTATGGAAGAGGGCTCTGATCGGCCCAACACGGATCTTTCTGAAGGTGCAGGAGAGGAAGATGGAGATGCAACAGACACACAGGTGTCAAAGAAAAGGAAAAAATCTAAAGAGGCAGGGTAAAAGTGAGGGGAAACAAAATGGGAAGTTTAAAATGCCTCACTTATAATATAAATAGTATTAAACATAGAAGGAAGAGGCTGGTAACTTTTAAAATACTATATGACTTGAAAAGTGACTTATATGTATTCCGAGACACAAGGTTACACACTATAGATGAAATTCAATAAACTCAGAAAGACTGGACATGGGAACCATCCTTATGGTCCTTTGGGATAGATAGGTGTACAGGGGTTGGGGTAGCTTTCTCTTCTCATGATGTTCAAATTTTTAAAATAATAGATTTGGTACCTGGAAGAGCTATGATTATTGATGTTATCTTAAAAAAGAATTCTGTGAGAATTATTGTAATTTATAATCCACAAAGGAAAAAAGATAGGAATATGCTAATATATCAAATAGAGGCTTATTTGCATACTTCAAAACGTGTGGTGTGGGGGGGAGACTTTAACTGCGGGTTATCTAGAGCAGATTGGGGAAGGCAACATCAAAACATTTTTGTGATATGACTCACTTGAAAAGAATGTTAGATAAAGCTGGGATGGAGGATGGATATAAGTTAAAAAGGAAAAAAGGAGCACACACATATTTCAAGGGTTCACGTTCTACTCATATAGATTTCTGGATGGAGCAAAAAAAAGTGGAGGTAGTTGATATTAGGAGTATACCGATTGAGACATCAGATCATATGGCAGTAAAAGTTGAAATTAACTTGGGGAATAGGATGAGACTAGGAAAAGACTATTGGAGGATGAATACAGCTAAGCTACAAGAAGATACTTGCATCGAAAAGATTAAAATAATACTGGAAGATAAGTTAACAGTTATGGAATTATATGATAGTGGAACAGAATGGTGGGAAGATACTAAAAATGAAATCAAACAATGTATGATCGAAGAAGGACAGAAAGTAGAGGCAACAAATTATGGGAAGTATTTAAAATTAAGGGCTAGATTATATAAATTTATGACAAGGCAGGTTAAAGATAAGGTGGATGAATCTAAACAAACTGAAGAAGTTAAGGTTAAAATGAAAGACTACCAATATAATAGGGTCACGTCTTTAATTATGGAACAAAACAGTACCCAGGGAACGAAATATCATAGAAATCCTTATGATAGTAGTAAAGAAAGAATAGAAAATCGAGTTATGTACAAATTACAGGATGGAAAAGGGAGAATACATACAGATATAGAAAACATTAAGGCCCAGATATTCAAACTGCACCAGTCTGAGGCGCAAGCCCCTTCGCTGCTCAAAATAGTTGCGCAGGGGGTGGCGAGGTGATATTCAAAGGAGTTGCGCTGTTGAGCAACTCCTTTGAATATCACCCAGACCAACACTATAGCGCGTAATGCGCAGTGGAACTTCTGCGACACCGCAAGTTGCCAGAGTTGAAGCATTAAACTTGCGGTGGCGAAATACCATTGCGCCATGCTAAATTCCGATATTCAAAGGTGACATGCAAATGGGGCCATAATTTATGCAAGGTGCAGGGGCCATTGCATCTATTTGGCCCCATTGCATGCCATTTGCATGTAGGTGCGCCGATCGAGGACTTGCTCTGGCCACCCTGCCAGGCAGCAGCCGTCGAGGGACCGGCCTATTACAGCTTTCAATCAGCGGTCATCAGATTACATGACACAACCCCACACATCTCCACAGCCCGATCGCGGGCAGAACACGTACATGTCGCCCCCCACATCTCCCAGCCCGGTCGCCCGGGCAGAACCATGCATGTCGCCCCCACACACATCTCCCACAGCCCGTCGCGGGCAGAACCTGTAAGACCCCCAGTGCCCGATCGCGGGCAGAACCTGTATGACCCCCAGTGCCCGATCGCGGGCAGAATGTAACCCTCCCCAACCCGAATAACTCCCTGGTGGTCCAGTGGACCGTAAAGCCCGATCGCGGGCAGAATGTCACAACACAACTCCCCAAACATCTCCCTGGTGTCTAGTGCCCCCACCCACCCACGACCCCTCCACCCGCTCCCCCCCTGCAGCGGCGGTGACAGCATTCCACCCGCCTGCCCGCCCGCGCCGCCCGCCGACTGACTGTCGGTGGGGCTGCCGCCCATTGGTGCAGAGGCTACAGCCAATGGGGGTGGATGCTGTCGCCCGCCGCGGGGAGCGGGTGAGGGGCTCGTGGGTGGGTGGGGGGACACTAGACACCAGGAGATGTTTGGGGGTTGTGTAGACATTCTGCCCGCGATCGGGCTTTACGGTCCACTGACCACCAGGGAGTTATTCGAGTGTGGGGAGGGTTACATTCTGCTCGCGATCGGGCACTGGGGGTTCATACAGGTTCTGCCCACGATCAGGCTGTGGGAGAGTGTGTGTGTGGGGGGTTCATGTATTTGTACTGCCCGCGATCGGGCTGTGGGAGATGTGTGGGGGTTCATGTGACAAAACGCCCACGATCGGGCTGTGGGAGATGTGGGGGTTTCATGTACGGTATTGCCCGCGACCGGGCTGGTGGGGGGGCAGGGACCGAGTTGGGGCCAGCCGGGTGGCAGCTGCTGTGTTGCACCCTGCAATACAGCAGCTCACCTGTGGGTGGCCCTCAACTTGATCCTTTTTTTGCCTGGTTGTGCAGGCGCAGGTTGGGTTGGGCATGCACAACTCTGCACAACCCGACTGAATATCAGCTTGCGCAGGTTATGCATGGTTCCTCCCCCTCCTGTTGAGCATGCATTCATTTGCATTGCTCTTTTGCGCAACCTGTTGCCAGTGGAGCAACTGCCTCCTGCTGAATATCGCAGAATGGCGCAATGTAGGACTTGCGCATGCGCAACCCTGTTGCGCATGGAGCAACCCTTTTGAATATCTGGGCCTAAATGTACAGTACAAGAGTTTTTGAAGGAAAAATACCAGCAACAAAGAAGTAGGAAAAGTGAGGATTTTTTTTCTGACAACTGAGATGCCAGAGTTGGAGGAAGATGAGGCAGAGGTGATAAAGGGGGAAATTAAAGAAGAAGAAGTGAAAGAAGCAATAAAATCTTTGTCAAATAACACAGCATCTGGGGTGGGTGGGATTCCGAATATGTTCTATAACATTTTGGAAAAACGAATAGCTCCCATTTTAACAAGAGTATACAATGGTATAATGAATGGAGACAATTTGGCAGAAAGCATGAAAAAAAGGAATAACAATTTTTTTGCATAAAAAAGAGAAAAAACACAACTTAAAAATTGGAGACCCATTAGTTTATTGACTTCAGATTACAAACTTTTAGCCAAGGTAATAAATAATAGGTTAAGGACGTTTTCAGAGAAATTGATAATGCAGTCTCAAACGTGTGGTATTCCTGGACGGAGTATACAACAAAATTTAATTTATATTAGAGAAGTCATAAATAAAAGACAGGAGGATTATTTGCAAGGGTATTTGTATGCCTTGGATCAAAAAACGGCATTTGATGTTGTAAAGCATCAGTATGTATGGGATACTTTAGAAAAGTTTAAAATTCCAGCAGAATTAATTAGTTTAATAAAAGCAATAAATAAGGAAGCACAAATTCGTCCTATGGTTAATGGGCATCTAGGGACTTCAATGTATATAAGGAATGGGGTTCGGCAAGGGTGCCCATTAAGTCCCCTACTATATGTATTTTGTCTAGACCCACTTCTGAGGAGAATAGAGGTGGAGAAAGAGATTACAAGTATTGTATGGCAAAATAGGGAACTGAATAAAACAAGCGCTTATGGAGATGATTGCTTAGTTTTAGTAAAAGATCAGAGTTCAGGGGATAAGTTAATAGAGACAGTAGAGAAGTTTAGTTAATGTACAGGGATTAAGATAAATAAAGGGAAAAGTAGAATTTATCCATTGGGGCAGTGAAGAAAAAGAACAGAGGAGATTTGGAGATAGCAGAAGGAAGCATTAAGGTGCTGGGAATAAGATTTGGAGGGGATGATGCAATACAACAAAACTGGGAAGAAAAGTATCAAATAACCCAAATAAAAGTACATAAATGGAAACAATGGAGTATGACACGAGAGAAAAGAATTTACTTATTAAAAACGTTTATCGTCCCAATATTTTTATTTTTAGCATACATTTTTCCAGTACCATTTTAAATGCAATCCAAAATTCAAAGTCTTTTTTTTTCAGTTATTGTGGGGTAGCAAGTTAAATCCTATTAAAAGGGGGATAACATATAGAACCATAAAAGATGGGGGTTTAAACATGATAAATCCAATTGTTTTTTACATTAATATTTTTGTGTTTTCAAGTATTGTACCATTAGTAAAAGGTGAGAACAAAGCTTGGTCTTGGTGAACACAGCAATGGAATGTACATTTAATTAAATATATTGGGAAGAAAGGGAGTATAGTAGGAGGTAAGGTGTGGCCAATATATATGGAAATTGGAAGGAAGTATTTAACCAAGTGGGGGGTAACAGTGGATGCTCTACTTAGGGGTAACAGAAAAAATATGTATAAAGAAATTATGGAGAGAAATTTCTGGGAAAAACAAGTTTTAAGGTAGAAAAAGGAATAAAAGAGCAGGAAATTTTAGCTGTTACATTAGAAAAAAGAATTCCGGGAAAAATGAAAGATGTTGTATGGATGTGTAGTCATGGGAAGTTAAACATGAGAGGTAACCATAAACATAAAAGAAAGGAGGAAAGAATATGTGGAGAAAGAGATTGTGGGACAAAAGAGGAAAGCATGCAGCATTTATTTTTTGATTGTGATTTTATTAAACCTTTTTGGGGTATGGTAGCCAGTTATTGGGGGATGCAAGCTTTTAAAAATATGACATATAAGATTTTGATCTATGGTCAGTTAATAAAAGAATGGGAAAAAATTAATAAAAATACAGTCTGTTTTATTTTGGCAGTTCTGAAATGGTCTATATGTCAAAACAGATGCTCAAGATTTTTGCAGAATAAGGATTTGACTGTACAGGATTTTTTTTTAAGTTTCAAGATGAAGTAGATAACATTTTTCAAGATTAATGTAAATTATGGGGAGAAGAGAAAGCAAGAGAGCTGTGGAAAAATGTTACTGGAATTGGGTAGATAATATAGATATCATAATGACTGTGTGATTTGTTTTTGTTTTGGAAAAAAAGTGTGTTTTTGTTTAATAAAAACTTCCCCATCTCTTTTCGATAAGTGCCATGGGATCTTTAACATCCACCTGAACTACCACCAGTCCAGGCAGATGGGACCTCGGTTTAACATCTCATCCGAAAGACGGCACCTCAGAAGAGCAGCACCCCTCTCATGCTGCACTACAGTGTCAGTACTGGGATATTAACCCAAGTGCCAGATGTGGGAACTGAACCCACAGCCCTCTGATCTCCTGGCCTCAGAAGCGAGTGTGCTACCTACTGAGCCACTGACACTGACTTTTTAAGATAGGAATGTGCCAATCAATGGGTGAAGAGGAGGAAAGTGCTAATGCCAGGTGCAGTGGTGGAGGGAAGTCCCCCCCTATAGGGTGAAGAGGAGGAAAGGTACCACTAAGGGGTAAAGAACAGGAAAGTTCCCACATGGGGTGAAGGTGAGGAAAAACCCACTTGGGTGTGAAGAGGGGGGAAGTCTCCACCAAGGGGTGTAGAGTAGGAAAGTTCCCACATGGGGCAAAGAGGAGGAAAGTCCCCACCAAGTGGTGATGAGCATGAACATTTCACATGGGGTGAAGAGCAAAAAAGGGAGAATGAGCTTGTTGGGGTGGAGGAACAGTGGGGGAAACTAAAAGGGGCCACAGTGAAGGCAACAAATCTCTGCATCAAGCAAGGGAGCAAAAGAAAGACAAAAGAGAGACTGTTATGGTTCTCAAAATAGGTGGCGGAAAGGGTAAAAGCTAAATGGACAACATTCAGAAGGTGCAAGGAGACGCAGAGGGTGGAGGATAGAGGTGTATCAGGAGAGGCAGAGGAAAGCAGGAAGAGCAGTAAGGAGCACAAAGGTGCAAACTGAAGAGAGAATAGCCAAGGCAGTAACAAAAGTCATTTTTACGGCTACAGGGTGGAGCGCTGCAGACATTTTAGTATCACATAGAAAAATGGACCTCAGCAGATTGCTAACGGACTTCATTAAATTGGAGTGTTATTGCAATCCCTCTGCTCAGCAGTCTGTTTACCGCACTATTTTACCGCACACAGAATGAAGTGTTGTTATTGCTGCTCCTGCAGTGGTTGGTAACAAGCATTTTTTTTATTTCACTCTGACAGTGTTTTTAAGTTTTAATGGGAAATAATAGTCACAATAACAGTATGTGTATTTCAGTCCTAATTTGTGAATAACATGACTTCTGCGATAACAGGGTTGCTAGTTTCAGCTTGTTAGCCATCCTCCTCATGCCTGCTGTAAGTGACCTGACACAGCACTCCTTTAGAGGAAATTTCAGAGGAGTTTCAAATTACTTTATCATTCCCAAATATGTGTGTGTGTGTGTGTGTGTGTTGGGGGGGGCAATGATTTATCTTCTCTGAAGGCTGGTTTATGTTAACCTTTTCAGGATTAAATAGTGGAATTAGAACTCTCATAGCTTTGTATTTGTGGGAGGGGTAAATGCTAGGCAACTAATATTTAAGGGCTCCGAAGGGTTGCAGGGGGCATCACAGAGGATTGCAAAGAAATCATAGCGGTGCCAACTGCAAGACCTGTGTACACTGGAATGCATACCTCTCACCCTGCCAAAACCAAAATGTGGGACGCTGCCCAGTAAAATTAGAGACACATGCTCACAATCAGAGATGCATTTCTTGCTTGACATACAGTGCAGTGTGACAATTTTTACATCTGTTCAAATGCACTCCACAACCTGTCCTAAAGGTAATATTGTGCACTGGCATTAATACATACAGTACTCTCTTGTAAGAGGCATGCATAGGTAAACCAAAAGTTAACTGGCCGAACAGAATTGCAGTCATGTTACAAGTGATTTCCCAAAAATGAATAAAATGGTTAAAAAAACAAGGTCTCAAATTGTAAGCAGCATCATTGGCTGTGTGTTATTACTGTGTAGACAATGTCTGGGTTATTAAAAATAAAACACAAATAAATAAAATCCCATATTGTAGCTTATTCAGCATTGGTATACAGCTGGATACCATCATAATACAGTAACTTCATACAGTAAGCACCTATCATGGTGACACCACTCTATGAGTAGTATATTGCTTCACACATGTTCCCCTTGATTTTTCTCCCTTGCTCGATGCATATATTATTACATAGGCAATGACAGCACAAAAAGACCAAAGATCCATGTAGTAGACTTCCCTATCTGCCCTGGGACATATTGTCTATACAGAGTGCCCCCTGCTCCCCTCCTTAATGCTGCTAACCTGAGTGACCACCAAGCCCTTCACTCCATCCCCAGCATGCCTGAAACCGTCTGTAGTCTTGGTGCCCACTACATCTGCTGGCAGACTGTTCTGCAGCTTCACCACCCTTTCTGTAAAATAGAATTTCCTCACATCCCTCTTAAACCTTCACCCCACCAGTTTCAACTCACGACCTCAGGTTCTTGTTTGTCAAAACATGTTTGTTTACTGTCCTTGATCAACTCCCACTGCATCTTTCCTGGACTTGGGCCCTCATCCCAAATAAAACATCATTACGCAATGGGGGGAAGAATATGGCATCATGAGTGGCTGCTTTGTGAGGGAGGATCATGTGATGCACTCAGAGTGCTCAGACGCGTCTTCCAGTGCTCCGAGACCTACTGGATTAAACCATGGCAAAAATCATCCTTATCAGTGATAAAAATAGTTTTCAAGCTATAGTTCGTTAGATAAAGTGTTCTCCTAATGAAATATCAAGAAATCTAGATGGATAAAGATGGCAGACCTGTGGCAAATAGATACTGACTCCCCATCCCCAGCTGCCACAGTCAACCAGGCTTCTAAGCATACGAAAACGGACTTTGATAACAGCGCTGTGCCTGAGCCAAAAATGCAGGAAACCCTGGAGGAAAAAAATGGACAGATTTTTCACAGACTTTGCCTCCATGAAGCTGACACTCTGCAACCTGGCTAATGACTGTAAATCTATTAAGTCAGCACTTGAAACATTAACAGTCAGGATTGCAGACGTAGAGGCTAGGATCAGCTCGGTGGAAGACAGCCAGCTTAAAGAGTCAAAAGAAGTGCTGGTTCTCAAAAACAAACTGACCAAGTTAGAAGCCCGAATAGAGGATCAAGAGGGCAGACTGCGGAGCAATAATCTCATGCTGGTGGGAATACAAGAAAAAGTGGAGGGGAGAGACATCTTGCTTTTTGTGCAGAAGCTGCTACAAGAAGTAGCAGGACCACTGGAGCGGGGACAGGAATACTCGATTGAGCGAGCCCATCGGTTGACTCGACCACCTCCCAAACAGGGCGACAAGCTCAGAGTGATTATAGTCCACTGCACGCACCTCCAAGACAAACTACATATAATGGCCGAAGCTCAGAATAAAGGGGCCCTACGCCGGAATGGACAGAGGTTTTATATCTTCAGCGGAGTGACCCCGGCAGTGTGGGATAAGCCGAGGGCTTATCAGAAGATTAAAAAGGCACTTCACATGGCAAAAATACCCTTCAGGATGCTCTACCCAGCCAGGGTAGTAGTCACTACTCCAACTGGCCCAAAGGAATTTCAAAATGCCAAAATTGCCTGCAGAGAACTCACATAGCTACTACCCCGGGTTTCCCCCACACTTTAAGGACACTTACTCTTAATGTATGATATACTTCTAGGACCTCTGCAACTCAGCAGTCCAGACATCCCCTTGATTGACTCAACCCTGCGAGCTCATAAAGGTAAACAGCAATATCAGGGCTGTAGTCAGGGGTCTGGGGACAGCTACGGGGGAACAGCAAATAGAGATCTCTGAAAATGCTACTAAATTTCACATAAACTTTAAATACATGCAATGCCTGCTACCCCCACAACCTCGAGTAATAGGGCTAATTGATGAGGATGGGTCATCAGAACTTTGACAATAACTCCTAGCGGCTCTCTTCGGGTGACCTGCTCACAATAACAAAAAGGACAGGGAGTTGGCTAAAATGGTGAAAGACTAGCCTTCTTTGTCCTTCCATGACTCTAACAACAACTCATTCCCACCATCTCCTTCTTAATTCATGGCCCTTGACAGCTGGCTTGCACTGACCACTCAGCCAGTCCCCATGGACAGGGGCAACCCTTTCCATCCCGTGTGGAGACAATGCAACTAGGCACACCTCAATAGACTCCTTACATCGGGCAATCTCCACACCATCGGGCAATCACATCTAGAAGCTACCACAGCCTGTAACTCTCACCTCTGTCAGTTTCTCCGCACAGGCCAGCTGGAACCTCTGGGACACAAGTTAACCAAGACACTCACGAGGTACACACCAGGATCTGCAGTAATGAATGTGTGCACCCTACGTAGAATGCAGAGCTGCAACAATCTTCAAGCAGCGTGGGTCTGTTCACAGCCTGACGGACAACAGCAGAATCCTTAACGATCTTCAGCGCATGGAAAAAATGTCAGACTACTCATCAAAGCTAGAGAGGACCTTCAGCACTGATGGCAGCACTACCGATACAGGACTTAGTGAAGAGACTGAACATTCTCCATGCGGTAATCATGCTATGGGTAATGGACCTGGGCAGGACTGCTTTTTACATTCTCTTATTGGGACTGAGGATTGTGCGGGGGATACACACTGCATTTCTCCCACTAAGCGGGGAAGGTAGAGTTACTGTACTCTGGTTTGGAAAGACCTGACTATCCGGGATTGAGGTTATTTAATGATAAGAAGTTTTTCTCATGGTAGGGAGGGGTGAGTGTCATGGTCTCCTTAACAGTCTGCTAAATGTACATGACCTGATGCCGCTAACAGGACAGATAAGGGTAGGAGGAGGAGGAGATCACAATAGGGATAATTGCGGCACTCGCCCACTCCCTTCTAATCCGGAGGGCCCAACTGAGGTCTCGATATCAGAGATGGGAGGGGTTGGGAGAGTGGTTGGAGCAATAAGGGGAAAATATAAAGTCTGGCTAAGAGCCTCTCAAGCAATGGGGTTTGGGAGCTGGAGAGAGAATGCCCCAGGTAAATGCAATAGTGTAAATAGTGGGTCTGAGAGAGAAGCATTGCCCCAAGAAGTTTTAACACATAGAAATGATCCAGACAACACAATGGCAACAAAGGAACTATTTCGGGGAGGGGTCAACCCGGGGCATAGCGGACGAATACTAAATATGTAAATAAGACATTTCCTCACTCAATATATACCTATTGTAATATGTAAATGAAAGGGTTAAGCATTTTCAGGAGATGAGGGAGGGTTTAACGTACCAAACATAACCAACTCTCTTACAGCTGGTGGGGGGACCAAGGATGGCATGTATTCCCTACTAGCAACCAGTTGAGAGGGCAAACGCAGAAAAAGGTTGGTGTCATCCGAAATACAAATAAATAAATAAATAAATAGAGATAACTACACACCCAGTAGAGTGTAGGAAGACAGGAATGGAATGTTCAGGAGAGACAATCACAGATGTAAAGTTGTGAGGACTTGCCCTGGCCAATCCACACTCTGCTTATTAGGGAAGGGGGACTTTGGCTACAGCGAGCCCTGGTTAGTTAGTTTCTTTTTTCTCTGCTCTTGTATATTTTTTAGAGTAGTTAGACTTACTGTAGTTAGTAGGAGTAGAATCAGTACTTTTTGTAGTTTTTTATTATCCGATTATTATGCCAAATTACCAGTCAAAGATACCTTACAGCACTCACCTGAGCAGCCAACTGTGCAGAGTTGCAGGTACCGCATGAGGGGTACAAGAACCCATACGGTCTGCACCGGCAGGCCCTGGCCCTGGGGGATTAAGTGAGGCACTATATGCCAGGGTCTGCAACTCCACCCCCCAACAAATAAATGACAGCCCACACACACCCAGTTCACTACAAATAGATAGAGGCAAAGCGTCTTTTAACTTAATAACCTGGAATGTGAAAGGGGCACAAACACAGGATGAAAGATTCCAGCTACTTCGCCACCTAAAACAGGTAGATATCTCCATTGTCTTTCTGCAGGAGATACCCCCCTCCGATAAAGCAAACCTTTGGCATAAGACATGGTTGGGCCAAACCTATGCAGTGGGCCAGAATAATAGAAGGGGTGGCACGGTGATATTGATCCATCGGAACACACCGCTCCAATTGCATAAACAAATTGCGGAACTGGATGGCTGCTACCTAATCCTCCATGGTGTACTGGATGGGACGGAAATCATCCTCAGCTCCATCTATGGACCCAACAAAGAGAACCCGCAGCTCTTTGCATATCTCCTTGTGGAGCTGGCAAACTTCCACATACTGCCTATGATTCTAGCAGGTGACTGGAATATGGTCCAGGATCCAACCATGGACAGATCCACCAAGCTTAGGGTGGGACTGTCATCCAACCAAAGGGCCCTTCAGGAACTACATGATTCCCTAGGGCTCATTGAGATATGGAGGGTCCTTCATCCGGGAGACAGGACTTATACTTTCCTGTCCTCAGCACATGATTCATCCTCTCACTTAGACTACTTTTTCACTAGCCCAAATGTCCTTTCCAACACAACTAAATGTACGATACTGCCTAAAGTCCTATCAGATCACGCACCAGTCCTTCTTAGCTTCCACATACTTAGCCAACAAGAAAAGGACAGCATGTGGAAGGATAATAACAGCATTTTAAAAGACCCAGACACACTAGATAAAATCAAGTCTCTGACAGACCACTTCTTCCAGGAAAACTGGAACACAATACCAAATTAAGGGCACATATGGGAAGCATTTGTAACCACCCAGTCCCCTGGGGTTACTAGAATCCCATTAGTATTAGTCTATAGGCAGGTGAAAAGGCAGTTGGTAAGAAGCTTATAAAGGGCCTTTTTACATAATCACATCATTGTTTACTCAGCTAGCCTGTGTGGGAATCATTATGTCATTTAGAACTCTCGCAGCAGCATAACCATTTTTGAGTCAGCTGTGCAGGGGAAGTTTAGAATGTTCAGTTAGTCTGAGTTTGAAAGTCAGAGTAGCAGGAGGTCTGCCAGTGGGGCTCTGTCACAGGGAACCCTGTGTTTCTCACCCTAGTTTGGATAAAATCTACAGTTGCCAGTGAAGTGGTGGAAACCTTTTGCAGCAGGATTGCTTGATTTCACTCCAGGGGGAGTGAGAGGGACTGCTAGTTCAGTGGATCCAACGGGCAATCCCCTGAAGGTCCTAGAGTGTGTACAGCTGCCTTTGAGAAGGACATTGTGTGAGAATTTCTGACAAAGTTACCATGGAAAAAGGGGGCTTTCTGGGTTGTTTCCATGCCTAAAGGAAGGAGCAACAGATATGTGAGTACAGATGCTGAAACTGTCTCATTAGGAAGTTGACTGAGGTGTGTGTGCTCTAGATAAGGCTATATCACACCTGTCAGGACCCCTCATACACTTCGGTGTCAAATTTAAAGTTTAGAGTTTGGAGTCTTTAGCAGTTCAGTGGGGATTGAAGGCTTCTTTTGGTGTAACCCTGAAGGAATGGCAGAGACTGTCAGTTGGGGCAAAGGGTGGGAGGAACGCCATTTGGAGTCTACAAGGCAGGGCTAATGGGTGCCAAGGTCCCCTGGGTAGAGGCCAATGCCCAGGATGAAACTGGAATATGTGGCTCAGGTCACAAGTTTACACTGTGAAATGTATTTTGGAGATGGCTCAAGAATGTGGTTCAGGCCATGAGCATCCAATGTGGGAAATGGAAATGTGTTTTGAAAGTAGCTCAAGTATGTGGTTCAGGCCATGAGCACTTTGGGAAAGTGGATAGAGTTACTGTGGAAAACTGTACTGCCTAGCAAAAAGTGTCTGGAAATGATTGCTCTTGTTTTACCATGACCAACCATTGGGGGGTCCACTTGTACTTTGGTAACATCTGTGAATAAAGCCATGCTGCACAATCCCAGCTGCTGCATTGGACATTCTGAGCATTGCTTTCTGTGTGGAGTTATTGGGGCCCCCCCTCAGCAGTTAGGTCTAGCATACGCCTAGCATCCTCTCCCCTAGACCTGGTTGTAAATGCAAAGGTTCATTTTGGTAATTGTACCCCAACCCCTTTTCCTTTAGAAAATGAACCTGGTATACACTCTAAAGCTAGGGGTGGTACCAATCTGAGTATTTCTGCCAAAAGTAAATGGTATGCCGTATGTGGGTACTAGTTCTTTTAATGGGGGGTGCCAACTTGCCAAAAGTGGCGTGGGGTTGACAAAAATGTGGGGGCTCGTCTAAAAGCTATACTTTTAGGTGAGAGGTAAAATGCTGAGGGTATGTCTAGGATCTTCCTGTCTGGTGGCGGTGTACCCAAACAGAAGATCGTTGCAAGAAAAACAAAGTCTGTGCCAAGGAAAATGCCATCTGAGAATATTTTGCTGCCTGTGGTTCTGTGAAAGAAAGTGAACTAATGTCCTGCTTGTGAGTTTAAACTGGAAACATGAACTGTTGAGCTGTGCAATGAGTGCCCTTGCCCTGCCATTTTAAGTGCTTGAAAAATTGTTAAAAGTTGCAAAACTTCCAAGAAAAAGTGTTTGTGGATTTTAATAAAAGCCATTTCTAAATGCCCAGAAAGTTTCAAGTGTGTACAGTAAAAATTGGGGGAGACACTGAGGAAATTGCACCAAGAACTGTGTTAAAATGCTTTAAAAGTGCTTTGCCCCACTGAAATTGCCAGCCAAGAAAAAAGTGACAGTTTGAGTTTTAAATTTGATTGCTCGACGATCGCCGTGCAGGAGGAGTACAGCTGAGAGAGAGAGAGCTCACTTGCATGGTGTCGTTTGATTGGTCCAGCGATGCCAAGCCCCGTCCTTTGCCTGAGTCTCAGTGATGTGGAGTATTTAAGGAGGAGAGCGAGCAGTATGCTAGCTAGAGTAGCAGCAGGAAGAATTGCCGAGAGCAGAGAAGTGTTCCAAAAAGAGCATTTTTTTTGAATTTTCACAGTAAATTCTGGGCTCAACTTGTTTTCCGACCGGAAGTCATAGCGATTGCAGTGTATTTTGCGACCGATCCGCAGGTCCGCCAGCCCGATTACTGGAAAGGCCCTACAAGACCGGAAGCAGGCTGTTTACCATCAGCGGCAGGGGCAGACTGGTCCAGGGTGCCTGGGATGCTAATTGCACCCTGGCCTGCCAGCAGTATGGCCCGTGCTGCTGTTTCGATGGGTCACTGTTTTCTTTCTT
This sequence comes from Neoceratodus forsteri, assembly GCA_016271365.2. Taxonomy (NCBI): domain Eukaryota; kingdom Metazoa; phylum Chordata; order Ceratodontiformes; family Ceratodontidae; genus Neoceratodus; species Neoceratodus forsteri. Next base: position 550,185,460 of record JADMNL010000022.1, on the reverse strand, counting down.
CTTTTTTTTTTAATCTGCCTCCCAGTCCCTTGCCACAAGTCATACACTGTTTTTGGCTGGGGAGGGGGGCGGTGCTCTTGTCAGGAGCGGGCCAAGACAAGTTCACGTACCTGACTCCTCCCACCAGGCGTGGGCCCCAGTTGGCCAACCACAATGATCAGACGGTGACCTCTGTCATGGGGCTGCTCTGCCTGCCGACTGACTGTGCGTGTAGCGATATTGGTGCCAAACACCATTTTCAGCTCCGGCAGCACTGTAGAGCATTATAAAAACAGGCGTCAGAGCGATTAGGCGAACATCATGTGTCAAACAGTCGGACTCAGTCAGGTTGTGAGTTGATCGGTTGTTTGGAGGGTGTAAGCCACTCGCTCAGTTTCTGTCTACCCAGTATCTGCTCCTCCAGCAACTCTCAGCGTTTCATTTCACATAGAGTAATGTCTTCAGGCAAGTTTTTTCACACTGCTCTTTCTAGCTGGCAACCATTACTACCTCTCAAAATGAATCTTTGAAATTAGGATTATGAAGCCCTGATGGTGACCATAAAAGAATGTTGTTTCAGCAAGTATGCATTCATTTCTTTTACAAACCGTAAACTTCTGGTAGCCTTCTGGACTGGCTTATGAGAATCCAGCATGAATGATTATAACATAATTTACTTCTGACCGTGAACTTTTATAAAATAAATTACACTTACTATGGTATTGGTAGAGGCTGAAACTTAAATTATCCTACCTTTTCTAAGCACTGCACGTTAACACAAACCCATATCTTAAGCCCTTTTCTACACTCTGCTCTGTTCAGTTACTTCCCTCAACAATCCCACTACTGTTTGTTTTTGCCAAACTAGGTCTGGTCCTGGTATATCCAGACTATGAGGGTATACCACCCATTGAACAGCCAGCCTGCCAAGCAAGGCTTTCAACCTGTTTGGCACTGGTTACGGTTAATCTGCAGTGTAAAGTCCAGCCACATTGTGGCCTTACTTATAAGCTTTCTTAAAGACTGTTAGCCACACTGGCACACCCCAGCATAGCCTACTCCTAAAATTTGAACTTTATCTGCCCCTTAACCACCTTTGCCTTGTTTACATTTACACTGGGACAGCCATTGGTCTCCGTGGATTTTTAAACCTATTCAGTACTACTTGGCCTATTTTTGCCAATTTGCCCACAATTAACTCGATGCCTACCACTTTATAGCACTATTTCTAAAGCTCTTTAACAGACCTGCATTTGCAAGTACTTTATTTACAGCCAGAGAGGTACCCTATACACCAGGACTAACATTTTGTAGCTAAACCTGGAATGCAGTGAACTTTTATTTAATTCTAGCTGATCTCTTCATCACAGCAACTAAATAAACACTCTGCCATTATATTGCTGTGAAACAATCTCACAATTTTCTCAAACTTTGAACTTTGACAAAACGTGTTGCCCATGTGCCAGGTTGACTGCACAGCAAGCAAATTACTGCACAGAGGAGACTGAGGGGCTAGTGGACCATTGGTGGCTGAGGCTCATCGGTGGGCATCATGGCAGAGCAGATGGCACAACTGTGAGTCCACCGACTGGGTCATCTGTCTAGGACTACTCATCTTCCTCACCTTAGCCATCAGTGGAGAGGTGTAGAGGAGAGACCGTCAGAGGAACCACAATTTGGTTTGCTTAGTGGTATTCCAGGGGGGATGGGAGTGGACTCATAGACCAGTCCCTTCTGACCTCAAAATTTCCTGGAACTATGTTTCCGTTAGAATTCCATCACAGTACAATGCCACTGTATTAATAAAATCTGATTTTGCAACAAACCATTTCTAGGATTCATTACATATGTGGAGATATGCCACCTTATGTCTGAATAGTTAATAGTAAATGAATCTGAAGGTCTGAATTTTTTATAGACTAGAAGCTCCTTGTTGGATGGATGGCCTTGCAGGATTCGGAAATGTAGGCCATTGGTTTATAGCTTGCCCTCTTACTAAGAATTGTTCCATCTTTTCTTCTTTTTAACCTTGTAATTTTTTGACAATAATTGAGTACGGCATTACAGTGTACTAATTTCTTTCTGCATTACGTGTGTTGTTTTAATGGCCAAGCAAAGAACTTGCCCAGTTGTTCTGTTTGATAATTTGTCCCTTTTTAAATACCATGGTTCAACAGTGTTTATTTCTAATGTTCGGTGTCCCATGCCTAAGATTAGCTACTTTTTTAAAGTGAGTGTGTGTATGTAAATCTTATTATGCACAGTAATAATGTGCTTTAATCTGATCTGATGAAGTCCTCCAGTGCCACGGAAAATAAAATCAGCCCATTCTAGGTCCACATTGAAATGATGACAAATATATTTCCCAAGTCCTGAATTTCGTTAACATTTTGTCTTGCTCATAATACTTTTCTTTTTAGTTCATAAGCTTACAGTCTGAAACACAGCATGTAATAAAGGAATAAGGACCTGAACATCCTCAGTAATAACAAGTAGTTGAGTTTGTTATCTGGGACTATTGGTCCTATTTTCAAAGTTGCCATAAAAAAACAGAGACAAAAATGAAGCACAAAACTCCTGCCACCAACCAGTAGTGCAATTGTAAAACGAGGATTGGGAAGAGTGAGGGGAGTGATTTGTAGCTGGGTGTGGGGAACGTACTATAATATTAATAATAAAAAAAGATGAATGGGAAGGGGGAAGAGGGACATTAAGTTACTGGAGGGATGCAGCGAAGGGCGACAAAGATGATCAAGGGGGCTGGGGGACTTATCATACGAGAGGAAGCTAAGGGAGTTGAACATGTACTCGCTGGAGGAGACGAGGGGAAATGATTGAAACCTTTAAGTACATGAAAGGAATAAACAAGATAGGTACAGAGGGGCTGTTCAAAGTAAGGGAGAGGAGGGACACCCAGGGCCATGATATGAGACTGGAGGGAGGAAGGTTCAGGAGGGAGATGAGGAGACACTTTTTTAGAGAGAGGGTGGTAGCTGGGTGGAATGCGTTACTGGCAGAAGTGGTATCCAGTAGAACAGTGGACTGCTTCAAAAGGGGCTGGGACAGGGCAAGGGGAGGGTCAGTGGAGGGAAGGGTGGGAGGGAGGGACAGCTGCAGAATAAGGGGTGCTAGCTGCACATTCGAGCAGACTTGATAGACCTCTAGGCCTTTATCTGCTGGCAAATTTTGTATGTTTGCATGTTCGTATGTTCATAAGGGTGAAGGAGGGAATTTGCAACTAGCTGTGCAGGGGGTACTATTACAAAAGATGAGCGGGAAGCGTGAGGAAGGGGATTTGCAACTGGGTGTGGGGACGGTGTTATTTTATTTATTTATTTATTGAAATGTTTCACCAGGAAGGCACGCTGAGTGACAAGTCGCTCGTCTCCCAGTGTGACCTGGGAGGGTAGGGGTACGATAGGAATAAGACACTAAACATTCAAGTTACAAGCTCAACATTAACATACAGTTGTAAGGCAGGTGTTACAAACAGTTTTACAACAGTGTTACGCATAATAGGTAGAAAGAGTGAACAATAATAAGTGCCGGGTTAATAAGTGAACAGGTACTTACATGAAAGACAAGGGGGAAAGGAGAGGGAGGGGTGAGGTGGGAGGGATGAGTCATGTCCCTGGAGACCCCTTCAGGATGCGAGGAACCCTGCAAGGGGACTGGGGGACCAGAGAGAATGAGAAAAGTCAGTGTCCCAGAGACACCCCTTCAGGATGTGGGGAACCCTGCAAGGGGGCTAGATAGAATGGGGGATTTGACTGTAGGGATTTAAAGAGGGAGAAGAAAGAAGGAGGAGGTGTGACTTAATGCTAGAAGCGAGAATAGGACCTAACCCAAGAAAGGACCCTTCAGGATACAGGGTACTCTGCAAGGGGGTTGGGGAAGGTCAGTAGATAGGGATTAAGAGAGTGATAGAAGAGGGAGGAGGGAGAATTGAACCCGTGAGGGGAAGAGAATTCACACCTTTGGAGGGGATGGGGCCTAATCAATAGTCCATTAGTATGCATTGGACCCTGCTAGTAGTCATGAAAAGCCAAGATAGTGGCTAGATAGAATAAGGGAGATATGCTTAGGCTCAGTTGGACCCCTTCAGGATGCTGAGAACCCTGCAAGGGTACTGCAATTGCCAGGGAGAAAGGTAGATGGGAAGGGGAAGGAGAGGAGACAAGCCTAGGCCCAGTAGGACCCCTTCAGGGTGTTGAGAACCCTGCAAGAGGACTGTAAGTCTAGGGAGATAGGAGGGATGATGGGGGAAGGAAGTAGATGAGAGATACAAGCCCCTTGGGGAGGTAGGAGAGGGACCCATGGAGAGCATTTGGAATCCCTTGCATTCTGTGAGAGGCCAAGGGAGATCAGTAAGGGGGAGCAATTTGGGGGAAGGGGAGGAGAGCAAGAAATTTGGGGGTACACAGGGTAAAATGAAGGTGACGGTAGAGGGGTAGGGTTTGTCCAGGGCTTAGAGGAGGGAATTAAACATAGAAACATAGAATTTGATGGCAGAAAAGGACTGCTTGGCCCACCCAGTCTGCCCATTTCCCTACCTAATGGATAAGCTGCAGATCCTAGTTAACCAACAGCTTACTTTTTCCTACCCCCACCCACTAGAATTGCCTTATGACTGTCCCATGTATTCTTGAAATCTACCACTGTTTTTGATTTCACAACCTCCTCAGGAAGGCTGTTCCATGCATCCACAACCCTCTCCATGAAAAAATACTTCCTTACATTACCTCTGAGCTGTCCCCCCTCAATCTTCAAATTGTGCCCTCTTGTTCTTGCACACCTCTTTTTCTGAAAGATGTTGCCCTCTTGGACTTTGTTGATTCCCTTGAGGTACTATCCCTATGCATCCCAGTATCCCCCAGCCCTCCTTACTGCCCTCTCACATTGCTTGCCCACCTTTAGGTCATCAGATATGACTACCCCCAGGTCCCTTTCCATTTTTGTTGTAGTTAGTATCTCACCCTCCATTGTGTACTCTTCCCCTGGCTTTTGTTTCCCAGGTGCATTACTTTGCACTTCTTAGCTTTGAATCTAAGCTGCCATTATTTTGACCATTCCTCTAGCCTTGCCAAGTCCCTTCTCATCCTTTCGACTCCACCTTGTGTATCAACTCTGTTGCAGATCTTAGTGTCGTCTGCAAAGAGACATACTTTTCCTTCCAGTCCCTCTGCAATGTCACTTATAAAGACATTGAACAGGACCGGTCCTAGTACTGAACCCTGCGGTACCTCACTAGTAACCCCCCCTTTCTTCAGAGTGGATTCCGTTTGCTATTACCCCCTGTGTCCTGTTCTCCAGCCAATTCTTTACCCACCCACTCCCAGGCTGGCCAACTTGTGTATTAATCTTTTATGTGGGACTGTGTCAAATGCCTTGCTAAAATCTTCTAGGTAGACTATGTCCACAGTCCCTCCTTGATCTACTACTTTGGTCACCCAGTCAAAGAAATCTATTAGATTTGTCTGACATGACCTTCCCGCTGTGAATCCATGCTGCCTTGGGTCCTGTGCCCCCTGGCCTGTAGATACTCAACAATTCTTTCCTTCAGAAGTGATTCCATCATTTTCCCAATCACTGAAGTTAAACTAACAGGTCTATAGTTTCCTGCTTCTGCCCTGCTCCCACTTTTGTGAAGTGGAATAACATCTGCCCTCCTCCAGTCCTCAGGTACCACCCCATCCTCCCATGATTTGTTAAAGAGGGTAGTCAGTGGTGTTACTAGTTCTACCCTTAGTTATTTTAGAATTCTGGGATGAATCCCATCAGGCCTGATTGCTTTGTCCACCTTCAGTTTTAAGAGTTCTTTCAGAACCCTTTCTTCTGTGAATGGGCTGGTATCATCCCCCCGTATCTAGAGTGTTTCTATTGTTTGGTTTAGGTACCTCCCCTTCTTCTTTTATGAATACTGAGCAAAAATATTTGTTTAGTATCTCTGCCTTTTCACAGTCACCCTCTGTCCATCCCCCCTCCCCATTGTTAAGCCTCACTATCCCTCCCTTGGTCTTCCTTCGCTCCCTGATGTACCTATAAAAGGTTTTATTCTCCTTCTTAACTGAGTTGGCTATCTTTTCCTTGGTTTGGGCCTTTACTATTCTGACTGCCTTCCCTGCTTCCTTTTGCTTTAATTGATACAATTATCTGTTCTGCTCCTTCTGTGATTCCTTATACTTCCTGAATGCTTTCTTTTCTCCCTAACCTTCCCTGCCACCTCCTTTGAGAACCATAGTGGTTTCTTACATCGTTTTGTTTTGTTTATTTGCTTCACACAAAGGCTTGTTGTCTCTGTGATGGCAGTTTTGATTATTCCCCATTGTTCTTCCACCCCTCCTTTCTGCCCTTTTGCTAGTGCGTTCCTTAGGCACTCACCCATTTTGGCAAAGTCAGCCCTCCTGAAGTCCAGTACCTTTGCCTTTGTATGGCTTGATTCTACTGCTGTGTTTATTGTGAACCATACTGTTTGATGGTCACTTGTTCCCAGATGGCTACCCACTTCTAAATGTGTGATCCTCTCGCCATCTCCATTTGAGAGTACTAGGTCTAAGATTGCTCCCTCTTGAGTGGGTTCCAATACTAATTGTCTAAGGCATGCCCCCTGTAGGGCATCTAGAATGACCCCAATCTTAGAAGTGGCTGCTGCAAATGCACTCCAATTAACATCTGGCATATTTAGATCCCCCATCAGCAATATCTCCCCTTTTTCTGCCATTCTAAGAATACTTCCTATAATTTCCTTGTCCATGTCCTCCCCCTGAGATGGGGGTCTGTATACAACCCCTGTGCGGATTGTGGTACCATTGCCTATCTCTAAATTGACCCCCAGTGCTTCCTCTCCTCCCTTTTTACCCTTTTGTTCTGTAGCTTTGATTCCTTCCCTTATATAAAGAGCTCGTCCTCCTCCTCTTTTACCTTCCCTGTCCCTACTGTAGATAGTGCATCCTGGTGTGTTTATGTCCCAGTCATGGTTCTGTGTGTACCATGTTTCTGTGACTGCCACAATATCCAGATGTTCCTCCTCCATCAAGGCCACTAATTCAGGAAGCTTGTTACCCAGACTATGGACATTAGTACTCATTGCTCTCCATTTTTTGATGGCTTTACCTCTTGTAGCACCATCCCTGTCCTCATTGACTTTTCTTTCTCCATTCACCCCTGTCCTGCTCCCTACTGACCTTTGTACCTTGGACTTTACCTCATTTAGTTTAGGGAGGGACATGGCAGGAGCAACTAGGTGCAAGGTAATTATTGAGGGTAGAACTGATGGAGTAGTCAGAGGATGAGTGCCGGATTTGAGGGGGGAGGGAATTATTCTTATAAACAAGGCAGTCATGAAGGCAATGGTACATCAACACTATCACCTTGTCTACTGAACAATCTAAACTTCCCCTGAACAGCTGACTCAAAAATGGTTATGCTACTGCGAGAGTTCTAAATGACATAATCGTCCCCACTCAGACTAGCTGAGTAAACAATGATGTCATTATGTAAGAAGCCCCTAATTGAGCTCCTTACCAGCTGCCTTTTCTACCTTCCTAACACTAGTACAAATGTGTGTAACCCCCCTGCAAATGGGGGTTCCCAAAAGACTTCCAGGAGCTTGCTTGAATACTCCAAGCCTGAATGGTGTTTGGCGTTTAAGCCATTTATCAGTGAGTGTTTTTAGAGCCTCTGGTACTGTCTCTTTAAGAGCTGTCTGCTTGCAGACATAATTAGTTGTATGGGGGACTGTGTGCTTCTCTGTTTGAGTACCACTCGAGCTGCTGCCAATTCACTCCATTTTGCAGTCACTAGGAGTGCAAAGGAACCTATCTGAAAGATGTAACTGTTTGCCAGAAATCATTTACAGTAATAATGAAATTACAGTTTGTCTAACCTGCTTTCTTTGCAGTCAGAACTGTGTCTGCCTAGTTCCCCATTCTGGTTTTGAACTGCTGAACTGGACCAATCAGTGTGGGGTAAGCTAGCTCTAAAATGGTGCCTTGGGCGAATCAGAACTTGGACTCATAATCTGAGCCAGCCACGAGAGGATTGTATGGGCAGTGACTCTGGGAGATGTAGTTTAGACTTGGCGCCTTTTTGGACCAACAGCAGCAGTCTATTGTGGTGACAGCCAATCCAGTCAAGAACTGGGAGGAACTCAAAGGAAGTGCCCGGTTTTGTCTGTTGGAGTTTCAGTTTAGCTCTGGAGTGAAGGGAAAGAAACCTGTGCTCCTTCAGTGCACAGTTTCAGTCAAAAAACGTGTGTAAGGCCCAGAGTTCGGTCTGCAGCTTGTGTAACTGCTTGTTAGGACTGAATCCGTCCTGTGAAAAGAATCAAAGGATCTCTGAAGAGTAGAAACCAGGCTCACCCTGTAGAAGACTGGAGAAATTGTTGAATTGCACTCGGTCTGTCAGGAACTAAATCTGCTGTGTGTTCTCCCGGGTATTGTGCAGTAATTGCGATCGGGATAGAGAAGCAGCCTGCCTGTATAGTACTTTCTTTTGCCATATAAATGTGTGAGGAGACTCGTGGAGCTCAAGAGTAGCCCTGCTGACATTGAAGGACCCTATCTTGTTTGGAGGTCGTGAGACTAATTCAGGGTCGCTCCTGTTGAATTGCCACAATAAATCCAAATGGAATTACTGTACTGCTGACTGTTTAAACTAATTTTTCTTTTCTCTGTGGAAGGGCCCCTACCAGCTGCCACGGTTTGGACTAGCCACTAGGGCTTGGGTACCCAGGGACAGTAACTGGTAGGGATAGGCCTGCACAGAGCCATAGGTAGATAGTAAAGTGATAAGCTAATTAACCTGATTTCCCCCTGTCCTTGTTATATCCCCCTAAATAAATCAGAGCTGCTTGTTTCAGCAAAGTTATACTTCCTGAGGTATTTGTCTATGTTAAAGTACTGTACTGTGATTGTTGCACTGTATCTTATTTCACAGGAGGTCCCAGTGCCAGAACTGGTCCTGGGGGTAAGTGTATACTGTGAAGGTAATTCTGATATATTGTGTGGGCCACTAGTGGGAAGAAAGGGGGGTTGCAGTGTCCCAGAGGGCTGTGACCAAGTAAGTTTAACTATTGCAAACCCTGACCTCTGGGTGGAGGCACCCGCCATTGGATCCAGGCCCCTCAACCTGTTAGTGGCAAATCAGGCAGGGGTAGTAGCCCCTGGGATAGCGCCATCTAGGGGTTACATGTGATTCTAGTAACCCCAGGGGACTGGCTGGTTACACTCACCGCAACCAGACCACTGGCTGTCTGCAGCCAGATTACGGCCACTGAGAAGCCATGGATAGTACAGCAGTAGGGTAGGAGCAGAATGTTCTTCAGCGGGCGTCTATCCTTTAGTGTCTGTGCCTGGCACATGGTTGGGGAGGACTTGATCAACCCTCTCTGTAGGGAACACAGAGATAGGATGGCCTGGTACTGGGCCCTAATATGTACTATCCATGGATTCTCAGTGGCTTCAAGAAACTGCCTGAAGCAAGTCCTAACAGACAGCATTGGTGACCCCTATCTGTACTCAGGACCACCAACCTGCCTTCCCCCCTAGCCCTCTAGGGAAAGCTGTCTGACCTATGCTACCTACAGGTGCCCATACCCCAAAACCATTTTACACGGAAAGAACTATAGCCCACTTTAGAAACGCATTTGCAGTACATTTCCTAAATCTAAGAACTACAAAACCTCTACACCTGCAAAGCAGAAAAATTGGTAGATATTGTACTACACAGTTACACAAAGCCTAGCAACTTTAAACAAGAGGACTCTGATGAGTGCCAAAAGCCCTCTTCTTGTCTTCTTTTAGGAACACATGCAAAAGAAAACATTGCAAAAACACATTCTGCAAACAAGAACAACCTGTAAACCACACAGTCACCAAATCCCTCACTGCAGATACTACACAATCCCAAAAGGTATGTGTTTTTCTATAAAAGTACAAAAATAGAAAACATAAAAGCATGTAAAAAAACATTTTGGGAAAGGGAAGCCCTACAAGTCCGATGTACTAAGGAGAAAATCCAGAGTGCCAAGGTACTATATGTAGAGTCTCCTCTAAGCCAAAGCCTGCTGAAACAACAGTTCTTGAACAGGCATGAGACTTGCTAGCACTGCATTCCAGTCCAGGAGTGTCTATTGGTGAAACAAAGTTCCTGGGACATTCTCAATTGTAGGCAAAACAGTCAAATTAAAATGTAAAATGCATCTTACCACATTCTAGGTGACGGATGTCTACATCACTTCTCTAGACCTACTGATCTTTCACTATTGGATAGACAAAATCTTCGGATCAGATTCAAACACGACCTCCTACTGGACTCAGACGGGAAATCTTCTACTACTGCTGGGCTGATGAGCCTGGATGCTGTTGAAGATGAACCTGGATGCTGCTGCAGATGAACCTGGATGTTGCTGGAGCTGAACCTGGAACACCAGAAGAAAGGCACCTCTTCCTCGGCTGCTGCCTCTTTAGTGGCTGATACTGAGCTGGCATTGCTGCATTCAGCTTGGCAAGTGGGCACATTTACCGATGAGTGGCACCATTATGGGTAGTACCACTCGGGGTGTGGGGCAAAGACTGTCTCTCCATCAGGACGAACCACAGGAACATTGTAAAATGTCTCTTGGCCAGCTGTGTCCATGATTCGCACTGAATCAATTAGCAGAGTTCTGCCACGCTTCCAAAACTGAAGTCTTTCATTGCTTACTTTTATTCTCACAAATTTGTTCACATTTGGATGCAGGTTGGCAGTAGCTTCCTCCCACAATTAGGCATGCCTGTTCTCCACTATTTCCTCCCAGATCTTTTGAGGGAAGAAAGGGCATGTCTGTCCATACTGGGCCGTAGCCCGTCTTCGAATTATCCGTTCTTCCTTGTTGCTTTTGACTAGGTCCAAACCAGAGGCATGGTTTGGGGGTGACCATTCCTGGTTGAGCCAGCTTCAAACACACAATGCAGAGTAAAAGCAGTCCACCTCTGCACTCGATGGCACATTTCAAGAGCCGTCCTCCATCTCTGTGTCAGGAGGCTCCACTGAAGCCAACGCTAATGGCAACTCACAAGGTCCCACCATAGCCATTGCAGCTTCTTCCTGTTCTACAAGCTCTGCCCATGAGCTGACAGTTGCACCAGCTCCTGAAAGTGTTCATTCCTCACTGCACACAGATGCACTGGCCTCCCAACAAAAAGCTTCTTCTACCTCACATTCACCTACGAGGCTAGGGTTCAGGCCTTCGACCCATGGATCCACAGAACCTGCATCTGCAGCATCCAGATCCACACTCTGCAGCCAGTGGCGGCTCCAGCTTCTGCTGGTTACCAAGGCATTGGGTGGGCACCACAGTTGGCAGCCAGGGCACCTATAGAAACCAGAATTTAAATCATGCGTGTATATTCCTGCACCCCCAAAAAAAAAAAAAACCAACAGTGAAGCTCTCCCAGCAGCCAGCCTGTCATCAGGCCATTTCAACCCTCCCCTCACTCAAGAAACAGAACACAAGAGTTCCATTTTTAAAATCTCAGGCCCAAGCAGAAATCCACATCAGAGGGCTCCAAGTCTCCCACCCATGCAACATCAAATGTCAAATTACCCCAGGAAACCACAAAACACCCCCACCCCAACCCCAATACACAAAATAGAACAGCCCCCTCTTCCCAAGTTAGCGATCCGATACCTGACGCACCCTCCCAAGTGCAGCCAAACGTTTTTGCTCGGCACTCTGGCTTTGTCAAAGGCAAAGTGGAGACTGTGTAGTTGAGTTGTTTGGATTTTGTACAGAGATTGTGCTCTTGCCTCCAGTCCTAGCTGTGTCTGAAGCCACCTGATGTGGGAAATTTCTTTGTAGGCTGTAGACAACTGCTATTTGTGGCAACATGAGTGCCTGCTAAAGTATTTTGAAACGGTGAAAGGTAAAGGTGTGTGCTAGTCATTTTTACACCGCCATGAGGGACAAGGAGTCGTCCCCCAGTACACACACACACACACACACACCACAGTGAAAACAAATGGGGCCAGGTGATGAAATCAGCACCCCCACGCCCACACCATATTGAACACAAGTGGGGCCAGTCTCCTCTGTTTATTTTATTTAGAACCTGCAGGGGTGTAGCCAGGAATTTTGAACTTGTACTCAACCCTGATGCACTGTTGCTTCCCCCATTATGTTAACATAAACCAAAATATGTGCTGCCATGCCACACCAACAATAGCCCCCGTTTGGCATGTCTGAGTTCAAGCAATCAGTTCCTTCCTATAATCCTCCTTCCTTTGTTTTTCTGCCTGCCTGGTAAGTTGTTCTTGTTTGTGTATTTGGCTGGTAGCATGAGTGCCCCATAGCGAACAACAAAGGCAAAAGAACTCAGCAAGATACAGACACAGACACAATGTGACTCACAGTGTCCTTGCTTTCTTCTTTTTGTTGCCCCTGCCAGATTTTTCTTACTGTACTCTGCTGAGTACAGTGCGTATGCCTGCCGACACCCCTGAGAACCTGGTCATGAAATCTGCCCCCACACACACTGAAAAAATTGGGGGCTTCCTTGTTCATTTATCACTACTGTTCTGCATTCAGCTGCTTCCCCCCACCCACCCTGCCAGCCAGCATGAAAAGAAGGAGGCAGTCTCTTCTGTTTATTTATTAAGACCCTGGTCAGGCCTAGCTGTGCTCCTTTTTTCTTTTCCACACCCCCCCAGCCAGTGTGAACAAAGTTTATTATTTAGACCATTCACTCTGATAAGGCCTAGTTCTTGTGCTCCTTTTTCTCTCTCAAACACCCCCCCTTTGTGCTCTGAGCCAAGGACTGGGCTTACCTTATGCTGCTGAAGGTGCTGGTGGTAGCGGTGCAGAATCTGTGCTAGGGTGCTTGCTTTTCAGTTCACCTCTAACGGACTCAGTAATTCTCTGGACTATCTGGTGCCACACAATGCTAGCTGCCACACTCCTCTGTCTACTCTCCAGGCTGGGGTCGGGGACAAACAAGAACTCTCAAGCCATGCCACTCCAGTTGCAGTACACGAGCGGTGTTGGTCCCGGGGCTTCCAGTAACTGGGTCAGACTTCTGGTCCTGACTCCTGACTATCACTCCTCCAAAGCAAGCCACAATTTCAAATACAGGGAGGGAGATGAATCAGTCATTGCTGCAGATCAGATTCAGAGGTGCTGTGGCGCGTCGTGAATCCACAGATCCTCGATGCACTCCATCTGAACTAGAAGGAAGCCGCCTCCTCATAATCTCATCTCCGCCACTGCTGCCACTGATCGTCCATCCCCATCCGAGCCTTTTCACACAAACCCAAAGGGTCAGATCATGTCTTCCAGTCGAAATAAGGGAACAACCATTGAAACTGAGGGCTTTTCTTGTTGAACCCACTCCCGTTACAGCCCAGCATCCTTGATGCCTTACTATATGCTTTGCTACACTGACCAGAGTTTTTGAAAGTATTACTTATGATCACCACTAAGTCTTGTTCCTCCATCTTCTAGGCTGTCTGCACCCCTCCCATCCAGCAGGATGTGGCTGTTTTTTTTTTTTCTGCCAACATGCATCACCCTGGCACTTCTTGGCATTAAACTTCAATTGCCAGATTTTAGACCATAGCTCTTTCCTGCACTTCTAGATCCTTACTCATTTCCCTGACCCCCACCATGCTGCCCACCCTCCTGCAGCACTTCCTATCATCCAAATGTAACCCCTAGATGGCGCTATCCCAGGGGCTACTACCCCTGCCTGATTTGCCACTAACAGGTTGAGGGGCCTGGATCCAATGGCGGGTGCCTCCACCCAGAGGTCAGGGTTTGCAATAGTTAAACTTACTTGGTCACAGCCCTCTGGGACACTGCAACCCCTTTCTTCCCACTAGTGGCCCACACAATATATCAGAATTACCTTCACAGTATACACTTACCCCAGGACTAGTTCCGCACTGGGACCTCCTGTGAAATAAGATACAGTGCAACAATCACAGTACAGTACTTTAACATAGACAAATACCTCAGGAAGTATAACTTTGCTGAAACAAGCAGCTCTGATTTATTTAGGGGGATATAACAAGGACAGGGGGAAATCAGGTTAATTAGCTTATCACTTTACTGTCTACCTATGGCTCTGTGCACAGGCCTGTCCCTACCAGTTACTGTCCCTGGGTACCCAAGCCCTAGTGGCTAGTCCAAACCGTGGCAGCTGGTAGGGGCCCTTTCACACAGTGAAAAGAAAAATTAGTTTAAACAGTCAGCAGTACAGTGATTCCATTTGGATTTGATGTGGCAATTCAACAGGGAGCGACCCTGAATTAGTACTCACGACCTCCAAACAAGATAGGGTCCTTCAATGTCAGCAGGGCTAATCTTGAGCTCCAAGAGACTCCTCACACATTTATATGGTAAACAGTCACGGGCAAAAGTCCTTTAATGGCAGCAGGATTCACTTGAGCTGCACAAGCCTCCTCACACATTTATATGGTAAACAGTCACAGGCAAAAGTCCTTTAATGGCAGCAGGATTCACTTGAGCTGCACAAGCCTCCTCACACATTTATATGGTAAAAAAGAAAGTACTATACCAGGCAGGCTGCTTCTCTATCCCGATCGCAATTACTGCACAATACCCGGGAGAACACACAGCAGATTCAGTTCCTGACAGACCGAGTGCAATTCAGCAATTTCTCCAGTCTTCTACAGTGTGAGCCTGGTTTCTACTCTTCAGAGATCCTTTGATTCTTTTCACAGGACGGATTCAGTCCTAACAAGCAGTTACACAAGCTGCAGACCGGAACTCTGGGCCTTACACACGTTTTGACTGAAACTGTGCACTGAAGGAGCACAGGGTTTCTTTCCTTCACTCCCAGAGCTAAACTGAAACTCCAACAGACAAAACCGGCACTTCCTTTGAGTTCCTCCCAGTTCTTGACTGGATTGGCTGTCACTCACAATAGACTGCTGCTGTTGGTCCAAAAGGCGCAAGTCTAAACTACATCTCCCAGAGTCACTGCCCATACAATCCTCTCGTGGCTGGCTCAGATTATGAGTCCAAGTTCTGATTCGTCCAAGGCACCATTTAGAGCTAGCTTCCCACACTGATTGGTCCAGTTCAGCAGTTCAAAACCAGAATGGGAACTAGGCAGACACAGTTCTGACTGCAAAGAAAGCAGGTTAGACAAACTGTAATTTCATTATTACTGTAAATGATTTCTGGCAAACAGTTACATCTTTCAGATAGGTTCCTTTGCACTCCTAGTGACTGCAAAAATGGAGTGAATTGGCAGCAGCTCGAGTGGTACTCAAACAGAGAAGCACACAGTCCCCCCATACAAACTAATTATGTCTGCAAGCAGACAGCTCTTAAAGAGACAGTACCAGAGGCTCTAAAAACATTCACTGATAAATGGCTTAAACGCCAAACACCATTCAGGCTTGGAGCATTCAAGCAAGCTCCTGGAAGTCTTTTGGGAACCCCCATTTGCAGGGGGGTTACACAAAGACATATTTAGCACCAGATTCTTTCCTGGTGTAACTAATGAACATATATATTGAATAGGATAAGGCCCAGAAGCAGCACTGGTGGCACCCCTATGGTAAATGAAAAGTATATTAACACAGTGAATTAAATATCCTATGTACAGACAAAACTGTATATGAAAATTAAGTTGGCTTTTTAATCCAATTGGCTAGTTCTGCAGTTCCATTTGTTGCTTTTATTACATAGTTTTAGTGTACTAGTTACTATACCTCACAGCCTTTTGCTCCAGGTTTGACATGCCCTGTCAGTTGATGGAAATTCTAATTTTTTTACACCAGCCTTGGAACCTATAACGTCTCTCCTCTCTCGGGCGAACCTTTCTCCCCAAAACTGTGGGACACCGACAAGTGTGGGAAGATATGGGACACATAAAACACTGAGTTACAAGCTCAGAACAATGTGGAAACTTATTATTTTTTTTATTTGTACAAGGTTGTTTTTGTTCACATCTCGAGTACTTGTGTAATTCAGAAGTCCAGTTTTCTGAAACTTCTCTAATTAAGCACCTTTTCTATGTGAGCAGAGCGATTCTGAGGGGGTAACATGAGCGATGTCATGTCCCTCCTAATGTGGGACAGTTGAGAGGTATGCGTGTAGTATCTCCACCCCCACCCTCCCTCGCCACAATGCAGTGCACTACCATAGAGCTCTTGCTTGGGCAGGTGACTGGCTCTGAACTTAAGTGGGAGATAAGACCCCGCGGAATCCTCACGTTCCAATTGTAATAAAGACATTAGTCAAGATCGCTTAGCCACTGACACAAAAGGGTTAACTTAACTGCCCTTCTGGCCGAGTTTCTGCCTCTCTTTATTGTATGCGGGACCTTGCCAACTGCTGGGGACGCCTTTTTTTCCACACTGAAACTCTCGCACAAACAGTTTTTGCATACAATTTAAATGACCTTTGCAAGAACTATCTCGGAGTTATGAAGTGATCGCATGAAGATCAGAGGGAGCTGCCTCTCCCTCCTCTCCCTCAAGGGCTGAATTTTTTTTGTTTTCGATCAGCAGCAGGCGCCCCCACAAGTGCAATTTACTTTGCAGAGCTCCTGCGAGTGCAAGAGGGAACTTATCTTTACGTGAAGTGAGTCCAGTGGAAAGTGCAAGGGTCTTCCTCTCATTATTTTGTGTGAGTTGTAACATAACTGTCGTCAGCTTCTTGGGACATCCCGAACAGTCCAGGTCCTTGGATTTTAGGTAGTGTGTGTCCGACCTGTGGAGGAAAGAGAGCAAAGGAAACCGAACCTGCTATGAGTCTCTGGAGGATCTTCCTGCACCTCTCTGGCTTGCTGCTAGTTGCTCTGTCTATATCTACCCTGTTGGGGCCAGACCATACCTGAGACAGGTGAGTGGCGGTTGTACTGCTTTTAAAAAGCCCGTCGCTCCGACCCTCCCCTCAGCCAATCGCACTAGTGAAAGCATGCTACACTCATCCGCATAGCCAATCGGCTTGTAGCATTAGTATGCTACCGCGCCCATGGATGGTTTCCTCAGCCTGACCAGCAGGTAATGCCCGCAACAGAGTGAGTGAAGAGTGACACATCACTCGACCCCCATCCAGTATTCTGTTTCTGTGCTTGTGTGTGGGGGAAGATGAATCCAGGTGGCAGATACAATAAAAATGTTTTTATTGCTCGCGAGTAGCGTACACTAGTTGCGGACTTGGATGCCAACTGAGACTAGCTGAGGCACTGGGGCATGAACTGGGGCACAGCATTTTTTCACCAGGGCACGTGCCCTGGTGTGCCCCGGTGTAGCGCCGCCACTATCTGCAGCATCGAAAACTCCATTTCTTCCTGGCCTTGCAAAGTATTCTCACAAACATTCTCCAAGAACTCCTTGACAAACTCCGTGGAGTCCCTGTGACTGCAACCAGCCTGCTGCTGCTCTGATCTGGCAGGGTCCCATGCCAGTGTCCATGCTGCGGCTAAGCAGATGTTTTTTGCTTTTGCTACTACTGTGCCACCTGCTTCACACATTCTGAATTGCTTGCAACAGTCTGTGCAAAGGGGAACTAGCAGAACATCCTTCCCTGGCTTCAAACAAACAATGCATACATTGAGTGGAATGTTCAGTAAAGCCACATCAGATGGTGCTGATTGACAACTGTACAGTTGTTGGAAGTGAGCTAACTCTTTTTCTTGTTGGGTAATCCACACCCTGACATGGAGTGGGTAGTGGGGTCACTGATGTGCCATTCTCTGTAAATAAACACACACGTCC
The DNA here is from genome assembly GCA_016271365.2 of Neoceratodus forsteri. NCBI lineage: Eukaryota > Metazoa > Chordata > Ceratodontiformes > Ceratodontidae > Neoceratodus > Neoceratodus forsteri. The sequence continues at coordinate 550,167,748 of JADMNL010000022.1, read as the reverse complement.
CAAGTTACTACTTTGCAATCAAACTGAGATTTGGCTCTAAACACACTGCAGCACTTCTTTAACAGGCTGCCTGGCTTTCGCATTTTATTCCACAACTTTAGCACAACCACTTGAAACTTTTCTGCATTTGAGACACTAGTCCAAGATGGCACTGCTTGTTTACATCTACTGACTACACCTTAAAATGGTGGCTGTAACTTTTTCTCCATCACACACACAGTTCAAAATTGCAAGAATGCTTGTCCGATCTTGCATTTAACTGTTTTACTTAATGAGTAATTGACTCTATCTGGCCAAAAAGAGCTTCATTTCAGAATTAGAATAAGCATAGCCCCAGCAAATCTTATACCAAAAACTAGTTTTTTGCATTACTTCATTTTAAAGTTATGAGCTATTTTGTAACTCTGATTTTATTACATGTTCAAAACAGCCTGTATCAGTGAAGAGTTGCTGCTGATGTCATCTCAGGACCTCACAGTCTAGTATTCCCTGTCAGCAAGCTTTTAGGACCTGGTTCTCTAAAGTTGTAAAGATCATGTGCAATGGTTTTTACAAGTAAAACAGGCAGCACCAGTCAGTAAACACTGCTTTAAAAACTGTGTGTTTCAGGCTTTGTAACAAAGCTGACAATATTTATTTTATGTGCCTTTTTGTTGTGGTCCATTTTTCCAGGGTTTCAGGATGCTGGGTCATAGCATACTTTTGTGAGGTTTGCAGACTGAATAAGCTGCTGATGTGGTGAAAGGCTGAGATCATGCACACCTATTATTCAATTGAAGCGATTTCTAAGGATGGCACTTTAAAACAATTAGTCCATCTCCTTGTCGATGGGGCTGGGAGAGGTAATACTGTTTTGAAAACTTACTAGGAGTTTCTAATTTAGCCAGCACAGTGCATTCTCCCTGTCCAGCTGTTTTTACCTACATTCAGGCTCATCTATGTTCTACACTAAATTAATATGATCATTCTACCAGAGCCAGCACTTCCACCCCAAACCGCCAGGCCGCCCAATTGTGAGTGGCCTGGATTCCCTAACTGAGCCATTGTCACAGTATATAGGCTCTTTTTTATGACCACATGTTGAAAATTTGGAATCATATGTGCGAGATATTAAGGACATTTGAATAGTGTAAATGGGCTGCATTTGGTCGAACAAGTTTTTTTAGTGACTTTAGGTATTGAAGCGTTATACACGCATGCGCCTCATGAAGGCTCACTTGACGCAGTAGCCTTTTATCTAAACACTAATGAAGATGCAAATAGACCTCCAGTAGAATTTTTGCTTAAGCTGTTAGAATTTGTTCTGACATTTAATTGTTTTGTTTCAATAATGTGTAGTATAAACAAGTCACAGATACTGCAATGGGGGCAACTTATGCCCCATCAGTTACAAATCTGTATGTATGGTGGTGTGAAAAAGATTACATCTATGACCCTAGACGGAATCCTTATTTTGACAAAATAATTACGTGGAGATGCTTCATTGATGATGTCATCCTTTTATCGGATGGTACAAACAAGAGTTACAAGATTTCATTCAGTTTCCACACTCCGCCAATAGACATCTTAGATTCACCTATATGTGCAGTCCTGAGCAAATTCCTTATTTAGATCTGAATATAAGTACAGATGCTGATGGAGTGGTACAAACTGACACTTTTAAAAAAAGCTGTGGACGGGAATACAGTGCTGATGGCTTCCAGTTGTCATCCAGCTCATGTCATGCACAATATTCCCAAGTGTGAATTTTTCAGAATGAGAAGGAATTGCAGTACTGACCATAACTATCAAATTAGAGCTGACGACCTACAAGATAGATTTGTTGCCAGAGGTTATAGTAGGTAGAAAGTCACACAGGCTATAATATCTACTGATAACATAGTCAGGAATGTATTATTACATATAACTTATTAAGCAAGAGAGAACAAGAAAGATAGTCACAATTTAATGTGATTACCACTTATTCAGCGCAGGCAAATACATCTGCAGAAATTGTTAGAAAACATTGCGTGGTTTTAGCAGCAGAACCTAGTCTTAATTATTTCGCAGCAGAGAAACCTAGGTTATCCTATAGAAGAGCTAGCAGTTTAAAAGATATTCTGATGCACAGCCATTTTCAAAAGAAAACCAATACCACCATATGGCTAGCCAGACCTGCAGGATGCTGTAGGTGTAATAATTGTGTATACTGCAAGTTTGTGACGGTTGGTAACAATTTCAGTACAGTTAATTCTGGCAAGAACTATACAATTCATCAGCTCATCACATGCAGTACTGCAGGGGTTATTTAATTGGCAGTTTGCACTTGTCATGCTTTTTACGTAGGGAAAACCAGTAGACCTTTTAAGGTGCAAGTGGGGGAACATCAAAGGGCTATAGAGAGAAGTAACATTAAGTATGCCACAGCTCAGCATGTAATGAATAAAAAAGATGGACAGATACACAAATTTTTCTACATGGCAATTGACAAAGTGAACTATAATCCATGGGGAAGGGGGGATTACAACAATCTGTTGTTAAACCTTTCGGATTATCAATTTAAAAGTAACCAGACCTCCAGGTTTAAATGTAGGTTTTGAAATGAAACCATATTTATCAGATAGAAAATGAATTGGAAAGGTTCCTGTGAATTCAGATTTTTTTTATTCAGTTCCCCCCTCCCCCAAACTTTATTTCTGTAAGTACTACCTGCATTGTTCTTTAAAAGTACTACTGCTTAGATCTTTGCTTCTATGTCCTCTGTTATTCATTATCCTCCCCCTGCTTCTGGGGTTTTATATATATGTTAACGTTGTTTGTATTTAAGAATCTGTAAAACAACTTTTATAGATAATGCACTTTGTATCTTGCCTCATGGGATTGTTATTATCATTCATGCTGTTTTATGAATGTTTACTGTGCTGTGTTTTAACAAATGGAATTGAAGCAACAATTAATGATGTCATCATGCCACACCTGTTTGCACTTGTGTAATGTGCACCAGTACTTTGTATGCCTTAGCCTTTGAGAAAGGATCCAGTCAGGCGGGCGTTTTGTTATTTTATGCAATAAATTTCCTCCTTTTGTACCTTAAGTACGGTATCCGTATCAGATGTGGTGGTGAGCGCCCAAATTTCTAGTGTTGAAAGGGAGGTAGACAAGTGGAATACTCTGCCAGAGGAAGTTGTGGGGTCTGAAACAATCACGGCATTTAAGAATGCACGGGATGGACAGAAGGGGATTTTGGAGGTCAGGGTAAGGGGCAACAGATTTCTAGAAAACTGTAAAGGAAACTTACAAACTCAAATGGGCAGACTGGGTGGGCCATAGGCCCTTATTTGCTGACAGTGTCTATGCATCTATGTAGATAGTCCAGTGTTCGCTTGAGACAGGTGAGTTTCCTGACTCCCTGAAGGAGGCAGTGGTGACACCCCTCCTTAAGAAAGCCTCTCTCAACTCAGACTATCTCATTAACTGCTGACCTGTCTCTAGCCTGCCCTTTGTGGGTAAGGTTATTGAGAAGGTGGTTGTGCTGCAGCTGGATGACCATCGTACCATCCATGACATCTATGATCCTCTCCAGTCGGGATTTCGGAAGAGGCACAGCAATAAGGATGTCCTGGTTCAGGTGCTCAATGATCCCTGATAGTGAGAGGTCAGAGGAGTCGTTCCATCTTACTCCTCCTCGATCTCTCTGCAGCATTTGATACTGTGGATCAGGGTGTGTTGCTGGAGCCTCTGGGGGTTTTCTGTGGACTGTCACAGACAATCCTCAGATGGTTCCACTCGTTTCTCATCAGTAGATCTCAGAGAGTGGCATATGGAATTTATGCCTCTGACACATTCTCTTTGCCATGTGGGGTACCCCAGGACTCTGTGCTTTCACCTGTGTTATTCGCAGTGTATATGCTGCAATTGGAAGACATTGTAAGGTGGTATGACTTCAGTTTTCACTGCTGTGCAGATGATACTTAGCGATACATGTCCTTTGTATCTGACTGGGATGATGCGGTCTCAGTGTTTAAAGGGACACTGTCAACCCCTTTAGGTCTCAAAGTGTCGATGGTTTAAGAAACACATTTTATGATTGCCAGCATTCTGTAACGATTGCTGATGTAGCTGGTAGTTTGAGTCTGACTCTTCTTTAAATAAGTGAAAAACAGACTGCCCACCATACTGGTGTTACCATACAAAAACAGGTTTGTTTACATTCCTTGATCAGCTCCAACTACATCTTTCCTGGACTTGGGAACACCCACAACACAGTCTAGCCTCTATGATGCAGTGGAAGTTTAGGAGGCTACTGCCCCATGAGTGACTGCACTGTTTGGGGGTGTTTCTAATGCTCAGGAAGTATGCAGTAAGAACAGATCCAGGATTGTAAACAAAACACAGTTGTTAATAAATATACATTAGCATGCATTTCAGTTCTACTAAACAAGAAGACAGAAAAAACAACCAGCAACATCAATGAACTTTAGAGAAGGTAAGCAATCATAAAATGTAGGTTTTAACTAGAATTAATATGATAAAAAACAGGTTGACAGTGTCCCTTTAACAACTGCCTCTCCGGGATCCAGGACTGGATGAGTGCCAACTGGTTGAAGCTGAATCCTGACAAAACTGAGGTTTTGGCTGTGAACCTATGCCACCAGGTAGAGGGGTTTTCAGCTGGGCAGGCCTCTGGGCTTTTGCTCGGCGATCGCCAGCTGATAACCTTTTTCACTTCATGACTTGACGTTTCTGGTAAATTTCTAGGCAGTGAGAGGCCTTAGGAAATTTTGGTCAATTTCTGGCAGTGAGAGTGCTTGGTTAATATTTCATTAACTTGGTTAGGTTCAAGTACAGATACGTAGGCTTCTCATGTGTGAGATGGTACATTTTAATTTTATATAAAGTCAGAAACTCTTGGATCAAACTGACACAAAGATTTTTAATTACCTGTTTCCTCAGTCTGTTAGCTTAAGCATTATTAGTACTGCTTGCAGAAACTTTATTGTTATTTGTGTATGAAGGGTATTGCAAGATGTGGTGGGGGAGGTTAAGGGTTATTTTATTGTTATTAGTGCTGATTATTTTTGTTTAGTCTAATTTGTTTTTTGTTTTGAATATGATCCTCTCTATGGGGGAGTTATTATTATAGTTATGGGAAAGGGCGTGTTTTAATTGTGTTAATTGATAAAGGTTTTATATAATTTTGTATAAGGGGGAGAAGAAGTGTTGTTGCGTGGGTTGTGTTTAGTTACTGTGTCCTGAGAAGTGTTGGAGATATGTGTTGGGGTATTAGGGGTATAGTCAGGCGGTACTCCCCCTCAAGACTGAAGGATCTCTGCCCTTTTGAATGTCCTTCACTTCCTTTGGAAGTGTATAATAGATGCCAAGGTTCCGGCATCTTAAGACGGAGGGGTGCAGGGGGTCAGGGATCCTGGAACTCTTGGGGGGGGTGGGAAAGGAGTGGGCTGATAGGGACAGTGAGAACCAGGAGACGCCCTGGGGCAAAATGGGTGCAGGAACAAGGTTTTCCTTGCCTTGTGCTCATACCCAAGGGTTCTGACTTGGTCAGGCAGGAAGTGGAGTCATCGCTGGACTCTCGTCCCTTTCGGGCGATGTTAAGCAATGCCAGGTCTATTAGGAATAAGACCGCCGTAGTTGCGGATCTTGTTGCCTCAGTCGACTTGCATCACCGAGACCTGGCTTGATGATAATGTGGGCCCCATTTTGGAGTCTGCGGTTCCGGCTGGGTTCTTGGTGATTCACCGCCCGAGAGTGGACCGTGATGGGTGGGGTTGCAGTCTGTTTTAGACAGGACTGGATCTCAGGAGATGCCAGCTGGATGTACCAGCCTTTGAATGTATGGTGGGTGCAGGTGCAGGCTACAGGATCCTTCTCATCTACTGTCCACCAGGTGATGGGAGGGAGTTCCTGAGGGAGGTTATGGACTACATCGCCGAGATGGTATTGGAGTCCCCCAGATGGTTGATTCTGGGGGACTTCAATGCCTGGGTCGACGATGAACTCTCACTTTTTGGACAAAACCTCCTCCAATTGTTGGATTCATTGGGCCTGACATGGGATATTACCACTGCAGCTCACAGGAGGGGACACTCACTGGACTTGATATTCCATCTGGGGATGGAGGTCTCTGATATGGAGGTGGAGCCAACTGGTTGGTCTGACCATCACACCCTGAGGTTCAGTTTCACAGCCCCCGCGAAAGAGGCCTGCCCTAAGGAGTTGGTACAGTTTCGTCCTTTGAGAGGAGTTACCTCAGAAGGCCTAATGACGGAACTGGACTTCTTGGGATTGCCAATGAATAGTACTGACCCAGGGCCCTTGGTGTTGGCCTATAACAGGGCTGTCATGGGGGTCCTGGATGTCATTGCTCCAACTCAAGTTTGACCCCTTAATCTGCATCCGGGGGCTCTCTGGTTTACCGGGGAGATCCATGAGCTGAAGAAAGGGGGTCGAAGATTGGAAAGACGATGGTGGAAAACTCGTCTGGAGGTGGATAGGCTTAGATTGTTGGATCATTATAAGATCTACCAATTAGCAATTTCCCATAAGAAGGCAGAGTTTCTGTCCAGGGAAATTGCTACAGCGAGGAATAGACTGGCCCAACTCTTCCAGGCTGTGGACAGACTGTGCAATCCATCCTGTCTTCAGACTGGTCGAGCTTTGTCACAGATATAGTGTGAGGAGTTTGCGCAATTCTTTGCTGATAAGGTATCCACCATCAGGGATGAGATCTGCCAACATCTTTCCATTGGGCCTTGCATTTATAAATAGGGTGGTACTGATGCCCAGTTGACTTGGTTCACCTTCAGCCAACCGGCAGTCATGGATATAGTGAGGATTATCCAGATTCTGCGACCTACGTACTGTAGTCTGGATCCAGGCCCTACTCGCCTCCTAGTGGGGTGTGTAGAGGTTATCGGCCTGATCCTTACTGTGATAGTGATGGTTTCATTGGAGAGAGGGATCTTTCTGAATCCCTTATAGGAGGCAGTAGTTCTCCACCTTTGGAAAAAGCCCTCCCTTGATCCCGACTGTCCAGCAAACTACAGGCCTGTCTCGAACTTAGCCTTTGAAGGGAAAGTTATCGAGAAGATGGTCACTTTGCAGCTGGAGGATCATTTGATCAGCCACAATATATATGACCCTCTCCAGTCCGGCTTCAGGAAACAGCATAGTACTGAGACAGCCTTTGTTCGGATGCTAAATTACTTCCTGTTGGTGAGAGATCGGAAGGCCCAATCCATCTTGGTTCTCCTTGATCTCTCAGCAGCATTTGACACCGTGGATCATGGGGTGATGCTCGAATGCCTGTGGTTTTTCTGTGGATTGAGGGGGGCAGTCCACAGTTGGTTTTGATCATTCCTGGAGGGCAGGTCTCAGAGAATGGTGTCGGGAATTTATTCCTCGGCCTCTCACTGTCTGCCCTGTGGGGTTCCACAGGGTTTGGCATTGTTCCCTATATTATTCACGGTGTATATGCTCCCATTGGGGGACATTATAAGATGGTATGGGCTGAGTTTTCATTGCTATGCTGAGGACTCTCAGCTCTACATGTCTTTTGTGCCGGAACGGGAGTCTGACTCAGTTACAGTGTTTAACAACTGCCTACTGGAGATTCAGGATTGGATGAGTACCAGTTGGCTTTGGTTGAACTTAGGTAAGACAGCGTATTGGTGGTGGACCTGGGGTTAGGATGTTGGGGTACGTGAAGCCCCTCAGGTTTATATTTGGGGGGGACCCCGCTTATGGCCTCCAACCAGGCATTTAACCTAGGTGTTATATTTGATGAGGGCCTGACCCTGAGGGCGCAGGTGTCGACTGTAGTCAAGTCTTTCTTTTTTTTATCTAAGGAATGTAGCCCAGGTAAAGCACCTGGTTTCACCCGAAGATCTTCCTACCTTGGTCCCGCCTTAGTTACCAATCATTTTGACTATTGCAATGCCTTCTATCTAGGACTACCTGGGGTGGATATCCGCCGCTCGCAGCTAGTGCCAAATGCGGCGGCCAGGTTGTTGACTGGGGTCCCTAGATCCAGTCATATAACACCTGTGCTGCAGGATCTGCACTGGCTGCCTGTGCAGTGGCGGATTACCTTCAAGATCGCGTTGCTGACCTATAAGGCTCTGCATGAGTTGGGACCCCACTACCTGAAATAACTCCTGTCTTCTTACTGTCCCTTCTGCTCACTCTGATCCTCAGGGGGTATTGCTAGAGATTCCCAGGGTAACCTTGAAAACATCTGGAGGAAGGTCTTTTGCTTTTATGGCACCTACCATGTGGAATTCTCTACCCGATCAGATTTGAGATAGCTTGACTGTAGAAAGTTTAAAAAAATCCCATAAAACCCTTTTGTTTCATCAAGCATTTCATGACACCTGATGTATGTTATGTATGTTTTTATAATAATTATGGATTTTAAATTATTGTGATGATTATTGTAAGGGCACCCTGAGCTCAGGAAGGGCGCCTTATATAAATAAATTTTACATTACATTACATTTACCTCTGAATGGGTGTGGAGTCTGGGCATTATTTTTTGACTAGGGGTTGACCCCAAAGTCTCAGGTGTCATCCGTTGTCAAGATGTAATTTTACCATCTGAGGAATATCGCCCGGATTAAGCATCTGGTTCCACCCAGTGACCTCCCGACATTGGTCCACACCTTTGTGACCTCCCACCTTGATTACTTCAACGCCATATACCTAGGGCTACCGGGGGTTGATATCCGCCGCTTGCAGCTGGTGCAGCACACTGTGGCCAGGTTGTTGACTGGGCTTTCTCGATCTAGCCATGTCACACTTGCCACTTCAGTGGCGGATCACCTTAAAGGTCGGTTTGCTGACCTACAAAGCCCTACACTGACAGGGACTGAGTTACCTGCAAGAGCGCCTGTGTCCCTATTGCCCCCTCCGACCACTCCTCTCCACCGAAGAGGGATTGCTGGAGATTCCCAGGGTCCATTTAAAGACCTCCAGAGCGTGAGCCTATGCATTTGTGGCTCCTACCCTATGGAATTCTCTTACCTCATCAGATAAGGGGGTGCCAGACTGTAGAGAGCTTTAAATCAGCACTCAAAACATACTTATTCTTGTTTGCCTATTCTGAGAATTAATTTATGGATGTCTGCTGTTATATCGGATTTTAAATAGTTACAGTTTTTAAGGTTTTATTCTGTAGCCATTTGAATTGCATAACTTGTCATACATAGAAACTAATGGCAGATAGTGACCGCTGGGTCCATCTAATCTGCAGATAATGACCGCTGGGCCCATCTGATCTGCAGATAATGATCGCTGGGCCCATCTAATCTGCAGATAATGATCGCTGGGCCCATCTAATCTGCAGATAATGATCGCTGGGCCCATCTAATCTGCAGATAATGATCGCTGGGCCCATCTAATCTGCAGATAATGATGCAGGCCCATCTAATCTACAGATAATGTTAACGCTGGCCCATCTAATCTGCAGATAATGATTGCTGGCCCATCTAATCTGCAGATAATGACCTGCGGCCCATCTAATCTGCAGATAATGATCACTGGGCCCATCTATTCTGCAGATAATGATCGCTGGGCCCATCTAATCTGCAGATAATGATTGCTGGGCCCATCTAATCTGCAGATAATGACTGCTGGGCCCATCTAATCTGCAGATAATGATCGCTGGGCCCATCTAATCTGCAGATAATGATCGCTGGGCCCATCTAATCTGCAGATAATGACCGCTGGGCCCATCTAATCCACCCATTTTTAATTATGATCAGTTTTACTGGAGACCCAGCTTGAGCTACAACACTGCTTCTTCCATCCCCTTCCTTCCTCCAAGGGTTCCTTTGTACCCGTCTGAGGTATTTTTGAAACCCACCACTGGTTTCACCCCCACTACCTCCCATGGAAGGCTGTTATAGGAATCCACTACCCTTTCTGTGAAGAAGTACTTCCTCACATCTCTCCCGAATCTACATCCTTCCAACTTCATGTCATGACCCCTTGTTCTACAGTACCTTTTTCTCTGAAACATACCTCTCTTCTGTACCTTATTAACTTCTGTGAAGTATTTAAAGGGCTCCATCATATCCCAACTCTCTCTTCTCTCCTCCAGGGTGTACATATTGAACTCTTTCAGTTTCCTCTCACAGGGCTTCTGATGCAGACCTTGCACCGTTTCGACATCCCTCAGCTTTCTTCTTGTCACTTTCTCCTCTTCCAAGTGTTCCGCCTTCCTCGCTATTTTTCTTTAACTGCTCCTTTTCCCCCCCTTCCTCCTTTGCTAACCCCCTGCTTGGGATCTCCCTACTCTCATCTCAGCCTGTAGTGGCTCACATTCTGCCTCCCCCATTTCTTCCATCACCCCAGCTACTTTAATGTCCATTGAAGTAACATTTAAACCATGCAATGAGGACTGTGGTTCCTTCCTTAATGGAAGCTGACCATCACCTTGGTATAGGCTCTTATCCTTCCAGGTTGGCCCTCAGTCCCCATTGTATCCATTCTCCTCCTCTCTGCACCATTTCTTCTGCCATAACTTGGAGGCCTTGGTGCGGCGCTCCCTCTCCTTCCCCACATAGTGCAAGGCGCACTTGCCGCTCACTTTTTAAACACATGGGAAACACGGGATCAACCAGATAAATGATCTAACTTTACTGAAAATAAAATTGACACATAAAGCTGACTACAGCAATTGCCTCTGCGTAGGTTGCTGGTGAGACTCCACCTAGAGTACTGTGTTCAGTTCTGGAGACTACATCTCAGTAAGGACATAGACAGAGTGGACGCAGACCTGAGGAGGACAACTAAAATGATGCAAAGTCTGCATCAGAAGCCCTATGAGGAGAGATTAAAGGATCCAAATTAGCACATCCTGGAAGAGAGGAGAGAGGGGAATATGATAAAGATCTTTAAATACCTCATGGGGGTAAACAAGATCCAAGAGGGAAGTATTTTTCAGAAAACAAGGTGCTCAAGTACAAGGGGGCACAGTAAGAAGCTGTGGGGGTAGATTCAGGAGAGATGTTGGGAAGTACCTCTTCACAGAAAGAGTGGTGGATTCCTGGAACAGTCTTCCAGTGGAGGTGGTGGTGGTGAAAACAGTGGTGGGGTTAAAGGATGCTTGGGCTAGGCATAAGGGAATCTTAGAGAAAGGGATCGGGGGGATGAGTTGGAGATCAAATAGGATCTGCTGTGATACAATAGGCAGGGAACAATAGGCAGACTAGGTGGGCCAAGCGGTCCTTATCTGCTGGCAAATTCTATGTTTCTATGTTAAAGGCCCCATGTAGGGAAAAGAGGAGGAAAGATCCCACATGTGGATGAAGAGGAGGAAAGTCTCCACTCCACCAAAGGGGTGACAAGGAGAAAAGGTCCCACGTTGGGGTGAACAAGAAGAATCAGCATTTATATAGTGCTTTTCATACACGGTGTATCCCAAAGTGCTTTACAAGCAATGCTAGACTGGTAGTGAAGTGGCTGAATGTGTAGTGGCGGCCATATCGCACATCATCACCCACACACAGCCTGGATAATTGCATGAACCGGTTTTTGGGATGGGGAATGTTGGCCAGGACACCAGGAATGTCCCCTACTCTTTGCGAAGAGTGCCCTGGGTTCTTTTACATCCACCTGGACACCCATCAGGACAGCACCAGGATGGGTAGAAAGGACCTCGATTTAACATCTCATCCAAAGGACAGCGTACCCCAGCAGTACAGCACCCCCCTAATACTGCACTTGGATGGCAGCAATTTTTTAGGTGCAAGTCCAATCCCAGTGTGAGACGAGAACCCATGACCTTCTGGTCCAGAGGCGGATGTACTACGAACTGAGCCACGCTGACAGACAAGACAAGGAAAGTCTCCACCAAAGGGGTGAAAAGCAGGAAAGTTCCACATGGGGTGACAAGGAGAAAAGGTCCCACGTGGGGGTGAAGACAAGGAAAGTACTCACCAAGGAGGGAAAGAGAAGGAGCGTTCCCCCAAGGGGTGAAGAGGAGGAAATTCCAAATGTTGTGTAAAGAAGAAGAAGAAAGCCCCCATAACGGGGAAGTTAGAAGTGTCCCTGCACAGGAGGATGATCAGGGAAGTCCTCACATGGGATAAAACGAAGGAATATCCTCACTGAGGGATTAAGATGAGAAAGTCTCACCAAGGAGAGAAGTGGATCATCAAAGGCCAAGACACCTGTGATTGGTTAGCACCTACAGTCACCAGGGCAGTGCTACAAGTATCACGGCAACATTTGCACTCCAAACCCCAGTTCAAGTACAGCAGCAGAGGAGAACCCTCTACTGACCTTACCTCTCCCTGAGAGTCCATACCTTCAAACTCTGAACAAAGAAAACAAGGCAAGCTCCCTAAAACAGCCATTAGTTATTTACAGAGTAAAGAAGGCTTGGGCAGGACTGTATTTAAAAGCAGCCCAGGTAATGGCCTGTATTTTTGCCCTGAAAGTAGTTGGGACCCAAGTTATAGTTTGCTTCTTTTTTTTGCCCTCCTTCATGCTGCACGACCCACCACACCTTTGGGCTACCTAGGTCCCTTCTGATCCACCTGTCCCTTCCTGAGCCTCCAATCTAACATAGCAGCCACCCCCAGGGTAACCCGGTGTAACTCTTCACCGGGTGGGTCCCCCTCCTCCAAGGAGGAAGGCATCAGGAGGGGAGACCAGTGCAACGACTTGGCCCTGGGGTGCTGCTGAGCTGGACGTGGTTCCTTCGGGGCATCTGTGACATCAGCCATCATCTGGCTAGTCATGGAGCAGTTTCCGTTTTTTCTGTGTTGTTCCCCCTTGCGCCGCCTCTGCAGTGCTCCTGGTCTCCACCAGAGGCCGCTGCAGAGTGATGCCGCCCCGATACCCACCCCAGGAGAGGGGAACAATCCTATGGATGTTCAGTCCTCTCCTTTCCCTGCCACCCCCGGCGTCCCAAGTCCGTTCCTGAACCCAGGTCGCTGGCATGGCTCAAGGTAAGGTGCCATCACCTCAGCCCTCTGTGCCATTGGGCCGGCTATAGTTTGCTTCTAATGTGGATTGCATCTTTGAATAACTCGTTAATGTGCCAGTTTGTCTTTACCTGGCCAGCACCATTACTCATTGGAACTGTAGATTGTTTATTTCTAACCATTCTGGGCATGCATAACTATACAGACACAATAGTGTATATATAACCATATAGTAGAAAATGAAGACTTTATAGAGAGCTTCCAAAGACTGAGGACATATGTTAGGGGCTGTTCAGTGTTGGGTTGGAAGGAGGCACTGTTTGGTCAGCAGTGATTGTGTTTTACTTGTTTGAATTAACCCGTCACCTGCCCTTCAAAGATTCTTGTTTCTGTCAACTTAATAAACCTGTTATATTTTGTTTTTCTTTTTCTATTTACCACCTATTCATTTAGTGTTCTGGCATGTAGGGTGGGGCGGTGCATTTATAGTTTTACTGAAGGGCAACACCCTTCTGCTTAGATGAATATGAAGGTGTTGTTGAGAGGAGAGTCAGGGTGTGTAAAAAACAAAATGAACCTAAAGACCAACTTGAGCCCTGTTGGGCAACATCAAAAGGTAAAAGGTAGCCCCAGTACATTAAAGGATTGCACAACATATTGTGTGTGTGTGTAGAGCCATGGGTTACGGAAGGAACACAGATAAAACAGATTCTGATTTAATGAAAATGTTTTCAGTAGTAAAATCTGGAAAGTTCCAAAATTTAAATTTTAGGTGCATATTGTGTAACTGAGTGGTTCTGATGGCAGGTGGGAATTTTGTATAGTAACACTGAAAATCCCTTGAAGGAAAGCACTGGAAAGTTAGAAAACAAGCAAGCATGTGAGAAGAAAAGGAAGTAAGTAAGTAGTAGGAGTATATATTTTATTCATAAAATATATGCACAAGGATAGCTCAATTGAGGTGACACTCATTTTCAGTGGGGTCCTTACAGTATTTAGTTACAGTGGATAAAAAGTGTATACAATAAAATTCAGCACTGAGTGAAAATACATAGAGGACAGTGGGGTTGGGGGGGAGGCACTAACAACAACAAAAATGGAAAGGAACCTCTGGGCAGTCATATCAGATGACCTTAAGGTAGGCAAGCAATGGAGAAGGCAGTAAGGAGGGCTTGGGGGGATACTGGGATGCATGGGAGAGGCATCACCAGTAGAAAACAGGAAGTTGTTATCCCTCTGTACAGACAGTTGGTGAGACCCCATCTGGAGTACTGTGTCCAGTTCTGGAGACCCCATCTCTGTACGGACATAGACAAGATGGAGGCAGTCCAGAGGAGGGCAACTAAAATGGTGCAGGGTCTGCAACAGAAGCCATATGAGGAGAGACTGAAATAGCTTAATATGTGTACTCTCAAGGAAAGGAGGGAGAGGGAGGACATGATAGAAACATTTAAGTACCTCAAGGGAATCCACAAAGTCTAAGACAGAAGCATCTTTGAGAGAAAGAGATGTGCAAGAACAAGGGGGCACAGTTTGAAGACAGAGGGTGAAATGGCTCAGGGGCAATGTCAGAAAATATTTTTTCACAGGGAGGGTGGTGGACACATGAAACCACCTTCCTGAGGAGGTCGTGGGGTCAAAAACAGTTGGGGAATTCAAGAATGCATGGAACAGACATAAGGCAATTATAGTGAATGGTAGGGGGAAGAAGACTGTTGGTTAACGAGACTCGGCAGCTGATCCAATAGGTAGGGAAATGGGCAGACTAGGTGGGCCAAGCAATCCTTATCTGCCATCAAAGTCTATGTTTCTATGTTCTATGTTTCTGTGTAATCAACATATCTTGACAGGTAAGTTGCTACATAATAAATAGGAAACATATTTGTACTGCGCCAAAATCACCATAAGGATATAAAGTACAGCAGTAGAGGCCATACGAGTCAAAAACAACAGTACGTCCTATGTACAAAGGTAGTAACAGCAACAGAATGAAACAGTGCTAGGAAGAAAGAAAGACTGCTAAGTGCAAGCTATTGACCTGTCAGAGGAAGCAGTGCTCAGTGTTCTGTACACAAGCCGTGACACAGCCAAAACTCTGAATTACCAGCTCCATGAAGAGAGCGGTACAGAATGTTGACCATTAAAGCAAAACTACACAGAACACAGGTTTTCTCATGCTTTTGTATTCAGGTGCAGTTAAAAAACTCGCAGCACCAAACATACCAGGCAGAAAACATTAACTTTTAATTATTAATTTTTAAAAGCTGTAATTTGTTACGTGCTAGTTCTGGAGTACTTTTCTTTTTCTGTTTCCTCATTAGTGTGTTTTCTACCTGGTATTATAAGTCATGACATCTTTCTTGGTGAATCAGGATTATTTATTTCCAAACATTCCAGGTACTTTTATAACTATAAAAGGGCATCTCGTGCACATCATTCTAAACTTCTGACGTTCTGACTTCAGTTGGCATAGTCTGTTTCCACTCACAGGAGGGTTCTGTGATTTTCTATTTAGTCAGACATTTTAATTGTGAACTCAAGTTCCATAATTTTAAAACAAAAGTCTTCAAGAGGATTCATAATATGTTTATATCTACAGTTCCTTCATCTCTTATGATTACAAGGGTTTCTTCTCAAGTCCTTTGTGTGCCAGACCTGCTCATGTCCTCTTCACAATTCTCTCACCCAGCGAGCTCGTGAATACACTCTTATAACCATAACTGTAACTGTACATTGAAACTTATAGTTTTAGGTGTGGTGTAAAGGGCAATTCTTTACTTGGAGACTGACGTACCTAGTTCTGTTCCTCGTCAGACCCCGTCAGCATTGTGACCTCACTTATTGGGGTGTCACTTGACCAACTTCGCTGCTCTTCTTTGATACTTGTGATGTCACAGACAGTGATATCATAGGGCTGATGATGTAAGAGGAGGAACGGAACTCGCTGTGTCAGTCTCCAGGCAGAGTACTGTTCTGTACATCGCACCAGGTATTGATAGGCAGACACTCGACATTTTATACATCGCAAAAGGGAAAAGAAAAAAAATACTTCAGATATAGAAATATGGAAACCTAGGCAATGACGGCAGGAAAAGACCGCTGGTCCATCTGATGTGTCCATAGCATCTTACAAACCCGGTACCTCTTGTACATACAGGGTTCTAACCTGTCCCACACTGTCCACCCCCAGGCTCCCTGCCCTACTGCTGATAGCAACCACTAAGTCCTTTAGTCTGTCCCAGCCATCTTTGACACCACTGATAGTTTTGGTACCCAAAGATATAAGAAGTCATAGTTCACCGGTTGTGACAGTACATTTCAGGCAGTACATGTCTCTTTAACAAACTCTGGTCCAAGCCAATAGGGCTGCAAAATGATGTTGGATGGGGTGAGAAAGATGAGCAAAATACCTTGAAAAAAGTAATGCACAGAGAAATGCCCAGAGACATGTGTATCCACTTGCTGCTAAATAATAAAATACCGCTATGTGTAGTCACAGCTCTGGTATGGACAAATTAGTTTGTGTGTGTGATCTCTTGTTATGGTGCCCCAGGGTGTGGTGTTGTGGTGCCCCAGGGTGTGATGTTACGGTGCCCCAGGGTGTGGTGTTGTGCTGCCCCAGGATGTGGTGTTATGGTGCCCCAGAGTGTGGTGTTATGGTGCCCCAGGGTGTGGTGTTGTGGTGCCCCAGGGTGTGGTGATATGGTGCTCCAGGGTGTGGTGTTGTGGTACCCCAGGTCTTATGGTGCCCCAGGGTGTGGTGTTATGGTGCCCCAGGGTGTGGTGTTATGGTGTCCCAGTTGTTGTGGTGCCCCAGGGTGTGGTGTTATGGTGCCCCAGGGTGTGGTGCTGTGGTGCCCCAGGGTGTGGTGTTATGGTGCCCCATGGTGTGGTATTGTGGTACCCCAGGTGTTGTGGTGCCCCAGGGTGTGGTGTTATGGTGCCCCAAGGTGTGGTGTTATGGTGCCCCAGGGTGTGGTGTTATGGTGCCCCAGGGTGCGATGCTATGGTGTCCCAGGGTACAGTGCCCCAGTGTGTGGCGTTATGGTGCCACTGATTTCCATTGCCCCTGACCTGTGAGGCAAAGGTGACTGGTGTTGGTGCAGTGCTGGTCATCATGCCTGAAAATGGTTCTTTGGATCAGTGCACCTACCCAGTTAACAAACAAACTAGGACTGGCCCCATCTCCATAAGCACGACACTAGTTTTCTGTGCCATCGGCTTTTTCCCTTTCAGTGTGCTGAAGCCCTCCAGTACCATTTCTATAGGATTTAATCCATATTGACCCCCTCTTTTTCCTGATGGCACAGTCAGGCACTGGTCCCATTTCTGCCACTGTCAACATCAAGCAGAAATATCTGTTTAGGGTGTCTGCCTTACCTTTATACGTCTCTTCTCACTCTTCTCCCTGCTTCAGTCATAGAAACATAAACAGTGATTGCAGAAAAAGACAAAGGGTCCATCTAGTCTGCTAAGCGTTCCCTGTTTGCCCCAGGACCTAATTGTCCATACAGGGTTTTATCCTTCCCGATCCACCTTCCCCACTCACTTCCCTAGTGCTACTGACCTGAGCAATCACCAGACCCTTCACTGTGTCCAAGTCATACTTCAAGCAGTCTATGTAATGTGAGCACCGCCGGCTCTGTGTGTTTCAAGCAGCCTACCTAAAGTGAGGGCCACTAGCTCTCTGTGTTTCAAGCACCCTAGATAACTTGAGCTCCATTGACTTTGTGTGTTTCAAGCACCCTACCTAACGTGAGCGTGACCAGCTTTGTGTGTTTCAAGCACCTTACCTAAAGTGGGGGCCACTAGCTCTGTGTGTTTCAAGCACTCTACCTGATGTGAGTGTGACTGGCTCTGTGTGTTTCAGTCACCTTACCTAATGTGATGGCCACAAACTCTATGTGTTTCAAGTACCCTAGGTAACTTGAACACCATTTCCTTTGTGTGTTTCATGCACTCTACCTAACGTGAGTGCAACCAGCTCTGTGTGTTTCAAGCACCTTACATAATGTGAGGGCCAATAGCTCTGTGTGTTTCAAGCACCCTACGTAACATGAGTGCCGCCAGCTCTGTGTGTTTCAAGCACCCTACCTAACATTAGCACAGCCAGCTCTGCGTGTTTCAAGTACCTTACCTAATGTGAGGGCCACTAGATCTGTGTGTTTCAAGCACCCTACATCATGTGAGCACCACTAGCTCTGTGTGTTTCAAGCACCCTACCTAATGTTAGCGCAGCCAGCTCTGTGTGTTTCAGGCATTCTACCTAATGTGAGCATGACCAGCTGTGTGTGTTTCAAGCACCTTACCTAATGTGAGGGCCACTGGCTCTGGGTGTTTCAAGCAGCCTACCTAACGTGAGCGCCGCCAGATCTGTGTGTTTCAAGCACCGTACCTAACATGAGCACCGCCAGATCTGTGTGTTTCAGGCACCCTACCTAACGTGAGCACCGCCGGCTCTGTGTGTTTTAAGCACCCTACCTAACGTGAGCACCACTGGCTTTGTGTTTCATGTACCCTACCTAACGTGAGCACCACTGGCTCTGTGTGTTTCATGTACCCTACCTAACGTGAGCACCACTGGCTCTGTGTGTTTCATGTACCCTACCTAACGTGAGCACTGCTGGCTCTGTGTTTCATGTACCCTACCTAACGTGAGCACCACTGGCTCTGTGTGTTTCATGTACCCTACCTAACGTGAGCACCACTGGCTCTGTGTGTTTCATGTACCTTACCTATCGTGAGCACCACTAGCTCTGTGTGTTTCATGTACCCTACCTAACATGAGCACCACTGGCTCTGTGTGTTTCATGTACCCTACCTAACGTGAGCACCGCTGGCTCTGTGTGTTTCATGTACCCTACCTAACGTGAGCACCACTGGCTCTGTGTGTTTCATGTACCTTACCTATCGTGAGCACCATTAGCTCTGTGTGTTTCAAGCACCCTACCTAACATGAGCACCACTGACTTTGTGAGTTTCAAGCACCCTACCTAATGTGAGCGCTGCTTGCTCTGTGTGTTTCAAGCACCCTATATAACAAGAGCACTTGTGGCTCTGTGTGTTCCAGGCATCCTACCTAATGTGAGAGCCATCGGCTCTGTGTGTTTCAAGCACCCTACGTAACAAGAGCACTTATGGCTCTGTGCATTCCAGGCACCCTACCTAATGTGAGAGCCATTGGCTCTGTGCGTTTCAAGCTCCCTACCTAACTTGAGTGCCGCTGGCTTTGTGTGTTTTGTCTAGACTCTGGCTTCCACACAGGAGAGATTGGAACTAAATCATACAGGGGTGTGAATCTGTTTGCTGTTGCCACCTCTGAGTGTCCATTCACTTGGACCCTCCTCCCTCCCCCTTCCCGACTGCAGTCCACTCCCTAGTTCAGACATTAGCTGTCCTGTGGGAAAGAGGAGGAGTAGTGGCTGCCTGCAACAGTGACCTCTTGGACCTGTTTTGGAGACGGCTAAGTTTTGCCTTCACAGCAGCCTGCTTCTCAGTGAACACCATGATCCTGCTGGACACTGGGCAGTATCGTCTCCTCCAGAGGACTTCCCTGGAGGTGAATGCACCTTAGGTGTAGCAGCTTATCTGACCCCTCCCTCCCGTCTTACCCTGTCCATCATGACACTGTTACCAGGCAACACATGATACTGTTCCCAGGCAACACCTTGGCACTGTTCTCAAGCACCTTGACATTTGCTGAGGAAACACCCAGTTGTGTATTTAAATAGCAGACATGATTACAGCAGATGGCCTTGGGTTAAGGTGTACACAAAAGTCTTAGTTGCTTTGTTTGGAACAATAAAATATTTTGGTGGGACCCAGCATCACCTACTGTCCTTTTTAACATTTTTGAAGGGAGGAGACTGTTTTTTTCTGAGTCATTTTGACATTTTCTGTTCAAAGTTTTAATTGCTGTTCTTTTATTTCTGTTTTGTGTTTGTCACAGGGCTTATAAAACTCCGTTGCCAGTGTGACGGTGTAACATTTCCACTTATGCAGTGGTGTAAAATCTCAAGCTCTGGGACCTTTGCCATCAAATTTCCTTTGCTCTGAAAGAGTGTTTTCTAGATTTGAGAATTTAAAGCACAATAAATCGGTTAAGGCATTTGCTCTGTGGAATGTGACAATGACATACATCTCTTCTACAGTATCAGCTTTTTTTGCTTGAAGACTTGAAAAATGTCTCTGAGCAGGAACGGATATAGGCTATAGTCTGCTATATTCTAGAATGTAGAAACATAGAAACAAAGAAGTTGATGGCAGATAAGGACCGCAAGGCCCATCCAGTCTGCCCATTTCTTTTTCTACCTTATGAATGTGCCATAGGCCTTTACTCTGTCAATGGCCTATCTAGTCATACTCATCTGTATTGCTCCCTTATGCCTGTCCCATGCCTGCCTGAAGCCCTACACTGTATTCATATCCACCACTTCCTCAGGTAGGCTGTTCCATGCATCCACCACCCTTTCTGTGAAAAATAACTTCCTCACATTACCCCTTAATCAGCCTCCCTCTAATCTCATGCTGTGTCCTCCTGTCCTGCTATTTTTCTTATATTGAAACATGTTAGACTCTTTCACCTTGTTAATGCCCTTAAGGTGTTTGAATGTTTTGATCATATCACCTCCCTCCCTCCTTTACTCAAGGGTATACATATTGAGCTCCATTAATCTGTCCTCATATGTTTTCTGATGCAGTCCCTGCACCATTTTGGTTGCCCTTCTCTGGATTGCCTCCATTTTGTTAATGTCCTTGTGATGGTGCGGCCTCCAGTACTGCACGCAGTACTCCAGAAGGGGCCTAACCAGTGTCTTGTAAAGAGGGATTATTACCCTCCCTCTTATGACTTGTGATACCCCTACTAATACACCCCAACATCCCCCTAGCCTTAACTACTGCTTTAGTGGTCTGCTTGGATGATTTCAGGTCATCTGTGATGATGATGCCCAAGTCTCTGTCTTCTCTTGTAACTGCCAGCAACTCCCCTCCCAACCTATAGGTGGCTTCTGGGTTTCTCTTCCCTATGTGCATGATCTTGCACTTCTTTATGTTAAACCCCAGTTGTCACTCTCTGACCATTTTGCCAGATTATCCAGATCTTTTCTCATTCTGCCCACCCCATCTGGATCATCTACTCTGTTGCACATCTTGGTGTCATCTGCAAACAGATAAACCTTACGTTCCAGTCCATCTGCAATGTCAATGATGAAGACATTGAAGAGGACTGGCCCCAGGACTGATCCCTGAGGTACCCCACTTGTGACTTGCATCTCTTCTGACTGTATACCATTTACCACCAATCTTTTTTTTCTGCCCACCAACCAGTTTGCTACCCTGTTGACCAACTTCTGACGCACCCTAAGGTTACCCAGCTTATTAATCAATCTTCTATGTGGAACAGTATTGAAAGCTTTGCTAAAGTCAAGGTAGGCGACATCAACTGCTCCCCCTTGGTCCACCACTCTGGTTACCCAGTCAAAGAAATCTATGAGATTAGTTTGACAGGACCTTCCTGTTGTAAACCCAATGTTGTCTTGGATTCTGTGCTCCTATGGATTCCAGGTGTTGCACTATCCTTTCCTTAAGGTGTGCTTCCATAATCTTGCCCGGTACTGAGGTAAGACTGACTGGTCTGTAGTTCACTGCCTCCTTCCTGCTACCACTCTTGTGGAGCGGGATCACATGAGCCCTTTTCCAGTCTTCTGGGACCTCTCCTGTGCTCAGGGACTCACTAAACAGTTCTGATAATGGCTCTGCTAGTTCCACCCTTAGCTCCTTTAGTACCCTGGGATGTGTGCTATCCGGTCCCATTGCCTTGTCTACCCTGAGCTTAGCGAGCTCTTGTAGGACCCTTTCTTTTGTGAAGGGACTTGTGCACACCTCCCTCCCCCCCAGCTTAACCCCAGTTTGTATGGCTGTCCTATTTCCTGTTTCCAGGTGACCCACAATTCTTCTGGCTCCCTATGTGTATTCTGAATTTCTGTAGCTTTGATATTTTCATTGACATAAAGGGCTACTCCCCCCCCCTTTTTTGCACCTTGGGCTCTTCTGAACAGTACATATCCGGTCTGTGTAGCCACCCCTCCAAGTTCAGGTGCTTACATTTGGGCTCCTCGGGTCTCCACAAACACAGTCAGCCACTGGTGTTTGTGCTTGCACAGTCCCTTTGTACTGTAGCTGGGGGAACCAGGCAGTCAGTAACATGCTACACGGTGGGAGCAGCAGCGGCAGCTTCTTTAAAGTCCCACTGGCAGCATAGGTACCTTGGCAATTATGCTACTGTGCCGTGGAACACAACATTTGGCTGAACACCATACCAGAGATGTTCCCAGCCTCAGGACAGGCAGCAGAGTTGAGACAGGAATAGGAACTTGAAATCAACTGACACTGCTATAGGGCATAGAGAACAGTAAAATAAACAAAGAAGGCAGTGGCCATACTGACGACCTTGTTCCTAAGGACTGTGGGACAGGAGTCAGAGGACATATAGGCTGCCCAGAATGCTTGACAGGGAAGAAAGCAGTAGGTAAGGCTAGGGGGATGTTGGGGTATATTAGATGGGGTATCACAAGTCGTAAGAGGGAGGTAATAATCCCTCTTTTGCAAGACACTGGTTAGGACCCATCTGGAGTACTGTGTGCAGTACTGGAGGCCACACCTTCACAAGGACATTAACAAAATGGAGGCAGTCCAGAGAAGGGCAACCAAAATGGTGCAGGGACTGCATCAGAAAACATATGAGGACAGATTAACGGAGCTCAACATGTATACCCTAGAGCAAAGGAGGGAGAGAGGTGTTATGATCGAAACATTCAAACACCTTAAGGGCATTAACAAGGTGAAATAGTCTAACATGTTTCAGTATAAGAAAAATAGCAGGACAAGAGGACACAGCATGAGATTAGAGGGAGGCCAATTAAGGGGTAATGAGAGGAAGTTCTTTTTCACAGAAAGGGTGGTGGATGCATGGAACGGCCTACCTCAGGAAGTGGTGGATATGAATACAGTGCAGGGCTTCAAACAGGCATGGGATAGGCATAAGGGAGCAACAGAGATGAGTATGACTAGATAGGCCATTGACAGAGCAAAGGTCTATGGCACATTCATAAGGTAGAAAAAAATGAGCAGACTGGATGGGCTTTGCGGTCCTTATCTGCCATCAACTTCTATGTCTCTATGTTAAAACAGCTGCTCCAAGTAAGGCAGTGCACACAGTGTCAATTAAAGGTCCCAATCAACAATAAAAAAACAACCAAATGTTCACCACACCAATGCAAAAACCGCAAGCAACTGAGAAAAGGTTACTATATATTTTATTTGGCAAAACTTGTCAATGCCACCACATTGGACTGCGATAAAAACAAATCCAACTTTTTTCGCAGTACTTGCACTTTGTCAACGGTGTGTGTCCTTGTGTTCAGACCTTTTATAGCGGTTGACTTTGCAGTGCTGTGTGCACCCATGTGGGGTATGTGAGACCACACTATATACAGTGCAGTGATAACTGTGTGGATAAAGCAGAGGAGAGGAGAAAGGGGTGTGGAAGGGAGAAAGTGAGGGGAAACAAGGGGCCGGGGTTGTGTGCAGGAAAATGAAAGGACGATTGAAGTCGGGAGTTGAAACTAGGGATGTGCAAGGACAAATTAAGCACACTAAGAATTAATTAGAGATCAAAGGAGCACACCTGAGTCTTGACCAATCAGAGCATTCCCTTCCTGTGTGTGTGAGACACGCTTATTGTGAAGAGTGTTTCATGTGCAGCACTGCAGCTGCCCTGGAAATGGGCACCTTCGGGGGAAACTTTAAAAAGGTGTTAATATACTGTTGATCAAGCTTGATCGATAATATATTGATACTTAGAAGTAGAAGACTTGGTTTGCTGGCCAAAGCACCTAGCTTCACCTGAGCTCTTTCCTTCTAAGACTGCTTGAAAGGCAGAGTAGAGAAACTTACCAGAGCAAGGGAGAAGGATTAAGACTTAGTTTGGCTAAGCAGATTTACTGTGTGGTGGTGTTTTTATTTTTTACTCACAGGGATTGCTACTGTTTGTTGCTAACATTTCATTGCTTTATTTTTCTCTGATTCAAATTGTTGTTGCTGGTATACCTTCTTCTGCATTATTACAAGGTGTGCCTTACAGGTTGTGCTAACAGATTACTGCTGTAATCTTCTGATTCAAATTGTCTTTTGCAAGGTATATCTTCTGTTACTGCTTTATTTTTCTCTGAGCAAAGTTTTTAGGGTTATATCTTCTGAAATTATTACAGGTGGTGCTTTACAGGTTTTACAGTTTTATCTAACATTAGGATAAGCTTTCAGGGTTACTGCATTTGTTGTTGACTGATTGTTTCTGCTCTTACCTCCTTGTTCTTTCGTCCGTGGTTCTTCTTTTTAGGCAGGGAAGGCCCAGCCACCCACCCCATCCCCAACCACCCACGCTACACCCTTTTATAGGGTACCACAGTTGTGACATTTCCTGTGGCAGAGCAGGAAGGGGCGGATCAGTGGGGCCTCCAAGGTGATCTCATTTACAGGGCACTAGTAATTTAACTTGTTATAACAAGTTAAACAAAGCACAATTAAACCATTACTTGCATTTTTTTTCCTTCTAATTACTCTGACTAGGTTACAAACCCAGCAACTTATTTGGAATGGATTTCATTAACTGCAGGTACTGTGGAACAATTTTCAGAAGGACAGTCTTACAAGATTTAGACACTGTCTCACATGCTGGGCCTTGGAGATCTTAGGTCTCAGCTCCAGGCAGCATGGGCAGAGATTGCACGCCTAAATTTCATATTGAAGAGGAAATACATTATAAGAACCACCCGCCATTTCCCCAGCCTCCAACAGAAAACCTCGATCGGAGAGGGTAGTTGGTCCAGGAGGTTGGCAGGTGGTTAGGAGGAGCAAATCAGGTGCCCCATCACTCTCTACTCTCCAACACATTACCTCCAAAACCATATAAACACTACAAACAGGTATCTGCCTCTATCTCTGAAATCAAATAAAGAGGCAGAAGACACTGCAGAGCAGGACACTGTGGCACAGGAGCTAGCACAACAATACCACCCAAATCAGGAACCAAAACTAAACAAGCACAAAGGAAATCCAAAACTTCTGATCATAGGAGACTCTATGATTCGGGAGTTGATACCCATCTCAGCCAGGGGTGATGGTCATGATGTCTCCCAGGTACATCAGCATGGAGAGACACTAACCGCATTGCTAAAATTGTTCTACAAAGCAGGAGAAAACATTGATGTCCTAGTACACATAGGGACTATCGATCTCGCCAGCCGGTCAGTTGTGGAGACCAAGGAACACCTGACTAGGCTGGGTGACAAACTATCATCTATTTCGTCTGGCATCTCCTTCTCTGAGATCCTGCCAGTCTGGGAGAAGGAGCAGATGGACGGAAGGTCAGAGAAGGGGAGATAGGGGAGCTAAACACGTGGCTCAAGGACTGGTGCCAGGAAAAGGACACAGATTTGTAGGAACTGCAACAGTTCTGGGAGCGAAGTTCTTTAAATTTGATGGACTGCATCTGACTAAAGAGGGAGTCAGTGCATTGGGGCAGAAGTTTGACGTCTTTGCAGAATATTTAAACTAGCAAATGGGGAGAGGGGTGCAGCACCCCATACGTCGAATGGAAGAACATCCTCCCTCAGCTAGTGGTCAAACAGGAATTCAGCGTGTTTGCTGCTCATTTGCATCACCAGGTAAGAAAAAGGTTTGTCTCCCATACGATGCACAGGGGTAATGCCAAACTTCACCCAACAACCAACACACCAAAATCTGGCAATGGAAAATCATGTAACTAAATGCTCACAGCCTGGGAAATAAGATCCCAGACCTGCAGGCAATTATGTCAGAGGCTAAACTGGACATAGTAGCAATTAGTGAGACGTGGTTTACCAGTAACCACACTTGGGAGACTTCAGTACCTGGCTATGTATTGTTCAGAAGAGACCGAGGTGCAAAAGGGGGGAGGGTGGCCCTGTATGTTAATGAAAATATCAAAGCTACAGAAATTCAGAATACACATAAGGAGCCAGAAGAACTGTGGGTCACCCTGGAAACAGGAAATGGGACAGCCATAAGAACTGGGGTTGTCTACAGGCCCCAGACCAGAGGGAGGACATAGACACATTACTGTTAGAAGATATACAAAACATGACAGCTAAAGGGAGGTTCTGATAATGGGAGACTTCAACATGCCAGATACAGATTGGTCAATACCAGCAGGAACATCTGCCAGAACTAGACTCATAGTGGATTCCTGCAGGGAGGGCCTCAAACAACTGGTACAGCAACCCACAAGAGACAGGGCTATCCTAGATCTAGTACTGACTAACAAAGAAGGGATCACAGATCTCCAGGTAGAAGGTCACCTGGGGCCAGTGACCATCACATGGTATGGTTCAATTTGGCTACTACATCTAAATCATCCCATTCCAAAGCAAAAATATGGGACTTCAGAGGAGCTGACTTTGATAAGATGGCCAACAGAGTTAAGCTAGCCCTGGCAAAACACAGGTGAGGAGGTACAGGCAAAGTGGCAAGCATTAAGGATACAATACTTGAAGCAACATCCCATTGTGTTAGACAGAAAAGGAAGTGCAAAAGAAGAAGGAAACCACTTTGGTTCTCAAATACAGTAAGCAGAAAAGGTCAGAGCCAAAAGGCTGGCCTTCAGAAAATATAAGGAACACAGTGATGAAGATAGGAGGCATACCAAACTGCCCTAAGGGAAGCTGGTAAGGCAGTAAGGCAGGCAAAGTCCCAAACTGAGGAAACACTAGCACTAACAGTAAAAGAAGGTGACAAGACTTTCTATAGATACATTAGTGAAAGGAGAAAGTCCAGAGGGTGATTGCTGTTTAATGGAGAAAAGGGAGCATGTGAGGAGGAGGACCCTGTAAAGGCATCTATCCTAAATAGATACTTTGCTCAGTCATTTACTGAAGAGAAGGAGGGCAGGCCCACAGCTCAGCATCATGGACACAGGGGGAGGGAGGTGAGCACCACTCCTTCACAAAGAAAGGGTCCTACAAGAGCTTGCAGCTCAGGTGGATAAGGCAATGGGACCTGATGGAATACATCCCAGGGTACTTAAGGAGCTAAAGGAGGAACCAGCAGAGCCATTAGCAGAATTGTTTAGTGAGTCTCTGACAGGAGAGGTCCCAGAAGACTGGAGAAGGGTCTATGTGGATCCCACCCACAAGAGTGGTAGCAGGGAGGAGGCGGGGAACTACAGACCGTCAGTCTCACCTCAGTAGTGGGCAAGATTATGGAGGCACTCCTTAAGGAAAGGATAGTGCAACACCTGGAACTAGTGGCACAGGATCCAAGACAGCTTGGGTTTACAAAAGGAAGGTCCTGTCAAACTAATCTCATAGATTTCTTTGACTGGGTAACCAGAGTGGTGGACCAGGGGAGCAGTTGATGTCGCCACCTTGACTTCAGCAAAGCTTTTGACACTGTTCCACATAGAAGATTGATAAATAAGCTAGGTAGGCCTCGGGTGGGTCAGAAGTTATCAACTGGGTGGCAAACTGGTTGACTGGCAGAAACAGAGAGTGGTGGTAAATGGTATACAGTCAGAAGAGATGCAAGTCACAAGTGGGTACCTCAGGATCAGTCCTGGGGCAGTCCTATTCAACATCTTCATTAGTGACCTCGCAGATGGACTAGAGGGTAGGCTTGTCTGTTTGCAGATGACACCAAGATCTGCAACAGAGTAGATGATCCAGATGGGGTGGGCAGAATGAGAAGAGATCTGGATAAACTAGCAGAATGGTCAGAAGAGTGGCAACTGGGATTTAATGCAAAGAAGTGCAAATCATGCACGTTAGGGAAGAGAAACCTGAAGCCACTTTATAGGCTGGGAGGAGTTGCTAGCAGTCACAAAGGAAGAAAGAGACTTGGGCATCATCATCACTGATGACCTAAAATCATCCAAGCAGACCTCTAAAGCAGTAGGTAAGGCTAGGGGTGTTAGGGTGTATTAGTAGGGGTATCACAAGTCGCAAGAGGGAGGTAATAACCTCTGTACAAGACATTGGTTAGGCCCCACTGAGTACTGCGTGCAGTATTGGAGGCCACACCTTCACAAGGACATTAACTAAATTGAGGCAGTCCGAGAAGGGCAACCAAAATGGTGCAGGGACTGCATCAGAAGACATATGAGGACAGATTAACGGAGCTCAATATGTATACCCTTGAGCAAAGGAGGGAGAGAGTGATATGATCGAGACATTTAAACACCTTAAGGGCATAAACAAGGTGAAAGAGTCTAACATGTTTAAATATAAGAAAAATAGCAGGACAAGAGGACACAGCATGAGATTAGAGGAGGCCGATTAAGGGGAATGTGAGGAAATTCTTTTCACAGAAAGGGTGGTAGATGCATGGAATGGCTTACCACAAGAAGTGGTGGCTATGAATACAGTGCAGGCCTTCAAACAGGCATGGGATAGGCATAAGGGAGCAATACAAATGACTATGAATAGATAGGTCACTGACAGAGCAAAAACCGATGGCACATTTATAAGGTAGAAAAAGAAATGGGCAGACTGGATGGGCCTTGTGGTCCTTATCTGCCGTCAACTTCTATGTTTCTATGATACCTCAGCCGAGACCACTGTTACAGTTGTAAGAGTAGTCTCACTTACATCCTTAGGGTATCAGAACTGATCACCTTCAGTTCATGGTTCTCATTACCTAGCGTGTGGGTGAGACCGCTCTTAGATCTATATGAGTGGTCTCAGTGGTGGTATTAACATACAGTATTTACACAAGTTCACCAGTATAAAGATAACATTATATAGCATCTCAAAGCAAATTATTCTGTCATGAGTGGATCCAGCTATGCAGAAAAGTAGCATACACTGCCCCCTTAGGCCAGAAAACAGTAGCGGTTTTAGTTATTTATTATAGCAATAAAAAAAAAAAAAAAAAATCTGATTGGACAAAACTCATCCCAGAGGGTTTTTATTTATTTTATTTATCAAGTCTAGGATTACAAATACCTTTACAGTTACAATAATCTTTAATAAGTTGTCTACCAGAACCTCATTACTTACCCCAAGATCTGAAAAATGAAGTCCATGTTCAAATGTAGAATTTGAAAGAACTGCAACATTTTTAAAAATATTCAATGGCCACCATTAATTTCCCTGGTGCAGGGGGGCCATTTCAGCTTTCAGAGAGGGGGGGCAACAGCTGGTCAAAGGGTCTGTGGGTGTGGAGCCAGGGGCTGAAAACCAAAAAACAACAACAATGGCCTGCAATGCGGGGGGACACCTCAAATGGCGCCCCTGCCCCGGTGACTCATATCATTGTTTGTAATCATGAAGCATGGCCTGCCAAATTGTACTGCAGTTGTGTTACTTGCAGTTTGTAACTTTACTTTCTATACTCCTTTTCCTGCAAATAATCACCTACCAATCTCCCTGCCAGAACTGGAAAAATGGTAAACACAGAGGGCTGCATGGCGTGACTCTCAGCCACCCTCCGATCACCCTTAAAAATGGTACACTAATCCCAAAACACACAGGACTAGAATTTTCTAGTTCTGTGCCAAAGCTGCACCTGCCAATTATGGAGTTATGGCTGGGAAGAGGGGAGTCTGACTCATCTGATCCATCTTGGCTGTGCGGTATGTATCTGATCAGCAGTTGCTATTGGGAGCATGAGGGACAAGTGATCCTTGGCTCACACACCACTCAGTTCAGCTGGAAACTCTTTTTTCAGGTTTTATATTTTTTTATCAGCTAAGAGTTAATATTGCGAGGCAGTGGCGCCGAGTGATTGAACTGACACTCCAAATGCCCAGTGCACCTAGCTGCTTTGCTACCATGATGACAACCGGTCAACACCACAGTGAACAGGAGCAGAGTGTTTCTGACGTGGTCTTTTCATGAATGAATCACAGTGGTGGACAGTGTCGCTATGGCAACAGTAGAGGCAGAGGACATGCATAGAGTGGATGGGCCCCAGTTGAGAGAATTATCAGAAGTAGTATCGGAAGTGAAATTAAGTGCCTCATTTTGTTATTTTTAAAACAAGAAGCCCATAAATGTTTTAGAAAATGTTGCAATCGCCAAAACTGAAAGAACCCAGATGCGTGGCTAGAAGAATAACATCAGAATGGTCACAATGGGTGTGCTCCATTACAATATGTTTCCATCCATGACTCGCAGGTACAATCAGCGGAAGGACTATTTAACATCCACAGTGAGGTATTTAACAAAACAAAAATGAGAATAACAGCAAATGACAAAAAATGTGAATTCCCTTCGCTATAACAGCAATTAGGTATGACCAGGGGTTAAATTAATCATATGTTAATCACCACCTAGGGGTAATGTGGCACTTGGCTTCACCTTGTGCCACATTACACCCTAAGGGGATGATTAGCATATGATTACTGTAACTCCTTGTCGCACCTTATTGCTTAATTAATTTGTCAGAAAATTGGTAATTGAGAGAAGGCACCCTGAGCCAGGGCTCGTTTCCAGGTATGACCCGGGGAAGGGAGAGCAAAGGGGTACAAAGAAAAAAAACTTGCACGTATCACAGTACAATTAATGCTGAGGTAAACAAGACAGAGATTGCAGGATCAGATGTTAATAAAATATGCAGTGTACCAAGCAGTGGTGTAGCCCTGGGGCTATTAAATATATATAGAGATAGGAGAGGGCTATAAATTAAGACTGTGCTGTACATAAGGTATAATAAGGCTGAGATAAAATACTCCATCAGACAGGCTAAGAGACCTAATGAGGGGCAACTGATGGGCAACACCAGAAAAGAGGGGAGACTAGGGACAGAGCAGGAGGGACAGAAGAAATGTAGTAACAAAGATTAAGGAGACAATGTAATCTAAGCTTTAAACTGGAACATTTCATGCTTCAGGGACAGAGCTACCTCCTTGGAAAAAAATAGCTACATACATAGAAACTGTTGAGATCTGACCCTGTATCCTGTTATACAAAGAATGATGCAAGTAAGCAAGCAATGTGAGAGGGCAGTAAGGAGGACTGGGGATAGTGGGGTGCATAGGGAGAGGCATCACCCATATAAAACAGGAAGTTGTTATCCCTCTGTAAAGACAGTTGGTGAGACCCCATCTGGAGTACTATGTGCAGTTCTGGAGACCCCATCTCCGCAAGGACATAGACAGGGTGGAGGCTGTCCAGAGGAAGGCAAATAATATGGTGCAGGGTCTGCAACAGAAGACATGCAAAGAGAGACTAAAGGAGCTTAATATGTATACCCTTGAGGAAAGGAGGCAGAGGGGGGACATGGTAGAATCATTTAAGTACCTCAAGGGAATCAAAGTCCAAGAGGGTAGCATCTTTTAGAAAAAGAGATGTGCAAGAACAAGGGGGCACAATCTGAAGATAGAGGGGGGATGGCTCAGGGGCAATGTAAGGAAGTATTTTTTCACAGAGAGGGTAGTGGATGCATGGAACAGCCTTCCTGAGAAGGTTGTGGGGTCAAAAACTGTGGGTGAATTCAAGAATGCATGGAACAGACATAAGGCAATTCTAGTGGGGGTAGGAGGCAGTAGGCTGTTGGTTAACTAGGATCTGCAGCTTATCCGTTAGGTAGGAAAATAGGCAGACTAGGTGGGCCAAGCGGTCCTTATCTGCCATCAAAGTCTATGTTTCTGTGCCGTGCCATTTGGAGGTCCTCAGTTATGATAACCCCAGGGTCCCTTTCCTGCTTAGTGACTGTCAGTACCTCCCCACATCCTATACTTAGCTCCTGGATTCCTATGCCCTAGGTGTGCAATTTTGCACTTTTTGGCATTGCACTCCAACTGCTATGCTCTTGACCACTCCTCAAAGTTTTCCAAGATCCCTGCCGGTTCTCTCCACCCTCTTCTGAGTGTCCACCTTATTACAGATTTTGGTGTCATCTGCAAAAAGGCATACCTTCCGTTCCAGTTTTTCTGCAATGTCACTCAGGATGACATTGAAGAGGACTGGTCCCAGTATCCAGCCCTGCAGCAGCCCGCTGGTCACTCTCACATCATTAGAGTGAGTGCTGTTAACCACCACCCTCTGTCTGCTATCCAACCAATCAGCATTCATCTTGTAGTAGTGGTAGTTTTTAGGTATAAAGTGTCCAATCCAAGAGCCTCTGGGCGCTGTACGACAAGACATAGCAGTTAAAACATTGCAAAAATGTAAAAATCAAATCACAAAATTAATAAAATAAAAAATCAATATAAAAAAATCTACTTCACAATTCACTACAGCAAGCTAAAGCTAAAGCAGACAGTGGCAGCCAGGGCCAGATCAAGCCTTAGGGGGGCCTGGGACACTCACAACTTGGGTGGCTAGGTAAAAACGGCCAATTTTTCATACCTATTTTTTGGTGCAACATTTTCCGAGCATATTGTTCATTATAGTTTTAGTTCATTAACCTTAACAACCACCATATGGGGAGACAAGCCCCATTATTCACAGGTACAGCACTCTATTGCACTCACAGTGTCATGTGACATATGAAGGCTGGGGTCTGGTCCAGGGGCCACCAGGCCCCAGAAGCTCTGGGGGTCTATATGTTCTGTGGTGAGCTTGGGCGCTTTTAGTGGCGATAAAATACTTGTTAGATCTTCCAAACAATTCCCCCACCAGCTGCTTAAAGGGACATCAAAACATCAAAACCCCTAGGCTCCATGTGTTAAAAAAATAATAATAATTGCTACCATTCTATAGGGACTGTTGATGCAGCTGGTAGTTTTATTCACATCCTGTTTTGTTTTTAAAGAGTGAGAACTTGACTGCCCACCATACTGGTGTTAGAACAGCAAAACATGTTTGTTTACATTTCCGCAGTTAACAACAGAATACCAGTGCACAACCCCTCCCCAAACATGGTACATTTTAATATTTAAACAATTACATGGCCACTGGCTCTACTTACTTTAAACTTCATGTAAAAAGGGGTCCTCTTAGTCTTCAGATTGGAATTCCAAAGTGAGCAAGCTATACCACCACTCCACGGTGGGACCCTTTCGTATAGTCCCTACACTAGCTTAATAGCTCTGAAACGGCCGAGTGGCTACTCACAAATATAGAGCTGCCTGAATTGGCTACAATACATGGCCATAATTGGCTCCTTAAATAAGGTACTTCACCCAGGAACATTTACAGGTGGTGGAACGGAGCGTGTTGTAAAGGGCGCCACCACACCTTCCCCAAATCAACATGCTCAACTCTGCATTGCCCACAAATGTAATTAACATTTCTGCTAGGGGGTGCTACTGGGTTGTGGTAAGCAGCAGTTAACAGAATACTAGTGCACAACTCCCCCCCTCCCAAAATGGTACATTTTAATATGTAAACAATTACATGGCCACTGGCTCTACGTACTTTAAACTTCATGTAAAAAAAAAAGGGGTCCTCTTAGTTTTCAGATTGGAATTCCAAAGTGAGCAAGCTATACCACCACTTCAAGGTGGGACCCTTCCGGTATAGCCCCTACACTAACTTAATAGCTCTGAAATGGCCGCAGTGGCTACTCACAAATATAGAGTGATGTCTGAATTGGCCTACAATACATTGTCTAATTGGCTCCTTAATAAGGTAATTCCACCCAGGAACATTTACAGGTGGTGGAAGGGTGCATGTTGTAAGGGCGCACACCTTCCCAAATTACATTTCCTGACCTGCTCACCCTGCATTATAACCTTAAAAAGGTGGATTGAAAATAAAGACAGCTGTGTCTTTCAATCTGATAACTTCACTTGTGTTGGTACCTCCTCTACTGATTAAGCAGACTACAATTATCTTACCCAAGAAAAATTACCTAAACAGACCAGCTGCAAAAGTTAGACAGAAAATTGGGTCCCCTTGGAGTCAGAGGGGTGTGGGAAACCATCTGGCTTTAAGTCTACAGCTGCAGCTGGTGTGAACATTACCACTAGTCACCACATGAGCATCACTGTACTGAGAAGCTCTGGGGTTTAGATGTTCTGGGGCAAGTTCTGGGACTCCTAGAGAAGAGTTAGGTGCACTGCACCATCCATGTCAAAGGTGTGGGGTGCATGCATCCAAGGGACATGAAGCAGGAGGTCTCACAGGCAGATAAAACAAAAAAAAAAAAAAAGAAAGGCACCACACACATCCCAGATACAGGGCATTACCTTCCAGAGGCCACAATCCCCAGGATGCTTACCCAGCTGTAGACTTAAGGCCAGATGGTTTCTCACACCCCGACTCCAGGGAAACAGTTTCTGCCAGAAGTGGTCCGTGTACAGGCCTTTGTGAGTCAATTTAAAAGAAGACCCTAACTGGTTCAGTACTGAGACAGAATCTATAGATCAGGATATATCTTGCTAAGCACATCCATAGACATTCTGAACCCTTGGCCTTTTCCACCATTTTACAGAGTACTCCTTTCTGTTGAGAACTACAGCCCAAAGAAAAGGAACAGCACAATTTATGCAAGGTTCAATTGACATTTCCGTGACTTAGCAGTAGCAAACTTATCAATTAGCTCATTAAAGTCAATTTGACGCAGTAGATCACTTTCGATACTTAAGAGTGTGAGTGCACTCAAACGATCATCTCGCATTGTAGATCTAAGTTTGTTTTTGATGAGTGCCATCTTGCTGAAGGAGCGTTCACCTGAACAGTTAGTCACCATCAGCGGCAGGTAGATACGAAGAGCTACATAAACATTTGGAAAGGTCTCCTGCAGTTCTTCATTATGTAGTAGTGCTGCCTGAGAGAGTGGCAGATCACAGCCTCTTGTCTTTGCAAAGCTGATGAATTGTGCCATTTCACCAGGGAAGACCTCTGCAGACAAGTCTGATGGGTATGCTTGAGCTAGTTTCTGAGCCTCAGCATTAATTTCTTCATCTGTTAGTGTTCTGAAGTTCACTATGACTTTAAAGTGGTCATAGACAGTTTGGTAGGCTGAAATCCTTTTGTTTAAGGCCATGATGAGGCAATCAATTATAATCAAATAAGTCTCAGTCCTGAATTTCTCTCTGCCAGTTAAAACAACTCCCTCAGACTGCAAGTCATCGTACTGAGTGTTTCTCTTTCTCTTCCTCGAGTGATCACTTCTGTAGTGTAATGTGCCAGATAACTCTTGCGCTCGTGTTTCAAATGTATCGAAACGATCACGTAATGCATTCACAAAGTTTCCCAGAGAGGTCAGTAGTTCGACTGCTACTTTCAAATCAATTTTTGTACTCTTCAAAGATTTGCTTGTTGCATTAAATCTTGCAAGAATTGTATTCCACAGGTCACAGAGAAATGCAGTTTCCAGTAGCTCCATATTGTGGGACAAGCAATCTGCCTCATATCTCGTAGTGCCATTCTGCTGTTGGTCATCAGACATTTCCTCCAGGGCAGCTTTGATGTCTGTGTAGCCTTCAAAGAGCACCTTCGTTGCATCAGCACCTGCAGACCACCGTGTGTCAGACAGTGACTTCACTGTCAGTCCTCCACCTTTCTCTTTCAAGTGTTTTATAAAAACTGACCAGCGTGAGTAGATGCAGAGAAGAATGTGTACAGTTTCTGGAGAAAGCCAAAGAAGCTGACTGCCTCAACGCAGCAATCGACAGCATTGGAACCAACTAGGTTGAGAGAATTGCAATGCAAGGCACAAATAAGGCAAGAGGGTTCACCGCTTTGAGACGCGCTGCATACCACAGTGTACCAGCCAGCCATGTTATTTGCATTGTCATAAGACTGGCCACGGCAATCCATAAAATCAATTGATTCAGCCGTAAGTACTGTAGCAGAGTATGTGCAAGTTCTTCAGCCATGTGACTGCCGATTTGGAGGAAAGTCAAGAACCGCTCAATTGGTATGCCATTTAGCACATACCGGGCAATCACAGTCAGCTGGTCAGCGTAGGTCAAATCTGGTGTTGAATCAACAGATACTGAAAAGTACTTGGCTGCTGCAATTTCTTTTCATAATTGTGCTCGGACGCTTCGCCGCGGATTTGCACAAATTCTCGAATAGTGGAAGACAAGTAAACTGGCTTTCCCCGACCAGCGTTACCAAATTTCTCTATATGTGTGGCTAGAAAGGGGTCAAACCGTGCTATTAATTCCATGCAGCCGAGGAAGTTGCCATTATGTTTTGAGCCAATTAATTCATCATCTCCTCGGAGGGCCAGTCCTCTCTCAGCCAACAGTGTCACAACAGCAACTACCCGATGTAGTACATCATGCCAGTATTTCTTCCTCTCCTGATACTGCTTCTCCAAGCTGTAGTCCACATGGCAGTATTCTTTGCGATGGCTGCGTACCTTCAAAATGCATTCTCTGTGTGCTGCACTTTCTTCATGGATGCAGATTCTCTCATCTGCCTTTTTCCAGTCACTTAAACCCTCAACTTATGAAAACTGGTCCTTTCGACTCGCCATCAGTGTGCAGAAGAAACAATAGATGGACCCCTTTAAAGGACTATACAGCAACCATTTCGAAGATGCATCTCACCATTTGGCCGCGGGCATAGAACATGTGATTTTTTAGGAACGAAATGCCCTTTGGTTGGCTCTGTGTAGGGTTGTAGTACCTCTTTGACTTTAAGTAACTGTCAGTCGCACTTATTCTGGCAAGTGTCTGGTCCTTTCTCAACCCAGAAATTTATAGTAGCAGAACTTACTGGGAACCACTCCGTCAGGATCTGTCAGGCACATTCAGGATCACTTCTTGACTGAGTTGAGTTGCTGGTAGACTCTGGAGACAAAGACAATGCCTCACCAGTTTCATCTGTAGAAGCAGCAGTCTCAACCACAGTACCTTGATCAACCTTTTCAATATCGGATCCGGTGTCAGGCCACTCATGTGATGTTTCAGAGTTGCAGCCATGTGCACTTGTCAGGAGAGAAACAGATGAGGTGACAGATGGCAGACGAGTTGCTCACAAAAAATTGGTTGAGTCTAGGAGTCTTTAGGAGGACGGCATCTAGTTTTTCTTGCTTTTCCTTTGCAGCACGCATGCTTCTTGAGCACCTGAATGTAAAATGGTTCGTGGCATTTTCCAGAATGTTCACTCCCTGTGTTTCAGACCTGGGGAAACAAATGAGAGATTGGATTTTATGACTAGCACAGGGCATTAGTCTATGTAGGATGGCATTGGCTCCCACCATTTCTGTGGTTTTAGTTGCACTTCTCTTGCCATTACACCAACAATTAGACTTCCCATCAGCAACCATTGATAACACAGCTGTGCACACAAGGCAGTAACTATGCAAGAACCATTGGAGCATGGACTCAATGTCTGCTGGCAACATCTCGTTCTGCAGAAGAGTTGAGAGGGAAGATACTTGTAGTGCCCTGGAGTCTATAGTTTCAGATAGTGCAGGCAAGCAGTGCATCGCCAGAGTCATGTGCTTCTTTCAGACAGAGCGAGTTTGTAATCCGGCTCATGGCAGACTTTACTCCCTTGCTTAGCTTACCAACCTCTGTGGCACAGTTCTTGAAGGCAGCATCCTGTATGCTACACAGCAGCTTGAAGCTTCTCAAGAGACCGAGACAGAGAGAACACGACATGAACAGAGAAAACCCACCGCGGGGAGAGACACACCAAGAGCAAGACACAGCAGTGTATCCCTGGCCCCTCCCATCCTCTACTCATTATCTCCAATAGCTCTATATGACGTCCAAACTATCCATTGTTAACCTGACACAAAATGGCCACCCAGGTGGTTATGAGTACCTTTTTGTTTGTTTTTTTATATTTACATCTATCTAGTGAGCAGTGGGACTTAATGCCATAGTTTGGAAAAGCAGGCGCAAAAGCCACTTATCATGTCACAGTAATAACGGGCACTGGAAACATTCTGAAGACTGTGTGTGTGTGTGTGTGTGTGTGTGTGTCCCCAAAGACTATGCTATTTATTACACAATGTTTGTAGCACTTGTCTAATAAATACCTAAGGAGAAGGGTCTGCTTGTCACTTATAGAGCATTGATACTGTAACACTGCATCTTAAAATGCCTGTATTGTAATCAAATTTGGAGTTATTATTTTGGGTAATGTTTTGTTTACTATTATCTAGAATTATGGAAACAACTGTTTCATGGTTTTTTATTTTACTTGCAGGACAGAAGATTACGCTAGAGCAGAGTACCGGATCTGTCACACTTGAACATGGAAATATTTAATTGCAATAAATATATATGCCAAGATAATACGCTCTGTTAGATTCATAATTTGTAATGTTATATTTATTGTATTGTGGCCTTTTTTTTAAAGATATATGAATATAATATGATTATGATGACAACTAACCTCAATAAAGCGAATTGACATTTTACCTTGCCTGCTTATTGGGGGACAGTGACAGAATAAATATTTAAGAAGCAGAATGACATAAAAGAAGAGCAATAGCAATGCTGGTTTCTGGAATGAGGGACAATTATAATTTTTTTGTAAGTAAATTATATACTACGCACCCATCATTATCATCTGCCCAATCCATCTCCGGGCCACATACTATGCACCCATCATTACCATCTGCCCAATCCATCTCCGGGCCACATATGATGCACCCATTATTATCATCTGCCCAATCCATCTCCGGGCCACATACGATGCACCCATCATTATCATCTGCCCAATCCATCTCCGGGCCACATACTATGCACCCATCATTACCATCTGCCCAATCCAT
The DNA here is from genome assembly GCA_016271365.2 of Neoceratodus forsteri. Classification (NCBI taxonomy): domain Eukaryota; kingdom Metazoa; phylum Chordata; order Ceratodontiformes; family Ceratodontidae; genus Neoceratodus; species Neoceratodus forsteri. The sequence continues at coordinate 550,129,151 of JADMNL010000022.1, read as the reverse complement.
CTCCGGGCCACATATGATGCACCCATCATTATCATCTGCCCAATCCATCTCCGGGCCACATACTATGCACCCATCATTATCATCTGCCCAATCCATCTCTGGGCCACATACGATGCACCCATCATTATCATCTGCCCAATCCATCTCCGGGCCACATACTATGCACCCATCATTACCATCTGCCCAATCCATCTCCAGGCCACATATGATGCACCCATCATTATCATCTGCCCAATCCATCTCTGGGCCACATACGATGCACCCATCATTATCATCTGCCCAATCCATCTCTGGGCCACATACGATGCACCCATCATTATCATCTGCCCAATCCATCTCCGGGCCACATACTACGCACCTATTGTTACCATCTGCCCAATCCATCTGTGGGACTTTGAAACATTTAAGGCTTTTAAGACAAAAGTAATAATTATAGGATACTCCTCTTGTACACAAATTCTACAGTTCCATGATTACCATCTAAAAATCTAGATTACATCTTAAAATAGTTTAAACTAAATAAAACCATTACAAATATCAAAGTCGTAGCACTGTGTCTTCTACCACAAGTTCTGAGGTCACTCTCCCCTGCTGTGAGATGGATCAGTAGTCCAGGGGCTGGGAGCCCCAGTTAAACATGACCTCCGGCTGCACAGTGACAGCACTCCATGCATTGCCATCTCCATTCCTAAGCCAAGGCTGGCATTCCACTCCTCCACCACCGCTTGCCTGCTGCCGCCAGTGACAGCCTCCTGGAGAACCCCATGAAATGGGTGTTGTACCTTACGGAGCGGATGACCATCGTGCAGAACTAGTAAAGCCTAATACAGAGCCAGAGGCAATGAATCGATGAGTTAGAACGCAGGCTAGAGGACTTGCACAAGGAGAGCCAGAGCCTGAGGGAGCCCTCCTTTTCTACCCAGCTCCAGCAACAGCAGTATCCCCCTCCTTGCAGCATGTATCAGCGCGGCAGTGCCAGCAGCCTCCATGCATCAGACAGAGTCACCAGACAGCAGCAGTAACAAGTATGTCCTGTGGAGGGGGGTACTCCACAGGGTGGGACAAAAATCAGTTTGTGAGCAGGTGGTCAGTTTGGCCACTAGCTTTCAAAATGTGGTAGCCAAACCAATATTTGTTGTGGCCAGTCTTGTTAAAAGCCGTACTAATATAGGTTTCTGGCCTAACACAATAAATATAAGTTGTACTTTTGACTATAAGATGGATGGCTCCAGCCTCCTACAGGAATTAGGAATTTGTTCACAGACAAAATATATATGATGTGTCTGTGTCATGAAAATAACCTATAATACAGTTAGGTACTGCTGTAAAATTTGCTAAGCCCTCAGTATGCATGGCGGTAGCCAGTGTTTTTTTCTTCTTTTGAAAAAAAGCTCATAACATAATACTCAGTTACTGTACTGTGTGCCAGGAACATAACGACCACCAACCACTGCCAGTAGTTGCCAAAAAACCCACAGCTAGCCTGCTATAGAAATCAGTTAATGTTGCCACTTACCAGGGAATATAATTATGAGTAGCCGCCAACAAACTAGGCAATCAGCCTACCATCCAAGTAGATGTGTGCCTAGGTTGGTAAACCAATAAATCAGGCATGAAGAAATACAAATGCAGCCAGCAGCACAAAATCTATCCTCATTAATGAGCCAGGATGACATGTATTTCCTCGTCCAACTGTTCTGTGTTTGGCCTGTTAATGAGGACACATTTTGTGCTGCTGGCGGCATTTGTTCATGCAGCATGCCTGATCTATTGGTTGACCTAGGCACGCATCTACTTGACTGGCAGGCTTGCTGCCTAGTTCTTTTAGCAGCTATTGCCTAGTGGTAATTATATTCCATGGCAATATTAACTGGTTGTATAGCAGTTCTGAAATAACTAGAAAAAAAAAACTTGGAACTGCAGCTTAGCAAATTTTTCCAGCACAACTGTGTTGGTTACTTTATCATGCTATTAAAACTGCACACCTCTGGCTCTGTACCATGCAAAATACAAAAATAAAGCAAACAGTACTTTACTATGATGTATGCATATGCATCCTACTCCAAAGGACAGTAATGAAGTAACTACTTAATGTGTGTATGTACAGAGCTGTGCAGTTCCAATATACCCAAAACAAAGCCATAACTACAAATAAACAGATGGTTGTACACACGATTCTACCATCAACATGTATAGTGCACGTTAACTTCTTACAATAAGCAGATTGCTAGGACCAATCATTTCAGTTTAAAATAAAATACAATAATGTAATTAGTTGACACAACCTGAAAGCAAACCAGACATCGGTGAAATGTTCTTAAAAAGAGAAGCCAATTCAACTGAATCATGGTACATTGGAACTATAAGCATGATGGGGTTGGGGGTATATAGCTTTGACAGTACCTATCAGTTCCAATGTACCATACATTCAACAGACAGTGCTAGAATAATAAGCACAGAAGCAAACGTGCACATCGACAGCCATGAATTTAGGTTTTGCTTCCTCTGACATATAAGCTCTAAGACCACACAAGCTCAGAATAGGTGGGGCAGCCGCATCTCTAGAGGAGGGGTGGTGTTCAGTATTGATGAGAGGAGGCAGCTGAGTGCAGGGATGAGCAGCAGGGTTATCAACAATATGCAGTCACACACACACACACACCGGTCCTCTGCCTGCAGTAAGAAGTAGTTCCACAGGACCCTCTTGTGTTGGGAGCTCTACTTGACTAAGTTGACTTTCTCAACATCCGATATTCTGGTCAACAACAAATGGAGGGAAGTGAGCTCCATTCTCCACCGTCTAGGACCCACGAGGGGGAGAAGTCTTCATTCAGCATCTATGTCCCCTTTCTATCTGAGCACCCCCCACACAACTAATGCGATCATTTAGTTTGTGTGATAACAGATTCCAAAACAGCATAAAGCTGCCTTCACTTTCTGTTTTCTTTGCAGTCAGATTAGCACTCAAAACTTTTGGTTGTCAAGGATTGCAAAGCCTAAACGTCTCTCTCTCTCTCTCTCTCTCTCTCTCTCCCTCCTCTTTCTTTCTTTCTTTCTTTCCTTCCTTCTTTCTCTCTCTCTCCTCTTTCTATTTTTCTATGTCACCCAAACTATCATCAAAATGAAGCAGACCCCAGAGGGTAGACACTCAAAGGGAGTGAATTAAAATAGCAAATATTCTAGAACCTATGGTTTATTTTTTGCTAAAACCCTCACAGGTATTCAGTACTATTACAACACCCCCTTTTATGTACCGCAAACAGATGCTGATAAAATAAATAGCAATAGCATTGCACCACCTCAGTCAGCAGATACCGAAGGAGTATCCCAACCCCACCCCCTTCTCCACATAACCAACTTTCCGGTAAATGTCACCCATGGATGCTGGACAGTTCTAAGTCCAAGATCCACAGTAGGGCTGAAACCCTCAATGAACAATCACAGCTTTAAAAAACAAAAAGAAAAACAATAGATTTTCCAGTTCCACCAACATTCAGGATTTTTTTTTACTGCAGAGTATTGGGGATAGGGGCAGACAAGAGATTCATTTTTACCACTATCTTTTTTAGAGACCGCTAACAGAACAGAAAAGGCAGAGAAAAGTACACAACTCATAAGCAATGTATAAAGCTACAAAGCAAACCCCACTAAACATGCCTTTAGCCATGCTGCTTATTCGCCACAGAGACTGTTCTTCAGGCTTCATTTTACGGGGAGAGCAGGAAAATGCTCTTTGCAACTTTTGTTTGAAGTGCAGGAGTCAAAGCCGAACTTCCAGCTAAATCAATTTAAAAGAGGGTAAAAAACGAACCATCCGAGAATGTTTGGAAAAAACAACTACGTAGCGTCAAAACAAACCAAAGCACAAAAACGTATAACCTCAAACTTCTATAGAAGGAGCCATTAGTAAGTTGCAATGGGGAGGGGGGTTGCAGAACTAATTTCTATCCATTCTCACCATGTTGTTGAATAAAATCATCTCATTAGGTTATGTCCTGTGGTCTGATTAGTAAGTTACAATGGAGAAAAATACCTTTATGGAGACTAACACTGTGTAGATGGGGGCACATGGTAACCAGAAAATATATATATACACATATATATGCACATGTATATAAAAAACATGCAATAATTGAATGATCCTGTTTTACATGTGCTTCAGTCCTCCCCCCAATACTACACAGTCAGTGTCAGTTTACATGAAGGTATTTACAGACAGCAGTATACTATACCCCCCAGGCCCCCAGTCAATAAAAAATAAATAAATAAACACCACCAGCATGTTGTTATGAGCTTACCTCAAATAAGCCAACACAAATAGTCAAAGTTCACTGGAGGTCTCCGACTCTGGCACAGAAGAAGTGTCTGATGTCCTGGTTCTTTCTGTCAGCTGGTGGAGTAGGGCTGGTCGGTATGGAGATCAGGATGATGTCCTTGGCTTCCAGATGTTGTTCTTCCGTGTTCTTTGGTAAATTTCTTCCCCTATCCCCTTCGAAGCAGGTGATCAGACCAGGTGATTACAGCTCTGATACCTGACTAAGTGGGCTTTAAAGCTCCTATTTATAAGGCAAAGTAGCCAAGTTTTTCTTTTGTTTATTTTTCCCGCTGCATATTTCCCTAAATACAGACTTGTGATTGGTTCTCCTAACCGAACCAATCACAACCCTGATCTGCCTCCCCTACTCCTATTGGCCCATTTACGCTTTTGGGGCTCTGATTGGTGGCTTTCTTAAGCCACTTTCTGCAGTGAAGCTGGCTGTGCTTACTGGCAATTGAATCATTCTGAAGTACAAACCTTTAGTAAGCACAGCCAGCAGCATGTGCAACAGGCAGGCTGCAGTTTAGTGAGCAGCGCAAGCGGCAACTTCCCGACCAACCGACGACCCAGGCTGTCCCGGTGTCCCCCAGTCCCAAACCAACAGGCTTCCTGTCAGAACCAATTTTATTGTAGCTGGTTTTCTTTTTTTTTTTGGGGTACGCGGTCCTGCGGTTGTACTGTCCCTCGGTACGCTCAACAGACTCAGTAGATCCTGCCTCCAGTCTCTCTTCGCCTGCGCTGCCACCCGACCAGAAGAAGAAGTGAAGTCTGTCCAGACTGTCCCACTGCCTGCAGCGCACTCAGCAGCACTCTAATGGAAAACTCAAAACCGGAGGGAGAGTGGAGACTAGTCGCCCTGCCGTATGGTGTACCACGGTACCCCAGTAGTAGGTAGGTGAAAAAATTTTGAAATTCAACTTAGGCTGGGCTACTCGGGGTTGGGGGGGCCTATGTGCTAAACTGTGGTGCCACAGGGGCCGGGGACCGGGGTTAAAAAAATGCTGGGCTCAAGGGCGGGCTGGCTGAAGCCTAGGGCTCATCCCATTCTGGCTCCATCGGACACAGTCTGAGACTCTGAGACAGTAGATGGTATGGTTGCAAGCAGCACAGGCTTCTCAGCAGACTCCCACTGCACTCGGTGGTCTGGTGCTTAAGTTTAATTCATGGCGAGGCGAGCTGCTGCCAGGTCAGGGGGGCCTGTTGTGATGAAAGAAGTGGACAGTGGTGTTGTTTTCCTTTTTTTTTTTGGACTCAGTTGTTGACTTGTTGTGCTGTGGGCTGTGGCGGGCGGGCGGGCCGCAGAAGGAGAATCCGGCGAAGGCGGCGGCACCAGTCCCACCGGCTACACACTACGGTACTTGGTACAATGGCACAGTACACATACCGGCTCAGGCTCTCCCGGCTACTCTCCAGCAGTTGGCAGCCAGTTAGTAGCACACAAGACAGTCGCAAACCATTTGCGGCAAGCCAGGCAAGGCAAAGAAACTGTTTGTTTGAAATATGGCGTCGGCGAGCTGCTGCCTGGCTGGGGGCCCGGCCCGGGGACCTATATCGGGAGAGGGGAGGGAAGTAAAGAAGTTTGAATCAAGAGCGCTGTGGTGTGGGTGGGAGGTTGCATCTGATCTTCATGAATGGCCGGGGAAAAAACGTCTGTTTGATTCTGTCGGCTTGAAGTGACAGAGGCCAGTCGATCACAGGGGGCCTGGGACATTTGCCCCATTTGTCCCCCCCTTAATCCGGCCCTGGTGGCAGCAAACCTCATAAAAGCCTCCTGAAAGAGGAACTTCAGGCCCCTCTTAAAGGCCTTGACTGATGGGTCCTCCCTAAGAGACCTGGGAAGCCTGTTCCACAGGGCTGGGCCCCAAAGTGCAAACACTCTGTGGCCAGAGAATTTTATCCTCACCCTTGGAATAGCTAGGAGGTCCTCCTCAGAAGAGTGGGGGGATGGGTGAGAGGTCAGGCAAGGAATCAAGAGGTCACTCAGAGAACCAGGGCCCAGTCCATATAGGGCCTTGTAGGTCAGCAACCGGGACCTTGAAGGTCACTTTACTGGCAGCCAGTGCAGTTCAAGCAAGACCGGGGTTATAGGACACGACCTTGAATGGCCAGCCAATAATGGGGCCACTGCTTTCTGCACCAGCTGCAGACATCGTAGGAAACCTTCACTCACCCCAAGGCATAGACCATTACAGTAGTCGAGCCTGGAGCTGACAGTTGCATGCACTAGTGAGGGCAGGTCTTTAGGTGGGATCAGGGTATTAATCCGACCAATATTTCTGAGATGATAAAGACCATTCTGGAATACAGTCGACACATGAGCCTCTGGTGACAGCCTCACATCCTGAATGACTCCCCGATTCTTGACCTTTGCAGAGGCCATCAACCCCCTAACCCAGCTGAAGGCAAGTCCCCATATCAGCAGTCCCTGCACCCCCACCTTCGACCAGGATCAATCACTACTACCTCCATCTTAGAAACACAGAAACATAGACTTTGACGGCAGATAAGTACCGCTTGGCCCATCTAGTCTGCCCATTTCCCTACCTACAGGATAGGCCGCAGATCCTAGTTAACCAACAGCCTATTTCTTCCTACCCCCCACAAGAATTGCCTTATGTCTGTCTCATGCATTCTTGAATTCTCCCACAGTTTTGAGACCCTACAACCTCCTCAGGAAGGCTGTTCCATGTATCCACTACCCTCTCTGTGAAATAATACTTCCTCACATTGCCCCTGAACCGCCCCCTCTCTATCTTTAAATTGTGTCCCCTTGTTCTTGCACGTCTCTTTTTCTGAAAGATGCTACCCTCTTGAACTTTGTTGATTCCACTGAGGTACTTAAAAGTTTCTATCATGTCCCCCCTCTCCCTTCTTTCCTCAAGTGTATACATATAAAGCTGCTGTAGTCTCTCCTCTTATGGCTTCTCCTGCAGACCCTGCACCATTTTAGTTGCCCTCCTCTGAACTGCCTCTGTCCTGTCTGTCCTTGCAGAGATGGGATCTCCAGAACTGGACACAGTACTCCAGATGGGGTCTCACCAACTATCTGTACAGAGGGTTAACAACTTCCTGTTTTCTGCTGCTGATGCCTCTCCCTATGCATCCCAGTATACCCCCAGCCCTCCCTACTGCCTTCTCACATTGCTTGCTAACATTAAGGTCATCTGATATGATTACCCCCAGGTCCCTTTCCTTTTTTGTTGTTGTTACTACCCCCCCACCATTGTGTATTCTTCCCCTGGGTTCTTGTTTCCCAGGTGCATTATTTTGCACTTCTTTGCATTGAATCCTAGCTGCCATACTTCTGACCATTCCTCCAACCTTGCCAAGTCCCTTCTCATCCTTTCCACGCCTCCTTGTGTATCAACCCTGTTGCAGATCTTTGTGTCATCTGCAAAGAGGCATACTTTTCCTTCCAGTCCCTCTGCAAAGTCACTTATGAAGACATTAAAATGGACTGGACCCAATACTGAACCCTGTGGTACCCCACTAGTAACCCCTCTTTCTTCAGAGTGGACTCCATTTACAATTACCTTCTGTGACCTGTTGTCCAGCCAATGTTTTACCCAGGCTACCACCCTGGGACCCTCCCAGGCTGGTTAATTTGATTATTAATCTTTTGTGGGACTGTGTCAAATGCCTTGCTAAAGTCTAGGTAGGCCATATCCACAGCCCCTCCCTGGTCTACTACTTTGGTCACCCAGTCAAAGAAATCTATTAGATCTGCCTGACATGACCTTCCCGCTAGAACCCATTCTGCCTTGGGTCCTGTGCTCCACTGGCCTCTAGGTACTCAACTATTCTTTCCTTCAGAAGTGACTCCATCACTTTCCCTACCACAGAGGTCAGACTGACAGGTCTGTAGTTTCCTGCCTCTGTCTTGGTCCCACTTTTGTGAAGGGAATCACATCCTCTTCTCCAGTCCTGGGTACCACACCATCCTCCCATGATTTATTAAAAAAAGTAGCCAGTGGTTTCACTAGTTCGCCCCTTAATTCTTTTAGAATTATGGGGTGAATTCCTTCAGGCCCCATTGCTTTATCTACCTTCAGTTTTAGGAGTTCTTGCAGAACCCTTTCTTCTGTGAAAGGACTGGGATCGACTTCCCTATCAAGAGTGCTTCTGTTAATTGGATTAGGCACTTCCCCCATCTCTTTTGTGAATACTGTAATAGCTTGGCAAAAGACACCAGGAGAAAGGACTGCTGTGTGACTGGACTTCTCTGCTGGGACTAAAGTAGAAGAACGTTTGTACTTGGACCTTTAATTTAGGGTAAAAAAAAAACTAACATACAAAACAAAAAAAAAAAGTGTGTGTGTGTGTGTGTCTGGGTTAACTGAACTGAATGGGTATCTGAACAGTTATAGGTGTAAATATCAGGTGATTGAAAGGACTTAACTGCTGTGAGGTTTAAATTACTGGTAGAAAGATCTAGTAAGTAGGGGGAGTGGCTTAGCTTGAAGGAAGCTACATCTAAAGACTGCCTTAGAAAGATTCTGCTAATAGCTTGGCAGAAGACACCAGGAGAAAGGACTGCTGTGTGACTGGACTCTCTGCTGGGACTATATTGCCCTTCCCTCCACCCCCCACCCAAAGCTAGTTCTATTTTTATAGGCACAGGATTTGACTGACAACAGGAACTTCCTGTTTGGGAGCAGGAAGTGAGTGATCACAGAACCACCAAAGACCCACCATCCTAGAAGGGCAAGAGTAGCTCTCCGGCCCCCTCTAACTGCTGGAGGTCTGCCTCTGAGCAAGTAAGTGGTCTACTGAGAAATATAGGATATTCTTGTCTCAGAACAGGACAATCAGGAGCTTAAAGGGCACACTGGCAGAAAGTAAGGAGAGAGACTAAAAAAAAAATAGAGGAAAGAGTAAGGATTGAAAACAGTTAAGGGGCCAGAAATAAGACATGATTGGAGTGGTGCAGTGCAGTGGCTGTGGAGCAGCAGTCTTCTGGGAGACGTTCTGGAGGATGCGGTGTTGTCCCATCTGCAGGCACCTCTCTGGGCTGAGGGAGAAGGTTGCTCATCTCCAGGCTGAGTTGACCAGGATTTGTGGGACCTCCTCTTCCATCCAGGGACCACCAGTGCCACTGCTGTTGCCTCAGAGGTTGCCAAGAATGAGGAGCAGTTGGACCACAGTGGGCTCAGGGAGGGTGAGGGTGGTGGAACAGAGGCGCATCCCTCCAGTTGTACCTCTCCACAATTCCTATGCCATTCTGGCAAAGTGTGGTTCCTCTATGGAGGCACCTCGCGGTGAGACCAAGGAGGATGTTGGGAACCTCCCAAAGGAGACCCACAGGAGGGTAGCAGGGGACCCTGCAGGGAAGGAAACAACTCCTGGTGGGGACTCCATTGTTAGAAGGTAGAACTGGGGAGGAAGGGAGAGGGAAGTAGGTGCCTGCCTGGTGCCATGGCTTGAAGGACAGGGAGGCGAATCCTCAGGATTGCCAGAGCAGCTGCACGGGAGGGAGCTGGATGTCATTGTCCACCTAGGGACAAATGACCTGGCTAAGAAAGGGATTAGAGAAGTGCAGGAAGAGTTTGTGGAATTGGGAGGGGTCTTAGTCAAGTAGCATGCACGGTAACGTCTCGGAGGTGCTGCCCATCTATGGCATAGAGAGGCTAGGTGTTCCGCACCATGGGATTCAATCAGTGGTTGAAAACTGGTGTGGAGCCTCAGGGATTTGGCTTCATTGGGGACTGGGGGTCCACCTGGAGTGATGCAAGCCTATACTGGCATGATGGGCTGCATCTGTCCGGGAGGGGAACCAGGATCCTAGGTGATAGGTTTAAATGCTTCATTGGCAAGCTTTTAAACTAGTCAAGGGAGGAGGCACTGGAAAGGAGCAGGAAATCCTAACTCCCCAAATAATCACGGTAGTAAGTGCAAACACCAACATATAGAGGTGTCGATAGGGGAAGGGCAGGGTAAATGGAGAAAGTGACAAAGGCAAGAAGGACAGAGATGGGGCAAAAGGGAGTAAGGCCATCAGGAAATGGAGGGTAATGAGTACCAATGCCCGTAGTCTGGGCAGCAAGCTCCCTGAGCTGGTGGCCTTGATGGAAGAGGGATGCCTGGATATCGTAGCAGTCACAGAAACATGGTACACAGAGAACCATAACTGGGATGTTAACATACCAGGGTACATAACCTACAGGAGGGACAGGCAGGGGAGAAGAGGGGGAGGAGTAGCTCTCTATGTAAAGGAAGGGATAAAAGCAACTGAACAAAAGAGTAAACGGAGGAGAGGAGGCACTGTGGGTCACGTTGGAGACTGGAAAGGGCACCACAATCCGCACAGGGGTTGTGTACAGACCCCCATGTCAAGAGGAGGGAATGGACAAGGATATGGTAGAAGGCATTCTTAGAATGGCAGAGAAAGGGGAGATACTGTTGATGGGAGACCTGAATGTGCCAGATGTTAACTGGAGCACATTTGCTGTAGCCACATCCAAGAGCAGGGCCATTCTTGATGCCCTACAGGTGGCAGGCATTAGACAGCTAGTTTTGGAACCCACTCATGAGGGAGCAATCTTAGACCTCGTACTCTCAAACGGGGGCAGTGAGAGGATCTCAGATCTAGAAGTGGGTTGCCATCTGGGAACAAGTGACCATCAAACAGTGTGGTTCATGTTAAACTCAGCTACAGAGTCAAGCCATACAAAAGTGAGGGTACTGGACTTTAGGAGAGCTGACTTTGGCAAGATGGGAGAGTACCTCAGAAAAGCACTAGCAGACAGGCTAGAAGGAGGTGTGGAGCAACAATGGGGAATCATCAAAACTGCCATCACAGAGGGAACAAGCCTTTGTGTGAAGCAAATAAACAAATCAAAATGAAAGAAAAAGCCACTATGGTTCTCAAAAGAGGTGGCTGTGAAAGTCAGGAAGAAAAAGATAGCATTCCGAAGTATAAGGAAACACAGAAGGAGCAGGACAGAGAGCTGTACCAGTTAAGGCAGAAGGAAGCAGGGAGGGAAGTCAGAATAGCAAAGGCCCAAACTGAGGAAAAGATAGCCAACTCGGTTAAGAAGGGGGATAAAACTTTTATAGGTACATCAGTGAGCGTAGAAAGACAAAGGGAGGGATAGTGAGGCTGAATAGAATAAACGGTGGGTGGGCAGAGGGGGACAGTGAAAAAGCAGGGATACTGAATGAATATTTCTGCTCAGTATTCACAAAAGAGGAGGGGAAGTGCCTAATCTAATTAACAGAAGCACTCTTGATAGGGAGGTCGATCCCAGTCCTTTCACAGAAGAAAGGGTTCTGCAAGAACTCCTAAAACTGAAAGTGGCAAAGCAATGGGTCCTGATGGAATTCACCCCAGAATTCTAAAAGAATTAAGGGAGGAACTAGTGAAACCACTGGCTACTCTTTTAATAAATCATGGGAGGATGGTGTGGTACCCGAGGATTGGAGGAAGGCGGATGTGATTCCCTTCACAAAAGTGGGACCAAGACAGAGGCAGGGAACTACAGACCTGTCAGTCTGATCTCTGTGGTAGGGAAAGTGATGGAGTCACTTCTGAAGGAAAGAATAGTTGAGTACCTAGAAGCAAGTGGAGCACAGGACCCAAGGCAGCATGGATTCACAGCAGGAAGGTCATGTCAGACGAATCTAATAGATTTCTTTGACTGGGTGACCAAAGTAGTAGACCAGGGAGGGACTGTGGACATGGCCTACCTAGACTTTAGCAAGGCATTTGACACAGTCCCACACAAAAGATTAATAGTCAAATTAACCAGCCCGGGAGTGGGTCCCAGGGTGGTAGCCTGGGTAAAACATTGGCTGCACAACAGGACACAGAAGGTAATTGTAAATGGAGTCCACTCTGAAGAAAGAGAGGTCACTAGTGGGGTGCCACAGGGTTCAGTATTGGGTCCAGTCCTTTTTAATGTCTTCATCAGTGACATTGCAGAGGGACTGGAAGGAAAAGTATGCCTTTTTGTAGATGACACAAAGATCTGCAACAGGGTTGATACACAAGGAGGCGTGGAAAGGATGAAAAGGGACTTGGCAAGGTTGGAGGAATGGTCAGAAGTATGGCAGCTAGGATTCAATGCAAAGAAGTGCAAAATAATGCACCTGGGAAACAAGAACCCAGGGGAAGAATACACAATGGGTGGGGAGGTAGTAACAACAAAAAAGGAAAGGGACCTGGGGGTAATCATATCAGATGACCTTAAGGTTAGCAAGCAATGTGAGAAGGCAGTAGGGAGGGCTGGGGGTATACTGGGATGTATAGGGAGAGGCATCAGCAGCAGAAAACAGGAAGTTGTTATCCCTCTGTACAGACAGTTGGTGAGACCCCATCTGGAGTACTGTGTCCAGTTCTGGAGACCCCATCTCTGCAAGGACATAGACAGGATAGAGGTAGTCCAGAGGAGGGCAACTAAATGGTGCAGGGTCTGCAAGAGAAGCCGTATGAGGAGAGACTAAATGAGCTTAATATGTATACCCTTGAGGAAAGAAGGAGAGGGGGACATGATAGAAACTTTGAAGTACCTCAGTGGAATCAACAAAGTCCAAGAGGGTAGCATCTTTCAGAAAAGAGACTTGCAAGAACAAGGGGACACAATTTAAAGATAGAAGGAGGGCGTTAGGGGCAATGTGAGGAAGTATTATTTCAGAGAGGGTAGTGGATGCATGGAACAGCCTTCCTGAGGAGGTTGTGGGGTCTAAAACTGTGGGAGAATTCAAGAATGCATGGGACAGACATAAGGCAATTCTTGTGGGGGTTAGGAAGAAATAGGCTGTTGGTTAACTAGGATCTACGGCCTATCCTGTAGGTAGGGAAATGGGCAGACTAGATGGGCCAAGCGGTCCTTATCTGCCGTCAAAGTCTATGTTTCTATGTTTACTGAGCAGAAATATTCATTCAGTATCCCTGCTTTTTCACTGTCCCCCTCTGCCCACCCACCATTCATTCTATTCAGCCTCACTATCCCTCCCTTTGTCTTTCTACGCTCGCTGATGTACCTATAAAAGGTTTTATCCCCCTTCTTAACCGAGTTGGCTATCTTTTCCTCAGTTTGGGCCTTTGCTATTCTGACTTCCCTCCCTGCTTCCTTCTGCCTTAACTGGTACAGCTCTCTGTCCTGCTCCTTCTGTGTTTCCTTATACTTCCGGAATGCTATCTTTTTCTTCCTGACTTTCACAGCCACCTCTTTTGAGAACCATAGTGGCTTTTTCTTTCATTTTGATTTGTTTATTTGCTTCACACAAAGGCTTGTTGCCTCTGTGATGGCAGTTTTGATGATTCCTCATTGTTGCTCCACACCTCCTTCTAGCCTGTTTGCTAGTGCTTTTCTGAGGCACTCTCCCATCTTGCCAAAGTCGGCCCTCCTGAAGTCCAGTACCCTCACTTTTGTATGGCTTGACTCTGTAGCTGAGTTTAACATAAACCACACTGTTTGATGGTCACTTGTTCCCAGATGGCAACCCATTTCTAGATCTGAGATCCTCTCACTGCCCCCATTTGAGAGTATGAGGTCTAAGATTGCTCCCTCACGAGTGGGTTCCGAAACTAGCTGTCTGAGGCCTGCCACCTGCAGGGCATCAAGAATGGCCCTGCTTTTGGATGTGGCTGCAGCAAATGTGCTCCAGTTAACATCTGGCATATTCAGGTCTCCCATCAACAGTATCTCCCCTTTCTCTGCCATTCTAAGAATGCCTTCTATCATATCCTTGTCCATTCCTTCCCCTTGACATGGGGGTCTGTACACAACCCCTGTGCGGATTGTGGTGCCCTTTCCAGTCTCCAACGTGACCCACAGTGCCTCCTCTCCTCCCTGTTTACTCTTTTGTTCAGTTGCTTTTATCCCTTCCTTTACATAGAGAGCTACTCCTCCCCCTCTTCTCCCCTGTTTGTCTCTCCTGTAGGTTATGTACCCTGGTATGTTAACATCCCAGTCGTGGTTCTCTGTGTACCATGTTTCTGTGACTGCTACGATATCCAGGCATCCCTCTTCCATCAAGGCCACCAGCTCAGGGAGCTTGTTGCCCAGACTACGGGCATTGATACTCATTACCCTCCATTTCCTGATGGCCTTACTCCTTTTTGTCCCATCCCTGTCCTTCTTGCCTTTGTCACTTTCTCCATTTACCCCTGCCCTTCTCCCTATCGACATCTCTATGTTGGTGTTTACTGCACTTACTACCATGATTTTTTGAGGGGGCTAGGATTTCCCTTCTCCTTTCCAGTGCCTCCCCTCTTGGCTATTTTAAATGCTTGCCAATGAAGCATTTAAACCTATCACCTAGGATCCTGGTTCCCCTCCTGGACAGATGCAGCCCATCATGCCAGTATAGGCTTGCATCACTCTAGGTGGAACCCCAGTCCCCAATGAAGCAATGTTCTGGTTCTGTCTCAACCAGCTTGATGACATCCAGTACTGAATCTCAGCCAGGCACAAAGTTAGCACCTCAACAGCATCCATCATCTGAGGTGCAAAGGACAGATACAGCTGAGTATCATCTGCATAGCCTTGAAATCCCAGACTGTATCATCTAATGATTCTCTCTCAGGGGCAGCATGTACACCACAAGAGGCTCAAGCCCTGGGGCACACCAGAGAACAGGGGCCTCGGGAGTGAGCAGAAACTCTCCATCACCACCCTCTGTATCCTGTCTCTGACAAAGGACTCTAACCAGCAGATGACTGTGCTGTCAAGTCCACAGTGCTCCCTGAGGTGATCCAACAACAACCCAAGATCCATGGGTCCATGGGAAAGATCTAGGAGGACAAGAACAGACCGCTCTCCTCTATCTCTCACCCTGACAGGGTCATTATGCCCTCGACCAGTGTTGTTTTGGTGCTGTACTTAGACCTAAGCCCGGACTGGAGAAGTTCATAAGAACCTAAGAAGATAAGAATTTGCTGGCAGAAGGGGACCTCTTGAGCCATTTAGTCTGCCTAAAATACCTACCCCCTTCTCTTAGACTATTTCCTTTTTTGCACTTAGTGTTTATACCACACAAGTTTGAATTTGCTTACATTTTTTGAGTCTACTACCTCTTGCGGTAGGCTATTCCAAGGGTCAACCACCCTTTTGGAAAAAAGTACTTCCTGACATTTACCCTAAACTTTCCTTCTGCCAGTCGTAGATTGTGGCCTCTTGTATGACTCTCTGATTTCATCTGAAACAGGTTTTCTTTCTGCACTGTGTTAAAAAACAGACCTGGCATATGGTAGTTGACAGATAGAAGTCAAAGGCCACGAGGTGTTCCTCAAGCTGCAGTGCCACCATTGTCTCTATAACCTTCTCCAGAATAGGGAGGTTAGAGACTGGTCTATAATTCGCTATGCAGTCCAGGTCCAAGGATGGCTTCTTCAGGAGGGGTCTCACCAACACATCTTTCAGTGCCCTTAGAAAGACCCCCTTCTGTAAGGGAAAACTGGATCAGATCATCAAACATTGGCCCCAGAAACCCAACACACCTGATCAACAAGCGAGTTGGGCCTGGATCCAGCTCACAGAAGGTGGGCTAGAACTCCAAGACCACCCCACAAACCTCTTCCATCAAAACTGGTCTTAACTCACTCCAAACTGGTGGAGAACATCTTCCCCAATCTAGTTCAACTCTACTGGGTTGCAACAACCCTGTTGGAGAGTTCTTCTATAGAATAGGGGACACTCAGTCAAAGAAAAACTGAGCAAACTCTTCACAACGAGCGGAAGAATTTGCTCTTATTGGTTGCAAGACAGATCAGATAGAGTAGTCTGTCTACATTCCTGAAGAGCCAAGCTGGTTGGTTCTCCCTGCAGCAATTTTCTTGAACAGGAGTGCTGCCTTCTTACAGGAAATCACTCTTCAATATCCATAGCAGTGAGTCTCCAAAGGCAGTTTATCTCCCTTGGACCTCAATCGCCTCCAACAATACTTCGACCTCTAGCCCCTAGACTTCATCTTCTTGAGCTTCCGTCAAACCATGGCGATCCTAAGCATGAAGTCCGTGGTCATATATGGATCAGTGCAACTGCATGAAGGGCAGCTGCAATGACCCTATCATTGGCCACCACTGCCTCCTCTGATCCAGATGCACAAGCCACCATCATTCTCGAGAGATCCAATACCACCTAGAGTCCTTCTGGGGACAACCCATTCAAAGGGTGATAATGAACCATCTCTACAGGAGGTGGACTATGAGGGGGGGTCCCCGAATGAAAACTGCATCGTGCAGTGGTCCGACCAACTGACCAGACTAATTCTGAGGTTATCTACCTCAATCCTCAGTGAGAAGATTAAGTCCAAGATGTGAGCATGTTGACAGGTTACAGATGTAACTGCCTATACTATGCCCAGTGATTCCATCAACTAGAGGAAATCTTGACCACATTGCGAGAGTTCATCATCAATCCAAACATTTAAGTCACCCAAAAGTAACCATCTCTGCAACTGCAACACTTTCTCGGTGATGAAGTCCACGATTTCCAGCAGGAAAACCCTCTTGTGCCCTGGGGGCCAGTACACAAGAAGGAACCTGCAGCCTGCACCTGGACCCCCATGCATGGCCATGCATTCAAATGATGAAGTCTCCCCAACTGGGTGCATGGTGAAGTTCAGTTCAGATCTAAAACAGATAGCCACCCCCCATGGTCTCCATGGGCAGTGCACTATGGAGAATCCGGTCGAGACAGGCGCCTCTGAAACAGGACTGGCTTCATCTCTCAGCCAGGTATCCATTATGCAGGTCAGATCGAGTGAATAACAAGAGATTAACTCTGCCATAACAGCTGTCTTGCTCCTCATTGATCTGGCATTGCAAAGCACTCCCGCAGGGGATGAATGCAGGCTGTTGGTCTATTAGCTACCCGCTCACTCAGTCCAGTGGGGACCCTGGGTATAGGAACCAACCACTTCTGGCCTCTCTTGAGCTCATTTCACCCCAGAGTGCCTCTTGGTTCTCACCAGACCTATAGTAAACACCACCCATTCTCTGAAACCCACCATCCTGTCTCCTGATGATGTCTACCTCACTACAGTACTTTCATGCCCCTGCTGGCAAGCTGGGGGGGGGGTCATCACAGGGCCAGAGGTCCAACAGCTGGGATTGGAAGTAAGTATGCCGAGGGGCCCTATGTCCTTAGCACATAATGCTGCCATGTTAAACATGCCTTATGCAATGAGGATACACAACTCCCCCACCCACAGCTTACACAAACACACACTGTCCACCCCAACAAACTAATCAATCACTCAAAAACAAACACTCCTTAATAGAAACACATTGTAACAATCCATACAGATGACCAATCACAGCACTAGGCTAACCATCCACACCCATCCCCTCCCGCTCACCACAATTCTCATACAATCACAGCATTATTTAAGCAATTTTAACAGGATAATCCATATCAAATGTCATCCAGTGTTACTCATAGGTGTGGCATGGAAACTGCAGCAGACATGGTTTAAACAAAAAGCATTCATTTTGTCATCCGGTGTTTCCCGTAAGTGGGGTAATCCTAAAGAATCACCAAACAGGTACTTTATATGTAATTGCAACAAAGTGGCTAATAATAGCATGACTGTATACTATGTATTGAGAAGAAAATGTCAATATTTCTGGAGTGCAAGACTCAGATAAAACCAGCTGGTAGCTTTCTTTGTAGTCCATGAAACTATCAAGCTGAATATGTCCATTAAGTGATGGTTGCATTGCAGGAGAAGCTCCATTCAAGCCTCACTAATATCCCAGCACATAAAATAGTGTAAACCAGTGAAAAGGCAGGAATAATCCCTGTCCTCTGCCTAATGCAGGGATCCACTGCACATCAACAACTGATACCTCTACCATTAGTGAACTTGTAAAACTGCAAAAAAGTTGCATCCAGTGACAAGGAGAAAACGTTCCTATTTTGAAAAAAACAACCCTGCTATATATTAAAGAGCTAGTGTACTGCCTGGAATTAACAGTAACTTTCAGATGTAGTCAGTTATCACTTCTTACACAAGAAGTATTTTTTCTTTACTGGTTGGTAATTAGAAGATTTGCCACCTGGCAGTACTAGGGTGATGTGTGGAGCAGCACTCGGGAGGCTAAAAAAAATCAGTTCTGTTCCTCCCACTGCATCATGAACACTGAGACCACACTGACTGTGACATCACTAGTAACCAAAGAGAACCATTTCTCACTGCCACATTATTCTCTTTCACATGAAGCATCAAGGATTGGCCCTTCTTGGTTACTAGTAATGTCACAGTTTCCTGCATTTTGATTGGTAACTTGTGAAAGTCACTGCTCAGGCTGCAAGGCTTGTGGTGCCTCAGTGCGTTTGGTCATTTTTCTTTCTTTTTTTTTTATTTACTGTTGTTCCCCAGCAGGTCCACCGTCATTCTTCAACCCTGGTCACAGTCCCCGGGAGCCTCCACCGCCAACTATTGCTGCCAGAGTCCCCCAGTTACCCCTGGCTTACCCCCATGCCGCGTAACTATTAACTAGTCGAGGGACAGCAGCGGTGGTGGCTAATTGAGGCCCCAAGGAGGGCTTCACGTGGACAGTGGAACCCACCCCACCTGCTCTTTTTCCTGTATTTCTCCCTTGGAGGTGGGGATGTGCAATGATGCCAGTGTCCACCCTGCCTCCCAATTGGACAAGCGCCGGTAGCGCGAGTACATCCCAGCTTCCGCCAGGAGTCCTCAGATGCCAGAGGCTTCCCACCCACCCACCCCGGAGAAGGACAGCCATCCACAGGCATCAATCCTTCTCCCCGGCCGACCCTCCGACATCCCGGGTCCGTTCCTGAACCCAGGTCGCCAGCGCCGGAAGCGGAAATCTAACCGCTGCGCCGGTGGGCCAGCCGTTTGGTCATTTTTCTGATGATGTAGTGGGAGGAACAGAACTGACTTTTTGTAGCCTCCAGACAGAGTGCTGCTCCGCACATCACCCCAGTACTGCCAGGTGGAAAACCTTCTAATTAGCAAACAGAAAAGGAAAATATTTCAGATATAAGAAGTGATAGCTGACTGCATCTGAAAATGAGTAGTAATTCTAGGCAGTACACTATCTCTTTAAATAACAGTGTGTATGAAAAGACACGGGAAAGCATAAACTGGCTTGCAGGGACATTTAAATAAAGCTCATTGTCCAGTGTTGAACCCTTTGCAAAACTTTGGGAGGAGGGCTGGAGAATCTTGCTCTATACAGGGCGAATGAATAAAGAGCATATAGTGCTACGTGCCTTACCAACCATGTGGTCATGCGGCCTCGTCATCCTGACCCCCTCCAGCTTCATTCAAGGTGCGAAAATAGAGGAAAGACAAAACCCATTTGTTTAGCTAGCGATAACACCCGACAGGGTGGGTGGTATTAGGCTATACCGAACCGCCCAGGGGTAATGAAGCCCAGCGCCACAGGTGGAGGGCCTTATAGCCCCTGCAAGGTCTGGTATAGCCCATTCTGCCCACCCTGGGGAGTATTATTGTGCTTAGAATTTTTTTTTGTCAAGAAAATGTTTAGCCAGCTCCATGGTGCAGAGTGATGGGGAATCACTCTGGCATGCTGGCGATCTGGGTTTGTGTCCTGAGGGCAGATGTCAGGAGCAGAGGCAGGCAGGGAGGGAGTCTCAGAGTCCTTTGGACACTTCCCTCCCTGGGAATGGGTTGGTGCTGGCCATTCTTAGAGTGACTCCTGGTAGTGGAGTTGCAGACCTGGGTGACCACACACCGTTGAATGCCCCTGTCCTCAGGATGTCGCTGCAGCTGCACACGTGAGGGAGGTGGATGGGGGCCCTGAAAACAGAAAATGGCTGGCCTGTGGCGCTGGATGACAGCCTCTGGCAGGTCTCCACCACGCCACACGACCCTCCGGTGCACTATGTTGCCCCCTTGGCCGACTTATCCCTGGTGTAGCCAACACCCCTGGGGGGGTTGGTCAAGCATGAGGGGCAGTCCATTGGTTGAGTCCGGTGGGCAGAGGAGGCCAGCATGAGCACCTGAAGGGGTGGCGCTGCAGGAGGCCTGGGAGGAGCAAAAAAAATAAAATGTTTAAAAACATAAGAAATATGAAACATCTGCAAAGTAGTCTCTCCAATACTAGAACTGGCAGTAGAGAGCGCTGTTGTATATGTTAATGTCTTGAGGTTCTAACTCGTGTGCCTTCCCCCCCAACTTCTATTGAGGTTCCCATATTGTCAGCTGCCCTACCTGGTTTGGTAGTTTCGTTGTCTTTTTTTAAGTGATGGAGCTGTTGTTGCCTGAGAACACAGAAACATAGACTTTGATGGCAGATAAGGACCACTTGGCCCACCTAGTCTGCCCATTTCCTACCTATTGGATAAGCTGCAGATTCCAGTTACCCAACACCCTACTTCCTACTATATCTCACTAAGATTGCCTTATGTCTGTCCCATGCATTCTTAAATTCCCCACTGTTTTTGGACCCACAACCTCCTCAGGAAGGTGGTTCCATGCATCCACCACCCTCTCTGTGAAAAAGTACTTCCTCACATTGCCCCTGAGCCACACCCCCTCAATCTTCAGATTGTGCCCCCTTGTTTTTGCACATCTCTTTTTCTTAAAATGCTCCTGTCTTGGACTTTGTTGATTCCCTTGAGGTACTTGAAAGTTTCTTTCATGCCCCTCTTCCTCAAGGGTATACATATTAAGCACTTTTAGTCTCTCTTCATATGGCTTCTGTTGCAGATCTTGCACCATTTTAGTTGCCCTCCTCTGGACTGCCTCCATCCTGTCTATGTCCCTGTGGAGATGGGGTCTCCGGAACTGTATGTAGTACTCCAGAGGGGGTCTCACCAACTGTCTGTACAGAGGGATGAAAACTTCCTGTTTTTTCCTGGTGATGCCTCTCCCTATACATCCCAGTATCCCCCCAGCCCTCCACACTGCCTTCTCTCGTTGCTTACCTACCTTAAGGTCATCTGATATGACTACCCCAGGTCCCTTTCCATTTGTGTTGTTGTTAGTACCTCCCCCCATTGTGTACTCTTCCCCTGGGTTTTTGTTTCCCAGGTGCATTACTTTGTACTTTTTTGCACTGAATCTAAGCTGCCATATTTTTGACTATTCTTTCAATATTGCCAATCTTCTCAGCCTTTGCACCCCTTCTTGTGTAACAACACTGTTGCAGATCTTTGTGTCATCTGCAAAGAGGCATACTTTTCCTTCCAGCCTCTCTGCAATGTCATCTATAAAGACATTAAAGAGGACTGGTCCGAATACTAAACCCTGTGGTACCCCACTAGTAACCCCCCTTTCTTCAGAGTGTACTCTGTTTACTATTACCCTCTGGGTCCTGTTGTCCAGCCAGCTTGTTATTGTTACCCAGGCTACCACCCTAGGACCCATTCCCAGGCTGGCTAACTTGTTTATTGATCTTTCGTGTGGAACTGTGTCAAATGCCTTGCTAAAGTCTAGGTAGGCCATATCCACAGCCCTTCCCTTGTCTATTACTTTGGTTACGAAGTCAAGTAAATCTATTAGATTCATCTGACATGACATTCCTGCTGTAAATCCATGCTGCCTTGGGACCCTGTTCCCCACTGGCCTCTAGGTACTCAACAGTTCTTTCTTTCAGAAGTGATTACATCATTTTATCTACCACTGAGGTCAAGCTAACAGGTCTGTAGTTTCCTGCCTCTGCCTTGCTCCCACATTTGTGAAGAGGAATCACGTCTGCCCTCCTCCAGTCCTCTGGTACCACACCGTCCTCCCATGATTTGTTAAAAAGGGTAGTCAGTGGTGTCACTAGTTCTCCCCTTAGTTCTTTTAGAATTCTTGGGTGAATCCTATCAAGCCCCATTGCTTCATCCACTTCGAGTTTTAGGAGTTCCTTTGTGACCCTTTCTTCTGTGAATGGACTGGTATCGACCACACTGTCCAGAGTGCATTTATTGTTTGGTTTAGGTACCTCCCCCTCTTCTTCTTTGTGAATACTGAGCAAAAATATTTGTTCAGTATCTCTGCCTTTTCACAGTTACCCTCTGCCCATCCCCCTCCCCTTTTTAAGCCTCACTATCCCTCCCTTGGTCTTTCTTCACTCACTGATGTACCTATAAAAGGTTTTATCCCCCTTCTTAACTGAGTTGGCTATCTTTTCCTTAGTTTGGACCTTCACTATTTTGACTGCCTTCCCTGCTTCCTTCTGCTTTAACTGATACAATTCTCTGTACTGCTCCTTCTGTGATTCCTTGTACTTCCTGAATGCTATCTTTTTCTTCCTAACCTTCCCTGCCACCTCCTTTGAGAACCCTAGTGGTTTTTTACTTTATTTGCTTCACACAAAGGTTTGTTGCTTCTGTGATGGTAGTATTGACTATTCCCCATTGTTCTTCCACCCCTTCTTCCTGCCCATTTGCTAGTGCATTCCTTAGGCACTCACCCATTTTGGCAAAGTCAACCCTCCTAAAGTCCAGGACCTTTGGCATTGTATAACTTGACTCTACTGTTGTGTTTATTGTGAACCATACTGTTCAATGGTTGCTAGTTCCCAGATGGCTACCCACTTCTAAATCTGTGATCCTCTCTCCATCTCCATTGGAGAGTACCAGGTCTAAGATTGCTCCCTCCTGAGTGGGTTACAACATTGGCTTTCTAAGGCATGCCCCCTGCAGGGCATCGAGAATGACCCCGCTGTTGGATGTGGCTGCAGCAAATGCACTCCAGTTAACATCTGACATATTCAGGTCCCCCATCAACAGTATCTCCCCTTTTTCTGCCATTCTAAGGATACCTTCTATCATTTCCTTCTCCATTTCCTCCCCCTGAGATGGGGATCTGTATACAACCCCCGTGCATATTGTGGTGCCGTTGCCTGTCTCCAAGTTGACCCACGTGCCTCCTCTCGTCCCTGTTTACCCTTTTGTTCTGTTTCTTTGATTCCTTCACTTATGTAGAGAGCTACTTCTCCTCCTCTTTTACCCTCCCTGTCCCTCCTGTAAATAGTGTGCCCTGGTATGTTTACATCCCAGTTATGGTTCTGTGTGTACCATGTTTCTGTGACTGTCATGATATCCAGATGTTCCTCTTCCATCAAGGCCACTAGTTCAGGAAGCTTGTTACCCAGGCTATGGGCACTGGTATTCATTACTCTCCATTTTTTTGATGGCTTTACCTCTTGAATCCCCATCCCTGCCCTTAATGACTTTGCCTTCTCCATTTACCCCATCCTGCTCCCTATTGATCTTTCTACCTTGGTCTTTACCTCACTAACTACCCTGTTTGTAGGGGATGGCTGGGAATTCCCTGCTTATCAGTGCCTCCCCCCTTGGCTAGTTTCAAAGCTTGCCAGTGAAACATTTAAACCAATCACCCAGGAGACTGGTTCCCTTCCTGGACAGATGTGGACTATCGTGCCAGTATAGGCGGATATCCCTCCAGGTGGTACCCCAGTCCCCAGTGAAGCCAAAACCTTGTGCTCCACACCAGTTTTTCAACCATTCATTGACTCACATGGTGCGGAGTACCCTCACCTCACCCATGCCATAGACAGGTAGCACCTCCGAGAAGGATACTGTATGAGCTACTTGTCTAAGGCCCCTCCCCAACTCCACAAACTCCTCCTGCACTGTTCTAATCCCATGCCCAGCCAAGTCATTTGTCCCTAGATGGACAATAACATCCAGCTTCATTTGTGCAGCTGTTCTCATGATCCTGAGAATTTGCTTCCTGTCCCTCCAAGCCGTGGCGCCAGGCAGGCACCTTACTTCACTTTCCCCTACCCCCCCAGTTCTATCCCCCTAATAATTGAGTCCCCCACCAGGAGCTGCTTCCTTTCCCTGTAGTGTCCTGTGACACCTTCCTGTGGTCCTCTTTGTGACAGTTGCCAGCAACCTCCTCGGTCTCCGCTGCGGGTGCCTCCATAGGGGAACTATGCTCCACCAGAATGGCGTATGTATTGTGGAGTGGTACATTTGAAGGGATGTACCTCTGTTTCACCACTCTCACCCTCCCTGAGCCCACTGTGGTCCAACCCCTGCTCTTTCTTGGCAACATCTGAGGCAGAGGTGGTGGCCCTGGAGTTCTCTGGGTGGGGGAGAATCCCCTACTCCTGTCAAGTTTGGCCTGGAGATGGGCAACCTCCTTCCTCAGAACAGAGCGTTGCCTGCAAATAGGGCAGCATCTCAGCCTCCAGAAAGTCTCCTGGAAGACTGCTTCCCCACAACCAGTGCATTGCACTACTCCCCACATGTCTGTCTTCTTTTCTGTTTATCCTGTGTAATATATATATATATTTTTTTATAGTTAGTGTGCGCTTTTAATGTCAATGCAGTGTGCTGTGCTGGTAAGGATATGACAGTTGTAAGCCTCTTGCCGTCTTGAGGAAATTATGTCAGAACCCCTGGTATAAAGGAAATGATACCCGGGGGGGTTGGGCCTAAGCCGTACCCTCCAGAAACAATCAGCTACAAGCTCTGACCCACCACTGTGAGTGTTGACCTTCTTTTCAGCAAGACACCTGCACAACAATTTAACAGAGAAAACACCCACTCAAACAAACACTCAGAGAAAAATCAAGCATTTCAGCCCAACACAGGTAAGCCTCCCCATACCCAACACAACCTGCTCTGAAAGCAATCAGGGGAACACAGTTTCCCCCACCTGAGACTCTGTCTGGGTTCAAAGACACAAACTGCAGGCTTTGCTATGACAACTCCTCAGCCACCAGTAAATTACTTAAAAATAGTTTGATGCAAACTGTCACAAAATACTACTGGACAGTCCAGTTACCCACAAGGGAAAACCAAATATTCAGTATTTCAACCCTTCTGAAGTTACTCAGAAGATAAGCAGTTTTGAACATAGTTGGAAGAGTAGTGAGCATGGTCAGGAGGGCATGACTGGGAGAGAGACAGCACTACAGTGGCAACGGAATGCAATCAGATGGCAGCACGGGTCCACTAACTTGCTTACGAGTGAGATTGACTGAAGTGGGGGGGGGTTTCTCTCACTAAGCAAGGGGGAAAAAATGGTGGTTTCACAGGTTTGAAAATTCCTGAACTGGGCACATGAATGCCAGCATGTGCTGAGACAGGTTTGGTGGTACTTGTTATTTCCCTGTCTCTATTGGCACACAGATGCACCTCTTACCAGTAATCTCAGCCAATCAGAGGCTGGGAAATGTTCTGTCCATTTTGTAATTTATAATAAAGCATACTTACTACCCTGGATCGTTAGGAAGCAACCTCCATATATTTGCCCATTTTCTACAGCACAATACCTGCCCTTATGGACAAGTAGATCTAGGTTATTCACCCAGGAACAGTAAACAGTATCTGTAACAACTGAGTTACAATAAATAAAAGACAACCAGGTCTTAGTTCAATTTTCAGTTCTTTCTATCGGAGTCATGTTCACGGGAAGTAGTGATGAAGTCCTCCATAATTTTCATAATTCTCATCCCCACTTCTGCTGGATCATTGAAAATAAATATTTTCCAAGCATAGGAACTCTTCAGCGTAGTGGAGAGCCCCAACAAAGAATGTGTTATGCCCAAAGATTTAAGCACACTTGGACAGTGTTGAATGCCTTGTGGTGCTGTCTTGTGGTATAACTAATGTCCAGTAAGACAAACTCTGGCCAGAGCCAGTATAGCTGCAGCTGAGGTCACGGAGGAACACGGAACTGTCTACTGTGTCCAAGATGGCTGCTGGAATTCTCTGCGCATCCATGACGACTCGTGCACATGCACTGGGCTCTAGTGGCCATCTTGGACATGGTGGACTGTGCTGCTATGCCACTGGAGTTCAGTGTGCATACGGAAGTCATTGCGCATGCACAGAGAACTCTGGCAGTCATCTTGGACACGGCAGACAGTGCCGTGTTCCACCAATGGACTGACTGACAAAACAGTGTGGTGGACACACAGTAATTACTGTTATATTTATTTATTGAATTTTGTTGACCAGGTAGGTCCACTGAAACTAGAAGTCCCTTTTTCAGGGGTGACCCTGTTCACCTCCACTATTTAAAAGCCCATTTGGTATCTGGCAAGTGCCCTTTTTATGTTGATTGCGCGCATGCACAAGAAACATGTTGCAGCAGCTTTCTCCACAGTCAGGTTGTGGAGGCACGGCACTGTTGTGCCCAATGCCCCCACAACCTGCAAAGGCTTGTCCCCGTCCCCCAATGCTGTGGCACGCTGCTGCTGACAGTAGTTCAGCCAGCATGCCACAACCTTCTAAAAAATCAGCCACTGCAATCAGGGGCCGCCTCATCATTGCAGCGTCAGCTGTCCGCTGCAATGAGGGAGCGACCCGTCATTGCAGGGCGGGATATAGGATCCCTGATATTGTTTGTGAACATGGCGGCGGCTTGCCGCCGTGTTCACAAACAATATTAACCCCCTCCACCATGTTTGTTTGCCGATGGGGGAGCCCACTCCCCATCGGCATAATGTAATCCCACCCAGTTTTATTGTCTGCTAACGGCGTGCCCAATCCCCGTCAGCAGAAAGGAATTCCCCCTTTTGTTGTTTGCCAACGGGGGTGCCCAATCCCATCGGAAGAAAGGAATTCCCCTCCTTTTGTTGTTTGCCGATGGGGGTGTCCAATCCCCCATCGGCTACAGCTGCCCCCCCAAAAGCAAGACTCTGGTGGCATGCTGGTAGCCCACCCCAGCATGCCCCTGTAAAGTTAAAAATGGTCCTGCAACGTTTTTTTGTTTTTTTACCTGAAAAAAGGAAGCGTCCCTCATAGTCTCCTGCCCCCCTCCCACAACCCGCACCCACCGACTGCGCACGCTGCCTCCCCACACCCCCCTCACCCCATACTTACCTCCGGAGCTCGGCGCGACGATCTTCGGTGGACCGGGAACACGTCTGCACTCTTCAAAGCCGACTGCGAACTGAGGTAATGCTGGTAAGCTGTATAATGTAATAAATAGGGGGTTTTCAACTTTAACGCATATCTCGGGCATTTTTGGGAATTTTTTCACCAAATTTTCAACATGGGGTTTTTGGGACCCCTCCTCATGAATTCTTGAGCTGTCATGGCGTTAATCAGCCCTGAAAGGTGGTTTTGCAGTCATTGCGCGGAATCACCCTTGGGGGCTGATTAATGAAATAACAGTGCCAGTGTCCATGAGGTGGGCTCTCAAAAAGCCTATGTTGCAAATTTGGTGGAAAAATCAAAAAAATGACTGTTTTACGAGTGTGCATTGCGCAGTTGCTACGCACGCTCGTAACTTCGTGAATTTGCAATATTTTCACACCAGATTTTCAACATTGGCATTTTGTCGCATCTCCTTGTGAGCAGTACAGCTGTCATGGTTCACATCCTCGCCGAAATGTGTTTTTGCACTTCCGATGCAGAATAGCGCGGTCGCTGTGGGAAATCAGTGTTCAGGACAGATTAAGAAAATAACAGTGACACTGTTCATGAGTAGAGGTCCTAAAATGTCTATGTTGAAAATTTGATAATGATACTCCATAA
Organism: Neoceratodus forsteri; assembly: GCA_016271365.2. Classification (NCBI taxonomy): domain Eukaryota; kingdom Metazoa; phylum Chordata; order Ceratodontiformes; family Ceratodontidae; genus Neoceratodus; species Neoceratodus forsteri. The sequence goes on along the minus strand of JADMNL010000022.1, from coordinate 550,101,440 downwards.
AGTGACTGTGTTTCGAGCGTGCATTGCGCAGTTGTCACGCACGCTCGTAACTTCGCAAATTTATATTTTCACTCCAGATTTTCAACATTGCCATTTTCCCACACCTACTTATGAACAGTACAGCTGTCATTTTTCCCATCCTGGCCGAAATGTGTTTTCCCACTTCCAGCGCAGAATAGCGAGGTCGCTATGGGAACTCACTGTTCGGGACAGATTAAGAAAATGACAATGATACTGTTCATGAGCAGAGGTCCTAAAATGCCTGTGTTGAAAATTTGGTGATGATAGCCCATCAATTGACAGTGTAACAAGTTTGCGTTGCGCACTTTCCACGCACCCTTGTAACTTCGCAGATCTGTAATATTGTCACACCAGATTTTCAGCAGTGGAATTTTTTCACACCTCCTCAAAGCAGTACAGCTGTCATTTTTCACATCCTGACCGAAATGTGTTTTAACAGTTCCGGCGCAGAATAACGTGGTCACTGTGGGAAATCAGTGTTCGGAACAGATTAAGAAAATGACAGTGGCACTGTTCATGAGCAGAGGTCTTAAAATCTGTATGTTGAAAATTTGGTGACGAAACTTCATAACATGACTGTGTTACAAGCATACGTTGAACTGTTTCCACGCACCCTGGTAACTTCGCAAATTTGTAATATTGTCACGTCACATTTCCAACAGTGGCATTTTTTCACACCTCCTTATGAACACTACAGCTGTCATTTTTCACATCCTGGCTAAAATATGTTTTTGCACTCCTGCCGGAGAATAGCACGGTCACTCTGGGAAATCAGTGTTTGGGACAGATTAAGATTGACTGAGTGAGAGGGGGGACTGACCGAGCTCAACTGAGCTCTGTCAGGACTGCTGTGGATTTGTTTGTGGGCAGACAAAGGCCCCAATGCAAGAGCCCAGTACAAAAGGGCAGCCTGCATCACTGGGAGAAACAGAGCGAGAGAGCGACTGAGGGAGGGGGAGTGAGCGAACTCACCGAAGTGCTGTCAGGACTGCTGTGGATTTCTTTGTGGGCAGAAAAAGGCGTTAATGCAGGCAGGGGCCCAGTACAAAAGGCCAGCCTGCAGTGGTGGGAGAAACAGTACGAGCGAGTGAGACAGGGGGACTTAGTGAGCTCAACGGAGCTCTATCAGGACTGCTGTGGATTTCTTTGTGGGCAGAAAAAGGCGCCAATGCAGGCAGGAGCCCCGTACAAAAGCGCAGCTTGCAGCGCCAGGACAAACAGAATGAGCGTGTGAGAGAGGGAGACTGAGTGGCCTCAATGGAGCTCTATCGGGACAGCTGCGGATTTCTTTGTGGACAGATAAAGGTGCCAACACAGCCAGGAGCCCCATACAGAAGTGCAGCCTGCAGTGCCAAGAGAAGCAGAATGAGAGAGTGACAGAGCGGTAGAGAGCGAGCTCAGCGGAGCTCTATTGTGACTGCTGCAGATTTCTTTGTGGGCAGAAAATGCAGCAACAAAAGGCCAGCGTGCAGCGCCGGCAGAAACGGAATGCGTGAGTGACAGAGGGGGAGTGAGCGAGCTCAATGGAGCTGTGTCAGGACTCCTTCAGATTTCTTTCTTGCCAGAAAAAGCCGCCAATGCAGGCAGGAGCCCAGTACAGAAAGGCAGCCTGCAGCGCCACGAGACACAGAGCGAGCGAGGAAGGGGGAGTCAGTGAGCTCAACGGAGCTCTGTTGGGACTGCTGCAGATTTGTTTGTGGGCAGAAAAAGGCAGCAATGCACGCAGAGGCCCAGTACAAAAGGGCAGCCTGCACTGGCAGGAAAACCAGAATGAGCGAGTGAGCAAGCTCAGTGGAGCTGTATTGTAACTGCTGTAAGTTTCTTTGTGGGCGTAAGAAGGCAGCAACGCAGGCAGGAGCCCAGTAGAAAAAGGCAGCCTGCAGCGCTGGCAGAAACGGAATGAGCGAGTGAGAGAAGAGGAGTGAGTGAGCTCAACGGAGCTTTGTTGGGACTGCTGCAGATTTCTTTGTGGGCAGAAAAAGGCACCAACAGAGGCAGGAGCCCAGTACAAAAGGGCAGCCTGCAGTGCCGGGAGAATCAGAATGAGTGAGTGAGACAGGGGGAGTGAGCAACCTCAACGGAGCTCTGTCGGGACAGCTGCGGATTTCTTCCTTGGCAGAACAAGGTGCCAATGCAGGCAGAAGCCCAGTACAAAAGAGCAGCCTGCAGCACCGGGACAAACAGACTAAGCCAGTGACAGAGGGACACTGAACGAGCTCAACAGACCAATGCAATCAACATTCGGCATTGACAAATGCTTGTTTCTATTGTGCTTGCAAGACATCTGCAGGGCTACACCCACTGCAGCCGTAAAAAACAAGCGTGCCTCTTTAGGTATCGATATCTGTCCTTTCCCTTTTGCAGTGCTCAAGATAACAACTTTTATATGAGGTTTGGCTGTAACAGTTATAAGGGTGCAGAGCAGGTCTGGATCTGACAGTCATTTTCTGTGTTTCACTCTGTACAGTTTAGCTATGGATCCCCTCAAGTCCAAATCCAGTTTGTTCTTAATTGGGTCCAGTGCATATGGAACCAGCTCCTGCCCCTCTGGAACCCTTATCAGTCAAATTAGAAAGCCTTTCCCCATTTTCAAGCTCTTCCAACCTGAGTTTCATGGTGTGTTCTCCTGCAGCGCACCCAAAGTGATGGCCACAGTCTTATCTGCCATTGTTATCACTTGCTGGGCCTCTGAAGAGTTGGATCAATCTTTGTTGCTCATGCAGCCCCTCCATGCTCCACTGTCTAGGGGTACCTGATGTTGAAAAAGGGGAAGGGGGCCCAGACCAAAATGCCATCCTGAACATCTTCTGAAAATCAGATGGAACATAAATTTGACTTAGAGAGCATCCTACCTGTTGACTCCCCCAACCCCAAGAAGGATGAACTGTCTCCCCCTTGAGCAGGTGTTCACTTCCCAGCAGGAGCACTACAGAGTAGGAGCTGCTTCCTTCACCCTCTCACCGATCTGGTACCCAGGAAAACCAGATGAAGATTTCCCTAGAGACCACTAACTGGACTACGGGGGAATTGATTTAAGTTAAAAACAATAAATACAATTAGTTCATCCGTATTCATGTGGCAATCAAGGAGTTGGACACCAGATTAGCAAAGCGAAGCACATTTATTGCCGGGGCACTTGGAATGATTGTAGGGCCACAGGAGCCAAACTCACTCAAAAACTTATATTTTTTTAAACACAGTTCCATGGGGCTAACAACAAAGTGTCGTAGAGAGAGAATGGCAGCACTTAGGCACTGATCTCCTATCAGCGAACAGCAGATTTCAACAGCATTTCAGAACTAGAGAATAGAACCTGCATTCCTGGTATGTACTAAGCTTCTTCCACAGGAACCATATTTCACGTGTTAGACTTTCATTAACCTTATTCCTTGACAAATTCCTCTGCAGTGGAGTTATTTACTCCTCCTAATGCCTACCAGGTAAAATAATACATCGGGGCGATGAGCAGTCAAGCCTCCACAGCTGCTCCCAAGCACTTTATTTTATTCTTTGGTAACCGGGTAAGGCCCACTAGGCACAAGTGCCTGTTTTCAGGGGCGACCTGGGAGCACTGGGTGGTTAAGTGACTTACTCAGAGTCACACAGTATGCAAGTGGAGGTTGTGAGAATCAAACTCAGGTCTGGTCTGTTGGATGTACCAAGCTCATTCACACCTCGTTCCTCTGACCTCTAGGCTATAGTGCCAGTCCAATTTTAATTCACGTTACTTTCCTTAACCAGTTAAATGGTGCCAAAGATTTTCTGAGCCTTTCAAGTTTGAGTTCTTACTGGAGCTGAGCAGCCTAACAACAGTGCGGTGGCTCCCCTCCTTAAACATATGATTTCCTGACGAAACTGCGACCCTTAATGGCCTAATGACCTACTCCAAACATGGGCATGGTGGGTCCTGGGACCTGCCCCAGGCATGAGCATGGCAGGCCCCAACGAGTCCCAGGCTGCATTCCTCCCTTACAAACTTGCTCCCAGGGCCAACATGCCACACGGAGGAGGGTACACCATTGCTGCCACCAACCGGCAACACTTGCTGCGGTCCTGCCACCAATGCAACAGCCCCATCAGCCTGGTAACCTTACCTTGTACTGGGTTCCGAACCCCCATGACCTGCAGCATATCTGTCCGCTCCCCTAAGGCCATAGCTCTCTCTCCTCATCACAGTCCTGATGACACCATTATGAAGTGCTCTTAACAAACCTCGCAATGGGGGGGGGGGAATAGATGAAAAAATACCATGGACCCAAAGACCGCTTACTGCCTGCACTTGCTCTCTCCCATGGAGACCCAAAGGACTGGCACACTGTTGCTGCTGTGCCAGCCTGCCTAAGCTGGGGGGCCCCCCTCCAGAACTGCCCTGCTCCCAAACCACCAACCTCTCTCCCTCTCTCTCCAGAACTAACAAAAGGGGCTTAAATACGCCACAGGTGCTGCCCTCTACTGGCAGAACACCAAAAAGGAAAACCCTAAGGCGCCTAAAACTCCCTACCGGCACCAAGGGGAGGGGATGGCCCAGGGCAAGTAACCCCCCCCATGAGGGGGTACGTACACTCAGGAAGGTATCCATTTTGTTGTTTAAGTCTTTTACAAAGTTTTCTAGGTCCTTTACTGCACAGAGGACCTCATTATTTGGCAGTTCCACATCACCAGTCCCTCCACGCTCCAGGCTGCTGCGACCCTTTCCATCTTTAGCCTGCTTACTTTTCAGCAGGGTACATAAGAACAAAGCTGAGCACACACCCAACAGGTACTAGTTTCCAAAATTTATTGAAAAAGATGCATGAGAAAACTGGGCTAACACCCCTGCTGTTAGACAAAAAGATGGTATCAGCTAGAGGCTGTCAGCTGCTGCTGCAAACAAAAACTTGTGTAAGCATCCTCTGGGAGCTTACTAGTTAACTTTTTTTACTAAGTGCTGTTAAGCTGGTTGCTAAGTGTAGCTAGGCAGGAAGAGCTGTGGTGCTCTTAGGTCTGTGATGTGCTTGCTTGCTGACTGCAGGTACGGCCCATTTCAGAGGGTATAAATAGGAGAGAAATTATTTTTCTAGAGGAATCTGAGAGAGAGGGAGAGAGAGAGAGAGAGAGAGAGAGAGACACCCAAGAAGAGAACAGTTTGGGGGGGGGGGGCAGTTGGCCCTCATGTTTGGCTGGAGGGCCTTGGCGGGGCCGGGGTGGGTTGCTTACCACCCTGGCCTTCCTCCCTCCCTTGAAGACCCGCGTAGGAGAAGTGCAGTGGTTCGGGCCATGAAAGTGAAGGGCCCAGGGAGAAAAAGAAGTGTGGAGGCCCGCCAAGTGAACTACGGCACCTTGGTAGGGTAAGCACCATGGAGTCAGAGTGTGTCCTGTGAGTGGGCCTGCTATAGCAAATGGGGCCTGGGGCATGGTCCAGAGGTGGCAGCCTGGACTGTTGTGAATGTGGTGGTGGCAGCACTACCCCTTTCCCCCAGCCAGAGGCCGCTACAGATTTGGGACTCCTGAGCTGGGCAGCCTGTGGAGGCAGGGAAATGTTCATGTGAGGAATGGTTGTTTGGGACCCCGGCGGGATGTCAGACTATCCGGGTGCTCTGCGTGGCATGGCAATTAGTCCCCTGGGTGAAAGTAATCCAGAAATTGGAATCGCTGCATGAATGGAGGTGCTGTTGGTTTCTGTGCCAGGATAGACTATGGGGAAGCCATTCTAGGCACATGGCACCAGTGATTGGGTGTCCGGAAGGTCTTTGGTGGTTCTGTTCTTGCTAGAGAACACCAGCTGTGACTGATGTAAGACCCTGAAGTGAGAGAAAGTGCTCCATGAAGTAAGATGGTAATCCTCCCCCCCCCCCCGCGGTAGAGAAAGTGTATGTGAAGGCCATGTTTGAAGGAGGGATTGTGACAGTAGAAATGCCTCGTCCTGCCATAGTCCCTACTGAAAGTCTTGAGTTTTGAGAAATATGGGATGGAGAGTGAGCCAGAGAGGCCTGTGTAAGGAACTGGAAGGGGAGAAGGAATGTAATGTGAAGTGACAGTGCTGCTAAGTACTAGCTACCTCTAAGTATGGTCTGCTTCAGCCCACAGTATTGCTGCTGCCAGGAATGTAGCCTTGACGACTCAAGGGATTACTGCATGAAATAATTCAGTCTGTTGGCAAAAGCGACTGTTGCAGAATTTTGGTGTCCACCTGTGGATGCTCCCACTGAATGTGTTACCTCCCCCACACTCCATGGAGTGACTGTTTCAGCTTATTAACTGATCATTAAATGGGATCCCCTGTTTTCTGCAGTTTTGATGTTTGCCTCATTTGTTGGAGAAACTGTTTTGCTGTTAAAGAAGTTTGCCTCCACAGCCAGCCACTAGTGTATTCCAGGGTTGATCCCAGAGAACCACCACACCTTTGAGGAGGGCGTCAAAGGCCTGCCTGGTGAAGACTGTCTACAAAGGCCATCGGGTGAAGTTGGCAACTCCAGGCAGGTGAAGGTCTGTGTCATCTCACCAGTGCACTGTTCCTGCATCGTTGTTCTGGCAACCTGGGGTCACCCCAGATGGGGCTAATCTATCACCTGTAACACTCGTGGGAATTCGGTACTGTTTTTCCTGTTATTATTTCTGGACTGTGTTTTCTTGGGTTGTACAGTGCCCCCCCCCCCAACTTTTACTATCTGGATACTCCTAGACAGGGAGGGGGGCTTACACTTAATTTTTTTTTTTTGTGGCTATTACCTTTTCCCCCTCATCTCAAGGCATGCCTGGTCTGCTTCCCCTCTTTTCCTGGCAGCCTCGGGGATTCCAGCCACCATCCATTGTCCGCGCTCCGAATCAGGGTCACGCCTGCATTCCCCTGTGGTTTGCCCCCTGCAGCAGAGCGGCAGGGAGCCTCAACTCCCCCACCTCGAATAGGATCCAGACTTCAGCCACCCCTTCAGAAACTAATCGCCATCGACGGCCATCAAGCCGCTTTCTCGACCTAGGGGATGCCTCCTCCCTATTTTCTTATATTCTCCCTTAGAGCTGGGGGCATGCAGTAACACCAGGCAGAGGGGAGAGGGCATGTGTCCGCACGTGCTCCTTCCAGGCGTCAGCCCTAGCTCCTCCCCATACTAGAGAGCAGTGCCTTGTCCCCCAGCCTCCGCCAGGGCATGAACAAGTGCCGACTCTTAAGGACCCCCCTCCCCAGAGAAAGAGAGTTGTCCAACAGACACTCAATCCTTCTCCTCCCCTGCCAATCACCGATGACCTATGCTCATTCCCGAACACAGGTCGCTGGTGCTGCATAAGGCAAGCCGTTCAATGCCTCAGCCCTCAGCACCACCGGGCCAGCTCGGGGCATACACTTATAACCAGAAAACCAAAAAATGGAACACATACCAATGTCTATAAGGGTGCTCCAGCTAAACGGCCTGTAAGGTGGATAAGAACAAAGCTTGGTGGATCTTGTGTGACAGTTTGTCTTGGCTTCTCCATGTCAGGCGTGACTTGTAGCAGCTCCTGATGAAGACCAGATCACAACATACAGATAAATGAACTTTAAAAGAAACTTTAATCTACCAATACTTACAAAAAATAATTAATGGTGAAAGTTGAAAGTGGAGCGCTCCCAACGTGCAACTTTCCTTTGTCAGTTGTCTGCCTCCCCCACCCTTGTTGCCATCTTTAATAATATTTAAAGCTAACGCATGGATATACGTTTTGTCATGTTACCACATTTGTAAACTTTGGATTACTGTTGTCTGAATACTGGACAGAATCCCACAGTCCCTCCCTGTACTGATGTTTTGAGGTTGTTTGAGATATCTCTCCCCCCTCAGTTACTGTAATTGCCGCACCCCCGCTTGTACCTTGCCCCTGGAGTTTTGTTTCTCACGTACGTAACCTTGCATTTTTTGGCATTAAAACCCAGATGCCACATTTTTGACTACCTTTCCAGCTTGTCCCACAAATCAAGGGTTCCTTCCTTAAAGTAAACCCTGCCACAGAGCTTTGGGTCATCCTTAAATAGACAGATTTTCCCCTCTGATGCCTTCTTCTGTGTCGCTAATGAAGATGTTTAAAAGTGCCTTCCCTAGCTCTGCCACTGCAGACCCCACTAGTGACTTCCCTCACATTCGAGAATTCCTTGTTAATGACTATCATCTGTGTCCACCCCCAGCTAGTTCTCCTCCCACCTAGTCAGTTTGTCCCCCGTCCCAAGGTCCCCCAGTTTCTTGACTCGCCTCTTGTGTGGAACAGAGTTGAACATCTTACTGAACTCCAGATACTGTATGTTAACTGCCAGACCTTTATCAATCGCTCTCATTACCCAATCAGAAAGGTTTGTCAAATGTGTTTGACAAGACTTTTTTGCTACAAATCTATGGTATCCAGCATGTTGCAACCCATTTGTCTTATCGAGATCAAAGACTGGATGAACACCAACTGGCTGAGACTGAATCTGAACAAGACCAAAGTGTTGGTAGTGGACCCAGGTCGTCCAGAGGGGACGGGCTTGGGGGATGGGCAGGCTTATGGCTTGATGATGTAAAGCTCACTACCTCAGACTGGGTGCGTAACCTAGGTGTTATTTTTGACGGCAGCTTGACCCTGAAATCTCAGGTGTCAACCGTGGTTAAATCCTCATTTTACCATCTGAGGAATATCACCCGGGTGAAACACCTGGTTCCTCTGGATGACCTTCCAACGTTGGTCCATGCCTTTTTCACCACCCGTCTTGGTTACTGCAATGCCCTCTACCTAGGGCTTCCTGGGGTTGATATCTGCCACCTGTAGTTAGTGCAGAATGCTGTGGTCAGGCTTCTGACTAGTACATCGAGGGCCAGTCATATTACGCCTGTGCTGCATGAACTGCACTGGCTGCCTGTTCAGTGGCGGATCACCTTTAAGGTTGGCTTGCTAACCTTTAGAGCCCTACACAAACAGGGACCCAGCTACCTGCAAGATCTCCTGACTCCCTACTGCCCCCTCAGTCCTCTCTGATCCGCCGACGAGGGATTGCTAGATATTCCTAGGGTTTGTTTGAAAACATGTGGTGCTTGCACTTTCTCTTTTGCGGCACCTAGCCTGTGGAATTCTCTACCTCGTTGGTTAAGAGAATGTCTGACTGTCGATCGATTCAAAATTGAGTTGAAAACATATTTGCTTAACTCTAGCCTTCTGAGACAAATTTTTATTTATTGATTTAGTGTAAATTGTTTGTCGTATATTGTATTTTAACTGTGCTGCTCGTTGGATTTGGAAAGGGCGCTATTTAAGTAAATATTTGATTAGATTAAATTTGCTAAAAGGAACCCCACCACTTTCTTTCATTATGGCTTCCACTTTGTTTAATTCTTTATTTATAAACTGCAGAGGATGGTACATGTATCAGGCAATCATCAGTGCAAACAGGACAACTAAACCCTGTCTCATCCTTTCCACCGTGTTTGTGAAGGGGTACAATGTCTGCTGTGCTGTTCTTCAGGCCATCAGTACTTCTCCAGTGTCTAAGCAGCAGATGAAGAGGTCCTCGAGGGTCTCAATCAGCACCTCTACCATCTGTGGCCCTCAAGATTTATTTACTTTCTGAGCTTGAAACCCCTTTAACACCCTGTCCCTGGCAATTGGTTCCATACATGGTTCTTCCCCCCTTCCCCTTCTGGTCTGGTCTAGCGCTAACTTTACCCACGGCTAATGGCCCCTCCTGTTTCTTTATAAATATGGAACAGAAGTCATCATTTAATATCTCTGTGTAACCCCTAGATGGCGCTATCCCAGGGGCTACTACCCCTGCCTGATTTGCCACTAACAGGTTGAGGGGCCTGGATCCAATGGCGGGTGCCTCCACCCAGAGGTCAGGGTTTGCAATAGTTAAACTAACTTGGTCACAGCCCTCTGGGACACTGCAACCCCCTTTCTTCCCACTAGTGGCCCACACAATATATCAGAATTACCTTCACAGTATACACTTACCCCAGGTCTGGTTCGGCACTGGGACCTCCTGTGAAATGAGATACAGTGCAACAATCACAGTACAGTACTTTAACATAGACAAATACCTCAGGCAGTATAACTTTGCTGAAACAAGCAGCTCTGATTTATTTAGGGGATATAACAAGGACAGGGGAAATCAGGTTAATTAGCTTATCACTCTAATAATCTCATTTATGGCTCTGTGTACAGGCCTATCCTTATCAGTTACTGTCCCTGGGTACCCAAGCCCTAGTGGCTAGTCCAAACTGTGGCAGCTGGTAGGGGCCCTTTCACACAGAGAAAAGGAGAATTAAACAGTCAGCAGTACAGTAATTCCATTTGGATTTAATGTGGCAATTCAACAGGGAGCGACCCTGAATTAGTACTCACGACCTCCAAATAAGATAGGGTCCTTCAATGTCAGCAGGGCTCACTTGAGGTACACAAACCTCTTCACACATCCATATAAAAGAAAGCACTATACCAGGCAGGCTGCATCTGTATCCCGATCGCAATTACTGCACAATACCGGAGAACACACAGCAGATTCATTCTCTGACAGACCGATAGCAATTTTCAGCAATTTCTCCAGTCTTCTACAGGGTGAGCCTGGTTTCTACTCTTCAGAGATCCTTTGATTCTTTTCACAGGACGGATCAGTCCTAACAAGCTGCAGACCGGAACTCTGGGCCTTATACACGTTTTTGACTAAAACTGCACACTGAAAAGCACAGGGCTCCTTCCTTCTTCACTGCCAAAGCTCAACTGAAACTCCAACCGACAAAACCGGGCACTTCCTTTGAGTTCCTCCCAGTTCTTGACTGGATTGGCTGTCACTCACAATAGACTGCTGCTGTTGGTCCAAAAGGCACTGAAGTCTAAACTACATCTCCCAGAGTCACTGCCCATACAATCCTCTTGTGGCTGGCTCAGATTATGAGTTCAAGTTCTGATTCGTCCAAGGCACCATTTTAGAGCTAGCTTCCCACATTGATTGGTCCAGTTCAGCAGTTCAAAACCAGAATGGGGAACTAGGCAGACACTGTTCTGACTGCAAAAGAAAGCAGGTTAGACAAACTGTAATTTCATTATTACTGTAAATGATTTCTGGCAAACAGTTACATCTTTCAGATAGGTTCCCTTTGCACTCCTAGTGACTGCAAAAATGGAGTGAATTGGCAGCAGCTTGAGTGGTACTCAATCAAAGAAACACACAGTCCCCCCATATAAACTAATTATGTCTGCAAGCAGACAGCTCTTAAAGAGACAGTACCAGAGGTTCTAAAAACACTCACTGATAAATGGCTTAAACGCCAAACACCATTCAGGCTTGGAGCATTCAAGCAAGCTCCTGGAAGTCTTTTGGGAACCCCCATTTGCAGGGGGTAAACCCTTCCTGGTTTGGGAAAGCTTGACGTCCGCGTCAAGCAAGTACCCCCATAAGCTTTAACTGCAACCATATACATTTGCATTAGGCTCACACATGTAATCATCAGTCAATATATCATTTTACCAAGAACACATTTCTGAAACATTGCAGTACGTCACTCTTTACACAGTATTACACACACATTGTACCATAACTCAAGTTATTACCTCTTGTACATGAAACCTGAAGAGAGGGGGCCCTTCCCTATCAGTTACCTTGGGGCTGGACGGGACAAGGGCACCATACTTAGAGGGCAACACAAGTAACTTGGAGTTAGCACTGACTCAGTTTGGGCAATGAGCTCTGGGACACATACACTCCTTTATGGACAACATTGAGAGGCAAATCCACAGGCCTCCCAAGGGAATCATAACTGAGGTGCACCACAGGCTTTACAGCTCGACCAGTCTTTCTAGGGGAACTGTTACAGTCTCTGCACTCTGAGCCTCATTTTCAGCATTGTCCTCACTTGTCAGGGAGTCTCCATGGGGGTAGAGAGGCTAGAACTTGAGGCACTTTCAGCTCCAGGAGTTACAGTTTCTGAGTCCACAACATTTGGCTCGCATGGAGAGCTTTGGACACTGGCAGTGGACTGTCAGGGCACTCAAAATACTCTTCTTGTTCTGGTGTATCACCAGTCTGCCCCAATCTATCATTTTCCTCCCTGAAAACTCAAACAGTTCAACCATGCACAATGATTCCATTTCATCTGATCTGATGCTTTGCACTTCACTTTCTGGGAGCATTGGCTCCAGGGATGAAGCTGGGCTTAGACAGTCCAGAAGGCCCAGCTTTGTCTCTAGTATTGACTAGGGATTGCCTCAAAACAATTGACTCAGTTCAGTAAGAAGGATAGTATTCAAAGTCACTCTCACTTTCTTCCGATATGGACTGACAGTCATGCTCAACTGGGGCTTGTGGAGGGAACACTTTAACTTTGCTTCTGTAGGTGCAGACTTTCTTGATCTTTCTTAGCAGCAGCTCTAGTCACTGGTCCAGAGGGGCATCTTCTAGGGCTCAGACTCAATTAAGATTTGTCCAATGGGCAGTAAATGATTTCTATGCATTGTTTTACATCTTTTGAATTATTCTCAGGCCTTACTTTGTACACTGGCAGATCATCTAGTTTGCCCACTACAATGTGAGGGAGATGGTGCCATCTGTCAGCAATCTTGTGCTTGCCATGCAGTCCCAGATTTTCTTAGCAATACCCGATCTCCTCCTGGAGTTCCTGTGCTTTCACCTTTTATCATACCTTTCTTTGTTGGCCAGATTTCTTTGGCAGCCATGGTTTGAGCCAGTTAGGTACGCATGAGTTAGCTGGGCCTTTAACTTTTGCACATACTGTAAATAGTTGTCAGCTTGAACCCCATCAGGAGAGACCCCAAACACACATCTACTGGTAGTCGAGCTTCTCTTCCAAACATCAGGCGGTAGGGGGAGAATCCAGTGGCATCACTTTTGGTGCAGTTATAAGCATGTACCAGGGTGCTAATTTGTTGGCTCCATCTAGGCTTGTCCTTTGGGTGCAGGGTGCCTAGCATATCTAGCAAAGTGCGGTTGAAACGTTCAGGCTGTGGGTCCCCTGGGGTGGTAAGGAGTGGTTCTGGACTTCGCACCCCACAGAGAAAGCATCTCTTGATCAGACGACTCTCAAAGTCTCTCCTTGATCAGAATGGATTTTTGTGGAGCCCCATAGTGAACAAAAGTTTTCTACAAGTACTTTGGCCACAGTGGATGCTTTCTGGTCTTTGGTGGGGAAAGCTTGGGCATATCTCGTGAAATGGTCAGTGACCACCAGCACATTACTGATATTTCTTTGATCTGACTCCAAACTCAGAAAATCAATACAGACCAGCTCCATGGGTGACTGGTGGTGATGTTAACAAGGGGCAGCCCTCTGGGGCAAAGCTTTCCTCTGTAGCTTAGCGACAAGTTCGAATGTGTTGCTCCACATCAGCCCCCATCTTAGGCCAATAGAATCTGGATCTCACCAAGTCAAGTGTTCTGTCTATACCAAGGTGCCCCATGTGGTTGTGCAAGGACCTCAATACTGAGTCTCGAAAGGCAGTGGGCAGCACTAGTTGTTGTTTGTCTACTTGTCCCCCTCTGTCTACTGTTTCTCTGTATAACAGTTTATTGATCAGTTTCAAATTAGGACCTTCTTTGTATAACAGTGCAGTTCTCAAATCAGTGGAGCGTAATTTGGACATCTTTTTCCTGCATAGAGGGCTTCTAAAGCTGCTTTGATCATGGGATCGCGGATTGAGCCGCCGAATACTGTCATTGTCCAGCTGAGGCAGTGCACCAATGTCTATTGCAGAAAAGTGGCAATAAGCAGCAGGTATGCAATTCTCAGAGGCTCCCAAGCAATCCACCATGCAGTCCACTGCGTCCGTGGACATTTGTTCCTCCCTGTCAAACTTCGCAGAGTGCCCGAATGTCAGGTTCTGCTAATCGGACCCAATCATTCTGGGGAACAGGCTCCGGAGAGAGCATCAGCATCTATGTGGTTCAGACCTGCTCGGTATTCAAGAGCATAGTCATATGTAGATAATGCAGAAAGCCACCTATGGCCAGTGGCATCCAACTTAGCTGAGGTCTGCACATAGGTCAAAGGATTATTGTCAGTTTTTACTAGTATTTTAGCCCCATACAAGTACTCATGGAATTGGTCAACAATAGCCCACTTCAAAGCTAGGAACTCTAACTTATGTACAGGATAGTTCTTTTCGGATGGGGTCAGGGTTTACTGGCAAAGGCCACTGGTCTCAGGCCATTCTCGTGTTTTGGTACAACACAGCCCCAACCCTTGCAAGCTAGCATCAGTGTGCAGGACGTAAGGTTTTCTTGGATCGGATAGGCCAGCACTGGAGCATGGGTAAGTTGATATATGATCTCATGAAAAGCAGTCTCACAATCAGGAGTCCAGCGGGCCCCAAATACTTACTCGGATGAAAATACACTCTTTCAGTCTTGAGGGGCGCTGACTTTTGGTATTTTTGTGGGTTGGGGATACCCTTGAGTAAGGTTAAGTAAAGGGCGGATCACTCTTGAATAGTCCTTGATGAAGCGCCGATAATAACCACAGAATCCAGGAATCTTTGCAGTTCTTTTAGATTTTTGGCTGTGGCCAGGTGGTCAAGGCCTCAACTTTACTTGGTCGGTCTCTATTCCTCGTGGATACTATGTGTCCCATATACTTTACTGATGTTTGAAAGAATTGACACTTATCAATGGACAGTTTAAGGCCAAAGTCCTCCAGTCGGTCCAATACCTTAAATAATCTGCTCTCATGTTCCTCCAGTGAGCTGCCAAACACAATAACATCATCTAGGTATACCAGGCACTCTAGTAAGTTCATGTCCCCCACTGCACGCTCCATCAATCGTTGAAAAGTGGCTGGGGCACCTGAAATCCCTTGAGGCATCCTCCTGAATTCATAGAAGCCAAGCGGACAGATAAAGGCCGTCTTCTCACGGTCCTCTGGGGCCATCGGGATCTGGTAGTACCCACTGCGGAGATCCAGCACAGAGAACCACTTGCTCCCGTTTAGGCAGTCCAAAGCATCCTGAATGCGGGGCATTGTGTACTGATCAGGGATAGTCCGCCGGTTTAAGGTGCGATAATCCACACACATCCTTACTGTTCCATTCTTTTTCCTCACTACCACAATGGGGAAGCATAAGGGCTTCTGGATTCTTGTATTACACCAGCAGCTAACATCTCTTGCAGATGCTGTCTCCATCATCTATGTCAGCTGGTGCCAGGCGTGCCGAGACCTCACTAAATGGTCTTTCGTCATGCAGCCGGATATTGTGCTCAGCTCCTTGCACGCATCCTACATCCCATTCCTTTAAAGAAAACACCTGGTCTCTCTGGGCAAGCTTCTCACTGATCCTCACTTTCCATTCAGCTGGCAGCGGGAGTCGCGAATCAAACAAGTCAGGCGTTACTCTGTCATTCTTCCTTGAACTCTTGCTGCTGGGTAGCACTGCAGTGTCTGCACAATGCACATTAGCCAGATGCAACCTCTGTTTACTCGAATGTCTCTTTCAGACACATTATGAACTTGGACCATTACCCTTCTGACATAAGCATGGGCTCTAGCGGGCAAAATACTAGGCTTGACCAGCAGTCCCTCTGCAATTTTCCATCGCCTGGTGCATCCAACATTAATATTTTATTCTTAACATCCTTTCTGATACGGACCTCTCCCTGTAAGGTACACTGGGCATTTGGCGCCAGGATCAGAGACTCAGGATCCTTCTTCCATACAATTCCGACCGGTTCCTCTGGTTCTGTTTTTCAGCATCTCTCTGTGCCTCATAGGCCTTCTTAATTAAAGCGAACTCTTAAAGCTCTACTAGTCTTTGACCCTGTTTTTCATAACACAACTGTGCCAGCCTTCCAACATATGAGCATTTGTTCCAATCAACAAAGGGACACCATCATACAGTCCAGTGGGGGACACACTAAGGCTAGGGTCTCTACTTGTTCGACCACTCCAGCACGGAGGTGGGGAAAGACAACCAAATTCGGATGTACCGGAATAGGGGTAGGCCTTCTCACTTAGCAACCCCATACATGCAGTCCTTCTAATGGTTGTAAGGGTACGTCCTGACAAATGCTTCTGATACCAATCCTGGAACATAATTGTCACTTGGGAGCCACTGTCTAATACAGCTCTTGTAGACACTCCATTCACCTTTACAGTGGTCTCCATGGAGGGACCCACTATTCTGGACCAGTCTGAGAGGCGGTAGTGGGGTCTGGGCAACTGACCTGCCACAAAGGGCGTGAATTAGCATTTTGGTGCCCTCACTGGGATCATGTCGTGCACCTCTTAACCACTGATTTCTTCTCCAAGCTCTCCTTGTAGCCTATATGCAACTTTGTCAGTGTCTTTTGGGACTGGCATTCCCTTTTCATGTGCCCATCTTTCCCACAATTATAGCAAACATACTTTCTGGAGTTTGAGCTGGCGAGGCGCCACACTGGGAGCCAGGGCGGGGTATTATAACTGGAAACCTGGGTGCCATCTCTGTCTGCGGCGTGATAAGCATTTGGAGACATCTCGTCAGTTTCTCCACTTCCATGGTCAAGGAATTGAGTTTGGAGCTGTTATCAGCAGGAGATACATGGGTGGTACCCCCACCCCATAGCAGATGCAGTCGGATATAGGTCAGGGCCCGTACTTGCAGGCGTGGCTTCATAAAGGGACTGTTTTGAATTCGGATCTCTCTCAACAGTTCGCCCCATTGTGGCATATCTTTTCCTTGTCAGAGCACTCATTGACTGTCAACCTCTGCCCTGAACTTCACTTGATGGGTCACCCTCAGTCACTCGGTCGATAGCCACAGCTGTTGGTGCAGATACTCCTCCAGGTCGCCTTTCTCAACTCCTCGAATTTCTCTCATTAACTCATCATAGGAGGGTGGGGATTCCAGTCGATTTGCCAGGCGTAATTGGAAGCAACAGCAGTTCTGAGAAGGGGCAGACTTAAGGATTCTGTCCAGTCTGGTTCGGTCCAGTTCAATCGCTGGCAAACTACCCTTTCTGAGGCATTCTTGCAACAATTTTTCCAGCCGAGACATACACAGACAACAACTCCCTTGGTACTGTTGTGCATTTCTTACTCTCCACCATAGGTCCTCATCAGAATCTGGGCTCCCATACACATTCTCCAAGGCCTCAAGATAGGCCTGTGCAGTCGCTTCAGGGTTACTGGCCCGTTTAGCACGGATGGTAGCCAGGGCAGGACCTCGGAGGCTCTCACTAACCCTCTTTCGCTTTTCGCCTTCCGAGCATTGCCATTCTAGCACTTGGGGGGCAACATAGTCTATCCAGGTCTCCCAGTCATCCTCCCCTTGGGGGGTGGGGAGGGTGCCAGAGAAGATCCTCAACCTTCGGTAAGAGTCGTGACTAATGGCAGGTGCAGAAATAGGAGTCTGCATTGGTTCAGCCACCATTACGGGCACTGGAGCAGGAGAGGGTGTTGGGGGAGGAACACCCCCAGGTGGCAAGAATAGTTTCTTCAAGTCCTCCACAGTTTTCCCCTCTCCCAGCAACCATTCAGCAAATTTCTCCTCAAAAGTTTCAGATAGTGGTGGGGGCTGATTCCCCCCCGGGTCTTTACTGTCCTTAGTTATCACTCTCCAAGCAGTGAGGGCTCCCTCTGGGGTAATGGTCTGTGGCACTTTGGAGCTATCTATGGGATCCTTAAACTCTACTAGGCCAGGAAAGTGTGGGTGAGCAGATTAGCATGCCGACCCACCACCACAGGGTTTTGTAAACCTTCCACCTTGGAAAGTACTCCTGCACAGTGTCCGTGATTGATACCCAGGGGATGTCCAGGATAAGCATAGCATTTTGGGGTCGATCTCCTCCCAGTACACCACTCCACCAGCCGGTGCACAGCCACTTCTGTCGGGTACCCATTTTTTCTTAACAGTGGTTCAGAATATGGCCACTAGAGGACACACAATCCCAGCGGTGAGCCTCCAAGATGTAACCCCTAGATGGCGCTATCCCAGGGGCTACTACCCCTGCCTGATTTGCCACTAACAGGTTGAGGGGCTGGATCCAATGGCGGGTGCCTCACCCAGAGGTCAGGGTTTGCAATAGTTAAACTAACTTGGTCACAGCCCTCTGGGACACTGCAACCCCTTTCTTCCCACTAGTGGCCCACACAATATATCAGAATTACCTTCACAGTATACACTTACCCCCAGGTCTGGTTCCGCACTGGGACCTCCTGTGAAATGAGATACAGTGCAACAATCACAGTACAGTACTTTAACATAGACAAATACCTCAGGCAGTATAACTTTGCTGGAAACAAGCAGCTCTGATTTATTTAGGGGATATAACAAGGACAGGGGAAATCAGGTTAATTAGCTTATCACTCTAATAATCTACCTGTGAGCTCTGTGCACAGGCCTATCCCTATCAGTTACTGTCCCTGGGTACCCAAGCCCTAGTGGCTAGTCCAAACCGTGGCAGCTGGTAGGGCCCTTTCACACAGAGAAAGGAGAATTAAACAGTCAGCAGTACAGTAATTCCATTTGGATTTAATGTGGCAATTCAACAGGGAGCGACCCTGAATTAGTACTCACGACCTCCAAATAAGATAGGGTCCTTCAATGTCAGCAGGGCTCACTTGAGGTACACAAACCTCTTCACACATCCATATAAAAGAAAGCACTATACCAGGCAGGCTGCATCTGTATCCCGATCGCAATTACTGCACAATACCCGGGAGAACACACAGCAGATTCAGTTCCTGACAGACCGAGTGCAATTTTCAGCAATTTCTCCAGTCTTCTACAGGGTGAGCCTGGTTTCTACTCTTCAGAGATCCTTTGATTCTTTTCACAGGACGGATTCAGTCCTAACAAGCTGCAGACCGAACTCTGGGCCTTACACGCTTTTTGACTAAAACTGCACACTGAAAAAGCACAGGCTCCTTCCTTCTTCACTGCCAAAGCTCAACTGAAACTCCAACCGACAAAACCGGGCACTTCCTTTGAGTTCCTCCCAGTTCTTGACTGGATTGGCTGTCACTCACAATAGACTGCTGCTGTTGGTCCAAAAAGGCACTGAAGTCTAAACTACATCTCCCAGAGTCACTGCCCATACAATCCTCTTGTGGCTGGCTCAGATTATGAGTCCAAGTTCTGATCTGGCCAAGGCACCATTTTAGAGCTAGCTTACTCCACACTGATTGGTCCAGTTCAGCAGTTCAAAACCAGAATGGGGAACTAGGCAGACACTGTTCTGACTGCAAAGAAAGCAGGTTAGACAAACTGTAATTTCATTATTACTGTAAATGATTTCTGGCAAACAGTTACATCTTTCAGATAGGTTCCTTTGCACTCTAGTGACTGCAAAATGGAGTGAATTGCAGCAGCTTGAGTGGTACTCAATCAAAGAAACACACAGTCCCCCCATATAAACTAATTATGTCTGCAAGCAGACAGCTCTTAAAGAGACAGTACCAGAGGTTCTAAAAACACTCACTGATAAATGGCTTAAACGCCAAACACCATTCAGGCTTGGAGCATTCAAGCAAGCTCCTGGAAGTCTTTTGGGAACCCCCATTTGCAGGGGGGTTACATCTGCCTTGCCATTTTTATCCTCCTCTCACCCTTCGCCAGGTTTCAGCTTGACAATGCCTTCTCACATCCTTCTTTTTTCCCTGATGTAGGGGAAGAAGGCTTTATCCCCTTCCTTTAACTTCTTCCACTATCCATAGCTCCACTTTGGCCTTCCTCACCACCATGTTGGCTTCATTCTGATTTACATGTAACCCCAATGTCCGCCTGGGTTATCAGAGTGTTACTAGAGTGTTAGAAGTATAGTCAGATGCTTAGATAGATTAGTTACATGGATGGTTATGGTTAGACGTTAGAAGTAAGTCAAAGTGTTTTGAATGGTACTAGAATCCCATGTAGTGTAATGGGTTTTGTAGTTAGTCACTCTGGACAGCAAATGGCTACATTTCATGTCTTTCCTGAAACTGCTGTCAGTCATTTGAATAGAGATTCCAAGTGGGAGGGGCCTCGCAGCATCGTAAGCCACACTGGAATGTTGCAGTGGGTGTCAGCTGCTCACGCAGAGCTTTGAGTCAGTCTGACTGAGGAGAGCCCCAGGAGAGGTATCAACCTTCTCCTGTCCTGTTTCAGTCCCTAGTTTGGTCTCGCAGTAGCTGAGCATTGATTCATGGCGGTGGTCTTCTCCTGTGGCGCACCCCAGTGTGGGGCGAAGGACTTCTTTTTTTTTGTAATTTAATGTTTATTGAACCTTTTTGAGCACAATACAGTGTATTCTGATCCAAGTGGTACAGGGAATCTCTTACAGCCTTTTAAAGCCATACAGCATCAACCAAAGATCATTTACAAACCAATCAATAAATGAAGTCTTGTGCCCTAGTTAACCTTACCGATCCTTCCCAGCAAGCCATATGATCCAAAATCAGGATCTCATGCAGATCTCGGTGGACTGACACTTGAGGCTCAGGTGTCGTCTGTCATCCTGAGTGGTTTTTACCACTTAAGGAATGTCACCCGGATTAGAGCCCTGATTCTGCCTGGTGACCTGCCCTCACTGGTGCATGCCTTTGTGATGTCTAGGCTCTACTACTGTAACACTCTGTACTTTGGGGGTCAGTGGGGGGGATCCTCCATTGCCTGCAGCTGGTGCAGAACACAGCAGCCAGGCTACTGACGGGCCTTCCGAGGTCTTGCCATGTGACCCCAGTCCTGCGTGACCTGCACTGGCTGCCGGTGAGGTTAGAGAATCACCTTCATGGTGGGCTTGCTCACCTATAAAGCCCTATACAGGTTGGGCCCTTTCTATCTGCGTGACCTCTCGACCCCTGTCTGCCCAGTGCACTCACTCCACTCCTCCATCGAGGGCCTTCTGGTGGTTCCGAGGGCCTGGTTGAAAACCTTGGGAGATCATGCATTAGAGGTGACTGCACCAGCCCTCTGAAACTCGCTCCCAAGATCTCTAAGGGAGGCTCCATCGGTGGAAGTTTTTAAGTGGGGTTTGAAGGCTCGTCTATTTAGAGATATTTTTGGAAGTCACTTATAATTTGTTCATTACTGAAGCACTGCTATTTTATTGAGATGTTTTTATGGAGTTATAGAGTTTTACTGATGGTTGATATTTGTTTGCTGTATTTGATTAGGAAGCACGTAGGGACGGCGACACCCCCACAGCGACCCCACTAAGGAGTGGTACAGAATGCCGACAGCCGCCACAGCGAGGTATGAGCCTGAACGACACGCCCCTGGAGCATCAGCAGGTGCACCTGCAGAGATGAAAAGCACCATCCGACTCCACAGACAACAGCTCAGCGAACCCGGGGAGAATGGAGACAGGCTACGTCGAGAGCGCGAAGGGTAACAAACTGCTGGTAGTGGGGGGGCTACACGTATCAGCATGAGAGGAGCTGTGGAGAAAGAACATATTGGAAGTGCTGTGACTATGCAGCAACCTGGTGCAAAAGTCAGGCAGTCACCATCACAGAGGGTGACATCACCGTATCGGGCACCCACAATCATGTCCCGGATTCAGCCTCAGTGGGTGCCTGACGGGTATGTGCAGCCGTCAAGAGGAGGGCCAGGGACACCAATGAGACATCCCAACAGAGCGTCATCGCCTGCTGCTCAGGGGTCAACGAAGCAGTGGGGGGAAGCCTACCGCCTGTATCCCTCCTGAAACGAGCCACCCAATGCATGCAGCGCAGTGCCCATCGGGCACCGGTGGACCCCCAGACATTGGTGGAGCTAGTGATACCGGAGCAGTTCTGCACAACAGATGAGGGGGCCTTCCTGTTATATGATTTGGAGGGTACCGGTGACCGTAGGTTCCTACTGTACAGCATCGCAGCCAACATGGAGTACCTGGCCCACTGCCACACCTGGTTCGGTGATGACACCTTCAAGTGCTGTCCACGTCTCTTTCAGCAGCTCTACACCCTGCATGGGGTCAATGGCACCACGGTCCTACCCGCCGTGTATGTGCTGATGACCAGGAAGACCGTGGCTGCCTACACCGAGGTATTCACGAAGGTGGCAGAGCTCTGTCCAGTGGGCGGTCCACAGCATATGCTCATTGATTACGAGATGTCCACCTATAGGGCACTACAGGTGGTATTCCCACTGATGGAGGTGCATGGCTTCTTCTTCCACCTCTGCCAGTGTGTGTGGCGGCACATCCAGCAGATGGCAGAGCTGGTCCGCCTGTACAGGGATGATGACGTCTGTGCCATGCACCTCTGGATGCTGTCTGCACTAGCCTTTGTGCCCCCCCGCTGATGTCGTGGCCACCTACGAGGAGCTCCACGGATGGCCCTACTTCACAGAACATGAGGAGCTCCTGGCACCAGTCCTCGACTATTTCGAGGACACATGGCTGGGGTGCCCTATCCGCAGTGGCCACCGGCACAAACCACTGTTCCCAATACCAGTGTGGAACTGTCATGCCTCTGTGTCTGAGGGGATGCCCTGCATGAATAATGCAATCGAGGGCTGGCACAGAGCCTTCAGTGCCCTGCTGGGTGCTGCGCACCCCACCCTATGGTGGTTCCTGGAGGTCCTGCGGGGGGAGCAGCGGGTGACTGAGGTTAAGAGGCAACAGGCGGTGTCTGGCCAGCCTATGGGGTGGTCCTGTAGGCATTGGCGCGAATGCGCCAGCCGGGTCACCGACCTCGTCGCCCAGTACGGCACCCATAGCCGTAGGGACTAACTGATGGGGCCTGCGCTCAACATTAGCCTCCAGATCTGACCACTGGGGCAGGGGTTCGGGGCCACTGGCACCAACCACCTGTGTACCACCACCCAGCCGTCGCCTACCCCACCATCAGCGCCAGCCCATGTCACCCCATCCCAGCCTGAGGCGGGGTCCATGGCATCGCCACTGCTGTGCGTCAGCAGGGGTCCTGTATCTGTGCCCTGTGGCATCCCTGCCAACCGTCTGTATTGCTGTGCCACCCTGCTTGCAGTCATCTCCCTGTCAGTGTTCGATCATTCCATGGGCGGTGCTGTGAGTTCCCCTGCCTTGCTTTGCACTTGTCAGCCCTGTGTCCTCGCCCTATGGAACTCCGTGCTGCTGTCCACCTGCCTCCATCACTGTCAGCGTGTGCACCGTTGGGCACCATGCGTTGGGTGGGGGAGTCACTCGTCTTGCTGTGGCGCTCCTGCTGGTGGCGGTCTGTGGTGCACCGTATCATGGCTCGTCATGTTGGTTGCTGTTGGGGTGGCACCGTCGGGTGTTGTGTCATTGACCCGTCTGTCGCTGTCTGCTGCGTTGGGCCACTTTATTGCATTTCCACGGTGTCACTGTGGGGTATGTTGTTCGGGTGGTTGGTGCTGCTCTGTGGTGCTTCCATTTGATTATTGTATATTTCTGTCACTGCATCTCTACTTTTGTAAAGTGCCCAGAGACTCTGGGATTTGGTGCTTAAGAAATAAATACTTACTTACTTACTTTACTTATAAGTAACATCCTGATAGGCTCTCCCCGCACTCCCCTCCAGTGACACCTATATCCTACGGTGTGATACCATTACTGTGTGACATGACCCACATCACCCATTTAGTCCACACATCATTAAAGGCCTCTGCCCACTGAGTCATAGCTGCTGTATGGTTTTCCATCATATACAGTTCTTGGACTACAGTTTCCCATTCCTGTATTGTTTGGGTCAGTTTGAAAACATTATCTAGTAACTGCTTTCTTTGCAGCTGTTAGCCAAAGGCCAAGCAGATTCTACAAGAGCTGATCTTTGAGTGTGGCTGCAATAACTGTAAAAGTGCTAGCTGGGGTCTGCGGGGTCCCAAGGTGGGTATGAGCTTGTGTGATGCCTGCTCTATTATGTGCCAATGTGACTTTATTTTAGCTCAGTCCCACAACATGTGTACATGTGTTGCAGGCGAAGCCCACAATGACCCCAGCGATCTGTCTGTCCTAGGCTGTCAGATTTGCCTGTTATGTGTGGGGTGCAGAAAAATGTGATAACCAAGGGCCAGCCTACCAATGCAGCGATAGAGCAATGGCTTGCGCTGCCTACAACCCGGGTTTGGGAATGAGCCGGGGGGTTGGAGGGCCAGCTGGTGAGGGGAAGGGGGAGTGTCCCAAGGACTGCTCTTTTCCTCCAGGGGGGAGAGGGTGGGTCAACTGCTGGCGTTCTTCAGATCCCTGGTGAAAGTCAAAGGTCCAACAGCCAGCGCTTGTGAGATTGGGAGGTGGGGAAGACGTTCGCATAAACACTGCTAATGTTATTGCATACCATTCCTCCAGGGGACAGAAGAAGGTAAAATACTGATTGCACAGTATGCCGCCTGCATCACTCTGCAGGTCTCACACCATCGTTCTGTAGCACTCCTCCCCTAGACATCGAGGTAAAGGTCTGATGGAGAGGACCCTGAAGGGAAGGCCCCGCCCTGGGGGGTGAGCCAGAGAAGAACATCAGGGAGGTAAGTGATGGGGCTGGGAGTAGAGTTCGGGTCGACGTGGGTCGGTCGGGTGGGAAGGTAAAGCATGCTAAACAATAACAAAAAAAACCTGATAACTGTTTTCTGACCGAACTCTCCCCAGATATATGAATGTGTTATTTTACGTTGCCTTGCTGCCCACTCTTTGTCTGAGATCTCTGTATGTAGTTCCTCCTCCCACCATTTGCACATCCCTCTAGTATCCATTGTTGGATAATTTCGGAGGGCTTTATATGTCAAAGAGATAATGTGTCTCAGGGCACTACCCTCTATTGCCAGCATCACCAGGTCTACCAGTGAGTGTGAAGTACCTCTGTCTCACTGCAGTCCTAACCAGGAATGCACAGTGGCAGACCTGTAAATATCAAAAATGATCAGAGTTTCTCAGGCCATATCTTTCCTTTAGCTGTTGAAAGAACACAAATGTCATTCCCACAGAGAACTGATAGATATGTGTTAGGACTAGTTGCTGCCACTTTTGAAAAGTGTGAACTATTGCTGCTGGGGCAAACTGCGGATCTCATGCTAATATTGCCAGAATCCGCCTATCCTTTTTTTATAGGGAGGGACCTCATCATAAGGCCCCGGGCTTCCATGATATGCTGGGTGAAAGAGGCGGAACTATTGGTATACCTACGTCTTCTCTCTGGGAACAGCATCTCTGCCCCCATGGGCGGGGGGGTCATGTAATAACACATCTTTCCTATGCAGGATACAGGTATTATCCAGTCAACGAAAGGCATGAAATAAACGATGGAATGAGTTGGACGTGCCCCCCTCCCCATGGCTTTGGTTAGCTGCACTTTCTTATATGCCACCTTGGGTCCTCTTCTAGCCCATAGAAACTGAAAAATCAGCTTGTCTCATCTGTGAAAGTCCTCTGGGGGCAAGGAAGTTGGCAGGGTCTGGAAAAAAGTAAAGAAAACAGGGAAGAAAGTTCATTTTAAAGTGTCAGTGGCTCAGCAGGTAGCACACTCGCCTCTGAAGCTGGGAGATCAGTAGGCTGTGGGTTCTAGCCCCACACCAGGCACTTGGGTTAATATCCCAATACTGACACTGCAGCTTAGCATGAGGGGGGTGCTGCACTCCTGAGATGCCGTCTTTTGGATGTGACGTTAAACCGAGGTCCCATCTGCCTGTTCTGGTGGTAGTTCAGGTGGGTGTTAACGATCCCATGGTGCTTCTCGAAAAGAGCAGGGGAATTTCCCCGGTGCAACGGCCAAATTTCCCTCATGCACTAAAAATACCACCAACAGCTTAATCTGGTTCAAGGTCAGTTGGCATTCATCTGTATCCCTCTCCCCCGGGTCGTGCCTGAAAATAGGCAGGATTTGTCTAGTGCACTTACCGGTCAACAAAAACTAAATAAATAATAAATACTTTTTATGGCTTCTACCCTATGAATTAGAGGGAGTGGTTGAGGATGCCAGCATTGCAAATCCTCTCAAACCTGTAATTTTAATGGATTATAATTAACCTTATACCGCTGTGTCAACTTCTTTGGTATGGAGACACCTAGATATATAAGAGTTGGCCTATTCCATCTAAAAGGATAATGTGTAATGATTTCCGGCCTATCCCAAATACAGAATCTTAGTCTTCTCGTTATCATGTCTATAACCCACCAGGGTCTCCATTTCTTGGAGATTTTCAGACAATGCTGGCAAAGAAGTCACAGGAGACGTTCAATAAACTAACAAAGTATCGGCATAAAATGCCACCTTATGCTCAACTTCTCCCGCTATAATACCTTTGGTATTGGGGTTGCTGCGAATTAACTGAACCAGTGGTTCTCTGTATAGGGAGAACAGCAGTGGAGATAATGGGCAGTTATTTTTAAAGCGTTCCGAGAAGGTGCTGTTTGCCCTAACTACTGCTTGAGGGTTGTATAAAAGGTGAGGGCCACCTTCTGGAATGCCTCCAGCACTGGAAAGCTTGTAGGGTATGCTGCAAAAACTGACAGGAAACCCTATCGAAAGCTTTCTGGGTGTCCATGCTCAATATAAGGGTTGGAATGTTTAGTTTTGCCAAATGTGTCAGTAAATATAGTACTCATTTGATAATGTCTGTCATTTGGTATGAGGCAACAAATCCAGATTGATCGTTATCTATCAGCATGGGGAGCAGGCAGTCTCGTCTGTGTGCAGGAATAATTGAACACAGTTTATAGCCCTGATTAAGGACAGATATAGGTTGATAGGACTCACAGTGTACTGGATCTTTATGGGGTATCAAACTAGCGGAGATACTTGCACATTGCCAACTGGTTGGAGGAAGTATGTCTCCTCCCATCACCTCCTGAAAAGCCAATTACACAAGTAGTATTAAACACATTTGGAATGCTTTATAAAACTCAGATGGGTACCCATCTGGTCCCAGGCTCTTGTTAGTTTTAGTGTAACCCCCCTGAAAATGGGGGTTCCCAAAACACTTCCAGGAGCTTGCTTGAATGCTCCAAGCCTGAATGGTGTTTGGCGTTTAAGCCGTTTATCAGTGAGTGTTTTTAGAGCCTCTGGTACTGTCTCTTTAAGAGCTGTCTGCTTGCAGACATAATTAGTTTGTATGGGGGGACTGTGTGCTTCTCTGCTTGAGTACCACTCGAGCTGCTGCCAATTCACTCCATTTTTGCAGTCACTAGAGTGCAAAGGGAACCTATCTGAAAGATGTAACTGTTTGCCAGAAATCATTTAGAGTAATAATGAAAATACAGTTTGTCTAACCTGCTTTCTTTGCAGTCAGAACTGTGTTTGCCTAGTTCCTATTCTAGTTTTGAACTGCTGAACTGGACCAATCAGTGTGGGTTAAGGTAGCTCTAAAATGGTGCCTTGGATGAATCAGAACTTGACTGTAATCTGAGCCAGCCACAAGAGGATTGTATGGGCAGTGACTCTGGGAGATGTAGTTTGGACTTGGCCTTTTGGACCAACAGGGGCAGTCTATTATGAGTGACAGCCAATCCAGCCAAGAACTGGGAGGAACTCAAAGGAAGTGCCTGGTTTTGTCTGCTGGAGTTTCAGTTGAGCTCTGGCAGTGAAGGGGAAGGAGCCCTGTGCTTTTCAGTGTGCAGTTTTAGTTGGGAAACGTGTGTAAGGCCCAGTTCGGTCTGCAGCTTTTGTAACTGCTTGTTAGGACTGAACTCCTGTGAAGAGAATCAAAGGATATCTGAAGAGTAGAAACCAGGCTCACCCTGTAGAAGACTGGAGAAATTGCTGAATTGCGCTCGGTCTGTCAGGAACTGAATCTGCTGTGTGTTCTCCCGGGTATTGTGCAGTAATTGCGATCGGGATAGAGAAGCAGCCTGCCTGGTATAGTACTTTCTGTTTACCATATAAATGTGTGAGGAGGCTTGTGTAGCTCAAGTGAATCCTGCTGCCATTAAAGGACTTTTGCCTGTTGCAGTTTATCATATAAATGTGTGAGGAGTCTCGTGGAGCTCAAGAGTAGCCCTGCTGACGTTGAAGGACCCTATCTTGTTTGGAGGTCGTGAGTACTAATTCAGGGTCGCTCCCTGTTGAATTGCCACATTAAATCCAAATGGAATTACTGTACTGCTGACTGTTTAACTAATTTTTCTTTTCTCTGTGAAAGGGCCCTACCAGCTGCCACGGTTTGGACTAGCCACTAGGGCTTGGGTACCCAGGGACAGTAACTGGTAGGATAGGCTTGTGCACAGAGCCATAGGTAGATGAGTAAAGTGATAAGCTAATTAACCTGATTTCCCCGTCCTTGTTATATCCCCTAAATAAATCAGAGCTGCTTGTTTCAGCAAAGTTATACTGCCTGAGGTATTTGTCTATGTTAAAGTATTGTACTGTGATTGTTGCACTGTATCTGCTTATTTTACAGGGAGTCCCAAAGCCTGAACCAGTCCTGGGGGTAAGTGTATACTGTGAAGGTAATTCTGATATACTGTGTGGGCCACTAGTGGGAAGAAAGGGGGGTTGCAGTGTCCCAGAGGGCTGTGACCAAGTTAGTTTAACTATTGCAAACCCTGACCTCTGGGTGGAGGCACCCGCCATCGGATCCAGGCCCCTCAACCTGTTAGTGGCAAATCAGGCAGGGGTAGTAGCCCCTGGGATAGCGCCATCTAGGGGTTACATTAGAATTAGCTAACACTTGGAGGATCTCCTCTTCAGTAATGGGGGACTGTGAACATGCACTGTTGCTCCTCCAGTAGTGTGGGGAGATCAATTTTTTTTTTTAAAGTTTTGTTAACTGTCCGAGTCTGGCTCCTTCCTCTGTGTATAAAGTGTTTCATAAAAGGTGTGAAAGCTCTCCAGTGTTTCCCACGTTTGGGAATATGTTTTGTGATAGATTGGACTAGTTTGGTGACCATGGTCTGGGACTGGCAGTGCTGCAGTAGAAATGCCAAGAGATGGGGTGCTTTGGCCCTCCTTCATAGTATCTTTGTTTAAGATATATGAGGGCCTGCTCCATCTTGTGCTGAAGGAATACCTGCAATTTTGCCTTGACCTGGAGGAGCTGCGAGAGGGCAGTCTGATCCCCCTGCATGTGGACCACCTGTAAAAAAATCTGATGTCTCTTGTAGCTGCTATTGCTGCTGCTCCTGTTGCTTCTGCTGTGTGGCATACTGGGTAATTCCCTCTGGAGCACTGTTTTTATTGTATCCTAAAGGAGGGATGCAAGTGTATCGGGTGAAGAACTTTTAAGATGTCTGGCAATGGGAGCCATGAGAGAAATGTGGAAAACTTCCCGGAACTGTGAGAGACTTCTTTTTGCGGCAACCCAGAGCTGGCTCCTCTAGGATGGTCCCCTGGCCTCAAGTGGGGATGCCTGTGAGAGTCTGAAGGGACTTGACTCCAGTTAGTCTGACAGAATGTTTGAAAGATAACAGTCTGAGTCATGCCTCCCTGGCACAGTTACCGTAAGGGACGGAGTGGATCACACTGACTGGAAAATAGAACACTACCTCTTTGGCCAGAAGATGAGGAATGGCTCATGTACTACAAAGTGTTGCACATGTCACAACAGTGTGTGTTTTCAAGTAAAGGACATGATCTGTTCCTAAAGTGTTGCAGCTTCAGGCAAGAAAGTTAAAAGTGTTCGTAAGTAAGGACACCAGCTGTCCCCAAATAGTTTTCTGCCTCTGAGGAGAAAATGTGTGAAGATGTGAACCCAAAGTTGTTTCAAATCCTGTGAGAACATGCTCTGTCCTGGCTCTGGAGAGAAGGACTTTTGCTTGATCCCTAATTCAGGCCCCCCCTTGGACTTTGTGTATAGTACTCTGGACTTTGTACCCTTTGTATCTGCTTCCCCTGCAGCCCCCAGTGGGGCAAAACATCTGTCTGTGTACCATCTTGTGACAAAATAGAACCTACTACTTGACACTAGCTAAAGGACAGCACTTTCCTTTGTGCTTGCTGTGTTCTACTGGGGCCCCATCATAATTGTGTAGGACCCCAGTGTCATGGCCCACCCCAGTTTCCAGGTTAAATAGAAATGGTTTGTGTAACACCCCCTTCAAGAGTGTCATCGAGGCACAGGTCAGGAAGCATAGGGAAAACCAGGAGCAGTTGTAAAAGGCTTAAAAATTGAACTCTGGTAACCTCTAGCATCCAACAGCTTTTTGCAGTCATCTCAAATTATAATTATATACATTTCAACAGTAATGCTATATATTTTCTAAACAAAAGGAAGTCTGCAGGAAGGCTGGTTGGCTGTGGTACCTGGTTTACATACTGTATAGGTCCCTATCCCATTCCTTCTGACCTACTTAAACCTCTAACATTGGCTCAGCATCCCTGGTAAGGGCTGGCTGGTGGTTCTGTTTTAGCTGCAAGAACCTTTAAAAATGAAGAAAGAAAAATAATTCTACTGTCATACTAGGTAACCATGGAACAGAGTTCTGGGAATGGGGGCCTGAAACATGACTTTGGTACAAAGCAGAGACTCTCAAGTCTCCCCTCTCTGCCCTCCTTCCACACACTAGACGGGACAAACATCTAGGATACCTCATCCTTTAGATACTTGAGGGTTTGGCTAGACCAACACCTCAACTTCTCTGGACACGTGGATGCCATCCTGAACAAACTACGCCCCAAACTTGGTGCATTATACAGGAATTGGAGTTGCCTCCCTCTATTGGTAAGGTATGAACTTGTCCAAAAGATATTGCCTATTATTGACTACTGTGATGTAGTCTATGGTGCTGCTCCCAAGTCCTCCCTAGCCAGATTGGACACCCTCTATACCCCTTTCTGTCGTTTCACTCTAACTCCCCCCCACCCATCACTGCAACCTCTATCATTCTGTCTCCCTTACTCCATTAGAAAATCGCCTACTTATTCACTGTTCCACATTTGTGTCAAAATTCTGGTTTGGGTCCTTCCCCCTTATCTCTCTTCCCTAATGTCTGCCTTACGTCCTCCGGAACATTGCCTAAGATCTTATGACTCTTGAATACTGGTTATTCCTCGACGCTTGACTACTGTTGGACAATCAGCCTTTACATATCTTTTCCCCCAGATATGGAATGCCCTCCCCCCAATCCATCTCTGTCCCCCCCCAACTCCTCATCTTTATTTATTTATTAAATTTTGGTGACCGAGTAGGCCCACTGGGCCCCGAAGGTCCCTTTTTCAGGGGCGACCCGGGATAACAATACTAGTAGTATACAGAAAGAGCAAAACAAAAAGAGAACATTTGTGTACATTGTTTGTTACAACATGTGGAAGTTCAAGGACACAGCGGTTACAGGCATGGTTAACATCAAGCCCTGAAAAACTACCTCTCGACAAACTGTACCTGCCGGTAGCACAATGCCACTCTCCTTTCCTTGGAGAGTGACTCTTTCTGCATTCTTGCTCAACTTGTCGCCCTCTTCTTCCCACTTCGCTCTAGCTGCTACTAAATGACTCAATAGTTGCTAACAATTGCACTTATTACTTCCCTATAAAATGCTTAGTACTTATACAAAACTGAAACCAGGACTCTTGTCCTGATCCTATGCATTATTCTGTATCATGTATTGTTGGTTTCCATGTACCTGTAGTTAGTCCGATAGTCATAATCCACATATTATTACATGTATGTATTTCTGTTATTCGCATCTCTGTTCACTTGCCATTTTGTCTGCTGAATTTATATTATGTCATATACTTGCTCTTCCTCCTCCTGTTACCCTTCCCCTAGGATGCACCAGGAGACGAGCAACTTGTTGTTCAGCATGCCTTTCCTGGTGAAACTTTTCAATAATTAATAAAAATGAACAGGCTATTAACAGACAAACAGTAAAGAACAACAGTGTCAACACCCCTCCACCGCCATTTTTATATAGCAAGCTGCAGACCTGCTACACATAATGGGAAAGTGCACAATACCTGTGTACCGCGGCCCCAGCGTTACTCCCCATGCTCCCACACTGCGCACGTCCCTTAGGCTGCTATATCGACAGATTACTTCTAGAGTTCCCCTAAACACGGCACTATACTCTGGGCCATTACATGGAGATGTCATGCTTTTAGAACCATAGCACTTGAGGAGGCTTTTCTCAGCCGTTTATCCAGTTCTGCTGCTCTGCTACTAGAGGAATGGCATTTTCATTCTAAGTTATGTTTCTCTGCTGTTTTTTTTATTGAATAAATTGTGGAGCAGGGTCATAACTTCTATTACTCTTTTGCAGGAGACGAATCCTGTTGTTTGATACTTTATGCTGGACCAGTTTCAAATGCCTCACGTACGAGTATCAGGTATAATAGATAAGACACTGTGTTAACATTTAACAAATGCTCTCCTACCCCAGTCTTCATACTGGGGAAAACTGAACCAGACCTAATTGGTCAAATATACTGATTTTTGTAAACTGACTTACAAATTTGCTAAGCATGATGTACGCATGGGTTACACTACTAAATAAAAAGAGTTAAGGTTCAAAGCACTCCAAAATGTTGGCAGTCACACCAAAATGTTTTCCAACCTTGTCATATAAAGGAACTTGATTTTCTTGTTATGTTTTGTTATCATCACTGGTAATGAATATAGTCTCATAATTACAAGCAGGAACATGTCTGTGTGTAGTTATCTTAGTAACTGGTTATGTTAGGAAGTGTGTTAACTCTCATTTTCTAAGTGTTGCAGTTTTAGAGTCTATGTTTACAGGTTCTAAAGTATTGGTAAGCTTAAAGTGTTGCGGTCTCCTGAGAGGCAGGGTATGCAGTATGCTCGAGACATACGTTAATAATCTGATTAAAATGCATGGTTTAGTAGTGTCCAAAACTTATTCTACCACTGCGCCTGTGGCTGTTCGTTGCAAACTCTAAAAACTCTTACCCCATCTGATTTACTCATGTTACTGACGTTCTTTGTGCAAACTGTTACCATTCCCCAAAGCAGCATAAGGAACACATTTTGTGACAGGGTGTGTGCGGCCATGACATTTGCCATAGGATGACTCAGAGAAGTATGCTCTGGGAAACAATTAAATATCTTTCTATGTCAATTATTTTATTTTCTAGCTATTTAATCTGTTACAACAGTACTTTCTGTGACCCTGGCACTGATCACCCTGAAGGTTGGTCTGTGAAACCCCATCTCTTATCTATCATTTCTCATTTTATTTTCCCACTGTTTTACCTTTAATTCACTTTTCCTTTCTATATTTCCCCATGCCCCATATGAGCATACAATATGAGCTTCAAATATACACACACACACACACACACAAAACTCCATTGAGCAAGCTCATTTACAAGGAGGTCCTGGGAGGGACACTGAAGTAACATACACAGCATTAGGTATACATGGGTACAACAATAAACAGGAAGAACAATACAGTGCAAAGATGGATAAGATCTAGCCGGCCCGGTGGCGCTGAGGGTTGAGGCTCTGGACGCCACACCTCGTGCCACACTGGCAACCCGGGTTCAGGAATGGACTCTGGCCACTGGGGGCTGGCAGGGGAGAATGAGGATTGAGCATCCGATGACTGCTCTCCTTCCTCTGGGCTAAGTAGTGGGGCTTACATCGCCCTGTTGCGGCAACTGGCAGAAGCCAGCCGCACTACAGTGGCATGCAAATGAAGGGGGAGAGCGCAGCGGGCGTCAGTACTGTGTGTTCAGACGCCACTGCACATCTGGCTCTCCGTAAGGGGAGAAAATGTGGAAAATGGTGGAGGGTGATCTCCGCGGCTGATGGTCGTGCCTTGCACCCCCAGTAGAGGAACCCAAGAGAGGCGGCGTACTCCAAGGGTGCATGAAGGTGCCCAGCCCCATGGTGGTGTGGGTTTGTGTGGCCCGTGCACACGACCGGGTCCGGGGGTGCAGGGCTGGTGGCTGGAGATGGTGGGGGCCGCTCTGCTAAGGAGGCATAAAGTATTAAAAAAAAAAAAAAAGATGGATAAGATCTGTAAACAATCAAACTAGGCACAGATGGTGCATATAATACAGTGGTTGGGGGCAACAGGGCAAAAGGTACAACAAGGACAACAAACTTTGCAACATTTGTACGATATATACAATTCTATTAAATTCAGGTACAAGTGCGGAGATCAAAGTGCACAATATTTTCAAAATAAATCACCTACTTAAGGGTAATGAAAGCCTTTCAGCAATAGGAGATCTCACAGGGATGGAGCATGGGACAGACAGGTTAAGAATATGAATTAGGTGGGAAATATAATAATCTGAGGCCAGGAGATCCCCACACAAGACACATGGGTTAATACCCCGGTGCTGATACTGTAGTGCAGCATGGGAAGGGGGGTGCTGCACTCCTGAGATGCCGTCTTTCAGATGAGACGTTAAACCGAGGCCCCATCATCCTGTTCTGTTGGTAGTTCAGGTGGATGTTAAAGATCCCATGGCACTTCTCGGAAAGAGTAGGGGAATTTTATTAGGTATGTAAACATACCAAATACAAAATTAGATCCAGCAATGCATGCAAAGGAAAAGGACATTTCATACACAATGATATTTAGAAATACCACAAAATGAGAGGGTTGGCCATAAAAACAAAACTGTTAAATCACAGTAAATACCTTCTAATTGTACTATTATGGAGTCCAACCTAATTCCCCATTTAATATGTAAATTAAACCAGACAAGGAGGTAAAAATATAATTAATCACCCTGTAATCTCATATTTGCATATATACACATTCTATCAACATAAAATACAGTGTTTAATCTAGCCAATCAATTCTCCTCCAAAGGACGTCTGCCCTACCTGCTGGTAATTTTTTATATCCTTGCTATTTTATCTGTTTTATACAGTTCTCAATCATTACAGCAAATGCCAAAGGAATAATGTTCATTTGTTGAGTAAGAAATTGACATCTGGCTTGCCAGAAATACAACTTTATACAAGCAAAAATCACATTAGGCATGCTAGGGTGATAACATTTGAGATATCCTGAATAATCTCCTAAAATTAATGCTTCATATGTTAGGTTCTTTAAATATGGCCACTGCCATCTCGTGGCCAAACTAGCTAATAAGGATCGTGTTGTGGGGCATTCTACAAAAAAATGTGTCTGTGATTCCTCAATCGGCTGACATTCTGCCCTGGGGCAAAATCTCTCATTAATGGCTTTATGTTTTAAATTGCCCCTCACCCCCAACCTCCTGTGACAGCTAAGCCATTGGACATCCCAAGTTTTGGCTGGATTTTTTTTTATTTATTTGAGAAATCGGTTTACAACCTTTGAGCCAGAGGCTCATTTCCAAAGGTACCTCGTCACAGTGAGGACAAATACATAACAGATTTACATATGATGCAGACAAACAACTGAATTTTGGTTACAGCATTTGGATTAATGGTAGCAAGCATCGGTGACTACATCCGGTCAGCAGATAAGCAAGTTTGCAAGATGTAGCAAGGTCAAGGCAGTATAAACAGCAATGGATGAGGATTAGTGCAATGTGGAGTGGATGCAGCCCAGTGGGCATTGTCAGGGCACTGGGCGCAGTGCCTCAGTTATAGACAGGTGCAGCTTCACGTGTTAAATATTTGGCTGCAAAGTGCGAGTTTGAATTTGGAAATAGTGGGGGCATCTGAGATGGGGGCAGGGAGCGAGTTATACCAGGACGGAGCTCTAAAGCAAAAGGATCTCTGTCCATAGGATGTTCTGGATCTTGGGACCAGAAGAGTGGCCTTGCAGAAGGACCGTGTGCAGACCAAGGGTTGGGCTTGTCGGAGCGAGGCTGTCAGCCCAGGTGGGGAAAGTCCTAGAAGGTTTTTTTTTGTTATTAGGCAAGTTTGCTAGCATAGACATTCGTCCAGATTCAACAGTTTCGCCATGTCATAGAGCTGGCATGAGTGCGTCATCCTGGGGGCCCCAGTGATTAGCCTGCTTGCTTTATTTAAGATGAGGTGAATTTTATTGAGGGCGGTTGTGTCAGCAGCACCGTATACTGGGAGGCCATAGTCAACCAGGGATAGTATAGAGGAAGTGACCGCTATATGGAGGGCAGTCGGGGGAGACAGTTTTTATGTCGGTATAAGATGCCAAGTTGCACATTAGTGGCTGAGGCAAGTGCATCAATGTGGGTGTGGTAAGTGAGTGCTGAATCAAAGGAGACCCCAAGGTACTTATAGGAGTGGACCTGCACAAGAGGCTGTTTGGACCCGGGGAGGATATGGAGTGGGAAGTTGCTGGCTTTGTTTTGGGGGTGGGCAAAGAGCATTGTCTTTGTTTTTTTGAGATTAATGACCAGTCTGTGCTCTTCAAACCAGGTTTCAACATCATTAAAGGATAGTTGTAGAGAGTCTTGGAGGGAGATAGGGTTAAGGTGGGCGGCAAAGATGATGGCATCGTCTGCATACAGCAGAATTTTCCAAGTGCATGCACTGGGCAGGGTATTAAGATAGAGTGAGAAGAGTAGAGGTCCCAGGATGGATCCCTGAGGAACTCCTGAACGGATGGGACTAGTTTTGGAAAGTGTCCCATTAATTCTGACACATTGGGAGCAGGCAGATAGGTAGCTGGTGCACCATGTAAGAGGCCCAGTGGAGAAGCCAATGGGGCAGAGGGCATCCAGCAGGAGTGGGTGGGAGACAGTGTTGAATGCCTTTGAGAGGTCGATGAACACTGCTCCGGCTAGGGAGCCAGAGTCCAGAGAGGAGTGTAGGAAGGTTGAGAATTCAACTAGTGCAGTGCCGGTGCTGTGACCAGCATGGAAACCATGCTGTTCTGGGCAGAGGATGTTGTATTTGGTCAGGTATTCAGAGATTTGTGTGGCAACCAGCTTCTCTAGTGTTTTGGAAGGGGGAGTATGGAGATTGGATGGTAGTTCCCGGCAGCGGACCTGTCACCACCTTTGTGAATGGGGGTGACAATGGCAGCCTTCCATGCAGTTGGGAATTGCCCCAGACAGAGGGATTTGTTGAGAAGGCTAGTAAGTGGGGCAAGAACCTGATCCAGAACCAGATGGAGAATTCTGGGGTCAAGCGAGTCTGCACCTGGATTATTGCTTTTTAGTGCTCTGACCAGGTGGGGTCTGGCAGTTACCCTAGCAGGTGGAAACAGGGGCGCAGGAGGGCTGGGGCAGATAGGGAGGGTGGCGGGTCAAAGAAATTACTGGGGAGGACAGAGCTCAGGTCCGTAAAGACTGTGTTGAGGTAGTTTGCGATGTTTTCTGGGTCCGTAATGGATGTGCCGTCAATGGTGATCTGGGTTGGGGAAGGGGAGTGTGCACTCCCATTTGTTTGACATTGTCCCAGAAAGTACGGGCACATCCCCAGGAGGAGGTCAGAGTGGCCTGGTAATGACCAGCTTTGGCTTTTCGGATGGCCCGGGTGCACTTATTCCATGCAGCATTATAGGCCTGTCTGTCAGCCATCCGGCCTGATTCTAAGGCACGGTGCCATAGGTTATCCCTATGCTTGAGCTGTTGTAATAGGGCAGGAGTAATCCAGGGCATATTGTGTTTTTTGGTCCGAGCAGCCGTGATGGGCATGAAGAGGTCACAGGCTCGGTTAAAGGTTTGGGAAAAGAAGGCAAGGGCAGTATCTATGTCATGGGCACGGCGAATGGGGGACCAGTTTATCTGAACAAGAAGTTCCTTGAGGTTTCTCAGCCCACCTGGTCCGAAACGCCGGCGCTGTGTGGGCGGAGCTGTGGGTCTGAGTGAGAGGGTTACCCAGCAGAATAGGATAGGGGAGTGGTCGCTGAGTGAGTCGGGGAGGACTTGGATGTCCAGGACTTTTTTGGGTGGTTGGTGATGATTACATCTAGGAAGGTGCTGGTGCCATTCTTAGTGTTTACTCTAATGGGTTGGGAAATGAGCTGTATCAAATCAATAGCTGCAAAGGAGTCCCAGGCGGAGGCAGAGATGGCACTGAGCCAGTTCACGTTAAGGTCCCCCACAAGGACTTGTTCTGTCTTGTGAAGGAGGGTGGCAAGATAATCCGTTAGGGATAATAATGCCGGGTTTTGGTTCTTTGGGGGAATGTAGGCAGAGGTGAGATAAAGGGGGGCCTTGGAGGTGTCTGGAATAAGTTTAAGGGTAAGGGCCTGTGCCCCGCTAGCAAGGGCTGGAGCAGGGAGGGCTTGGCCAATGAATGTATCCCTGGCATAGAATGCACAGCCACCCCCCCGTTTGTCCGCACGATCCTCCCGGTATAAGGTGTAGCCAGGGAGGGAGACACAGGAGTCAGGGGTGGACTTTGATAGCCAGGTTTCCACCAGTGCAATGACATCTGGTTTGTGCAGCATGACCCAGCATTGGAGGGTATCCTACTTTTTCAATAAGCTGCGTATGTTCATGGAGGCAATGGTGAGACCAGGGGGCCCACCTGGTGGGTTGGTATGGGTGGGGCCTGGGTTAGGATGTATATTGCCTGTTAGGAGTAGGAGG
This sequence comes from Neoceratodus forsteri, assembly GCA_016271365.2. NCBI lineage: Eukaryota > Metazoa > Chordata > Ceratodontiformes > Ceratodontidae > Neoceratodus > Neoceratodus forsteri. The sequence continues at coordinate 550,063,242 of JADMNL010000022.1, read as the reverse complement.
AGGAGGACTGCTCTAGCCAGGGGGCGATGATGTGTGGGCTTCCAATGGGTGTGAGTGGATGGGAAGGGGGCCGTGAGGGAACAGGGGATGGGAAAGGTTTGCCAGGTGGGGAGGGCGAGAATGATTAAATGCCAAGGGGAGCCTGGGGAGGCAGCAGGGAGGTACCCAGGGGATGGGTGCTATAGGCTAGTGAACATGCACAGTGTGGGGTGAGATCTAACTAATTCAACGTGAATTGTTGGTGCTGGTACCAGTGAGCCAGGAGGGGTGACTGGCTGGTGGGACAAGGGTACTAGAAGGAGGATGAAGGGGAGGCATTTTAGGAGGAGGTGGACTAACATGGCTCTAGTAGCAGCCATAGGGTAGGAAGGTAGAAGTATTTTGGTTGAGTTCCAAATAGCATGGATACCACTTTGGATTAGTGGTAGTGTCACGGACTCTGGTGGACAGGGTACCAGGTTCAAGTCTCTCTCTCAGGGCAGCTAGAGGAGTGCCTGGGTGGGAGCAGAGATCCATGTTCTAGTGGGTCTGATGCGGGCAGGGTTAGGGCTGAAAACAGGGTGCAAAATAGCGACTCCTAGTGGTCACTGTGTGTAGGTTTGGGGATGCAGAGCAGGCTGTGGGGCTGGGTGCTGGGAGAGGTGTGGGCAGAGGTAGGTATGGGTTCTAGAGGGGGGAGGTGGCACAGGCAGTGGGAGAGGTTCAAGGAAGTGGTGGGGGAGGAAGTCAGATAGCAGAGCTTGAGGTGGGGGTGGGTCGGTCCCTCTAGTGGCCAGCAGGTATAACCTGCAAATGGAAAAGTGGGGACTTAGTAACACAGCAGACAGGAAATGATGTCAGACAGGGGACCTATTCCTGTCAGACAGGGGACCTATAAATTAAGGATGGCCCGGGTGGGTGGGTGGCTGGGGCCGGGGCAGTCGACACGCATAGCGTGTCGACAGACTAACACCCCCACACAAGGGAGCTGCTCAAGAGGTAGATTTAATTACCTCTAGCAGCCGTGTTCCATCCGGGTTCATCTCCAGGAGGGAGCGTTTGTGTTGCTTCTGTGGTGAGGGCAGGGAATCTGGGCCCTAAGGGAATACATTTATCATTCAACAATTTTGTTGTAATTGAGTGCTTAGTGGGAAGACATTTGGGGAACTCAGCTTGTCCCACGCACTCTGTTGACATTATATGTCCATATAACTGTTTCCTGGAAAATGTAAGGAGGGACGTTTTACAGATTTTCCACTGTCTGAGTTTCCTAAGGGTAGAGTCCATATATTCAGGTATGTTATTTATATATATATATATATATATATATATATATATATGTAAGTTTAGGTAGGTATTCCTGCCATTTATCTAAAAACACCCGAAAGACAGATTTAGTCCAGCTTTATCGTGTTGTTAAGTTATCCCTCCAACCGTTATTGTTGAAAGGCAAAAGAAAGAATGAAGAAAACAAAACAAAACATGAGGTTGATCATACTTAATCTTCCATGTTTAGAATTCACATATGTGTACTTTCTTTTAACTGGGTTGAGCCTGCTTCCCCAGAGCATCTGAAAGAAAGGGCTAAACAATCTTGTCTCGAAACAGACTGGTGGGGGGTAAATAAAACTTAAATATGTAAATATTGGAAGGACAAACTTTTTTATGGTTAGTACTCTTTTCTTCTTAGAAAACCTCCAATTTTTCCAGAGGTGCACCTTTGTGTCACAGGTTTATCTTATTCTCCCAATGAGTGACCTGTACGGTTCCTTTCCCAAAATGTAGACCTAATACGGGTATGGTGGATGTGGAAATAGGTATGCCCAAAAATTCTGTTGCTGTGTCTGAACATAAGGGCTTGCCAACATGTAACACCTGTTTTTTTTCCATATTAATTTGTGCCCCTGAAGTCTGAGACTATTGCGCTGGGGAAGTGTGTAAGGCTACCACCACCTCCTTATGTTTAATAAAAAAACACAAGTCATCTGCACGTGCAGCTAGTCTAATAACATCTAACCCAGACCCTGGCTGTCTCCAGCTCCTGTGACTACCACCCCTAACTGTTCCCCCCCTTCCCCAATCTATTACCTTGCATCCTGCCTGCCCTCCCCACTGTGCACTTATCCTCTCTCTTCCTAGCCCCCACCCCTCCTGCTAGCACGTCTCTCTGTAGCCCTTTGACAATGCCTTTGTGCTGCTCTAGTCTCTTCCTGTGTGCGTGTCTCTTTTCTCACCTATCCTCCTTTCCCCTAGCTGCCCTCTCTGGGCCCCCTCATGTTATTCCACCTGGTTGCGACATAATTTGTGACTACTGTTTTGTGTATTTGATTGTTGTAAATTCTTGTAGCCCTGGTTGCTTTCATATATGTACTGACCACTGGTTTGTGTATTTGAGTGCTGTAAACTGTTGTAGCCCTGCTTAATTCAATCAATCAATCAATCAAATCTTTATTTAATCAGGCGAACATCATTGAGCGTAGCTCATTTACAAGATGGACCTGAGTGGTCATATAAATAAGAGTACAAGTATTTTTACATAGACAAGAATAACATAAGCAGTCGTACAATAACATAAAAAGATAATATACAACAATTTACATATATACAAGGCCCAGTAAAACCATTTAACCTGTAAGAAAAAGGAGACAATGGGTATAGCAGGCAACATATACAATTTGTAGGGCCTAGTTGGTTTTTATGAGAGTATAACAGGTGATTGGAAAATAGAAGTAGAATTAACATAATGGAACATGGAAAAGGGGGTGGGAGGGTAGGTAGGGTAGGGGATTAGGCCTTATAAAAGCAATTGCAGTGTTCTGGAAATAGGATGGAGAATAATCTTTTGAAGGATGTTAAAGGTAAGAGGCTATTTAGCTTCATGGATTTTTGGATTGAGTTCCAAGTAACTGCTAAAGTGTAGCTGATAGCGGCCCTCCCAAACCAGGTGCAGGCATTGGGGACTTTTAGAATGATAAGTTTACTGATCCTTAAGGTATATGGCCTAGAAGTAATTTGGGTAAAACAGTCTGTGATATAGGCGGGTAGTTTGCCTGATAAAGCTTTGAATATCCAGATTGCAGCATTCCTATTTCTTCTGTGCTGTAGGGATGTCCAGTTGACTGCCATATAAAGAGAGCAATGATGGGTGCTGGAGGGAAGGTCAGTATTAAATCTGATAGACCTATGATACAGGGTGTCCAGCTTATTTAAGAGGTGGAGTGAACAATGGCCATAGAGAAAGTCAGCATAATCAATGAGGGATAGGAATGATGCCTGGATTAACCTTTTTTTGGAGTCTCTGTTAAGGTAGTGTTTTATTCTAAAAAATAGACCAATCCTTTGTCTCAGCTTTTTAGTAGCTCTTCAATATGGACAGTATAGTCAAGCCTGTTATCAATCCAGACTCCAAGGTATTTGAAGTTATCAACAAATTCCAGCTTCTCTCCAAGTAGGGTGGATAATTGTAGGGTGGTGGGTGATGGGGTAGTGGCAGAGCAACTCTTTGTGGCAAGGAACATAGCTTTTGTTTTTTTGGCATTTAGAAGTAGTTTTTTATCCAGTAGATTATGTTGCAGGATGGAGAATTCGGATTGTAACAGTTCACAGGCTTTTGATGGTGAGGATTGCTGACATATAATACAGTATCATCAGCAAACAGATGAATGTTAGATTGAGTGAGATTGGCATCTATATTATTAATATAAATGGCAAAGAGGATAGGGCCAAGAATAGAGCCTTGCGGTACAGCTCTTAGCAGTGGTTTTAAGGTGGATAGGTAATTTCCATTTTTTACCAGTTGTGACCTATCTGTTAGGTAGCCCTTAAACCAGTTGAGTGAGAGAGAATCCAGTCCTAGTGAGCTAAGGGAGATGATTAATGATTCATGATCCACTGTGTCAAATGCTTTACTCAAATCATGTATGTACTATCTCTGATGTGGAACCTTTGTAAAAGAGCCTCGGCTCAAAGGTACTTGTAATCCTAGACTTTAAATAAATAAATAAAAATAATCCCTGAATATTAAGGTCAGCTATAATGTTTCTAATTAAAGGGTCCAGTGCAAATGTGTACAGCAGAGGACTAACTGGACAACCCTGTCTAGCTCCTGTATGCATTGTAATTGACTCTCCCATTAACGCATTTATGGCTGGCCTTGTTCTGGCTCCTTTGTATAATGATTTCATCCATGTCAACACGGTCCCTGCTGTACTGCTGCAGCACTTGAAATAGATATGAGTGTGAGGCCTTATCAAAGGCCTTTGCCTGGTTGATCGATAATAAATAACCCGGTAATTTTTCTGTCTGCTGCATTCAAAAAGATCCCTTACAGTAAAATGTTGGCTGAAATATTCCTATTCGTGATGGAACACGTTTGTGCTGAATGAATTAAAATACTACTTATTTTTTGAAGTCTAGTACATCAAATTTTAGGCAGTATTTTATAATCTGAATTTAGGAGACTAATGGGTCTCCAATTCCCCAGAAGTTTCTTCTGTCCTTTCTTAAAAAGAAATATCATTATTGCTTCACCAAAAGAATTCTGCTTCAGTTGTGTCTAACAATAAGTCGTTATACACTAGTTGAACAGCCAGCTCTGTGGAATTTTTTTTTTTATAAAAGGCACTTGGTAGCCCATCTGGGCCTGGAGAAGAACCTCCCTTCAAAGAATCTATTGTCATTTCTATTTCGGCTGTATTAAAGGGACACTGTCAACCCCCTTAGGTCTGAAAGTGTCCCTAGTTTAAAAAACATATTTTATGATTGCCAAAATCCTGTAAAGATTGTTGATGTAGCTGGTAATTTGATTCTGACTCTTATTTTCTTTAAAAAAAGTAAAAACAGACTGCTCAACATACTGGTGTTGTCATATCAGAACAGGTTTGTTTACATTCCTTGATCAATTCCAACTGCATCTTTGCTGGACTTGGGAACTCCCACAACATAGTCTAGCCCCTCATGATGCATTGGGAGATTAGGAGGCTACTGCCTCATGAGTGACTGCACAGTTTGGGTGTGTTTCTAATGCTCAGGAAGTATACAGTAAGGACAGATCCAGGATTGTAAACAAAACACGGTTGTTAATAAATATACATTGCCATGCATTTCAATTCTACTAAGCAAGGCTACAGACAAAACTAACAGCAACATCAGTGAATTTTAGAGAGGGTAAGCAATTATAAAATGTGGTCCCTTTAATTGGAGCATTTCATTCCTCTACCTGCAGTGGTGTCAACTGAGGTGGGTTGTGTAGCATAAACTCCTGCATGGAAGCCTGAGTCTCATGTTTGTTTTCAAATGTGGAAGCTAAATGTTTACTTATAACTGACAAAATATCCACGGCTAGTGTCTTACCTGTACCATCCACATCCTGAATTTCATGCACGACAGTAGCATCCAGCCTCTGTCTGCAGGCCAAAAATGGATCTGCGCTTGGCTGTGTTTCTGTTCCATACCTTAATTCTGCTTCCAAAGTGGCAGCCCTGTCATACTGACAAGTAGACATGTTCTGTTTTAATTCTGTAATATGTAGTAAAAATAGCTGTTATCATGAGATAATGACATATATACTTATATAATTTATTTCTGTTCTCCAGATAAGTTACATAATCAGTGTTAGATTTAACATGTCCAAAATGAACTGCCCAGTTGTTTATGTCTTGCTCGGTGTCACACCACTTCCAGTGGCTGTCATGGAGACATTGGACTGACTCTCTGATTTTCAGTAATTGGTCACTTTCTAAATATACCTGTTCCTGTTCTAAACAAGAGGCGTTTATCCTCATCATTGGGGGGCTGAAAGTAAACGTGGTGATGATATATTCCTCAAAGAAAATATACAGTCCAACAAGACATGGTCAGAAAATTCACATGGAAATAATTTAAACTGAAATGGTTTGAGTAGCCAAGAGCAAAAAAGAGAGTCTATTCTAGTGACATATCTTTGTCTATAGTATGCATAACCCAAATCTCTGTGTAATGTGTGATAGGCATCTGCAAGATTAGCTGTCTGAATAACGTTTTGTATCGCATGAGAGTCGCAGTAAACTTTCCTTTGCATATTGTCTTAATGTTTAATATCTAACCCACAGTTTAGGTCAACTCCCCAAATGACATGTCTTGCAGTGTAAAGAGATGGTCTAATGCTTTCAGATGATTCAATTCGTGCTGATTTCGTCTGTGGTGCATATGTGTTAATTATGTGTAATGAGTAGTGTTGAAAAGCACAATCCAGGACCAGTGCTCTCCCAGGCAGGATGTCTACTAATCTAAACAGGATGCCCAACCCATCCACTGTATCAGTTCCAAATGTCCAAAATGATGGTCCCTATATCCATCCCCTTTTAGCTTGCTCTGTGTAAAAAACAGTTGAGCCTAGTTTCTGCAGCATTATAATGTTGTCAGCAGTGTGCTGAAAATAGGATAGAGCTGCGATTCTTTTCCTGTAATTCTTCGTGCTGCATACATTGAGGGATGCTATATGTAAGTTTGCCATTAAATAGGTGTTATGACCTTAATGAAAATGCAAAATCAACAGAATGTATTTAGCCAGGGCTCCCATCCTTACTTAAATATTTTCTCCTTTCCTTTTTTCTTTTTAGTTTCCAAACAAGCTGGCTGGTGTTCCTCTTCCATGTCTGAGACCTGGCCCGAACAAGAGGAAATGTTTGACTCAAGATCAGAATTACCTTCCTTGTTCCCCCTTAAGACCTGATGGGGATTTTGTAGGGACACAGGGTGTGACTGTAACTGGGCTTTAACAGATGATCTTGTAAAATGTCTAGGTTTGGGAAGTTGAAATTCCTGGGGGGGAGGCATGTCCAATGAAGGGTGTGGCTGCCGGATTTCTGATTCAGGGCCCACCTCAGGCTGTATTGCCTCCTCTCCCCCTGCTCCCATCTGGGACCAATCCTGTGTGTTCACTACCTGCTCTACATCTCTCTCTCTGGTCTCCCTGATTCTCCTGTGTAGGCTTGTCTGACTGTTCTGTAGAGGAAGGGGGAGGGGGCCCTATCCTGTTGTTGCTGTTCTGGTCAGATGGTTGCTGAGGCCTAGGTTGTCCCTGGGCTCTATTAACTAAGTTTTCTTGCTTCAGACCATCAGCTCTGTTCTGCCCTGCCCAAGGACACTGATGAAACACGCCCAATTTCTTTGCACAAATTGCATTTATAAACATTTCTACAAACTACGCTGACATGCCCAAAATCCCCACATAAGGCACATCTCATCCTATTACATGAGCTGCTTAGGCAGGTGCGTGCTCCACATTTATAGCAGGCCTTGGGTTGGCCTGCATAGAAACAAACACCCCTGTCATGACCAAGAAAAAAACTGTCAGGTATATAGTGAATTTCAGAGTCGGTTTAAAACAGTTTCACTTAGAACGGCCACCTCCCATCCATGTTCTTTCAGAATCTATAATAGGATCAGGTTGCCCCAAGACTGTGCAACGCTTTTGTAACCAGAATACAATGGCCTTCACACTCACTCCTTCATTTCGGAATATTACAGTTACGGTTTCCAGGAGTGGCTTTGTAAGTGGGATTGCCATCAAATTTGTCCGGAGTGGTGAAGAACGAATCATGTTGAATTTAGTCCAAAATCTGTCCAAGCCAGAATGAGTATGAAAACTTACATCGTACTTGTCCTCCCCTGACACGTGAATAAGTGCATATATTTCTGAAGGATGGAACAACATAGAATCTTTCAGCTGTTTTCTTGCAATAAATACTCTGTCAGAGTGTTCAGGTAAGCCCCCTCTATACCTAAGATGAGCAGTGTTTTTTATAGGAGCCTGTGCGTGTTTATTTCGGAATAGCTCTGAAAAAGTTGGTCCCGACCTAGTAGAGGCTCTAGGTTGATCTTTGGGGGGGGGAGAGAATCCTCACCTGAGTCCACCTGTAGCGTTGGTGCTGACCCTAAATTTCCAGATGTTGAAGGAATTTCCTCTGCTATCAAGAGAGGTATATATCCTGCCCGATTATCTGCCCCCGTCATTGTTTCTGTATTAACGTTTAAATTGCTTCCATCAGTTAATGTAATAGCATTGTTCTTATGAGCATCGTCTCTCTGTTCAAGCCCTGTACCAGACGCAGTAAACTTATCAGAAGGTAAACTCCTACCTTGCGATTCAGACTCTCTTGTCGTTGGTCGTGTCTGTAATTGTGCACTGCTGCTTGCTTTACTTTCACTGTCCTCCACCTCAGCCGTTGACCGGTCTCCTGAAAAGTTCATCCACTGGGAGTCTGGTAACCACTTCCCCATCTTCATCTGCTTCCATCCCACACTCTGTAGTGTTCACTTGGGTGACCAATTTTGAAAGTCAATAGGGCTGCTCTGCTCTGCGTCTTTGTGTGAAGCATCTGCAGCCAAGCCAGATGCTGTTGCACTTGCAGTGAGTGGATCCGGCCCTTGCCTCTCTCTAGCTCCGTTGACAGTGTTAGTCTTCTGCTGACTCACTGCCAAAGCATGCAGCTGTGGTGATTTCTCTCGCTCCTTCCAATCCTGGAGCCCTTCTCCCGGTGCAGCATCCACTGCCATTCTTCGAGTTGAGGAGTTTCCCTCAGAAGCCTGTTGGAAATATTCACTGTGTGATTCTGCTTGTGTTTGAGCACACTCTTGCCTAGCATCTGGAATGATCAAACTTGCAACAGCTTTCCTTGCTTCTACGTATGTTACTGAAACTTCTGCTGTGTTGATTTCCATTGCATTTTCTGTAGCAAATTGAAAAGTCTCTTCCTTTTTCCTCCTCCTCAGATATGGAGTCAGTCATCAAACTGGGCTTCTCCATCCTGCCTACAGGAAGTGAAAGCACCCCTGCAGGCTGAGTAAGGGAATTTCCCCGGTGCCCTGGCCAAATTTCCCCCTCATTCACTAAAAATACCACCAACAGCTTAATCTGGTTCAAGGTCAGTTAGCATTCATCTGTATCCCCCTCCCCTAGGTCATGCCTGAAAATAGCAAGAATGTGTCTAGTGCAGTTACCCGGTCAACAAAGACTAAATAAATAAATAAATAGAGGGGTAATAAGGGTGAAGTACAGAAGGAGTGGAAAGGATGGAAAGCATGGGTGAGAGCACAGAAGGACTGAGGAGGGTGAGGATCATTACACAGAAAGATGGTTTACTACAACAGACATAATCAAAGTAGAGAGGAACTAGTATGCAGTAAGGCTGGGTCAGTGGTGGGTCATCAAGGGGGGTGACGTGCAGGAGACATGAAACTTGCTGGTGACCACATTTTTGAATGTATTTAGAGGTACCAGGTTTTGCAGTTTGAGGGTAGATTGTGCTTTCTTCCAAGCATCAGGGAGAGCCTGGCTGATCGCCATTTTACCAAAGTGGGAGCACGGTTTAGGGATATCCAGCACAATATAGGAGCTACTCCATAGTGGTGAGAGGCAAACAGAGTGATGGAAATGGCCCGATATATATGATGGAAGTTTTAGCAGAAGAGCTTTGTAAAGCCATATGAGTGACTGGAAAAAATGTCTAGAGGACAGGAAAGCCCAGCCCAAGGAAGCACTCAAGTCACACTGACACGTGTGAGGGTAGGTAACTGTGATGAAACATATTGCCCTATGGTGGAGTGTGTCAAGTGAGTGCAGCAGGGTTATCTGAACATCGGCCAAATATCACATCCACGTAGTCCAGAATAGGGATGCACGTGGTCTGTACCAGTCTCAGCCTGGCTTCAGCCTGGAAAAGGGACTTGTTCCTAAAGAAGAAACCGAGTCTTTGCTTCAGCTTTTTCGTGAGTGATTCGATGTGAGCAGAGAAAGACAGGTGGAGGTCCAGCAGACACCCCAGGTGCTTAAATTTGTCGACAACCTCGAGGTTGTCACTGAGGAGGGTTTTGATGGGAGGCAAGAAGGAGAGATTTTTTGGGAAAGAGGTAAGATAGTGTAAGAGGTTGTAAGTGTAGGCTGTTGGTTAACTAGGATCTGCGGCCTATCCTGTAGGTAGGGAAATGGGCAGACTAGATGGGCCAAGCGGTCCTTATCTGCCGTCAAAGTCTATGTTTCTATGTTTAAGATACTTCCACACTATCTTACCAAATAACCTTAGTTTTTTTAGCGTTCAAAAGGAGTTTGGATTGTAACAGATTCTGCTGAAGGAAGTCAAATTCTGCCTGAAGTTCCGCACAGGCTTCATTCAACAATGATTTGGAGGTATAGAGTATCTGCGAATAGGTGGAATTTTGCTTTGCTCACATTTGCACTGATGGTGTTTATATAGATCATAAACAGAAGAGGCCTGAGAATTGAGCCTTGCAGTAGCCCCCTTGTGAGAGGGAGAAGTGGGGAGAGTGAGCCTTCTGCCTTTACCTGCTGCAATCTTCCTGACAAGTAGCTAGTGAACCAGCTAAGCGCCGGGCCGGTTATGCCGTGACCATTTAGCCTGTCTAGTAATAGCATCAGGGTTGTTACAAGTTATTTTAGTACTTACTGTATTTATTATACAATGCTGTCTCAGGTGTCTCCTGAGATTACATTACAGTGAACCTAAGGCCTTGAAATATGCTCTTGTGTTATAGACTATATAACATGACAGATCCTTATTTTGTTGTGATACCACTTTGCAAGGGTAGTAAGTAAACATTTATTTGTTAAGCGCCCAATCCCGGAGGCTATGGGCGCTGTACAGGTTGGCAGGAATAAGAAACCATACATCAATGTAAAAACATAACACAGCAGCAATAATAACAGTAATTAAATGTGAGTAATCCTGAATTAAAACAAAATAAAAACAATGCAGCAGTTTATTGTTCTAAACTATAAGCCAAAAACGCTTCTTTAAAAAGGTGTGCCTTCAGCCCCCGCTTAAAAGCCTCCACCGATGGGGCCTCTCTCAAGGACCTTGAGAGCGAGTTCCGCAATACTGGGCCCACCACCTCAAATGAACGGTCACCAGAAGACTTCAAGCAGACCCTGGGAACCAATAGGATGCCCTCAGTAGAGGAGCGGATCAAGCACATGTGACGGACAGGAGTCAGGAGGTCACTCAGGTAGCCAGGGCCCGATCCATGTATTGGATATCAAGCAGGGGACTGTCCGCATACACTTGTGATCTGTCATATATACACATTGACATACAGGCATTCTCTGTATGCCTATTACTGATGATAGAAATGTATTTGCTGCTATAGGTTAGGTTTTAGTGAAATCCATTGTTAGAGTTACTAGTTTTGCAGATGACATAAAGATCTGCAACAGGGTTGATACACAAGGAGGCGTGGAAAGGATGAGAAGGGACTTGGTAAGGTTGGAGGAATGGTCAGAAGTATGGCAGCTTGGATCCAATGCAAAGAAGTGCAAAATAATGTACCTGGGAAACAAGAACCCAGGGGAAGATTACACAATGGGTGGGGAGGTAGTAACAACAACAAAAAAGGAAAGGGACCTGGGGGTAATCATATCAGATGACCTTAAGGTTAGCAAGCAATGTGGAGAAGCAGTAGGGAGGGCTGAAGGATACTGGGATGTATAGGGAGAGGCATCATCAGCAGAAAACAGGAAGTTGTTATCCTCTGTACAGACAGTTGGTGAGACCCATCTGGAGTACTGTGTCCAGTTCTGGAGACCCCATCTCTGCAAGGACACAGACAGGATGGAGGCAGTCCGAGGAGGACAACTAAAATGGTGCAGGGTCTGCAAGAGAAGCCGTAGGAGGAGAGACTAAAGGAGCTTAATATGTATACCCTGAGGAAAGAAGGGAAAGGGGACATGATAGAAACTTTCAAGTACCTCAAGGGAATCAACAAAGTCCAAGAGAGTAGCATCTTTCAGAAAAAGAGATGTGCAAGAACAAGGGGGCACAATTTGAAGATAGAGGGGGGATGGCTCAGGGGAATTGCGAGGAAGTATTTTTTCACAGAGTGGGTGGTGGATGCATAGGACAGCCTTCCTGAGGAGGTTGTGGGGTCTACAACTGTGGGAGAATTCAAGAATGCATGGGACAGACATAAGGCAATTCGTGTGGGGGGTAGGAAGAAGTAGGCTGTTGGTTAACTAGGATCTGCGGCTTATTCTGTAGGTAGGGAAATGAGCAGACTAGGTGGGCCTAGCGGTCCTTATCTTTTTTTTTTTTTAGTCTTTGGTAACTGGGTAAGGCCCACTAGGCACAAGTACCTGTTTTCAGGGGCGACCTGGGAGCACTGGGCGGTTAATTGACTTACTCAGAGTCACACAGTATGCAAGTGGAGGTTGTGAGAATCAAACCCAAGTCTGGTCTGCTGGATGTATCAAGCTCGTTCACACCTCATTCCTCTAACCTCTAGACTATACTGCCATCAAAGTCTATGTTTCTATGCTTACTAGTGCTAAGTGCCTTTTTTCCTGTTCATACAATATGAAAACATAGAATGTGACAGCAGATAAGGGCCCACCCAGTCTGCCCTTTTTTTTAGACCCTAATTTTTTGCTGCAGACCCAACTTGATCTACGTCACCTTTCTTTCCCTTCCCTTCTTCTCCCTATGATTCCCTTGTGCCTGTCCCAGGCATTTTTGAACCCACTACTGCCTTCCCCTCCACTGTCACTACTGCCTTCCCCTCCACTGTCACTACTGCCTTCCCTCCACTGTCACTGCTGCCTTCCTCTCCACTATCACTGCTGCCTTCCCCTCCACTGTCACTACTGCCTTCCCCTCCACTGTCACTACTGCCTTCCTCTCCACTGTCACTACTGCCTTCCCCTCCACTGTCACTGCTGCCTTCCACTGTCACTACTGCCTTCCTCTCCACTGTCCTGCTGCCTCCCCGTCACTACTGCCTCCCTCTCCACTGTCACTGCTGCCTTCCTCTCCACTGTCACTGCTGCCTTCCCTCCACTGTCACTACTGCCTTCCTCTCCACTGTCACTGCTGCCTTCCTCTCCACTGTCACTGCTGCCTTCCCCTCCACTGTCACTACTGCATTCCTCTCCACTGTCACTACTGCCTTCCTCTCCACTGTCACTGCTGCCTTCCTCTCCACTGTCACTACTGCCTTCCCCTCCACTGTCACTACTGCATTCCTCTCCACTGTCACTGCTGCCTTCCCTCCACTGTCACTACTGCCTTCCTCTCCACTGTCACTGCTGCCTTCTCTCCACTGTCACTACTGCCTTCCCCTCCACTGTCACTACTGCCTTCCCCTCCACTGTCACTGCTGCCTCTCCACTGTCACTGCTGCCTTCCCTTCCACTGTCACTGCTGCCTTCCCTCCACTGTCACTGCTGCCTTCCTCTCCACTGTCACTGCTGCCTTCCCTTCCACTGTCACTACTGCATTCCTCCACTGTCACTACTGCCTTCCTCTCCACTGTCACTGCCTTCCTCCACTGTCACTGCTGCCTTCACTCCACTGCCTCCCCACTGTCACTGCTGCCTTCCTCTCCACTGTCACTGCTGCCTTCCTCCACTGTCACTGCTGCCTTCCTCTCCCGTCACTGCCTTCCTCCACTGTCACTCTGCCTTCCTCCACTGTCACTACTGCCTTCCTCTCCACTGTCACTACTGCCTTCCTCTCCACTGTCACTGCTGCCTTCCCCTCCACTGTCACTGCTGCCTTCCCTCCACTGTCACTGCTGCCTTCCCCTCCACTGTCACTACTGCCTTCCCTCCACTGTCACTGCTGCCTTCCCTCCACTGTCACTGCTGCCTTCCACTGTCACTGCTACTCCTCCACTGTCACTGCTCCTCCACTGTCACTGCTGCCTTCCCTCCACTGTCACTGCTGCCTTCCCTCCACTGTCACTGCTGCCTCTCTCCACTGTCACTGCTGCCTTCCTCCACTGTCACTGCTGCCTCCTCCACTGTCACTGCTGCCTTCCCCTCCACTGTCACTGCTGCCTTCCCCTCCACTGTCACTGCTGCCTTCCCCTCCACTGTCACTGCTGCCTTCCCTCCACTGTCACTACTGCCTTCCCTCCACTGTCACTGCTGCCTTCCTCTCCACTGTCACTGCTGCCTTCCTCTCCACTGTCACTGCTGCCTTCCTCTCCACTGTCACTACTGCCTTCCTCCACTGTCACTGCCTTCCTCTCCACTGTCACTGCTGCCTTCCTCCACTGTCACTACCTGCCCTCCACGTCACTCTGCCTCCACTGTCACTACTGCCTTCCCTCCACTCACTGCTGCCTTCCTCTCCACTGTCACTACTGCCTTCCACTGTCACTGCTGCCTTCCTCCACCCTGCTGCCTTCCCTCCACTGTCACTACTGCCTTCCCTCCACTGTCACTGCTGCCTTCCCTCCACTGTCACTGCTGCCTTCCTCCACTGTCACTGCTGCCTTCCCTCCACTGTCACTACTGCCTTCCCTCCACTGTCACTGACTGCCTCCCTACCTGTCACTGCTGCCTTCCTCCACTGTCACTGCTGCCTTCCTCCACTGTCACTGCTGCCTTCCTCCACTGTCACTACTGCTCCACTGTCACTGCTGCCTCCACTGTCACTACTGCCTTCCCTCCACTGTCACTGCTGCCTTCCCTCCACTGTCACTACTGCCCTTCCACCGTCACTGCTGCCTCCACTGTCACTGCTGCCTTCCTCCACTGTCACTGCTGCCTTCCCTCCACTGTCACTACTGCCTTCCCTCCACTGTCACTACTTCCTCCACTGTCACTGCTGCCTTCCCCTCCACTGTCACTGCTGCCTTCCCCTCCACTGTCACTGCTGCCTTCCCCTCCACTGTCACTGCTGCCTTCCTCTCCACTGTCACTGCTGCCTTCCCTCCACTGTCACTGCTGCCTTCCTCCACTGTCACTGCCTTCCCTCCACTGTCCTCTCCACTGTCACTGCTGCCTTCTCCACTGTCACTGCCTGCCTTCCTCCACTGTCACTGCTGCCTTCCCCTCCACTGTCACTGCTGCCTTCCCCTCCACTGTCACTGCTGCCTTCCCCTCCACTGTCACTGCTGCCTTCCTCTCCACTGTCACTGCTGCCTTCCCCTCCACTGTCACTGCTGCCTTCCCTCCACTGTCACTGCTGCCTTCCCCTCCACTGTCACTGCTGCCTCCCTCCACTGTCATCCCCTCCACTGTCACTGCTGCCTTCCTCTCCACTGTCACTGCTGCCTTCCCTCCACTGTCACTGCTGCCTTCCCCTCTGTCACTGCCTTCCCCTCCACTGTCACTGCTGCCTTCCTCTCCACTGTCACTGCTGCCTTCCTCTCCACTGTCTCTGCCTTCCCTCCACTGTCACTGCTGCCTTCCCTCCACTGTCACTGCTGCCTCTCACTGTCACTGCCTTCCTCCACTGTCATCCCTCCACTGTCACTGCTGCCTCCTCCACTGTCACTGCTGCCTTCCCTCCACTGTCACTACTGCCTTCCTCTCCACTGTCTACTGCCTTCCCTCCACTGTCACTGCTGCCTTCCCCTCCACTGTCACTGCTGCCTTCCTCCACTGTCACTACTGCCTTCCCCTCCACTGTCACTGCTGCCTTCCTCTCCACTGTCACTGCTGCCTTCCCCTCCACTGTCACTACTGCCTTCCTCTCCACTGTCACTACTGCCTTCCTCTCCACTGTCACTACTGCCTTCCCCTCCACTGTCACTGCTGCCTTCCTCTCCACTGTCAGTACTGCCTTCTTTCCTGTCCTTACATTATCAAAATATAGAAACACAGAATGTGATGGCAGAGACGGGCTGCTGGGCCCACCCAGTCTGCCCATTTTTTAGACCTTCGTTTTTTGCTGCAGACCCTACTTGATCTACGGTGCCTTCCCTTCCTTACCCTTATGATTCCCTTGTGCCTGTTCCAGGCATTTTTGAACCCCACCACTGTCTAGCCTCCACTATCCCCACTATCTCCACTTGAAGGCTGTTCCAGACACTCACCACTGTTTCTGTGAAGAAGTACTTCCTCACATCTCTTCTGAATTTACCCACCTCCAGTTTCATAGCATGCTCCCTTGTTCTAGAACACCTTTTTCTCAGAAAATTCCCCCCTCCTGTACCTTATTTCCCCCCTTTAGGTATTTAAAGGTCTCTATCATATACCTCCTCTCCCCTTCAGGGTGTACATATTGAGCTCCTTAAGCCTCTCCACGTATGGCTTTTGATGCAGACCCTGCACCATTTTGGTAGCCCTCCTCTGGACTGCCTCCACTCTATGTTCTTCCTGAGGTGTGGTCTCAAGAACTGGACACAGTACTCAAGATTAGGTCTTACCAGTGATCTATATCGGGGCAGCACCACTTACCTTTTCCTGCTGTTGATACCTGTTCCTATGTACCCAGTATCCCACTAGCCCTTCTGACTGCCTTATCAGACTGCCTGGCCACTTTTAGGTCATACAATATGATTACCCTAGGTCTCTTTCCTGCTTGGTCTTTGTCAGTGTCACTCTGCCCATTTTGTACTCTGCTCCTGAGTTTCTGTGGTCCAAGTGCATTATTTTGCACTTTTTTGCATTAAAACCCAGCTGCCATACCTTTGACCTCTCCTCCAGTCTTTTCAGATCCCTACCAGTCCTCCCCCCTTCCCAGAGTGTCCACTCTGTTGCAGATCTTGGTGTCTTCCACAAAGAGGTAGACCTTTTGTTTCAGTTCCACCACTATGTCATTTATCAAGACATTGAAGAGGACCGGTCTCAGCACCGATCCCTTAGGTACCTGGCTAGTCCTCTTCCCTTCCTCTGAGTGAATTCCATTTACTACTACCCTATGTGTCCTATCTGCTAACCAATTTTTCACCCAGGTTACCCCTTTATTACCCACCCCAAGTTCTCCAACTTGCTTATTAGTCTCCTGTGTGGAACAATGTTGAACGCCTTGCTAAAATCCAATTAGGCCACATCCACTGCTCCCCCCAATGAAACCCCTTGATCACCCAGTCAAAGAAATCCACCAGATTTATTCGGCATGACCTCCCCCCTGTGAAACCATGCTGCCTTGGATCCTGCAATCTGTTAGATAAAAGATAATCCACAATCCTTTCCTTTAGTAGTGATTCCATTAATTTATCCACCTCCAGAATCAGGCTGACAGGCCTATAAGTGCCTGCCTCTTCCCTGCTGCTACTTTTATGAAGTGGGATGACCTCTGCCTTTCTCCAGTCCCCCGGAACCATGCCGGTCTCCAGTGACCTGTTACATAGATCTGTCAGAGGTGCAGCCAGTTCCTCACTGAGCTCCCTCAGCACCATCGGATGTAGCCCGTCTGGCCACGTAGCTTTGTTCATCTTCAGGTTAGTGAGGACTTCTCAGACTTTGTCGTCAGAAAACAAAACTAGTGTCCGTCTCCCTCACTTCAAAGCTCCTGGCACCTTGTTGTGGTTCCTCCCCTTCCCGTTCTGCTGTGAATAGTGAGCACACATATTTGTTTAAGATGTTTACCTTTTCTTGATCCCCCCTCCATACAGTCACCCCCTCCTCCTTTAACCTTACTATGCCCCCCTTGGTTTTGCTTTTCTCGCTAACATACCTAAACAAGCATTTGTCAATGCCAAATGTTTGCTTGCTGGTAGTGGTAGTGTAGAAGTTACAGACTGCATAATAGGAATGGCAATGAAGTATTGAACTGAAGCCAACCCCACCACCACCCTGCAGATACTGACAGGCATTGGGGTGTGTGTTGCACAGTTTCTACACACTCTCGTGACTTCACCAGTTTTTTTAATATTTTCACTGCAGATTTTCAACATTGCCATTTTTTACACCTCCCCATGAACAGTACCGCTGTCATTTTTCACATCCTGGCATATCAGACTTGGAAGCCCACGAACTTTCACCACACCCTACCCTGCAGACACCGACACAGTGTCACAGGTGTGCCTTAGGGGTCTTTGGCCTTATGTTCACCCAATTCCATCAGGAAATACGGTGAGATGGGTGCAGCATAGGACAATGGGGTGAACTTTGGGGCCAAAGAGTCCAAGGCACACCTCGACGCCTCTCACTGGCTGGCAGGGTATGGGTGGGGGTGGAATGGTATGAGCATAACAGGTGACAATCTCAAGTCACACCCCTGATGCCTGTCAGTCTGTACAGGGTGGGGCATTATGAGCAGAAATCCTAACGCCTCAGGTTTTCGTTGGTATTTTCACTCCAAATTTTCAACATGTTTTTTTTGTGACCCCCACCTCATGAACAGTGGCAATATCAGTTCGTTAGCCGAAAGCTGATTTTGCACAGTGATTATGCCATTTGGCACCACAGGTGTGAAAACACATTTAGAACAGGATGTGAAAAATGACAGCTGTACTGTTCATGGGGAGGTGTAAAAAATGACAATGTTGAAAATCTGCAGTGAAAATATTAAAAAAACTGGTGAAGTCACGAGCGTGCATAGAAAATGTGCAATGCACACCCGTAATGTAATTAGCTTGGGGATTTTTTACAGCAGATTGTCAACACAGGCATTTTGGGACCTCCGCTCATTAACAGTGTCACTGTGATTTTCTTAATCTGTCCCGAACAGTGATTTCCCACAGCAACCACGCATTTCTGCACTGGAAGTGTGAAAACACATTTCGACCATGGTGTGAAAAATGACAGCTGTACTGTTCATAAGAAAGTGTGGAAAAATGCCAGTGGTGAAAATCTGGACTGAAAATATTACAAATTCATGAACTTACAAGGGTGCGTGGAAGCTGCGCAATGCTCATTTGTAACACAGTCATTTTATGGCCTTTTGTCACCAAATCTTTAACACAGCCATTTTAAGACTTCTGCTCATGAACAGTGTCACTGTGATTTTCTTAATCTGTCCCGAACATTGATTTCGCACACCGACTGCGCCATTGTGTGCTACATGCCCGGAAACACATTTTGGGCGAGATGTGAAAAATGACAGCTATACTGCTCATAAGGAGGTGTGGTAAAATGGCAATGTTGAAAATCTGGAGTGAAAATATAAAAAATTCATGAACTTACGACCGTGCGTAGGACCTGCGCAACGCACGCTCATAAATCAGTAATTCTTGAGAATTTTTTCACCAAATTTTCAACATAGGGTTTTTGGGGGTCTCCCTCATAAACTGTGACACTGTCATTTAGTAAATCAGTCCCGAAAGGTGGTTCCGCGCAATGATGACAAAATCACCTTTCGGGGCCGATTAACGCCATGACAGTGCCAGAATTCATGAGGAGGGGTTCCCAAAAAACCCATGTTGAAAATTTAGTGCCAAAATTCCAAAAAATGCCTGAGATATGCATCAAAGTTGAAAACCCCCCACTATCCTTTAGTTGTCCCTCCAATTTGCCTTCAATCAAGTAGAAAACTGGTTCACTGACCATAGACTTGTGGTCAATATAAAAAAGACTAAATCTATGCTCTTTTCACACCGGCAGAACAAAGACCACAAGGCCCAACTAACGATCCATTCCAAAGCCCTCCTCCCACTGGAACAGGTCTACACATATATTGTAAGTACCTGGGCATTACCTTCGATCCCAACCTTTCATTCCACCCGCATATTAGTAATCTTTCTGCGGCCATAAATATATGCACAGGACTACTGTTTCAACACAAAGCCTGCCTACCCCCAGAGGTCCTAAATATTGCAATTACCTCCTCAGTTCTCTCCCTCATTGAGTACGGAGCAACCATCTACTCGGCCGCTGACAGCACGGCACTAGATAAAATTCATCTATCCATTAGTAAAGCCTGTAGTCTCCTCACTGGAGTGGATAGGTGAACCCACAGCTGCACATTATATGACCTTACAGCAGGGGCGTAGTTTGTTATTTTTACGGGGGGGGGGCAAAGTAACAAAAAAGTCCTGATTTTCACGTATCACGACAGTGAAGAGGGTGGGTGGCTTGCATAATGCAAATAAATCAACCAGCATCAAATAATGCCCAAAAAACATTTAAGACTACAGCTTAATAACTCCTGGGAGGGACCAGCCCAGGCCAAGTCAGAGCACTTCCCCACCCCACTGGTTTTACTACAGCCTGCTCTCGCCCCAACTCCTCCTGAGACCAGAGTCGAAAAACTGACCGAGATCTATTTTATATTCAGTTCTTCTTTCTTCTGCCTTGGGAGTGAGGGCTTAAGTTGAAAATATGTAAGGAACTTAACTTCCTTCTCAAGAGGACAGGACCTCCCCTCAGCTTCAATTCAAATCAGTCTTGACCTAATTTTGCCCCCCCCAAACCTCCAGGTGGATAGCTCACTAGTCTCTTACCCCCCTTTGCTGCTTACATAACCCTTCCAAGTCCAGCCCTTATAGTGGATCCGAGGGTTGGACTAGGCCCACCTGGATACCTGGACATTTCAGGTGGGCCCTCCTCAGTTGAGTAAGTGGTTACCTTCTGAACTCTGAAAACTTTTGCATTTGTCTTCTTTTTTCTAATTAAATGGGGTATCTGGGACACTGTTGATCAATGTAAGATGCAAAAAGAGAGCAAGTGTATCAGATTGATGTGGAATATTGATATGAGTGTGTCAACCTGGGCCCTCCTCTATTGATTTTCCAGATGGGCCCTTGTATCTTCTTTCCAGGTGGGCCCTCTGTACCCCAGTCTGACCCTGGTGGATCCTGAACTTCTAGAAATGTCTGCTTGAGCTCGCCCTCCCACCCTTGAGGAGTGCACAAAGCATGTTTCAAGGAAGTGCAGCAAATGGCGGTGCCCCCTCAGTATACCTATAAACATGGATGGTATGGGAAACATCCCAGCGTGTGCATCCTCACAGCATGAGCCCTTATTGACAAAGATTACATAAAAAAATGCGATTATACAATGACAAGAATGAATGCTGGCCTCTGATTGGTCAGTCTTGGGCTAGACCCATGATGTTATCCCAGTACATCCGATTCATCACAGGTCTAGTCTCAGCCTCTCCGTGAACCTCTTGATGATTGTTAGCATTAGTGTGTTTTTGTATCTTCTCTTAAAATGTTTTCCACACAAATAAAACATCTTTAAAATATTTTTTAATTCTGTATAACAACACGCCATTGTATAATAGCAATAATGCCCTCCAGGGTGTGTGTCATGGTAGGATAACGTCATGCCTTATGTATTGGATGCACTTGTGCCCAACCACCTGAGGCATGGCGTTATCCCAGCATGACACGCCCTGTCGCATTATTGCTTACTTGCACCCAGTGTTAACACTTTTCTTTGTTATAACCAAGTTAATTCATTAGTCTCCCATCCCATCCCATATTATTCAATGTCACATGCCTGAATCTGGTTAGGTAAGGTAAACAAAGAGGATAATGCTCTCCTCAAGCAAGCAAGCATTGCATACGTAAGCACGGGACTTGCTGACATCCCTCAGGCGGTGCTCTTAACAAGCATGCTGATGTACCTGGGACAGTGCAACAGAACAATGTAAATCCCCTAATTGTTCAAGATGATGATGGGCATGGTGTGGTCACACCACAACCCCTACCACTCTCCTCCCCATGGGATCCTAAGGAATATGCATCTCTGTCCATGCCCAGGGTTACACCACCCCATCCAAGCAAACACGGACTGCCCCGGCACAAAAGTGGTCGCGTTACATAACCTAAAATAACAGACGCCACAGGACGTTTGCTGGAACAATGACTCCAGATACCTGTGCACAGCCTCGCAGGACCCACCCTGAAAGGTAAGTACTTGGTTGGTGGTTTTTATTAGCATCACCTATGACAGTGTGTGGTGGGCCAGTTGTGGTAGCCCAGGTTGCCATGGATGCTTCCCCCCCCACAGACTACTTCAAAATCGTCTCATCTGACAGTTTTGAAGGGCACAAATGAAACATGGTTGCTTCAAGTTTGATGTAGTTTAATACAGTTTTTTTTTTGTCTGAGCACTGTGTCTTTATTCCTCTACACACAGACACAAACAGACACACACCACCAAAAAATGAACTTTTTATACCATGTTTACATTCAGGATAGAGACAGGGTAAAGCAGGTCCAGGCAGTACAAAACAGTAAATGAAATAATGCATCTTACAATGCCTAACAAACCACCAAAAGACCACAAAACAACAGACCTTCCCCCTGCCCTGGGGGAAGGGAATGGCTAGGTCACAGGTCAGGGTGCTAAATGAGGAGGAGAGACCACAGAACATCTTGTCGAACCACACAGTAAGGTGAAACTACATAAACATGCACAATTTTTATACTGTAGGATTTCATACTTTCCAACAGTTCCTAATTTTGACACAGAAACTTATCTTTAGTGCTGAGAAGCCCCTTGTACGAGGGAGGTAAGCATGGCATGGACCCAGCAGACAGGCATACATATTGAAAAAAATAATTCTGTGCCAGTATGCCCGTCCACCCCTCCCTCCTCCATCACCAGTGTCCAGAACCATTTTTTTCAGCATGTGTACCAGTCTGCCCTCATCAGCACAGCAGGACAAAGCTGGCAGGGCAGCAGAAGGCACAGCAAGCAACAGTGAATTAAATGTCCATGCCAAAAGCTATAGCCCACTCTCCCCACCCCAGACCTGCAAGGCCACTATCTCCACCCAGACTGGCCAGCTCAGCTACTCTCTGCACCCTGATGGGCTTGCACAGCCACTCTCCACACTCTGTGTCCACCCCACCAGCACAGCCACTCTCCCCACCCAACTAACACCATTTCCAGCTCCATTTATCTGGTATCCGCTCCAGGCATCCAGGTCTGTGCCTCCCCATCACTGGTACACAAAAATAAATAAAATCACATTTTATACTGCATTTTGTTTGTTTCTTTCTTTGTCTGGAAAGAGAGATGTTGAGCTACCGGTCAGCACAGTTTGCCAAGTATACCCACCCCACCGACACAATGCCAGTGCCTCCACCCACCCATACAACAGTGCCCCCACAACACTCACACAATGCCTGTATCCCCAACCCCACCCACACAAATGACCAGTGTCCGCAACACCACACACACACGACCAGCGGTGTCCCCAACCCCCCACACACACACGACTAGCAGTGTCCCCAACCCACACACACACACGATCAGCAGTGTCCCCAACCACAGACACACGCACAACCAGCAGTGTCTCCAACCCCACCCACACACACAACCAGTGTTCCAACCCCCCCCAAAAAAAATCATGGCCAGTCAGTAGTCGCTGTAACAATAACCAAGTAGTAGTAAAATCATTTCTTTAGGGTGCATGTTTTAGTGCAAGATTTTTTTTTGCTAGTCTAGTAACACTGTACGTGGGAGAACACAAAAAGCTACACCTTTGGTTGTGTTTGCCAGGCAATGAAAACAGAGACAGTAAGGCCAAGGAATCTGTCTGTTTCACCCCTCCACAATGGACGATCGGAAAAATCAAAAAAGTGAAAGGTTACTTTTGCAGCCAGGTAAAGGATGAGGGGGAAATAATGTTTCAACATTTACTAATGTTCCTGTGCTAGCTGCGGGCACAGGTCAGTGAGATACATCCCTTGACAGGTACAGGATGAGGTGAAAATTATGTTTTAACATTTACTTATGTTTATATGCTAACACCCAGTCAGCAAGCACAGAATGTCCCCCTTCCTAACCAACACGGACAGTCCACCAGAAACCCAGTCAGCAAACATGGACAGTCCTCCCATTTCACCCCACCTACAAGGACAGTCACCCCAGACACCCGAATAATCCTCCCCTCTCCACCAGACACCGGGCCAGTGAGCATAGAATGCCCCCCTCCCAACTGACAAGGACAGTCCCACCAGTCACCCAGGCAGCCAGCAAACATGGACGGTCCCCCCCATATCCCACCAAGGACAGTCCCCACCCCACAACACACAGCTAGCAAACACAGAATTTCCCCCCGCCCCACCAACATGAACAATCCCCCAAACACCTGGCTAGCAAACATGGAGAGTTCTCCTCCCCAACAACACTGACAGTCCATTCTAGACACCTGATCAGCAATGCTCGACATTCACCCCCCATAAGCCAACATGGATAGATCCCCCAGACACCCGACCAGCAAATAGTCCCCCTCCCCACAAGACACCCGGCAGGCAAACATGGACAGTCCCCCTTTTCCACCATTATGGACAGTCCCCCCAGACAAATGGCCAGCCAAGTCCACCAAACAATGGCTAGTGTCCCCACTCTACCATCACAGCCAGTGTCCCCACATCACCATGGCCTGTGTCTCCACCCCATCAGACCCCAGAATAGAAAACAGACTGTCCCCCAGCCCCACCAAACACTGACCGCCCTCCCAGTCCCAAACACTAACCACCCAAGCCCCAAACACTAATCACCTCCCCAAGTCCCACCAAACGCAGGCCCTCCCCCAGCACCAAACACTGACCATCCTCTCAGTGAGTCAGCCCCAAAACACACAGACTGTCTCCCCAACCCCAACCCCACAAAACAAACCATCCCCAGCCCTACCAAACACAGACCATCCAGTGAGTTTCCCCAACAAACCCGCCACACCAGTAGCACAGTAACTGAGTGTCCCACCCCACCAACATGACCAGTGTCCCACCATACCAAACAAATAGGCCCCCACCTACACCACCAACATGGACAGCCTCAACAGCCAGCAAATCCCCCCACCCAAAGAAACACAAGCTGACAGCAAACCTTCCACCCACCCCCAGACACATGGCCATGACCAAGACAACCCCCCCCCCAAAAGACCCATTTCTGGGATGTGAATGGTATTAATTTCCAACAACCAGCTTGCAGCACAGTTACTCACCAAATCAGTAAGGGCACAGACAGGGCAGCATGCAACAGGGCACAGCAAGGCCAAGAAGGCAGGTCAGGTAGCCGAGTCTCTCCCAACAGTCCTGTTCCTCTCCCGATTAATCCCCCGACGAGACAGTAACTAATTCTTTCTGACACCAGATGAACGTGTTGCACTATGGGTCTGCTATAGCCTGCATGACAGCCGGCTTCTTCACTGTTCTGGGCCTGGCTGCTCACTGACCTGAATAATCCCTCTCGGTGGACCGTGGAACTGGTGGGCAATGGGTGTGGTGTGGGACTCGCCGACAACACAGTAAATCTTTTTCTGGCCTGCTGGACACAGGAGCTGGGTGTGCAGGCAAGCCTAGCTGTGCCTCAGACTCACTGTAATTGTACTACTCACTCCTCTGCCTGGTCTGTCTGGTGGTAGAGGCCTTGTGGCCGCAGGCCTCCTAGGCTCTCAGGGATGGGAGGCTCAGGTGGCAGCAAGAGAGCCCAGAGCACAGCTGGCTTCACTGAGAAACAGAGAGTAAGTAGTTGGAGGACTCGGGTGGGGTATATTTAAACTGGTCTGTTCAGGACAGGAGGAGGGTGGTAACACTAGACTGACTGAGACACTGGTGACACCTGACAGACAACCAACGACTGCTGCTCGACATCCTCGAATAGCTATCTCTCCTCAGCCCTACGCTATATGGATGCTGCTGCTGCTACTTCATGGAAGGCACACAGACAACTAAATGGCACCATTAACGGAGTACTGCTCACGCAATGGTGCCAGCTTGCAGCACTCTCTGATTGGCTGTAACATGCAGGCTACTATGGTTGCAGGCTTGCAGCCAATCGGAAAGAAGGATCGTTTTAAGACACGGCTGCACATGCCACCTCCCTCCCTCCCCCGGAGAGGTGCAGGCAGTCCGGGCATAGCTCTGAGCCCATTCAATATTAAAAAAAATGATAACCGGAGAATGGTGGCTGGGCTCCTAAAAAAGTCCTGGTCTAATTTCTCAGGGGGGGCAGCTTGCCCCTCTGCCCCCCCACAATCTACGCCTATGCCTTACAGAAATCCTCACCCTAGACGAAAGAATGCACTACCAAACATGTCTCCTTGCTAAGAAAATCCAACTACGCCTGACTCCCACGGGAATCTCAGCCTCCCTCAGCACAGCTCATACCTCTGCAAACACCCGTGCGGCCAATAAATTAATGTGGGCTGTTCCCAGGGTTACTACCACCCTAGCACAATGGTCCTTTTCATACAGAGTGCCATCCTGGTACAATGCTCTCCCCCAGGACATCACCTCCATCCCCAGGCTAGGCCTCTTTAAGACAACGCTCAAAAGACACATAATCTCCACCTGCTACTGCCATTGTCCCCACTAGGACTGGCCTACAGACTGCATGATACTGGGTTAAATACACACTGATCCTACTGCAGTTACAGTGCACTAATGACAACATTGGTAATCCAACTGCTCACACCTCCTGCCAGCGCATATGCTACCATCTTCCGACTAAATGGTTGCCGAAGTTCTCAAGCTCCCTCAGGGCTTGTCTAGCAACCTAACTGTATAGGACTAGCAATTTTGCACACCTTGCTGTGTACTTTGTACCTCGTCTCCTATTTTCACTGTAATATTGTATACCATCTGCTACTTGGAACTCGCTGTTAACCCTGTTGTTATTTCTGTCCCTACCCCACTGTAGTTTTTTTGTTTAAAAGTTTGCCTCCTATTATGTTGTGTACACTGATGTGGAGCCTTTGGAAATGAGTCTATGACTCAAATGTTGTATCCAATATTCTCAATAAATAAAAAAATAAATAAAAAACTATTTATTCCATTATACAGCTTACCGGCATTTCTTCAGTTCACGGTCAGCTTTGAAGAGTGCAGACATGTTCCCGGTCCACTGAAGATCATTGCGCCGGCCTCCGGAGGTAAGTATGGGGTGAGGTGGGGGGGTGAGGAGGTGGATCGCAGAGGGTGGGTGCGGGTTGGGGGCAAGACAATCAACGAGGACCATTTTTTCTTTTCAGGTGTTTGTTTTCTTTTAGGAGGTGACACGGGACTTGTGCCACGCTGGGGTGGGCTCCCAGCATGGCAGCTGGAAAGATTTTTGGGGGGATCAGTGGAGCCGATGGGAATGGGCACCCAGTTGCCATCATACAGTCGTGCCATACTGGGGTGGGCTCCCAAGCGTGGCAACTGGAAGTCTGTTTCTTTTGGGGGTTCAATTGAGCTGACGGGTTGGGCACCCGTCACCATTCTCACTTGTGCCACGCTGAGGTGGGCTCCCAGCGTGGCGCCTAGAACTCTGGGGGGGGGCGCAGAGCCAATGGGGAATTGGGCACCCCCGTCAGCCATACTTTGTGTGGCGGGCGGGGGGGCTGCTATTCAGAGACACTCAGAGGGTTGGGGAATATTATTACAATACTGATCAGGTGTGCCAACAGACTAAAACTGCATCTACTTTTTCAGTCTCTTTGGGGTTCTGTTTTCCTGCTTTTGTCAATGCCGCTCCTACCCTGAACTCTGACTCAACATTCCAAGGATGGCAATTAGATCTTTTTTTGGAAACATTCCAAGGATGTCATTTTAGTCACTTGCCTCCTCCTGGAAAGATAGTCCTAGGAAAAGTTCACTTCAAACTGAATTTATGTTCCAGGAAGAGAAAGCAGAGACGTAAACAAGCAGGATTGCCGGCAATATGCTAATCAACACTATCTTATCGCTGCTCACTGAAGCGGTCTCTCCCTTTCAACTGTACGACCACTGCATTTTCAACTGCTGTCATAGACAGCTGCAGCATTCATTGGTGAACTGTGGCCGCACCTGCAAACACATTGACTGAATTGGAAGACAGGGTGCCACACCTACAAAAACTCGGATGATGGCACTATGTTTCTTGCACATGCGTGCAAGCAAACATAAAAATGTCTTGTCCCTGTTTTGATAATGTATGAGCTATTCTTTCCTCAGTTTTTGCCTTTGCACTCCTTACTGCGTTGCCTGCCTTCCTCTGTTTCCTCAAATACTCTTCCTTACCCTCCTCTCTCTGGGTTTCCTTATACCATCTGAATACTACCTTTTTAGCTTTTACCTTTTCTGCTACCTCATGTGAGAATCGCAGCAGTCTCCTCTTTGTTTTACTTTTGCTTACCTGCTTGACACAAAGGTTCATTGCCTTAATTACGTCCTCTTTTACTTTGGACCATTTTTCCTCCACCACCCCAGGTCCTCTCCCCCTGCTAGGTCATTCCTGAGGCATTCACCCGTCTTTGTAAAATCAGCCCTTCTGAAGTTCAGGACTCAGAAAGTCCAAGACTCATGCCTTTATGTGGTTGGATTCTGCAGTGTTCTTATGTTAAACCACACTGTATGATGATCACTGGTCCCCAGATGACTCCCCATCTTGATGTACGTAATACTATCCCAGATCCGGTATTGCCCTATCACAAGTGGGTTTAGTGACTAGCTGCCTGAGGAATGCCCCCTGCAGGGAGTCCAGGATGTCCCTGCTTCTAGCTGACACTGCCGTAGGGAGACTCTAGTCTACATCAGGTAGATTGAAGTCCCCCATCAACAACATCTCTCCCTTTTCAGCCATCCTGCCGGTTGCTTCTAACTTTCATTATCTAAGTCCTCCCACTGTGCTGGAGGCCTGTAGGTCACTCCTGTCCGAATAGTGGCCCTGTTTCCTGACTCAAGGGTGATCCACAGCACCTCTGCCCCTCCCTAAAGTCCCTGTATTTATGTAAACAAAGTTGTGTGGCTAGTGTAGTCGCACTGCTATGCTATCAACCTTAGACTTATAAAACTGCACAATATCAGTATACGGTATTAAAACCTATATACTCCCAAACAACTGCTGCAGACACATGCAATAGCACTTTTTTAAACAAGCTTACACTGCCACGCTTGACCAAGGGCCAAAGCACTCACCTTGTTGCCCCAATTACAACAGAAGTGATTGAACTGGTTATCAACCTCTCTAAGACTATGAAGGCCCTGGGCCCGAACGGCTGTGGGTCCACATTTTGCAAGGCCACCAAGGATTCAACAATACCCCCTTTACTTGGGACATTCAGTGTCACAGTACAGGGCAAGCCACCCCCACCGTCTTGGTCATACGCGACAATCTCTCTGATATTAAAACCAGATAAGAATCCTCGGTTATGCAGTTGGTATTGACCGATTTCAGTACTCAGTATGTACTTTATGGATATAAAAGCCAAATGTTTGGACAAGGTGCTTCTCTTCTTGGTGGGGCTTGACCAGATGGGGTTCCTACAGTTCAGGACCACAGCAGATAACACCAAACACTCCATTTAATCCATCAGATGGAAGGTGATGTCAGGCCATCTGTGCTTCTCAGCTTGGATGCTGAGAAGGCATTTGATCGGGTGTCCTGGCCTTTCTTCTGTGGGGCACTGGTGAAGCTAGGGCTCCAGGTTGTCCTCATCAAGCTCCTACAAAATATCTATGAGGCCTCAAAAGCCTGCGTGAAGGTGGAAGGTCACCACTCTGACTACTTCACACTCCAGCGTGGTACTAGACAGGGCTGCCCCTTCCCCCCTCCTCTTTGATATATATACAGTGTATATATATATATATATATCCCTTGGCACAGACCATACAGGAGTCCAGTACCATCAGGGAAATAGTGCTGGGAGGGGTGGAGCATCATGTGACTTTGTATGCTGATGACGTAGTTCTATACCTCCAAGACCCAGAAAGATCTCTGCCAGCAGTCTCCCGAATCCTTAACAATTTTAGTATGGTATCAGGGTACACATTAAACACCACCAAGACCAAATTCCTTGCTTTTCACTACTGAATGACCCAGTTAATCAAACAACAGTTCCCTTTTAGGTGGGATCTAGATAAACTAAAATATTTTGGTGTGTACTTGTCTAGGACACCCGCACATGCCTACAGAAACAGCTACACCCCCTTCTTGATGCAGCTTATGCAAGATTTGATTCACTGGAACACTGTACCCCTAAGTCTTTCTAGGTGGGTGGAGGTGATTAGGATGGTCACACTACCAGCCCTGTATCTATGTAATAATATGCCAGTTCCACTACCATTGTTTGTGTTCCGTCAGTGGAACAAAGAGATTTCCAGGTTTCTGTGGGCAGGACACAGATCGCAGATCAAAATGCAAACACTGTGTATTCTGAAGTTGAAGGGGAGGGGGGAGGCGGGGAGACTTGCATTGCCTAACCTGCAACTCTATTATTGGGTAGCTCAAATCCGGTATATAATATCGAAGCAAATGAGTAGTCCATGAACTCACTGGCAGGCTCCAGGAAGGGCACTCTTCCCCAACTCACACTTTATAATAGCCACCTATTACACTGAAGCTCCCCTGGGGACACTAAGTACCACAAACCCATGGCTTATTGATCATAACAAAGATATAGAACACTGTCCATAGAGCACTACATCTGGTCCTGTTTCTCTCCTTGCTATGCCCCATTCCCTTACTAGAGGATTTTCTCCTGGCTCTTAAAGACACAGCCTTTCAGCAATGGGAGTGATACTTGTTTGTTTATTTTTTTATACTTTTCTTTTTTCCTCCTGGTTTTTCCTACTCTCTTGATCCTCTCAATGTTCGCTGCCAGATCCTGGACCCATGATCTGCTCCTAGGGCGCCTCTTCCCCTTCTCTGCACAGTGGGGTCTGTCTGGTGTCGGTGGTCTGAGGTGAGTGGAGAGGTCATCATCCAGGACGGCGAGGGTGATTTTTCCTTGTTTCTGTTTTTGTCCCCCTGTCCCATCCCCCTGGGGATGCCGACGCTTGGGACTTAGTCCCAAGAGGTGATGTGCTGATGCACATCTAGACTCTCATGCGCCGTACGATGTCCCCCCCCTCCCTGACCCCTAGTATCGGAGCCGCCCATCCTTTCAAGGACTGGTGCTTCCACCGACTCTCTACAGGAGTGTCGGATGCTGGTGCATCCTGGGTATCCCACCCCTAAGGGAGGAGAGCATCTGGAGGGATGTTCGATCCTCCCTCCCCCTGCCAGCCCCTGACTACCCGGGTCTGTTTCCGAACCGGGAGTGATACTTGTTTCAATGTATATATGTGTATGTATATATGTGTGTGTGTGTATATGTATATGTATGTATATAAAATTAGGGTTCAACGGTCACTTCTATATTAAACCCAAACATTTGTGCTTTACAAACTCTGCAATCGTATGAACAATTCACATGCAAGTTTGCATGCACCATCGAGGACCAAAGATCTCTTGATGTCATAAGGTTTGTTCCGGTTATGTGGGTGCGGAGATACAGATTGTCAAAAAATGTGAAATTACCATTTTTATACAAATTCTTTGTCATGCTGTTTCTCAGAAACGGCTTGGGGATTTGGTCTAAAATTTTTTGGCTATATATGGCTTGGGCCTCAGATGTGCCTTTTGAAGGTTTAGTGTAAAAACTATTAATCTATTTCTTATTATTTCCTATTGGAAAAGTTAGATGCCGCATGTGAAAGTGTTTCTCTTTAGCGAAAGTGTCATTCTCTTTCGTAAATGGGGAATACTCTTTTGTGCAGCCACCATTTTGTTTTCAATTAGTGAGGGAAACAAACTTAAACATTTAAAAAAAATACTGCCCCTTGGTAAACACCAACAGCTGTGTTTACCTATTCAGGGCCTGAGGAATCGGATTCTGTGCTCAGTTTGCCCAAAAATGGGAAGAAATATGTTCTTTTTATACAAGGGGGTCTTACTGACACAAATTGTGGCAGTAGTTTTGTGAAAGGGGCTGGGGTTCTGTCACAAATTGTGGCAAAAGGACTCAGTGTTTTGCGAAACGCCATTCCTTTTGCTCCAATTTGCGGCAGAACTTTTCAAGTCTTTGAGCAGGGTTTATCTCAGATCTCCCCGATTCTTTTTTCTTTTTTTCCCCCCATATGTAATTTTTGGTATTTTTCCTGTCTCCCAGGCCTGGGACCCTGGCAGACACGTACTCACGCATGCGTGGAGACACACGTGCATGCTTGGTACCGGCTCGGCCCCTTCTGCCCCACCCCTGGCATTCACCGCTGCCCCCCTTGCCTTCACTTCCCGCCGGACCTCCACCCAGTGGGAGTGGAACTACGAGGGGGGCAACCACCCCGGGGCGGGAGAGTTGCCTACAGCAGCTCAATCCTGCTCTAACCCTACGCTTCTGTGCCAGCTCCCCGGTGACCCAAGGCCGTTCCCAAACTTGGGTGGCCGGCGTAGCATGAGGTAAGGCACCCAGCACCTCATCACCACTGGGCCAGCTCCGATTCTTATCTATACTTCAATTTCCTGGTGGTCTAGTAGCCTCCCTGATCCCTGATATTCTTTATTGAAATGTCCTGGTGGTCTCTGGTCTAGTTGCCCTCCCACCCTGATCCCTGATATTAGTCTTTTAATTTTTTTTTTAATTTTCCTGGTGGTCTAGTGGCCCTCCCTACCTAATCCCGGATATTCTTTATTTAAATGTCCTGGTAGTCTAGTAGCCCTCCCTCCCCAATCCCCGATATTAGTCTTTTTATTTCTTTTTTATTTGTCTTATCTTTTTCTCCCCTATGTGCCTCGCGGCCCACCACTCCTTCGAACTGCCTAGATCCCATCCGCTCCGCCTGTCCCCTACTGAGCCATCCACCTCAAATCGCAGCCCTCCCTGGGGTAACCCGGACGTAACCCTTCGCCGGGTGGGTCCCCTCTGCCGAGAGGAAGGCACCGGGGGCACCCACACATATTTGGCCCCAGGGTGCTGCTGAGGTGAATGGTCTCCTTCAGGGCATCGGCGGCAGCGGTGGACTGGCAGCCGTCATCCGGTTGGTCACAAAGTGGATTTTCCGCTTTTCCGCTGTTCCCCTCGTGCATCCGCAGAGCTCCTGGTCTCCACCAGAGGCCACTGCAGCGCGATGTTAATCCACAACCCAGCCCAGGAGAAGAGAGCAGTCCTACGGATGCTCAGTCCTCTCCTTTCCCTGCCAGCCCCCGGTGTCCCGAGTCCGTTCTTTATTTCTTTTTAATTTTCCTGGTGGTCTAGCAGGTTTCCTTCCCTCCCTGATCCCCAAAGGTCATTTGTTGCTTGTAGTGGTTTTTATGCTGTAAATAAGAAAACTGTCCCTCAGTGTCTTTTTTAATTTTTTTAATCTGCAAAAAAACCTCGTCCATCGCTGATCACACCCGCACCCTCCACCTGACCTCCCACTGTGCACCCACCTCCCCTGCCCCCTTGACACCCTCACACAACCTCACATACCTGAAGAGTTCCCAGTTTCGAGATCCACTTTCCCGATCGAAGACATGTCTTGGTGCTGGATCCGGCAGCTGCAGTATGAGAAACTAAGGTAAATGCGGTTCAATGTATTTCAACAGGGGTTTCACAAAATTCTATGTTTCTATGATGGGGGGGGGTGGCTCAGAGGTAATGTGAGAAAGTATTTCTTCACTGAGAGGGTTGTGGATACATGGAATAGCCTTCCTGAGGAGGTCGTAGAGTCAAAAACAGTGGTGGAATTCAAGAATGCATGGGGCAGACATAAGGCAATTCTAGTGGGGGTAGGAGGAAGTAGGCTGTTGGTTAACTAGGATCTGCAGCTTATCCGTTAGGTAGGGAAATGGGCAGACTAGGTGGGCCAAGCGGTCCTTATCTGCCGTCAAATTCTATGTTTCTATGTTTATGTTTCTATGTTTCAACTTTTATGCATAACTTTGTCATTTTTTGAGATTTTGACTCCAAATTTTCAACATGGCCTTTTGGGGACACCACCTCAAGAACAGTGACTGTCATTAAGCAAATCCTACTGGAAAGATAATGTTGCGGTTGGTTGGCAAAATCACCTTTTGGGTAGGATTTGTGCAACAACAGTCATATTGTTCATGAGGTGGGGTCTTAAGAAGGCTATGTTAAAAATATGGGGTCAGAATTATTAAAAATAGCAGAGTTATGATCATTTGTTGCAATTTTGCTACGTAACTTTGGAAATTGAAAATATTTTGACCCCAAATTTACCACAGACTTCTTATTACTCCACCAACTGTATGTCACAGCTGTCATTTTTCAGATCCTGGCCAAAATGTGTTTTCGCACCTGTGGCACGGAATGGCACTGCTGATGTGTAGAATTATGCCTTGGTGGGGATTCAAAAATGTTATATGCAGGATACATCGTCGGGGGGAGGGATCAGGGAAATACATACATACAGCCAAACATTAACACACAAAGGACAGTAAAAGCATGACAGTGTAACAGTGCTGACCATTACAGAAGTAACGTACATTGTAAATGTAGCATAGCAACTAATATACATTAAATAGTCGAGGGAACCTAATAAGTGCTAAATGCTAGCGCAAAGCATTATCCAAAGTGAGGTAAAAACCCCATGATAGGACTTACCCCAGAATCTACCTCCTCTCTCTTCAAAGCCACCCACCCAAAGGTCTCCACAAGAAGATCGGCGAGGGAAGAACTAGTAGTTCCTTTTAAGCGTACAACAATTGGCCAGAGAGCTGTCTCCTTCCGTGGACCTAAGTGGCTCAATGATCTCCCCACTGACCTAACAGAGTGCAGAAAGATTAGTCCATTTAAATCTGGTCTCTACTCCCATCTAACCTCTGCGAATGTCTGTAGCTGTGTTATCTAAACGCCTGACCTTAACACAGCACACGCTGATATAAAGGCACCAGGACCCTCTTCAACAAATCCCGGCACTCTTACGTATCTGTCTCCCCCATTCTAACCCCCTTGATGATTCAAGCCCCCTCCTCCTACCCTGCCTTTAACCCTCCCTTCACCCCTCTCCTCTTGCCTCCTCCCAACCCCAGCACTTGCCACCTCATCGCCCCACCCACCAGTCTACTCCCCTCCTCCCCCATTGCCCCCACCACCCTCTTCCCACGGCCTTATCCCCAGCCCTCCCACTCCCTCCAATTTCCACTTGACAAAGCCAGCAATGGCCGCTTTAGTTAACATGGCAGGTATCTACTATCTTGTTGTGCCACATTGCACTTAAATGGAACTTGTGTTCGAACTGTCTACCAATGATACATATTACAGTACAATGTTGAACTGTCTCACCATTGATCTCCTGATGCATTGCACACCTACTAAGATCTCCAAACTAATGTAACAAAAATGTAATCTTTGTAATGTCCATGTAATCAATGTTTCATTGAGATGTTCATGTCTTTGTATGTCTAACCTGGAACCTTTGTAAATGAGTCTTCTGGCTCAAAAGTATTAATCCTAAACTTAAATAGATAAATAAATAATATTGATCCAACTACCACAGAGAAATGAGCAAGGTTATAGAAGGGTGGGGCTAAAAGACGAGAGGAGGGATACAGTAGGGAAGGACAGGAACAGCAGTAATAGGAATCAATAAAAGTATTATATAAGCAAAGATTAGGTGATGATGGAGATGCAGGGTGGGTTAACCACAGGTACAATTTACCAAGAGGAAGTTGTGTAAGGCAGAAGAGATGGAATGGGGTGAAGACGGGTGGTGACTCTAGTGAGAAAGTGCATTCTATAGTTTGGGGAGGCGGTGAGAGAAGGCTGCCTGGCCAACAGTGGTCGACCGATGAGGGACTACCATTAAACGAGTCATATCATCTAAGGGAGTGGGCAGGACGAGGGAGGGTGAATAGTGAGGAAGCAAGATAATGGGGGAGCATACCAAACCAAAATTTAGATACAAATTTTGCGCAGTGGCGGTGTCTTCGGTTTTCTAATGAAGGAAAAGCCAGGGAGTGGTAGAGATTACAGTGATGAGTGAGAGAGGAGGAGTCCAGGGCAAAGCGACAGAAGGAGTTAAAAAGGGTGTCCAATCTGGTTAAGGAGGACTTGGGAGCAGCACTGTAGACTACATCACAGTAATCCAAAATAGGTAAGATCATCTGGACTAGTTCACGCCTTGCCGGTAGCGGGAGGCAGCTACAGTTCTTGTATAGTGTGTCAAGCTTGGGGCATAGCTTTTTTTTAAGGATGGCATCCACATGATCAGAGAAGTTGAGGTGTCAGTCAAGCCACACCCAAAGATACCTAAAGGATGAGGTGTCCTCAAGGACCGTTTCGTCAAGGATATGGAAGGAGGGCAGTGAGTGGAGACTAGAGAGCCTCTGCCTTGTGCCAAAGGTCACTGAGACTGTCTTCTTGGCATTAAGGGAGAGCTGATGGGAACTAAACCAGTGCTGAACTTTATTGAAATCATGCTGAAGTCTGGTTGCTACGTCAACAGGAGACTGGCCTGAGGTGAAGAGGACTGTGTCATCCACGTACATGTGAATTGAGGTGGATGAGCAGGCTGAGGGGAGGTCATTTAGAAATATGGAGAATAAGATAGGGCCCAACACGGACCCCTGTGGGATGCCAGTGTTAATGGGGATGGGTGGGGATATAGAGTCAGCAGTTCTGACTGACTGGGTCCTGCCTACCAGGTAGGCTCTAAACCAGTTGGTGACAGAGTCAGTTAGGCCAGCCATGGAGAGGGTGTTTACAAGAAGGGTGTGGGAGACAGTGTTGAAAGCCTTTGCTAGGGCAACAAAAATAGCAGATGTGATTTGGCCACTGTCCATCCCTGAGAGGGCAGAGTCAGTGAGCCTAATCAGGGACGTGGTAGTGAAGTGGTTCTTTCAGAACTCAGATTGGAATGGAGTGAAAAAATATAGTATAAGAGAGATAGGATGAGAGTTGTGAGAGAACCAGATGTTCTTGAAGCTTAGCGAGGGTAGGAAGAAGTGAAATAGGATGATAGTTCACAGAAGTGGTACGATCACCGCCCTAGGTAGGGGAAGAACAATGGCATGCTTCCGAACAGATGGGATAGTAGCCATTGCGAAGGAAAGGTTGAGAAGATCAGATAGTGGAACAGAGTAGTAGGAGCTGATAAATATAGCAATTTACGGTCCAAACTATCAGGCGAGCTGCCTTTGGAGGGGTTGAGAGCATACAAAGCCTCCAGGGTGTCAGAGGGGGTAATTTTAGAGGAGTTGGACAGAGAGGATAGACTTAGAGAGGAGTGGAAGTCAGGCAGGGAGGATGGTAAGGAGGATAGGAGAGAAGAGGCAAAGGAGGTGAAATAGGAATTAAATTCAGTAGCAACACTAGGGTGATCAATAATTTGAGAGTTGTTAATTTTAAGAAGAGGGGTGGGTGGTGTGGAGGGTGGGGAGAAGAGGGAGTGAATCACTTTCCAGAATTTGGAGGACTTATTAATGTTAGCCTGAAAGGTAGAGCAGAAGTAGTCAGCTTTAACTAGTCAAGTAGCTTTTGTGTACTGGTTTCGTAGAAAGCGGTAGGTGCCATAGGATACCTGTGTGGCACACTACTTAACAATGGAAAGAGTATGCTTGGAAGCACATAATATTTTTTCACACACCTGTTATGAACAGGTCATTATGTGGCCTCAGATGGCACTCATTGTTGGCGGACGTGTGGAGAGGCACAGGCATATTTCATGCACATTATGTGGTCCTGCTCTTTATTAGAGCCTTACAGGCTGAGCTGGAGGAATTATTCGGAATTCTACTGCCTTTAACTGCTGCCTTCTTTCTATTACTAAAATACCCCCGAGGATTTTGGGATCCTAATTCCTGATTCCTCCTTGGTGCACTACTTAACAGCAACTAAAAAACTGCTCACTAGGGCATGGCTAACCCCTCAGGTACCTACCTTGGTGGCCTGGTAAACCGCTGTTAATCAGATTTATTGTATGGAGAAAATAACTCACAACCTAAATGACAGAGCTGAAAAATGCTCCTCACGCTGGAATGGCTGGCTTCTATATGTGATAGGGAAGGACAGGAACTTTGTTACAAAAAATGTACAGACATGGCTATAGTGTTCTCTTCCCCTCCCCACTCCCCTGAGCCGGATTTATCAAAATGGAATCTTAGTCACCTTTCGGGGTTGGTGACCATTCCCAGTGGCTCATCCTACAGTGATTTAATTAAGATAATCTACTCCCGGCTGTAATGGGTACCCTGGGCCTCCCCCGTGGCTCATCCCTGTCTCTGATAAGAGTTAGTATATAGCTAGTACTCACACACAGAGATCTGCAACTGTAATGTACAGCTAGCTGATTATTCACAACTGAGAATTCAGAAGGTTGAAAAAATGTATATGCTTAACTGAAATGTGTGCTGTAAAAGGTGGTATGGAAAAGGGATACCACATATGCAAAGAATTGTTATAGCATGATGTTAAAAGAGAACTAAAAGAAGGTTTTGGAAACCCATTTGTAAGGGGAAAAAACAGGTTCACTCTTAAAGAGGGGTGTGTGCGTGACAGGGTTGGTTAAGTTATGCAGCAGTGATCTATTTTTCTTCTCTTCTGTTCTACTACTTGTCTGTATCTTGTCTGTCTGATTGTGCAATCAAATTGTTTATGGCACCTAGGAACTGACCACTCTGATAGTCCCACAATTTCCCCGTTATCTCCCCTCCTTCACTTGCTGTTTCTAGTCTTTTTTTCCCCCCATGCTTCTCTGTGGTTAACAAATATATGAATCTATGTGAAACTGGGATCCCTTGGTTTGCAAATGTGTATAATTACATTGTTGAAATGATGGTAGAAAGCTATTTGGGTGTCTTAAGAAAATATCAGTCGGTAATACAGAGGTATGACCTTGAGATGTATTTTGACCTCCACAAGCTTGTTTACAGAACTGTCAACAGGAGAGCAGCTCTGGGACATAATGTTATATTCTATTGCAGCTGTTAAGACTACATGTACTCTTCAGGCTGGCCTCAGGAAAGAAACTGACAAAGTTCTGATACATTTTGTGAGAAACAGGAGATGTAACATACAACAATCAGAATGCAGCATTCAAACTGCCAGGAAAAGACATCTTATAAAACAGAGCAATGTTTTGTTGAGAAAAAGAGATTTAAATTGAGAGCGAGAGGGAGAGACACTAAGTTGTAGATTTTTGTTTAGGATGAGCAATCCTGTACAATTTTATTTTTACATTTTATTGTGATAATAATAAAATTATACTTGCAAATTGTATAACCTCTCCAGGGGCCAGATAGTCAAAGCTTTGCACCTGGCACAAATCCATTGTGCTGGAATAGTGCCGGATTTGGGCCAGGCTACAATATTCAAAAGCCCTTTAAGCGCTGGCACTTTGTGATAGCGCCGATGCTAAAAGTTAATGTATTCAGAGGAGAGAGTAAGGGGAGTGGCTATGAAGCCCAGCACACCAGCATATTCAAAAGATTAACGCTGTGCTGCAGGTGTCTGTGCCACCTGTAGCACTGCGCTAAATACCACCTTCAAAAAGCATGCAGTGTGTGGCAGTGTTACCTGAAGTAGTTCAAAGTGTAACTTCAAATTAATCCCAGGTTTACCCTGGTAGTGTAGTGGTCTTCCCACCCACCCAATTATGATCCCTGACCCTCGTAGGTTTAAAATAAATGATTTTCCCTGGTAGTCAAGTGGTCCCCCCACACCCCCATCACAATCCCCAACTCTGGTATGCCTCAATTAACAACTGTTCCCTGGTAGTCCAGTGGACTTCCCATCTCCCCCTTCCAACCATCCCTGAACGGCTCCGGTGACTGGCTCAGGCTACTGCTCACCTCTGCAAACAACCACCGACTGAGTGATGAATGGTCAGGGACCAGATTAACTAGTGCATCTTTGCACCACTTACTCTGGTATGCACCTGTTCATCGCTCAGTTAGTGGCTAGCTGCAGAGGTGAGCGGTGGATTGAGCCAGTCACCGTATCTGTTCGAGGATGGTTGCAGGGGAAGTGGGGGGTCGGCACTGCCGGGTTGGGGGTGTCCACTGGACTACCAGGAAATAGTTGTTAATTGAGGCATATGGAGTCAGAGATCATGATGGGGGCTTGGGGGAACCACTAGACTACCAGGGAAAGTATTAGCCTTCCTGTACTATGGGCATCCCATGTGTGAGGCTGTGTCCCACTGTCTGGGGCATACCTCTGAACTGTCTCTGGATTTAAAGAATTTCCGAGTTTGCCTCAGTATTTTACCCTGTCCCTCATAAACCATGCGTTTTTGTGACTGAACAGTGGGGATTGTAAACTCCAAATACTGTCAAACATTACAGTTACAGGCCTGTTGTTCCTCGGATACTGGATCGTACACTGTTCCCCTCATTCTTTCAGCTGTCTGGGTGGATATTACCAATGCATAGGATGTGTCCCTGAGTTAGGTCCATAGCCCTGATTTATTTAAACCTCATCCCTGATTTATGAGGCAAGGGGTTGAGAGGTATGTTCTTGGGAGCAGTGTCCCTCACTGCCCTTCAGTCAGCATGTCTGTGTCCTTCATTGCAATGCTGCATGAGCTAGTGATATGCACTGAATGTGCCTGCAAACTCACATTTCCTGCAGCATCCAGCCTGCACTTCCATTCTGACCAACAGGGGGTTGCTGTGAGCTCCATGCAATAGCGCCAGGCAAAGTACAAGGGAGTCCCTACTAAGCAGGCCATAAAGAGATGCAAATGTGACTGTTTGCCCACAGATTGCCTGAGTAGGCTCATTTGCATAGGATGTTTGAATGTAGCAACCGTTTGCCCCAGGCTAACCTGTTTGCACCGGGGTTAATGTGTTAGCACTGTGCAATTGAGTTAGCCCCAGGCAAACCTCTCAAAGCATAGCACAGTTCTGCAGTGTGTGGCCTGCATTGTTGTTTGCAGTTGTTGTGCAACACTTCATTGCTGTCACACACATTGTCCATCAGCTTCATCTCTGCCTTACTCCACTTCTGTGTCCACTGAGCTGCTGTTGTTTTTTGCACTTCCCTGTTGCTATATTCAGATCTGTCTTATTTTCCCGGGCTATTTTTGCACTGCACTCCCAGCCTTGTTTGCACTGCTTCCTTTGCAAGCTGTATTCAGCAGGTTTAGCCCCAGGGCTATTCCTTTGAATATAGCTTGCTACTGCTTCAGGACTAATTTAGCATGCCAGGCAGTGCTAATTTAGCCCTGGGGCTATGTTTTGAATATCTGGCCCCTGGACTGTCTATGCTTCCTGACCTATGCCTCTATGATGATCGTGAAGTAACAGAAATGCGAAGGAGCGGTGTGCTGTTGTCTATTCTAGGTTCTTGGGCTCTCCAGACTCCCCTGGAAGTGCATTCAGCACCCAGCTGTGTAACATTTATTGTCTGACCATGGAGAAGTTTCAAATCATTGCTGACATCCAGAAGCTGCTGAACTACATGGTCTTCAACTGTAAATGGATCCCGTGCAACACCACTTTCATCTGCATGAGGAACTTGGCAAGAGGCAGCCGGGTGAATACTTTCTCCAGTCCTGATGCTGGTCTACTAAATAATTCAGATAGTGCAGTGTTCATTTTACTGTGTCTTTTAAAGCAGTAGTGGAACAAACAAGCATTTGTCAATGCCGAATGTTTGCTTGCTGGCATTGGCATTGGTAGTGTAGAAGTTACAGAGCTGCGTAATAGGAATGGCAGTGAAGTATTTAACTGAAGCCAACCTCACCACCACCCTGCAGAGAGTGACAGGCATTGGGGTGTGCGTTTGGGTCATCAGGCATAACGGCCACGCCATTTCACCACACCCTACCCTGCAGACACTGACAAGTGTCACAGTGTGCCTTGGGGTCTGTGGCCCTAATGCGCACCCCATTCCATCAGGAAATAGTGTGAGATGGGTGCGGTATAGGAGAATGGGGTGAACTTTGGGGCCGAAGAGTCCAAGGCATACCTCAATGCCTCTCAGTGGCTGCAGGGTGTGGGTGGGGGTGGAATGGTATAAGCACTGCAGGTGACAATCCCAAGTCACACCCCTGATGCCTGTCATACTCTACAGGGTGGGGTGTTGTGGTCGGAAACCCTAACGCCTCAGGCATTCATTGGTACTTTCACTCCAAATTTTCAACATGGGTTTTTTGTGACCCCCACCTCATGAACAGTGGCAATATCAGTTTGTTAGCTGAAAGCTGCTTTTGCACAGCGACTACTGCATTTGTCACCACAGGTGCAAAAACACATTCTGAACAGGATGTGAAAAATGACAGCTGTACTGTTCATGGGGAGGTGTAAAAAATGGCAATGTTGAAAATCTGCAGTGAAAATATTAAAAAAAAACTGGTGAAGTCACGAGCGTGCATAGAAACTGTGCAACATGCACCCATAATGTAATTAGTTTGGGAATTGTTTACAGCAGATTGTCAACACAGGCATTTTGGGACCTCCGGTCATGAACAGTGTCACTGTGATTTTCTTTATCTGTCCCGAACAATGATTTCCCACAGCGACCACGCATTTCTGTGCTGAAAGTGTGAAAACACATTTTGGCCATGTTGTGAAAAATGACAGCTGTACTGTTCAAAAGAAAGTGTGTAAAAATGCTACTGGTGAAAATCTG
The DNA here is from genome assembly GCA_016271365.2 of Neoceratodus forsteri. Lineage (NCBI taxonomy): Eukaryota > Metazoa > Chordata > Ceratodontiformes > Ceratodontidae > Neoceratodus > Neoceratodus forsteri. Next base: position 550,021,333 of record JADMNL010000022.1, on the reverse strand, counting down.
GACTGAAAATATTACAAATTCATGAACTTACGAGGGTGCGTGGAAACTGCGCAATGCTCACTCGTAACACAGTCATTTTTAGGAATTTTTTTCACCAAATTTTCAAAATAGCCATTTTAAGACTTCTGCTCATGAACAGTGTCACTGTGATTTTCTTAATGTGTCCCATACACTGATTTTGCACACCAACTGCGCCATTGTGCGCTACATGGGCGGAAACATGTTTTGGGCAAGATGTGAAAAATGACAGCTATACTGCTCATAAGGAGGTGTGGTAAAATGGTAATGTTGAAAATCTGGAGTGAAAATATTGAAAATGTGCGAACTTATGAGCGTGCATAGGATCAGCACAACAAACGCTCGTAAAACAGTCATTTTTGGGAATTTTTTCACCAAATTTTTAACATAGCCATTTTAACACTTCTGCTCATGAATAGTGTGACTGTGATTTTCTTAATGTGTCCCATACATTGAGTTTGCACACCGACTGCGCCATTGTGCGCTACATGCGCAGAAACACATTTTAGGTGAGAAGTGAGAAATGACAGCTATACTTCTCATAAGGAGGTGTGGTAAAATGATAATGTTGAAAATCCAGAGTGAAAATATTGAAAATTCAGGAACCTATGAGCGTGCGTAGGAACTGCGCAACGCACGTTCGTAAAACAGTCATTTTTAGGAATTTTTTCACCAAATTTTCAACATAGGCCTTTTTAGAGCCCACCTTATGAACACTGGCACTGTCATTTTGTTAATCAGTCCTGAAAGGTGATTTCACGCAGTGATCGCGAAATCACCCTTCGGGCCTGATTAATGCCATGACACTGACAGAATTCATGAGAAGGGGGTCCCGAAAACCCCATGTTAAAAATTTGGTGCCAAAATTCCCAAAATAGCCCGAGATATGCAGCAAAGTTGAAAAAACCCTATCTATCCCATTATACAGCTTACCGGCATTTCCTCAGTTCGCGGTCGGCTTTGAAGAGTGCAGCCGATTCCCTGGTCCCCGAAGTCATCGCTGAACTCCGGAGGTAAATATGGGATGAGGTGGGGTGTGGGGAGGCAGGTGCGCAGAGGGTGGGCGGTGGGGGAGGGGCAGGGAGAGTGCAGGACCGTTTTGTATTTCAGGTTTTTATTATGGCGTGGGGCGTTTGCCATGCTGGGGTGGGCTTCCAGCGTGGCAGCTGAAAAGCTTTGGGGGGGTAGTAGAGCCGACGTGGATTGGGTCCCCCTGTTGGCCATTCCGATTGTTGCCACGCTGGGGTGGGCTCCCAGTGTGGCACTCGGTAATCTCTTGGAGGAGGGACTGTGGAGCCGACTGGGGATTGGGTACCCCAGTCGGCCAAACACATTGTTGCCATGCTGGGGTGGGCTCCCAGCGTGGCACCTGGAAGACTGTTTGGGGGAGGGGGAAAGCAATTCAGTGAGCACTTCACTTATCTGATCGTGCTCTCTGAAGCGGCTCTCTCCCTTTCAACTGCAAGCCACTGCATTCCCAAGTGCTGTCATAGACAGCTGCAGCATGCATTGGGCAACTGTGGCCGCGCCTGCAAACACACGGAGGGAATTGGAAGAGGGGGTGCCACACCTCCAGAAACTCAGATGATGGCACTATGTTTCTTGCATATGTGTGCAAGCAAACATAAAAATGTTCTCCCAAAAAAGCTAGTTTCAGATACAGGTAATACAAATATTTGCATGCATGTCATATCTGCATTTCTAGGTACATCCTATGTGGTGCACCATAAGTTTTTTTTTATTGTCATGGTCCTAATCCTCACCAGATTTACAGTGGCATTTCTAAGCGAAATTGGTGGCCACATTTTTTCTTGAGAAAAAAAAGATAACTTAAAATATTTATAAAATACTCAGACTTTGGTGGAACTTCAAAATTTTACCACAGAATAAAACTGGAAGATGCCTGGAATCTTTTATAGTGCAAAAAGGCAGTGTGACACTTTTTGCACAGTTTCACTGCATTGTTGCTTTAAAAAGCATCTGACTGTGTCCGACCTCACGACTACCGATTGTGATATCACAATCTGTTGTCCTGGTGAGTAGGCACTATAGCATATCATAAGCAAAGGCACTGAGAGGGTAGTTGGGCACAGTCTAATTACTTTTGAGCTCATTTCTTAGATAGTCCAGCAAGATGTGGTGTAAATCCTGGTACAGAAAACTGAAAATGAATACAAATGTATTCTCTGGTAAATCATAATAGCTGAACATGCAGAAATGCAGTTACTCTTTCATGAAAAATAGAGAATAATGGATAGATAAGTGTGTGTTATGGATTTTGTTTACACCCCAGAGGTGTGTGATAACTCATTAACCGAGAGCGAAGATCGAGAGGTTTATGTGGTCATCACACACCTTGGGTGTGTAAAAACAATCCATAAATACACTCTTACCTATCCCTACACACTTAACTAGCCTTTATTTTTTATAATTGCTGGTGTTGGCAGTTATTCTTGTTATTAAGGCAATACGTAGAAAGGAGGTATTTGTTCAGCAGTGGTTTATTTTTCAACCAGTAAAACAAGTAAGCAGAAGAACTATGCAGCTACACTGAACAGAACTAGAAGATCAGCAGAAGTGAACAATTTTAAAAATGGAACTGTTCAAAATACTGCATTTGTTGTTGAGTCCAGTTGGTCTCCGTTTTGACAGATCACTGTCTTTGAAGAAATATGTGCCTTAGAGTCCCAGGGTGGATCATGGTTTTACAAGAAACAAGTATTTCGGAGTCTTGTTTTAGAGTTTAAACTAAGGATTTGAAACTTTGTGTTAGACTGATCAGTTTGTCTTGTCCGTTGGGAACTAAGATACGGAAGCGTTTCCTTGGAGTCAGAGGGCTTTTCCTTAGAGATCTGTGGGAGAAAGTGCCTTACACTGTCAGTGCTGCGTGCCCAGTGTTGTTTGCATTGCCGCTTTGGAAAATGCTGAAAGAACCAGATTTTGGTTATTACGGCTGTTTGGAGCATAATAACCCGAATTCCAGTTGTTACAGTGTTTGAAGAGACTGGTAATCCAGTTGATAAATCAGTTCACCAGTAATTATTAAGTACTTTACCTGTTGATACATGTCGGAAGCACCACTTTGCGTTATTTCTTCATAGTCAGCACAACTTTTAAGCAGCAGAAACAATGACACCAGACTGTCCCATCTCTTCTTCCCTAAAGGAAACATCACTCTGTGCAATGTCTCAGACTGCAGAGTAGGTAGTACCCGTCATCTGTGATGCTGCCTCCTCCTGTCACTCGAGAGTCCCCCTCTCAGCAAATGCAGTAGCCTGTTATATTTCTCGGTGGCGTCTCTCATCAGTCCAGGCAGCCAATAAGCAGTGCCCAGCCTGGATGTGCGACAGTTACTATTTTATTGATGGTATTTCGATAGATAGCAGACATTTTTTTCATACCCCTTAGAAGGACCTCACTTAACTCAAAATAAAGGAGAAAAAACTCAGGCAGTAATAGACCTGAGCATGGGGGTATGTATTATTTTCTGATTGCTGTACAGTATTTGTATTGATTTAGTTGCATGGGGGCAAGAAAAGTGAGCTAAATTGGCAGGCATTTATAAGGAACCTATGCACAACAATGAAATGAATTCATCCACTCATTCCTCTAAATGTCCCTGAACAAAATGCATGCTTTGCACACAAACGTTAAAGTGGGGAAAATGAAAGGAAATGTGAAATGTAATGCTGTTTCAGTGTAAGGCCTAAGTCATTACAATGTACTTACCTGCAGTGAGTTCTGTTTCTATGGTGATGGTCAATCATAGACTGTTCACAATGTAATTTATTTTCATTATGCCTGCAGGCAGGGGGGCACAGTTCCAATGACACCCAGATGGGCAAAGTCCTCTTGAAGGTAATAAAAACAGCAATTTTAAAATGCCACCAGTATTAAACTACATTTCCGGACTGAGCAGTTCCAAGGGCTACAGCTGCTGTCCCTTCAGGTACAATGTCAGTCACTTTAGTTTTCTACCCCTCAGCTCTTAGCTGCTGGCACAATGGCTTGTAGCCAACTGGGCATATCTCTTGGCAGTTTTGCAAAGTTCGAACACTTCCACACCGAGTATTCTGGCCCAAGCACAGGGGACATAAAGCACTCAGGAAGGACCCAAGGGGGTCCAGCACTCAAGGGGATTTCTGGAGGGTGGCTCAATCCTCCATCAGGAGCACAATCCAGTACTCTCTCCCTGTTGAGCAGTGGGCCAACACCTGCTTCGGACTGTGCCAACAGGGCAGCTTGTGGTTTCCTCTATTCCAGACTCACACTTAGGTTATGATGTGGAGGATGTGAAATGCCCTTCCAGTTGGGGAGTTTCTTATTTGAATGGTTAGTAATTTTTTTCTTCAGAAACTCTTTAAGTTCAAAGTCCTCACAGACAGATTTTTCTGCATCTACTCATCTACCCATGGAGTGTTAAGGTACAGGGCAGGCTATGAACCACCAGGGACTGCTGTGTGGATGGCTGTCACCACAGATTACTTCATGCTGGAGTTCTCCTTCTCCCTCAGAAATCTGGACACGCTGCAGGACTGGGGAGGTGTGGGCAGAATGGTGCCCTCACCAGCTTTAAAGTCAGGGACAAATACAGCTTGTGCTGCTGCTGCGGCAAGTCCTGCCCTTTGGCAGTGACTAACTCCAGCTCTGGGAAGTTAACCCTTAGGGGTCTGAAGTCTCAGACCGATCTCTAAGAACCCATGGGGTAGCTTGGGATTACACACTTATCATCCTGCAAAAATGCATTTAGCCTCCTGCGGCGGAATTAGGCTACACCCTCGGCTGTGACTGATGGACCACTTTTCTATATCCTTTTTTCCTAGCTACCAGAACGTCTGTTGCACAACAGTAAACACTTTTATCTTTGCTTTTCTTCTTTTTTCCACCTACCCTAGGTCGGCCACCTAGTGTAGCTCTTTACTGTCCCTACTAAACTTCCTACTAGATCTCTCTTCATTCTTTTTCCATTTCCATCCATACAGTCCCTGGAATGATGCCAAACACCTGGAGGGGTGTTGTGTAAAGTGCATAAATGCGTTTTGTGCAGAGGCAGACATTGGGGGGGGCTAAGGGGCTGAAGCCCGCGATTTACGCTGATGCTCAGATGTTCTCAGTTGGGTATTGCAGGGCAGTCAGCAGTTTGCAGAGGTTCCGACTCTCGTCCCAGTCCTAATGCTAACGTCATGATCGGGAGATGGGAGGGAGTAAAAAGACAAAATTGCCTGAGGTGGGAGTTGGGAAGAGGATCACCAAGCCTGTAGCCAGGTGCTGGGCAGGTCAGCTCAACTGACTCAGGCTCTAACATTCCGACTCACTGCCAGTAAACAAGCAAACCCCCTTGGAGCTCCTGACCCGATCAAGTGTCCCAATGACTCACTGGGACACTCGATCAGGTTGGGAGCTCCAAGGGGTTTGTTTAGTGCTACTGCAGCTGCTAGACTGTGCTGGTTGGGGGGGATCAGTCGAGTCCGGCATTCATGTGCCACTCATGCACTGCCTCACTGCACTGCAGCATGACCTCTGGGCGGCTTCCTCTTCCCATCCACATGAGCCCCAGAGCAAATATTAGGCTATCTTCAGTTAGACCAAACACTGATGTCTACTCTTGTCTCTTACCATTTCTTATTTCTCTCTAGTCAAGTGCGAAACTGATCGGAGGCTCAGACTCCATTAGTAGCGCTGCCTGCACTTTGCTTGCTGTATGCCAGTTGCGTGAGAAAACTGTGCCTATAAAACCGCGCTGGTCAATAAGTGCGAGTGGGAATTTAAACCAGTGCTGAGCAAGGACAGTGAAACCTGACTCACTGTCCTGAGCGTGGGGGTGGAACTCAGGTTGGGGGACACAATTGGGACTCAGGAGGGAAGATTTACTATCCCTAACTCGGGGGGGGGTGCAACTTGAGGAGAGGGAGAAAAGCAGCCGTCGGTCACTAAAATGGTGTGTGTGGACACAATCACAGACAGTTGACTCTGCACTCGGCAGCAGGAGTATAGGAGGGTCCTGGATGCAACCGACAGCTGCAATATCAATATCATTCTGCACAGCAGGGCAGGCAATAAAGCAACAACTACATTATGCTGCCATCATGTTGCTGTATAGCCTGCCCTGCTGTGCAGAATGATATTGCAGCTCTGGGTTACATCCCATCCAGGACCCTCCTATACTCCCGCATGTTGTGTGGTGCTCAGGTGCTGAAATTATTCCAGCAAAGTGGAATTCATGTTGAATAGGGAATCAGGATGAATCTTATCAATGGATCTAGTGGATACACTGACAGCTAGCCTGACTGATGCCCGGGCGACCATGCGCAAGGCACTGTATCACGTGAGTTGTTCTTCTGTTACACACGTGGTACAGTTGTCAGCTCTCTCATACGGTGGCACATGAGTTCTTCAGGAGGAGAGTCAGTCTTCTGTCTCTCTCTCTCTCGTCGGAAGGAAGGTACTACTTTCACGTCAAGTTTTTCTACACCACGCAAAACCAAATGGTAGTATTAGTTTAATACTACCAAAAAACAAAATATGAACCAAACTGCTGGAAATGAACGGAGGTAATTTTTTGGTTAAAAGTAATCTGTGAGGGTCCGGGGAGACATGAGTGAGTGAGGGAGGCTAGGGAGAGATTGGGGGATGGGAGGAAGAAGTCTCCTGAGGGGTGAGGGCTGAGATGAGGGCCTGCCTGCTGAGTGTCTGCCAACTAATACTGCTGGGGTATGGATGTGGTTGAACTTAGGGGAGGGAAAAGCTGAAGCTGTGCACTTCAGTGTGTCAGAAGTTGAACTGAATGAGTTTATATAAAAAAACAAACATAAAATAGGAACACTTGAAAAGTGAAAACAGAAAGTGTTTATGAGTAAGTGCCGAAACGTTGCTGCTCCCTCAGTGTTTATGAGTAAGTGCCGAAACGTTGCTGCTCCCTCAGTGTTTATGAGTAAGTGCCGAAACGTTGCTGCTCCCTCAGTGTTTATGAGTAAGTGCCGAAACATTGCTGCTCCCTCAGTGTTTATGAGTAAGTGCCGAAACATTGCTGCTCCCTCAGTGTTTGCTCTACTTAATGATCTGGCAGACCTGGGCTGGCGGCTCTGATACTTAGAAAAGATTTTCCTTAAGCAGTAGTAGGAAAGGAGGACTCAGTCTACATTACTTTACAGAGTGCAGCAGCAGAGTATAGACTATGTTTCTCATCTGTGCTGACTTTTATTATTAATGCCAGCCCGTTTCCACAAAGACGATATAAAATCACACTGTACTCTGACTGACGTGGGATGGAGTTGGACCTTTAAGCCTGTACATACATGTGGTTGTGCCCCCCGCAACTGACTTAGCTTGCCACTGCCTGTCAGACTTCTCCCTCGTATAACCTGTCAGTCTGACTAAGGTCAGATATGACGGACTTCTGAGCCTGTACACAGGTTTGTGCCACCCATTTAGCTTGCTGCAGCCTGTCATTCTTCTAGCTCATATAAGCTTTCAGTCTAAGGTGTGACGGACTTCTGAGCCTGTACACGGGATTGTGCCACCCATTTAGCTTGCTGCAGCCTGTCATTCTTCCACATATTTATTTATTTATTTGTACAATCAGATTTGCAACCTTTGAGCCAGAGGTTCGTTTACAAAGGTACCTCATCACAGAGAGGACAACAGTGTTACAATATTACAGTGGGCTGGCATACAGATTTACACAGATTTTATGTAGTAGTGTATAGACATTGTTACATATATTTTGTACATTTCATAATGCAGTGGTTACATAAATACAGATATCTGGCAGGTGGAATGAAGGAAACCAGGTGGGAGGAGGTGGGGAGGGGGCAGAAGAGGCAGTCCAGAGGACTTTGTCAAAGTGCACTCAGTGATATGCAAGTAGCCTGTTAGTGACAGGAACAGCAGTGGGTGTTGAACAGGTGGTTACAAAGAGCGGTTTTGAAGGAGGCAATTTTCAGAGTGTTAGTGATGGTTAGAGGGAAAGTATTAAACCAGGAAAGGGCCCTGTAGCAAAAGGATCTCTGAGCTAGGGAGGTCCTAGTTCTGGGTACCAGTAGAGTGGCCTTGTCTGAGCTGTGGTGGAGACTGTGGGGGAGGTATGTTGGAGGGAGGCAGATACCCCGGGGGGGGACAGCCTGAGCAGAACTGTCTTGGCTAGGAGGCAGGTTTGGTATTGGAGACATTCTTCCAGGTTGAGGAGATTAGCAGTGGAATAGAGATGACAGGTGTGGGTGAGCCTGGGGGCACTGGTCTGTAGTCTACAGGCCTTGTTCAGAGTAAGTCGGATCTTACTGAGTGCAGTGTAATCAGTGGTTCCATATACTGGTAGGCCATAGTCCACTAGGGACAGTACTGAGGATGTGATGGCCTGTCAGAGAGCATTGGGTGGAAGGCAGTCCCTATGGCAGTATATGAGGCCAATCTGGGTGTTGGTGGCAGATGCTAAGGCATTAATGTGAGCATGAAGAGTGAGGACAGTGTCAAAAGTAATCCCAAGATATTTGTAGGTGTGCACTTGCTCGAGCGGGTGTTGAGTGCTTGGGAGGATAAGGAGGGGGTTATTTCTTGCTTTGTTTTGATGATGGGAGAAGAGCATCAACTTGGTCTTTTTGAGATTAATGACAAGACTGTGCTCCTTGAATCAGCTTTCTGCTTGGTTGTAGGTGTGTTGGAGAGAGTCCTGGAGGGAGGCAGAATTTCGGTGAGAGGCATATAGAATGGCATCATCTGCATGCAGAAGAATTTTGCCTGAGCAGGGTGTTTAGGTAGAGACTAAAAAGTAGGGGGCCCAGAATGGAGCCCTGGGGAACCCCGGAGCGGACAGGACGGGTCTGAGAGTGTCCCACTGATTTTGACGCACTGGGAATGGGCTGATGGGTAGCTAGAGCACCAGGTGAGGGGACCAGTAGAGAAACCAATATGGTAGAGGGCATCATGTAGGAGGGGATGGCAGACAGTGTCAAAGGCCTTAGAGAGGTCAATGAACACTGCTCCAGTAAGGTTGCCAGAGTTAAGAGAGGAGTGCAGAAAGTTGGAGAATGCCAGTAAGGCTGTACCAGTGCTATGGCTTGCATGGAACCCATGCTGCTGTGGGCACAGAACAGCTTATTTAGTCAGGTACTCAGTGAGCTGTGTAGCCACCACTTTTTCTATGGGTTTGGAGAGTGGGGGAAGGTTGGAAATTAGCCAAAAGTTGCTGGGGGTGGATCTGTCCCCACTTTTATGAATAGGTGTGACAAAAGCCATTTTCCAATAACTGGGAAATTGACCCAGGCAGAGGGATCAGTTTAGTAAGCTCATAAGTGGGACTAGGATATCATCCAGGACCAGTCATAGTATTTTGGGATCCAAGGAGTCATTGCTTGGGCTGTTGCTGCCTAATGCTTTCAGAAGGAATAGTCTGGCTTCATGGGTAGATGTTTTGCACAAGTAGAACCGGGGATGTTGAAGGACAGGGGCTGGGAATCGGGAGCTGGGTCAAAGAAATTACTGGGAAGGAGAGAGCTAAAGTCAGTGAAGGAGGTGTTAAGGCAGTTAGCTATGTTAGGGGGGTCAGTGGTAATAGAACCGTCAGTAGTAAGCTGGGATGGGGAGGGGAAGCTTTCAGTCTGACAAAGGTGTAAGCTGGGACAGGGAAGGGGAATAGAACCATCAATAGTAAGCTGGGATGGGAAGGGGAAGCTTTCAGTCAGTCTAAGGTGTGACAAACTTCTGAGCCTGTGCACGGGGTTGTGCCACCCATTTAGCTTGCTGCAGCCTGTCATTCCTCTCCCTCATATAAGTTTTCAGTCTGACTAAGGTGTGACAGACTTCTGAGCCTGTCCACGGGATTGTGTCACCCATTTAGCTTGCTGCAGCCTGTCATTCTCCCTCATATAAGCTTTCAGTCTCAGGTATGACGGACTTCTGAGCCTGTCCATGGGGTTGTGTCACCCATTTAGCTTGCTACTGCCTGCCCAACATTTCCCTCATTTTCATTCTCAGCCAGTAGTGGGATAAGACAAAGGGATTCTTATTTCAGCTGTGTGCTGACCTACGCGAGATTGTTTTTTTGACGTTTCTCAACAAAGATATATAAACTTTGCAAACCATAATGCCTAAAACAAAAAGATGAAAGGTTACATGTCTGGAATGTGGTTCAGTATTTGACAATGATTACAGAAACAAGCATAATTTAAAAATGCATAGTGAGCTCCTGAAAGCACGGAGAGTTATCCGTTACAAACTGCATACATCTCATCCAGCTATTGCTAGTTTTTTCGGTGGTACAAGTGGGACTACAGCCATAACACAAGCATGTAGTGATAATAACCAGAGCATAAATTCAAATGAATCTTCAGATTCTGAGACACCTTACTGTGGTGAAGGTGAACTACCTTGTCCATCAGTGGATGTGTCAACAATACCAGCTACAGACACACCTGCAGCTGCTTGTTCTGAAGGTAGTACTGGTAGCAACACAATAATTGATCATATAGTTGTGCTGAAAAACCTGAAAATATTGTAAACTCCCAGGTTAAGGATGTCGATGAAATACAGGGCTGGGACCTTGGCAGTGCCAGCTCTTCATTTGTTGTTAATATCACATGATTCCATTTCAGAATATTTTGAGCCTGACATGAACATAGACACTAGTGAGATAAATATGAAGGACATTGGTTGTCCAGATGAGTTACCAGTGCCACTGTCCATTGACACAGATAACGAAAATGAAGATGATGATGACAGTGAAACAGTTTGCCATAGTATTCCAAGTGCCAGTGGTTATGCCAGTTTGAAGATGGTAACTGATCCTGGTGATCGACCACCAGTAATTCTGCCTTCCCTCAGATCAGAATTTGTAAAGGCATGGCCCATGCAACCTGAACTAAGTAAATACCCCATGAAATATGATGTTTCTGGTAAACAATTTAGAACTTGTTGTAATGATAGGTACTGTACCATAAATGAAATAACAGGCAAATGTGTTAAGCGAGACTGGTTAGAATACAGTATTGCCAAAAGTTCTATGTTCTGTTTTCCATGCATGGTTTTTGAGAAGACAAAATCACAGTGGGTTCAAGGGAGTGTTACAAATGTTTGTAAAGCTCTTGAGTTAATTGTTACTCATGAAAAGTCAAGTCAGCATAGAGAAAATGTACTAGAGTGGTGATTGTTTCAAAATGAGAGTGCACATGTGGATAAGTTATTATGTAAACAAGCAGAACAAGAAAAGGAGAAGAACAGAAAGATTCTCCGACCAATAATAAAGGCTGTTTGGTATCTTGCTTCTCATGAGAATGCTTTGAGGGACCATAGAGAAAGTACTGATGAAGATTTTGGTGGGAAGTTCATGGACATAGTTAAGCTCATTGCTGAATATAAGCCTGCACTCCAGTCACATTTGCACACAATTTCTGAGTTAAGACACAAAGGTATAAAGACAAGAAAGCGGTATCTATCACCTACAATACAGAATGATATATTGCATGCAACTAGTGATCTAATAACAGATAAGATCTTACATGATGCAAGACGGTCGTCAGTTTACTCTATTGCAGTTGATGAAACAAATGATATCTCTCTGCAAGAGCGGTTATCTCTTGTTGTCAGAGAAGATCTTACATGATGCAAGACGGTCGTCAGTTTACTCTATTGCCGTTGATGAAATGAGTGATATCTCTCTGCAAGAGCGGTTATCTCTTGTTGTCAGATACCTGCTGCCCGATTTCTCAGTTGCAGAATGCTTCCTAGGCTTCTACCCGTTAACAAGCGCCGCTGGGGAAGGAATCTTTGAAAAATTTAAATCTATTCTTCAAGATTATTGCAAACTTGATTTAAAGAAACTGTATGGTCAGGGGTACGGTGGGGCAGCAAATATGTCAGGCCAATTCAGGGGAGTGCAGACTAGAGTTAGAGAGATTTCATCAACTGCTTTGTATGTTCACTGCTTGGCCCATGAGCTGTCACTCAGTTTGACTGACACAACAGCACACTGCAGAATAACTAGTGACATGTTTGCACAACTTCAGATTTTGTATTCAACATTTGCAAATAGTTTGAAAAGAACTGAGCATCTAAAAGAGGTGAGATGAGCGATGAACTTGGAGGCTGATGTTGGTGGTCGTTATCACCTCGTCTCCCTGTGCACAACTCATTGGTATGCACGAGCATATAGCCTAGGAAGCATTAAAAAAACTCATATGCTCCCATTTTGCAAATCCTGGAGGAAATTAAACAATGTTCTGCTGCTTCATCAGCTGTCTTGAAGCCGTAAGTAAAAGCTGTGATTCTGAAAATGAAAAGAACAGATTTTATTACTTGCCTTTTTGCACTTCATAACATATTTTCCAAAATAAATACAGTCTCCACGTGCCTACAGTCTCCCTCTATCCATATTGCTGCTGCACTCGATCAGGTACAACTATTGAAAAATAGCCTTTCAGCAATCAGGTCAGATGAACGCTTTGAAGATATCTATACTCCTTCAGTGAAATTTGCAGAAACACTTAACAGTGACTTCAACCTAGACATTAACCCAAGCGTGTCTTATTGTAGGTGATACGTGCAAAGGAATGAAGTAGACAGCCAAAGCAATAAAGAGCAGTTGAAAAGTGACTTTTACTACGACACAGTCAACACTATTGTCAGTGCCCTGAATGATCGGTTTGCTGAGGTGTCCATCATTAAATCTCCATCTGTTTTTACACCAAAACGCTTCAATAATTCCACCACAGAGGAAATAAAAGCTGCTGCCATGGTCATTTCACGTACTTACCTTGACATTAATCCAGAGCTTCTCATTTCAGAATCACAGCTGGTATGTAATGTAAAAAGCTTCAAAGTCTTGTATCGCATCAGATCTGCAATTTCCTTCATGAAGTGGCTTAACTCAAGCTTATTCAAATTTTATGAAATGCAGCATGTACTTAAATATCCTTCCTGTGACAGTGGCATCTTGTGAGCATTCATTCAGTACAATGATGATAATCAAAACTCAACTGGGAAACACAATGTCAAATGAAAGGCTGAGGCACCTCTCTGTCATTAATATTGAGTGCAGTCATCTGAAAAGCATTCCCGTTGATGTTGTCATTGACAGGTTCAAGGGCATGAAATAAAGAAGAATGTTGCTGTAGATTTAACATCATTTGAACAAATCTGTCCTTTTTTTCTCTCTCCATACTGTGTGTGAGTGTGAGCACAGAGCAGCAGCATATATTGCAGGTGCAATGAAAGCTGTTGCTACATTCTTGTCATACCTTTCCAGCCTTCATTGCAACAACCTGACTCAATTATTGTAGTGCAGACATTTGTCCTGGATAATACCTGATTCACTTTTGTAAAACTTTAATCTGGACTTGTAACATGGATTGCAAAAATTACGACTGATGGCAAATTGAGAACTTACTATTACCTATACTAATTGTTTGTTGTCTATACATTGCATTCCTCTGTTTTTGAAATAAATGTGTGGTTAATCCTATGAAGAAGTGACTTTGCTTGGTTTGCTGTTTTATTGCAATGATCAGAGGGTGACAGTTTGTTATTTACTAATATTCCCAGATCCTTTTCTGTATTTGATTTTCTAATGCTGTTATTTAAGAAGTATGTTTAATTGGGATTATTTCTACCCATATGTAGTACTGCACATTTTGATACGTTAAAATGCATTTTCTTCATGTGTGCACAGTGTTCTACAGTAGCGAGGTCTGCTTTTAGGTTGTTTTTATTAGCCTTGCTGTCAACTTCCCCCCCAGGTTGGTGTGGTACCTGAAGACTGGAAAAAGGCAACAGTTGTTCCACTTCACAAATCAGGCAGTTGCAAAGAGGCTAGTAATTACAGATGGGTCAGCCTCACATCTATAGTAGGGAAACTAATGGAGACACTACTCAAATAGAGGATCATAGCATTCCTTGAAATTAGTGGCCAACAAGATCCTAAACAGCACAGTTTATTTTATTTATTTATTGAGATATTCAGAAAGACCTTTGAGTCAGAGACTCATTTACAAAGGTTTCATGTCATACATAGAAAGTACAGGGACAATATTTTTACAGATTGCAGTATGTTACATTGCATTACATTACATCAAATAGGTTACACATTTTTTCAGTGAAAGGCTACCATTCCAAGATAACATGATTTACAAAGATTCGCCCAGCCATAAGGTAGCAGAGAGGTTCTGAAGAAGGCTGTTTGTCAAATAATTAGCTCGTAGGACATTAGATATGGAGGACACAAAAGTGTTGTTCTAGGTCATCGAGGAAGGGGGTGTCAGTTGCAGTCACATAGGTTAGAGGCCTGGAGGTGTTTCCTTAGCCTGGCTTTAAAAGGGCCAAGCCTAGTTTCATTGGTTATTAGGCTCATGAGCGAGTTTGTCCAGGAAGGGGCTTTGTAGCTGAAGGATCATTGGAATTGGGAAATCTGGCAACGGGGTACCCATAGCAACAGTTTGTTCGAGCTATGGGTGGTTCTGCCAGGAGGTGTTGGGAGAATAATTTTGTCAAGGGTGGGGGAGTGAGTCCTAGGATTATCTTTTTGGTCATTAGGCAGGTATGGTACCTGATTCTGTTGTCTAAGTTTAGCCAGTTTGTGGTGCTGTAGAGGGAGCAGGTGTGTGTGAAGCGAACACATCCAAGGATGAGACGGCAGGCTTTGTTCAGCACAAGTCGAAGTCTATCGAGGGCTGTGGTGGGCACGGCACTGTAGTTGAGTATACCGTAGGCTACAAGAGAGAGGTTAGAGTAGTTTATGGTAAGTTGTAGTGCCTCGGGGTGAGGCAGTGTTTGTACCAATAGAGTACGCCTAATCTAGAGCTAAGGGCAGTTTCACAGCAGGTAGATCATGCCAGACAAATCTGCTGGAGTTTTTTGACTACGCTACAAAAACAGTGAATGATGGTGGGGCAGTAGATGTGGTCTACTAGACTTTAGTAAGGCCTTCAACTCGGTTCCACACAGAAGGCTGATAAAGAAGCTTGACCACACAGGGGTTGGTCCAGAAGTAGTCAGATGGGTACAAAACTGGTTACAAGGCAGAACGCAGAGGGTACAGATTAATGGAACACAATGAACAGGAGGCAGTGTGAGCACTGGGGTGCCCCAGGGCTCAGTACTGGGGTCTCTGCTCTTCAATGTTTTTATAGCAGACATTGCTGATGGACTGGAAGGGAAGGTGTGTCTGTTCGCAGATGACACCAAGATATGTAACAGGATGGACACCTCAGGAGTGAGCAAGATGGAAGCTGACCTCAAGAAACTAGAAGAATGGTCTGGAGTGTGGCAGCTGAGATTTAATGCCAAAACGTGCAAGGTCATGCACATAGGAAATAAAAATCCAAGAAAGGAGTGTTACCTAGGAGGCAAAAGATTAGCGGCCTCAAACCAGGAACGAGATCTGAGAATCATAATCTCAGATGATTTGAAGGTTAGTAAGCAGTGTGAGAAGGCAACATTGAAAGCCAACAGAATGCCGGGCTGCATTGGGAGGGGAATCATGAGCAGGAGGAGAGGTGGTACTACCATAGAAACATAGAAGTTGACGGCAGATAAGAATGGCAAGGCCCACTGTATGGACCGCTGGTCAGGCCTCACCTGGAATACAGACTCCAGTTCTGGAGGCCTTACCTCAGAAAGGACATTGACCGGATGGAAACAGTACAGAGAAAGGCAATACAAATAATTCAGGATCTGCAGTGCATGTTCTACGAGGAAAGATTTAGGGAACTGAATATCTACTCCCTGCAGCAGAGAAGAGAGAGAGAGGACATAATTGAAACATTCAAGTACATCAAAGGCATTGACAAGGTACAGGCACAGGAACTTTTTCACTTCAAGAAGGGCTCCAGGACCAGGGTCATGACCTCAGACTGCAAGGAGAGATGTTCTCTACCAACACCAGGAAGTTTTCTTCACAGAAAGCGTGGTGGACACCTGCAGCAGCCTGCTCCAAAAGGTTGTAGGGGTCAACACTTGGGGGGGGGATTCAAGAATGCATGGGATAGACACAAGGGAGCCCTGACTACAAAGGGCAACTAGAGTGTCAAAATAGGTCTAAAACAAATGGGCAGACTAGATGGACCTAGTGGTCTCCTTCTGCCATCAACTTCTATGGTTCTATGTTTCTAATTATCCCTAAATGCTAAGAAAATGGTCTCCATGTGTTTTGGCACTAGACAGAGGCTTTCTAGGCTCCCCTCTAACCCCACCTTCTACACCCTAGACTGGGGTACAATTAACGATGTACCATCATTTAAATACCTCGGTGTCTGGCTTGACCGAAACCTTGGTTTCTCTCAGCATGTAGACACCATTCACAAAAAACTCCACCCCATGCTCGGTGCCCTTTATAGGAACAAAAGCTGTATCTCTATACCTATGCGCCAAGATATCATCTCTAAGATGATCTTCCCCATTTTTGATTATGGTAACATTGTCTACGGTGCCACTCCAAAGTTCACCTTGGCCATACTGGACCCCCTCTTCCACTCCTGCCGTTTTGCCTTGGCCTGCCTCCTCCCCCCTGCAATCACCACTGTTCTCTGTACTCTGTTCCCTCCCGCCTACCTATGGAAGACTGCTGTCTAACCCACTGTGCCTCCTTCATTTTTAAATTCTGGCTGGCTTTGCTCCCCCCCCTTATCTCAACTCTCTTCTCTCCACTATGCCTCCCTTCTCTTATTCTCTCCGTAACTCAGGCAATCACTCTCCAATGCTCCCCTCTCATAAATCCCTTGCTGTACAGAATGCATTCTCTTTCCACTTTCTCAATATCTGAAACTCTCTTCCCCTAACAATTTACTATGCCTCCTCCAAATGCTCTTTCTCTTCACTACTCCAAGTCCACACTGCTCCCTCCTGCAAATAATTCTGGAATTCCCTACCTCCCCACCTAAAAGGCTCCTTATCTCGCTCTTCCTTCAAGAATGCACTGTTCTCTCACCTTTATGCACCTGGGGCATGTACTTGCACTTAATTTCTTTTGCTGTGTTCATCATTGTTTCTCGCCTATCATGTCAAAGCACTCCCGTACAAATGTGAGTCATTTTGTCTTTTTGTTATACATCCCTGCGTGGATTATTACTAGTTTTGTACTATTTCTCCCTCGGGGATACCTGATGTTGCTGTATTCATTGTATGTTTTTGCACCTGTTTGTAATCTCTGTATCTTGTACTCTCCCAGGTCATGCCTAAAAATAGGCAAGGTTTCATGCCTAATGCACTTACACGGTAAACCAAAGCTAATAAATAAATAAATAAATACCCATAGCCCAATGGCCTGCCTCCCCCCTTTTTCCCCGCCCACTACTTGACCCCATACTCCTGCTGCTCTGTACCTGCCATTATCCACTACTTACTTATTCCAACGTTTGCAGTCATCCTCTCCGCCCCATCTCAACCCCTCTCTTCACAGCACCCTCCAATCCCCCACACTCCCTCCCTCCTTCCAACCCTCTTTCTATCTCCTCTCTCCTCTTTCATCCCGCAACCCATTCCCCTTCACTACTATCTCAGCCCCATTCCCACTCTTCCTTCTCATCCACTTCCACCCCGCTACCTCCTCTACTCTCCTCCCCTTCCCCTCATCTTATCCCCATTACTTTGTTCTCCCTCCCATTCTCTATACTTGATATTCCCAACCCTAATCCCTTTCCCTCCCCTCTCTCCTCTCTCTCATTCGCCGCTCCTGTTCCTCCTCCCTGAGGCCCACACCTGATTTAATGACAACTTCCTACCCTGTCCTGTTCCTGACGTTACAACCTGAGAGTGTTTGGTACCTCACACTCCTGATGTAATCAACTTGTATTGTTATTAATTGTGCCTCTGTGATACTGTGTATTGTTATGCGGTATTGTGTTATAATAACTGGTCAGCAATTTTTCCCATTGCTTGATCCAGTTATAATTTGCCATTATAAGCAAACACGGGCCACCTCAATCACATAAGAGCCGCATTCTGATTGGCTCTGTACTCCTCATAGGCAGGCAAAACAGTTCAACAAACATGACGGCTTCTCATCCCGTGGAGCGAGGAACCACCAGACTGGGACACCTACTTGTTTGTTGTTTTTTTTTTCTACAAAAGAAAACTGCATTTGCACAATTTTAATAAATATCTGGTTGATCCTACCATTCCAAAACTGCACAGCACAACTCCCAGGAAGAATGGCCAAAAAGTCTCGCATGAAGGTAGAGTTCAATTGCGATAGCAACCGTGACCTAAATACAGAAATACAGTGCTCCACAAAAAGTAAAGGTATGATTTTTGGCAAAAAAAACAAAACAAGATAACACCAACTGTAAAAGAGCAGTGTCTCTTACAAAGACAGTGTGTGTGTGTGTGTGTGTGTGTGACAATACCAAAATCAGCGTTGGGGGAATTGCTGCCCAACAATTACAAATAATAAAAGATGGGAACTGTGCTTAAATTCAAAATTAATGGTTGCCCTCGGTGTGTGATGCTTCAATAAACCCTCAGGCTTTGTCCTCGGGTTTATGTAGCATCCCACACCAAGCAGATATTAATTTCTCATTAAGCACACTTCCCCATCCACTTGTATATACAGTATATATATATATATGTATATATATATATATATATATATATATATATATATATATTATTATGTTTTCTACTTGTTATTATTTACTTATTCCCTCCCCAGGACACATCTGGAAATGAGCTTTATGGCTCAGTATGTCTTTCCTGGTAAGTATGTTTTAAATAAATGCATAAATGCTTTGCATTGTGGGGCTGTGTATAATTATACACTATTCTAATGTCTGTATTGGAGTTTTATCTTGTTTAGCTTATAACTGCTTTCCATTGTAAACTGTCTGTCTGGCCAATTGTTCTCTGTGTTCTTTTACCAGATTTTTAAATTAAAATAATACATTTCAAGTGAAATAACATGAGTTTATAGTGAAATACAGTATTCTAAGCAAAAACACCATCCTTTTGTATTATACACAAAGTTCGGGGAGGAATTTCCCAGTTGGCTATATCTCCGGACAGATTAAATTGCCAGCCGTTAGCGGCAGTAAAGCTCAGCATTTTCACTCACTCATGTACTCAGAATAGCACTGTGTACAGTTAGTTACATGTCTTTGGACCCAGGTGGGAGAAGGCTCTTGGACCTGCACTTGTTTTGGCGAATGGGACGTCAAGCTCTCCAGAAGGTTTTGGCTGACAGGAGAGAGTATTTCTATTTCAGACCACAGTAGCTGGGTTATTACAAGTGCAGGCGAATTGTTTATTTTATGAGGTTAATCAGCAGGGCTATAAAGCACAAAGGAATGTCAGACTTTAACGTCACTGACTCATTATAGCTCACCTTCACAAAAGGTGTATTACACTGAGTCACTTGTTCTGACAGCTTCCTGAAGCGATATTTCCATTGTTTAAAATTAACTCCTATTCCTTGTCCCTGACATCTGTGCTGGGGGGGGAGGGGGAGGTATGTAGAAAGGTAATATGCAAGCAAAAATGCATGACAGGGTGTGTAATTATGGTGAGATAGTCACACATCTCTGGTGAATTTTTAGGCACAAAGGCACAGCCAAATGCTATGAAATCTGTGGTCTGTGGGGAGCTCTCGTAGTCTGTGGGGAGCTCTCGAACCCTAGAGAGGTTGGTAGTGGGGTACCGCAGGGCTCGGTCCTGGGTCTGATCCTGTTTAATGCATACATATCGGACATCAAGGAGGGTATAGGGTGTGAAATGAGTCTCTTCGCGGATGACTCCAAAATGGGAGCAGTAATTGAGGGAGAAGAGGAGGTTGGCCTGCAAGGACCTGGACACCCTGGAAAGCTGGGCTCACACATGGAAATTAAATTTCAATATCACCAAGTGCAAGGTGTTGCATCTTGGTGAAGACTCTAAACACAGGTACACCCTGGAAGGGGAGCGCTGGAGGCCTCAATAGGGGAAAAAGACCTAGGGGTCATGGTGGATGCATGTATGAATAACTCTGAGCAGTGCAGGAGAGCGGCTAGCAAGGCAAACAGGATGTTGGGATGCATCGTAAGAGGGATCACCTCTAGGAGCAAGGAAGTGATGCTGCTGCTGTACAATGGACTGGTTAGACCACACCTTGAGTACTGTGTACAGTACTGGAGACCACACTTGAAGAGGGACATACAGCTCCTGGAGAGGGTACAGAGGAGGGCAACAAAGATGATACAAGGGCTAGGGGATTTGACGTATGAGGACAGACTTAAGGAGCTCTGCCCGTTTTCATTGGAGGAGAGAAGAGACAGGGGGGACATGATTGAGGTCTTCAAGTACCTCAAGGGAATAAATAGGGTAAACATGGAGGGGATCTTTAGACTAAAGCAGGGAGGTATCACCAGAGGGCATGGTTTGAAGTTGGAAGGTGAAGGGTGAGGGGGGAAAGAGGAGGAGGTTTTTCACTGAGAGGGTGGTGGACCCTTGGAATGCACTGCCTGGTGAGCTGGTTCAGCGATCCACAGTGAAGGGCTTCAAGAGAGGGTGGGACAGACACAGAAAGTGGATGTATCAGATGATGGCCTGTCCCAGGGGGGTGGGGATGGATGATACGGGTTTCTGGAGCACAAGGGATGGGAGGGTCTTGGCACCCAACTAAGGATCTAAGGTTCGAGCAGACTCGATAGACCGTAAGGCCTAATCTGCTGGCAAATAGTATGTTAGTATGTTAGTATGAAATACATAAAAACATAGAATTTGATGGCAGACAAGGACCGCTTGACCCACCCAGTTTGCCCAGTTTTTCCCAGCCTATATTGTCACCACAGACCTTACTTGATCTCTGGCTTCCCCCAGCTTTCCACCAAGATTCCTATATGCCTATCCCTTGCATGCTTGAACCCCACCTCTGTTTTTACTCCCACCACTTCCACTGGAAGACGGTTCCAGGCGTCTACCATTCCTTGACGGGAAAAGTAACTTGGAAAAAAAAAACTTGAAACCTAAGGAGTGTGCTTAGCTTATTATAATCCAGCTCCCTGAAGTGTCTTAATGTACATGTAAACTGGTTTTAAATAAATCTGATTTAAAAGGAATAAAAATAAGAAGAAATTATTTCAAAAAGATAAAACTAAAAACATTTCATTTCATTGAAATATAATTACATTTTAACTTGAATGACAACAAATAGTCCTCATGCTGGTGGGGGGGTAGGTAAAACAAGAAAAGGTAATACCACCCCATGGCACTACTATAACAAGGTATAGCCAGAGCAGATATGGCTGTGACGAGCTGCCAAATGACCAAAGTTACACGTGTGCATAGAAAATTTTGAACACCCGGGTGTAACTTGGCCATTTTTTGGAGTTTTTGCTCCAAATTTTCAATTTAGCCTTTTTGGGACCCCACCTCATGAAGACTCCACTGTCATTTTGTTCACTTGTCCGGAAAGGTGATTTTGCTGAGCGACCACACCATTCCATGCCACAGGTGCAGAAACATGTTTTGGGAAGGATTTGAGAAATGACAGCTGCACTGTTAGTAAGGAGGTGTGCAGAAAGAGCAATGTTGAAAATCTGGAGTGAAAATATAAAAAATTGGCGAAGTTAGGAGCATGCCTAGAAACTGCGCAAAGCACACTCATAATGCAGTAATTTTTTGGAATTTTTTCACTAAATTTGCAACATGGGCTTTTTGGGACCTCACCTCATGAATAGTGGCACTGTCGTTTCATTAATCCGTCCCAAAAAGTGATTCACTTGGTTTGCTGGCCAAGGCACCTAGCTTCACCTGAGCTCTTTCCTTCTAAGATTGCTTGAAAGGACAGAGCAGAGCACCTTACCAGAGCAAGGGAAATGGATTAAGACTTCTTTTGGCTAAGCAAATTTACTGTGTGTTGTTATTTTTATTTTGTACTCACAGGGATTGCTACTGTTTGTTGTTAACATTTTATTGCTTTATTTTTCTCTGATTCAAATTGTTCTTGCTGGTATACCTTCTTCTGCATTATTACAAGGTGTGCCTATAGGTGTGTGCTAACAGATTACTGCTGTAATCTTCTGATTCAAATTGTCTTTTGCAAGGTATATCTTCTGTTACTGCTTTATTTTTCTCTGTAGCAAAGTGTTTCTTACAGTGTATATCTTCTCTGACATTATTACAGGTGGTGCTTACATTTTTGTGACTTTTTATCATTGGGCTAAGCAAAATTACTGTTTGACACTGTTTTATTTTATTTTTTTTTTGTTGAAAAGGTTTGTTGTCTCAGAGGTGTTTCAGTCTCCTTCTCACATTGAAAGAGCTAATTGCTTTCCTCCCACGGCTCTTCCAGAGGATTAGGTGCGTATCTGGGGGGTGGAGCTGGCAAACTGTCAGTAATTTCCAACAGAAAGAAGGGTTAAAAGGTCAGGTTAGTAGTTGATATCTTGGAGGTGGAAGACTTGGTTTGCTGGCCAAGGCACCTAGCTTCACCTGAGCTCTTTCCTTCTAAGACTGCTTGAAAGGACAGCAGAGAACCTTACCAGAGCAAGGGAAACTGATTAAGACTTCTTTTGGCTAAGCAGATTTACTGTGTGTTGTCATTTTGATTTTGTACTCACAGGGATTGCTACTGTTTGTTGCTAACATTTCATTGCTTTATTTTTCTCTGATTCAAATTGTTCTTGCTGGTATACCTTCTTCTGCATTATTACAAGGTGTGCCTACAGGTGTGTGCTAACAGATTACTGCTGTAATCTGATTCAAATTGTCTTTTGCAAGGTATATCTTCTGTTACTGCTTTATTTTTTTCTGTAACAAAGTGTTTTTTACAGGGTATATTTTCTCTGAAATTATTACAAGTGGTGCTTTACAGGTTTTACAGTTTTATCTAACATTAGAATAAGCTTTCAGGGTTACTGCATTTGTTGTTGACTGACTGTTTCTGCTCTTACCTCCTTGTTCTTTCATCTGTGGCTCTTTTTTTAGGCAGGGGAAGGGCCCAGCCACCCACCCCCATCCCCAACCACCCCACGCTACACTCCTTTTATAGGGTTCCACAGTTGTGACATTTCCTGTGGCAAAGCAGGAAGGGGCGGATCAGTGGGGCATCCACAAGGTGAGCTCAATTACAGCGGCACTAGTAATTTAACTTCTTATAACAAGTTATACGAAAACAAAAGAAAATCAAACCATTACTTGTATTTTCTTCCTTCTAATTACTCTGACCAGGTTATAAACCCAGCAACTAATCTGGAATGGATATCATTAACTGCAGGTACTGCGGAACATGACTTTTTGGAAGGACAGTCTTACAGGATTTAGGACACTGTCCTACATGCTGGGCCATTGGAGATCTTAGGGCTCAGCTCCAGGCAGCATGGGCAGAGATTGCGCGCCTCAAATTTTATATTCAAGAGGAAATACATTATAAGAACCACCTGCCATTTCCACAACATCCAACAGAAGAACCTTGACCGCAGAGGGTAGTTGGTCCAGGAGGTTGGCAGGTGGTTAGAAGGGGCAAATCGGGTGCCCCATCACTCTTTGCTCTCCAACATATTACCTCCAAAAACCATATAAACACTACAAACAGGTATCTGCCTCTATCTCTGAAATCAAGCAAAGGGGCAGAGGACACTGCAGAGCAGAACACTGCAGCACAGGAGCTGGCACAATAAAACTCGCCCAAATCAGGAACCAAAATAAAAAAAGCAAAAAGGAAATCCAAAAAACTTCTGATCATAGGAGACTTCATGATTCGAGGAGTTGATACCCATTTCCTGCCAGGGGTAATGGTCAGATGTCTCCCAGGTACATCAGCATGGAGAGACACTGACCGCATTGCTAACATTGTTCACAAAGCAGGAGAAAACATTGACGTCCTGGTACATATTGGGACTAATGATCTCGCCAGCCGATCAGTTGTGGAGACCAAGGAACACCTGTCCAGGCTGGGTGACAAACTATCATCCATTTTGTCCTAAATCTCCTTCTCTGAGATCCTGCCAGTCTGGGAAAGGGGGGCAGATGGACAGAAGGTCAGAGAAGGGGAGATAGGGGAGATAAACATGTGGCTCAAGGGCTGGTGCCACGAAAAAGGACACAGATTTGTAGGGAACTGGCAACAGTTCTGAGAGCGAAAGTTCTTTAAATTTGATGGCCTGCATCCGACTAAGGAGGGAGTCAGTGCATTGGGGCAGAAGTTTGATGTCTTTGCCGAATATTTAAACTAGCAAATGGGGAGAGGGGTGCAGCATCCCATACGTCGAATGGGAAGAACACCCCTCCCCCCTCAGCTAGTGGTCAAACAGGGATTCAGCATGTTTGTAGTTAATTTGCATCACCAGGTAAGAAATAAGGTCCGTCTCCCCATACAACGCACAGGGGAAATGCCAAACCTCACCCAACAACTAACACACTGAAATCTGGCCAATGGAAAATCATGTACACAAATGTTCACAGCCTGGGAAATAAGATCCCAGACCTGTAGGCACTAATGTCAGAGGCTAAACTGGACATAGTAGCAATTAATGAGACATGGTTTACCAGTAACCACACTTGGGAGACTTCAGTACCTGGCTACGTACTGTTCAGAAGAGACCAAGGTGCAAAAAGGGGGAGTGGAGTGGCCCTGTATGTCAATGAAAATATCAAAGCTACAGAAATTCAGAATACACATATGGAGCCAGAAGAACTGTGGGTCACCCTGGAAACAGGAAATGGGACAGTCATAAGAACTGGGGTTGTCTACAGACCCCCAGACCAGGGGGAGGACATAGACACATTACTGTTAGAAGATATACAAAACATGACAGCTAAAAGGGAGGTTCTGATAATGGGAGACTTCAACATGCGGATACAGATTGGTCAATACCAGCAGGAACATCTGCCAGAACTAGACACATGGTGGATTCCCTGCAGGGGGAGGGCCTCAAACAACTGGAACAACAACCCACAAGAGACAGGGCTATCCTAGATCTAGTACTGACTAACAGGGAAGGGATCACAGATCTCCAGGTAGGTCACCTGGGGGCCAGTGACCATCACATGGTATGGTTCAATTTGGCCACTACATCTAAATCATCCCATTCCAAGGCAAAAATATGGGACTTCAGAGGAGCTGACTTTGATAAGATGGCCAACAGAGTTAAGCTAGCTCTGGCAAAAGAAACACAGGTGAGGGGGTACAGGAAAAGTGGGCAAGCATTAAGGATGCAATACTTGAAGCAACATCCCATTGTGTTAGACAGAAAGGAAGTGCAAAGAATAAGGAAACCACTTTGGTTCTTAAATACAGTAGCAGAAAGGTCAGAGCCAAAGGCTAGCCTTCAGGAAATATAAGGGAACACAGCAGGATGAAGACAGGGAGGCATACCAAACTTCCCTAAGGGAAGCAGGGATGGCAGTAAGGTAGGCAAAGTCCCAAACTGAGAAACACTAGCACGGACAGTAAAAGAAGGTGACAAGACTTTCTATAGATACATTAGTGAAAGGAGAAAGTCCAGAGGGGGTACTGCTAAACTCAAAGGAGAAAAGGGGACATGTGAGGAGGAAGACCCTGTAAAAGCATCTATCCTAAATAGATACTTTTGCTCAGTGTTTACTGAAGAAAAGGTAGGGCAGGGCCCACAGCTCAGCATCATGGACACGGGGGGGGGAGCGAGGTGAGCACTATTCCCTTCACAAAAGAAAGGGTCCTACAGGAGCTCGCTAAGCTCAGGGTGGACAAGGCAATGGGACCTGATGGCATACATCCCAGGGTACTTAAGGAGCTAAGGGTGGAACTAGCAGAGCCATTAGCAGAACTGTTTACTGAGTCTCTGAGCACAGGAGAGGTCCCAGAAGACTGGAGAAGGGCTCATGTGATCCCGCTGCACAAGAGTGGTAGCAGGGAGGAGGCAGGGAACTACAGACCAGTCAGTCTTACCTCAGTAGTGGGCAAGATTATGGAGCCACTCCTTAAGGAAAGGATAGTGCAACACCTGGAATCTATAGGGGCACAGGATCCAAGATGGCATGGGTTTACAAAAGGAAGGTCCTGCCAAACTAATCTCATAGATTTCTTTGACTGGGTAACCAGAGTGGTGGACCAAGGGGGAGCAGTTGATGTCACCTACCTTGACTTCAGCAAAGCTTTCAACACTGTTCCACATAGAAGATTGATAAATAAGCTGGGTAGGCTTGGGGTGGGTCAGAAGTTGGTCAGCTGCGTGGCAAACTGGTTGATGGGCAGAAAACAGAGAGTGGTGGTAAATGGTATACAGTCAGAAGAGATGCAAGTCACAAGTGGGGTACCTCAGGGATCAGTCCTGGGGCCAGACCTCTTCAAAATCTTCATTAGTGACATTGCAGATGGACTAGAGGTTAAGGCTTGTCTGTTTGCAGATGACACCAAGATCTGCAACAGAGTAGATAATCCAGATGGGGTGGGCAGAATGAGAAGAGATCTGGATAAACTAGCAAAATGGTCAGAAGAGTGGCAACTGGGATTTAATGCAAAGAAGTGCAAGACCATGCACATAGGGAAGAGAAATCCTGAAGCCACCTATAGGCTGGGAGGAGAGTTGCTGGCAGTCACAAAGGAAGAAAGAGACTTGGGCATCATCACAAAGGAAGAAAGAGATTTGGGCATCATCATCACCGATGACCTGGAATCATCCAAGCAGACCTTTAAAGCAGTAGGTAAGGCTAGGGGGATCCCTCTTTACAAGACACTGGTTAGGCCCCATCTGGAGTACTGTGTGCAGTACTGGAGGCCACACCTGCACAAGGACATTAACCAAATGGAGGTAGTCCAGAGAAGGGCAACCAAAATGGTGCAGGGACTGCATCAGAAAACATATGAGGACAGATTAATGGAGCTCAATATGTATACCCTAGAGCAAAGGAGGGAGAGAGGTGATATGATCGAAACATTCAAACACCTTAAGGGCATTAACAAGGTGAAAGTGTCTAACATGTTTAAATATAAGACAAATAGCAGGACAAGAGGACACAGCATGAGATTAGAGGGAGGCCGATTAAGGGGAATGTGAGGAAATTCTTTTTCACAGAAAGAGTGGTGGATGCATGGAACAGCCTACCTCAGGTAGTGGTGGCTATGAATACAGTGCAGGGCTTCAAACAGACATGGGATAGGCATAAGGGAGCAATACAAATGAATATGAATAGATAGGCCACTGATAGAGCAAAGGCCGATGGCACATTCATAAGGTAGAAAAAGAAATGGGCAGACTAGATGGGCCTTGCGGTCCTTATCTGCCATCAACTTCTATGTTTCTAGGTTTCTGTTCCATGCAGCAACCTCAAAATCACTTTTCAGGACTAAGTAATGAAATGACAGTGACAGTGTTCATTAGGTGGGGTCCCAAGAACCCCATGTTGAAAATTTGGTACCAAAATTACAACAAATGGCTGATTTATCAACATAAGTTGAAAACCCCATTGACTGTCATTATAGCCCTAAAATAGATAGGTCACTGACAGAGCAAAGGCCGATGGCACATTTATAAGGTAGAAAAAGAAATGGGCAGACTGGATGGGCCTTGCGGTCCTTATCTGCCATCAACTTCTATGTTTCTATGTTTCTATAGCATGCTTACCTTTGATTCTTCAGTTTGCGGTTCGGCTTTGGATACTGCAGACGTGTCCTGGTCCAGAAGATGACAGCGCCGACCTCGAGTAAGTATGAAGTAAGGTGAGGCAGGTGCTCAGTGGGAGGGTGGGGGTGGGGAAGGAGGACTGGGGCAATGATGAAGGACCATTTCCTTTTTTACAGGTAAAAAAAACACACATTGGGGATGGTTTTCTTTATGTACAGGGGGAAAAAGCATAAATTTGGGCACACTGGGGTGGGCTCCCAGTGTGCCACATGGGTTGGGGAGTACATGATGCTGACATGGGGACTGGGCACCCTAATGTCAGTGTGGGGGGGAGGAAGAAACATACATTTGAACACACTTGGGTAGGCTCCCGGTGTCCCACATGAGTTGGGGGGTACATGATGCCGACACGTGGATCGGGCACCCTGATGTCAGCATGGGGAACATCAATTTGGGAACACTGGGGTGGGCTCCCAGTGTGCCACACGAGTTGAGGGGGTACATAATGCCAACACAGGGATTGGGCACCCCGATGTTGGTGTGGGGATGGGAAATGGAGAGAGGGGGGAGGACGGCAAAGATAGGAGCAGTTGCAGGGTGCGGGATGAGTGCCATCCGAAAGATGGTGGTGGTGATGCAACTGCGCAGGCGTGACACTCACACATGTGTAGTTGCGGTGAATGGCATTCTGCCATTTACAAGATAGTGGTGTAATGATTGCACATGCGTGAGGATTCTTGTGAGGAATTCTTGTATGCAGTTCTTGCCCGGAATGCAGAAGTAACAACTGAAATAGTGTGGCTGTTACTCAGTAGTGCCCAGTTGTGGCAATGTGTTTCAACTTGTGTTGGACTTTCAGAAGATCTTCCAAAAGTCCAACTGAAGGTGCCATGATCAGCCGTTTTAAGGCAAGACTTGCCAGAACGGCAGTAGGCTCTACCCACAGCTGTAAAAACACATTAGTTACCTAATTTGCATTTCAGAACGATACTGCTATTTTTAATGGAGTTATTTACATTTTCAAAATCGATGACCCATCCCTTGTTTCAGTGCATCTCTGGGTAAAATGTTAGGACTCTTTTGAAGTAGTTTGGGTCTGCAACTGACCATCTAACTGTATTTTTTCCCCATCTCCCCCTTTTTGTTTTCTGTCTTTTTCCCACATTCAATAGATAGAGGGCTGGATATTCAAACTGCGCCCAAAAAGTGCGCAACAGCAGGAGCAAGCACAAGTCAATTGCGCACATGCGCAATAGACCCGATATTCAAACATGGAGCAAGCCAAATTGTGCAACAAGCCAGCTTCTGAATATCGCACAACCTGCACCATAGTACAACCAGGAAGGGGAAGCTGAGCAGAGATGATGCGCCATAGCGCAACAAAGGCAACCCAGCTGAGCAGTCCAGAGGCGCCATAGCGCAAGCAAAGAGACCCCCAGCAGCAGAGCAATGGAACTGCACAACCAGGGAGGTAGGCAGGGGCCCACCACCCATGCCACAGATGGGCACAGGGACACACTGCAGAACCAACACTGTATCCCCACACCCCAAGCACAACATAACTGGGGAAGGGATGGAACAGCCACCGGACCATGGGGACAAGCAAAGAAAGCGCATCCCGGCCGTGATACTGCAGCACACCCACTGGCAAGCTGAGAGTGCCACACAAAGGGGGCGGACCACCCCAGTGTCCAGCAGCCCCTCCGTGCACAGCACACCCAGCACTGTGACCCCAAGACACCACCCATGAGCAGTGACCAGCACTGCAGGAATCCCCAGGCCCCCCCCGGCACACTGCAACCCCATAAACCACAGAACTATACAAGCCAAACCCACCATGAGCACCCAGCAGTGGGTGGCAGCACACGGCAATACTGACTGGAAGCCACACCCACACCAGAGACACCACCCCACACACACGAACACACATACCCATGACCATACCAACCCAGATGCCATGCACACCACTGCAACTGAGCACCTATAGCCAGCTGCAAATCAGAGACCACCACAGTTTTCATATCAAAATATAAATGTAATGCTGAAGACGAACAACAAGAACAACAAAATACAAAATCACACATGCCCCCACAATGCAAAGCATCATGGGCTGCATATGCAAATCAGCACAGAATGTTATGCTGGTCCAACTTTAAGCAGAACTGCATGGTGCCGAAAGGCCTCTCACACAGTTTGCAAAGGGTGCTAACAGAAGACATAGACACGTGTTTCGTCCTACCAGGACTCATCAGTATGTCTCGTCTGTTTGACATCCCAGTGGAATGGACCAGCTACCCTTAAGGCAGTGTGCCTTGGATAGATTGTGGTGAACCCATTAAAATAAAAAACTATTTAAAAGACAAAGAACCTCTGTGTGCAAACACTGAGGCAAGGGTTACCCCAAAGGGCATTTGGCTGGGAAGCCAAGTTTCAAGAAAATACAAAATCACACATGCCCCCACAATGCAAAGCATCATGGGCTGCATATGCAAATCACCACAGAATGTTATGCTGGTCCAACTTTAAGCAGAATTGCATGGTGCCGAAAGGCCTCCTCACACAGTTTGCAAAGGGTCCTACCAGGACTCATCAGTATGCCTCATCTGTTTGACACCCCAGTGGAATGGACCAGCTACCCCTAAGGCAGTGTGCCTGGGATATATTGTGGTGAACCCATTAAAATAAAAAACTATTTAAGACAAGAACCTCTGTGTGCAAACACTGAGGCAAGGTTACCAAAGGGCATTTGGCTGGGAAGCCAAGTTTCAGAAAATACAAAATCACACATGCCCCCACAATGCAAAGCATCATGGGCTGCATATGCAAATCACCACAGACTGTTATGCTGGTCCAACTTTAAGCAGAACTGCATGGTGCCGAAAGGCCTCTCACACAGTTTGCAAAGGGTGCTAACAGAAGACATAGACACGTGTTTTGTCCTACCAGGACTCATCAGTATGCCTTGTCTGTTTGACACCCCAGTGGAATGGACCAGCTACCCTTAAGGCAGTGTGCCTTGGATAGGTTGTGGTGAACCCATTAAATAAAAAACTATTTAAAAGACAAACTGTGTGAGAGGCCTTTCAGCACCATGCAGTTCTGCTTAAAGTTGGACCAGCATAACATTCTGTGGTGATTTGCATATGCAGCCCATGATGCTTTGCATTGTGGGGGCATGTGTGATTTTGTATTTTTTTGAAACTTGGCTTCCCAGCCAAATGCCCTTTGGGGTAACCCTTGCCTCGGAGGTTCTTTGTCTTTAACAAGAACAACAAACAACTATCAACATATTTACAAAGCAGGGGTTGGGGTATGGGTATGAGGTAGGGGTGGGTAAGGGGCAGGGGTGAACAACCGGGAGAGGGAAGGTGGGGTGTGCTGTCCTTCAGCTAGTGCCTGGCAGCCTGCCCTCCTCCTGCCTGGTGCTGTGCCTGTGGCCTCCACCGGCGCCGCATCCCATGCCGCTGCAAATCCTGTAGGATGCTGTGGCTGTTGATGGCCACCTGAGTGAGCCTCCGCAGTCCCTGCTCAATACGTCTCAGGATCCGGATACCTAGGACAAGGGATCAGAGTCAATGGCTGTGACTATCCATATCCCTGAAACCCACTCAGCATGCATGGCATACAGCCAAGTGCCCCACTCCTGTGATGGACTGCACCCACCCACAGTGACCATGCACAAGACATGCCCAACCAGGCAGCAACAGCCATGTGTACCACTGCACACACACACTGCCCATGTTCATCACAGCACAACCAATGCTGCCCAGTGACGTGGCTCTGTGGTGGGATGGCAGTGCCACAGCCATGTGCCCAGTGCATGCATGGACCACCAGTGACGCACACACACACAGGCAGTGCCACTGGACAGTGATGACTGTCACATGTTGCGTGCGTCCATGGAAGGTGGCCATCCCCCCCAGCATGCAATAGCATCCATGATGTAATGACACTCACCCTCATCAAGCTGCTGCTGCAGGTGCTGCTATGGCTGCGGCTGCTGCTGCTGTGGCTGCTGCTGCTGCGGCTGTGGCACAACTCCTTCACCAGCCACCCCAGCACCGCCATCCCAGGCCTCAGCCTGTGTCCATCTCCGCTCCTCCACGCCTGTGGGAGACAAATGAAGAGAAACACATCAGTGAGATCCCAAAGCAGACAGCCCCTTGCCCCATTGAGCGTGCCTGCCCACACAACCAGACCCAAACAGCACACACCTGCAAACACATTCACAGCAAACCATAGCCAAACCCACCCCCATGCGCAGGTCACATTACACAGTGTCACCCATGTGGACAATACCGGTGCATACACAGCACACTCACCTGGCCTAAGCACAATGCCCCTCCTGGCACGAGACCTGAGGCGCTCCAGTAGAGCACGCTCCCTCCTCTGCAGGTCACTGTAGCGGTGCCTGCACTGCTCAGGAGTCCTCCTCCACCCAGTGGCCTGCTCCAGGGCAGCAGCCACCTGCTGCCACACATGGGTGCGTGGCACCTGCAGGGGCACTCCCCCAAACAGTGTGCCATGGTAGGCTCACCACAGCCACCAGGTTTGCAACCTCAAGGCCCCCCACGGTGGAGCTCTCCTGCGTGCTATTCCAATATGTACAGTGGCAATGGCTCATGCGCAACCTCCACGGAAATGTGCAAAGAACTCCATCAGTCCCTATCGTGCTGTTCATACAGCGCCGTTGCTCCACATCGCGCTGTCACTGAACAGCGTGATAGAGCCATACACATGCCAGACGTACAGTGCCAGGGGGCAAGGGTCAGGCACAAGGTCAGAGGTCATCGGACGTCTACACGTCCTGCGTGAATGGTCACCCATGTGCCAGTGCCACAGTGAACTATTGCGCAGTTGTGCCACAGTGCCATTTGGTGCCCAGCTCTGTAGCGCCACTGGCACAATGGTGGCCATGTCCTGAATTGCTGATCGCGCACAGCATTTCATCAGCGCGGTAGTCACCTGTAAGCTACCTGGGCATGCGCAATGCGGTGTACAACACAGTCACGGAAATGTGCCATTGGCTCAGCGGGCTCAACCGTATTGCGCAAAGCACAACAGCGCGATATTCAGCTGACACATGCAAATCATCTGATCAGGCATTCAATGGCGCAGTGGCGCGATTTGCATGTCATTACAGTTGCGCCACTCCTAATTTGCATGCATTGCGCTATAAATACGCGACATTGGGCTGCACTGGCCAGATTAGGTTACTGCAGGTGAGAGGTGAGTTGCATGCTGTGTGATGTTCTGGCCAAAGGTCATGGGATAACGCTGTAGACTGCAGAGTGACAGGTGTCCACTTCCACCCATACAGACCGACATGACCGAGCAGAGCCAAGGTGAGGGTGAGGATGGTGGGACGAAGGAGAGGCCCAACTTCACCAAGGCGGAGACAGAGGCCCTCTTCCAGGCCTATCTGGAAGAGGAGCCACTACTGAGTGGACAGGGGCACCCTCAGGCCCGTCTTGGGCTGCATGGGAGGGGTAGCTCGGGCAGTGAACCTGCACAGAAGCCACCAGCGCCCGTGCAGGAATGCAAAGAAGATGGGGACAGACCGCAAGGGTGAAGGAGAAGGTGGCAGCCCTCAGGGCGCACGCTGGCACAGGCGGGGGCCAGCCAGTGGTGGCGGAGCTGACCCCGGCTGAGGACCGACTGGCTGCATCAATGCAGTGGAGTGCTATAGAGGGTGTACCAGGAGGTGGATTCCAGACAGGTGGAAGCCCATCACTGCATGGTATGCCATGGTGGTGGTGTTTGGGGGAAGGTTGATCACATGCACTAACCTGTCCTCACTTTCTGTTACAGATCCCATTCATCTGCAGGGGACGGTGGTGGTGGGACCATGCAGTGAGGAAGACCTGCCAGAGTTGGAGGAGGGTCCATCCACCTCTGTCGCCAGCCAGCATGCACTGCACCGGCATGCACGCCTGGCTGCCACCTCTGTTGTCGGTGAGTCAGGTGTGGGGGGTGCACAGCCTGTGTCTTAGCAGTCTGGCATGCAAGCATGCCAGCACGCTATGACTGTGGCTGTAGCACGTACCTGCACCATTGGTGATGCAGGGACTGCAATGGGCAGTGACTCGTGTGTGTACCATGACGGACACACAGCAGGCCAACACGTGCCCCTGGACCTAGCTGGTTCCAACATGTGTGCCAGCACGTCGGCACAGTCCCAGGCTGTGCCTGTCAGCACTGGTGGGGCAGCACCGATGGCTGTGCAGATCTCTGGCACTGTTGCGGCCACAGCAGTGGAACGAGTGGTCCCTGGGGCACAGCAGTTGGAGGGGCAGCAGTCACCCACCAGGTCTGGGGGTACAGGGTTCAGCGGTGGCACATGCACACCGCCTGTTGATATGCCCATACCTGGTCCTGGTGAACAGCGGCCACCCTCAAGGGGTGTTGAGCATCAGGACCTTCCATACCCTGGGGGACAGGATGCCGATGTGGCACAGGACCCATTTTACGAGCACACCCGCCTGCTGTGGGAATCAGTACAGCAGCAGAAGCGGGTTGCAACATCCGTGGAGGCACTGTGCGTGGCTGTGGAGCGGCACAGCAGGGACATTGCTTTGATCCATGCAGAGATGGTCCAAATGCGGATGGATGTTACCGCCGCCATTGACAGGCAGACCCAGGCATTGGTCGCTGTCATGGCTGCACTGGGCACACAGTCAGGTGCCCCTGTACCGCGCACCCCACACAGTACGCTCTCCACTCCCCATTCCCGGCATCGTGCGACACCCAGCCTGTCGATGCCGGGTTCTGATGTGGCCATCCCGAGCACCCCTGGTGCAGGTATGTTTGGCATGCTGCAGACCCCTGTGCGGAGAAGGTCGCGATTACGCAGTGGGACCCCTGGTGGTCCATCGGTGCCACCCCATATGGCCCATGCTCAGCCTGCCAGTGCTGCTGGGTCACGGCGGGGTCGCCCATGCATCCGAGGTGGCCGTGGCACAGTGCAACAGGACTGACCTGTCCCCCAGTGCGGGCCCTGTCTGGTGCTGCCCTGTGTGCAATGTGTGTCATGGTGGAAAGTGCACTGGTGGGTGACCTTCCAAACACGCCGATACACGACCCACCTGCACACCCACCTGACTGCTGTCCACAAGTGCATGTGCATGATGATGCCTGCATTGTACTGTACGCCAAGGTGCAAGGGTGCCCAGCATCTGACACACGTACTTGGACAGTACAGGTGGTGGGGGTGGTCTGTGGATCTGTGTGTTTGACATGTCTGTTTCTGCTCTACTGTGCACCTGCCCATGTATGCTTTGTGCCTGGTGTGTGTGTGTGTGTGTGTGTGTGTGTGTCCATATGACTGTTCACCCCTCCCTGATGGTGTGTTTGTATGCCTGGACCCTTCCACTCCCCTTGCCGTCATGCACCCCTGGTGTGTTACTCTGTGTGCCTGTGGGTTGCGCCTGGACAGTGTTGGTTGCACATGGCCCCTTGACTTACCTGTGTCGTGCATAATGCTCCTCCGTGATGGTGTCCCGGTGCAGCTGGGCCTGCCAGATCAGTTGGGGTTCCCGCCGTCCAAGAGGGGGCTGCTCATCACCATCATCACCGGCGTCGCTGGCGTCCCCATCGCTGTCCCCCTCCTCGACCTGTATGGCTATCCCACAGTCTTTGGCCATGTTGTGCAGGATACAACAGGCCAGGAATATCCCACAGGCCTTTGAGGGGCTGTACTGTAGGGCACCGCCGGAGGTGTCTAGGCATTGGAAGCGTGCCTTAAGCATCCCAAACACCCGCTCGATGACGTTGCGTGTGGCGGCATGTGCCTCATTATAGTGTTGCTGCGATGGGGTCATGGGGCGCTGGTACGGTGTGAGCAGCCAGGGACGGAGTGGGTATCCGCTGTCACCTGTGTGGAGATAGTGGAGACAAGTATCATGTTCAGTTCCATATTGCCCATATCCCTGTGTGCCACTACCATGGCACCTGTGGCATTCCCACCCTTGCCCCAGGTTTGCAATTCCTACATGCGTACTCACCCACTAGATGGTCTGTGGGGATGTCCCCACTCTCGAATCGATGGCACAGTGTGGACTGATACCATATGAAGGCATCATGTGCTCCGCCAGGGTGTGTGGCACAGACATTGATTATGGCGCCCCCTGGCATCACACACCACCTGGCAGTTAACACTGGAAAAGCCCTTCCTGTTCCTGTATGCGGCCCCTTCGGGGCCAGGTGGCATGCGAATAGCCACATGGATGCAGTCTATGGCCCCTAGCACGCCAGGCATACGTGCTACCCTGTGGAACTCCTGCATGTTTGCTGTACGCTCTGCCGCGGTGCTGGGGAAATGGATGTACTCCACAGCATGTGGCAGCAGTGCGCTGAGGAATTGGGTGAGGATGCATGATGTGGCTGACTGTGTTATGCCTGTGGTGTCCCCTGTTGGCCTCTGAAAGGTACCTGTGGTGAGCAGGCACATGCAGGCTGTTACCTTTGTCTCCACTGACAGAGTGTGACTCCGTCGTGAGGGTGCCTGCATCACATCACTGCACAGCTCACAGAGCCGCCTCAGTATTGCCCTGTTCAGGCGGTACTGGCCCACAATCTCAACATCAGAATACAGCTCAAAGCTGATGCAGGCACGGTACTGCCTGTTGAGGGCGTACCACCGACGGGCCCTTCCACGGCCACGTCCCCCTGCAGCATGCCTTCTCACCCCCCTCACTACAGCTTCCATGTGGAAGCTGGCACTGTCCATCTCCCTGGCCTGTGTCCCCCCCAGCTGTTGTTGTTCTGTTCCCCCCGCTGTCCTGACTGCTACCTCCACTGCACCGGGTACACCTACTGGCCTCCGAACTCTGTGGCCCCACACGCCTTCAGCTGCCACTTTTCTGTCCTGCCTACTCCCTGGCCTGCACTGGTTGCTGCTGTGGCCTGCTCTCTGTCGCTGCCTCATGTGCATTCCCTGTCGGGTTCTTGCGCCTCTTCCTTGAGCCTTTTTATTTTGGCTCATTTCCGCCGTGGCGCAAGTTCCGGCTGATCCACTGTTGCGCATTGCGCAAGCCTTTGAATATTGCATTGCGCTCTTTATGCATGGATCCTCCCCCTTCGGTTGCGCATGCCTTCATTTGCATTGCGCTGTTGCTCAGCATGTTTTCAGTGGCGCAACTGCCTCCCGCTGAATATCGCAGAATGGGGCATTTTCGGACTTGCGCTGGCGCAACCCTATTGCGCATAGCGCAACCCTTTTGAATATCCCACCCAGAATGTTTACCATGGAATGGTAATCCAGAATTCTGCACTTTTACACAAACACACAGACAGACACAGACCACACCACACACCATGCCTCATGTGGAGTCAGAGCCTCATTTTTATGTTTGCTTGCACGCATGTGCAAGAAACATAGTGTCATCATCGGAGACATAGTGCCATCATCGGAGATTTCGGAGGTGTGTCACCTCCTCCTCCAATTCAGTCAGTGTGCTGGCAGGCGCGGCCCCTGTAAGCCAATGCATTCTGGAGCTGTCTATGACACGCTCCAAAATGCAGTGGCATACAGTTGAAAGGGGGAGCTACGCTTGAGTGAGCAGCGATAAGATATCGCCTGCTCATGCGCAACCCCCCCACACACACGCGTGCGTGCCCATGCAGGCATGTGTGCCCTCCTCCTGTACGCACTGTACAGCCAATGGGGTGCCCAATCCCGCCGGCTGTGCTGCGCTCCCCACCCCCCAAAGGCTTCCAAATGCCACGCTGGTTGCCCACCCCAGCATGGCAACGAATATAGTAGCCGACGGGGTGCCCAATCCCCGGCCGGCTCCACAGTCCCCTCGAAT
The DNA here is from genome assembly GCA_016271365.2 of Neoceratodus forsteri. Classification (NCBI taxonomy): domain Eukaryota; kingdom Metazoa; phylum Chordata; order Ceratodontiformes; family Ceratodontidae; genus Neoceratodus; species Neoceratodus forsteri. The sequence goes on along the minus strand of JADMNL010000022.1, from coordinate 549,984,012 downwards.
AGTGCCACGCTGGGAGCCCACCCCAGCATGGCAATATATCCTAGGCCAACGGGGTGCTCAATCTCGCCTGAACGCCCACAACCATTCTTGTGCCACGCTGGGAGCCCACCCCAGCATGACAAGCGTCCAGCGTCATCGTTTTTTCTTTTTCAACCTGAAGAAAAAAGCGGTCCATAGTCTCCGCCCCTCCACAACCCGCACCCACCACTGTACCCAGCCTCCCACTCCCCCATACCCCATACTTACCTCTGGAGCTCGGCGGCGATCTTGATGGACTGGGAACACATCTGCACTCTTCAAAGCCGACCACGAACTGAGAAATGCCGGTAAGCTGTATAATGGGCTAGATGGGGGTTTCAACTTGTTGCATATCTCAGGCATTTTTGGAATTTTTACCAAATTTTCAACATGGGGTTTTGGACCCCTTCTCATGAATGATGTCACTGTCATGGCGTTATTCAGGCCCGAAGGGTGATTTCTCAGTCACTGCGCCAAAATCACTTGCCGGGCCTGGTCTTGCCATATTCTTGACATCATTATGAAAAGATCATAGTAGACCCCTGCAAAAGTATTTGTTTCTGGCGTCGTTGCGCGGTTCCTCGCCAGGCTCGTAAGTTCGAATTTTCAATATTTTCATTCCAGATTTTCAACTTTGCCATTTTAACACACCTTCTTATGAGCAGTACAGCTGTCATTTTTCACATCTCACCCAAAATGTGTTTCCGCCCATGTAGCGTACAATGGCGCAGTCGGTATGCGAAATCAATGTATGGGACAAATTAAGAAAATCACAGTGACACTGTTCATGAGCAAATGTCTTAAAATGGCTATGCTGAAAATTTGGTGAAAAAATTCCAAAATATGACTGTTTTACGAGCGTGCGTTGTACAGTTCCTACGCATGCTCGTTAGTTCGCAAATTTTCAATATTTTCACTCCAGATTTTCAACATTGCCATTTTACCACACCTTCTTATGAGTAGTACAGCTGTCACTTTTCACATCTCACCCAAAACGTCTTTCCGCCCATGTAGTGCACAATGGCGCAGTCGGTGTGTGAAATCAATGTACAGGACAAATTAAGAAAATCACAGTGACACTGTTCATGAGCAGAGGTCTTAAAATGGCTATGTTGAAAATTTGGTGAAAAAATTCCTGAAAATGACTTTTACGAGCGTGCGTTGCACAGTTCCTATGCATGCTAAATAGTTTGCAAATTTAATATTTTCACTCTAGATTTTCAACATTGCCATTTTATTAAACTTCCTTATGAACAGTACAGCTGCAATTTTTCATATGTCGCCCAAAATGTGTTTTGCAATGTAGCGCACAATGGTGCTATTGGTGTCGCGAAAGCAATGTTTAGGACAGATTAAAGAAAATCACAGTTACACTGTTCATGAGCAGAGGTCTTAAAATGGCTATGTTGAAAATTTGGTGACAAAGTCCATAAAATGACTGTGTTCGAGTGAGCATTGTGCAGTTTCCATGCACCCTCGTTAGTTCATGACTTTGTAATATTTTCAGTCCAGATTTTCACCAGTGACATTTTCCACACTTCCTTATGAACAGTACAGCTGTCCATTTTTCACAACATGGCTGAAGTGTGTTTCACACTTTCAGTGCAGAGATGCTGTGGTCGCTGTGGGAAATCATTGTTCGGCACAGATAAAGAAAATCACAGTGACACTGTTCATGATCGGAGGCACTAAAATGCCTGAGTTGACAATCTGCTGTAAGAAATCCCCAACCCTAATTATATTACGGTGTGCGTTGCACAGTTTCTATATCGCTTCGTGACTTCACCATTTTTAATATTTTACTACAGATTTGCAACATTGCCATTTTTACACCTCCCCATGAAAGAGTACAGCTGTCATTTTTACATCCTGTTCGAATGTTTTGCACCTGTGGTGCTAAATGCCATAGTCACTGTGCATAAGCAGCTTTCGGCTAACAAACTGATATTCCCCTGTTCATGAGGTGGGTCCAAAACAAACATGTTGAAAATTTGGAGTGAAAATACTAACGAATGCCTGAGGTATTAGGGTTTTCAACTATAACGTCTAACCCTATAGAGAATGATAGGTATCAGGGGTGTGACTTGGGATTCTTGCCTGTGATGCTCATACCATTCCACACCCTGCAGTCAGTGAGAGGCATCGAGGTATACCTTGGACTCTTTGGCCCCAAACTTCACCCCATTCTCCTATATCGCACCCATCTCACCATATTTCCTAATGAAATGGGGTGCGCATAAGGACCAAAGACCACAAGGAACACCGTGACACTTGTCAGTCTGTGCAGGGTGGGGTGTGGTGAAATGGCGTAGCCATTATGCCTGACGACTCAAACGCACACCCCAATGCCTGTCACTCTCTGCAGGGTGGTGGTGGGGTTGGCTTCAGTTCAATACTTCACTGCCATTCCTATTATGCAGCTCTGTAACTTCTACACTACCACTGCCAATGCCAGCAAGCAAACATTCGGCATTGACAAATGCTTGTTTCCTGTGGCAGGATAAGCAGCATAGATTTCCCTGGTAAAGATAGGAGGGGGATATTTTTCATGGTCAGCAAAGGAACACTAGTAATGAAAACGATGGGCAGTATTTAATTTTTTAATGTGTGTATGCCACATGGGGGACTGTTGTCCTCTCCTGGGGAGGGTGGGCTTGCATGCCCAGTCTATGACTGCCATCAGCTGGAGGGCTGGTGGTACTGCAGACTGGAGCGGCAGGCACAGAAGGGAGGGCTGCAGCCAGGCAATATGTGCATGCCTCCACACACATGCACTGCGTTGGCTGTGATGGGAATCTGAATGAAAATAACGGTGGAAAATACAGCTTGGGCTTAATAAAGCCCTGCTGCTTGCCCACAGACCTGCGCTGAAAGGGAGCAATAGAGTGGTTTTGATAATCCTGCTGTAGGTGACCAAAAGTCCATCACATTGAACCTTGCTTGAAATTCTTAATTTTACTGCATAAAATGCACCATAAAATAGATATACAAAAATCAGACCTACCCCAGTCCACCAACCCGCCACCAAGAACCCCAGTGCTTCACCAGCAGGCTTCTTCAGGAGGTGTGGTTAACAACAATTCATGCATAATTAACTAGATACTTTGAAATTCTACTCTTAATGGTAACATTTTGCTTAATTACAATTAATACATCTGCAAAATAATTACATTGCTCTTAAAACATTCCATTAAGAAGCCTTCAGCTTAAAGATCTATTCACAGAAATTCATCATAGGTACTTTGATGGCTTAAATACAACCTATAATTTAATAGTACAAGCAAGTCACAAAAAAAAAAATCACAGTACCATAACAATAATTTTCACTGCAAAAACTAACTGTAGTATCTCATTCAGAAGTGCTACTGAATAAAGTGCTGTTATTTCAATCACATTAAATAAAGAAATCATTTTATGAAAACAGCCCTAGCAACACCAGTTTGTTTTGTGTCAAAGAATTCTTGATGGTTGCGATCTTAATTTCACTGAGGTCTCCATTATGTTTTCAACTAATGGTGTGGGATCTTCACAAAGCTTGCAATAGACGATACCCATGACAAATATTCTATAAAAAATAAAATAAGGAATAATGTAACAAATGCAACTAAGTGGAGAGTGTTTTAAAACAGTACAGCATACACATGGATATCTACAACACAACACATAAAAAGCAGATGCAGGTGGAATACAGTTATTGTTTTACCTATAAATATATAGATATGTCAGTCAGAGTCAATTAGCCGTACTGTAAACAGTACATGCTCCATGAGGGCTCAGTCGGTGGCTAGCCGTGGTGGTTAGCGGAGGGCTGTACTAGTCGCCGACTATGGATTCAGATGGGGGTGGGATAGTGGGTCACACTGGATGGGGTGGGGTTGGGGAGGGACCCTAGACTACCGAGAATTGGTTTTCTTCATTTGGGACAGTGATCAGTGACTGAGGAGGAGGGAGGGACCACTACACTATGGCAACTATATATATATATATATATATATATATATATATATATATATATATATATATTACACATCTTATGGGGTAGGTGATTGAGGGTAGGGAAGGGCACCACTACACTACGGCAAATTTATATCACATATGGGGACAGAAATCAGTGACCACTGGGGGGGAGACCACTACACTACGGAAAAACCTTTTTTGTTATCGGGTCAGTGATCGGGGAGTGAGCCTAGACTACTGGGCAAACTTAATTTCTTTGGGGACGGTGATCAGAGAACGGGGAGGGGGTGCAGTACCACTGCCAACCTCTAGGGTTGCATGGATTACCACCAGGTTTTGGTCGGTGACAAGTCCTCCACACAAGGGCCTTCACAAAAGGCGCTTGTGTGGAGCAAAAACTTTGTGAATTGCACTGTGGGGATATGCAGGTCCCCTCCCCCTCATTTGCACTACAGCCCCCTCACAACTTTGCCCTGGCGCAAACCCAGTTTGCAGGTGCAAACTGAGTTTTGTGAATATCAAGTCCGGGCAAAACCCGATTCTGCCTCGGCAAAGTTTTGTGACTCTGGCCCCAGATTTAGAATATCATTAAGTCCAGGGGAGTTTTAGGATTCTAACACCAAAGCCAATAAGATTCCCTTTGTGAAAGAATTATCAGAACACTTTGACCCCTTCTTTTATATCTTGCAGTAAATTCAATGCCCATAAATGTTATGCCATCGGGTTCACTATTAGTGCCATCAGCACAACATATAGTAGTGACCTCAGTGCAAGTAAGATTGCAAGTGTCAGTTTTTTTGAACAAAATGGACTCTGGTTACTATCATTGGAATACAGAAGGATTTTCTATTTGAGAATTTTTATGTTTGCTTGCACGCATGTGCAAGAAACATACTGCCATCGTCCGAGTTTTCCAGAGGTGTGTCAGCCTCTTTCAGTTCAGTCAGTGTGTTTGCAGGCGCGGTTGTAGTGTGCCAATCACTGCTCCAGCTGTCTATGACAGCTGAAAATGCAGTGGCATACAGTTGAAAGGGAGAGCTCCGCTTCAGTGAGCAGAGCTCCCCTCCTCAACACGCATGCACATTGCGTGCTCAGGCGCTCCCCCCCATGCACATACTGTATAGCCGACAGGGGTGCCCAATGCCCGTCGGCTTCATGCCGCCCAAAAACTTAACTGGTGCCACGCTGGCAGCCCACCCCAGCGTGGCACACGTCCGTATGCCGGACGGGTGTTCCCAATCCCCTCAGCTCCAGCCGCCTCTCAAACAGTTTACAGCTGCACGCGAGGGAGCCCACCCATGAAGGTAGACAAGTCCGGATCAGGATGGCCAACAGATTACCCAATCCCCGTCAGCTCCAGCCCCCAAACAGCCTTTCTAGCTGCCATGCAGGAGCCCACCCAGCGTGGCAAATGTCCGTCGTCTTAATAATAAAAAAACCTGTCAATTAAAAACAGTCCTCGTAGTCTCCCTGCCCCCACCGCACTCCACCCCCTGCGCACCCTGCCTCCCCACACACCCCTCACCCCATACTTACTCGAGTCCGCGCGATGATCTTCGTGGACTGGAACACGTCTGCATCTCTTCAAAGCCGACCACGAACTGAGGAAATGCGGTAAGCTGCATAATGTAATAGACAGGGTTTTTCAACTTTGCTGCATATCTCGGGCATTTTGAAATTTTGCACCAAATTTTCAACATGGGTTTTTGGGACCCCTTCTCATGAATGCTGTCACTGTCATGGCGTTAATCGGGCCCAAACGGTGATTTCACAGTCACTGCACGAAATCACCTTTTGGGACCGATTAACGAAACAACACTGCCAGAGTTCATAAGGTGGGCTCTCAAAAAGCCTATTTTGAAAATTTGCTGGAAAAATTCCTAAAAATGACTGTCTTACAAGCGTGCGTTGCGCAGTTCTTATGAACACTCGTAAGTTCGTGAATTTTCAATATTTTCACTCCAGATTTTCAACATTGTCATTTTACCACACCGCCTTATGAGCAGTACAGCTGTCATTTTTCACATCGCACCCAAAACGTGTTTCCGCCCATGTAGCAAACAATGGCGCAGTCGGTGTGCAAAATCAATGTACAGAACAAATCACAGTGATACTGTTCATGAGCAGAGGTCTTAAAATGGCTATGTTGAAAATTTGGTGAAAAAATTCCTAAAAATGACTGTTTTATGAGCATGCATTGCAGAGTTCCTACGCACGCTCATAAGTTCACAAATTTTCAATATTTTCACTCCAGATTTTCAACATTGCCATTTTACCACACCTCCTTATGAGAAGTACAGCTGTCATTTTTCACATCTTGCCCACTACGTGTTTCTGCCCATATAGCGCACAATGGCACAGTCGGTGTGCGAAATCAATGTATGGGACACATTAAGAAAATTACAGTGACACTGGTCATGAGCAGACATGTTAAAATGTCTATGTTGAAAATTTGGTGAAAAAATTCCTAAAAATGACAGTTTTAGGAGCGCACGTAGCGCAGTTCCTACGCACGCTGGCAAGTTTGCGAATTTGTAATATTTGCACACCAGATTTTCAACAGTGCCATTTTACTGCGCTTCCTTATGAGCAGTACAGCTACCATTTTTCACATCTCGCCCGAAATGTGTTTCCGCATATGTAGCGCACAATGGTACAGTCGGTGTGCGAAAACAATGTTTGGGACTGATAAAGAAAATCACAGTGACACTGGTCATGAGCAGAAGTCTTAAAATGGCTATGTTGAAAATTTGGTGACAAAACTCCATAAAATGACTGTTACAAGTGAGCATTGCGCAGTTTCCACGCACCCTCGTAAGTTCATGAATTTGTAATATTTTCAGTCCGGATTTTCACCAGTGGCATTTTTCCACACCTCCTTATGAACAGTACAGCTGTCATTTTCCACAACATAGCCAACATGTGTTTTCATACTTTCAGCGCAGAAATGCGTGGTCGCTGTGGGAAATCATTGTTCGGGACAGATAAAGAAAATTACACTGACACTGTTCATGATCGAGGTCCCAAAATGCTCAGTTAATAATCTGCTGTAAAAATCCTCAAACTAGTTACATTACTGGTGCTGTACAGTTTCTATGCACGCCGTGACTTCACCAGTTTTTTTAAGATTTTCACAGCAGATTTTCAACATTGCCATTTTTTACACCTCCCCACGAACAGTACCGCTGTCATTTTTCACATCCTGTTCAGAATGTGTTTTTGCCCTGTGGTGCCAAATGCCGTAGTCACTGTGCAAAAGCAATTTTCGGCTAACAAACTGATATTGCCACTGTTCATGAGGTGGGGGGTCACAAAAAAACCATGTTGAAAATTTGGATTGAAAATACCAACGAATGCCTGAGGCGTTAGGGTTTCCGACCATAGCACCCCACCCTGTACAGAATGACAGGCATCAGGGGTGTGACTTGGGATTCTTGCCTGTAATGCTCATACCATTCCACCCCCACCCACACCCTGCAGCCAGTGAGAGGCCTCAAGGTATGCCTTGGACTCTTCGGGCTCAAACTTCACCCCATCCTCCTATACCGCACCCATCTCACCTTATTTCCTGATGGAATGGGGTGCGCATAAGGGTCAAAGACCCCAAGGCACACCGTGACACTTGTCAGTATCTGCAGGGTAGGGTGTGGTGAAATGGCATGGCCGTTATGCCTGATGACCCAAAGGCACACCCCAATGCCTGTCACTTTCTGCAGGGTGGTGGTGGGGTTGGCTTCAGTTCAATACTTCACTGCCATTCCTATTATGCAGCTCTGTAACTTCTACACTACCACTGCCAATGCCAGCAAGCAAATATTCGGCATTGACAAATGCTTGTTGTCCTTGACAACATCTTCTTTGATGCAAAATGAACTGGTGTTGCTATGGCTGTTTTTATGAAATAATTTCTTTATTTAATGTGATGGAAATAACAGCACTTTATTTGGGAGCACTTCTGAATGAGATACTACAGTTAGTTTTTGTGCTGAAAATTATTGTTATGGTACTGTGATTTTTTTTATGTGACTTACTTATATTATTAAATTATAGGTTGCATTTAAGCCATCAAAGCACCTATGATGAATTTCTGTGAATAGATCTCTAAGCTGAGGGTTTCTTAATGGAATGTTTCAATAGCAATGCAATTATTTTGTGGATGTAGTAATTGTACGTTACCATTATGAGTAGAATTTCAAAGTACAGTATCTAGTTGTCCCCATTACTTGAACAACGTAATTATTTTAATTATGCATGAATTGGTAAATGGGCACCACACTGTTTAATGCTGTTTCAAATGTTAACCACCTCTCTGAAGAAGCCGGTTGGTGAAGAGTTGGGGTTCTTGGTGGCTGGTTGATGAACTGGGGTAGGTTTGATTTTTGTGTATTTATTTAATGATGGATTTTATCCAATAAAATTAAGAATTCTATGCCAGATTCAAAGTGTTGGACTTTTGGCCAGCCACAGCATGATTATTAAACCACCCTGTTGCACCCTTTCATTTTGTGGTGTCCACAAAATTCCTCAGTTCACTTTTTTTAGATTCCAGCCAGGATCCTGTAGGTGTGCACCCACTCTGTTTCTCACTGAGGGCTATATTTTTTCTGTCTCTATCATAGTACTTTGGTGGGGGGGGGGATGACCCTGCCCTCTCTGATGCCACCATGGAAGGTAATCCATGCGGGACCAGGTCGAGATAAGTCCAAGGAGAGACGAATTCCGATGGGCTGAAGTGGGACAGTGCAGAGCAGCCACTCAGACATCCGAGAGAATAAAGAACGGAAAAAGTAAAAAAGAATATATCAGTGGCTACAAAGGGAGCGCATAATGGGTTTCAGTGGACTAACACATTTATCTCTCCTGAGTGGTGAGACACAGAACTCATGAGTAGCAAAGCCACCTGTTAATTATGAAGATCTTACCACTCGTGTGGAGATAAATATGCTATTCCCCTGTAACCCATCAGGTATCTGATATATACCACATTATTTTAATGTTTGTATTAGTGTTTTGTCAGATTTTAGCTTAAAACTGCCTTTCTTTCCATTGTAAACTATCTGTCTGCCCCTTGTACTCTGCATTCTTTTACCAGATTGTTAATGGAAATAACGCGTGTTCGAAGAATGTAACAAGGCACGCCAGGGTGTGTAATTATGTTGTAATAATTTCATGACTCAAGGGTGCTATTAGGCATTAAGTGGTTGCACCGAGTATCTTTAAACACCCAAGAGCAAAGTGCAATTATTCTTCATAATTACACATCCCTGCAGTGTCTTATTGCACTTATAACATGAATTCTACCTAAAAATGCAAAACCAAAAAATAATTAATGGTTTTAAGCTGGAAAGCACTGTTTTAAAGTGTTTTCCTATGGAGAAGGAAACAAAAGCCCCATGCGGGACAGCGGTTTTGGAGCTGGTAGTTGCAGCGTGAGACACATGGTGATGCTGTAGCTGAACTGGTGCACAGGCTAACGAAACACGGCCAGACAATTACACTGCTGTACTTCTCTTTTAGCCATACAGGGTGCTTGGTTCTTTTTACACATGTTATAAGTAAGCAATAAGACATGACAGGGTGTGCATTATGTTGAAATAATCGCATGCCTCAGGTGCGTTGTTAGGCACAAGGTGCAACCGACTGCCGTTAACCGTGCCTGAGAAGTGCAATTATTTCACCATAATGGCACACCCATTGGAGTGTCTTATTGCTCTTAGAAAATGCATTTAAATATATGACTTAAAATGAATGAAAATAAGAAGACTGTATTTTAAAAAGATAAAAATTGGACCTTTCATTGAAATATGCTTCCATTTTAACTCTGAATACAAGAATAGTCCCTATTCTGGTAACTGTGGGGTTAGCTAAAAACATAAAAAATAATGAAAATGGTGTGTGGCACACATTTTTATAAGAAAAATATGTTACCATGCATTTTAAATCAGTACAAGTACTGTGTCTTAATGGGAATATGTTCAAAACTTTAAACCTACCAGGTTACCTTTCTCTATGTGTGTGTGTGTATATCTGTGTGATAGATTTCACCTGGAAATACCCATGTATGATTCAAATGTATGTGCTTTTATAAACTGCAGGAATGTATTTCAGCAGTTTGGATCTGCCTCTACCTATGTAACTGTGGTTTCCCACATTTGCCCTTTATGAATTATTATTGCCTACGTTCTTCATCCTGTTTTTTCCCCTCTGTCTTTCCCCACATTCAAGATATGGAATGTTTACTATGGAATACAGGAATTCAAAATTCTGCTCAGCTCCACTGGCAGAATGTTCATCTCCTAACATACTGTACACACACACACACACACACACACACACACACCACAAAACAAAGGCCTTTTCTAGAGCTACAGACTCAATTATCTCACTGTCAGGGAAAGTGGAAGAGATTTCCCTGATGAGCAGTTAAAGACAGAAGGAGGATTTTTCATTGTTAGCAAAGAAACAGTTGTTATGAAAACTATGAACAATGCTTAATGTTTCTGATTTGTTTATGTGTGTAAGTAGTGTGTGATGATCAGGGAAACAACATTTAATTAATTTGTTTTATTTTTTTATTTAAGGTAGTTTTATTTTGGGGCTCAATTGAAGGTTTTTTTTGCACTGTAAAGGTAGCAGCTGTGTTTGTGATGGAAGATTAATTCTGGTTGTATGGGGACTGATGGAAGATAGTTCTGATTGTAGGAGGACTGATTTGCTCATTGTGTGATGTGGTTTAGGACCAGGATGACTATTCAACATGCTCTAATATTGAACGGTCACCTAATTGGTTTTAACCAATTAAAGTTCTTTGATTTTTAGACCCATTTTAAAAGTGACAATAAATGTATATCCCAAACTAACATTTATTTACCTAATCTATAGTCACCACTGGTATGATATGTTATTTTTTATTATTTATCTGTAAGACCTGAGACTCGCCTACATCAAGTAGAACAGGGCCAACTGGATGCAACAACAGTCTTTTTCTGTGAATGCTATGTTTCCATCGTATAAATAAAACTATTCCTGCAACAACGTTTACACTTAAGTGAGGAGGGAAGGAGGGTATTGAAACAGAAACTGGGGGAATACTTAGCACACAATGAAAATTTAAATTAGAAGGGGGGGGGTGGCAAGTGAGCAAGAGTCAGGCAGGATCCACAGGTAGGGAAACCGAACAAGCTTACCCCCATACCAGCAGCAAGGTACTTAGGGAGAGGTCAGGAGGGGATGCTAGAAAGGGTGAGCAAGTAGGGAGAGGGGGGAAGGAAGCGGGGTAGAAACCTTGACTGCTAGGAATTTTGGGAACAAAACAGAGTTACAGGCTCTAATGGCAGATGGGGAGGTGGACACGGTGGCAATCACCGAGACATGGGCCACCCAGTACCATGACTGGGACCTGGCAGTACCAGGGTATAGGATATTTTGGAGGGACAGGTTAAAAGGAAAAGGAGGGTGGTGGTGCTGTATGTGAAGGAAGGACTGAAGTGTATCAGGGAGGAAGGGGAGGAGGGCATCATGGAGTCATTATGGGTGCAGCTCCAGGATTCCAAAAATAGGACCCTCAGGATGGGAGTAGTGTACAGGCCACCCTGTCAGACTGAGGAGTTAGACAGGGAACTAGCAGGACAGATCAGAAGGGCCTGTGGTACGGGCAGCATGGTGATTGTGGGGGACTTCAACCTGCCGTGAGTGGATTGGGGTGCCCCAGCCACCATCAATAGGAGGGAGCAGGTATTTCTGGATGCCTTCCAGGACTGCTTCCTATTGCAGAGGGTCAATGAGCCAGCCAGGTTAGGGAACACCCTAGACCTTGTGCTGGCTAATGGTGAGTTTCTGAGGGAGCTGGGGGTGGATGAACCACTGGCGGGGAGTGACCACCACTCGGTGTGGTTCACGATAAACACAGGGAAAGAGTGAGTAGGAATGGGCACAAGGGTGTTAGACTTCAGGATGGCCGACTTAGGGAGGATGAGGGAAATAGTACAGGGGTATCTGGCCAGGATCCATCCAAACATGGACACAAACCAGAAGTGGGAGGTCATTAAACTGGGAATTGAGGAGGCAACATAACATGTACAAGGGTCCAGAGTAAGAGGGCTAGGGCCAAGAAGCCTAGCTGGATGAGCAGGGTGGGGGGCATGGAAAAAGTAAAGGAGAAAACAGCCACCTTTAGAACATACTAAAAAAACAGGGAGAGGGAAGGACAGAGAGGAATACCAAAAGGAGTCTAGGGAGGTGACAAGGGCAGTCAGGTCAGCCAAGGTGTTCAGGGAACTCAGGCAGGCTAGCACAGGGCATCAAAGAGGGGGAGAATGACTTCTTCAGGTACATCAAGGAGAAAAGGAGTCGTAAGGACCAAATAGTGAGGATAAAGAAGGATGGGGGAGGAGGAAATGGGGCAGAACAGGCAGAAGCATTAAGCACGGTACTTCTGCTCAGTATTTACTAAAGAGAAAGGGGAGCTGTACCCAAGTGGGGTGGGAGGTGGGCACAGTGGGGAGGAGGTGACAGATGAGGAAATCCCAGTGGCAGAGTACTGGAGGCTTGAGGGCACTGAGGGTGGACAGGGCACCAGGGCCAGATGACATAACCCCGGGGTGCTGAAGGAGTTGGACTCTGAGTGAACATTTTGGCCGTGTTGGTGGCAGAGGAAGGAATTTTTTTGGCCACATCGGCAGCAGTGTTTTGGCAGGGGAAGGAGGAGGCTCCCTAGCTGTGAGCCTATCAGCGCCAGGGGTACGAAGGTTTGAACCCAGCGGCTGGCCTTTAAAGCAAGGCCTAGCTGCACACAGTGTGGGACTCTGAGTGAACATTTTTCCTGCCCTCCCACCCTGCACCACCCACCCCGCACCACCTCCTTTTTAAATAGGCTGGGAGAGCCAGCAAGGTGTGGGGCTACCATGGATCGGCAGTGAAGGAGTGAAGTGGATGGACTAACAACTTAAGGACTTTTGGAGAAAGACGGACATTGGCTGCGGTATCAGGTGGAGGGCAAGACACTGACAGGGGGGTCTTACAGTCTACCTAAAGATACCTTCGTTACCTGTAACTTGTACCTGTAACTAAGTGAAGTTGTGTGTAGAGTTAATGATTCAAAGGGATTCTGTTATGTGCAAGTGCACCTTTGTGACAAGCTAAGTTGTGTGTACAGTTTATGTGCAGAGCGTTTCTGTTATGTGCAGTTGCATTATATGCTCTGAGGAGTATAAATTTTGATCTGCATGGGGAGGACACTGTGGGGGTGTCTTACAGTACTACATAAGGGGAAGCTGGGTAATAAGTGTTGTGCATCCTGAGAAGCTGGGTAATAAGTGTTGTGCATCCTGAGTTTGTGCTTACAGGAAATTGGTTAAGCGCATGCACTTTAGTAGCTACACTAAGAAATTTCACAGGCTACATCGCCCTGAAAGGCTGGTGGTAGAGGGTTGTGGGTAGGTCTACCTTAGGGTGGGGACCTGGTCAAGGGTGAATATCCAAGAATGTTTGGAGAGGTCCTCCAGCCACCAGAGCAGGCATCTTTGGCAGGATTGTAGGGGGGGTACTGGCTGCGGGACCTGGAGGGAGGGAGGCTGCCCAGTCTGTAGGCAGTTAGGGCAGATCAGGGGGGAGCTTGCCTGGGTACGGAGGAACCTGGAGTTGTTGGGGGGGAATGGACATGTCTGGGAGGGCCTGTGGGGAGCAGGAGGGCAGAGACAGAGTACGTCCTGGATCCGTTTCATCAGGCAGGAGTGGAGAACCTATGGGGCATGGGCTAGCAGCAAAGGGGGTAGCTACCTGGGCGGTAACGGGTAGAGGAAACAGGCTAAATCATAGGAGGCAGGGGGGAACAGGTGGGTTGGGACTGATAGGGGGCCTACTAGAGGCATGGATACTGGGAAATCACCGGCTAACCGGGGGAAACTCGGGTCACTTAATGGAGGCTGGCATAGAGTGTCACAATAAATTTGAGTTACTAAGCAACCTGGAGGAGTAGGAAGGGGTTAGTGGTAATGAGGAGACTGACACTGAGGCCAGGGGGAGGGAGACGGACACTCGTAGGGCATCGCAGGTAGGAAATGGAAAGGATATAAATAGACCTGGGAGAGAAGGGGAAACTTCAATGGGAAGCAGAAGAGGGAGATGCAGCATATCGCAGAAACCAGTCCTCTTCAACATCTTCATCAGTGACCCTGCAGATGGATTAGAGGGTAAGGCTTGTCTGTTTGCAGATGACACCAAGATCTGCAACAGAGTAGATGATCCAGATGGGGTGGGCAGAATGAGAAGAGATCTGGATAAACTAGCAAAATGGTCAGAAGAGTGGCAACTGGGATTTAATGATAGAAGTGCAAGATCATGCACATAGGGAAGAAAACCTGAAGCCACCTACAGGCTGGGAGGTTGCTAGCAGTCACAAAGGAAAGAAAGAGACTTGGGCATCATCATCACTGATGACCTGAAATCTTCAAGCAGACCTCTAAAGCAGTAGGTAGGCTGGGGGTGTTAGGGTGTATTAGTAGGGGTATCATCAAGTCGTAAGGGTAATAATCCTTCTGTACAAGACACTGGATTAGGCCCCCATCTGGAGTACTGCGTGCAGTATTGGAGCACACCTTCACAAGAACATTAACCAAATTGAGGCAGTCGAGAAGGGCAACAAAATGGTGCAGGGACTGCATCAGAAGACATATGAGGACAACTAACAGAGCTCAATATGTATACCCTTGAGCAAAGGAGGAGAGAGGTGATATGATCGAGGCATTCAAACACCTTAAGGGCATTAACAAGGTGAAAGTGTCTAACATGTTTAAATATAAGAAAAATAGCAGGACAAGAGGACACAGCATGAGATTAGAGGGGGGCCGATTAAGGGGGAATGTGAGGAAATTCTTTTTCACAGAAAGGGTGGTGGATACATGGAATGGCTTACCTCAAGAAGTGGTGGCTATGAATACAGTGCAGGGCTTCAAACAGGCATGGGATAGGCATAAGGGAGCAATACAAATGAGTATGAATAGATAGGCCACTGACAGAGCAAAGGCCGATGGCACATTTATAAGGTAGAAAAAGAAATGGGCAGACTGGATGGGCCTAGCAGTCCTTATCTGCCATCAACCTCTATGTTTCTATGTTTCTATGAAACGAGGGAGGTAAGCATGACTGGAGAGAAACTAGAAGACAAGGAGGTGGGGGAGGAACCCCCCTTTAGGAGGGAGGTGTGTGTACCATGGATGGGGCCCCAGGTGAAAGGGACATGCAGGGGGCCTCTGGAGGTAGGGGTCCCATTATAAGGGGTGAGGAGGACGGAGTGGGGGAAGGGGATATGATCAGGGGCAGGATAAAGGGCCCGGAAATGAGTGGTATAAAGGGGACACCCAGTCCCAGTTAGTACTGACTAACAAAGAAGGGATCACAGATCTCCAGGTAGAAGGTCACCTGGGGGCCAGTGACCATCACATGGTATGGTTCAATTTGGCTACTACATCTAAATCATCCCATTCCAAGGCAAAAATATGGGACTTCAGAGGAGCTGACTTTGATAAGATGGCCAACAGAGTTAAGCTAGCCCTGGCAAAAAGAAACACAGGTGAGGGGTACAGGCAAAGTGGGCAAGCATTAAGGATGCAATACTTGAAGCAACATCCCATTGTGTTAGACAGAAAAGGAAGTGCAAAAGAAGAAGGAAACCACTTTGGTTCTCAAATACAGTAGCAGAAAGGTCAGAGCCAAAAGGCTGGCCTTCAGGAAATATAAGGAACACAGCGGGATGAAGATAGGGAGGCATATCAAACTGCCCTAAGGGAAGCAGGTAAGGCAGTAAGGCAGGCAAAGTCCCAAACTGAGGAAACACTAGCACAAAAGTAAAGAAGGTGACAAGACTTTCTATAGATACATTAGTGAAAGGAGAAAGTCCAGAGGGGTATTGCTAAGCTTAATGGAGAAAAGGGCATGTGAGGAGGAGGACCCTGTAAAGGCATTTATCCTAAATAGATACTTTGCTCAGTATTTACTGAAGAGAAGGTAGGGCAAGGCCCACAGCTCAGCATCATGGACACAGGGGGGAGGGAGGTGAGCACTACTCACTTCATAAAAGAAAGGGTCCTACAAGAGCTTGCTAAGCTCAGGGTGGATAAGGCAGTGGGACCTGATGGCATACATCCCAGGGTACTTAAGGAGCTAAAGGAGGAACTAGCAGAGCCATTAGCAGAATTGTTTAGTGAGTCTCTGAGCACAGGAGAGGTCCCAGAAGACTGGAGAAGGGCTCATGTGATCCGCTCCACAAGAGTGGTAGCAGGGAGGAGGCGAGAACTACAGACCGGTCAGTCTTACCTCAGTAGTGGGCAAGATTATGGAGGCACTCCTTAAGGAAAGGATAGTGCAACACCTGGAATCCATAGGGGCACAGGATCCAAGACAGCATGGGTTTACAAAGGAAGGTCCTGTCAAACTAATCTCATAGATTTCTTTGACTGGGTAACCAGAGTGGTGGACCAAGGGAGCAGTTGATGTCGCCTACCTTGACTTCAGCAAAGCTTTTGACACTGTTCCACATAGAAGATTGATAAATAAGCTGGGTAGGCTCGGGTGGGTCAGAGTTGGTCAACTGGGTGGCAAACTGGTTGTCGGGCAGAAAACAAGTGGTGGTAAATGGTATACAGTCAGAAGAGATGCAAGTCACAAGTGGGTACCTCAGGGATCAGTCCTGGGGCCAGTCCTATTCAACATCTTCATTAGTGACCTCTGCAGATGGACTAGAGGGTAAGGCTTGTCTGTTTGCAGATGACACCAAGATCTGCAACAGAGTAGATGATCCAGATGGGGTGGGCAGAATGAGAAGAGATCTGGATAAACTAGCAGAATGGTCAGAAGAGTGGCAACTGGGATTTAATGCAAAAGTGCAAAATCGTGCACATAGGGAAGAGAAACCCAGAAGCCACCTATAGCTGGGAGGAGTTGCTAGCAGTCACAAAGGAAGAAAGAGACTTGGGCATCATCATCACTGATGACCTGAAATCATCCAAGCAGACCTCTAAAGCAGTAGGTAAGGCTAGGGGGATGTTAGGGTGTATTAGTAGGGGTATCACAAGTCGTAAGAGGGAGGTAATAATCCTTCTGTACAAGACACTGGTTAGGCCCCATCTGGAGTACTGCGTGCAGAATTGGAGGCCACACCTTCACAAGGACATTAACCAAATTGAGGCAGTCCAGAGAAGGGCAACCAAAATGGTGCAGGGACTGCATCAGAAGACATATGAGGACAGATTAAAGGAGCTCAATATGTATACCCTTGAGCAAAGGAGGGAGAGGTGATATGATCGAGGCATTCAAACACCTTAAGGGCATAAACAAGGTGAAAGAGTCTAACATGTTTAAATATAAGAAAATAGCAGGACAAGAGGACACAGCATGAGATTAGAGGAGGCCGATTAAGGGGAATGTGAGGAAATTCTTTTCACAGAAAGGTGGTGGATGCATGGAATGGCTTACCACAAGAAGTGGTGGCTATGAATACAGTGCAGGGCTTCAAACAGGCATGGGATAGGCATAGGGAGCAATACAAATGACTATGAATAGATAGGTCACTGACAGAGCAAAGGCCGATGGCACATTCATAAGGTAGAAAAAGAAATGGGCAGACTGGATGGGCCTTGCGGTCCTTATCTGCCGTCAACTTCTATGTTTCTATGTTTCTATACAGGGGGGTCTGAGTTAAGTGGGCAAAATGTTAAGGGAGGCAGAAAGGGGAGGGTGGCAAGGGAGTCTCTCTTAAATAGGCAGGAAGACTCCCATGAAATTGGGATCATGGATAAAGGGGGAGTTGAGCGCATAGTGGAAGAAACCACAAAGATGAAGGCGGTGTTGAGGTTCTGTTATTGGGTGACTCAATGATTAGGGGTATCCAACGGGCGGGACAGGGGGTGGGATGCCATAGCCAGGTAAAGGTAGTGAGTATCTCTGGGCTGATGGTGTACAGAGCAAATTTCATGGTGTACGAGCTGATAAGGGATTGTGGAGGGAAACCATATTTATTCTTTATTCATTACAAATCTGGTTTACAACCTTTGAGTCAGAGACTCATTTACAAAGGCACCTCGTCGCAGGGAGGGCAGACATCAAGACAGTTATTACAGTGCAGATTAAAGCAGAGGATAACATTACAGGTGCAGTAAAAGGAACATTTAACATAGATACACTTAGGTTATATAATATAGTAGTTTGTATGTTACTTAGGTTACATAATGTTACAAAATTGTGAGTTACAATAATGGATATAGTAGGTCCTCAGAGAAGACAGTGGGTTACATCCCTATTTGGACCTAGTAGGGAAGGAGTGGGTCTGGGGGAGGGAGAGGCTGTCTAGTGGATGTTGTTGAGCTGGGGGGCAAGGAGGACAGGTGCCACAGGTTACAACAGGGGGTTAGTTGCACCTACAACAGCGGGTATTAAAGATATGGTTCCGAAGGGCTGTTTTGAAGGAGCCAATTTTTGGCAAGTTGGAGATGCAGCTAGGGAGGAAGTTGAACCAGGTGGGGGCTCGGTAGAGGAAGGATCTCTGGGCAAGAGTGGTCTTGGTTCTGAGCACCTGGAAGGTGGCCTTAACAGAGCTATGGGTGGTGACAGACGATGATGAGTGCTTTAGGGAGGTGGAGACCCCTGGGGGGGGGAAGAATCCTAGTAGTGATTTCTTAGTGAGAAGGCAGGTCTGGTAGAGCAGTCATTCCTCAAAGTTGAGCAGATTGGTGGTAGTATAGAGAAGGCAGGTGTGAGTGCAGCTGGGGCATCGGTCAGGAGCCCACAGGCCTTATTGGTGGAGAGTTGGATTTTGGAGAGGACAGTGTTGTCAGCTGTGGCATAGATGGACAAGCCATAGTCCACGAGGGACAAGATGGCGGAGGTGATGGCCAGCCTGAGGGCAACCTGAGGCAGGCAGTCCCTGTGCCGGTATAGCAGGCCAATCCGAGAGTTTATGGTGGCTGACAGGGCATTAATGTGGGCATGGAACGAGAGGGCAGTATCAAACGTGATGCCTAGGTACTTGTTTGTGGTCACTTGTTCTATCGGGTGCACAGTGTTGGCGATAATCAAGAGGGTGGTATTTTTAGCTTTAATTTGGTAGTGGGAGAAGAGCACTGATTTGGTTTTCTTAGGTTAATGACCAGTCTGCGGTCACTGAACCACCTTTCGGTTTGGTTGTAAGCTTGCCGGAGGGATAATTTGAGGGAGGTGGGATTGGGATGTGAGGCAACGAGGACTGCATCATCGGCATAGAGAAGCATTTTACCGGTACATGAGCTGGGGAGGGTGTTGAGGTAGAGACTAAAAAGTACTGGACCCAGGATGGAGCCCTGAGGGACCCTGGAGCGAATGGGAAGAGTGCTGGAGAGGGAGCCGCTGATCTTGACATGCTGGGATCTAGCAGAGAGTTAGCTAGAGAACCAGGAAATGGGACTGCTAGAGAAGCCAAGTTGGTGGAGAGAGCTGAGTAGAAGGGGATGACAGACAGTGTCAAAGGCCTTGGAGAGATCAATGAACACTACTCCTGCAAGACTGCCAGAGTCGAGAGCAGCATGCAGGTGTTGGGAGAATTCCAGGACAACCATGGTTGTACTGTGTCCTGGCCGGAAACCGTGCTGCTCTGGGCACATAATGTCATACTTGGTTAGGTATTCAGAGAGCTGGATCAACACCACTTTTTCAAGGGCTTTAGAGAGTGGGGGGGAGGATGGAGATAGGCCAGTAATTGCTGGGGGTGGACCGGTCCCCACTCTTATGTATGGGTGTGATTTCAGCAGTTTTCCAAGCACTTGGGAACTGACCCAGGCATAGAGACCAGTTTAGAAGGTCAGTCAGGGGGACTAGGACTTCATCCAAGACCGTATGGAGGATCCTGGAGTCGAGGGGGTCACTATTGGGGTTACTGCTACCTAAGGCTTTTAGCAGGTGCCGCCTGGCTTCTTGGGGGGATAGGGTGTGCAGGTAGAATGGTGGGCGATGCAGGACCAGATGGAGAGAGGTGGGGATTGGGTCAAAGAAGCTGCTGGGGAGCACCGAGCTTAGGTCAGAGACGGCAGTGTTAAGGCAATCGGCTATGAGGAGAGGATCTGTGGTGGAGGTGCCATTGATGGAGAACTGAGATGGTGGGGGGGGAGTGGGACTTCCCATTTATCCCTTTCATATTATCCCAGAAGGTCCGGGCTGAACCCCAAGTGGAAGCGATGGTGGTCTGCCAGTGGTCTGCCTTGGCCCACCTATTGGCCCAAGTGCACTTATTGCATTCTGCATTGTAGGCCTGTCTATCAGACGCCTTTCCAGATTCTACAGCAATGTGCCAGAGATTATCTCTTCCTGGTGCACTTATGGACTAATGATATAGAGGGACACAGTGTTTTGGAAATCCAAGCAAGGTTCTGAGTCTGTCAGGATAATGGATGCAACATTTCCTTTTCAGAAATATTGCCGCTACCTATGGCCTCAGTGGAGAACAAAAGGAAGATCACAGAGGTAAATGCCTGGCTCAGGAAGTGGGGGGAAGAAAGTGGGTCGGGGGTGTTAGGGAACTGGGAGGAGTTTGGGAGGATAAGGGACTGTATGCCAGCGACAGGCTTCATCTTACCCCAGTAAAGAGAGGAAATCACTTACTCTGAGGGTTCTGGTACTACATTCAAGAAGGTGGGGTTTAAACTTGTGAGGGGGAGGGACAAGGGAGGGGCTGGCCTGAAGCCCTCTCCTCCAGATGAGGGAAGTAGCATTCATACCCATGGGGAAGACGGGGAATACAGACTGAGGGAGGAGGTTCCAGGAGGAGCAGAGGGTGGCTGGAGGCCAGGGGCGCCGACAGCATGGGTGCTTGGGTGCTTAGGCACCCACAAAGTTTAAATGAGCACCCTCAATTCTGATTGGATCTGATTCCTGCTACATACAGCCCGTTCAGCTCCCCCCCGGCCCGCTCCTTCCTTTACCATCCTCACACGTCCCCAACAGTTGTACAAAGTAACCCTTCAGCCCCACGCCTCCACCACTGCATCCATTTCTCTGTGGCTCACTCACTCACTCTTTGCATTGCTGAGTGATGACAGGCAGCTGCAGTCATGTCAGTCCTTCCTATCTTCGGTGCAACATCCACTTCGCTTTGGCTCCCCAAGTGGCCGATGCAGAGCAAAACATCAATAGAACACAATAGTCCTGGCAAGGCTCCTGACCTGACCCTAGTTCCTCATATATCCCACGATAAATGCACAGGCGCACTCAACTCACTACACAGCACGGGCCACGGTATAGGTGAACATGTCTCCCGGAGCACTGACTCCAACTTGCAAGAGAAAAAGGAGTAAGGTCGGACATATTATTATGTTTAGTTGCAGTGAATTCTAGCTTATTGCTGGCCTGTTTCTGAAGTGCATATAATAAGTAGATGCATCTGTTAAGACGTTTGTTTCTATGGTTCTATGACCATGATGTGGTTCTACCTCAGTAAAGAAATTTTAAAGAGCAGTTGACGCCTTCAGGGCAACTTTATCAAAACATAATATTTAGACACAGTTCAACTTGTTTTTCATCTTAGTTTTGTAATTTCCTCCACATTATTTATTATTGAGGTCATTTCCATGAAAACAAGATCTTTGCTTCTGAAGAGTTCATCTGTTCCTGTTGCTTTCTCCCTGCCTGATGTCATAATGCACTGCATTATGACATCACAGTCTGATTACTCCCATGGGAGCAGATTGTGATATCAAAGCAGAGAACTATGACTTGAAGTAGGGAGTAAGCTATAGAAGCGGGTGAACTCCCTAGGATAAAGATCATGTATTCATAACAAGTTCCTCCTAATACACAATGGGAAGATAGCTCTACAGAATACATATGAAATGCAAGATGAAGTGTACCTAACTATTGGGTTTTTCAAAGTTTTCTTTGAGGCGTCAGCAGCTCTTTAAGAGACAAAGGGATTCAGTTGGTCCTAGCCCAGGAACCAAAACACAGTCAGCGTGTGCCATGCATGCCCAAGCACTGGACACAAGGGATTGAGATGCTACAAATGAAGCCTGGAGTGAAGGCTTCAATTTTGTGTGTACGGTACCCAATTAAATAAAAGTTGTATCACTGCTTGAGCCCTCGGTGTATGTGGCATGTTATTTATGTAAAGACTGTGAACTGATGTGAAAGGTAACAGAGAATCAATAAGAGTATATGTGCCCCCTCCCAGCATTTTGGAATTGCAAGTAATTTAAAAGAACCCCAGGCTGGACTTGTGAATCAGATTTTTCATCCTGTGCACCCTGAGGAGTGGTGGCACTGCAACCTAAAATCACTATTTATGGCATGCTTGAAAAACTGAGAGCATGAAAGTTCCTTCCAGAGCACTCTCCTATTGATCTTAACACCTGCTCAGGCATCAAACAGCCCCAATGGCACCTGGCACCCTCTACAGTGGAGTAGTTGTGATGTTGTGATGGTAGCATACTCATTCCAAAATGTATCAAAATATCCCCCAAAATACACTAGAAAGTGAAAACCCTATAGCGTTTGGGGCCTAGGGCAACCTGGAACCCGGTCTTTATTAAGTCTAGAGCACCTACTATTTTTCAAAACCTGGCACCCCCTGCTGGAGGCACAAGGAACCCGGGTGGGGGTCGACTAAGGGGATCAGGGATAAGGGGTGGAGGGTGGTGTTAGTAAATGCCAGCAGCTTGGGAAACAAGTTACCAGAGTTCCAGGCCATGCTGTTTGGGTGGGGTGGGGTGGATGTGGCAGCGGTCATGGAAACATGGGCCAACAATAACCATGACTGGGACCTAAACATGAGGGGGTACACTATGCTTAGGAAGGATAGAAAGGAGGGCAGAGGGGGTGGAGTGGCTATGTACATTAGAGAGGGCATAGAAATTGCTAGGGTAGAAGAAGCAGAGGGAAACGTGGAGGCCTTATGGGTCACTGTCTCAACCCCGGCAGGAGGTAAGGTCAACCTGGGTGTAGTATATAGGGTCCCTGGGATGGATGATGTTCTGAAGGAGGGGTTGCTGGACAACATTATTGCCCAGTGTGGACCAAAATGGGAGAGAGTGGTGTTGATGGGGGACCTTAATATGCCAGGTACTAACTGGGGAACCATGTCCTCTAAGGTGGCCAAGGAGCAGAGGCTGCTGGACGGCTTCCAGGATGTGTTCTTAACACAGCATGTGATGGAGCCCACAGGGGACAGACATGTCCTGGACATGGTTCTGGCAGATGGGGAACTGGTAAGGGTCCTGGCTGTAGAGGACCCCCCGACTGGGAGCGACCACGATACTGTTTGGTTTCAAATCAGCATGGGGGAAGAGATCTAGGACACTGGCCATGGATTTCAGGGGAGCAGACTTTATGGGCATAGGAAATATTCTCAAGGATCACTTGAAGGGGATTTCAACAATGACAGACATGGAAAAGAGATGGGAGGTCATAAAACAGGGACTTCATGAGGCAGTCAAGACCTGCGCTAAGGTGAAGCGTAAGGAAGCAAGGTCACATAACCCGTGCTGGTGGACCAGTAAAGTTCAGGTTGTGGTCAGGGAGAAGAAGGCTGCTACAAAAAATACAAAACATTGAGAGGGGAAAGGGACATGGAAACATACTGTCTTGCATCTAGAAAAGTCACCCGGATGGTGCAGGGGGCAAAGTCCAGTAAATACCAGCAGCTGGCACAGGTGATTCGGGAAGGGGAAAAGGTTTTTTTTCCGGTACATAGGGGAGCAGAGAAAACTAAGGGGTCAGCATGGCAGATTGAGACCAGATGGTGGGTGGGTGGATGGGCGAGGGGCAGTAGTGAGGCAGGTACTTAGCCTTGGTATTCACTAGTAGGGGTGGGATATTTAAAAAACAAGGCACAAGGGGGATAGAAGCAGTAGTGTGTGGGATCGGGGGCAACAGAAATGAAGCATAAGGGAGGTAGAGGCACCCTTGGGGTAACACACCAGGCCAAGGCAGGGTTTTAAATAATTGATTAGCAGTTTTTTCCTTGGGTCTATACTAACTGTACAGAAAGTATTTATATAGATTTTCTAGAAGTGCTGTGTTTGTTAAACACAGTGGGGCAAGAGCTATGCATTTTCACAAAGATTTAGCACTTTTATGGGCAAAACGCTAATCAATTTTTGGAGTTAAATAAATCCCTGCCAAAGATGGAAAGGTCAGCAAGGTGGGGGTACAGATGATATTATCTCCTCTGAAAGGGTGTGGCAAGCCCTTAAGGCCCTGAAGAAAGATAAATCTCCTGGGCCAGATGGCATTCATCCAAGAGTGCTCTGGGAGTTGGCGGACGTACTAGCCACACCCCTGGCAGAGCTCTTCAACAGGTCACTTGAGACAGGAAGGGTACCTAGGGATTGGCATGAGGTGCATTTGATGCCAATCCATAAAGTATAGTACCGGTAACTATAGACCCATCAGTTTGACCTGGTGGTGGGAAAATTAATGGAGAGTATACTGAAGGAATTATTGGGGGTGTTCTTGGAGGAGGAGGAGGAGGGAGGGAGGGATGGATAGTCGACAACATGGGTTTGTGCCAGGTAGAGCATGTCAAACCAATCTTGTGGAGTTCTACGAATGGGTAACATCAGAACTGGACAGGGGAAAGCCTGTGGATGTATTATTCTTGGACTTCAGCAAGGCGTTTGACTCGGTCCCCCACAATGGACTGGTGGAGAAACTGATGGGGTTGGGAGTGGGCCCATTGATGTTCAGATGGATAGGAAACTGGCTAGCTGGATACATTGAAAGTAGTGGTCAGTGGGGAGCTCTCGAACCCTAGAGTAGTGGCGTACCACAGGGCTCGGTCCTGGGTCCGATCCTGTTTA
Organism: Neoceratodus forsteri; assembly: GCA_016271365.2. Lineage (NCBI taxonomy): Eukaryota > Metazoa > Chordata > Ceratodontiformes > Ceratodontidae > Neoceratodus > Neoceratodus forsteri. The sequence goes on along the minus strand of JADMNL010000022.1, from coordinate 549,959,224 downwards.
ATGCATACATATCTGACATCAGGGTGGGCATAGGGTGTGAGATGAGTCTCTTTGCTGACGACTCCAAAATGGAAGCAGTAGTTGAGGGGGAAGAGGAGAAATTGGCCCTGCAAGGGGACTTGGACACCCTGAAAGGTGGGCTCACATATGGAAATTAAATTTCAATACCATCAAGTGCAAGGTGTTACATCTTGGGTGGAGAAACCCTAAACACAGGTACACCATGGGAGGGGAGGTGCTGGAGGCCTCGTCTGAGGAAAAAGACCTAGGGGTCCAGGTGGATGCATGTATCAATAACTCTGAGCAGTGCAGGAGAGTGGCTAGCAAAGCAAACAGGATGTTGGGATGCATTGTAAGGGATATCACCTCTAGGAGCAGGGAAGTGATTCTGCCGCTGTACAATGGACTGGTTAGACCACACCTTGAGTACTGTGTACAGTACTGGAGACCGCACTTGAAGAGGGACATACAGCTCCTGGAGAGGGTACAGAGGAGGGCTACCAGGATGATTCGAGGCCTGGGGGAGTTAACGTATGAGGACAGACTTGTGGAGCACGGCTTGTTTTCATTGGTGGAGAGGCGGGGGGAGATGATCGAGGTCTTCAAGTACCTCAAGGGAATATATAGGGTAAACAGGGAGGGATCTTTAGACTAAAGGAGGGAGGTATCACCAGAGGGCATGGCTTGAAGTTGGAAGGTGGAATGATGGGGGGGGAGAGGAGGAGGAGGTTTTTCACTGAGAGGGTGGTGGATCCTTGGAATGCGCTGCCTGGCAATCTAGATTTCCACGGTGGAGGGCTTCAAGAGAGGATGGGACAGATACAGAAAGGAGATGTCATCGGAACACAAGGTGGGGGGCACCTTGGTTCCCAACATGGGATCTGAGGTTCGAGCAGACTAATCTGCTGGCAATTAGTATGTTAGTCCTGGCAGAACCCTTGTCAGACCTGTTCAATGCCTCCCTGAACTCGGGGAGTGTACCTCAGGCCTGGCAGATGGCGCACGTGGTACCCCTCTACAAAAGCGGCCCCAAGGATGAGCCAGGGAACTACAGATCGATAAGCCTCACATCCATCGTGGGAAAGCTGATGGAGACATTCCTGAAGGAGAAGCTGGGTTCTTTCCTAGCGGCAATGGGCTGCAGGACAGCAGACAGCATGGGTTGTTTCAGGCAGATCCTGTCAGACCAACCTGGTGGAGTACTATGACTGTATAACCAGACAATTAGACAGGGGCCATGCAGTGGATGTCCTGTACCTGGACTTCAGTAAGCACTCGATTTGGTGCCACATGTGAGGCTGGGAAGTAAGTTGGAAGGCACTTGGGTGGGGGTGAAGATGGGATGGGTAGTGAACTGGCTGTAAGGGAGACAGCAGAGGGTGATGGTGGGAGGGGAGCTCTCATCTCCCAGGGCAGTGACAAGCGGTGTGCCACAGGGCTCTGTACTGGGGCCGGTGTGGTCTGGGATCTTCATAGCAGACATCCCATTAGGCATCAAGAGCAAGATCAGTCTGTTTGTAGATGATACCAAGATGGGAGTAGTAGTAGATGACTTAGGAGGGTGGCAGGGGTTGCAAGATGATCTGGAAAAATTGGAGGCCTGGTCGGACACTTGGCAGCTGGTGTTCAATGACAAGAAATGCAAGGTGCTACATTTCGGTGCAAAAACCCCAAGGAGGAGCTACCAGCTGGGGGGGGATTCAACTAGTCAAGACCAAAGAGGGGAAGGATCTGGGGGTGATCATAATGAGAGCAATGAACAACTCAGTACAGTGCAGAAAGGCAGCTGTAAAGGCCAACAGGATGCTGGGTTGTATTGCCAGAGGCATATCCTCCAGGAGGGGGGGAGCTGATCCTGCCACTGTACAGGTCACTGGTTAGACCACACCTGGAGTACTGTGTGCAGTTCTGGCAGCTGTATCTGAAGAAGGACATTAGGTTACTGGAGGAGGTGCAGCGCAGGGCAACAAAAATGATCCAGGAGCTAGGGGACTTAACCTACGAGAGCAGGCTGAGGGAGTTGAACAAGTACTCCCTGGAGGAGTACCCTGTGCTCCGCGGACTGCACTGGCTGCCAGTACAGTGGTGGAGCACCTTCATGGCTGGGTTGCTGACCTATAAAGCCCTACATGACCAGGGTCCTCACTATTTATTTGTCTATGTATTGAAATGTAACCCCTACATGGCGCTATCCCAGGGGCTACTACCCCTGCCTGATTTGCCACTAACAGGTTGAGGGACCTGGATCCAATGGCGGGTGCCTCCACCCAGAGGTCAGGGTTTGCAATAGTTAAACTTACTTGGTCACAGCCCTCTGGGACACTGCAACCCCCCTTTCTTCCCACTAGTGGCCCACACAATATATCAGAATTACCTTCACAGTATACACTTACCCCCAGGACTAGTTCGCACTGGGACCTCCTGTGAAATAAGATACAGTGCAACAATCACAGTACAGTACTTTAACATGAACAAATACCTCAGGCAGTATAACTTTGCTGAAACAAGCAGCTCTGATTTATTTGGGGGATATAACAAGGACAGGGAAATCAGGTTAATTAGCTTATCACTTTACTATCTACCTATGGCTCTGTGCAGGCCCTATCCCTACCAGTTACTGTCCCTGGGTACCCAAGCCCTAGTGGCTAGTCCAAACCGTGGCAGCTGGTAGGGGCCCTTTCACACAGTGAAAAGAAAAATTAGTTTAAACAGTCAGCAGTACAGTGATTCCATTTGGATTTAATGTGGCAATTCAACAGGGAGCGACCCTGAATTAGTACTCACGACCTCCAAACAAGATAGGGTCCTTCAACATCAGCAGGGCTACTCTTGAGCTCCACGAGACTCTTCACACATTTATATGGTAAAAAAGAAAGTACTGTACCAGGCAGGCTGCTTCTCTATCCCGATCGGCAATTACTGCACAATACCCGGGAGAACACACAGCAGATTCAGTTCCTGACAGACCGAGTGCAATTCAACAATTTCTCCAGTCTTCTACAGGGTGAGCCTGGTTTCTACTCTTCAGAGATCCTTTGATTCTTTTCACAGGACGGATTCAGTCCTAACAAGCAGTTACACAAGCTGCAGACCGGAACTCTGGGCCTTACACACGTTTTTTTGACTGAAACTGTGCACTGAAGGAGCACAGGGTTTCTTTTCCCTTCACTGCCAGATCTAAACTGAAACTCCAACAGACAAAACCGGGCACTTCCTTTGAGTTCCTCCCAGTTCTTGACTGGATTGGCTGTCACTCACAATAGACTGCTGCTGTTGGTCCAAAAAGGCGCCGAAGTCTAAACTACATCTCCCAGAGTCACTGCCCATACAATCCTCTTGTGGCTGGCTCAGATTATGAGTCCAAGTTCTGATTCGTCCAAGGCACCATTTAGAGCTAGCTTACCCCACACTGATTGGTCCAGTTCAGCAGTTCAAAACCAGAATGGGGAACTAGGCAGACACAGTTCTGACTGCAAAGAAAGCAGGTTAGACAAACTGTAATTTCATTATTACTGTAAATGATTTCTGGCAAACAGTTACATCTTTCAGATAGGTTCCTTTGCACTCCTAGTGACTGCAAAATGGAGTGAATTGGCAGCAGCTCGAGTGGTACTCAAACAGAGAAGCACACAGTCCCCCCATACAAACTAATTATGTCTGCAAGCAGACAGCTCTTAAAGAGACAGTACAGGGCTCTAAAACACTCACTGATAAATAGCTTAAACGCCAAACACCATTCAGGCTTGGAGCATTCAAGCAAGCTCCTGGAAGTCTTTTGGGAACCCCCATTTGCAGGGGGGTTACAGAAATGTTTCACCAGGAGGGCACACTGAACAACAAGTTGCTCATCTCACGGTGCGATCTGGGGGTTACACAGGGTTATGAAGGATGATCAGTTACAATAGTATGTGGGTAGTACAAACAATACAACATTGTAAGACTGTGCAACAGTTGGAACACAAGGTATTGTACAATAAACAGTAGTGGAACATTGGGTAAATTACAATACATGTCCAAAATCATACAAAAGAACACATAAACGCTATCTAGAAGATCTCCTTTGCTTCTACTGCCCCCTCGTCGACCACTTCACTCCACCAATGAGGGATTGCTAGAGATTCCCAGGGTGCGTTTGAAGACATCTGGGGCCTGATCTTTTACATTTGTGGCCCCTACCCTGTTGAATTCTCTACCTCGTTGGGTGAGAGAGTGTCTGACCATCCAGAGTTTTAAATCATCCCTTAAGACATATTTATTTAGCCTAGCGTTCCTGGGTGATCCAGCATGATGGGAGAATTTGATTATATAGTCTTGCTGTAGTTTATAAATGAGTGATTTTATGTATTTTAATATAATTAATTTTAAGGTGTATGTTTGTTTATGTATATGTACAGCGCCTTGATCTGCTGGAAAGGCGCTTTTATAAATAAAGTTGTATTACTGTAGGAGTGGAAGGATGGGGGACATGATTGAAACCTTCAAGTACATGAAGGGAATAAAAAAGATGGGCACAGAGGGGCATTTCAAATTAAGGAGGGGTAGGGACACTCAAAGGTACGATCTGAGACTGGAAGGGGGAAGGTTCAGGAGGGAAATTAGACATTTATTTTATGGAGAGGATGGTGTCTGGGTGGAACGCATTGCCAGAGGAAGTGGTATCCTGTAGAACAGTGGGCGGCTTCAAAAAGGGATGAGACAGGGTAAGGGGGAAGGTCACTGGAGGGGGGAGATGGGGGGGCAGCTGCAGTATAAGGGTTGCTAGCTGCACAGTCAAGCAGACTTGATAGACCATAAGGCCTTTATCTGCTGGCAATTTTGTATGTTCATACGTATTTACCTATATCCTCTTCTCAAGCTGTGACATGCTGTATTAAATCTGTCTGTTGTTGTTTTTTTTGTTATAATGTATTGACCCTGGATAGTCCAGCTGAGAAGCAATATCTCATTTCCCATGGGGTTCTTCTTCTATCCATTTTCACAGCTATGTGGACTGGAGTACTGGGAGGTTAAGTGAGTTGTCCAAGGTCACACAGTGAGTAGCTGGCTCTAGTGGGGTTTGAACTTGTGATCTCCCAGTTTCCAAGCCAGTGTTCTAACCACTAGACCTTATTGCATTCATGGATAACCAGGATGATCCCACAGTGTTCCCATTAGGAGCCATCGGGGGGTTTGCTGCACCTTCGTCAAAAACACGCAGTCTGTTGCAACCTTATAGTATTTGTTATAGAATTCTCTTCCTACTGTCGCATCCATAACTGTTTGTTTAGGAATGTCTGTTGTTAAAAGCAATATAATTTTAAATGTAAAAAACAAAACAAAACTACTCTGCAGTACAAGCTGAATTTTGGGGGTTCACCGTCCCAGCCCTACAAGAGCGCAGGGGGGTCATGACAGACCTAGAATCCTTTTTTGGGTAGAGGATAACATGGAATTTGAAGAAATACAGCAGGAAATAGCTCTCAAAAATCAAGGAACTTATAACTATGAATAATCAAAAGTGCAATGAAACAATAAAGGTTACAGGCAGATGTGATACGCATCTGTAGCTGACCTCCAGGCCTCGAGTACCACAAACCCTTCACCACGGCAGTGGGCCAGCAAGGGTTCTCTTCAATCCAGGAGGGGCCATAAGGTAACTTGTATGCAACAGGCAATTGTAAAACGGTGTTACTCCAGTGAAACAAATTAATTGTCCACATAGAGGTGCCCAGTCAAGCCGTAGGGGGTTATTAGATCTTCTTACACACAGTTTCCATTTTCTGTTTCATTCTGGTTTTATGCTGCTTACCTCAGGGAAAATGATAACATTTGTTAGGGGCTCCTGGTTACGCTCCCCACTGTAGATTTAATGAAGGCTAATGATGTGTGCCTTTCATTTGCCCCCCCCCCCGGCAGATGATCTGAATGCGTCCTCAGGCACAGTCTCAACAAACGCAGTACGGAGCATCAAAGGGATACTTGGGCATGAGTAGGTGTTGCTTGCTGCCCCTCTGAACTGCATGCAGGGCCTTTGAATTGAAAGGGTCATCGGGCCCCTTTGTAGGTGTGGTTTAGAACTGAATGGGAGAACTGAAGTAGTGTATGTGTAGGGCCCTAGAGTTGGGGTCCTACAGAAAATGAGCCAGGGGCCCTTAGGGAATAGTCGGTGGACATAGGGGAAAGAAAGTGTTTGTTTTGGGCACTCTACCCACTGTTAAATGTTCCCCCCACAGCCAGGTTCCCAGAATACCCCTGCGGTACCAGAGCATTCCTTCTGCTGCCAGCCTAGAACCAGTGCTATGTGTTAAAATACTTGCTTTTGTCTGCCACACTGCCTGCTCTCACAGCCCCCCCCCCAACCAGGCAGCGTGCGGTAGATGTAGCCATGCGCTGAAACTGCTGTTCCTGCCCCGCATAACGGCATTTTTTTTTTTCAAATATACTTTATTAACATTTTCTCACATAACCACAGTGCAAGAAACACTGCTATTAGGTACATTCTATTCCTTCGAGTGTATTGTCATTACATACAAGACCACTACACAGAGAACAGTACTAAACACTCTGAAAACAAAGAAACAGACACCCGTTCAGTACATTACCAGCAAACTGTAATTCCATTCCCAGTTTACCCAACAGAGTTATGTAACCATTTCATGCCACAGCTCATTCACTACGTTGGTGATGAAGGGGGATGGGGAACCCATGACTGTATGCGAACACCACTGCTACATCCTAGCACTTCACTCCGCCACCGTGACACCTTCACATGTGGCATCTTCCCCTGCCTCTCACCATGGGTGATTACCTCATATTGTTCAAATGAAGCCCAAATGGCCTCATAGGTGGTCATTTGGTCTCTGACCCTATAAATAAAGTTTTTCTAAGCACATATTGTCAGCTAAGGCCCTAGTCCAGGGATTAAAGGTAGGTGTGTGGGGGGGGGTTGTGCCTGCTTTCAATTTGTTAAAATACCAAGCTTAGCTGCAGAGACAGCTAAAAACATCAGTGTCTGATGTGCCGCTGGCAGCTCCTCCACCTTCAACGTTTACCCAATAAGCAGCATTCTCGGGGTAACAGAGGTTGATTTGGCCAGGATTTCTGAAAGCGCCACCTCCGTTTCTTGCCAGTAATTCTGCAGGATTGAGCAGCTGCACATCATATGCCTAACATCTGTATTAACCTGTATATATCTGGAACATTTGCCATCATGCTGTGGGCTGAAGTTGGCCAATCTGGTAGGTGTATAGTATGCTCTTTGGACTGTCATAAACTGAATGACTGTATTTAGTTTGGATAGGAAGATGCCATCCAGTATTCAATATCCCATGTCAGCCATCTGGCTCTAACTCAGTACCCAGCTGTTCCTGCCATTTGAGATGAGCGGATTCCCCTGTACCAGTTACTGATTGCGTCACTCTCTTACATAGTTGTGTAATCAATCCTTTAGTGTCCTAAGCCTTATCTAAAATGCAGGTGATCCCGGATGGTTCCTATAAATTATATCCTGTACCCAGCATTGCGCACAAAAAGTGTCTCAATTACAGGAATCTAAAAACATGTGCAGTAGGACTATGATATGTCTGAGAAAGGCCTGTAAATTACCTCAGTTCCCCTCAGAATATAGATGACCCAATAAAGAGACTCTGTTATCAGCCTGTAACTTATACCCTGGGTCTTCAAGAAACTAGGATTTAAAGGGTTCCTCATGAGGGTGTCAACACTGTGTACACCGCCACATGTCATTTAAACCTGTGTACCTGGTGCCATGTTTTAAGGAGGTGTTCTGTTACAAAATTCCCTTTAGCTTGCTGGGTGTTTTTTTAAAGAGAAGGCGAGTACCCTTTTTCTTTTAATTGGTTGGTTGGCCCCCTTATTGTTCCATGTAATCAAATTCACCTTAGTATACATGATGAATACACCATATAGTGCTGCAGTGACATTCCTCCCCCACAGGTCCCTGCACCCGCCCCCCAACTTCCATCACCCTCTTCAAGGCAACTAGATATGGTAACCAGCCATTCATTACATGGATGTCTGTAGAGAACAAAAACAAACAACATCAAGAGAAAATGTAACCCACCCTTGATTCTCCACTTTGTCTATGGGTCCTGATGTTATGGGGTGGGGGGTGCACAGACCTCAAACCTTCCTGGCTCTTTCATGCCAAAACAGAAAAAAGGGAGACCTTACCTGCATATGTCTTCTCACTCATGCATGCCTCCCCTTACAACAGCTCTCAGCTCTGAGTGGTATCTCTGCAGATCTTCATAATGGTGTGGGGGGGGGGCTGGAATTTTCTCGAATGCAAGAAATAATGTTGAGCAAGTGGATTTAATTTATTGAAATAATCACTCAAGACAGAGTCACAGGAACCATAAAACTCTATTTTAGACACGAAATGTTTACATCCAAAATACCCAATTTGATTAAACTAGGAGCAGCTCCTTGGGACTGAGAGATCAGGTGTAAGAGTACAGTGGCTTTCACAGGTCATGAGATGGCCACAGTAACCACAGATTCTTACAAGGCCTAGAACGTAGACCACTCTGGCTTCACATTTTCTTTTCCCTTGGGCAGAGATCTTATCCATATTCCAACCCAATTTTCCTTCCGAATACCCTTCTCCATGCTTTAACCTCCTAGCAGGGGAGTGCCTTACTCCTCCCATGCCAGCTGAGTCAAGACGTGACCTCGGGGCGAATGTAGCCTAAGCCTTCTGTGGCTTCTCCCAGTAAATGTCCCTCCTAGATTTCCTGAGCCAAACAGACAGTGCCGGCCTCCTCCTTTTTTTTTTCTCTCACTAGCCTGCTCTAGGCTGAACACCAGGCCTTAGTGGCAGCTCCCTCCTTCCCAAAATACCTGCTTCCCAGAAGTTACGGCCCTTAACGGGTCTGTTCACTCGCATTCATAGACCTGCATCTCCATAGGGGCAAGACTGTCCTCATTTGTATTGACTCTGTTTTCGATCCAAGTCAGGCGCTTATCCAACTCCGTTATTTTGGATGTTATTTGAGTCCTGTTGTTTATTTATTTATTTATTGAGAGTATCTGTGTCTATAGTTGGAAGTTTTTCCATGACGGCGGCAAAGCCTTGCCACATCTCTACTAGCAGCTGATCCTGCCGATGTGGTAATCCCACTGCCCACACCAGAGTCTCCCTTCTGGCTTGTGAGTCACCCTGCTTTCCCTCCTTGTTGACCTGGGATGGCACAGAATTTGGCAGCATTCATACTTGTGGTTTACAGTAAATTGAGATTTTTTCTGTGAATGCTTTTTGCTTCTTAGTCTTGTGAGAAGCTTTCCTCATCAAGATTGCCAGTTTGTTAATAGGTGTAGCCTGACTGTGATGCAAATTTAGGTTGGCACCCGCGGAGTTCTGGGATCAATGTGTATCTCAGATGATGGCCATCTTGATTCTCTTGCATGGGCATTTTTCAAATCGGAGAACCATGGTGGCTGCTGCTTGTGGTTCAAGCACCAGAACCCTAAACCTGTGAGAGAGCTGCTTGACTGACCATTGAGCAGTATTGCCAAGCTGGGGATGGAAAAGTAATCAGAGAGAGCAACAGGAACCTGTGGCTTACCTGGGGTGTTGAAGCCAGTTCTGTTGGCTCTTCTACAGTGCCTCTTTTCCAGTTGGCTCCAGGCAGTGTGGATGCAGTGGTGAAAATCTTCAGACAGAAAGTAATTGTAAATGGAGTCCACTCTGAAGAAAGAGGGGTTACTAGTGGGGTACCACAGGGTTCAGTACTGGGTCCATTCCTTTCTAATGTCTTTACAAGTGACATTGCAGAGGGACTGGAAGGAAAAGTATGCCTCTTTGCAGATGACACAAAGATCTGCAATAGGGTTGATACCCAAGGAGGCGTGGAAAGGATGAGACGGAACTTGGCAAGGTTGGAGGAATGGTCAGAAGTATGGCAGCTAGGATTCAATTCAAAGAAGTGCAAAATAATGCACCTGGAAAACAAGAACCCAGGGGAAGATTACACAATGGGGGGGAGGTAGTAACAACAACAACAAGCATTTGTCAATGCTGAATGTTGATTGCGTTGGTCTGCTGAGCTCGCTCAGTGGCCCTCTGTCACTGGCTCAGTCTGTTTGTCCCGGTGCTGCAGGCTGCTCTTTTGTACGGGGCTGCTGCCTGCGTTGGCACCTTGTTCTGCTGAGGAAGAAATCTGCTGCTGTCCCGACAGAGCTCCATTGAAGTGGCTCACTCCCCTTCCCTCACTCGCTCATTCTGTTTCTCCTAGCGCTGCAGGCTGCCCTTTTGTACTGGGCTCCTGCCTGTGTTGGTGGCTTTTTCTGCCCACAAAGAAATCCACAACTGTCCCGACAGAGCTCCGTTGAGGTCGCTCACTCCCCCTGTCTCACTCACTCCTTCTGGTCTCCCGGCGCTGCAGGCTGCCCTTTTGTACTGGGCTCCTGCCTCTGTTGGTGCCTTTTTCTGCCCACAAAGAAATCTGCAGCACTCCCGACAAAGTTCCGTTGAGCTTGCTCACTCCCCTTCTCTCACTCACTCATTCTGTTTCTGCCAGCACTGCAGACTGCCCTTGTCTACTAGGCTCCTGCCTGCGTTGCTGCCTTCTTATGCCCACAAAGAAACTTGCAGCAGTTATAATACAGCTCCACTGTGCTCACTCACTCGCTCATTCTGGATTTCCTACCACTGCAGGCTGCCCTTTTGTACTGTGCCCATGCGTACAATGCTGCCTTTTTCTGCCCACAAACAAATCTGCAGCAGTCCCAACAGAGTTTCGTTGAGCTCACTGACTCCTCCTCCCTCACTCGTTCATTCTGTGTCTCCTGGCGCTGCAGGCTGCCCTTTTGTACTGGGCTCCTGCCTGCATTGGCATCTTTTCCTGGCCAGAAAGAAATCTGGAGTCATCCCGACACAGCTCCATTGAGCTCGCTCAATCCCCCTCTGTCACTCACGCATTCCGTTTCTGCCAGCGCTGCAAGCTGGCCTTTTGTACTGGGCTCCTGCCTGCGTTGCCTCATTTTCTGCCCACAAAGAAATCTGCAGCAGTCACAATAGACCTCCGTTGAGCTTGCTCACTACCGCTCTGTCACTTGCTTGTTCTGTTTCTCTTGGCGCTGCAGACTGCGCTTTTGTATGGGGCTCCTGGCTGTGTTGGCACCTTTGCCTGTCCACAAAGAAATCCGCAGCTGTCCCGACAGAGCTCCGTTGAGGTCGCTCAGTCTCCCTCTCTCATGCGCTCATTCTGTTTGTCCTGGCGCTGCAAGCTGCCCTTTTGTACGGGCCTTCTGCCTGCATTGGCGCCTTTTTCTGCCCACAAAGAAATCCACAGCAGTCCTGATAGAGCTCCGTTGAGCTCACTAAGTCCCCCGTCTCACTCGCTCGTACTGTTTCTCCCACCACTGCGGGCTGGCCTTTTGTACTGGGCCCCTGCCTGCACTGACGCTTTTTTCTGCCCAGAAAGAAATCCACAGCAGTCCTGACAGCGCTTCGGTGAGTTCGCTCGCTCCCCCTCCCTCGGTCGCTCTCTCGTTGTGTTTCTCCCAGTGCTGCAGGCTGCCCTTTTGTACTGGGCTCTTGTGTTGGGGCCTTCGTCTGCCCACAAGCAAATCCGCAGCAGTCCCGACAGAGCTCAATTGAGCTTGGTCACTCACCCCTCTCACTCAGTCGATCTTAATCTGTCCCAAACACTGATTTCCCAAAGTGACTGTGCTATTCTCCGGCAGGAGTGCAAAAACATATTTTAGCCAGGATGTGAAAAATGACAGCTGTAGTGTTCATAAGGAGGTGTGAAAAAATGCCACTGTTGAAAATGTGTCGTGACAATATTACAAATTTGCGAAGTTACAAGGGTGCGTGGAAACAGTTCAACGCACGCTTGTAACACAGTCATGTTTTGGAGTTTCGTCACCAAATTTTCAACATAGGGATTTTAAGACCTCTGCTCATGAACAGTGCCACTGTCATTTTCTTAATCTGTCCCGAACACTGATTTCCCACAGTGACGTTATTCTGTGCCGGAACTGTGAAAACACATTTTGGACAGGATGTAAAAAATGACAGCTGTGCTGCTTATGAGGAAGTGTGAAAAAATGCCACTGCTGAAAATCTGGCGTGACAATATTACAAATCTGCGAAGTTACAAGGGTGCGTGGAAAGTGCGCTACGCATGCTCGTAACACAGTCATTTTATGAGTATCGTTACCAAATTTTCAACATAGGCATTTAGGACCTCTACTCATGAACAGTGTCACTGTCATTTTCTTAATCTGTCCTAAACACTGATTTCCCACAGCGACCACGCTATTCTGCGCCGGAAGTGCGAAAACACATTTCGGCCAGGATGTGAACAATGACAGCTGCACTGCTCACAAGGAGGTGTGACAAAATGCCAATATTGAAAATCTGGCATGAAAATATTGCAAATTCCCGAAGTTACGAGCGTGTGTAGCAACTGCGCAGCGCAGGCTCGTGTTTAAGAGTTGACAGCTGTGAGAGGGAAAAGAGATTGCTGCCAGTTTTGTGGGGCATTGAATTATAAAAGATGTTTATGTGGGCTGCCAAGACAAATTAAAGTTTGAACTTGTAGGGATTGTACTGGGACTGTGTGTGGCTGCCTCGGGGGATATTAAATGGCAGCAGTGACTGGAAGGGGTTAAATAAATGTGTCTGATATTGCAGTAACTTAATAGGGCACAGAGGTGGCTACAGTTGTGAGGGGAAACAATTCGATAAAAGTAATGGGTTTGGCTGCAAGAAATGTTTAAACTTGGGACCCTGGATAAACTATACTGGGACTGTTTACTTCAGCAAGCATGACAGCAGCCATGTGATTCCATCCAGCCAACCACAGTGCCAGGATTGCACAAGAGGATTCTGGGGCTTCAGTGAAGACTCATGGGGAAAAATACTGGGGAATATTCTGATGCTGTTTTGTGCATCCAATGAGGCATCGAGGGAGCCTCATGCATATTAATTTTCTTTAAGGACAGTGGCTCCAGCCAACAGGGAGCTGACAAAAAGATCCCAAAAGAAAGGAACTTTGAGATTGTGAATCAGTTTGGCGGGAGCCCCTGGAGAGAGAATGGGGTTGCAAGGCTGGAAAGGGCCTGCTTGGGGGCTGCCAGCAATCTGTCCCCCAGGGCTGGTGGTGCCTTTCCCCATTTGAAGAGAGTTGAAGGCAAACATGGAGGCAGCTCTACAGAGAAAGTGAAGTGCTAGGGGCAGATTTCTGACCCCCTGGCATGGTGATCAAAGCTAGTCTCATGTACAAGGCTTTCACCTAGACCGTCGGAGACTGGCAATCATTCCAAAGTTTCCAGGACTTCAGATAAATCAGGATATAGCCTGGTTGGACCACAATACATAGCGTAGGCATAAGGAAATCTGTTTCCTGATCTATATGTCTTACTGCCACTACCACTTTATCAGTTACTTGACTGACCAAAACTATTTGATCTTGATGAACAAACACTGTATGTTCATTATAGTCCACAGTACTATTGTGACCATGACTGGTCACCATACGACAATAGACCTGGCCTAGTTCCTCAAATATTCTAATGTTTTAAAATCTCCTTATGTCTTGGACAATTCATCATTCTGCAATTCATTGTCTTATTGGGATCTATGTAGCACCATCCCAGGAATTTATGTATGCATTCTGAACAATTTAAAATTGCACAGTTAATTATATGAATGTAACCTTGGATGGTAATCTTAATTGTACCCAGATGCCTGATAAAGCAAAAGTCAAACTCTGGTTTAGTCCTTAATCTTGAGCGTTCTAAGTCAAATGCCCTTAATTGTATTACGTTCAAATGAGAAACTTCACCACTACATCTGGAATTCACGTTTTCAAGAAATATTTTTACTTAATATCAAATTCAAAAATCACACAGTAATCTTAACAGTGATATGAGTAAAAAAAATATTCTTTGAACAGCAGTGCAAGCAGAAAAAATATATACATTTCCTATTACATGAAATAAGTCACAATAAAAGAATAAAAACATTATTTTTTCCCCAGTTCCAACTGCTTGGGTTAGAAGGCAAAACTCACCCACCAGTTTTCACCAGATGTCAAGCTTTGAGGTCCTGGACCAAGAACAACTGTGTACTCCTTCTGCCTGGTCTTACCTGGACTGGTTTGTCTGCTGACGTTTATAGTACGTCAGAACAATCAATTGGGATGGTACTTGTATAGTGGCTAGTTTATGGACTGGGTTTAAAGCAATTAACTTCTGCATTAGAAAGTAATTTTATATGTCAGAAGACCACCAGTTAATAACTTTCGGTATCAGAAAGCTATCAATAACTCGAAGCATCTGATTAAACAGTGGCTTTTTAAGTAAAGATATGGGCTGTCACTAACAATTTGACGTCATGCTACAGTGTCTAGTATGATCGGGGGATTTTCAACCAAATACAAAAATAATTGTATTTTTACCAATAGCAGATGCTACCTGGAGTAGTGAGTTGTTTTTGTACTCCAGGCATGTGATGACTCACGTAGACATCTGATTGTCTGTCTGGCGGTTTAGCCTTCTACAAGAAGGACATTTATCATGTGACTTATAAGAAGAGTGTTTAAAATGTCTTGGCATATGATTTCTACAGTAAAGTATCTATGTAAAGCATTTAATACATATCAAAAAGAGTCCACATTCAGCTATAAGTTTTCACGCAAGTTAATAGGTAGGCCAGTAAGCCTCAAATATGATTTAGGCTTAAAAATAAGTAAAAATTGAAAATGTATATATTCAAACCCTTAGTTATTAGACATTTTCAGTTTAGTCTGTTAAGAAGAAATGATGCCTGACGTTTAAAGAGTACAGACCGAAAAACACTCACAAAATATTCCTAATTTAATTCGTTTGTTAGTCTATCACAAGAGGAAGTTGACTTTTAGTTGACTTTGTGGTTAGGCCAGTTACAAGAAAGGGTCTAAGAATATATTGGCTTGTGATTTATCAGAAAGAGTCTCTCTGAGCACGTTTTTTACTGTAAAATGAAACAAATGTTTAAATCCACACTCAACTCAATAATCATGTTAGCAAGTATTAGTAAAAATACAGAACCAAAGTCCTATTAGTAAATATTGTATACAACCCATGACTATAAGTAAACTTAATCATTGATAAAACATATGTTTAAGTATTTAGACTAACTGAAATTATAACTTGGCCAGGAAGACTGAAAAGCCAAGTTACAAGGTATTAATAGTTAAACATGCTTTTTAGTCTATTGCACTTTAAAACACACTGAGCAAAGAATGACTTTATCTGACATTGCTCAAACTTCATTTATGACGTCCAGCAGAGGATCCCTTGGTGGGATGTCTGGAATAGCCCATCTATTCATGATTGCTTCAATTTCCTGATTCATTTCTTCATTGGTTGGGAGTGGGGTGAGCAGGCCCAATGGGGGCTGAAGTGGGGGGAAGACTGAGCAACTCCCTCAGCCCTAACAGAAGTGCAGTGGATGATACAAATGTGGATTTTCTGGTTCATGTACAGGGGAAAGAGTTAACATAATTGCTAATTGACTGTTTTTCCATCACACTCCAGTGCTAAACATCCATGTAGGTCTCAATGTTGGATCAGCACATGGTTTCTAAGATGATCAGCAATTCGGGGTTGTGACAGGTTTGGAAATGTCTGATCACAAAGTACACACTGGGCTCTGCTGGTTGAATAAACAAGGCTGCAGCTGAGTCTGATCGTTTCCTTGGGCTAAAGGTGGGTCATTCCCTGTGGTGTCTCAGGCAGGACAGGGCAGTTGTAAAACAAGCAATTGTCAATGCCAAACGTTTGCTTGCAGGTATTTACAGTGGTGTTTGGCATGTATGGTGCTTTACCGTAATGCCCTGTGCGATTGCTGGTATTTGCACAATAAATTTTCAGCATGACCTTTTTGTTACCCCCATTGTGCGCTACAGAGGTGGAAACACGTTTTGGGCAGGATGTGAAAAATGACAGCTGTACTGCTCATAAGGAAGTGTGGTAAAATGGCAATGTTGAAAATCTGGGTGGAAATATTGAAAATTGCAAACCTCTGACGTGCGTGGAACTGTGCAATACTGCGCTCGTAAAAACAGTCATTGTTAGGAATTTTTCACCAAATTGTCAACATTGGCATTTTAAAACCTCTGCTAATGAACAGTGTCACTGTGATTGTCTTACTGTGTCCCATACATTGATTTTGCACACCGACTGCGCCATTGTAGGCTACATGAAGCTGATACGTTTTGGGCAGGATGTGAAAAATGACAGCTGTACTGCTCATGAGGAGGTGTGGTAAAATGGCAATGTTGAAAATGTGGAGTGCAAATATTGAGAGTCGCAAATGTCTGAGCGTGCGTAGGAATTGCACAACGCACGCTCGTAAAACAGTTATTTTAAGGAATTTGTTCACCAAATTTTCAACATAGCCATTTTAAGATCTCTGCTCATGAACAGTGTCACTGTGATTTTCTTAATGTGTCCCATACATTGAGTTAAGCACCGACTGCCCATTATGCGCTACATGGGGAAGCTATGTTTTGGCAGGATGTGAAAAATGACAGCTGTACTGCTCATGAGGAGGTGTGGTAAAATGGCAATGTTGAAAATGTGGAGTGAAAATATTGAAAATTCGCAAACTTATGAGCGTGCGTAGGAACTGTGCAACGCAGACTCGTAAAACAGTCATTTTTAGGAATTTTTTCACCAAATTTTCAACACAGCCATTTTAAGACCTCTGTTCATGATCAGTGACACTGTGATTTTCTTAATGTGTCCCATACATTGAGTTACCACAGCGACTGCGCCATTGTGCGCTACATGGGCAGAAACACGTTTTGGGCGGGATGTGAAAAATGACAGCTGTACTGCTCCTGAGGAGGTGTGGTAAAATGGCAATGTTGAAAATCTGGAGTGCCAATATTGAAAATTCGCAAAGTACGAGCGTGCGTAGGAACTGCGCAATGCACGCTTTTAAAACAGTCATTTTTAGGAATTTTTTCACCAAATTTTCAACATAGCCATTTTAAGACCTCTGCTCATGAACAGTGTCACTGATCACTTATTTCTTAATGTGTCCCATACACTGATTTTGCACACCGACTGCGCCATTGTGCGCTACATGGGTGGAAACAAGTTTTGGGCAAGATGTGAAAAATGACAGCTGCACTGCTCATAAGGAGGTGTGGTAAAATGGCAATGTTGAAAATGTGGAGTGAAAATATTGAAAATTCGCAAACTTACGAGTGTGCATAGGAGCTGCGCAATGAACACTCGTAAAACAGTCATTTTTAGAATTTTTCACCAAATTTTCAATATAGCCATTTTAAGACCTCTGCTCATGAACAGTGTCACTGTGATTTTCTTATTGTGTCCCATACATTGAGTTTGCACACCGACTGCGCCATTGTGCGCTACATGGGCGGAAACATGTTTTGGGCAGGATGTGAAAAATGACAGCTGTACTGCTCATGAGGAGGTGTGGTAAAATGCAATGTTGAAAATGGAGTGAAAATATTGAAAATTCGCAAACTTACGAGCGTGCATAGGAACTGCGCAACGCAGACTCGTAAAACAGTCATTTTTAGGAATTTTTTGACCAAATTTTCAACACAGCCATTTTAACACCTCTGCTCATGATCAGTGTCACTGTGATTTTCTTAATGTGTCCCATACATTGAGTTTTCACACCGACTGCGCCATTGTGTGCTACATTGGCGGAAACATGTTTTGGGCAGGATGTGAAAAATGACAGCTGTACTGCTCATGAGGAGGTGTAGTAAAATGGCAATGTTGAAAATCTGGAGTGAAAGTATTGAAAATTCGCAAACGTACGAGCGTGAGTAGGAACTGCGCAATGCACGCTCATAAAACAGTCATTTTTAGGAATGTTTTCACCAAATTTTCAACATAGCCATTTTAAGACCTCTGCTCAATAACAGTGTCACTGTGATTTTCTTAATGTATCCCATACATTGAGTTTGCACACCGACCGCGCCATTGTGCGCTACATGGGCGGAAACATGTTTTGGGCAGGATGTGAAAAATGACAGCTGTACTGCTCATGAGGAGGTGTGGTAAAATGGCAATGTTGAAAATCTGGAGTGAAAATATTGAAAATTCGCAAACTTACGAGCATGCGTAGGAACTGCGCAACGCAGACTCGTAAAACAGTCATTTAGGAATTTTTGACCAAATTTTACACAGCCATTTTAACACCTCTGCTCATGATCAGTGTCACTGTGATTTTCTTAATGTGTCCCATACATTGAGTTTGCACACCGACTGCGCCATTGTGTGCTACATTGGCGGAAACATGTTTTGGGCAGGATGTGAAAAATGACAGCTGTGCTGCTCATGAGGAGGTGTGGTAAAATGGCAATGTTGAAAATCTGGAGTGAAAATATTGAAAATTCAGAAGCGTCTGACGTGTGTAGGAACTGCATAGCCCTTAAGCTCATAAAACAGTCATTTTTAGGAATGTTTTCACCAAATTTTCAACATAGCCATTTTAAGACATCTGCTCATGAACAGTGTCACTGTGATTTTCTTAATGTGTCCCATACATTGATTTCGCACACCGACTGCGCCATTGTGCGCTACATGGGCAGAAACACGTTTTGGGTGAGATGTGAAAAATGACAGCTGTACTACTCATAAGAAGGTGTGGTAAAATGGTAATGTTGAAAATCTGGAATACAAATATTGAAAATTTGCAAACCTACGAGCGTGCGTAGAAACAGTGCAACGCACGCTCGTAAAACAGTCATTTTTTGGAATTTTTGCACCAAATTTTCAACATGGGGGTTTTGGGACCCCTTCTCATGAATGATGTCACTGTCATGGCGCTATTCAGGCCCAAAGGGTGATTTCATGCAGTGACTGCGAAATCACCCTTCGGGCCCGAATAATGCCATGACAGTGACATCATTCATGAGAAGGGGTCCCAAAACCCCATGTTGAAAATTTGGTGCAAAAATTCCCCAAAATGCCTGAGATATGCAATAAAGTTGAAACCCCCCTATCTAGCCCATTATACAGCTTACCGGCATTTCCTCTGTTCGCGGTCAGCTTTGAAGAGTGCAGACGTGTTCCCGGTCCACCGAAGATCGTTGTGCTGAGCTCCAGAGGTAAGTATGGGGTGAGGGGGGGTGTGGGGAGGCTGGGTGCGCAGTGAGTGGGTGCAGGTTGTGGGAGGGAGTGGAAGATGCGCTATGGGACCGTTTTCCATTTACAGGAAAAAAAAAAAGCGGCGTGGGGCGTTTGCCATGCTGGGTGGGCTCCCAGCGTGGCAGAAGATAGCTGAGGGGCTGAGGAGCCGACGGGATTGAGCACCCCTCACGGCAAAGTACACCGGGGGCCGAGGGAGCCGATAGATTGGGCACCTCACAGCAACAACATTTGCCATGCTGGGGTGGGCTCCCAGCGTGGCACCAAAGCTTTGGGAGGCGGCATGATGCGAGGGAGCGCGGCGTGAGGCGGCGTGGCTGGCGTTTGAGCTAGACAGCGGTGGTTTTCTTTGGAGCGAAGACCACCGCTGTCATATCAACTCCGCACCCATTGGTGCAGGACTGCCACGCCTGCTCAGCGGAGCACTGGATTGCAAGGGAGAGGCACACCTCCAAAGTGTGCTACTCTCCCAAAACGTTCCTTGCGCATGTGCGCAAGTGAATGTAATAATGGCTCTGCCTCATACAGTATACTCGGCCATCTGAATTTCAATAGAGAAGACTTGTAAAAGTAGGGGCACAGGTCTCAGACAAAGAATTAGACATTGATTACTTTCTGCAACAGCACAGTATCACAATAACAGCAGTAATCCCCCAAATCACTCATTATTATATGGAATGGTGACAGCAGCCAGTCCAATAACCAATTTAGCCAGTTCACTGGATTTAGCCAATCCCATGCCCCTGGTTCAGTTATACCCCCAAATATTGATTCAAGGACATAAGTGAATTTGTGATTCCAGTTGGAAAATTCTGTATCAGACTGTTCCAACTCAAGCTTTACTTCCTGTTCTTGTAGGATTGCTATGTCCTTTCATTAAGTCAGCTGTCTTGTTAATTGATAGTATAGCACCCTTTATTATAACTATGTCATTGTTTATGACCTTTATATCTTTCTGCATGGTGTATATTATGTATATCCGTTTAACTCTCCTCTGAATACTGCCTGTTGGTCGTGTAAAGTGAATCTGAGAAACTGCAGAGTACCAAGCACCGTGTTTAACCCAGATATAGTATGTTGAATAAGGCTTTGCTGTGTACTGGTATATGTGTGAGATTGCAGTAGGACAGAGATTGATAACTGCCCAGCAGTGCAGTTATAATACATGATACAGAAGTCACATTTTTTCCAAACATAACCCGAAATAAGGTTGGGTGTGTCAAGGTTGCCTATGGTCCTGCTGTCTAATAATGTGTTGTTTGGTAGCATGTTATGTGGGCAATATACAGTGTCGAAACCCTGAAATGGCCAACGCCATTTGAGTATTGAGGTGTCTGTGAGTTGTGGAACACAAACAATAGGCTGGGGCCAGATATTCAAAACTTTGCCCGGGGGTTAAATTAGCACTGCCCTGCAGGCAAACTTAGCCCAGAGCACAAAACAAGCTATATTCAAAAGGAATAGCCCGGGGCAAACAGCTTCTGAATGTAGCAAGGGAATGAGGCTGGGCAAACTGGGCTGGGAGTGCAAGGCAAACGTAGCCCTGGAATAAGACAGCGCTGAATACAGCAACCAGAAAGTGCAAACCACAACAGCAACACAGTGCACAGTGACGTGAAGGCAGGTAGAGGTGAACTATGTGGCCAATGTGTGTGCCAGCAAATGCACGGACCCAGTACAGCTGCAGGCAGCAGTGGATGTGAAAGAACAGTGTTCAAAACTGTATAATATTCCCCGAACCGTGAGCGCCGCGTTAACAAGTTTGTGCGGCTTTAGCATGGAGCTAAGTCATCTGCCAGTGCAAACACGTTTGCCCGGTGTTAAACTTTGCCTTATTCAAAAGTGACATGAAAATAAGCCTACTTAGGTAGTCTGTGGGCAAACATCCAGATTAGCATCTCATTATCATCCCCGGGTGGACAGTAGACAAGGGCTATCCTGCAACCCACACCAGCTACCACAGTACACTCAAGGGATTCGGCCTCCTCTACTGGTACACCCGTGAGGCCCAATTCGGTCTTGAAACAGACCGCTACCCCTTCCCCCCGCGATCCAATCTCAGGCGACGTATCACCAAGTACCTGGGTGGAATAGCTGCCTCCAAAATGGGAGCAGCATTTCCATCCAACCAGGTCTCGGTGATGCAAACCAGATCAGCTGTTCCAACAAAATCTGCAATAAGTGCAGTTTTGTTCTTAATAGATCTGGCACTGCATAACAGCGCTCGAGTTGGGTGGTGTTCATGAGCCGTCCCAGCTACTTGCCCATCCAAAGAGGTGGTGCCCTTGGGTATGGGAACTAGACTGGACCACCACGTTCCAGGCACCATTTTGCCCCAGGGTGTCTTCTGGTCTTAACTACTCCTATGTGAGAGATCTGCTTATTCAAACTACAATGACCGCGCCCTCCATCACGCCCACACCTGCACCCTCTGCGATATGCAGTGGGTGACAAGGGTTAAGAGCAGCAGTCGCAGCTGCTGAGGTTGACTAGGAGCTGTTGAAGACTGTTCTTGAAGAGGCGGATGTTGGGTGTGGATTATCATCTTTCAGAAAAACAGATGTGCAAGAACAAGGGGGCACAATTTGAAAATAGAGGGGGGACAGCTCAGGGGCAATGTGAGGAAGTATTTTTTCAGAGAGGGTGGTGGTTGCGTGGAACAGCCTTCCTGAGGAGGCTGTGAGGTCAAAAACAGTGGGTGAATTCAGGAATGCATGGGACAGACATAAGGCAATTCTGGTGGGGGGTAGGAAGAAGTAGGCTGTTGGTTAATTAGGATCTTCAGCTTATCCAATAGGTAGAGAAATGGGTAGACTAGGTGGGCCAAGCGGTCCTTATTTGCTGTCAAAGTCTTGTGTTTCTATGGATTGGATATGAAATGGGAGGCTGTTAAACCAGTTGGGTGCTCTATACATACAGTAAATGTTCTTTGTCCTTAGGAGAAACATATAAACAGAAACAGACTTTGACGGAAGTAAGGACCTCTTGGCCCACCTAGTTTGCCCATTTCCCTACCTATTGGATAAGCTGCAGATCCTGGTTAACCAACAGCCTATTTTCTCCTACACCCCACTATAATTGCCTTATGTCTGTCCCATGCATTCTTTAATTCCCCCACTGTTCCATGTTTTTGACCCCACAACCTCTGCTGGAAGGCTGTTCCATGCGTCCTCCACCCTCTCTGTGAAAAAATACTTCCTCACGTTCTCCCTGAGTCGACCTCCTCTATCTTCAAATTGTGCCCCCTTGTTCTTACACATCTTTTTTTCTGAAAGATGCTACCCTCTTGGACTTTGTTGATTCCCTTGAGGTACTTGAAAGGTCCTGCATAATGGAACCTGGAAGGCTTGAATGGGCGTGCTTCTTGTGCACCGCAAGTTAGTTGGGACACTCTTTAGATGCTGTTGAATGGGGAGAGGGGACTTGCCCTAGGGAGATCTTTTTGGCAGTGAGGTAGGTGTGATAGTGGATTCTGTTTTTTATTTTATTTTAATCTTTGGTAACCGGGTAAGGCCCACTAGGCACAAGTGCCTGTTTTCAGGGGTGACCTGGGAGCATTGGGTGGTTAAGTGACTTGCTCAGAGTCACACAGTATGCAAGTGGAGGTTGTGAGAATCAAACCCAGGTCTAGTCTTCTGGATGTACCAAGCTTGTTCATAGCTAGTTATTCTAACCTCTAGGCTATGCTGCCAGGAGGTTGAGCCAGTTAGATAGCGCATACAGGTCGCAGGTTTGAGTGTCCAGGCTAGCACCGGTAAGTAATCTGCAAGCTTTGTTAAGGGTGACCCCAATCCTTCTGAGGCCAGTGGCAGATGCAGCGCCATAAAATACAATGCCCTAGTCAATAATAGACAGTATTAAGCTGGTCACCGCAAGTTGAAGGGCCTCTTGGGACATGCAGTGCCGGTGCCTATGGAGGAGGCTTAACCTAATAGTAGCAATTTTGGAGATGTTTGCAATGTGTTACTTAATATGATAATCTCTTCGCGTCACCAGTTCCACTGTGCCTCCTTTATCTCCAAATACTGGCTTGGGTCCCTTCCCGCTTACCTATCCTCATTCCTTTTCCCATTCCTGCTGCCTCATATTCCTGCTCCAGGGATCCTCATACCTTCTCCCTTCCCCACCATGACTCCTGTGCTGGGTAGTCATCCTTCTCCTATCTTCCTCCCTCTCTCTGAAACTTGCTCCCCTCCTCTCTCCATCTCACCCCCTCCCAGGTTCCCTCAGGCACCAGCTAAACTTCGGCAGCTGACAAGGACTCACCCGGAAACGGACAGCAGGGAAAGCCTGTAACGGTAAAGGCTCATCCCCTTCTCCCTATACTCTTGCTTTGGGTGTTTCATGCCTGCTACAACACGGAACTCAGTTGGTGCCTTAATTGGGCCAACCAGGACCGACTGATTTGTACCGCAAGTCACATTTACTCTTTATTTTTGATAATTGAACTGTTATTTTAAATTGTTTAGTGCTGCTAGTAATTGATTCGTATCACAAGTCACATTTACTCTATATTCCTGATGTTTGAACTGTTACTTTAATTTGTTTAGTGCTGCTAGTAATTCTCTCAGTTTTGCTAGTTACTATTGTGGTTATCATGACTGAGTGACTCTGTTTCTGGGGCTACTACAAGGAGTTTGTGAACAGACTGTTATCTGAGGCTTAGCGTTGTGTGTAAGGGCTGCATTTTACCTGCATTTCCCTGTGTCTTGCTCAGTTCCTCGTTGCTGTTTCTGCCTCTAGCTCCCTGCTGCCTCTCCCAATTGTCACGCATGTGCAGTTATGGCTGGCAGTCCTATTGTCTGCCGTTCCCTATCAGAGCCCTGTAATCTTATGCCCCTCTTTGTCTTTCTCCCTCTGTAGGCTCCCTCACTGGAATGCCCAGCTCACAGCGACTTCAGCCGCTGATAAGGACCCACCCAGGAGCGGACAGCAGGGAAAGCCTATAAAGGTAAAGGCTCATCCCTTCTCCCTGCACTCTTGCTTTGGGTGTTTACTTGTTGACGCTTTGCATCGACTTCCCACCCGCCCACCCAAGGCTGGCCCTTCTTTGATTGATGTCATGAGGTCACGATCTTCCTTTTCAAAGTGTCCATATCACCATTAGCAGGTTATCTAGCTTGACCACCAGGGTCAGGCTTGCATCTTTCCCTGATTTCCCTGCTCCTCCTCCCCTTCTTCTCTTCCTATTTCCCTCCGCCACCTTCTGCCCAACTCCACTCTTTTTTTAGCGCCCAAGTCCCCCTCTCCGCCGGGTCTTGAACCCTGAACCTCTAACACCGGTGTAGGCAACCTTGCTGCTACTCTCTAGTACCAGCCCATCTGACTCCCACCTTCCTACCTACTTATACCTGTGAGTACCTTTACCAATCCTATCATGGCTCCCCTCTGGTGCTTACTAATTGCCATAGGCCTTCTGCCCCCCCATTCACACTCCCCAACAACACTCAGCCCTGCCTACCTATAGACCCGTCCATTCACCCCCCCCATCATAACTCCTGGTACCTCCTACCAGACCTCCTCTGCATTCCACATACAACCTACGGACAGGGTCACCTCACCTCGACCCAGTCACCCTACCCCCACTGCTCTCTTAGCTCATCTTCTACAGTCCCTCTCCATCCTGGTGTTGGCTCCCAAGCCACCTCCTCCTACTGCCCCTACCCCACCAAAATTAAGCTTTACAAGATAGCCCTCCTCCACCACACCCTCCTCCTACTCCTTCTATTTGGCAATGTATACCCCAATTCCGGGCCCTCCTCGGGCACCCACCCATGTGACAGGACAGGCAGTCTACTAATTGCCTCCCTCAACATTTGTAGTCTACAAAAAAAGTTTACCCCCCAAGGTTGGCTTGTCCAGCACTCGCCAGACATCCTGGCACTGACTTAAAGCTGGCTCTCCAAAGATACTCCTGATTCAGCTATGGCCTTAAATGGCTACACCATTGTTCAGGCTGACAGACAAGGAAAAAGGGGAAGCAGCTGTGCTCTCTATATAAAAGACTCCATACAAGAACTCCCTTTCCACCAGTGCCCAAACTCTAACCATCAAGTTGCTCTTGGGCAGCCCCGGTAAAACCCTCTATATCATGGTAGTCTGCATCCCCCTGCAATCAAAAACATGCTTTCGAAGCGGTCATGGCCTGTATCTTCCAACTTCCATCCAATAGTGAGATAATCCCACTGGAGGACTGTAATGTCAACTGGCAGTCCCCCTCTTCCGCCCCCTACAAGGACTCCATCTTGGCTGTAGATCTCAACCAGGTAGTCCAGTCCCCCACCAGACTCAATGCCAAAATGGGTAGTACGACGCTACTCGACCTCATCCTCACCAACCGCCAAAAAAATCTCTCCCAGGTCAAAGCTCTCCCTGATATCCTAAGTGACCACTCCCCGGTAACCTGCTGGTGGTCTAACAGACTCCCTGTCACCCCCTCCTAAAGTTTCCTTCCAAAGACACCTAAAAAAAGGTTCCCTATCCCACCTCAAAACCTATCTTAGGTCATGCGACCGGTCCCATATCTACTCCGTCCAATCCATCAACATTGCCCTCTCCTACTTCATCTCCACCTTCAATGCTGCCTGTGACATCTTTGCCCCTTTCTCCAAACAACTCACAAAAAACAGAGACACCCCCTGGATCTCCCAGGCGCTGCTTGACCAAATGCGTCTTTGGGACAATCTCTGGTACAATGTCCTGGACTCATAACACCCCCTGGACAAGCAGTAATACTGAGAGGCCAGGAACAAATGCACCTGGGCCATCCGCCAAGTCAAGGCTGCTTAATACCAACAAGCCCTCCCCTCCACCTAGGGCTCAGGATGAAAGTTTTGGAGCAATATCAAAGAACTTAGTGGGAAGGTAGTATCCTCTTCCCCTACCCAACTCTCAGTAGATAGCTCCATCAGACAAGACCCCCTGGCCTTTTCTAACGTCCTGAATGCCACCTTCTAAGACCTCAGCCACGTTCTTCCACCCAACTTCTTCAACCCCCCCCCAAACATTCACTGGACCCACTTGTCCCTGAAAACACCCCCTTTTTCATCTCTGGATCATCTCCATCTGTGAAGCCAGGAGTAACCTATCCAAAGCCCTGGCCAAGTCTCGCCACAGTGGAGATTCACTGGACCTCAAACTCCTCTGCCTAACCCTAGATGAGGTCCTCCCCCCAATTACTAAAATGCTGTATTTGTCCCTCTGCCTCGGCCAATTCCCAGCACCTTGGAAACGTATTGTAATTACACCCATCCTAAAAGGTGGGAACCGCTCCTCCCCTAGCAATTATCGGCCCAGCTCAATACCGCTCCCAATCTCTAAGGCTCTTGAAAAAATAGTATTGAACCAGCTCACGGACTTCCTGTCAAAGCACAACCTACAGTGCCCTGAACACCATGGCTTTTGGAGGGGACATAGCACCTCCACAGCACTCCTAGAATACACCTCCTATATCAAACGTGGACACCTAGTTGGGTCAGTTTTTATTGACTTAACTAAGGCATTCGACACTGTCAATCATGCCTTGCTCCTCAACTCTCTGCCATTCCTGGGCCTCTCACAAAAAGCCACATCCTGGATTAAAGACTACCTCTCTGGCAGAACCCAGCAGGTCAAGGTCAACTCCACTATCTCCTCCAGTCACCCAGTTCTTTAAGGGGTACCGCAAGGCTCGATACTTAGGCCACCCCTCTTTAGCCTTATCCTATACTCACTCCATAAATCCTGCACTGGTAAACGTCTGCTCTATGTGGATAACACTGTCATCTTCTGGAGCCACCCGCACCCTCACACTCTCCAACTCACCCTCCAGCGCTTCTTCACTGAAGTCGAAACTGGGTTTCTAGCTCATCGGCTAATCTTAAACTATAAGAAAACTAAGACCATGGTCTTTGCCCACCACCACAGCCTGCACCATGACTTCTCACTTAACATCCTTAACTCCCTAAGAACCCCCCCCAGAGTAAGTCACAACTTTCAGATATCTTGGGATCACCCTGGACACCTTCCTCACCTACCATACTCACATCCAACTCCAATCTGCTTCCATCAACACTAGACTTGGTCTCCTTTACTGTCACAAGCACTGGCTTCCCCTCTGAGGCTATCGACCTTGCTGTATCCTCCTCTATCCTCTCTCTAGTGGATTACGGGATAGTAATTTATGGCTCTGCTGATACTACTGCCCTACATTGTATCACAACTGCCATCAACAGAGCCTGTCGTCTGGTCACAGGATTTGACAGATTGACCCACACATGTGATCTATACAAGCTCATTAACTGGCTAAACTTTGAGTGTAGACTCAATTATCATACCTGTTTGCTGGCCAAGAAGATCTATCACAAGCAAGACCCCCCAGTCTTCAACCTCTTATCCAATCTGCCTCTCCCCACAGAGTCTCCAGAAGCTCTGACAAAACCTTTTTTCTAGCTCCCCACTGCAGGATCTCCCTGGACCAAAGGTCCTTCCTCTACCATGTCCCACTCTGGCTAAATGGCCTCCCACCTTCTGTATCACTGGAACCCAGACTCGGCCTCTTTAAATCTAACCCTAAGAATCTACTTCTTGAGGCCTCAGTCTGTGACTGCCCCTAGCCCTCTCTCCTTACCAGCACCTCATCTACTCACAGTTGGGACTTCTCCTAGGGCCTTCCTCCAGTTGTTCCTCTAAAATGTGGTCTCTGAACCGGGTACCGCCCATTGCTACACTGCTGACGCTGTGGTGACTATCACTCTAGAACTGTCACCTGTTGATACCTTTTCTGTATCAGCTTATTGAGTATTATTTGTGTAATGCTGGGTCTCCCTGACCCTAGAATACTTCTTTCTTTCCTTAGTGTGTGCCATCAATTGTAAACCTATGTACTATGATGTGGAGCATTTGCAAAGGAGTCTATGACTCAAAGGTTTATAATTCCGATTGTGCTAATAAAATGAAATAAATAAAACTCCTCCCCATCCCATATGCTCCTGTCAGCTTTCTCCCTAACCCTCCCCTGTCAAAGCACCTACCTTCCCTGATGCTGGGACTCCACCTGAATTCTACCTTAGCCTGTATCAGGCTCGCTCTCATTTTAATTTTGCATGGACATCATTCTCCAGCTCTGGTCTTTCTGTCAGCACATCATGGCCGCTCATTGTACCTTGCTGCTTTTATTTGCACTCGCACCTTGTTACATTGTACTCTGATTGCACGTTACTTGTACCAGCATTGGTATTGTGCTTGTTCTATTGTATTTCCTGTTCCCTTCCCCAGATTATACCTGGAAATGAGCCTTGGCTCAGTCGGTCTTTCCCAGTTATCAATTTCAAATCAATCATGTTTTAAGACACACAATGCATGGGTATGACAGGGTTAGATAAGACCCTATTCCATGTGTTATGCAGACAGAGTTAAAATCAAGGGTCTGTTTTTCTCCTCTCTTATTCTGCCACTTGTCTATCTCATGCCTGTCTGATTTCACAAAAATTTTCCTTGTGGTACCTAGGAATTGGCCACTCTGATGGTCCCACAATTCCCCCGTTATCTCCATTCCTTCACTTGCTGTTACTATTTCTTTCTTTCTCCCTTGCTTCTCTGTGGTTAAAAATATATATGAATGTGTATGTGAAAATGGGGTCTCTTGGTTTGTAAATGTATAGAATTATATTGTTGAAATGGGTATAGACAGCTACTAGGGTGTTAGAGAAGTTAGCAGTCTGGAACACAAGGGGCTTACGTTAACAAACCTTTTGACCTTTCACATGCTTGTTAACTGAACTGTCAGCAGGAAATCAGTCCTGGGACAAGATGTCTTAATTGGCTGCACAACAGGAAATCAGTCCTGGGACAGGCGGTCTTAATTGGGTGCACCTGTTAAAACTAATGTACTCTTCAGGCTGATCGCAGGAAGCTCAATGCTCAAAGGTCTTGCTGCATTTTGTGAAAAATAGGAGATGTAAGTTACAAGAACAGGATGTAGAGGTTAAACTGACAGGAAAAGACATCTCGTATAAAGAGAGCAATGTTTTAACTAGATGGAGAGAGAGAGAGAAACAGACTGAGATTTTAGAGAGAGAGACTCAGAGGAAGTGTAATCCCCCCCAAGGGTGGGGCTTACCAGGTCTGCCTCCCTGCCGCTTGATCTTGCCAGTGCCGGGTCCAGTGTACTCCTTCTATTGCTCCTGCCAGTCCCTGTCTGTGTGTTTTGCAGTGCAGCTGGAGGAGTTGTGTGTAAACAGTTAAATCTGCCACCTGGAAGTACAATGCAACTAGCACTGAGCAAACAGTGAAGTGCCGCACAATTCAGTGTGCACACGTCTGCTCGAATGTGCGAGCTGGCAGTCTGTTTACAGATCTCTTAGTGCTATAGTGCTCCTGTTAAATCTGCAATTGCAGTTCAGAACAAATGTTTCCTTTTTTTTTTTAAATACTGCTGTATTAGTTTTTTTCTTTACAGGGAGGAGGAACCCATGACATTTCATAGCATTATACATTTTCATTGTAGAGATGTCTTAAATACAACATATTTTCATCTTTAACAGATATAATACATTTCCCTAAATACGGTGGTATACTACTGTACTCCAAAGTGCCTCCAATATACAGGTTTTGTTATTAGTTCACCCAGGGTGAGTCTATCTGACATAATTTTAATGTCTAAATCTAGTTCACATCATGGGATCAAATCTGTCCTATGGTCTATAACCCATATCCACCACCTGGACCAGAAAGTAATACATTTCTGGACTCTAAGGTTAATACCAGCTGTTAACATTTCCATTTTACATATTTGGGGCCAGATATTCAAAACTTTGTGTCGTGCAAAAACCGTTTACGCAGGTTTAACGCGGGATTATCGCTGAGTTTGCTATATTCAAAGGCCAAATAAGCGGGCGAAGAACTGCATTAGCGCTGGTGAAATCATAATGTATGCAAGGGCAAACAGCATGAATACAGGCGCAATGCTATTCAGTGACTAGCGCGCACTAAGTGGTTTTGCACACCTTAATTGACAATTGAGGCAGTACATTACCAGGAAAAGCCTGTCTAACCTTGGGCAATCAGCTTGTATTAGACCCTAACAAATAAATATGACACAGACAAAGCCAGACATAGAGGAAACATGCTGCTAACTGATGGCATCACAATGATGCCATCATCTGCTGCCAGTCCCAGTCATGCCAGGCAGTAAGTGGTGACCCTGCCACCAGTGGACAGCATAGCAGTGTGGCCATACAACACACATCTGCTGACCACTCTTCTGTGGACACCAATAGATGCCAGCACACACATGCAGCACTGTGGGCATGGAGGATGTTGAAGGGACAGTGTGTGGCCACAGGGCTGGGACACATCATGCAGTGCACTTATGCCAGTATTGAGAATACCACAACACCAGCGTGCCTTTCTGATAATATATGCCCCCCCGGCCACATTCCACACAGCTGTACAACTGCCACAGCACACAAATCTGGACATGTATGTGTCACTGTGAGCATCCCATGCCACAGGTGCAGCATCTATGGGTCACACAACAGCGTAACAGTAATGTCCACCGTCAGTAAACACCTGCAGGTTGGGCCTCTCA
This sequence comes from Neoceratodus forsteri, assembly GCA_016271365.2. NCBI lineage: Eukaryota > Metazoa > Chordata > Ceratodontiformes > Ceratodontidae > Neoceratodus > Neoceratodus forsteri. Next base: position 549,928,521 of record JADMNL010000022.1, on the reverse strand, counting down.
CTGTGTATAGTGCAGTCATCATCACTACCCTACACACCATAGGCAGTGCTGTGTCCCCACACTACTGGCCCCCTTGCTACTGTAGTGTCTGCTGTGCACTGCAGCATGCCCTACAGTGTGACAGTTGTATGCAGCACCACCACCATCTGTGCCTATGCTGTGTTGTCCCAATACAGCTGCAGGCAGCAACGCATTTGGAAGTAGCGTTCAAAACAGTATAATATTCCCCAAGCTGTTTGCGCAGTGCTAACATGTCTGCACAGGTTTAGCGCAGGGCTAAACCGTTAGCCCGGCGCAAACTGCAATGGAAATCAGGGCATAATGAGATGCTAATCTGGATGTTTGCCCAGAGACTACCTAAGTAGACTCATTTGCATGTCACTTTTGAATAAGGCAAAGTTTAGTGCCAGGCAACTGTGTTTGCACTGGGCTAACAGTTTAGCCCTGTGCTAAACCCACACAAATGTGTTAGTGCTGCACAAACAGTTCGGGGAATATTTTACAGTTTTGCACACTGTACTGTCACATACGTTGCTGTCTGCAGCTGTACTGCATCCACGCATTTGCTGGCACACACATTGGCCACATAGTTCACCTCTACCTACCTTCACATCGCTGTGCACTGTGTTGCTGTTGTGGTTTGCACTTCCTGGTTGCCATATTCAGAGCTGTCTTATTCCAGGGCTAAGTTTGCCCTGCACTCCCAGCCCAGTTTACCTGGCCTCATTCCCGTGCTATATTCAGAAGCTGTTTGCCCTGGGCTATTCCTTTTGAATATGGCTTGCTTTGTGCTCCGGGGCTAAGTTTGCCCACCAGGCAGTGCTAATTTAGCCCGGGGCTAAGTTTTGAATATCTGGCCCTTGGTATGTCATATCTTCCCATTCCTGGAGCATCGGAGAGACCTTCTGCAGCCACTTTCTTGTGACTGCCTTGTTGGCTGCCAGAACAAGAATAGCTAGCAAAAATGTAGTTATCTCCCCCCTAATCTCTTGGGGGATATCTAACAGAAGTATCTGTACAGGTTTTAAATTCTGTATTTCTGGAAATACCTTTCCTAAGGCATTCTCTATCTCTTTCCAATATTGGGATAAAACTTCACACTCCCAAAAGATGTGCGTATGTGTTGCCAGTGGCTCGCCACAGGCGCTCCAACACTCCGATCCAGATTCCCCACCAAATTTCCCCGTGATCTGGGGGGTTCTAAAAAATCTGATCACAAATTTCCAACCAAACTCTCTCCATGACCATGGTCTAGTAGCCTTGTGTAGTATCAAGTATATTGATTTCCAGTCTTCATCTTGTCTTAAACCAATCTCTTGCTCCCATCTTTTTTGCCAAGTTCTTGTCCCTTTGTCCTTATTATAAATTAAGGCTTGATAAGTACATGATATTATATGTTCTGGGATACCCGTCTCTATTGTTTTGATTAAGATTTTGGATAAAGGATTTATCTTTTCAGGGTCCCAGCTTAGCTCAACCAGTTCTCTGCAATGATTTCTTATTTGTAAGAATCTAAATAAATTACTTCTTTTCAGACCAAAGAGTCTCTCTATATCTGTAAACTGAAGAAAGGTCCCTCCTGTATAGCACTGGAAAAAGGTCTCAAGGCCTCGATCCATCCATCTCTTGAATGCATTATCTAGACTTGCTGGGATAAATCTAGAGTCATCTGTAATTTGTAGATAAAGCTGAGCAGTTTTGTCCTTTGTATTTAGAATTATTTTCCTCCAGATAATAATTAGTTGTCTCGTATATTGGAATTTAATATCCTTTTCTAATATAGATCTGGATAAGGTTGGGGTAAATAAATATTTCTCTATCGCATCCCTCAAATCCCCTATCTCTATTTCCTTCCAAAAAGGACTCGAATTTCTATCTAGGTGTGGGAGTGCAAGTCCCCCATTTCGTTTTGGGAGTTGAAGTATTTCTAATTTTATTCTAGGTCTTTTCTTTTGCCAAATGAATTCTGAAATCATCTTGCTCCATTGTTTAAAGTCTTTTTTGGTTGGATAGATTGGTAAGGACTGAAACCAAACAAATGTTTTCTGTGTGTACCGACCTCTGCGATCCCAGTACACAAGTGGGGGTTTGGAGACATACTTCAGGGAATAAAAGAAAGTAAACACTGTAAAAGTATGTAAGTGCTTATGTGTGTACTGCCACTTTAAGAACCACTGAAGCTGCCCAGAGAATGTGTATCTCTGCCGGTTGCCTGGGGACTTAGTGCTGTGGGGCTAGCAACAGGCAGAGAAGGACTCCTGCAGAGCCCATTCTTCAACCGGATAACCGTACACAGGGACACTTATTGTGGCATGTAGTCATTAACTTTTAAAACTTTACCGAAGCTCTTAAAAAAGGACTTTGAACTTGGGACTGTGTATAAACTGTTTATCTGGATGCCATTTTGGTAACCCCTGACCCTGTTATGTCCAATCCGTACTGAAGGAGCTCTACTGCTGCTACGGCTCCTGGGTAGGGGGACTGGACGATGTTCTTGGTGCCCTTATCCTCCTCATCCAGTCTAGTGTCGAGTAAGCTCAATGCATATTCAGTTTACAGATGGACAGTTATGTTAGCCAACAGATGGTGCCATCCTTTCTCCAGAGATGTTGGAAAAAGATTCAGCTCACGGGAATTCTGCCTGTGGCTCTCCGAGTGATGTAGGGGAGCGTGGAGTGAGCAGAAAAGAAAACTTGGAAGTCAGCCCAAGGCTTCCACAGCTGACTGCTGGGAGACTTGCCTAAAATCTTTCCATCATCTGGAGAAAAACAGAGTTAAAGTATGCAGAACATTTGGAAGTAAATCCCTGTGGTATCCTGAGGAAGGTCCTCAGTTTGTACAGAAGGGTGGCATGCAGTTTTCCAAGAACCTGAAATGCTGTCTGGTTTTCTGAAGCCAGAATTGGGAGGAGCCCTGCAGAGTTTCCCTTTGCCTGGGAAAACCAGAAAGCTGTTTATAGTTTGCCGCTTGAAGTCCGGAAAGCAGCCTGAGAGACTGTTTGCTGCTGCAGCACGAGGGTGAGCCAAATCTGTCTACAGAGGTGTTTGTGTCTGCTGCCAGCAGAAAGGAAAGGACTGTGTGATTCTTGAGCTCTAGAATAGGAGTCACTACCAGCCGAGGACAGTCTGGGGAATCAGCCAGGTAGTGTCATAGCTGGACATTATGCACCGCCTGCCCCTGGTAGTTAGATGCTTGGATGTGTGGGGTAAGCATGTGGCCCTGGTCCTCAGTATAGGTCTGAATCCAGCATCCTTGAGAAAGCGGCCTAGAAGGTGACAAGCTGCCAGACTCTGCAACCAGCTCAGAAGGTGGCAGGCTGCTAGACTCCAATGCCCGCCAAGTTAACGGCAGATCTGCTCCACTGCCCAAGGTCCCAGCCTTCTGTTGCTACCCAGACCCTGGGTATAGTCTACAGAACTGTGAGTAAACACAGAGCCTGCCCAGACCTGGGGAGTTGCATCAAGTTGCCCAGAGTTTCTAGTTTCCAAATTAAAACACAAACTGCGCCAGCGCCGACCACCCAGCTGCACCGTACAGGCCTTCAACATCTCTTCCCGGGTACCGAGATTGACTTTAGGGGCACTGGTACCGGGGGGGGGGCACGTGGGTTTATTGTTGGGGTGGTTGTTGTTGTTGGGGGTGGGTGTTGTTAATGTTTGCTGTGTATGCGGTTATTACTGAATTTCATTAAAACAGTTATTTATTAATGTATACCCTTTTCTTCCCCTTCCTGATTAATAAATTCTTTGTTGTTATTGTTCAATACTGCCTGTGAGCATATTATTAACTACAATCTTTAAGTGCATGTGTTCAAAGTATTACCATTTAAGCTAGTATTCTGTGTATGGGCTGACTGTAACGGAAGGTGGGTAGGTACAGCATCCCAGGGGGTTGTACCACATCAATAACTTGCTCACTATAATTTACTCTGGGTGGAGTCACCACGCTGTTTATTTTATATCTGAGATCCAACCTTTTTTCCATCTGAACAAGAACCCAGGCCCCTCAACCTTGTTGAGCCCGCAAGGCAGGGGTAGTAACTGTGATATCAGAAGGATTTTCATTTGTACTGCTTTTGTGAAGAGCTATCATGTACATATTTATTTTTTTATTTGACTGTTATTGAATAATAAAATGCTACTTGTGAATTTTATAACTTCTCCTGGTTTGCCTGTGCTTCCCGACCTATGCCTCTACGACAAGAGGAAACTTTAGAGGAAGGACTCTCACTCTATCACTATAATAGGATAACGCCCTAAGGTGCTGTTGAGTGTTCAGGCAAGACTAAAGGAGCCCTCTGTCCTAGCCAAGAGGAAACCAACCCACAAGGCGTAACTGAAGGAAAGTAGCATAGGTTGAACAGAGGTCACCCAGCCTGAACGTTGGGAAAACTAAAGAAGAGGAGAACAGAAAGAGACCAGGTGACTTGTAAGCAAATGCAAGAAACAGTGCGTCAGCTGGTGTCCCGGAGTTGATCTGCATGACTGAAGAGACTCCTGTGAAGAGGATCTCATCATGAGGAAGCAGAAATCATAAATACAACCCCTGAATGTGTCGCTGAGTCAATCTGCATGGCTAATGCGGCCCCAATGGCAAAAATCTTACCCTCAAGATGCTCGACATGAAAAAGTCGATGTCAAGAGATGCTGCTAAGTCGAGCTGCATGGCCAAAAGCATCCCCACTCTGCAAGGACTTCACCCTCCGGGAGTGGGCTTCAGTAGCAGCAGGCGCGCACTGCATCAAAAGCCCTATAAGGAGAGACTAAAGGACCTCAATATGTACACCCTGGAACAGAGGAGGGAGAGGGGAGATATCACAGAGACCTTTACAATACCTCATGGGGGTAAATAAGGTACAGGAGGGGAGTATTTTTAGAAAAGGTGCTCATGAACAAGGGGATGTACTATGAAACTGGAGGGGGTAGATTCAGGAGTGGTGTGAGGAAGTACTTCTTCACAGAAAGAGTGGTGGATTCCTGAAACAACCTTCCAGCAGGTGTTGTGGGGGTGAAAACAGTGGTGGGGTTCAAGAATGCATCAGATAAGCACAAAGGAATCATAGAGGAAAGATTGGGGGGGGAGAATGAGGAGTAGATTGGGCACAGTCTGTGGTAGTAGTGTAGAAGATAGAGAGAAATGAGCAGACTGGATGGGCCAAGTGGTCCTTATCTGCTGTCAAATTCTATGTTTCCATATTTCTATGTTACTGGTTCAGAAGACTGGGGGTTCAAAAAGGTAAGGATAGACTGGCAAGCAAACTAGCTCTGGCAGAACAAGCAGAAGCACACAAGCTGGAATTGAAGCCAGAAGACTGAATACTATGGTTCAGACCCTTACAAACCTGGAAGTTTTAACTTTTAAACCCAAACCATTTTTTGGTTTTCAGTAACCAAAAACAGGCCTTAATTTGGGGGACTTGATGTATTTTCAGCTTTCTAGAACTTTTTAACCACTGAACATGCTCATTACCAAATTTACAGGATTCAGAGATCCTTGCACCAGCTCCGCACATTTCAGTTGAAGGCTGAGTTATGAAGGAGCAAAAATTGGGGTTTAACACTAAACTACCTACTCAATCCTAATATACAGGCACAACAACCATACTAGTGGTGTATAAACTGGGTAAAAAAAATGTTATTTTGGGATAAAACTTTATTTTCACTTAGAAGCCATGTTATTTCACTTAAAACATGTTATTTCCACATAGAATCTAGAAAAAAGAACACAGAAAGACAAAACAGTGAAGCAGATAGAGAGATTACCATGGAAAGAAAGACAGTTTTAAGCTAAAACAAAGAAACTCACTGATAACAGCTGTAACCCCTAGATGGCGCTATCCCAGGGGCTACTACCCCTGCCTGATTTGCCACTAACAGGTTGAGGGGCCTGGATCCAATGGCGGGTGCCTCCACCCAGAGGTCAGGGTTTGCAATAGTTAAACTAACTTGGTCACAGCCCTCTGGGACACTGCAACCCCCCTTTCTTCCCACTAGTGGCCCACACAATATATCAGAATTACCTTCACTATACACTTACCCCAGGTCTGGTTCCGGCACTGGGACCTCCTGTGAAATGAGATACAGTGCAACAATCACAGTACAGTACTTTAACATAGACAAATACCTCAGGCAGTATAACTTTGCTGAAACAAGCAGCTCTGATTTATTTAGGGGATATAACAAGGACAGGAAATCAGGTTAATTAGCTTATCACTCTAATAATCTACCTATGGCTCTGTGCACAGGCCTATCCCTATCAGTTACTGTCCCTGGGTACCCAAGCCCTAGTAGCTAGTCCAAACCGTGGCAGCTGGTAGGGGCCCTTTCACACAGAAAGGAGAATTAAACAGTCAACAGTACAGTAATTCCATTTGGATTTAATGTGGCAATTCAACAGGAAGCGACCTGAATTAGTACTCACGACCTCCAAATAAGATAGGGTCCTTCAATGTCAGCAGGGCTCACTTGAGGTACACAAACCTCTTCACACATCCATATAAAAGAAAGCACTATACCAGGCAGGCTGCATCTGTATCGAATTACTGCACAATACCCAGGAGAACACACAGCAGATTCAGTTCCTGACAGACCAGTGTAATTTTCAGCAATTCCTCCAGTCTTCTACAGGGTGAGCCTGGTTTCTACTCTTCAGAGATCCTTTGATTCTTTTCACAGGGACGGATTCAGTCTAACAAGCTGCAACCGGAACTCTGGGCCTTACACCGTTTTTGACTAAAACTGCACACTGAAAAGTACAGGGCTCCTTCCTTCTTCACTGCCAAAGCTCAACTGAACTCCAACCGACAAAACCGGGCACTTCCTTTGAGTTCCTCCCAGTTCTTGACTGGATTGGCTGTCACTCACAATAGACTGCTGCTGTTGGTCCAAAAGGCACTGAAGTCTAAACTACATCTCCCAGAGTCACTGCCCATACAATCCTCTTGTGGCTGGCTCAGATTATGAGTCCAAGTTCTGATTAGTCAAGGCACCATTTTAGAGCTAGCTTACCCCACACTGATTGGTCCAGTTCAGCAGTTCAAAACTAGAATGGGAACTAGCAGACACAGTTCTGACTGCAAAGAAAGCAGGTTAGACAAACTGTAATTTCATTATTACTCTAAATAATTTCTGGCAAACAGTTACATCTTTCAGATAGGTTCCTTTGCACTCCTAGTGACTGCAAAAATGAAGTGAATTGGCAGCAGCTCGAGTGGTACTCAGAGAAGCACACAGTCCCCCCATACAAACTAATTATGTCTGCAAGCAGACAGCTCTTAAAGAGACAGTACCAGAGGCTCTAAAAACACTCACTGATAAATGGCTTAAATGCCAAACACCATTCAGGCTTGGAGCATTCAAGCAAGCTCCTGGAAGTCTTTTGGGAACCCCCATTTGCAGGGGGGTTACACAGCATTACAAATAGTGTGTGTTTCAGTCTACAAACACGTAATGGATTGCAGTGGAATAATGCATTTATTTCCACACATGGATGGTAAGACCTTCACAACTAAATTGTGTGGCATTCTTATTTATTTATTTTATTTATTTATGTCTTTGGTAACCAGGTAAGTGTACTGATCCAAAGGACCGTTTTCAGACACGACCCAGGCTGGATCTAGGATGCCAGTTTGATAATTTCGTTTTGGAACGGTATCACAGTGATGGCACCATGTCGATCGCAATTGCGGTCAGCCCACAGCTGTTCATGGCTGCAACTGTTTTCTTTGGGGGGGCTTCGCCCTGAACCCCCATGCAAGGGGGGGCTGTGCCCACCACCCCCCTATTTAATTAACTAACTTCAAGTCGGAGTTGTGTCAGGCAGGGGGTGCAGCATCCTCCAAAAGCAGTGCCAGGTCCCACAGGGACAGTACAGCGACTTGTCTATGTTGTCACTGTGCTGTCTGTTGCAGTGCCAGAGTCGCTGTGGGGAGGGTATACCCTTGGGCCACAAGGTGGCAGCAACATGTTTCAACAGCAGTAAAAATACGGAGACAGTAGTAAATAATACACAGTGGTAATAATATACCAGACAATGCAAAAACCTCACAGGAGTCAACAGAGATACAATATCAATTGAACAAAACATAAAAAAAGTAATAGCAGGGGTAACAATAGATTACAGAACAAATGAATGGAACAAGAAATAGTATCTTACGCACAACCGAAATAGTCTTTCAGCTGAAATCGACTGCAATCATGATAGGAAGACATTGCAGGTTCAGAAGACAGGCGCCAAACTGCTAGGAGATCAGTACTGGACAGGGGGGCAAAAACACTGGGATGCATAAAAATGCCAGGGTGTAAGGAGAGCAGAGGAGAAAGGGGAGATAGAGAGGCAGGGATTAGCAGGAGCGCAAGGAACCATACAAAATCAGAAATCAGGGCGGTTTGCTGACACTACTTATTGTCTGGACACAGTTACAGGTGGATTCCGATAGGAGCCAAGCTTTTAGGTTCATTCTGAAGGACAAATGGGAGGGGGACAAGCGAGTGGATGATGGTAGCTTGTTCCATAGGGTGGGTGCAGAGACCGAGAAGGCCCTAGTCCCCATTATAGTAGAGACACGTGGTACTTCCAGAGGAGACACCGAGGATACACTGAGACACATGGAGGCTGTCCTGTTAGTGAGTAACAAGGAATGAGGGACAATTTGCTGCACCTGAATGCATTATTCAATACGCAGCCCAAGGCATACTCAAAGCGATGTTGCAAGGGGAACCCCCCTAGACACTGATAGAGTGCACAATGGTGGGTTGAGTAGGGGGATTGAAGAACAAAACAGCAGATGGAGTTATAAGTTGTGTTTAGCTGAGAACGTAGGGAAGAGGACACAGAGGAATAGATGGGGGAGCAGTAGTCAAGGAGGGTTGAGTAGGATAGGAGATACAGGCAAGGTTGAGCATCTGCCTTCAGTCCTACTTGAAAGCTGGGCTGGGCAGGAGGGGGGCTACAAGCTACAAATCCTGCACACACACACACACACACACACACACACACTAGATATACAAAAATAAACCAAGTAACCAGCACTCGTTCCAACAATGAGGTAGAACAACACACTAGAAAATTACAAAAATAGTTATTCTAGAAATCTTTACTCAACATTTTGTGCAACTTTTTACCTGAGCACTGCTGTGCCCTGGACTTGTAACAGGATATATGTACGTGTGGTCTGCTACTGTCCTCTGGCCCTTTATCATTTTCTTCAGATAAAAAAACATGCTGCAGTGTGAACACATGCAGGCTTACGTCGCCCCCTACTGTTGAAAGATGGAACCACCCCTTTCACAATATTGCTGTCACATCAATCTTGGAACAGGATGATTCTCTGTTCTTTCGTTTTCTGAGATGCCTGCATATATTGATGCTGGTTTTCTCGAGTGGGATTGATTGACTGATTTAGTCTTGGGAACTCCAGCAAGAGGTCTTCCTTTCCCCAAAAATGAAAATCTGAATTTAATTGCAGTAGCAATAGTTTCGACTTTAACCGCCCCCCCCCCCCACACTGACAAACTAAGGACTGGGCCAATTTTATGTTTGCTTGCTTGCATGTGTAGAGCCAACATATTTGGGTTGCTCGGACAGTATAGTGGCGGGGAGGTGTGTGCATTAGCAGAAAATGCAGCTGAGCTTGCAGGGGATGTGCGAGTGAACACCTAGTGCTGACAAGGCTCGTGCTGATGCTGCTTTGCTGGCTGACTGGCAGAAACTTCTCCTATATGAAAGGATGTTGCCACACCTTTCACAGGGTTGCTGAATCCTTTCATAAGTGTCATCAGCCAGCGAAGCAGCATCCCCCCGCTGGTATCCCCTCCTCCCACCCGATCCAGATTTTGAACAGGAGTGGAGGTGAGTGCTCAACCTCACTGCCTGTAGCAACCCCCGCCCAGCCCAGCTTTCAAGCAGAACTGGGGCAGATGCTCAACCCTGCCTGTATTTCCCTCCTACCCAACCTAACACAGATAACCCCCCGCCCGACAGCAAAGCCCTCATGTTGGTAACACTCTGACACTGGGGTGCCCACTCCAATGCTGTCTAACCCCCTCCAACAGGATGTGACACCGTGGTGCCCATGCCCCGGTGTCACCACATAACACACTGACACCAGAGTGCCCAATCCTAAGTTTCGTTCCCTGCATTAAAGAAAACATCCCTTGTCATCATCTTTGTTTTTAAACCTGAAAAAAGAAAATAGTCCAATAAGGTGCTCTGCTCCCCCTGGACCCTCCAACACTCTCACCTGACCCCATTCTCAGCACCCACACCAGCTCCCCCTCCACTCCTCACTTATCTATGTACTGTTCGGCACTGGAATCCTCTCTCCACCACCAAATGTTCTCCTCCTACCGAGGCTGACATTGAACGGACTGAAAACAAGCTAAGTGCGGTTAAAGGCTTTTTAATGCTTTTTGAACTTCATTTGGAAAGGATGATGCATTTTGCTCCTACCCAGACTGACTGGGGCCACACTTTTTGTTGGGTGATATTTGCCTCATGCTTATATATCCAGAGGATGTAAACCTCAGGTGTCCTAGGTAGCTGCATTGTGACTTCTTCATCACATATGTCTTGCACTCCTTTCCAAAAGTCTTTTAGTTTCTCATGGCTGCAGAGGATATGGTTTAGGTCTGCTCCTGGGAGGTCATGCCTCCAACAATTATCTGTGGGAATAATTGTCATTTTTTTGAGTTTTGCAGTGGTCCATATAAAATCTGTGCAAGACCCTCTACTGAATTAACTGACTGTACCCTGTACATCTTTAGTGGGCCTGTAGCCACTCTACCAGCATTTTGTTTCTCTGAGATGCTTATTCCCAGCTCCACCTTCCACTCCATTTTAACTCAGATAAGGAAAGCCATGCATGTATCCCTCAGAAGTGAATACATTCTGGTGGATCCTCCCCTCCCCCCGCCATGTAGACTAACCACTTGGCGCAGTTGTGACCAATTACCGTCCTTTGGGTATGTATAATCTCAGTTTAGTCTGTTCCTGAAGGCACTTTGTATTTGCAGGTATCTCCAGAAGTGTGCTCTGGGTATGTGGTACCTTTTCCTTACCTATCGGAAAGAGTGGAGTGTCTTCATTTTTTTGTCCGTTAGGTCCCCCATCTGAAGTATGCCTGCTGCTCACCACTCTGGGTCTTGCAGCAGTTTCCCTACCACTAGAACGTGGTTGTTTTTCTATACCGGTTTGAATGCTAATGGAAACCTACCTCACTCTGTGACTTTCTGAGCATTGTGCCAAGCTGTCCAGGTCCCAGCTATGCTTGAGTGTGAGGTGACCCCCCTTGGTAACTTTGCAGATAGGAAGGGGGTTAACATATCTGTTCCCAGAATCGTCTCTTCAATCTGCCTTCATGCTGGGCAGTCTTCAGAATTGTCTGTAATATACCAGTACTTCGACAGCTGCAGGGAGTAAGCTAAGTGGTATTCCTGCATCAAGGGGAGTCCCAGCTCCCCTTTATTTCTCTGTGTGTCATATGTTTCTTATATGATAATCTGCATGTGCTACTCACCCCACACCCAATATAAATCGCCTCAGTATTTTGTCCATTTTTCCCAAAGTAGTGCTCTGGTATGTTCATTGGCAAGTTACCAAATAGATTGCCCAGATGGTTAGGTTTAGCTTGTCCCACCTGATCAGCTCTGTTTCTGACTGTCTAATGCTGGGCCCGATATTAATTTGTAGTATTTGTGTCAGGTTGCTGGGGACTTTAATACCTAGATATGTTAGGTGGTTCAGAACCCATCTGAGATCCAGTTTTGGAAGTGCTCTTGGTAAATTATTGAGGAGTAGCAACTCTGACTTTCCCCAGTTTATTCACAGGCCTGAAATCTCTGTGAAGGAGTCTAGTAGAGACAGCAGGTGGGACAGTAAGTCCTGTAAATTTGTAATCAATATCAACGTGTCGTCCACGTACAACATGATTTTATGTCCTCTGTTACCCACCTTTCTATCAACAATCTCCATACACTCTCTGATCTTCTAAGCCAGTGGCGCCAGAGCCAATACAATAAAATAGGTGAGAGAGGGCATCTCTGACTAGAACAACTCTGCAATGGAACACACCTCTCGACTGTCCCTGATTACAAGGGATGTCCCTCACTTTACCCCTCAAAATTGCTCTCTCCCTCACCCGTTCCTCATGGGAAAAGTTCTGCCCACACAGAGACTGTGCTGTGAATTCAGACTTTGTAGCATAGATTCATCAGATTCTAAGAAGTGAAATCAAAATAAACCTTGTACACCTGAACACAAGGATTTCCATAGTTTTCTGAACTTGTATCTCCATGCTGGAGGATGTGTCCCTCATTATGACCTGGCTAGTTTAAATGCTTGCCAATGAAGCATTTACACTTCACTGAGGACAGTGGTGCCATTCCTGGATGTATGTAGGCCATCGCCCTTGTACAGGTCCACATTCCTCCAGGTGAGTCCACAGTTCCCAATGAAGTCAAAACCTGTCTCTTTGTAACAGTTCTCCAGTCAAGCGTCGAAATCCCTGGTTCAGAGATTCCTATCTTCCTATCCTCCCCCTTGCTGTGGACAGGGAGCACCTCTGAGAAGGTCAGGAGCTTGCTACCTGCCCAAGGCCCCTCCCAAACTCCCTGAACTCCTCCTGCACCCATTCTACCCCTGCCTCATTCCTAGCCAAGACATTTGTCCCCAGATGGACAATGACATCGAGCTCCCCCTCCTCGCTACTGCTGTAGCAATTCTTTGGATCCTCTCCCCATCTCTCTGAGCTGTGCTTCCCCGTAGACACTTTACCTCCCTTTCCTCCACTGTACCTGCCCCCAAATCCACTTCCCATACTATGGAGTCCCCCACTAGGAGAGGCTTCTTCTTCCTTTTGGGTCCTCTACCACCTGCCTGTAGGGCTGTACTGTGGAGAACCCACTCATCCCCCTTGGTTGCAACTTTGGGTGACACTGTTGGACCATCCCGCTCCACCAAAACCGTGTAGGAGTTCTTCAGTTGCATGGGGTGGGGGATGCGCTTTTGATTCACCCGCCTCACCGTCCCTGAGCCCACTGCAGTCCACCCACTCCATTTGCTGGTCCATCTTTGAGGTAGTGGGTGTAGACTTGGTGGCCGGTGAATGGGGGAGGAGATTCCCTGAAACCTAGCCAACTCGGCCTGGAGGCTGGCAATTTCAGCCCTCAGCCCAAAGAGGTGCCTGCAAATGGGGCAGCACTGCAGTTCCCAGAAAGTCCTTCTGAAGACTGCTGCTCCACATCCATTGCACTGCACCACTCCCAACATGACCCCTTTCTGCTCTGCTTCTGTTTGCCCTGATTGCTGTTAGGGAACCTCCCTTCTCCGTAGTACCGTAAACCTTTCCCCAGTGACTGTTTACCAGGAACCCCTGATGCACAATGCAAACTTTTTTTTTTTATTTCATGTCTTATTTTTGTCTGACAGTAATGTATGCACTTATCTGCCCCCTTATATGAACTTTATAGGCATCCCACACATGCCGTGATTAGTCTCCCTGTTTTAATTTCCCCTGAAAAGTAATTCCTTGACAGTTTGTATGCATGTCTGGAACTCTTTTTTCGGCAACACACTTGGGTTTAGAGGCCCCCTGGGTTGTTTCAGTGCTTCTGGGCCACACTCTGCAAACATTTCTGCTGTGGCACGGGCTGACATTGTAAAGTCCCCTAATTTGGTGTTTCTCACCCATCCCCCCCTACACTTTTTACTGACTAGCAGCATAGGTATCCTTCTGTAACTATCGTAGACAGCAGAGTGACGGGCAAATTCCCTGCCACTCGGGTTAGCTATCCTCAAAATGTCTGGGAGACTGTGTTCTGTTAGCAGATCTGCCAGGGCTGCCCTTGCCTTGGGTATAGATGTTTTTAGCCCCAGCTCTGATCCGTCTAGGATATCATCCCAAACTAAGTTAAAATCACTTCAAGGGCTGTATATATGGACTGACACTACACTGCACTAATTTCTGGCCCAGCTGTACAAAAAATTCTGGATGATCCTCTATCTTCTGACCCATCATATCCCTTCTACTAGCATCCATCTACCCCTTGCGTCTCTGTTGAAGGTGACCTCTGCTCGCTCCTTCCACTCCTCTTTGAGGGGCCTCTTAGACATTCCCAGGGTTTGGTTCTGGACACTGGGTGATCGCACATTCAGCGTCATGGGGCCGACCCTGTGGAACTCGCTTCCACCTGTGGTCCGGGAGGCTCCCTCGATTGAGGTGTTCAAGCTAAGACTGAAGGCTCACCTCTTCTACCAGGCTTCCGAAGCCTGCTGGTTTGGGTCTGGACCATCAGTTTGTTTCCCCGGCAACCACAAGCACACTGTTAAAAAATAAAGGTTCTGCTAACTGACTGAATTTTATTGTATTAATTTTACTCCAGGAATAGGCACCTTATAGGTAAAATTGCCTTGCCTTGAAATCCTATTCCCTTGTGGACTAAAATTGCAACCCTCTTAGCTTAGAGTATGTGCACTAAAATATTTTAAACTGACCCAGCCTCTGCTTAGTTTTCTAGCTTCCTGTTCAGTGTGAAGTCTCTTTCAGATAAGTTATATCTGCATGCAGTTTATCCAGATAATTCATTACTCTGGTGCGCTTTGCCAGATGCCCTGATCCTCAGACATTCCAGGAGACATTTGTTACTCCCTGGACTTTCAGATTTGTACTAGCCATAACTATGAGCCTCCGTGAGCGTTCCAGGCCTCCCCCCATATTTGTCCCTCTGCCTCTGCTTAACAGAAGCAGAGCAAACCCTAGTTTAACCTGTTGCAAAACACCATACTAATTCCTTATATCATGAACCTTGCTCTTAAACTTAGCTACTGTAGCTTGCTTGGGATAACAGTGGGTAAGTGGTTCTGGTGGGATTTGAACCTGAAATTGCTGGTTCCCAAACCTGTGATCTAATCACTAGACCCCAATACCATCCCTCTGTCACATTTATAAGGCTGCTTAGTGAAACTTAAAGCAGACAGTAGCAGAAATGTATTTATTTATTTGCTTTTGTTAACCGGGTGAGTGCACTAGGCATAGAGATGCCTGTTTTCAGGCACGACCCGGGAGTGTACAGGTCAAATACAGAAAAACAGCAGCAATGTGACGCAGCACATAGAATTAGGTTATCAATACAGAGATAAGCCAGAAAAGGATAAAAGTTTACAAACAACTTGCAGGACAATTTTACATGGTGAGACAAGGTTAATAGGTAAAATGATAAAAACAGGGGTCATTCAAAAGGCAAGTGTGACACCAGTACAGAGAAATTACAACCAGCATTATCATGGACAGTATACAATAAGTGACAATTTGTAAAAATAAGAATAGTAATAGAAAAATAGAGCGGGGGGGAGGGGATGAAGGGGAAAGGTAGGTTAGAAAGTGTGCAACAGGAAGGGTGGGAGTAGAGTAGGGTAGCAGAGTGGGAGAATGAGTTTATGGTGGATGGAAGCAAGTGCAGGGGCTTGCTGCGAGTAGATGTCCACGGTGGAGAATTTTGAAGCGACCATGTGTAGGGGCAAGACGGATAGCTTGGGGGATAGAATTCCAATACTTAGGGGCGGTATTGGAGAAAGCATGTGCACCCATAGTAGTCTTACACCGAGGGATGTAGAGAGGAGTCTGTTCAGTTGAACGGAGCCTGTAGGAGGGAGGTTGAGAGTGTAATAGTAAGGCAAGAGATTGAGGTAGGCCAGACCTGATTATACCGTCTATTAAGGCACCATAGGATAGGAGGCGGTGAGCAGCAGGACTAGGCCATACCAGGTCAGCAGAGAGCTGACAGCGGTGTTTGAGACGAGGAGAGGCAGAAGCATAACAGCAGATGCTGTTATAGGTAGTATCCCATAGATGGAGGGATGTTTTAGTTGTACCTAGATAGGTAACCGAGCTGTAGGCCAATGATGGGAGCAGAAAGCCTTGTGCAACAGCAAGCCTAGCCGATGGGGTGAGGGCATAGCAAGTACAGTAGGCTGCTCCGATTTTTGCATTTACAGCTTTGCAGGTGGCAGTGATGTGGGTCTCGAACTGCAAGGATTCATCAAGAAGAATACCCAGGTATTTGAAGGAACTGGTGCAAACTAATAGGGAATTGTCAGAACAGGATATTTTGAGGGAGTTTTGATTTTAATTTAGTCTAGCTGTACAGCCAAAGAGCATAGACTGAGTTTTATTTACATTGAGAATAAGCTGGTTTACAGTTTAGCCAGGATTATGTTTTGGAATTCCGACGAGAGTGAGTTGCTTATGTCCGATACATTACTGGCACTGTAGTAGAGGACAAGGTCATCTGCGTATAGCAAGGTGGAGCAGGTAGGCGGCTGGGATGGAAGGTAATTAATGAAAATAGTGAAAAGCAGAGGGCCAAGTATGGATCCCTGTGGGACACCAACATCACTGTACAACAGATCAGACACAGCCGAGTTGAAAGCCACAGCCTGCTGACGATTGGACAGATAACTGTAGAACCAATTCACCAATTCCGCTGAAAAACCAAGATGAGAGGGAACCCGTAGGAACTCAGTTCCATGACTGAAATTAAATTAAAAGTCTGATTCAGTTCCAGGAGTAAAATGAGGAAGGACTGTTTCTATGTAAAATGTGCACCCCTAAATGTATTAAGCTGATAAAATAAGGTGTAAAAAAAGCAACATATACAATAATGAAGAAACATTTCACCAGACCTTGCCCTGTCAGCTGTATTTGCTGCTAGATCCCAGGTGTTGGGTTCCCTCAGTGAATCTTTTCCATTTCCAACACTGAAAGCAGATTTCTTGTCAGTGTTCTGCTGGGTGTGGCCAACACTGAAAAAGGTGAACTTTACTGGCATTAACCCCTCTGAAGGAAAACGTTAGCATGGTGCCGACCACAGCAGAGCTGTAATGGAGCGCTGTAGATTGCATAGGAATTTATACCATTGCATACCAGCTGCGTGACTCTTTTCCCATTTCAGGTTGTTCCCGAAGGATAGCAGAATCCCTGCTCCATAATTTTCTTCCCAGTTGTCTAGTAAATGTGGGATTTTTACATCACAATAATACAAGTAAATTACAATCAAGTCCCACATTATTCTAGTTCCCTTATCAGACTAACGCATTAGCAGACATATTGACTCTGACCAGAGCGTATCTGCTTAGCTGACTCTCAGGTTTTTGAGCACCTTCTTAAAGTACTTTTGGGTGCTGAAATGTGTTGTGTATTGAGATAGTGCCTTAGTGTGACTTAAAAACTGTACGCGTTTCCTAGTTCTGCTTCATTTCTGTTCTGGACTGGTGAGTAGATGTGTTTTTTTATCAGAATTATTAATTATCAATTAATGTGTACTTATTGTCCAGAACAGAATGTTAAAATGTGTCTGTGTCTGGTAGTTGGAAATTCAAATTTTGCATTTCTATACGCTTCTGATACTATGTATGACATTCATTAGCATCATACTAGTACTTTTAAAGTTTGAAGGTTTTTGGTTAGCTGACATTACATAGAAACATAGAATTTGATGGCAGATAAGGACCGCTTGGCCCACCCAGTCTGCCCATTTCCCTACCTACTGGATAAGCTGCAGATCCTAGTTAACCAACAGCCTACTTCTTCCTATCCCCACCCCCCAGAACTGCCTTATGACTATCCCATGCATGCTTGAATTCCACCACTGTTTTTGACTCCACAACCTCCTCCGGAAGGCCGTTCCATGCATCCACAACCCTCTCTGTGAAAAAATACTTCCTTACATTACCTCTGAGCTGTCCCCTCTATCTTCAAATTGTGCCCCCTTGTTCTTGCACACCTCTTTTTCTGAAAGATGCTACCCTCTTGGACTTTGTTGATTCCCTTGAGGTACTTGAACGTTTCTATCATGTCCCCCTCCCTCTTTTCCTCAAGGCTATACATATTAAGCTCCTTAAGTCTCTCTTTATATGTCTTCCGGTGCAGACCCTGCACCATTTTAGTTGCCCTCTTCTGGACTGACTCCATCCTGTTTATGTCTTTGCAGAGATTGGGTCTCCAGAACTGCACGCAGTACTCCAGATGGGGTCTCACCAGCTGTCTGTACAGAGGGATAACAACTTCCTGTTTTCTACTGGTGATGCCTCTCCCTATGCATCCCAGTATCTCCCCAGCCCTCCTTACTGCCCTCTCGCATTGCTTGCCCACCTTTAGGTCATCTGATATGACTCCCCCAGGTCCCTTTCCATTTTTATGTTGATTGCGCGCAGCGCAAGAAACATATTGGGACAGCTTGCTCAGAAGCAGGTTATGCAGGTGCGGCACTGTTGTGGCCAATGCCCCCACAGCCTGCAAAGGCCCACTTTACCCAATGCCGTTGCCAAAGCCTGCAAAGTCCCACTTTCCCCAATGCCGTTGCATGCTGCTGGTGACAGTAGTTTGGAACCTTGCCACCAACTTGTGACAATTTCACCGCTGCAATCAGGGGCCACCTCATCATTGCAGCGTCAGCCATCCGCTGCAACGAGGGAGTGACCCGTCACTGCAGGGTGGAACTTCCAAAAACTGATATTGTTTGTGAACACGGCGGCAGCTTACCGCCGTGTTCACAAACAATCTACCCACCGTGTTTTATGTGCTGACGGGGCCCCAATCCCTGTTGGCTTTGGTGCCCTAATGTTGATTTTGCCGACAGGAGCCCACTCCCCATTGGCATTATGTAACCAACCCCTCCTACTTTAATTGTCTGCCAGCAGGGTGCCCAATCCCCGTCGGCATAATCTAAGTCCCCTTTGTTGTGTTCCAACGGGCGTGCTCAATCCCCCATCGGCTACTGCTGCCCCCAAAGAAAGACTCCTTGGCACGTTGGGAGCCCACCCAGCATGCCACATTACCCTGTAATGTAAAAAACGGTCCCGCGACGTCTTTTTTTTTTTACCGTGAAAAAAAGGAAATGGTCCCCTGGTGGTCTCCCTGGCTCCCCTGCCACAATCCGCACCCACCTACTGTGCATACCCTGCCTCCCAACACCCCCCTCACCCCATACTTACCTCCGGAGCTCAGCATGATGATCTTCAGTAGAACAGGAACACGTCTGCACTCTTCAACGCTGACTGCGAACTGAGGAAATGCCGGTAAGCTGTATAATGGAATAAATAGGGTTTTTTTCCAACTTTAATGCATATCTCAGTCATTTTTTGGAATTTTGGCACCAAATTTTCAACATGGGGTTTCTGGGACCCCTCCTCATGAATTATTGAACTGTCATGGCATTAATCGGCCCCGAAAGGTGATTTCATGGTCACTGCGTGGAATCACCTTCTGGGGCCAATTAACGAAACGACAGTGCCACTGTTCATGAGGTGGGCTCTCAAAAAACCTATGTTGCAAATTTGGTGGAACATATCCAAAAAATGACTGTTTTACGAGCGCGCACTGCGCAGTTGCTATGCACATTCGTAACTTCATGAATTTGCAATGTTTTCATGCCAGATTTTCTACATTGGCATTTTGTCACACCTCCTTGTGAACAGTACAGCTGTCATTGTTCACATCCTGGCGGAAATGTGTTTACACACTTCTGGCACAGAATAGAGCGTTCGCTGTGGGAAACCAGTGTTCGGGACAGATTAAGAAAATGACAGTGACACTGTTAATGAGTAGAGGTCCTAAAATGCTTATGCTGAAAATTTGGTAACGATACTCCATAACATGACTTTTGTTATGGTGCTGCTGCGCGAGTTTGCACGCACATCAAATCTCCAATGACATAATATTTTCACTCCAGATTTCCAACATTGCCATTTTCACACACCTATTTATGTACAGTACTGTTGTCATTTTTCCCATCCTGGCCGAAATGTGTTTTCACACTTCCGGCACAGAATAGAGCAGTTGCTGTGGGAAATCACTGTCCGGAACAGATTAAGAAAATGACAGTGATACTGTTCATGAGCAGAGGTCCTAAAATGCCTATGTTGAAAATTTGGTGATGATAGCCCATCGAATGACTGTTACAAGTGTGCGTTGCATACTTTCCATGCACCCCTTGTAACTTCGCAAATTTGTAATATTGTCATGCCAGATCTTCAACAGTGGCATTTTTTCACACCTCCTTATGAGCAGTACAGCTGTCATTTTTCACATCCTGACCGAAATGTGTTTTCCTGGTTTCGGCACAGAATAACGCAGTCGCTGTGGGAAATCACTGTTCGGGACAGATTAAGAAAATGACAGTGGTGCTGTTCATGAGCAGAGGTCCTAAAATGCCTATGTTGAAAATTTGGTGACAAAACTCCATAACATGACTGTGTTACAAGCGTGTGTTGTACTGTTTCCACGCACCCTTGTAACTTCGCAATTTTGTAATATTTTCACGCCACATTTTCAACAGTGGTATTTTTCCACACCTCCTTATGAACAGTACAGCTGCCATTTTTCACATCCTGGCTAAAATATGTTTTTGAACTCCTGCCAGAGAATAGCACAGTCGCTGTGGGAAATCACTGTTTGGGACAGATTAAGATTGAACGAGTGAGAGGAGGGAGTGACCGAGCTCAACTGAGCTCTGTCGGGACTGCTGCGGATTTCTTTGTGGTACAAAAAGGCAGCCTGCAGCACTGGGAGAAACAGAACGAGAGAGCGAGTGATGGAGGGGGAGTGAGCATGCTCACCGGAGCGCTGTCAGAACTGCTGCGGATTTCTTTGTGGTCAGAAAAAGGCGTCAATGCAGGCAGGAGCCCAGTACAAAAGGCCAGCCTGCAGCAATGGGAGAAACAGTACGAGTGAATGAGACAGGGGGACTGAGTGAGCTCAACGGAGCTCTATCAGGACTGCTGTGGATTTCTTTGTGGGCAGAAAAAGGCGCCAATGCAGGCAGGAGCCCCGTACAAAAGGCAGCTTGCAGCACCAAGACAAACAGAATGAGCACGTGAGAAAGGGAGACTGAATGACCTCAACAGTGCTCTGTCGGGACAGCTGCGGATTTCTTTGTGGACAGAAAATGCGGCAATGCAGGCAGGAGCCCAGTACAAAAGGCCAGCCTGCAGCGCCGGCCAAAACGGAATGAGTGAGTAAGAGAGCTCAATGGAGCTGTGTCAGGACTGCTTCAGATTTCTTTCTGGCCAGAATAAGCCGCCAATTCAGGCAGGAGCCCAGTACAAAAGGGCAGCCTGCAGCGGCAGGAGACACAGAACGAGCGAGTGAGGGAGGGGGAGAGTGAGTGAGCTCAACAGATCTCTGTTGGGACTGCTGCAGATTTGTTTGTGGGCAGAAAAAGGCAACAATGCACGCAGGGGCCTAGTACAAAAGGGCAGCCTGCAGTGGCAAGGAAACCAGAATGAGCGAGTTAAAGGGGGGGGGAGTGAGTGAGCTCAACGGAGCTCTATAGTAACCGCTGCAAATTTCTTTGTGGGCTAAAGAAGGCGGCAACGCAGGCAGCAGCCCAATAGAAAAGGCAGCCTGTAGCGCTGGCAGAAACTGAATGAATGAGTGAGAGAAGGGGAGTGAGCAAGCTCAACAGAGCTTTGTCGGGACTGCTGCAGATTTGTTTATGGGCAGAAAAAGGTGCCAACAGAGGCAGGAGCCCAGTACAAAAAGGCAGGCTGCAGTGCCAGGAGAAACAGAATAAGTGAGTGACACAGGGGGAGTGAGCAATCTCAACGGAGCTCTGTCAGGACAGCTGTGGATTTCTTTGTGGGCAGAAAAAGGTGCAAACGCAGGCAGGAGCCCGGTACAAAAGGGCAGCCTGCAGTGCTGGGAGAAACACAACGAGTGAGTGACAGAGGGGGAGTGAGCAAGCTCAATGGAGCTTTATCATGACTGCTGCAGATTTCTTTGTTGGCAGAAAAAGGCGGCAATGCAGGCAGGAGCCCAGTACAAAAGGCTAGCCTGCAGCGCCGGCAGAAATGGAATGAGTGCGTGAGAGAGGGGGAGCCAGCAGGCTCAACAGACCTGTGTTGGGACTGCTGCAGATTTCTTTGTGGGCAGAAAAAGCCACCAACAGAGGCAGGAGCCCAGTACAAAAGGGCAGCCTGCAGCTCCAGGAGAAACAGAATGAGAGAGTGAGAGAGGAGAGGGGGAGTGAGACACCTCAACGGAGCTCTGTCGGGACAGCTGCGGATTTCTTAGTGAGCAGAACAAGGTGCCAACGCCGGCAGGAGCCCAGTACAAAAGAGCAGCCTGCAGCACTGGGAGAAACAGACTGAGCGAGTGACAGAGGGGCAGTGAGCGAGCTCAACACACCAACGCAATCAACATCCAGCATTGACAAATGCTTGTTGTTAGTATCGCACCCCCCCCCCATTGTGTACTCTTCCCCTGGGTTTTTGTTTCCCAGGTGCAATACCTTGCACTTCTTAGCACTGAATCTAAGCTGACATACATTTGACCATTCCTCCAACCTTGTCAAGTCCCTTCTCGTCCTTTCCACCCCACCTTGTTTATCAACTCTGTTGCAGATCTTTGTGTTGTCTGCAAAGAGACCTACTTTTCCTTCCAGTCCCTCTGCAATGTCGCTTATAAAGACATTGAAGAGGACCGGTCCTAGTACTAAACCCTGCGGTATCCCACTAGTAACCCCCCCTTTCTTCAGGGTGCATGCCATTTACTATTACCCTCTGTGTCCTGTTCTTCAGCCAATTCTTTACCCAGGCTACCATCTTGGGACCCACTCCCAGGCTGGCTAACTTGTATATTAATCTTTTGTGTGGGACTGCGTCAAATGCCTTGCTAAAGTCTAGGTAGGCCATATCCACAGCCCCTCCCTGATCTACTACTTTGGTCACGCAGTCAAAGAAATTGATTAGATTCATCTGACATGACCTTCCCGCTGTGAATCTATGCTGCCTTGGGTCCTATGCCCCTCTAGCCTCTAGGTCTTCTCTAGACCTCTAGGTCTGAGTCTTTCTGGAGGCTGAGATGCTGCCCTATTTGCAGACAACTATCTGCCCTGAGGGAGGAAGTTGCCCGTCTTCAGGTCGCACTGGACAGTAGTAAGGAAACCTTCCCCCAGGCCACACTGGGCAGTAGGAAGGGGAACCTCCCCCATCCAGGGAGCATTATTGCCACCACCACTACCTCAGAGGTTGCGAAGAAAGCACAGCAGTTGGACCACAGTGGGTTCAGGGAGGGTGAGGAGGGTGGAACAGAGGCACACCCAGTCAATTGTTCCACTCCACAATCCATACACCATTCTGGGGGAGCACAGCGCCCCTATGGATGCACCCGCAGAGAAGACTGATGACAACTGTCACAAGGGAGGCCCACAGGAAGGAGGAAGAGGACACCACAGGGAAAGGAAGCAGCTCCTGGTGGGGGACTCAATTATTAGGGGTATAGAACCGGGAGGAGCTGGGAAAACTGAAATAAGGTGCCTGCCTGGTGCCATGGCTTGGAGGGACAGGAAGCGCATCCTCAGGATCACGAGAACAGCTGCACGGGAGTCTGAGCTGGATGTAATTGTCCACCTAGGGACAAATGACTTGGCTCATCACGAGATTAGAGCAGTGCAGGAGGACATTGCAGAGTTGGGGAGGGACCTAAGACAAGTAGCACACACAGTATCCTTCTCAGAGGTGCTGCCTGTCAAAGGCATGGGGGAGGCGAGGGTAATTGGCACCATGCAGTTTAATGAATGGTTGAAAAAATGGCGCGGAGCACAGGGGTTTGGCTTCATTGGGGACTGAGGTTCCACCTGGAGGGACACCAGCCTATACTGGCAGGATGGTCTGCATCTGTCCAGGAAGGGAACAAGTCTTTTGAGCAATCGGTTTAAATGCTTCATTGGCAAGCTTTTAAACTAGTCAAAGGAGGAGGCACTGACAAGCAACAGGAAAATCCCGGCCTCTCCCTACAAAACAGGGTATTAATGAGAAAAAGACAGAGGTAGAACGGTCAGTGGGGGATGCTGCAACAGAAGGTAAAGCCATCAAAAAATGGAGAGCAATGAGTACCAATGCCCGTAGTCTGGGTAACAAGCTTCCTGAATTAGTGGCCTTGATGGAGGAGGAACATCTGGATATCATGGCAGTCACAGAAACATGGTACACACAAAACCATGACTGGGACATAAACATACCAGGATACACTATCTGCAGGAGGGACAGGGAGAGTAAAAGAGGAGGAGGAGTAGTTCTTTACATAAGGGAAGGAATAAAAGCAACAGAACAAAAGGGTAAACAGGGAGGAGAAGAAGCACTGTAGGTAAATTTGGAGACAGGCAATGGCACCACAATACGCACAGGGGTTGTATACAGATCCCCTTCTCATGGGGAGGAAATGGACAGAGAAATGATAGAAGGTATACTTAGAATGGCAGAAAAAGGGGAGATATTGCTGATGGGTGATCTGAATATGCCAGATGTTAACTGGAGTGCAGTTGCAGCTGCCACTTCGAAGAGTGCAGTTATTCTAGATGCCCTACAGGGGGCATGCCTTAGACAACTAGTACTGGAGCCCACTCAAGAGGGAGCAATATTAGACTTGATTCTCTCAAATGGAGATGGAGAGAGGATCACTGATGTAGAAGTGGGTAGCCATCTGGGAACTAGCGACCATCGAACAGTATGGTTCACAATAAACACAGCAATAGAGTCAAGCCATACAAAGACAAAAGTACTGGACTTTAGGAGGGCTGACTTTGCCAAAATGGGTGAGTGCCTAAGGAATGCACTAGCAAATGGGCAGGAAGGAGGGGTGGAAGAACAATGGGGAATAATAAATCTGCCATCACAGAGGTAACGAGTCTTTGTGTGAAGCAAATAAACAAAACAAGACGATGTAAGAAACCACTATGGTTCTCAAAGGAAGTGGCAGTGAAGGTTCAAGAGAAAAAGAAAGCATTCAGGAAGTAAAAGGAATCACAGAAGGAGCAGGACAGAGAACTGTATCAGTTAAAGCAAAAGGAGGCTGGGAAGGCAGTCAGAACAGCAAAGGCCCAAACCGAGGAAAGATAGCCAACTCAGTTAAGAAGGGGATAAAACCTTTTATAGGTACATCAGGGAGTGAAGGAAGACCAAGGAGGGATAGTGAGCTTAATAAAGGGAAGGAGGGTGGGCAGAGGGAGACTGTGAAAAGGCAGCGATACTAAACAAATATTTTTGCTCAGTATTTACAAAGAAATGAAGAGGGTACATAAAACAAACAGTAGTAACACTCTGGATACAGAAGTTGATACCAGCCCATTTACAGAAGAAAGGTTTCTGAAAAAACTCTTAAAACTGAAGGTGGACAAAGCAATGGGGCCTGATGGGATTCATCCCAGAATTCTAAAAGAGCTAAGGGTAGAACTAGTGACACCACTGACTACCCTTTTTAACAAATCATGGGAGGATGGGGTGGTACCCGAGGACTGGAGGAGGGCAGATGTGATCCCCCTTCGCAAAAGTGGGAGCAAGGCAGAAGCAGGAAACTACAGACCTGTTAGTTTAACCTCAGTGATCGGGAAAATGATGGGCTGGTATCAATTTCTGTATCCAGAGTGTTTCTATTGTTTGGTTTAGGTACATCCCCCTCTTCATTTGTGAATACTGAGCAAATATATTTGTTTAGTATCTCTGCCTTTTCACTGTCACCCTCTGCCCACCCCTCCTCCCCTTTATTAAGCCTCACTATCCCTCCCTCAGTCTTCCTTCGCTCCCTGATGTACCTATACAATGTTTTATTCCCCTTCTTAACTGTGTTGGCTATCTTTTCCTCAGTTTGGGCCTTTGCTTTTCTGACTGCCTTCCCAGCTTCCTTTTGCTTTAACTGATACAATTCTCTGTCATGCTCCTTCTGTGATTCCTTGTACTTCCTGAATGCTTTCTTTTTCTCCCTAACCTTTCCTGCCACCTCATTTGAGAACCACAGTGGTTTCTTACATCGACTCCTTCATGCTTACATCCCACAGTGTCTGCAATATGTCTCTAAATTAGAATAAGTGTCCTGCAGATCTCATAACATTCTTAGCAGATCACTACTCTTGATTTGAATGTGACTGAATGGTAAGCAAAAGGTTTCACAGCTAGCAGCCATCTCGTTGTGTAGGCGTTTTGCTGTTTGGTGAGATTTTTCCAAAAGTCTGTATTTGCACATTGATTCGTTGCCACCTGTATGACACTGATACCTGCCCTCTCTTAAACAGCAGTACTTGGTTAACAGCTTTAGGTCCCTTTGGAAGAGGCAGGACACCTTAAAGTGCAGGGGCACTGTACTGTCGATTGTTATCATGTTTCATAAATTTACAAGTTTGATATTCCTGTTTGTGCTGTGATTTTTGTCTCTAAGAAGCAAATTTTGCCTTTTTTACAGCAGCACCAGGAATCCAGTCAGAGAGGGCACCTTCTCTGCATATGGTGTCATTATGTCCTTCTCCGATGAACATACTGGTTCCAGGACTTTGTCCCTCTGTACAGACCCCACCACAGGACTGCGTCATATGCAGTGTCAGTGGCTCAGCAGGTAGCACACTCGCCTCTGAGGCCAGGAGATCAGAAGGCCGTGGGTTCTAGCCCCACATCAGGCACTTGGGTTAATATCCCAATACTGACACTGCAGTGCAGCATGAGGGGGGTGCTGCACTCCTGAGGTGCTGTCTTTCAGACAAGACATTAAACCGAGGTCCCATCTGCCTGTTCTGGAGGTAGTTCAGGTGGATGTTAAAGATCCCATGGCACTTCTCGAAAAGAGTAGGGGAAGACTTTATTAAAGAAATCATACAATACAGAACTTAAAATCACTCATTGCAACAAAAAATTAGAAGCTGTTCCCATAGTAACCAACATAAACAGATACAATGAAAAGGAAAGGACAAGCCTTGATGAGAGTCTACAAATTCTGCCAGATAGCCCTCAAATGGATCCTACTGAGACTTGTAGATTCAGAAAAATAAACATCCTGTAGGGATTTGAAAATATTACCATACAAATCATAATAAGAAAATTCATGCTGTTGAAGAGTGAACAAACATCGAGAATGCCAGATAAACCATTTGATAATAGCAAAAATTACGGTCAATGTGCTTGTGTCCCAAATATCCCAGTTGCTAGGATAACTACTATACATAAGTGCAGGATATGTAAGTTGTAAAAAAAAAAGAAAGACGGGACTTGTCATATAAGAATTTCCAAAAATCATCAATATAAGTACAAGTAAAACACAAATGCAGCAGGGTTTCTGATTGATTAATGCATCGAGATCTAGAACAAATACGTTCCTCCACCCGTTTATGCTTCTGATTAGCTTTTACATTCACTTTTTCGTGGCAATTAAGCCAGTGATGACCTTTAAATTTTTGTGGAATTCTCTTCTCATTCAGAAAGGTTAATAAAGCCCCTTTATGTGTTTCTGGACATTTTAGAAAGATGTCCAACTCACTAAAAGAATTCTCCATAACAAATGCATATACAGTAACTGTTTTTTAGATTTTGCAATCACATGTCTACTAGTGATCCCCTATGACCGAAGCTTGACAAAAACCTCACGCAAATACAATGGAGAAGTGACTACCTGCTTCATGTGATGTAAATGACCCAAATCCCAAGATACAAACCAGGGTGATATGGTTTGAAGAAAAAGACCACACCAATATTTATCAGGAGAAATAAACAAAGGTTTCAAATTAGCAGACAGAAACAACAACATCGGGTTAACCATTTGCTGTCCACCTTCATTGCACGGTAAATATAATACATTTCTGTTGATGGGATTCAGACGTCTGCCCCAGAAGGACTGAAAAAATAGGCTATACAACTTAACCTCCCTTGACTTGGGGACAGGAAAAACAGAACTAAGAAACACAAAAAGAGGCACCAGGTAAGTCCTTATTAAATAAACACGTTTGCAATAACTCATTTTGGTCCTATTCCAATTCTGAACCATTTGTGATCCAATCAATAATTTTTTGTCCCAGTTTGCATTATCCATTTAGGATGACCCATACTCAATGCCTAAGATTTTTAAAGGACCTAACGTATAAGGGAACCTGGCTATGTGATCAGTAGGAACAACCTGACCACCCAGGGGCTTCCCAATACTTTTTGATAGGTTCAGACTGGTTCCTGAGAATGTGCCGTAAGTGGTACATACAGTCAGCACCATTTCAGTAGACTGGGTATTCCCAACCAAAAGAACTACATCATCCGCATAGGCCAAGGCAGTATAAGGAACCATACAATTCGATATCTGAATTGGAGCAATAGCAGGTGTGGAGTTGAGAAGCCTTAATAAAGGATCTATACTAAATACATATAAAAGGGGACTGATCAGACACCCTTGTTGAACACCTTTCTTAATAGGAACATGAGGGCCTAAAAAACCATTAATACGGGGGCGAACAGTGGCAGTACGATAAAGGGCCTTTAGCCATGCTATAAAAGTGGCAGGAATACCATAATGGCGTAGCACATGCATAAGAAGACATGCGCCACATTATCAAAGGCTTGCATCTGGTCTAGGAAAAGCACATAACCATCCAGTGGTGAAACAGAATCATGAAAAAATATATCCCGTAATAAAAGGAGTTGATCTGTTATTGAGTTCCCAGGCACAGTACAAGATTGTGCCGGAGAAATCAAGAACTTTGCCACTGTTAACAACCTTATGTTCAAAAGTTTGGAAAGAATTTTAAAATCAGTATTCAAAAGGCTAATAGCCCTCCAATTAGATAGATCCCATTTATCACCTTCATTCTGAAAGAGAAAAATGAGAATTCCTGTTATATCAAAAGGGACATTTTGAGTCAGCACCATAGAATTATAAACTGAGGTTAGTTCTTCCAAAAGTTCACCATGTAAAAAATGGTAAAGGTCAGAGGTGAAACCATCCAGACCAGGGGCTTTACCTTTAGATAAAGATTGAATGGCAGCAGCAACTTCCTGGGCCTGAAAAGGAGCCGTTAAGCCTAAAAGCTGATCTGACGGTGCCTGGGAAACCTGAATTTTACTAAAAAAAGAAACAAAATCTAAAGGCTGAACTGGTGGGGCAGTGAATAAAGAAGCAGCATAGGCTGATACAATGCACAAAACACTACTCTGCTCAGTGTGGACCACCCCCTGTTGGTCATAAAGAGCGGAAATAGATTTAGCCTGTACCTCCTCCTGATGGCTAAGTAAGGGACAAGTGGTAGCAAATGGTCCCTGTGTACCATGTTGCTGCCGTGACTGAAGATCTACTGTTAAATTTAAATGATATTGCATCATCTTCTTCTGAAAATGAGCAATCTGAGCCAAAAAACCAAATAGGGTAAGTTGTTAGAGGGAATACAAGTGTTGCAGCTGTTTTCTGTCCTGTAAATACAAAAAATAAGTCCCCTTCCTAAAGTATCTGCTATGGGAAATAAGTAGGGAGTGCAGGCCTGATTTAGTTTCCATCCACCAAACCATTGGATCATCATATAAGGAATACAAGGATTTCCTACAGGCCAAAAAAGTAGAGATGAGCCGTAGAAAATCAGCTTGCTGCAAAAGACTAGAATTTAATCTCCAGTATCCAGGTCCCATAGGTGCAACTGCTTTGCCCAAGGAAGCCTTCAAAAGCCTATGGTCAGAATAAGCAGTTGGTTCCACAGAGACAGTCTGGAGTAACAAAGAAAGAGACAGAAACAAAAAATCAATACGGGTAGATAATGCCCCTTTAAAAAAAGTTTGTTCCCGCACACCTGTATGAGAAAAAGCAGCATCCTTGAGATGAGCATCTCGCACAGCTTTATTCAGTGCAGCCATATCACCAAATATTTTTTCCGTGGTGGTGGCGGAACCCCGATCACATTGCTCAATCCACAATTAAAATCACCTCCCCAAATGACATAATGAGCAATATGTAGAAAGGGACTAATTTGTTGAAAAAGAAGTGTACGCTCTGCTTTAGTCTGGGGTGCATAAGTGTCAATTACTCGAAAAAAGACTGTGTCCAAAATGAAATCAAGTAACAGTACTCTACCAGGGACGAGGTCCAACACCCGAACCACATTAGGCTGAATATGGTGAAAAAGGATATCAACCCCCATGCAACGTTCTGGGCCAATCGACCAAAAGGAAATCCCCGAGAGCCATGCTTTAGTGAAAAGAGCGAGTTCTAGAGTAGTGTGTAGCCTAGTATCTTGTAAAAGAAAAACTCCGGGAGGGAAAGTCCGTAAAAATGAAAACACCGCACTCCGTTTAACTGCATTCTTAATGCTATTGACGTTAGACGTCAAAAGTAAAAATGGAGAGGAAAAAGGCATTTTGTAAAAACAGGGGAGACTAAATCAACGCTTTTTCTTCCTAGGTTTCCCTTTTCGATGTGAGGGTTGTGAGGGGTTTTCGCCCTCATCAGGTATCAAAAAATCAGAAGTATCTTTGGGTAGAATAGAATCTGCTGAGGAACACACTGAATCAGTGTCGGAGTGATCAGCATCCAAAACTGAAGATCTATTGGAGGAATCATGCAGTGAAGTTTTAGGCATTTTAGGAGTAGGCAAGGCTCCAGTAGACCTTTTCCTGGTCGACATTCTCCTTTCAGGAGGACCCTCAACATCATGGGGAGGGCATGGTGCCAGGTAGAACCTCAGTAACACTGGCAGGTACTGAGGCAGCTTGCAAAACAGGGGAGTGTTCAGGAGGTTCTACAACTAAAGGAGGAGAAGTCTTCTGCAAAACCAGAACAGAACAAGTTACAGACACATTAGGGGGTGGAGGGCCTGGGGTAGTAGAAACAGGTAATTTAGAAGGAGGAACAGCCTCAGCTAACCATGTGGTAGGTGCTTTATTAAATTTCTTCTGGGCTAAAATAACCAAGAGACGCTGCTCCTCCCCATCAGCAGAAGAGGATTTCCTATGCGCTGCCTCGGGACAGGCCACATAAACGTGTCCTTCTTTCCCACAAAGGTTACAATGGACTGAGTTGGAACATTGACCACTAAGATGACCAGTCTTGTGACAAAGGGAACATTTCATCTGGTCACAAGCACTCCTAATGTGACCCGGGAGCCCACATTTATAACAAGTCCTGGGTTGACCCGGATAAAATAGAACACCTCTATCCCTACCTAGAAAAAAACTATTAGGGAGATGGCGGAGACCCCCACCCTCTGAGTTTAAAATCACCCTAATTCTCCATCCTCCAGTCCAGATTTCCTCAGAGTCAAATATAGCCTCTGGATGACCAGTTACAGTGCAACGTTGTTTAAGCCAAAACAGCAAGTCAGTAATACTGACCCCTTCATTTCGAAAGAGAACTGAAATGGTTTTGTGAGCAGGCCTGGTAAGAAGAAAAAACTCAAAAGGGGCCCACAAAGGGGTGGCCTTTACCTGGTGATAACGTGCCCAGAACTTGTCAAGGCCACTCCCCAGTTTAAAGCTGACATCAAATACATTCTCACCAGACACATGAATTAGGGCATATAATTCAGAAACATAACAATTTAAACTGCTTTTCAATAATGTACGACACACATAAACCCTATCAGGGAAGGTATCTAGATCCCCTTTATATATGAGGCGAACAGCATTATGGCGTTTAGCTGAAGGAGCAGGATTATGAAAAAGGGAGGCAAAAGGCCAAGGGGTTTTAGGAAGGGCGGGGGGGGACTGCTCCCCAGCACCATGAGAGGCCTGTGGAAAATTCTTAACATCAGCTGGAATATTTTTAGGTATATCCGAAATGTCAGAAATGTCACTTAGTTCAGCTGCCTCCACCTCACGTAGTGGAGAACTAGCCCTATTTGTACTAAGCTGTTGTAAAACTGGGGTTTGAGAAAGTTCCAAATCCGAAGGCAAGTAGATAGGAGAATGCTGTAAATTGTCTTTAGCTGGTGAAGATTCTTGCTCAGAAGTGGGCTTAGGGAAATCAGGTAGAGAAACCCCAACAGTTAATGTAGTAGCTACAGTCTCAGGGTTAGTACTTACAGTCTCTGAGATAGTACGGGTAGAAAGAGGAGGTGATAGCTTGATTCCCAGAATTTTAATGGGCACAAAGCCCGAGATCCAAGATCCAGTATCAGGGGAGTGCACCTAGCCTGCAGCCTGCAACGAGTCCTCCATGGTCCAGGAACCTCCTTCCACAACAGGAGCATCAGCCCAACTAAGTTTGCTGGGGCACCCCTTACGAGTAACTCGCTCCACGCGAGGGTTGTCTTGTGCAGCATTGAAAGAAAAAACAGTTGCAGCAGCTTGGTCCTGTCCTAAGCGGTGAAAGACTACACTTGGTTCAACCCTAACCTCCGTTTGATCCATAACCATGGAAACCGACTGCTGAGCGTCAACAACAAATCCGGGAGCCCCAGCCCCAGGCACTGAACACTTTGACTGAAAACGCTCCAAAAGTTCCTTTTTCTTTAGAAAAAACTGACGTTCTTCCAACTGCAACAGCTTTTGCAGCTCCATGTCAGGAGACTCCACAGTAGGTAATACTGACTCAACCGAACCATCCAAAACTGGCAAAGCTGTTGAACAGGCAGCCTCCAAAAGGCACTCAGACACATCAGCTTCAGCAGGAGCATCCATTGCAAGCAGCGATGTAGCTGAGTTGGAGACGGGCTCCTTGTCCTGTCGCACGTCCGTCTCCTCAAGCGGCAGCACAACTGACTCAGCCATCCTTCGACGGCCAGAGGTCCCCCCTACTGAAGAGTAGGGGAATTTTTTATTGAAAAAATACACAACAATCATAATGACACACTCCATTTTAGCAATTGCCAAGCATACGTATTTACAAACATTTTCAAAAGAAAAAGTATAAAGTACCCCCTGCAATATCATCCCCCCAACCACACTCCAATACACCGTTTGAAAGACAATATAGAAGTAAGACACCCGAAAGCCCCTATTCACCATATTCAATTATCCCCCTTTTTCATCTTAACCATGCAATATGTTTCCAAAAATCCTGAAAAATATTTTTTTCTAGCATGCATTGTTCATATTGTTTCTGTTTTCCCACTGCTAATTCAATACGACTAAAAAGAACATTATTGGGCAGAATAGTATGTTGTAAAGAAAACTGACATCTTGCTTGCCATAGATAATACTTGATACAGGCAAATATCAAATTTAGTGTACTTGGGTGATATCTTCGTAAAAAACCTGAATAGTCCCCCAGGACAAGACTCTGATAAGAAATATGAATCAAAAATCCCCATTCCCACCGCTTTGCCAACTCAAACCAAAAAGACTTAACATACGGACAAAGTAATAAAAAATGTTCTAAGGTTTCAATTTGATCTAAGCATCCTGGTCTAATACACATTCGATCCTGAATCTGTTTATGTTTTAAATTACCCCTGACTCCCAACCTCCCATGGCAACAGAGCCACAACACATCCCACATACTAGAAGGTATCCTATGATCCATCAAGAGTCGTAATGCTTGAGACAATTTTGTAGGAGTACACAAAGGAAAATCCACTTGGACGTAAAAAAAATTGAACATAATTTCTGCATAAAATTCTTTCCTGGGAATGTCCTGCAGTTGGGCTTTTCCTAATTTCCATTCCCGTAGTTTTCTGACTGCGGCATCCGCATAGGATGGGGCTAAAGCCATCTTTCCTCTCATGGGAACCCCCCCTCCTTCCCAAAACAACATAAAGGATGAAAAATGTAATTGTGTCCAAGCCGACCAAGGATGATCCTGAGGTTTAACCCTGGTTTGAAAGGCAGCAATCATGAAAAAGGAATGAAAAAATACCACTGGATTTATCATCCCTACACCCCCTTGATTCAGTTTTAAATACGTAAAGGCTCTTTTAATTGGATTCAACCGACTACCCCACACCATTTGAAAAAACACACTATACAATCTAGTTTCTAAAGCAACCGGAACTGGGAAAATTGCAGCTACATGTAAAAAAATAGGTAGTAAGAACTTTTTAATAATCAAAACTCGCTTCTTTTTGGAAAAACCCCAGGATTTCCATTGCTGTACTTTTTTCTCTGCACTAACCAAAGCTTTTTCCCAGTTTAAAAAGGTTAAGTCCCCTTTACCAAAGTTTAGCCCTAAAACAGAAATATTCTCCTTAACTATAATACCCCCAATATCCTGACAGACCATATTCTCCCCAACCCCCAGACAATTACATTTTTCTAAGTTTAGTCTCATACCATTTAAATTAGCTAGACTTTCAATCACTTCGATAGCCTTAACCCCTGAGGTGACATCCGCTACCAATAGACATAAGTCATCTGCATATGCAGAGATCTTCTCAGCTGGTAAAATACAAGAGGGCGATAACCCCCGTATTGACCTGTTGTGCTCAATTTCTCTCAATACTGGGTGTAATGCAAAGGCATATAGTAACGGGCTAATTGGGCAACCCTGCCTAACCCCCTGCTTCATCTGTATCTCAGAACCTACCACCATATTAATGCATACACAAGAAATTGCATTGCAATATAAAGTGTGAACATATTGCACAAATATTTTTGGAAATCCATATTTCAATAACACCTGGAAAAGAAAATCATGAGACACTGAATCAAAGGCTCTTGCCTGATCTAATGCCATAATAAAACCAGACAGTTTTCCTTGACGTCCAAATTCACATATATCTCGTAATAATCTTAAATTCTGCTGAATTGATCTATATGGAATAGCACATGTTTGTGCCGGGTGAAGCACCCTCTTAGCCACCTCTTGCAATCTTTTACACAGGATTGAGGAAAGGATTTTATAATCTGTATTCAAAAGACTAATTGGTCTCCAATTACCCAGTTCTGTAACATCCCCTGTCTTAAAAATAAATGTTAAAATAGCTAGATTAAATTTTGAATCTCCAAACCCATATTGTAAGATATCATTGAAAACTTCTGTCAAAATACCACTCAGGTCATCTGCAAAGGTTTTATAAAATTCATTAGTCAACCTGTCTAACCCTGGTGATACCCCCTACCTTTAAGGCACCTATTGCCTGTTGTACCTCCTGCAAAGTTATAGGCCTTTGCAGCATTTCTACTTCTACCTGAGAAATATATGGAATTGGGAAATTAAAAACGTCTTCCCACCCCAAGGTGGAAACGAAACTATTTCCAAATTGGGACACCACCTTCTCCTCCGCTATAACTAGCATTTCTGCCACGGATGATTTTAATTCTCCAACAGAATTTCTAAGCCCTGACATCACTCTTTTCTCAATCTTAGTCTTACATGCCTTATACGGGTCTTGAAAAGGTTGTTGTTGAGTACCGAATTTAAAACCAGCATGAATAGATGCAGCCCTATGATATTGATAAGTAAACATATTTTTTTCACCCTTTTAATCTGGGACTGGATCTCTGCATCCTTACTTCTAGAATGAGACCGTAATTTATAATATTGATTTCGAAATTCTAAGTATTGTAAATATTCCCTTGAACCTTTCTGTTTCCCATATGTTATAAAGAAATCCTTTAACGCCAATTTGGTATCTGACCACCAAGAAACCCAGTCTAAGAAAAATACTGCTACTGATTTACGGAAAACCATAAAGTTTTTAAATTGAGCCAACAATCCTGCTTCTGTCAGCAACCGTGCATTCAACATCCATCTGGCCTGCAAAGCTGGGAAAAAAGTTGGAATCTGTTGTAGACCTACAACACTGCATAACACATTATGATCAGAAAAATCATATGAATTACTGAACACTCCACGGAGTTAAATGATAAGATAGAAAAAAATAGTCTATTCTCGTCTGAAAAGATGCCCTCTTATAAGTAAAACCCCCTTTGTCATGCAATTCTCTAAAAGCGTCCTTTAACTTTGCAACCCCTCTAGTTTGCGAAAGAGCATGCGAGTCACAATAAGTTTTTTGCTGGACCCCGTCTCTTAACCGAACATCTAGGCTGCAATTCATGTCTCCTCCCCAAATTATATGTTTTGATGAAAACAAATATGGTTTTACCAAATTAAACAAGGCTATCCTTGCAGTTTTGACTTGTGGAGCATAAGTATTAATTAATCTAAAACACAATCCCTTTAAAAAACAATCTAACAACAATACCCTACCAGGCAGGACATCAATCAGCCTTGTTACCTGAACTGCTGTGTTAGAAAATAATATCCCTACCCGTCTGCCACATCTTCCCAATGACCAGAAGGACGGGACTTCCCACCATAGCTTTGTAATCTGAGACACCTCTGACAAAGAAGAAAAATGAGTCTCCTGTAAAAGGATCACATCTGCTTTCAATTCTCTGCAATACTGTAAGGTAATAAGCCACCTCTTATAACTCTTAAGGCTACAGCAATTGAGGGATATAATCTTTAAACAGGCCATATTATGCTTTGGTCATTTATTCATGACTTATCTTGTTTCCTCTTTCTTCCCTTTTTCTTCTTTCCTTCTAACACTTCCAGTCCCCTCTTCTTCAATTTCCATGTTTAAGCTCTCATCTGATTTTAACAAATCAGAACTCCTTCCCTTTAAGTCTGCTAGAGCTGTGAAGGAATTCTGAATCAAACACCCCCCTCCCGTACGACTACTTGCTCTCGTTACCCTCCTTGGAGTCTGAAAGGGAATTTCCTTCTCAGGTTCCCTTGTCAGGTCATCCGTGTTTTCAGTCACGGAATCTGCCGTAGAAATGGGGGGAGGGACTACATTCTGTTGCAAAGCTGACCCAGTGGATCTTATTTCACCAATAGGAGACTCTGATATTACGGGAGGCGTCACTCTTTCAGTTTCCCTTCTTACTATGTTTTTTACACGGGATTGAGTAGGCTCCCCCCTACATTGGGCCTGCGAAATCAGCTCTTCTTTATTCAATCCCCCTTGCCTATTCTGCTCTGCCCAAGGACACTGATGGTAGGCATGTCCTAAATCGTCACATAAATTACATTTGAATTCATTCCTACACACTTCACTATCATGGTCCAATTCCCCACATAAGGCACATTTCACTCTATCGCATGCACTGCTCAAATGCCTATGACTACCACATCTATAACACGCTTTTGGCTGGCCTGGGTAAAAACAAACCCCACGATCTCTCCCCAAAAAGAAGCTATTTGGGACATGTTGTATTTCATTATTCACCATAAACAATTTAACTTTAAATTTCCATGCCCCAGTCCAAATGTTTTCAGAGTCTAGGATAGGTTCCGGTGAGCCTAGTACCTCACATTTCTGTTTTAACCAAAAAACAATATCCCCACATTCACTCCCTCATTCCTAAACATTACATTCACAGTTTTAAACACTGGTTTCGTAATCGGAACGGCTAAAAAGGGTGTCCATAAAGGTAACATTTTACAACTATCATATTTATACCAAAATTTTTCAAGACTAACCACTTGTTTAAAGCTTACATCAAAAGTATCCTCCCCATGAATGTTAATTAAAGCATAGATATCAGAAGGTAAAAAGTTCATAGAGTCCATCAATAATTTTCTGGCCACATATACCCGGTCCGGGTGTTCAGGTAAACCTCCTCTATACCTTATTATGTTCAGTTTCTCTCTTGGGGTTTGCTCCACCTTATTTCTTTTAAAAGGTCCGCAAAAGTGGGCCCCTCCTTTCTTCCTGCTCTTCTGGCCCCAGTCCATGCAAACTTTCAGCAGGAGAAACCTCCCCTCCTCTGCTTAACTGATGCCCCCGCTTGGCTTAATGCCTGGTCCTGAGAAACAAGTCCATTCAAGCCAAAGACTCACCGCCACTGTAGGTTCTGTCGATGCCTCCGCTGCCCTGAAGAAAAGGACAGCCACCGGGTCCGTACCCATCTGCCGCCTGCCTGCCAAATCCAACCCGCTTGAGAAATGGCTGGTTCAGCTGACCAACTGGAGCTGGGCCCTGTTTCCTGGTCCGTTCCTCCGGTCCCACCTCAAAACCGGCTGACTGCTTTCCTTCCTCCATTCGAGGTTACCCTGCGCTCGCGATACCGAGACTTCCTCCTTTCTTCGAGAACTCGTTGATCCATGGCGCTTCCACCTCGCAGTACCTGGTAGTACCTCTGCTGTCACGACAGATCACCGCCACGCCTCCTTCCTCCACAGCATCTCCTGCCATGCTCGACCTCGGACTGGCTCCCGACTGGCTTACCAGAGACTCTCCATGCTTTCCAATCTCTACTGCAGCAGGCTCCGACGCAGGCCTCGCCTGCACAATCTCCGGTAAGCACAGTTGTTTAGTGACAAAAACCTGTACGTCCTCTGATGCCTCCGTTTCCATTTCTCCAACCGGAGCCTCCATGCTCCACACAGAATCTGACCGCGCAGCCATCCTCTGGGTCAGCAGCTCCCCTACTGACCAAGAACAGCAGCGCCTCCGAGTAGGGGAATTTCCCCGGTGCCCTGGCCAAAATTTCCTTCATTCACTAAAAATACCATCAACAGCTTAATCTGGTTCAAGGTCAGTTGGCATTTATCTGTATCCCTCTCCCCCGGGTTGTGCCTGAAAATAGGCAGAATTTGTCTAGTGCACTTACTCGGTCAACACATACTAAATAAATAAATAAATATGGGGAAAGGATCAGGGCAGTAGTCTAGCCAGAGAATGGGGTATGGGTCACGGACCCATGGAGGACACCTGCACTGAAGTCAGCATGAAAGAAGACAGGAGCAGGAAAAAAGCATCACTTAGGATTCACTGGAACACTCCATATAAACCCTAATTTTTTCTCAGTTGTATCATGGACACCACAGAAAAGATCAGTTTGTAGTACCAGAGTCTGAAAGCCCTGAGAACTCCAGCAATAGTTTGGGATCTTTGAGATACATTACATAGACTTCATAAAAAAACAATTTTATAAAAATATCTGAAACTTTTTCCTTTTGTTTTGGAATAGTCTACAGCTCAGTCTACAAAACAGTAAATTAGTTATATCTGCATGGGTGAAGTAATGTTTACCTATCTGTAAATAGTTTTTGTAATCCTAGTTCAAACAATTTGGTAGTTTTTGGTAAGTCTGGACTATAAATAAAGTTTTGGGCATGCACAGCATGAATCAACCCATTAAATGTGATATTTGGGAGATATTGACACAACAGAGAGGATACAGAGGAAAGCAACCAAGTTGGTTGATGGCTTGGAGAACATGGGCTATGAGGAACAATGGGCAGAACTGGGAATATTTTCCATGGAATGGGGAAAGACTCCGGGGGAGACGACTGCAGTATTCAGGTATCTAAGGGGGATAACCCCATCAGAACAAGTGCAGCCCTTCAGGATGCACAGGGATGGCAGGACAAGGGGACACTCACTGTAACTGAAGGGAGAAAGAGTCACAAGAAACTCCAGGAAACCTTACTTCACAGAACGAGTGGTGAGCACTTAAAATAGACTGCAAGGGCATGTGCTATCAGCTGATACTATAATAACCTTCGAGCTCAACTAGACAAGAACTTTGAAGAAAATGGGGGAGATAGCGTATTCACACTGAGCTAGTGGGAGGGAGGACCTCGATGCACCTTTGAGCTTCTTTTTCACCCTAAATATGTATGTATTTATATATGCATGCATGCACGTATGTTTTCATGCATGCATTTATGTATGTATACATGTGTGTGTATGTGTATATGCATGTATTTTGCATGTATGTATTTATGTGTGTTCGCATGCATGTATGTATGCATACTGCATGTATTTTTTTATGAATGTATGTATATATGTATGCATGTGCGTATGCATATATTTTGGATTCAGCTTTAGAAGCAGCAGCTAGTAGCTGAAAGGGATCTAGCATTTACTTTTAAAAGCACCTCATTTTGGAGATGGAAGCTAGCAACTAAAAGGGAGCTAGCATTTGCTTTGAAGAGAACCTCATTTTGGAGAAGAAGAGGGGAATCAGCCAAATCTCCCCCTCCCCCATCACTTAGCTGCTAGCAGCTACTGTTAAGGGGTGGTAATAGTACTACCCACCCTCCTACCAACCACCCAGGTTCTTTCTACATTTATAGAAGCCCAAGGGAACTTCCTGCAGGGCTCCCAAAGGAAGACATCAGTGAGAACAGGAAAAGAGGATAGCGAAAACACAGTGAAGGGAAAAGGAAACAGTGGCACCTACAGGTCAGGAGGAAAACAGACATGGACATCCAGATCTATCAGAGCTGCGGAGGGCTGGTAATGAGGCAGACACTCTGGAGACCGGGGTGCCCCTTCTGCAGGACAATTGTGGATCTACGGAGGGAGCTATGGCAGGCAAGAGAAGAGATCATGAGGTTGCAGGGGAGACTGGATTGGGGATGCACACCACCACCCTTACCCACCCACTCCCCCAAAGACCCATGGGTCTTGGGGGATGGAAGGTGGTGAGATGGGGCAGCGGGGCACCTAGAGCTAAGATGGAGCACTGCCAGCCACATGCTATCCATGTGCAGAATCATTTTGTCTCCCCTAGCCAGGGGACAGAAACCAGGTGAGGAAGAAGAAATAATCGAGCAGGACAAACCTGATGCAAGAAAGCAGGAAGGAGATATGAGGAAGAAGAGGAAGAACACACAGAGCAACAGGAGGATTCTAGTCATAGGAGACTCTATGTTGTGAGAAGTGGAGGCACAGTCCATCAGTGTGAAGGGAGCTGAAACCAAGGTGAAATGCATGTCAGGAGCATCTACAA
The DNA here is from genome assembly GCA_016271365.2 of Neoceratodus forsteri. Lineage (NCBI taxonomy): Eukaryota > Metazoa > Chordata > Ceratodontiformes > Ceratodontidae > Neoceratodus > Neoceratodus forsteri. The sequence goes on along the minus strand of JADMNL010000022.1, from coordinate 549,888,111 downwards.
TGCGAGCTAAGGACAGAATAGGATGGCTGGTGAAAAGAGATCAGGATTTTGTGGGGATCATTGTTCACCTTAGGGCAAATGACATATCAAATAGGACTATGGAAGAAGCCAAGACAGACATGTAGACCCCAGGGGACAGCCTAAAGGAGTACATAACACATCTGGCCTTCTCGGAGGTGGTGCCAGTTTGGAGGAAGGGCAGAAGTGAGGACAAGATCAGGAACAGAGAGATCAGGGAATTCAACTGGTGGCTCCAGGGTTGGTGTACAGACAATAGGATGCACTACATTGGAGACCGGGGTACCTTCTGGGACAGGAAGCTCTTCAAGCATAATGGTCTGCATCTTACTGGAGAAGGAGCAAGAGCACTAAGGCAGAAGTTGAAGGTCTTCTTGGAGGGTTTAAACTGAGAGGTCTCCAGCACAGAGAAGAAGACCTAAATGAGGACTCAGCAGAAAGATATGAAGGTAAGGGGATCGGTGAATGGAAGGGAACCCCCAACATTGGGCTAAAGGAAACAGGCAAGGCCATGAGCAAGGAGTGGCCACAGGTAAAAAAAGGAGGGACCTCATGTAAAGTACAGGAGGGGCAGACACAGAAAAGGGGGATGATACTGAGGTTATAGCAGAGGGGGGAAGCTGTGATTGGAAGGCTATGGTGACAGCTCACACCACCACCGTTGGTGGGCTTGTCACCACTCCCCGTAAATCCAAGGGAGCACAAACACACTATAAAGAAAAAATCCAGAACCTGGGAGAGGAGAGGCGATACTGGTGGGGGACTTCAACCTTCCAGATATAAACTGGAGTAAACTAACGGCGACAAGAAGAAGAAGAAGAAGCAGAGATTTCTTATTGGCACTACAGGGAGCAGGGCTAAGTCAACTGATCAAAACACCAACAAGAGGAGATGCCATACTTGACCTGGGCCTAACAAACACTGAGAGGGTCAAGGAACTTGACGTGGGATGCCATATGGGTAACAGTGACCATCGCATGGGTAACTTCAAGGTGAACATAACTGAGGACATGTGCCACTCAAAAATAAAAGTACTAGATTTTAAAAAGGCGGACTTCAACCAAATGAGGACCAACTAAGAAACGACTTAATTGATCTACAAGTGGATGAGGTCAATGTCATGTGGGGGGAAACTTAAGAAAGCAATCCAGACAGTCACTGATCAATGCGCCAGAAAGGTTACCAAAGAGAAAAGAAAATGAAACCCCTTATGTTTTTCAAAGGAAATGGCTAAAATAGTGAAAGAAAAACAGAAGGCGTTCAAGCTATACCAGAGAACAACAAGGAAGAAGACTGGGTGTTGTACAATGAGAACATTAAAGAAGCCAGCAAAAAAATAAGACAGGCAAAAGCGCAGACAGAAGCAAGTATAGCAGAGAGGGCAAAGAGAGGAGACAAATTCTTCTTTAGATACATCTGGGAAAGAAGGAAGGCAAAAGGGATATAGTCAAGATTACAACTCAGGAAGGGAAAATAACAGAAGGCAACCCAGAAAAAGCAGAAATCCTGAACAAGTACTTCTGCTTGGTATTTACTGAGAAGGACCCAGGGGATGGCACAGAAATGGCAAAACACTTCACCCCTGGAGAGAGGGTTGATACTAACCCCTTCACAGAGACCAAAGTACTGGAAGCACTAAATAAACTGCAAGTTGAAAAGGCTATTGGGCCAGACGAAATGCACCCCAGGATCTTAAAAGAACTAAGATTAGAGTTGGCTACCCCACTGGCTAAACTATTCTCCAAATCCCTAAAGAGTGGGAAGGTACTCGAAGATTGGAAAAGGGCAATCATGGCCCCACTCCACAAATCAGGTAGCAGGGAGGACTCTGGAAATTACAGGCCGGTAAGCCTCACATCCATAGTGGGGAAGTTATTGGAGACACTACTCAGAGGATCATGGCATTCCTGGAGGCTAGTGGCCATCAGGACCCCAAGCAGCACGGTTTCACAGAGGGTAGGTCATGCCAGACAAGCCTGACTTGAGTTTTTTTATTGTGTTACAAAGATTATAGATGACGGCAGGGCAGTAGATGTGATCTACTTAGACTTTAGCAAGGTCTTCAACTCGGTTCCACACAGAAGGCTGGTAAAGAAACTAGAGCACACAGGAGTTGGCTCAGAAGTAGTTAGATGGGTTAAAAACTGGTTACAGGGCAGAACCCAGAAAGTGCAGGTAAACGGAGCACTGTCATCAGAAGGTAGGGTAACCAGCAGTATGCCCCAAGGTTCAGTACTGGGGCCCCTGCTCTTCGATATTTTCATATCAGACATAGCTAATGGACTACAGGGAAAGGAGTGTCTGTTCACAGATGACACTAAAATATGCAACAGGGTCGACACCCAGCAGGGAGTAGTGGACAAGATGGAAGATGACCTCAAGAAACTGGAAGAATGGTCTGGAGCATGGCAGTTGAGATTCAACACCAAAAAGTGCAAAGTCATGCACGTAGGAAAAAGAAATCCAAATGAGGCATTTTACCTTGAAGGGGAAAGACTAGCTGCCTCCACCCAAGAGTGAGATTTGGGAATCATCATCTCAGACAACTTGAAGGTAGGTAAAAAGTGTGAGAATGCAGCATCAAAGGCCAGCGGTATGCTGGAATGCATTGGGAGGAGAATCACAAGTAGGAAGAGGGAAGTGATCCTGCCGCTGTACAGATCGCTGCTTAGGCCTCACCTGGAGTACAGCATCCAGTTCTGGAAGCCCCACCTAAAAAAGGACATTGACCGAGTGGAGATGGTGCAGAGAAGGGCAACAAAAATGATTCAAGGACTGCACGAGATGTTCTACGGGGATAGACTGAAAGAACTGAACATGCATTCCCTGGAACAGAGGGGAGAGAGAAGGGTGACATGATCAAAACATTCAAGTACATAAAAGGCATAAACCGGGTGCAGATAGACGATCTCTTCCAATTTAAGAAGGGCAGCAGAACCAGAGGACATGATCTATGGCTGCAAGGAGGGCAGTTCTCCACCAACACCAGGATGTTTTTCTTCACAGAAAGAGTGGTGGATGCCTGGAACAGCCTGCCTGCAGAGGTGGTGGGGGCAATCACAGTGGTAGAGTGGCATCTCCCAGGATGAAACCCACTTTTAAAGCACTCTGCAGTATGTTGCAGCAGACCTACTGAACAGAGCAATGTAATTTCAATGGCAATTAGTCCCTTTTGTCATGCAGGAAACTGTGGCATTCACTTCATCCTGGCAGTGCCACATTTTCTTGAATGACAAAAGGGACTAATTGCCATAGAAATTGCATTGCTTTATTCAGAAGGTCTGCTGCAGCATTCTGCAGAATTAGGTTTCATCCTGGGGACACCACTGTAGGTTTCAAGAATGCTTGGGACAAATACAAGGGAGCCCTCAAACCAAGGGCAGTTAGAAGGCTAGGTTAAAAGACAATGGGCAGACTAAGATGGACCTGGTGGTCTCCTTCTGTCGTCAACTTCTATGTTTCTGTATGTATGTATATATTTATGTATGAATATATGCATGTGTATATTTACGTCTGTATGTATGCATGTATGTATGCTGAGGGTATTTCTGTGCCATGTTTTTCCCACCCTCTGAGGAATTTCATTGGGCTTGAAACTACCCACACAAAGCGCTTGTGCCACTATGCACCCAGTTCAATTCTTTACTTTTGTCTCCTCTGCCTCTCACCTTCCCCCCACTCTCGCACTGTTCCCTTCCCCTGTGCCACTCCCTGGGTGTCACCACTCACCAATTTAGCTTCATTTTCCTCCTCATCCTGCCTCCTTTGTCTCCCTCTGACCCACCCAGCCTAAACCCTCCCACTGATTAAGAGCCCTCTTAATTCTAACACTGTTATCCCCTTCCTTCCCTCTAGATTTTAGCCCCTGACTGGGCACTCCCCCTCCACTCCTTGTGGGGTGGCTTCTTCAGCAACCACTGCTGACCGCCAGCCTGCCTGTCCACCTAAGCCTAAGGTACACTCCGAGAAGCATTAACCCTGCCGGTGCTGTGTACCAGTTCCCCACCCTTATCCCACCTGCCTGATCTGGGCAATTACTTATATAGCTAAGGGTGATCACAAGACTGTGTAACCTTTATGTAGCTAAAGGTGATCACGTGACTGTGTAACCTTTATGTAGCTAAAGGTTTTCACGTGACTGTGTAACCTTTATGTAGCTAAAGGTTATCACGTGACTGTGTAACCTTTATGTAGCTAAAGGTTATCACGTGACTGTGTAACCTTTATGTAGCTAAAGGTTATCACATGACTGTGTGTAACCTAAGTCCTAGCTTTCCCACTGGCTCCATATACAGTATATTGTACCCACCAGGGAGCCCTAGCTTAAGTCTTTGCACTGACTCAGCTACAAAGTGCTCCTTCCGCTTGCTTTGTAACAACTACTCAAAATATACCTGCTGAAGTACTCTGCACTGTTCAGGTACTATTTCCTCATCTCACTTGCCCACTAATATCTACCCTTAGCAAGAAACTGCTTCATGTGAATAGCTTTTCCTTTTCCCGCCTGCCTTTCTTGAACATAAGATTATTCTATAAGAAGTGCACCTTCACAAGACCGCGATCATGCTAAGTCCTTCACCATACTTATGCCTTGCTTTTCTCCCCATACTCTCCCTCACCACTTATCCCCTGCACAAACCCATCACCCCCATTGTATCGACCATTTATTTCCTACCCACCCTATGCTCCTATGTTTATCAACACAGTTATCCCTGCTCCCTTCCACCATACATGGACCCTTTTTTCATTCCTCCTCTACACCTCTCTCACGTCTGTTCCAAACTCCTATGCTGTATTATGCCTACTAACATCACAGACACCTCCCTCCTCCAATCCCCACCTCCGAATTTTAACCTTCCCTGCACCCCATACTTGGTACAAAAGCCCTAAACTCCACTGTCTCATTATAGCTACTTCTTTATTCAGCTGTGTGAGAAATTCTATACTGCACTTGATATCTGAAACAAACGTGCACTTTTGCTTAATTCTATGGGAGGTGAAACTAACTACCCTAGGTAATTGCTTTTTATTCACATATTTATTTTGTGTTTAACCAAGAAGGGGCTTGCAAACTCTGTTTATCTTGTTAGTAACTTCAGAAGGATTTAAATACTGCATTTGGGTAGATCCTTGGAGGTAGCTAGATTGTCTACTAGAATTTTCTGACAGTTAAACTATTTTTAAATAAATTACAGGTGGCTGAGGAGTTGAAAAGGAGCTTGCAACTCTGCTTATCTTGGAAGTAACTTCACAAGTGTTTGAATACTGCATTTTGGTTGTCCCTTTGGGGTAGCTGGATTGACTACTAGAATTTTGGGACAGAAACTATTTTAAATAATTTACTGGTGCGTAGGAGTTTGTGATAGTTGAACTATTTTTAAATAAGTTACTGTGGTTAAGGAGTTGTCATAGAAAACCTGCAGTGTGAAACAGGAAAAGACAGTCTTTCAAGCAACAGAGGGAGGTGGATCTAGGTTTACGTTTGTTTGTTACAATTCTTAACATTTTCAGTGCAGGAAGAGTTTAAAGCACAGCTGACTTATTCTGGGGCTGACAGCTTTCAGAGCACAAACCACCAGGCCTGTTTTGGGGCTGGAGAGGTTTACCTGTGTCTGGCTTGGATTTGTGGATTTTTCTCTGTTTGATTAGCAGGGTATTTTCTCTGTCAAATTGTTGTGTAGGGCATCTTGCTGACAGGAAGGCACTCATTGCAGTGGTGGGTCAGAGCTTTTAGCTGATTGTTTTGTGAGGGCATGTTAGGCCCAACCCTTCCCACCCTCACCCCACCCACCCCTGGAGATAGTTCCTTTATACCTGGGGTTGTGACATCATTTCCTGAAGAGTGCAAGGTGCACATCACTGTCATATCCTCTCTAGCACACTGCACTGACAATATAAGCATACACATTGTATAATATATATATATATATATATATATATATATATATATATATATATATACAAACCAATCACACACACACAAAAATAAAATGTGGGGAGTAGTGCAATGTAATGGCTGTGGGGCAGCAGTCTTCCAGGAGTCTTTCTGGAGGCTGAGATGCTGTCCTATTTGCAGACAACTCTCTGCCCTGAGGAAGGGAGTTGCCCGTCTTCAGGCCACACTGGACAGTAGTAAGGGACCTTCCCCAGGCCACACTGGACAGTAGGAAGGGAACCTCCCCCATCCAGGGAGCACCAAAGCCACCACCACTACCTCAGAGGTTGCGAAGAAAGCACAGCAGTTGGACCACAGTGGGCTCAGGGAGGGTGAGGATGGTGGAACAGAGGCACACCCAGTCAGTTGTTCCACTCCACAATCCATACACCATTCTGGGGGAGCATAGCTCCCCTATGGATGCACCCACAGAGGAGACTAAGGAGGCTGAGGACAACTGTCACAAGGGAGGCCCACAGGAAGGAGGCAGAGGACACCACAAGGAAAGGAAGCAGCTCCTGGTGGAGGACTCAATTATTAGGGGGATAGAACTAGGGGAAGCAGGTAAAACTGAAGTAAGGTGCCTGCCTGGTGCCATGGCTTGGAGAGACAGGAAGCGCATCCTCAGGATCATGAGAACAGCTACACGGGGAGTCTGAGCTGGACGACATTGTCCACCTAGGGACAAATGACTTGGCTAATCATGAGATTAGAGCAGTGCAGAAGGACTTTGTAGAATTGGGGAGGGGCCTAAGACAAGTAGCACACACAATATCCTTCTCTGAGGTGCTGCCTGTCAATGGCATGAGTGAGGCGAGGGTACTTTGCACCATGCAGTTTAATGAATGGTTGAAAAAATGGTGTGGAGCACAGTGGTTTGGCTTCATTGGGGACAGGGATTTCACCTGAAGGGACACCAGCCTATACTGGCAGGATGGTCTGCATCTGTCTGGGAAGGGAACAAGTCTTTTGAGCAATCGGTTTAAATGCTTCATTGGCAAGCTTTTAAACTAGTCAAGGGGGGAGGCACTGATAGGCAGCAGGAAAATCCCAGCCTCTCCCTACAAAACAGGGTACTAAATGAGAAAAAGACCGAGGTAGACAGGTCAGTGGGGGATGCTGCAAAAGAAGGTAAAGCCATCAAAAAATGGAGAGCAATGAGTACCAATGCCTGTAGTCTGAGTAACAAGCTTCCTGAATTAGTGGCCCTGATGGAGGAGGAACATCTGGATATCGTGGCAGTCACAGAAACATGGTACACACAAAACCATGACTGGGACATAAACATACCAGGATACACTATCTACAGGAGGGACAGGGAGGGTAAAAGAGGAGGAGGAGTAGCTCTTTACATAAGGGAAGGAATCAAAGCAACAGAACAAAAGGGAAAACAGGGAGGAGAAGAAGCACTGTGGGTAAATTTGGAAACCGGCAATGGCACTACAATCTGCACAGGGGTTGTATACAGACCCCCTTCTCAGGGGGAAGAAATGGACAAGGAAATGATAGAAAGAATACTTAGAACGTCAGAAAAAGGGGAGATATTGCTGATGGGTGATCTGAATATGCCAGATGTTAACTGGAGTGCAGTTGCAGCAGCCACTTCAAAGAGTGGGGTTATTGTAGATGCCCTACAGGGGGCATGCCTTAGACAACTAGTATTGGAGCCCACTCAAGAGGGAGCAATCTTAGACCTGGTTCTCTCAAATGGAGATGAAGAGAGGATCAAAGATGTAGAAGTGGGTAGCCATCTGGGAACTAGCGACCATCGAACATTATGGTTCACAATAAACACAGCAATAGAGTCAAGTCATACAAAGGCAAAAGTACTGGACTTTAGGAGGGCTAACTTTGCCAAAATGGGTGAGTGCCTAAGGAATGCACTAGCAACTTGGCAGGAAGGAGGGGTGGAAGAACAATGAGGAATAATAAAAACTGCCATCACAGAGGTAACAAACCTTTGTGTGAAACAAATAAACAAAACGAAACAATGTAAGAAACCACTATGGTTCTCAAAGGAAGTGGCAGTGAAGGCTCAAGAGAAAAAGAAAGCATTCAGGAAATACAAGGAATCACAGAAGGAGCAGGACAGAGAACTGTATCAGTTAAAGCAAAAGGAAGCTGGAAGGCAGTCAGAACAGCAAAGGCCCAAACCGAGGAAAGATAGCCAACTCAGTTAAGAACGGGATAAAACCTTTATGGGTACATCAGGGAGCGAAGGAAGACCAAGGAGGGTTAGTGAGCTTAATAAAGAGGAGGGAGGGTGGGCAGAGGGAGACTGTGAAAAGGCAGAGATACTAAACAAATATTTTTGCTCAGTATTTACAAAGGAAGTGGGGGAGGTACCTAAAACTAACAGTAGAAACACTCTGGATACAGAAGTTGATACCAGCCCATTTACAGAAGAAAGGGTTCTGAAAGAACTCTTAAAACTGAAGATGGACAAAGCAATGGGGTCTGATGGGATTCATCCCAGAATTCTAAAAGAACTAAGGGTAGAACTAGTGACATCATTGACTACCCTCTTTAACAAATCATGGGAGGATGGGGTGGTACCCGAGGACTGGAGAAGGGCAGATGTGATTCCCCTTCACAAAAGTGGGAACAAGGCAGAAGCAGAAAACTACAGACCTGTTAGTTTAACCTCAGTGGTAGGGAAAACGATGGAATCACTTCTGAAGGAAAGAACTGTTACATCTAGAGGCCAGAGGGGCTCAGGACCAAAAGGCAGCATGGATTCACAGTGGAAGGTCATGCCAGACAAATCTGATAGATTTATTTGACTGGGTGACTAAAGTAGTAGATCAGGAGGGGCTGTGGACATGGCCTACCTGGATTTTAGCAAGGCATTTGACACAGTCCCACACAAAAGATTAATGTACAGCCAGCCTGGGAGTGGGTCCCAAGATGACAGCCTGGGTAAAGAATTGGCTGGAGAATAGGACACAGAGAGTAATAGTAAATGGAGTCCACTCTGAAGAAAGGGGTTATTAGTGGGGACCGCAGGGTTCAGTATTAGGACTGGTCCTCTTCAATGTCTTTATAAGCGATCATGCAGAGGGACTGGAAGGAAAATATGTCTCTTTGCAGATGACACAAACATCTGCAACAGAGTTGATTTGTACAAGGTGGGGTGGAAAGGATGAGAAGGACTTGTGTATGTTAGAGGAATGGTCAAATGTATGGCAGCTTAGATTCAATGCTAAGAAGTGCAAGGTAATGCACCTGGAAAACAAAAACCCAGGGAAGAGTACACAATGGGGGTGAGATACTAACAACAACAAAATGGAAAGGGACCTGGGGCTAGTCACATCAGATGACCCAAAGGTGGGTAAGCAATGTGAGAGGGCTGCAAGGAGGGCTGGGGGATACTGGGATGCATAGGAGAGGCATCACCAGTAGAAAACAGGAAGTTATTATCCCTCTGTACAGACAGTTGGTGAGACCCCATCTGGAGTACTGCGTGCAGTTCTGGAGACCCAATCTCCACAAAGACATAGACAGGATGGAGGCTGTCCACAGAAGGGCAACTAAAATGGTGCAGGGACTGCACCGGAAGACATATGAAGGGAAACATAGAAACATAGAAGTTGACGGCAGATAAGGACCGCAAGGCCCATCCAGTCTGCCCATTTCTTTTTCTACCTTATAAATGTGCCATCGGCCTTTGCTATGTCAGTGACCTATCTATTCATAGTCATTTGTATTGCTCCCTTATGCCTATCCCATGCCTGTTTGAAGCCCTGCACTGTATTCATAGCCACTACTTCTTGTGGTAAGCCATTCCATGCATCTACCACCCTTTCTGTGAAAAAGAATTCACATTCCCCCAATCGGCCTCCCCAATCTCATGCTGTGTCCTCTTGTCCTGCTATTTTCTTATATTTAAACATGTTAGACTCTTTCACCTTGTTTATGCCCTTAAGGTGTTTAAATGTCTCGATCATATCACCTCTCTCCTCCTTGCTCAAGGGCATACATATTGAGCCCGTTAATCTGTCCTCATATGTCTTCTGATGCAGTCCCTGCACCATTTTGGCTGCCCTTCTCTGGACTGCCTCATTTGGTTAATGTCCTTGTGAAGGTGTGGCCTCCAATACTGCAATGCAGTACCTCTAGATGGGGCCTAACCAATGTCTTGTACAGAGGATTATTACCTCTTACGACTTGTGATACCCCTACTAATACACCCTAACACCCCCTAGCCTTACCTACTGCTTTAGAGGTCTGCTTGATGATTTCAGGTCATCAGTGATGATGATGCCCAAGTCTCTTTCTTCCTTTGTGACTGCTAGCAACTCCTCCCAGCCTATAAGTGGCTTCAGGTTCTTTCCTATGTGCATGATTTTGCACTTTTGCATTAAATCCCAGTTGCCACTCTTCTGACCATTCTGCTAGTTTATCCAGATCTCTTCTCATTCTGCCCACCCCATCTGGATCATCTACTCTGTTGCAGATCTGGTGTCATCTGCAAACAGACAAGCCTTACCCTCTAGTCCATCTGCTAGGTCACTAATGAAGATGTTGAATAGGACTGGCCCCAGGACTGATCCCTGAGGTACCCCACTTGTGACTTGCATCTCTTCTGACTGTATACCATTTACCACCACTCTGTTTTCTGCCAGTCAACCAGTTTGCCACCCAGTTGACCAACTCTGACCCACCCCGAGCCTACCTAGCTTATTTATCAATCTTCTATGTGGAACAGTGTCAAAGCTTTGCTGAAGTCAAGGTAGGCGACATCAACTGCTCCCCTTGGTCCACCACTTGGTTACCCAGTCAAAGAAATCTATGAGATTAGTTTGACAGGACCTTCCTTTTGTAAACCCATGCTGTCTTGGATCCTGTGCCCTATGGATTCCAGGTGTTGCACTATCCTTTCCTTAAGGAGTGCTTCCATAATCTTGCCCACTACTGAGGTAAGACTGACCGGTCTGTAGTTCCCCGCCTCCTCCCTGCTACTCACTCTTGTGGAGGGATCACATGAGCCCTTCTCCAGTCTTCTGGGACCTCTCCTGTGCTCAGAGACTCACTAAACAATTCTGCTAATGGCTCTGCTAGTTCCTCCTTTAGCTCCTTAAGTACCCTGGGATGTATGCCATCAGGTCCCATTGCCTTATCCACCCTGAGCTTAGCAAGCTCTTGTAGGACCTTTCTTTTGTGAAGGGAGTAGTGCTCACCTCCCTCCCCTTGTGTCCATGATGCTGAGCTGTGGGCCTGCCTACCTTCTTCTTCAGTGAATACTGAGCAAAAGTATCTATTTAGATAGATGCCTTTACAGGGTCCTCCTCTCACATGCTCCCTTTTCTCCATTAAGCTTAGCAATACCCCTCTGGACTTTCTCCTTCACTAATGTATCTATAGAAAGTCTTGTCACCTTCTTTTACTGTTTGTGCTAGTGTTTCCTCAGTTTGGGACTTTGCCTGCCTTACTGCCTTACCTGCTTCCCTTAGGGCAGTTTGGTATGCCCCCTATCTTCATCCCGCTGTGTTCCTTATATTTTCTGAAGGCCAGCCTTTGGCTCTGACCTTTTCTGTTACTGTATTTGAGAACCAAAGTGGTTTCCTTTTTTTGCACTTCCTTTTCTGTCTAACACAATGGGATGTTGCTTCAAGTATTGTATCCTTAATGCTTGCCCACTTTGTCTGTACCTCCTCACCTGTGTTTCTTTTGCCAGGGCTAGCTTAACTCTGTTGGCCATCTTATCAAAGTCCGCCTCTGAAGTCCCATATTTTTGCCTTGGAATGGGATGATTTAGATGTAGTAGCCAAATTGAACCATACCATGTGATGGTCACTGGCCCCAGGTGACCTTCTACCTGGAGATCTGTGATCCCTTCTTTGTTAGTCAGTACTAGATCTAGGATAGCCCTGTCTCTTGTGGGTTGCTGTACCAGTTGTTTGAGGCCCTCCCCTGCAGGGAATCCACTATGAGTCTAGTTCTGGCAGATGTTCCTGCTGGTATTGACCAATCTGTATCTGGCATGTTGAAGTCTCCCATTATCAGAACCTCCCTTAGCTGTCATGTTTTGTATATCTTCTAACAGTAATGTGTCTATGTCCTCCTCTGGTCTGGGGCCTGTAGACAACCCCAGTTCTTATGGCTGTCCCATTTCCTGTTTCCAGGGTGACCCACAGTTCTTCTGGCTCCTTATGTGTATTCTGAATTTCTGTAGCTTTGATATTTTCATTAACATACAGGGCCACTCCTCCCTTTTGCACCTCGGTCTCTTCTGAACAATACATAGCCAGGTACTGAAGTCTCCCAAGTGTGGTTACTGGTAAACCACGTCTCACTAATTGCTACTATGTCCAGTTTAGCCTCTGACATTATTGCCTGCAGGTCTGGGATCTTATTTCCAGGCTGTGAGCATTTGTGTACATGATTTTCCATTGGCCAGATTTTGGTGTGTTAGTTGTTGGGTGAGGTTTGGCATTACCCCTGTGCATCGTATGGGGAGACAAACCTTTTTTCTTACCTGGTGATGCAAATGAACGGCAAACACATTGAATTCCAGTTTGACCACTAGCTGAGGGGGGAGGGGTGTTCTTCCCATTCAACGTATGGGGTGCTGCACCCCTCTCCCCATTTGCTAGTTTAAATATTCTGCAAAGACGTCAAACTTCTGCCCCAATGCACTGACTCCCTCTTTAGTCAGATGCAGTCCATCAAATTTAAAGAACTTTCGCTCCCAGAACTGTTGCCAGTTCCCTACAAATCTGTGTCCTTTTTCCTGGCACCAGTCCTTGAGCCATGTGTTTAGCTCCCTATCTCCCTTCTCTGACCTTCCGTCCATCTGCTCCCTTCTCCCAGACTGGCAGGATCTCAGAGAAGGAGATGCCGGACGAAATAGATGATAGTTTGTCACCCAGCCTAGTCAGGTGTTCCTTGGTCTCCACAACTGACCGGCTGGTGAGATCATTAGTCTCTATGTGTACTAGGACATCAATGTTTTCTCCTGCTTTGTGAACAATTTTAGCAATGCGGTCAGTGTCTCTCCATGCTGATGTACCTGGGAGACATCTGACCATCACCCCTGGCTGGAGATGGGTATCAACTCCCGAATCATGGAGTCTCCTATGATCAGAGTTTTTGGATTTCCTTTGTGCTTGTTTAGTTTTGGTTCCTGATTTGGGTGAGTATTGTTGTGTTAGCTCCTGTGCCGCAGTGTCCTGCTCTGCAGTGTCTTCTGCCTCTTTATTTGATTTCAGAGATAGAGGCAGATACCTGTTTGTAGTGTTTTATATGGTTTTGGAGGTAATGTGTTGGAGAGCAGAGAGTGATGGGGCACCTGATTTGCTCCTCCTAACCACCTGCCAACCTCCTGGACCAACTACCCTCTCGGTTGAGGTTTTTCTGTTGGATGCTGGGGAAATGGCGGGTGGTTCTTATAATGTATTTCCTCTTCAATATGAAATTTGAGGCATGCAATCTCTGCCCATGCTGCCCGGAGCTGAGACCTAAGATCTCCAAAGGCCCAGCATGTAGGACAGTGTCCTAAATCCTGTAAGAATGTCCTACTGAAAATTGTTCCACAGTACCTGCAGTTAATGAAATCCATTCCAAATAAGTTGCTGGGTTTGTAACCTAGTCAGAGTAATTAGAAGGAAAAAAAAAAATGCAAGTAATGGTTTAATTGTGCTTTGTTTAACTTGTTATAACAAGTTAAATTACTAGTGCCCTGTAAATGAGATCACCTTGTGGAGGCCCCACTGATCCGCCCTTCCTGCTCTGCCACAGGAAATGCCACAACTGTGGTACCCTATAAATGGAGTGTAGCGTGGGTGGTTGGGGATGGGGTGGGTGGCTGGGCCCTTCCCTGCCTAAAAAGAAGAACCACGACGAAAAGAACAAGGAGGTAAGAGCAGAAACAATCAGTCAACAACAAATGCAGTAACCCTGAAAGCTTAACCTAATGTTAGATAAAACTGTAAAACCTGTAAAGCACCACCTGTAATAATTTCAGAGAAGATATACCCTGTAAGAAACACTTTTTCCAGAGAAAAATAAAGCAGTAACAGAAGATATACCTTGCAAAAGACAATTTGAATCAGAAGATTACAGCAGTAATCTGTTAGCACACACCTGTAGGCACACCTTGTAATAATGCAGAGAAGGTATACCAGCAACAACAATTTGAATCAGAGAAAAAAATAAAGCAATGAAATGTTAGCAACAAACAGTAGCAATCCCTGTGAGTAAAAAATAAAAACACCACCACACAGTAAATCTGCTTAGCCAAACTAAGTCTTAATCCTTCTCCCTTGCTCTGGTAAGTTTCTCTACTCTGCCTTTCAAGCAGTCTTAGAAGGAAAGAGCTCAGGTGAAGCTAGGTGCCTTGGCCAGCAAACCAAGTCTTCTTAAGGAGCTGAATATGTATAGCCTCGAGGAAAGGAGAGAGAGGGGGGACATGATAGAAACTTTCAAGTACCTCAAGGGAATCAACAAAGTCCAAGAGGGTAGCATCTTTCAAAAAAAGAGGTGTGCAAGAACAAGGGGGCACAATTTGAAGATATAGGGGGGACGTCTCAGAGGTAATTTAAGGAAGTATTTTTTCACAGAGAGGGTTGTGGATGCATGGAACTGCCTTCCGGAGGAGGTTGTGGAGTCAAAAACAGTGGTGGAATTCAAGCATGCATGGGACAGTCATAAGGCAATTCTAGGGGTGGGGGTAGAAAGAAGTAGGCTGCTGGTTAACTAGGATCTGCAGCTTATCCATTAGGTAGGGAAATGGGCAGACTGGGTGGGCCAAGCAGTCCTTATCTGCCGTCAAAATCTATGTATCTATGTAGCTGTTCTACTCCTTTCATCGGGTGAAACAAATCCCAACCCTGGTCCTAACATCACCGCCAGCACTAAGACTGCTAATCCTACCCATGCCCCCTCTCCTCCCTATGCCCCACATCTTCCATGAGGCCTCAAACTTCTCCACCTAAATATATGTAGCCTTCTACCCCAAATCGATCTACTTCAATCCCTTACGGTCTCGCTCATTCCTGACATTCTCATCCTCTCTGAAACCTGGTTCAATAATAAAATATTAGACCCCTCTATCTACATCCCTGGTTATACCATCTCCCGTCAAGATCGTGCAGCTCAAGGAGGAGATGTGGCATTCTACATCTCCTCCTCAATCCAATTCACAATTATTCTATCTACTTCCCTCCCAGCTGCCTATGAGGCACTTATCATTAGAGTATCTCTGCTGTTCTCTGCCCCTCGTTGCTGATGTGTACTGTCACCCTGGCCTCCCCTCCTCTGTCGCCACTGACCTTATTACATCATAGCTTCACTCACATCCTCAGGTGAGCTGTATATTATGGGAGACTTCAACCAAAACTGGCTGTTCTCCTCCTTAAACAAGGCATGTAATGACGTAGCTGCTCACAACCTAACTCAGCTAATCCTTGAACCAACCTGGTTGAACCACAAAAAACCCAAATCACTCCTTGATTGATTGATTGGGCCCTCACCTCCCATCCACACAGGGTAATACAATCAAGCGCCCTTCCTGATGCCTTAAGTGACCACCGCATGATATATATGGTTCATAAAACACAGCGGCCCAAGGCCCCCCCACAAAACTTTGCTAGTTCATTCGTGCAAATCCTTAGACCTTGCCCCTCTCCTCCAAGATCTTGCTTGCATGGATTGGACCTCCATTGCCACTGCAAACACAGTTGATGATGCCCTGGATAACTTGAAATCTAATCTTCTCGAATCTGGGAACCTCCATGCCTCTATTAAGCGGACCAGAGTTTGTGGCAGTCACCTTCCTTGGGTCACCCCAAAATTACTGGCTTGCCAACAGGCATGCAATCAAGCTTGGAAATGTCAGAAAGCCTCCAAACTGTCTAGAGACTACGAAACCCACCGTGCACTTCAGAATGCGTACACAAAAACCATCTGGTTAGCTAAGGCAGAATATTTCAGAGCCACCTTCCAATCGAATATCAACAATCCCTCTAAATTTTGGTTGTTAATCCATGACCTTTTCTCCCCCATATCTAAACCTCCTGCCCCCACTTATTAAAATAAACGACTCTCTCATATCTGATCATGCTACAGTTGCCACTGAATTTTACTCCTACTTCACTTCCGGTGCCTCGCACTCCTGTCCTCCCTCCACCCTTCCATTTCTCCTATCCCCCAACTCAAATACACCTCTTGACCTCCTCCCACCTGTGCTTTTTTGCTTCTCTAAAGTCTCCCCCACTGTCACCCTTGGAGCTCTCTTTGCAACTAACCCCTCCAGGGGCAGTTCACCCAATGGACTATATCCCAAGCTCCTATTTCTCTTAGTTCCCATAATTGCCTCCCCACTGTCTGAACTCCTTAATCTCTCTTTCCCAACTACATCTGTCCCAACTGTCTGGAAGCATGTCATTGTCCTTCCACTACCTAAGGGTGGTGATCCTTCCTTACCCTGAAACTATCGCCCTATATCCCTGCTCCCTACCCTTTCCAAGCTACAGGAGCATCTGGTCCTCTCTCAACTCTCCACCTATCTCTCTGATTCCTGCTTCTTCACACCTTTCCAATCTAAGTTTCTAAAAAAATCACTCAACCACAACCTCCCTACTTAGGCTCACAGATACCATCTTCTCAGGGATGGAGAGTTGCCTAATTACATCCGCCATTTTTGTTGACCTTGCTAAGACTTCTGACACGATTTCCCATGCCTTTCTTCTAAGCAACCTGACTTTGACTGGACTATCTGACTTGGCTACTAACTGGTTCCAAGCCTACCTTGTAGGAAGGACGCAGTCAGTCAAAACAGCAGATGCTATCTTGCCACCACTCCAAATCAACACTGGTGTGCCACAGGGCTCAGTCCACTTCTGTTCTCCATCTTTCTCAATGACCTTCCTTGCGTCTGTCCCTCATCCTCCATCTACATGTATGCAGATGACACTGTCCTGTTCACCTCCAGCAAATCTCCCTCCAATGTTGCTGCCAGACTACAGCATGACTTAGACAAGGTTCAGCACTGGCTTAGCTCTCATCAACTATTTCCCAGTGCCAAGAAGATAGACTCAATGACCTTTGGCACTAGGCAGATATTCTCTAGGCTTCCCACAATGCCCTCTTTCCACAGTTTTGACAGGACTAATATTGAGGATTCTGCCTCATTTAGATACCTGAGGGGTTTGGCTTGACAAACACCTCAACTTCTCTGGACATGTTGATGCCAACCTGAAAAAGCTGCACCCCAAGCTTGGTGCCCTATACAGGAACCGCAGCTGCATACTGCTGGCAGGACCTTGTCCAGAAGATGATTCTCCCTATATTTGACAACTGTGATGTAGTCTACAGTGCTGCTCCCAAGTTCTCCTTACCCAGACTGGATTCCCTCTAACTCCTTCTGTTGTTTCGCTCTGGACACCCCCTCTCACACTCATCACTGCCACCTCTATTGCTCTCTGTCATTTCCCTTGCTTGATAACAGACATCTCTCCCACCTGTACTAAACTCATTTCAAAATATTGGTTTGGGTCGCTACCTACCTACCTTTCCTCCTCCTCCTCCTTACCTACTCCTCCACCCTCCTCCCCTCCTTTAGATCCAGTGACTCTTGCACATTGGCTATCTCTCGTCGCACAACCTCAACTGGACAGGCTGCTTTCTCATATTGTTTCCCCAAAATCTGGAACCACCTACCCCCCTCAAATACGTCACTCCTCCTCTCCCTCCCTCTCTTCTTCTCTGCTTAACTTCCTCTCTTTAAACTGCACCTGCTTTAAGCCGCCCAAATCCCCCCCACTATTTTACTAGATGATATTTCCCCATCTCAGTTATCACTACCAGTCTATCCTCAGCCCCCCTCCTCTTGATTCAGACCTTCCTCTCCCCTGGCATCACTTGATACCTAGGTGTTCATTTTACATGCCTATATTTCTGTGTGTTTATCTTCTGAATGTGCCAGGCACTTACTGTCCCCTCCTTATTATGGTTTGCCCTACGTCTAGAGCACTTCTTATATTTGTATGATTTCTGTTGTTTTATACTGAGTCTAATTTCCATTACCATGTACTATATATTGAACTATTCTTGTACTGGCAAATTGTTGTATGTTGTAATACCCCTTCCCCTTCCCCCCAGAATGCACTGGGAGACGAGCAATTTGATTGCTCAGTGTGCCTTTCCTGGTGAAACTTTTCAATAAATAAATGTATGCATTTATGTATGTAAGTATATAATTATGTATGTATGCATGTATATTATTGCTCAGAATGACTGCTGTTATATATGTGTATCAATATTCTTAACACACATTCACTGAGAATGTTTCAGTAAGTAAATGGACCTACAGACTTAACAGTACTGTCACCACCTGTTTCTGCTCTGGTTACCTCAAAAAAACAAAACAGATTTCTCCTCTGATCTTTGTGTCCCAATCTCTCACTGGTCCTCCTGACCTGGACCCCATGACCTTTCCCTTCCCTCTTCAACTGTGTCCCAGATCTCTCTCTAAACCCTACCACTTCTCACCCCTCACAAACAGAATCCTTCCCCATCCCACTGTGTGCCAGGCCCAAATCCCTCGTCACTCCTAACCCAGACCCCCTAAAATAGTAGTTATTTTCCCACTGGGTCCCAGATCACTCCCTGATTGCTCCCCATTCCTGATCTGGACCACCAGAATGATTATTCCTTCTCCTTTCCTACTGAGTCCCTAATCTCTCCCCGATGAGCAGACTAGGTGGGCCAAGCGGTCCTTATCTGCCATCAAATTCTATGTTTCTATGATCCACCCCACTTCTGACCCAGGCCCTCCAAAGAGAGACATCCTTTTCCTTCTTGCTGTGTCTTTAATTTCCCCTCCCAACCAGAAATTACAATATTGTTTTTTTTGTCCTTCACTTTATGTCCCCAACCCTTCCTTCCTGCTCCCAAACTGGGGCCCATCCCAAAAATGGTTCCCTTCCCCAACTCCCTGTAGCCTGGACAATGGGGAGCATTTGGGTATGATGGGGGAAACAAGAGAGTGCTACTGGCCACTAGAGGTTGCTTGGAGATGAACAGGGAGGGGGAAGCTGTGCACTAGATACTACAGAATGTGGCACTGGACACCAGGGAGGGCATGAAAGGGGACAGGGAGAGGGATGTTGTTCCAGTGGATGTCAGGGGATGCTTGGAAATAAATAGGGAGAAGGAAGGGTGTCATGGGAATACTTGGAAAGAAACAGAGAGGGGGTGCTATTGACACCAGGGACTGCTTGGAAGGGAGTGGTGAGAGGGAGGGTGCCACTGGGTGTGGGTTATATATTAGTACCAGGAACGGGATGGAGAGAGGAAGGAGTGCCACAAGGAGTTATACATTGTACCTGGAATGGGGTGGGAAGAGGGAGGGGTGCCAGTGGGGGTATATATTGTACCAGGAATGGGATGGGAAGAGGGAGGTGTGCCAGTGGGGGTATATATTAGTAGGAGGAGTGGGATGAGATGGAGGTTTGCCAGTGGCGTATTATCTATTGGCACCAGCAGTGGGATGGGGAGAGGGAGTGTGCCTCAAAGGGTGGGGTTACATATTAGCAGCATGAATGGGATGGGGAGAGGGTGTGGATAGCAGCTGACTACACAAGATGTGCTTTAGACAGCTTCTCAACTTCCACCCAATCGAACAATAAGAATGGCAGTATTAATGGACTTACTCATACCTAAATTGTTCTGCTGGAAAGTAGAGGCTATTGGGATAAACATTTACCAATTTTACATGGCTAGACATGGGGAAACCATTCCAGGCTGGTAAACAAGAATCCAGGAAGAGCAAGCAGGGGAAACTGCACGATGGCTCAGAGCGACGTGGCCTAGAGGACAGAGCATGTGGCAGCCCTGAGCCATCCAGTAGTGCTGTTCTGAAAGCAGAACAGGCACTCCAGGAGTCTGTGAAAGGGTTAGATGCAAAAATTGACTTGTTCAATGACTGAGTAACAGTTGTGGAAACAAAACTAGAACTGGTATCAACGGAAACAGATCTTGTCAAGGAAACGGCAGATAAGGCGGTGGCTGTGACTTCAGGGCTGATAGCTGAAAACAAACTTCTCCATTTATGGCAGGAGCAGTTGGGAAATGGTGCCAGATTGGCATACATCCACCAGCTAGGATTCGCTGAAGGGCCCGCTCGTTTACAGTACATTGCCAACTTACTCCGAAGTACCTTGGACCTAGAAATGACTGGTTTCATTCACAAAGTATACATGATTACTCCTAGGAGAAAACCTACTGAACAAGAACTCCCTGGTACCATAATGATTGCCCCATGTCTGGGATTGGATCATACAAGCTGCTAAAAAGAAGGGACAAATACAACTGCAAGGTGGTTTGCGTAACTTTTATTTCCCAGGCTTGAGTTATGCTATGAGATAGCACAGAAAGGCATTTGACGTTGTGCACAGTGAACTGAAGTCTCTCGGCATAAATCACTCATTGCAACTACCTGCCAAATTATGGATTAGCCATGCAGGCAAACTCTTTTTGTTTACAGATCTGACAAAGGCTGAGAAAAGATTTTGAAAAATAAAAGATCTCTTTCTAGGTAATCTCACTGAGCAGGACTCCATTAGTGATGGTTGACACAGACTTATTTTTGTTGTTAAATTTTTTTATTTTCCCAATAACTTTGGTCACATGCAAATACAAGTACAGAAACAGACTTGACTTATTACTCAATTATAAAGTATTATTGGAAATTGTATAAAGCTGTTTGTTCTCCATAGTGTATCTGTAGTTCTGTACAAAGTTACCCAGCTGAACTTATACCAGTAATTTGTTATGTTTGCTTGCATGCATGTGCAAGCAAACTTGGTGCCACCATACTTCTAACTTCCTTGCACCCAACTGCACCTGCCCCTGACCCCCCTCGTCTTTTTCCCCTGCCTGATCCCCTCCTCCTTACGCACCTGACCAGCAGCTGGGCCGTTCGCCCAAATGACTGGCCTATAAACTTGCCCTAACAATCCTTGCACTTACCTGCGCTTGGCATACCCTGCTCCACCCCTTACTGTTCCCATCAACGTTTCCTCCCTAAATCAACCCCTACTCATTTCCCAGTGACTGATTCCCTTTTTCTGTCCCTTCCCCCTGGTCCCAGTCTCGTGCTCCCAGTTCACACCGATAACCCGGTGCATTTCTCTCCCCATTCTATAGATACAGGCACTTATGTAACCTTGTATAGTTAATGCTAATCAACAAGTCATGCCACCCCCCATGGCACAAGTATGTAGTACTACCGCTTGTTTAGGTCTGGCTAGCTACATTCATCCATGTAACCACTGTTTTGTTTTAGTTGACTAGTCTCAACCATTGTTTGTACTATGATTACTCCTCCCATGTACCCCACCCCCCAGGTTGCACCGTGAGACGAGCATTGTTTTGCGTGATGCGCCTCTCCTGGTGAAACATTTTCAATAAATAAATAAATAAATATGAGTTTTCATAGGTGTGGCACCCCTGCTTCCAATGCCCTGATCCTTTTTGCAGGCACGGTCGCACCACACCAATGAATGTTTGAGCTGTCTATAACAGCAGTTCAGATGCAGTGGCGTATAGCTGAAAGAAAATGACCGCTACAATCAGTGGTGGTAACGCGTAGGCAATCTGCATACTGTTGTGCTGTCAGCAGTATGCAAATTGCTTACACGTCACCACCGCTGATTGTAGCAGTCGTTTTCTTTCAACTGTACATCACTGCATCTCCTGTCAGCATGATGCACCTTCAACCCCATTTGTTGTGTGCCGAGGGGGTGCCCAATCCCCCTCGGCTCATGCACACTCCCCCCTAAACACACTGTATGTCCGACGGGAGTGCCCAATCCCTGTTGGCTCCAGTGCCCCTCCAAAAAACAAACTTCCAGGTGCCATGCTGGGAGCCCACCCCAGCATGGCAAAAGTCCTACCTGTCTTTGTAAAAAAACAAAAACCCTGTAACAAAAGAAAACGGTCCCTCATTGACTCTTCTTGCCCCTCCCCAACCCGCGCCTACCCTCTGCGTACCCCACCTCTCCCATACCCCATTCTTACCTCTGGAGGCCGGCGTGATGATCTTGGGTGGACCGGGAACACGTCTGCACTCTTCAAAGCTGACCGCGAACTGAAGAAATTGCTGGTAAGCTGTATAATGGGATAAATGTTTTTTCACCTTTGGTGCATATCTTAGTCATTTTTATTGAATTTGTGCACCAAATTTGCAACATGGGGTTCCTGGGACCCCATCTCATGAATTCAGAGACTGTGATCTGGTTATTCAGTCCCGAAAGATGATTTTGCGGTCACTGCACGGAATCACCTTTCAGGACTGATTAATGAAACAACAGAGTCACTGTTCATGAGGTGGGTTCTCAAAAAGCCTATGTTGCAAATCTGGTGAAAAATTTCAAATTACTGTGTTACGAGCATGCATTGTGCAATTTCATGCACACTCGCAAGTTCATGATTTGTAATATTTTCACTCCAGATTTTCAACATTGGCATTTTTCACACATCCTTATGAATGGTACAGCTGTCATTTTCACATCCTGGCCAAAATGTGTTTTTGCACTTCCGGCACAGAACAGCGCGGACTCTGTGGGAAATCAGTGTTTGGGAAAGATTAAGAAAATTACAGTAACACTGTTCATGAGTGGAGGTTCCAAAATGCCTATATTGAAAATCCCCAAAATAATTGTGTTACGGATGTGCGTTGTGCAGTTTCTACGCACACTCATGACTTCATCAGTTTTTTTATATTTTCACTCCAGATTTTCAACATTACCATTTTTTTACACCTTCTCATGAATAGTACAGCTGTCATTTTTCACACTGTGTTCGAAATGTGTTTTCGCACCTGTGGCGCCAAATGGCGCAGTCACCGTGCAAAATCACCTTTCGGCTAACAAACTGATAGTGTCACTGTTCATGCAGTAGGGTCACAAAAAGCCCATGTTGAAAACTTGGAGTAAAAATACCAAGAAATGCCCGGGGCATTAGGTTTTCTGACCAATAACGCCCTACCCAGTAGGGACTGACAGGCATCAGGGGTGTGACTTCAGATTGTCGACAGTAATGCTCACACCATTCCACCCCCACCTCCACCCTGCAGCCAGTGACAGGCATCGAGGTGTGCCTTGGACTCTTTGCCCCCAGAGTTCACCCCATTCTCCTATACTGCATCCATTTCAGCGTATTTCCTTATGAAATGAGGTGAGTGTAAGGCCGAACACCCCAAGGTACACCTCGACACTTGTCAGTGTCTGCAGGGTAGGGTGAGGTGAAATGTCATGACCGTTATGAGCGACGAACCAAAGGCACACCCCAATGCCTGTCCATCTCTGCAGGGTGGGGGTGGAGTTGGTGTCAGTTCAATATTTCACTGCCATTTCTATATTGCATCTATCTAACTCCTGCACTTCCACTGCTAATGCCAGCAAGCAAACATTCGGCATTGACAAATGCTTGTTGTTACTACGATAAAGGCTATATCCCCTGAGCTAATGCATGGGTGCGGGGGGGGGGTGCTGCCCATTCCTTCATCGTAAAGATTGCTCTTTCAGGCTATACAGGCCTCATGGTGGAGACCAAGAGGCCCAAAATGGCTGCGACCACATGGTTGGGAGAACCGGACGCGCTATATGCATACAAGGCTGAAGCCCTCTGCACTGAGCTGATGTGTTTGCAAAGTTGTTTTATAAGTAACACGTTGTTTCAAATAATGTTATGTTATTTTCTGCAGCCTTACTTAGCAAGTGCACAGAAGGGTGTTTAAAGTTCTGGTTTATATTAGGTACGTTTAGATACTTTACACTAGTAATTAATGGTTAGCAGTTGAAGTTCACCTACTGTTATTCTATGCCTTTGCTAATTGTTGGGTGAGGTGAGGCTTCCTACACTCACCTCAAATTATCAACTGGGTTATTGCACACATTCAGTTTACTGGGGACTTTAAATAAACCACTGCTTGATTTACAGGGTCTGGCACTGTGGGACTTTTCATATAGAATATAGTCCACTGTCAGGGCTGCAAATCATAATGTTAGTTCTACTTATACCTAACTTTTTTGTGAGTTGTAATTCCCCTGCTATGTAGAAGCGCAGGGAGATAAGAAAAGTAATCTTAATTTAAAACTATTCCTATATTCCTATATATCAGAAAGAACTGGAAGGGGGCAGGATCAGTTGTGTTCCAGGACAGTAGCTGCTGCTGTTTTCACAGGGTTCTTGTGGATTTTACTTGGTAGGTTAGTTCTTTTCTTTCTTGCTTCTAAGGGGCTAGTAGGGTATTGTTCTGGGGGATCCTGGATGTTTGTAAACTGATTTAGTGGCTGTAAGTGGGGCTCTTTTGTGGATGTTTCACTTTGTAACAGGCTGCGCTGGTAGAGGCCTATTTCTTCTGATTTAAAACCTGTTTGGTGGGATTTGCTTGGACCTGGTTCTTTAGCTGCAGGGCTTGGAGGAGACACAGGGCTGATACACTCTCTTGTCAGGTGTCTGCCCACCACCCACCCCCCCACCCCTCCCTCCCCAGAAGTCTGCAGATTTATAGGGAAGACCTGCCCCTGCAATTGGAGGAAAAGGCTGCTGGTGCAGCTCATGTAGTTCTAGCCACTGGGGGTTGAATTTAAAGGCCAGGAGAGAGGAGCTTTAGGGAGTTGTTCTATTTTCCTTACATGTTTAATGTGTTGTACTGCACCTAGTAACAGAGTTACTGGTGTACAGTGGGACTGTCTCTAGGATTAGTGGGTGACCTGATTAGGCAGTAGGGTATCTTGGAATAGGGGGAACCTGGTGGCTCACCCAGGAAACCTATTTGAAAGGGGATGGAACCACACATCATTAGGACCGGCATCTTTGGGAGGGTGGTGGTGCACAGGGTGGAGCAGCCATGATACTGCACTGGGCTTGGAAGTTTGGTGGTTGCCCAGTGTGCCACCAGCTAGCACAGCTTAGGGAGGAGGTTGCGGGGATGAGGAGAAAGCTGGGGGAAGGGGGGTGGTATGGTTGGGGAAGGGGCTGGAAATCTCCCACAGGGTTGCACCAAGCACTGGGGGCGGGGGTATAGGGAAAGGAGTGCAGGAGAATACTCAGGGGTCACATAGGGACCCTGGCAGAGGGGGCCCAAAAGGACACTACCAAGGAAGCAGGCAGGTAACTGGGGACCCTCACAAAGGGGACGGAGGGACAACATTCTCAGGGAAGTAGGCGGATAGCCAGTGCTGGACAGAAGGAAGCAAGGCAGGGAGGTGGATCAGACCTTATACTTAGTAACCGCTTCAATTCTTCTTCTGCTCAAGGATGGGGGATGTAGCCACGACAGAGGTGGTTAGAGACGGAAAGGGTGGGAGTGGGGGCAGGAGGCAGGGCCAGATAGCAGGAAGAACAGGGGGACCTGGAATGCAGGAGAATGGGGAGCAGTGAATTGGAGCAGGAGGGGCAGGGGAAGAGGGAGGAAAGCCAAGGAGAAGGACCAGTTGGGAGGAAAGGTAAAGAAGGACCAGAAGTACAAGGAGGATTCAGTAAAGAGAGCTGAGGGGTAGGCCAGGGAGCACGGAGTGCAAGGAGGAACTAAATGGAGACAGGAAGGAAGGGAGGACGAGCCAGGCTAGTTTAGCAGATGGGGGAGAAGGACCAGTTAAG
The DNA here is from genome assembly GCA_016271365.2 of Neoceratodus forsteri. Classification (NCBI taxonomy): domain Eukaryota; kingdom Metazoa; phylum Chordata; order Ceratodontiformes; family Ceratodontidae; genus Neoceratodus; species Neoceratodus forsteri. The sequence goes on along the minus strand of JADMNL010000022.1, from coordinate 549,862,547 downwards.
TAGCAGTGAGGGGGAATTAGCAAGGTACAGAAGGATACTCAGGAGGAGGAGAGGCATAGGATTGGAGGGAGGGTGGCCATGGTAAATAAGGAGCGGTGGCATGGCACACAGATAGGGGAGGAACAAGGAGCCAGCTGGGTGGAAGGGCCGGTAGAAAGGATAAGGGACATGGAAGAGGGGGGAATGGAGGAAAAGGAGTGGTCAGAGTGCTCCTGCTGGGGGATTCTATGATCAGGGGTATCAAATGGGATAGGGAGGGAGGAGAAGCCTGGCCAGTTAGAACAAGATGCTTCCCTGGACTAACGGTGCACAGGGCTAAGCACGGTATATCATGGCAAAGGACTGTGTTCCCAGACATACTGGTCCACCTGGGCACAAATGACATGAGGAAATAGCGAGCTAGAGATACAGGCAAGATTCAGGGAGCTCGCCAGGATCTGTCATGACATAGGATGCACAGTTTCCTTCTCAGAAATCCTGCCAGTGCCAAGGGCCAGTGGGGAACACAAAAGAAAATTAGGAGATAAACCAGTGGCTCAGGAGTGGTGTGAGGCCAGAGGGTATGGGTTGATGGGGATTGGGGGAGACCTGGGAGGATAAGGAGCTGTATGCTGAGATAAGACTACATCTCAATTTGGAGGAGGGGAATCCTTAAGTTGAAAATAGAGGAGTTCATTGGTGAAAAGTGGGTTTAAACTTGTGAAGGGGTTGGGATGGGGAGAAAAGGCAGTCAAGGGATGCCGATAAAGGAGGGACTTGTCTCCACCCCTGGGGACCAGGAGGATTGCAGGAAAGACCAACTGGCAAAGTGCAGACCAGGAGAAAACAGAATCCCCAAGGAACACAAGCAGGGAATGGAACATAAGGAAAGGGTGGAAGGTAGTCCTGCTAAATGCCAGGAGCTTGGGCAATAAAATGCCTGAGCTCCAGACGATGTTAACTGAGGGAGCAGTGGATGTGGCAGTGGTCACTGAGACTTGGGCCACTGCAAGACATGACTGGGACCTGAACCTGGAGGGTTACACTATGTTCAGGAAGGACGGGGGGAGGGAAGGGGAGGAGGGGTAGCAATGATAGTAAAAACTGCATTGGCATAGGGGAGTAGAGGAGGCGGAGGAACCGTGGAGGCGATTTGGGTCACCTTGATAACAAGGCAAGAGAGCAAAATAGGAGTGGTGTATAGACCCCCTGCCCTGGCGGAGGAGCTGGAGGACAGTCTGGTGGCAGATGTTAGGAGACACTGCAGACTGGGCAGAGGAAAGGTGGTGGTGTTAGGGGACTTAAACATGCCAGGAACAAACTGGGAGATATGACATCCTCTGTGACCAGGGAACAGAGGTTGTTGGATGTCTTCAAGACGCTGCTCCTAACTCGCAGCGGTGAGGGAACCGACCAGGGAGGCACGGGTACTGGATGTGGTCCTGGCAGACAGTGACCAGATTGGGGCCTGGAGGTAAGGGACCCATTGGTGGGAGTGACCATGCCACGGTCTGGTTCTGCCTAGACCTAGGAGGGGTAGAAGGCTGCACAAAGACGGAAGTAACCGACTTCAGGGGTGGATTTAGAAATGGGAAGGATCCTTAGGAGCATTTGGATGGAATTGGGTCAGACATGGATGCTGATAGTAGGTGGGAAATCATCAGGGAGGGGTGCAGGATGCTACCAGCACCTGTGCAAGAGTAAGACGAAAATGCGGTAGGGCCCAAAAAACTCTGAGTGGACCAGGGAGGTCCAGGAGGTGGTGCGGGAAAGAAAGCAGCCTATAAGAAATTCAAGTGCTCAAGGAGTGAAAGGATCGAGGAGATGAGCTGATGGCTAGAAGGGCCACTAGAGTGGTGAGGTGGCTAGGCAAGGAAGGAGCAGAACCTGGCCAGGAAATTAGGAGAGGGAAAAGGGTTCTTTAGATACATTGGGGAAAGACGAAGGGTGAAGGGCAGATTAACAGGATTAAATCAGGGAGAGATGGGCACAAGACCCAGAGGAGCAGGCTGAGGTACTAAATGAGTACTTCACCTCAGTTTCACCAGGGAAAATGGGGATGCTGCATCATACATGGAGGAGACAGAGATAATGAGGAGGGGGGCCCTTACCAATCGGCAGGTCTGGGAGAGGGGGGCATCACTGGCAGGTGGGGGAGGCTAAGCAGGAAGAAGAGGTACTGGAAGTGGAAATCACAGCAGAGAGAGTGAGGAAGCCCTCAGCCCCTAAACGGAGAAAGCACCGGGCCGGATAAATTACATCCTAGAGTGCTGAAGGAACTTGCAGATGTCCTGGAAACCCCTGGCAGAGCTTTTCACCATCTCTGAGGACAGGGTGGGTGCCCCAAGACTGGAAGGTGGCGCATGTAGTGCCATCCACAAGGGGCGATCAAGGAGTGTGCAGGGAACTACAGGCCTGTCAGCCTGACATCAGTGGTGGGCAAGGTGATGGAGGGCATTGTCAAGAGAGGCTAGGGGGACCTGGATAAGTCAGGGTGCCTGGACGATAGACAGCATGGATTCATCCTGGGAAATCGTGTCAGACAAACCTGGTGGAGTTCTATGACTGGTGACAAGTGCCTTGGACCTGGGTAGACCAGTGGATGTCCTCTTTCTAGACTTCAGCAAGGCTTTTGACTCTGTTCCTCACGTGGGCCTGTTGGATAAACTAGGAGAAATGGGGTGGGAAACCAGATGATCCGATGGATAGGCAATTGGCTCAGGACCGGACCCAGAGCGTCGTGGTTGGCGGGATAGTCTCATCCCCAAGGAGGGTCATTAGTGGGGTCCCACAGGATCAGTCCTGGGCCCTTCTGTTCAACGCCTACGCATCTGACATAAGGACAGGAATCAAGAGTGAGATGAGTCTCTTTGCAGATGATTCAAAACTGGGGCGGTGGTGGATGGGGAGGAGGGGAGGGTGGCCCTACAGGGGGACCTGGAGGCTCTGGAAAGATGGTCTAGAAAGTGGAAGCTGAGGTTTAATGCTGGGAAATGCAAGGTACTCCACCTGGGGTCCAGAAACCCAGGCCAAGTGTACACCCTGGGGGGAAATACTACAAGTCTCAATGGCTGAGAGGGACCTGGGGGTGGTGGAGGATGTCAAGATGAACAACTCTGAGACTTGTAGGAGGGCAGCAGCCAAGGCCAACAGGATGCTGGGATGCATCGCTAGGGATCACCTCAGAAGGAGGAAGTGATACTCCTCTGTATAACTGCTTGGTGAGGCCGCACCTGGAGTACTGCGTGCAGTTTTGGAGGCTGCACTTAAGAGGGACATTAACCTCCTGGAGAGGGTCCAGAGGAGGCAACCAAAATGATTTGGGGCTTGGGGACAGGACCTATGAGGAGAGGCTCGAAGAGCTAAATATGTACACTTTGGAAGAGAGAAGGGACGGGGGGACATGATAGAGGCTTCAGGTACATGAAGAGGGTAAATAGGGGAGGAACAGTGAGGGGCTTGAAGGAAGGAGGAGGGGCCACTAGAGGGTATGGGTGGAAGCTGGAGGGGAAGATTCAGGGAGAAAGGAGGAGGTGCTACTTCACTGAGAGGTGGTAGAGCCATGGAATGCACTACCTAGGGGCTGGTGAGGCAGAGACAGTGGAGGGGTTCAAGAGGGGTGGGACAGGTACAGGGGAAGGGTTCAGGAAGCAAAATCCAATGCAGCAAGAATATCCGGAACTGGGAAGGGAGAAGCCAGAGAAGGCGAGGGGGACAGCAAGGTCAGCACCCAGGGTGGGGGCTGACCAAACGAGCAGACACGAAAGACCATTAGGCCTATTCTGCTGGCATTTTAGTATGTTAGTATGTTAGTATATTGATTTATATGCCTTGGAACCAAGTTTGTGTCTTATGTCAGTTTTTATATAATGAATAAAATAAATTATAAAAAAGGAATGGGATGGGATGGGAGAGGAAGGGGTGCCATTGGGGTGGGGGATAAATATGTTGGCACCAGGAATGGGCTCTTGGATCAAGAATAGTCACTTGGGGTGGGAGCTGGTGGGGCTTTTTGTAAAAAGTATGGTTATTTATTTTAAAAAACTGTATTCAGACAATGCTAGGGTTTGAAGATGAAGGGTAAACATTAAGTAAGAAAATTCAAAGTTAGTTGCTTTTGGTCCGCACCCATAACCCTAACTGGCCTGTTCTCTGTAAGCAAGGGGATATAGTTTAATAGCTACTTGGTTTACATACTGCCTGGTAAAGTAGCCTCACCTATAGGATTTGCGAGAACAGGTGCAGTTACAGAGTGTGATTCTAGAATCATAAACTGTGTCTGATGCTGTAAAGTTTCCGAGATTCAAGGTGGTACAGCTACAGTCTTTTTACTGTTTTCCCTATATTATCCAGTGTGTTTCTCTATATTATCTGGAGTGTTTCCCTATAGTATCCGGTGTGCTGCCCTATATTATCCGATGTCTCCTACTCTTCTCCCTTTTTCAGCTCTCAGTGTTTCCCCACTTTCCTTTGGTCACATCTCCTTTAGACTTGCCTCTTGTTATTTTTACCTGTCTTGCTGCCCCAAATATGCTAAACTAATGGCTGGTGTTCTGAAGGCAGGCATATCATCCTTTTATAAATATAGTTTTTATTAACAAAAATAACTTTTTTTTGCACTTTATCACAAGTTACATGTACGTACTGGAATAATGGGTAGTCATAACATTGCGTCTGTCTGATGTATTCTGGGGCATTGCTGTGGTCTTCCACAGTATGATTTCAGCAAAATGTAAGGCAAGTCTTCGGGTATTAAGAGTGTTTGATTTTACCAAAATAACTTATCTGGAATACTTCTGAACTGAATGCTCTGGGGCACATCTATGCACCAACTGCTCAATGCCTCCTGTAGTCTATAGATGCAGTTGATGCAATTAGCTGTGTCTGTGTGCCAGTCTGCCAACGCAAGGCTGACTGACGCACTTCCTCGTTATACCAATTAAAAGGAACAGGAAATCTGTGCTAATTGACAGCAGTTAGTAATGTTCCTAATAACAGAAATGAAAGATTTACCTCCAACTGAGCCCTATGTAACTGTAATTATGAGTAAACACCAATGTGAAAAACTGTTTTGAAGTGTTTTGTTTCTATGGACAACATTCTGCATAGTTCTCTTCATAGGACCAGTAATTTTGAGTTTTTACTATGTCATAGTTTGTGTACAGAATACTAAACATGAGCTGTTGTCCTGTCAAAACAAAGCGACCCCAATTGGGCACCTACATAAACGGTGACTCAGTTATGGCACCTGTGTTGAAGGCAACCGGATACTGGGGTGGGTGACAGATGGTCATGGTAAGTTCGCGTGTATATGTGTGCATGCACATGTGTTGGTGGGAGGCAGGGGAAGGATGGTATGTGGAAGGGGTTGTGGCAGGGAGCTGCCAAGTTGGTTCACTAGCGTGGTGGGAAGGGTGGTCGGTTGGGAGGTGCAAGGTTCAGGTCCAGCGCGGCATGTTTTTTTTTTTTTGCTGCAGATGGCTTTCATTTTGAAAGTTTTTCACCCCCCCCAACATGCTTCCCTCTGGAGTTGAGAATCACCCCCCCCACTAAAAAAAATGGTACAGTTGCATATGGATTATTTAGGCTGATGGATATCATGTCTGTAAATGAAAACATTATCAACAGCTACCAATTAGAAATCATTTCCTGTCCTCTTTAAATGACAGCAGCAAGCAACAGGGTAATGGGAAAAATAACTAGTTTGCATCCGACAGACTCTTCATACAATGATTGACGTAGTCATTTAAAGTGTAAAGGGACACTGGGTCCATCATGTCGCCACCCCCAGCAGGGATGAATAAGTATAAATGCCTCTTAAAGAACACCTCTCTTTTTATAATAAGGGCTTATCATTGTCGAGAGTGCCGTGAGATGAGCACAAATAACATGATAAGACTCTTTTTCCATCATCTGGAAGAGCAATTGTTTGACCTGGAGGCAGAGCACAAAATTACCCTGAACCCAGCTATGAAGATACGGCTACAAGAATATAGGGAAAAACTGACCAAACTGACAGACTAAAATAGAAGGGAGTCTACGTTACACACATCAAAAATACTATGAGGCAGGGAATCGAGCGAGGAAGCTTCTGGCATGGCAATTATGGCAACAGATAGTCGCACAGTGGTGAAGATTAGATGGGGGCTGGACCCAACCCGCACCTGCACTAAACTTACAGAAATACTGGATGCATTTCCGGAATTTTACCCTACCTTATATTCAGATACCTTGGGGGGATGATGATAGGGAGGACCTGGACCGGTTTCTAACATCAATAGAGCTACCCAAACTAAAACAGGAGGAACAAGAAAGCCTAGACACCCCAATTACAGCAGAAGAAATAGTGCTGACAGTTAAAAATCTTAAGTAGTAAAGCACCAGGCATGGATAGGCTCCCTGTGGAATTTTACAAGAAATTTAGTAAACCTTGTAACCCCCTATTACAAAAGACATTCAATAAAATCCTGAAGGGAGTGCTGGCGCCAGACTCATGGAGACAGGCGCAGACCACAGTCATATCAAAACAAGGTAAAGACCCACAACTCTGCAGCTCATATCGACCGATATCACTGTTGCTGGTTGATATGAAAATCTTCACATCAATTACGGCCAATAGACTGCAACAACAAGCTCACAAATTGGTTAACCCAGATCAAACGGGGTTAATAAAGGGGAGAATGCTACAAGACAATATACTAAGGCTCCTAAACATCATAACTACTCACAAAAATTCAAAACAAGTACAACTGGCCCTGTCATTGGATGCAGAGAAAGCCTTTGGCAGGGTCAGGTGGGGATATCTGAAAGGTGTGCTTGAGAAAATGAACTTTGGCCCTGGTTTTCGATCATGTGCGAGGCCCTCTATAGACAACCAGAGGCGGCAGTGAAGATGAATGGTACAAACTCCCAGAGAGTCCCACTAGCCTGGGGAACCAGGCAGGACTATCCTCTGTCACCACTTCTTTTGTGCCCTGTGTGTAGAACCTTTGGCTAACCAAATAAGAGCTGATCCTAGCACAGAAGGGATAGAGGTAGCAGGGGTACAGCAAAAAATGTCTTTATATGCAGACGACACGCTGATATTCCTGAAAAACCCAGCTATCTCGGTCCCGGCACTTCAGAAGGTGCTGGAAGAATATGGGAAGGTATCAGGTTATAATAAACAAGACAAAATCAGAGGCGATGCAGATCAGCGGCACCCTTACTAGAGAAGATAAAATGAGGTTTCCTTTTAGATGGGCAAAACATAACAGCTTCCGCTACTTGGGGAGTATCTTCACTACTAGATTTCAAAGTTATTTAAGGTAAATTATGATAAACTGGCTAAGGAATGTAAAGCGGATTTGGACAGATTATGCCAACTGCCCTTCTCACTGCTAGGTAGGATAGGCATACTAAAGATGAATACCCTCCCCAGGTTATTTTTATTTTAAACTTTGCCAATCAACATCAAAGGCACATTTTGGAAACAGCTGGAAAAAGATCTCAAGACATTTGTTTGGGGAGGGAAAAAGCCCAGGGGTAAGATGATATTACCAAGAGAAGAAGGAGGCCTGCGCCTCCCAGACTTTAAACTCTGTTATATTGTAGTGCAAACACCATATTTGATCATGTGGGCTAAACAAAAAGTAGACTCTGGGTGGTATCAGCTGGAGAACACAGAATCATTGCCCATCCCACAGTATGCCATGCTGATGGCAAAGATAGATGGGACACTGAAGAAGGTACAAAACCCAAGGTTTAGACATTCACTAATAATCATACAGAAAATATGAGCTCTGACAGGTACACTGAATGAGACAGGCCAATGACTCTGATGATAGGTGACCTGGGATTCAAACCAGGATACAGAGACAGGGGCTTCAGGGGGTGGAACCAAAAAGCCCTAATGGCCTATGGGCAGTTGGTGGAGGGTGAGCACTGTGTGTCCTTTCAGAACATTCAGCAGCAGTTCCACTTAGATTAATCAGGCTTTTACAGATTTTTTCAAGTCAGAAGCTATTTATTAGGTACAGGGGAGGGTTGCAGGGTGACATGTCCCAAGACTCTGTGGGAAGAACACTTATATTGGATGGCAAGGCTCCAGGAATGAACAGGCAGTATGACTACAATGTATAAACTGCTGATACAGGCTGGGGGGTACACCTGGATGCACTGCGAAACAAATGATAGGAAGAGTCAGGAATTCAGCTAACAGATCAACAATGGAAGGACTGCCTTGGGGGTGGTGGGTCTCAGCATCACAAAATTGGAAGAAGTTCAGGTGAAAGGTGATCCACTACTTTTTGCATGTCCCTGCGGTAACCCAACACTTCGTAAGAGCAAATACTGACAAATGTTGGAGGGGCGGCAGGGGGAAGGGCACACATCACCACATCCTCTGGGCCTGCCCCAAGATACAAGACTTCTGGACCCAGGTCAAACAAAATCTGACACAGATATGGGGGATGCCCATGCCTGATGAATTTCCCTACTACAACCTTGGGCCAACCAATCCTGAGCCTTAGGCAGAGCAAGCTCAGAGAGGTATTTCAATGCATGACACTAGCAGCCCTCAAGACCCTGACTACACACTGGCTAGACCCAGAGCAACCTGAGCTGCAGGAATGGAAAAACAGAGTATCTCACATATTTACTATGGAACAGCTCACGGCAAAACTGCACTTAACCACAGAGAGGTTTAGAAAACACTGGCGGGGGGGATACTATACATGGAAAGGGGGAGGAGACACAGCCTTATATGTGCAGTATCTGTTTGTGAAAACACATCCTTTAGCTACACCTTGACACCCAATATGTCAGCACTGGAAGAGATTGATAAGGGGTGGCATGAAAGAAAAAATTACTCACCTTAGTAATTATATTTCTTCTAATGGAGTCTTGCTGTATTCTGACAATTGCAGTGATTTCCAACTTTTGAACTGTTCCGGAGAACTAAAGGTTAACTTTCCATGCAGGGCATGGAACGCTGAGCTCGAGCTCGGTTGAAGTCTCTATCTGGAGTGTTTTGAACTCAAACTGTCAGATTCTTACGAGTCCAACTAAACTAAAAATTCTATGTGGAAATTGTAAAAATTCTACTAGCCAACTGGCTGAAAAGTTCTGGATTCCCAAGGAAAACTCAAGTCAGGAAATCCAAAAACTAAACTCAAAAATAACAATAATAAATAAGCACCCAAACAAAAGGGGGGGAGTGTGCAAGCAAATACACCCCTGGTTTGCACCACTGCACCTGCCCACCCACTTCCCAAAAACAGGTTCTGAGAGGGGAGGCAGGGAGGGAGGTCAGAATACAGCAAGACTTCACTAGAAGAAATATAATTACTAAGGTGAGTAATTTTTTCTTCAAACAACATGAAGTCTTGCTGTATTCTGACAACTGCAGACTACCAAGCAGTACCTCCATGGAGGAGGGACAGAACCTACTTTGGGAATAGGCTCTGAAGTACTGCTGTGCCAAACCGAGCATCACTCCTAGCCTGGATATCCAGAGAGTAATGCTTGGTAAAGGTATGGACTGTTTTCCAGATGGCTGCTTGACAAATTTCTAGGAGAGGGATATCCCTGACCACAGCCAGGCAAGCAGCTGTACCTCTTGTGGAATGAGCCCTCAGGCCTGAGGGTGGAGTTTTTCCCAGTTTCTCATAGCAGAATTGTATACAAGACAATAGGTCTTTTGGTGGCAGGTTTGCCCTTTCCCACTTCTCCATAAGTGAGGAACAACTGGAGGGAGTCAAACCTGTGACCCTTGGTATGCTCTATGTAGTAACTAAGGGCTCTTTTGACAGCTAAACTGTGTAGCCTCCTCTCTTCTGAGGAAGAATGATCAGTGAAGAAAACAGGGAGAGACACAGACTGGTTTAAATGGAAGTCTGAAACCACTTTGGGCAAGAACCTTCTATTGGTTCTAAGGACCACTTTATCCCTATGAAAGGAGATAAAATCAGGTCCCACTGACAGGGCTTGTAATTCACTGATACGCCTGGCAGAGGTAATGGCTACCAAGAACACAGTTTTCCAAGTCAAGTACTTAAGCTCTGCTGAAGACATAGGCTCAAAGGGGGGGTTGCATAAGCTGAGCAATGCAAACATTCAAATCCCAGCAGGGGCAGGGTCTCTAAAAGGGGGATTTGTGTGAAACAATCCTTTAAAAAATTTACAGAACACAAGGTGGGAAGATAGTGAGGAAGGCTTCCCCACAGACAAAAATGCAGAAACAGCTGACAAGTATACCTTGAGAGTAGCTGGTCTAAGGCCTAGGCCATTAAGATGGACCATATAATCCAGAACCGTAGGCAAGTCAGCAGTGTCTGGAGAAATATTCTTCTTAGAACACCAAATGCTGAATCTTTTCCATTTGGAGTTGTAAGTCTTTCTGGTGGAGGGCTTTCGAGAAGCCCTGAGGATGTCCAGAACCCCTTGGGAAAGATGCAGATCTGCAAACTCTAACTCTTCAAGAGCCATGCCTTGAGATTGAGAGACTGAAGATTGGGGAATCAAATCCTCCCCTGAGAGGATGTCAACGTGTTATAATTCCTGGGAAGAGACAGGGGAAGATGGACTGCTAGGGACAGCAACAGGGGGTACCAGGGCTGTCTGGCCCAATCTGGAGCAACCAGAATCACTTTGCAAGGTTGAGACCTTATTTTGACTAAAACTTTGAACAGGAGTGGGAAGGGGGGAAAAGCATACAGAAACTTCCCTTCCCAATTCAGAATCAGGGCTTCAAGGGGGACTGAGCCCAAGACTGGAGGTCTGCAACAAAAGAAAGGAAGTTGGTGATTGTCTGGAGCTGCAAAGAGATCTATCTCTAGAGTACCCCACCTTGAAAAAATCACTTTCAACACCTGAGGGTCCAGGGACCATTCGTGATGGCCCTGAGAAATCCTGCTCAGTGCATCTGCTAGCACATTGTTCTTGCCTGGAAGGTGAACTGCTACAAGAGAGGCTTGCAGGGGAATAAGCCAGGGACCACAACTTTATGGCTTCTGTGCACAAGGCCATGGACCAAGTGCCTCCCTGCTTGTTGATGTACCACATGGTGGTAGTGTTGTCTGTTCTGACTTGAACCACCTTGCTCTGAACTGACTGTGAGAACGCTTTTAGAGCTAGAAAAAAATGCCCTGAGCTCTAGAAGATTGATGTGGAGAAGGGATTCTTGGGGGACCACAGGCCCTGGGCAGTAAGGGACCCCAGGTAGGGTCTCCAGCCCAGAAGAGAAGCATCCGTAGTAAGGACCACTGAACAAGGCTGAGCAACAAAAGGAACACCTTGCCTTAAATTGTCCTGATCTTGCCACCACTGGAGGGCCTGGATCAAGGTCAGAGTCACTGGAATCAGTTTGGTAAGAGAGTCCTTTCTCTGAGACCAGAAAGCTCTCAGATGGAACTGAATATCCCTCATCTAGAATCTTGCCCCTTGGATCACTGCTGTTGAAGCTGCCATGTGGCCCAAGAGCTGGAGGAAATGCCTTGCTGGTCAAGATACCTGAAGGCTGAAGGAAGAAGCTAGTTCCACAAGAGCCCTTGCCCTTTCTAGAGGAAGAAAGGCTCTTGCTCTGAGTGTGTCCAGTTCTGCCCCATAAAGGTAAGAAGCTGGACTGGTTCGAGAACTGACTTGGGAAGGCTGAGAAGAAATCCTAGGGAAGTGAGCACTTGCTGCGTCACTTGCAGGTGAGACTTGACTTGGTCTGGAGACTGACCCACTAATAGCCAATCGTCCAGATAAGGAAATATGGAAATCTTTTGCCTTCTTAGAAAGGCAACTACTGCTGCCAGGCACTTTGTGAAAACCCTTGGGGCTGAGTTTAGGCCAAAGGGCATTGCTCTGAACTGATAGTGGTCCGAGGGCAACTCGAACCTGAGGTACTTTCTGTGGGAGCACCTGATGGGAATGTGAAAGTAGGCATCTTTGAGGTCCGGGGAGGCTAGCCAGTCCCCTGGCCTGACAGAGAGGGAAGGATTATTCCCAGAGTTATCATCTTGAACTTTGGTTTTAAAAGATGTTTGTTTAGTATCTTAGGTCCAGGATGGGTCGACACTCCCCTGTCTTTTTGGGGGTCAGGAAGTACCTGGAGTACAGTACTTTGCCCCAGTGTAGGGTAGGTACTCTCTCTATAGCTCTTAAAGCTAGGACAGAAGAAACCTCTGCCTCTAGGGCAAGGGTTTCCGAAAGATTTGCAGGTGGAACAGATCTGGTTCTCATCTTTGGACATTTTTTGAAGCTGAGAACTAGTCCCTGGCTTACTACTTCCAGGACCCACTTGTCTGATGTCAGAGACTTCCAGTCCTGGACAAAGTAAACCAGCCTGCCCCCTACTGGAATAGGAGAGTTGACCCGGGCAGACCCATCAGGGTGTCTGCTTGGCAGGGGCTTTAGGCTGAGGGGTGGATGTAGGCCTGCTCATCCCCCTTCTGCCTCTCCATCTGAAGAACCCCCTCTGTGAAAAGGAAGAAGAAGAGGCTGTGCTTAGTAAAAAGGCCTTTGAAAAGGCCTGCCACTGCCCCTAGACTGCTGCCTTTGAGGAGTTGCCTGCCTTTCCTTGGCCTGAGCACTCCTGTAAGTGGTCCTGTACTCGTCCATTTTCTTCATGTAATTCTCTGTCTGCTCCCCAAACAGAATTACCCACTACAGGAAAATCCATAGCCTTAGCTTGGATGTCCTGCGAGAGGCTAGTACATCTGAGCAAAGCCATCCTCTGAAGAGCCACAGATGTAGCCATGACTCTTGATGAGACATCATTAGAGTCCACAGCAGCATGAAACTGAACCTTAGATGCCTCAATCCCATCTGCAGCCACCACCTCCAGCTCCTTTGCTAGCTGGGGGGAGGCCTGTTTAGCCACTGCCAGTACCGTGTCTCACCTGGACTTCTGGTACCTGGCTGTATAGGCCATGTAATTCACCTGCCTGAGTCCCAGAGAAGATGCTATGTACTGCTTCTTTGCCATGGCATCAATCTTCCTGGAGTCCTTGTCAGGGGGGTGTGAAGCCAAGGGAATATTTGCCTTGTCACAGGCAGCAGCCTGCACTACCCCAACATGGCTGCATTGCTGATCTAGGAACTCAGTGTCTCAGCCTGAAAGTGTATAGCTGTTGTCCATTCTTCTATCCACAGGAGGTATAGTGTTAGGAGACCATAAGATTTTTTGTGTGTTTCCCAAAAGATTTATGGAGGGGAATAGACAGTCTCCTGGACTCTGGGATATCCATCATCTCTACATAACCAGGCTCTTCTTGATCTTCCATAGCCTCCTCCATAGGAAGCTGGAGGGTTTCAGCCACTTTTCTGTAAAACATAAAGTGGGAAGTGGACTCAGAAAGCCTAGGAGGGGAACACCTGATGGTCTGTCTGGGGAGATGTCGTTCCACAGGCACATCCAGACCTTCACTTACATCATAATCCTCAAATTCCCCTTCCTCTTCAAACTCCGGTTCATAAAAATCTTCAAGGGTATACTCTTTAACCGGGGGAACCAACTGAACCGAACTCCTGCCAGAAGGAGCCGGATCGGTCAGAACCGGACGGAGCGATTCCACAATCTGAATCACCCTGGCTATCTCCTCGGCACTCGGAACATGAACCTCAGGATCCGAACTGGTCGATTTATCTTTGCGCTTTCTTTTTGTCAGAACCGATCCCTCAGAATCGGCTTTCCTTTTGCCCGAAGAATTGCCCTGGTCAGAGGGCACTCCTTCTGGTTCGGTCGAAACCGAACCGGGCTGGCCATCTGGGTCAGCAGACTTCTCAGCCTCCTTTTCCCTCAGTCTACCTAATCTCTTCTCAAGGGTAGATTTGGGAAAATTTTTTACATATTTGGCAGTCTGAATCGAGGTGGTCAAACCCCAGACAATAAACACAGGTGGTGTGGGGACTGGCCTTGGCAAAGACCTCCCCACACTTATTGCAGTATTGAAACACAGTGGGTCCGTTTTTTTTCTTGGGTTTCTCAGACATGGCCAACCTAACCAAACTTACCCTTTTTTCAGCAACCACCAGGCAAGACTCCCTTATCGGTTCCTAACCGTGTCACAGGTATTGGAAAAAAACGGTTAAAACACGTTTTTTAGAACCGATAAGAACCGATAACCACACACTAAATATAGCAAAATTCACAATCAAATGGTCGGTTCAGCCGAACCGACTGCACTTTTACAAGTTCCACACAGAAATATAGAACAATTCCTATCTAGTACTCATGGCACCACAGACAGAGACTGAACTGACTATGCGGATACTTTTTTTCAGTTTAAACCAATGAAAAACTGAAAACTTTAACCGACTTCGAACCGAGCTGAAGGAGAACTCTCCGGAGTGACTGTTCATGTGTGTTCATGTGTGCAAATGCCAGGAGCCTTAGCAACAAGATGGAAGATCTGGAGGCTGTCATGGTACAGTCAGACCTGGACATTGTGGCCATCACTGAAACCTGGTGTACATGTGTGCAAATGCCAGGAGCCTTAGCAACAAGATGGAAGATCTGGAGGCTGTCATGGTACAGTCAGACCTGGACATTGTGGCCATCACTGAAACCTCAAACCGTCAGATTCTTTACTCCACATAGATACATAGATACATAGACAGTGTCGGCAGATAAGGGCCTGTGGCCCACCCAGTCTGCCCATTTGAGCTTGTAAGTTCAGTTTGTTTTCCTAGAAGTCTGTTGCCCCTTACCCCTGACCTCCAGAATTCCTTTATGTCTATCCCATGCATTCTTAAATCCCGTGATTGTTTCAGCCCCACCACTTCCTCTGGCAGGGTGTTCCACTTGTCCACCACCCGTTCTGTGAAGAAATTCTTTCGTGTTTCCTCTGAATCGTCCTCCCTCCAACTTCATCCCATGCCCTCTAGTCCTGGAACATCTTTTTCGCTTAAAATAGTGTTTTCCTGCACCCTGTTCCTCCTGTAAGATACTTGTATGTCTCTATCATATCCCCTCTCCTCCTCTCCTCCAGGGAGTACATGTTCAGTTCCTTCAACCTGTCTTCATAGGACTTGTGATGCAATCCATGCACCATCTTTGTTGCCTCCTCTGAACCTTCTCTATGTCCTTACGTAGGTATGGTCTCCAGAACTGTACACTGTACTCCAGGTGGGGCCTCACTAGTGTCTTGTATAAGCGGAATTATGACCTCCCTTTTCCTGCTGGTGATGCCCTGCCTATACATCCCAGCATCCTATTTGCTTTACCTGCTGCCTTGTCACACTGTTTCCTACTTGAGGTCATCAGAGATGACAACCCCAAGATCCCTTTCCTGCTTGCTGCATGCTATATGCTCACCCCCAACTGATATATTGTACCAGGGTTTTTGTGCCCCATATGCATTATCTTGCACTTTTGCATTGAAGTTCAACTGCCAAACCCTGACCATTCTTCAAGTTTCTGCAGGTCGCTTCTCATTCTGTCTACACCCTCTGGTGTGTCTACTGTGTTACAGAGCTTTGTGTCATCAGCGAACAGTGAAATTCTGCCTTCTAGGTCCTGCACAATGTCACTGATGAAGATGTTGAACAGGACCGGTCCCAGCACTGATCCCTGTGGTACCCCACTGGTCACTCTTCCCTCTGTGGAGTGACAGCCATTTACCACCACCCTCTGTGTCCTACCACCCAGCCAGTAACCTATCCATCACACTACTGTCCTGCCCACACCCATATTCCCCAGTTTGTGTAATAGTCTTCTATGTGGCACAGTGTCAAAGGCCTTGCTGAAGTCCAGATAGGCCATGTCCACTGCCCTCCCCTGATCCACCTCCCTAGTCACCCAGTCAAAAAATTCAATGAGGTTGGTCTGACATGACCTCCTCCTGGTGAAACCATGCTGCCTTGGGTCCTGTAGTCCATTGACAACCAAATGTTCCACCAATCTCTCCTTCAGTAGTGCTTGCTGTGATCTTCCCACTACTGAGGTGAGGCTGACTGGTCTGTAGTTCCCTGCTCCCTCTTTGTTCCCACTTTTGTATAAGGGGACTACATCTGCTGTCCTCCAGTCTTTGGGTACCTCCCTGTTTCAGTGTTCGGCTAAACAGGATAGCCAGAGGTTCAGCCACCACCTCTCTTAGTTCTTTAAGGACCTGGGTGCACCCTATCTGGCCCTATTGCTTTATCAACTCTTATTACTTCCAGTTCCTTCAGGACCTTCTCGTGTAAGGGACTTGTGTCCATTCTGCACCATTCTCACCCTTGTACTCCTTCAGACCCATTACCTCCTCTTCCTCAGTAAAGACTGAGCAGAAATACCTGTTCAATATGTCAGCTTTACTGTTGTCATCCTCCACGTGGCCCCATCCTCCCCTTTCAGTCTCACTATCCCTCCCTTTGTCTTTCTTTTTCACTTATGTACCTGTAAAGGTTTTGTCCCTCTACCCACTGATTTTGCAATGTGTTCTTCTGTCTGAGCTTTGGCTTCCCTTACTGACCTCCTGCCTCCCTTTGCTTCTCCTGGTACTTCTTCCTATCCCTCCTGCCTGTGTCTTTTTGTATTGCCTGAATGCAATCTTTTGGCTTTCACTTTCTTTCTACCTCTTTGAAACCATAATGGTTCCTCTTCCTTTTCCTCTTGCTAACCTGCTTAATGCATAATTCTGTTGTTCTTGTAATCCCCATTTTAAATACTGCCCACTGTTCCTCAACCCTGATTCCTGTCCCATTCCCTTAATGCCTCTTTCAAGTATCTCCCCATTTTCCCAAAGTCTGCCCCTAAAATCCAGGATACGTGTTTTGTGTGGTTTGGTTCTGCTCTTTCTGTGATTTCAAACCACAATGACTGGTGGTCACTGTTACCCAGGTGCTCCCCCACTGTTACCCCATCACACTGTCCCTGTTTGTGAGCACAAGGTCCAGTATTGCCTTCTGCCGAGTCGGTTCCATGACCAGTTGCTTGAGGAAGGCACCCTGAAGGGAGTCCAGGATAAAGAGATTATTTAGTGGCTAGTCTTTGAAAATAACAGCACTAAGGGAGGGATTTCAAGACTTAAGGTTTGCAGACATACATTACAAGGAGATAAGTACCCTTCTGATACAACATGCTAATTCTGGTTAAACAACTAAAATAAATACAAAAAAAATAAATAAATGTGTAACATGGCACATCTTACCATATATATCAAAAGCTATGAATGTGCTCACTACTGGTGTTACATGATTCTGTCTAATCCACTTTGTGTAGCCTGTTACTGGATGTGATAGACAATAAACGAGAGTTTAAAAAAGGAAAAGAAATCATTTGTCCCACATGGGGAATCAAACAAGAAAATTACAAAGCACCCTACAGCAAGAACTCCAGGCAGAAACAGTAATATAAAAGTTTTCTTACCGTTCATTCAAGCAAGTCAGCATTGTGCATACAAACAGTGACCACGTTGCCAGGAGTGACAGCAAACACCATGCCGGCCCCAAGTGATGAAGAGAGAGTCTAACATTTTGCTTGGGTGCCCTCAAGCTTCACTTGCTTCATAAAAGGTAAGACAGCTTCTATATTACTGTTTCTGCCTGGAGTCCTTGTGATAGGGTGCTTTGTACTTTTCTTGTTTGGTTTTGTGTTTGAAACGGAGCACCGCAGCATTTTTCTGGTGCTAGCCCTCTGTTACTTTCTGTGATCCCTCATGGGGAAGGTGATATTCCACATTTGCCACTGCAACTTTAAAGCAGACATTTATAATAATAATGGGCTGGCAGTATAGCCTAGAGGTTAGAGTAATGAGCTGTGAATGAGCTTGGTACATCCAGCAGACCAGACCTGGGTTTGATTCTCACGACCTCCGTTTGCATACTGTGTGACTCTGAGCAAGTCACTTAACTGCCTAGTGCTCCCAAGTCACCCCTGAAAACAGGCACCTGTGCCTAGTGGGCCTTACCTGGTTACCAAAGACTTAAAGAAAAGAAAAAATAACCTAGTATACTCAGTTATCAACAAACATTAGTGCACTGATAGAGCCATAGTGTTCTGAGCTTGCAGGGCCATGTTATGTCAAACATTTTATTCATTTGTCACGTGCCTTGTCACACATTTCAGTAAAGAAAGGTTGAGCACTATAGGTGTTTTATTGGTGGAGTGAACACATTAACACCTACTTAGTACAAGTTCATGATCACACTTCTCTGTTGCTTAGCGCTCTCCCTATAACAGGACAGCTAACCTTGTGATCAATCAATCAGTCAAAGTTTATTTGAAGGCAAATTGAGAGTAAGAACTCAATTGTGCCCAGTACATAAAGACATTAACAGCATGGAACACTAAGTGTTACACGCAGTTGCATCACATAATTACAAATGGTAAGAATCAGTTACAGTAAGTGCATAAAGAAGGTAAGATATCAATTGTAACAGTCACATGGGCAGTGCAACAATCTATTTAAACATGCCTTACACTACAGGATTGGTATAATGGTAGTCATCTGTAATGCTTTCCAAATGGTCTCCAATGTGCATGGAACTGTTATTGCAAGAGCGTCTTCCATAGCCTTCGTACGTAATTTTGGAATTATAAAATCTGACAATGTGGCTGATCTGAGTTTGTAGGTGTTTAGTGATCTAAGATGTAGCTTACTTAGAAAGTAGGATGGGACTGAATTTGTTATGAATCTGTATACAAAGATATACCGATGCAGCTGTCTGCACGGCTAGAGAGGTCCAGTCCACAGCTTCATATAAGTGACAGTGACGGATGTTCCAGGGCAGACCTGTTGTGAATCTCAAGGAACTATGATAGAGAGGGCACTGTACTCCCAGGGGTGTTTCTGAGGTATTTGTAAAAATGCAGTCCCCGTAGTCCAGTTTGGACAAAAATAATGAGTTGACCAGATTCTTTCTAACTGGTAGGCTAAAAAATACTTTTGGTGCAAGTTGTGCCATAGGCAACTTGCAACAAACGCCGATGCACTGGGAACCCTGTGCCCAATTCTCTATCGGGCGGGGTCCCTGCAGCTATGTCCCGTGACTTGCGATAACCCAAGCAGAGTGCTGAAGGGAAGGTGCACCAGAACAGGGTGCCACAAGCCACCGCAATGCCCACTGAGTGCATACTATTTACAGTACGCACTCATACAGAGCTCAGTCAGCAACTGGCAGCGATGGCAAGAAGTGGGCAGTGCCAGTTGCTGGCTGGGTATGAGGGGAGTGGGGTGGTAGGGCACAGCCAGGTGGGAGGGTCCACTAGACCACCAGGGATACATTGGGACACTGGTCATATAATTAACAATACCATGATTATGAAGTATGTCAGGGATCGGGGAAGGGGAGCTACTTCTTAATAGTTCTGGGGATCAGGGCTGGGTGGCAGCTACTACATTACATCTGTGGGGATCTGTACTTGGGGGAGCTCTTTCTTTTCATTGTGGGGATCAGGGCTGCAGGGGCTACTATGTCACATGTCCAGGAATAGGGTCTTGGAGGGTGGGGGGGGCTACACATTCTGTGGGCACAGATGGGGGCACATTGGCACAACCTCCAGTGGGCGGCAAAGTACATGTGCCAGCACACAGCTGGTGTAACTGTACTTTGATGGATGTCCTCTGGGGTTGTTTTGAATACCACTTTAGTCATGGCAGCCGCCCCTTTGAGAATAGGCAGGTGCAGCTGCTGCCGTGAACGCTCCTTTTGAGCCGCCATTGCAGCTGGGTTTAGCGGCGCACTGATGGTATGTCAACTCTGCCACAAGCAACCTGTGTGTTATCACACTCTGCCTCTCAGAATACCGGTGGGCACATCTATTGGTGCAAGGTGTTACTTGCATCCGCCATCTTGGACGCAAGTCACCTCGCGTCACGCAGAAGGCTTTCAGAATCGCGCCCCTTGTTGCTACAGAAGAAAGCTAGTAGGCCTTTCAGTTTGTTAGACAGATTTCAGATATGGGAGCTTACTGTTAGCTACTCGTCTAAGTACATACTCAGGTATTTATAGGTAGCTGCTCTAAAAATTACTTCTCCCCCTATGGCACTTAGTGAAAATTGGGGTTAGAGTCAATGGCCTTCTTGCTGAACAGCATCCATTGCATTTTCTTTATGTTAAGCAACAGTCTTAACTCTGCTAGTATCTTCTGAATTTTATAGAAATTGCCTTGGGTAGTGTTCATTGCAGAGCTGACATCCTTGTGCGTGTGTAAGATATTGACATCGGCACAAAGAAATAACTGCATCTTCAGAACTACATAGTGGCACCTCATTGATGTAAACAAAAAGAGGGTCCCTAGGACTGACCCCTGGGGTACCCCTTTCGTTGACAGTGGCTAGATCAGTACCGTGATCCCCTGCCCTGACACACTGTTGTCTGGAACGCAGACAGGCTGAGAACCCCAGTAATGTGTTGATGCCCAAACCAGATGTTTTGAGCCTGTTTGGTAGAATATTATAGTCGAGAATGTCAAAAACTTTTGACAAGTCTAAAAAAATTGCAAGGGGAAACTAATCCTTTATCAAAGGCACAAAACATGCTGTCGGTTACCCAGGACACAATGTACGACACGCTGTGCCCTTTCCTGAAGCCTAACTGGTATTTGGTTAATACACAGAATGTAGTAAAGTAAGAGATTAGTTGTTCATGTGCTAGTTTCTTAAATATTTTAACCATGGAAGAGAGTACAGATCTAGGCCTGTAACATCCAGGGTTGGAGAGATCACCCTCTTTGAAGACTGGGATTATGAAGGCAGTTTTCCAGTCATCGAGTATCTGGGATGTTGTCAATGATAAGTTACAGTTTATCTTTTTATTCATTTTTTTCAAAAAAGAAAACTTCCAAACATACAGTATTTAAAAACGTAGCAAATACAGCGTGGCAGCATTGAAGGTGGCAAAATAGCTTCAGATGCACAGTATATTAATATGTGTAGTGTAGTAGTGGAATAATAAAATGAGTCAGAAGAAATTATGCTTATGAAGGTAAAAAGTTCCACTAAATTCAAAGGATGCAAAAAGAAAGAGGCATAGGTCTTAGTTAACAGCATAATATGAAGCAGTGAACACATTCTTGCTGTGTAGTGTGGAAGGAAGAATAAGCAAGGGTAAGGCTATCAACGAACTAGCACGATCATTGATTATGCTAACAAAAGGAAATCATAATTTTTTTTAGACTTTGTTTATTGAAAACATTTCGTTATCACATCACATCAAACTGACTGCATTATATTAGTTGCAAATTAAATGTCTTATTTCTTTGCTCATAGTAAATACAATAATACATTCCATTCTTGTTCATTTCAGTTTTGAATAAATTCTTCGTACAGACATTTGAAGACAACTTGCCTATATACAACTCTAAAATCTTTGTGAAACTAATTATGGGGGTGATTTAACAACTTATTCCGGCTGATATCTGATTGAGAGGAAGCAAGGAAAGGTAAAAGCCAGAAAGGGGGAGGATTTTTTTATTCCACAAAATCTTTATATAAATCCCAGCGTGTCCATCTGTTACTGTATAAAGTTATACTGTGGTTAACAGCAAAGGTAATTCTTTCCATTGCTTGAATTTGATAAACTATCTGGAGCCAGTCAGTAAGCCCCCGTGGAAATTGCTGCAGCTACTTTTTTGTATCTGCTTAAAAGAAAATCATTATGAAGTGTCATATAGTAATAGAAACATGAAATGTGTCTTGTAGAATTGTACAATACTTGTCACTAGATAATGGTAGAATTTAGGTAATTAAAGTAGCCCTTCCAACACAGTCCATGCAAATATAGTCGGTCCATGGCAGCAGTCAATGATAAGTTGAACAGATGTGATAAGTGCTTTGCCAGAAGTATAGCAATTTTATAGAAAATTGGTTCTATTCTGTCATAGCCAGCTCCTTGTTTTGCTTCCAGTTTAGCGAGCTCCCGCAGGACGTCCTTCTCTCTAATGCTACTGAAGGCATACAGGGGCTGTTAAGCATCACCAGTAAAGCCCGTATCTAATCGGGTTGGTAACATGTTCGGATTTTCCTTTTCAAAGGCTAGGCCTGCTTCAGCAAAAAAAATGTGTTGAAAGCTGCTACTTGATCATTGGGGTTATGCAGTGTGGTGTTCTTGTAGTTTAAAACTGTGGGCATCATCGATTTGGAGACCTCGCCTTGGAGAGTTTTTATACCCGTCTGAACCTTTCTTGAATTTTTAGGGTCATTGAGAAATCTCACATTGCAGTATCTAAGTTTAGCCTCACAAATTTCAGAGGTGCACTTGTTTCTATGAGTTTTATAGGCCATTGTATCATGGAGGTCTTTGGTGACACCGTGATTTATCCCTCAGACACTCCTTCTCCTTAAAGAGCCTTTTTTAAAATTGTAGTTAATCCAGGGTGCTGGCAAAACTCTGGCTCTTTTTTTTGTTTAACGTAGGGGGCATGCTTATTTATTACTTCCAAGAGAGATGCTTTGAAAAATTCCCAGAAAGAGTAAACATCAGGGACCAGCTGATCCTGGCAAGGTCTAGTAAGAACGCTTGCTCACAGAAGGATTTACAATTATGAGTAATAACTGTTCGAGCTGGTGAGTGGGATCTTGTGTGTTGTCTTATAACGGTGATGTAACAGTGACCACTTACATCTGGGGAAAATACAGATGAGACATATCTTAAGGGTGTGGTAGTTAGAATCAGGTCCCGCAAGGAATCCTTGTCGCTGCTCACCCTATGAGGTCGTGTTCGGGAGGTAATAATCCGGGTCAGATTCAGGGCAGCTAACTGATTTAGGAGTGCCTGGTATAGGTGGAGCATATCTCAATTTAGGTCACCCATTAGTCTGAGCTCATGATCAGTATATGGGGAAATTAGTGAACTCAGTTACTGTACAGAATCATTACTCACAGACAGAGGCCTATAACAGACTGTAAAATAAAAGCTGAAGTTTTGAGAGCCTATAATTTGCACAATTAATAGGTCATGTTGTTTGGGGATTGTTTTGGTCAGTTTGATTAATCCTGAGAAGGTATCCTTTAGGCAGGTTGCCACCCCTCCCCCCTACTTGGTTCTGTTCTGCCTGAATACATTGTAACCATTAATACCAATGTCAAAGGTTTGGATTCAGCCAAGTTTCCCTTGCTTCCTGCTTTCTTGATGGCGGTGTTTAACCTTTTCAGTGGCGTAATCAGTGGGAATATTCTGTATGAAACCAGAAGCGCAGCCTACTTAGTTTAATGCTGACTTTCAGTTATTTCATACACAGACTCCTCACTCCAGCCCATATGGTGGTGGGGATTAAATGTAATACAAGGCAGAAAAATACATTTATCGTCTGGAGATAACACATTTAATATTTTACTTTTAACATATTAGAGTTTCTGTCGTTAAAGTATTTACATGGTGTGCGGAGTTTCAGCAGTACTCCTGTATGTTTATTATTTCATCTTTCTTTTATAATCTGGGCCGAATGTATATTGTTATACTGTCAGTACTGTTTACTTGTGGGTTCTGTAACTGTCTGGAGCGAGCCTGAAAAAGTGCCATGTGGCCCAGTGAATTTTACCATTTTACCTAGTAAACAAAATTTTAAATAAATAAAAATAAAGTCAAAACTTCCTTTGCGCTGTCATTATTATTGTGTATAAATTTCCTAATGCACTTAAGGATGAATCGGGACTCCACTGCTTGCCCCATACAGGCAGACCATTTGTCTTGGCCCACTAGCAGGCTGAGTGGCAGTCCCAAAAGCAAACTGTGGGCTCTCAATGCATCATAGTGGCCACTAAGCCAAAATGTGTGAGGATTTTGGCTAAGTCGACCAGGATAACTCTGGAGCAGGACTTATGGCTAGTGTCTCCTGGACAGTAAATGTGGTCAAGGCACCAGCAGCCACTGCTCTCTAGGGCTTCTGGAGAAGATCCGTCCTGGTGTCAGTCTCTTTTCCAGGTGGGCCATGCTGCTACATGTGATAGAGTCTGGGGGTCCAGGCTCAGCCATTTGAAGGCCATTCAGACCCTGATTTCCTTCAAACACTGTTCTAATCTCCGCACCAAAGATGTCTTGTCAGGAGCAAAAGATTCGTACAGCTGGGTAACATCTGTATAGCAGTGAAACGCCACACCGAGCACCATATAATCACTGGCAGCACTATCCCATTTTGGGCACACTATCTCCTGTGGGCCATACACAGCCTTGGGCCGTGTCTGTGCAGCCCAGATCCAGTTAGTGCTGCACCAACGCGGCCCGATATTCAGTCAGTCAGCATGCTGTGTTAGTGTGTGCTGACTGGCTGAATATAGCTCAGAATCAGCCGTGTGCTGTTTTTGGCACAGCACTACAGGCTTCATCTTGGACGAAGATTGTTTTTCCCTGTTCCATTACCACTGGAACTTTGAATCACTTAATTATGAACTTGTTTTGTTCTGGGTATTTCTTTTTCTACTATTTTTTTTCTGTTATCACTCCCTTATCTGTTTCCTCACTTTTTTCTGCCTTACTTCCTCTACTCTTTCTTTTTCCCTCGTGTCCCCTCTTTGGTTGGTTACTAAACATTTAATTTGTGGTTTATGCAGCCACTTGTTCTTAACCATGGTCATTCAGCTGATGACATGATGGAACCACTGCTGGACGCTAACAGCAATGACTGACAGCAGTCATTGATTATTCTTAAATGCTCATGTGCTATGCATGGCTGTGCACAGACAAGCCACAGTGCTGTACTACTCAGGAGGAGATAAGGAGAAGCATCACAACCAGACCAACTCTTCAATGACAGGCCACCCCCCCACCACACTAAAGACTTTATGACCATTTGTCCTCCTACAGCAGCAGTCTGTTTTACTTCCCACTCACTGATTAGCTGGCTGACACACACACACACACACACACACACACACACACACACATACACGACAGGCATACACACACACACGACAGGCACACACACACGCACGGCAGGCACACACACGCATGACAGGCACACACAATGGATTTCTGTGCCCTGCTGAACCACCAGTAGCCAGTTAAAAAATATTTGTCAAATAAATTCTTCCAAATCCCCACTGCACCATTCGCAGGCTGATTAATACAGCTTGCTTTGCTCCTGCCATAGGCTCACACAGTACACTCTCTCCTCTTCAGCATGATTTCATTAGCCGCCTGCTTAAAACTAGTTAAATATAGTAAGAATTAGTAAACTATGTAAAAGTAAAGTATGAGGCAGTATAGCGCAGTGGTCTAAGGCTCTGAGCTGCAAATTTGGTGACATCCAGCAGACCAGACCTGGGTTTGAATCCCACAGCTTCCACTTGCATACTGTGTGACCCTGAGCAA
This sequence comes from Neoceratodus forsteri, assembly GCA_016271365.2. Taxonomy (NCBI): domain Eukaryota; kingdom Metazoa; phylum Chordata; order Ceratodontiformes; family Ceratodontidae; genus Neoceratodus; species Neoceratodus forsteri. The sequence goes on along the minus strand of JADMNL010000022.1, from coordinate 549,837,368 downwards.
GTCACTTAACCTCCTTGTGCTTCCCAGGTCGCTCCTGTAAAAAAGCATTCAACTTAGTGTGCTATACCTGGTTAAAAAACTGGAATGATTCTCTAATCGTTTCTTAAGTTTTGTGATCAAAAATCACACTTTTCATATAAAAGGAGTGCCTTTTGAGCCAGCCAATCAGCAATGCTAGGGTTATTACTCATGATGCTGGGGACCTGGTTTGGAAATGAACCTGGGAACTCGGGGGTCGGATGTCGGTGGGCAAAGGGGTCCCAAATGACACACTGCTCCTCTGGAGAGGGAAGGTAGGAGGCTCAGCTGCAATACATTGCCATCTGGTGACCGTACTTCTTAACCACTCAACATTAAAAATCATAGCAAATGCCAGAATGTGTACACTTTCTTATTTTAAACAATAAGATGTCTACAAATAGTGGTCCCATATAGTTAATGAAAAGGAATGTTTCTATCAATTTAATTCAATAATTTAATACTCTGTGTGTCCAGAAACAACTGTAACATTATTAAGAACATCAGTAAACCTATGGGGAACATGGGCAAATCTGAGTGTGAAATTCATAGCAGTTCAGAGGTATGCTGGTGACCAGAGGTGTTGGCGCTGTCAGAGCAGCTGTGGTAGGAGGCTCCACTGCAATACTGCTATCTGGTGACCACAGGTGGTGGCGCTGTCAGAGCAGCTGTGGTAGGAGGCTCCACTGCAGTAATGCCATCTGGTGACCAGAGGTGTTGGTGCTGTCAGAGCAGCAGTGGTAGGAGGCTCAGCTGCAATACTGCCGTCTGGTGACCACAGGTGGTGGTGCTGTCAGAGCAGCTGTGGTAGGAGGCTCAGCTGCAATACTGCCATCTGGTGACCACAGGTGGTGGCGCTGTCAGAGCAGCTGTGGTAGGAGGCTCAGCTGCAATACTGCCATCTGGTGACCACAGGTGGTGGCGCTGTCAGAGCAGCTGTGGTAGAAGGCTCCACTGCAGTACTGCCATCTGGTGACCACAGGTGTTGGCGTTGTCACAGCAGCTGTGGTAGGAGGCTCAGCTGCAATACTGCCAACTGGTGACCACAGGTGGTGACGCTGTCAGAACAGCTGTGGTAGGAGGCTCCACTGCAATACTGCCATCTGGTGACCACAGGTGGTGGCACTGTCAGAGCAGGTGTGGTAGAAGGCTCAGCTGCAATACTGCCAACTGGTGACCACAGGTGTTGGCGCTGTCAGAGCAGCTGTGGTAGGAGGCTCCACTGCAATATTGCCATCTGGTGACCACAGGTGGTAGCGCTGTCAGAGCAGCTGTGGTAGGAGGCTCTGCTGCAATACTGCCATCTGGTGACCACAGGTGGTGGCGCTGTCAGAGCGGGTGTGGTAGAAGGCTCAGCTGCAGTACTGCCGTCTGGTGACCACAGGTGGTGGTGTTGTCAGAGCAGCTGTGGTAGGAGGCTCAGTTGCAATACTGCCATCTGGTGACCACAGGTGGTGGCGCTGTCAGAGCAGCTGTGGTAGGAGGCTCAGCTGCAATACTGCCATCTGGTGACCACAGGTTTTGGTGCTGTCAGAGCAGCTGTGGTAGGAGGCTCAGCTGCAATACTGCCATCTGGTGACCACAGGTGTTGGCGCTGTCAGAGCAGCAGTGGTAGAAGGCTCCACTGCAGTACTGCCGTCTGGTGATCACAGGGGGTGGCGCTGTCAGAGCAGCTGTGGTAGGAGGCCCAGCTGCAATACTGCCATCTGGTGACCACATGTGTTGGCACTGTCAGAGCAGCTGTGGTAGGAGGCTCCACTGCAGTACTGCCATCTGGTGACCACAGGTGTAGGCGCCTGTCACAGCAGCTGTGGTAGGAGGCTCAGCTGCAATACTGCCATCTGGTGACCACAGGTGATGGCGCTGTCAGAGCAGCAGTGGTAGGAGGCTCCACTGCAATACTGCCATCTGGATGACCACAGGTTTTGGCGCCTGTCAGAGCAGCTGTGGTAGGAGGCTCCACTGCAATACTGCCATCTGGTGACCACAGTTGGTGGCGCTGTCAGAGCAGCTGTGGTAGGAGGCTCCGCTACAATACTGCCATCTTGTGACCACAGGTGGTGGCGCTGTCAGAACAGCTGTGGTAGGAGGCTCAGCTGCAATACTGCCATCTGGTGACCACAGGTGTTGGCGCTGTCAGAGCAGCAGTGGTAGAAGGCTCCACTGCAGTACTGCCATCTGGTGATCACAGGGGGTGGCGCTGTCAGAGCAGCTGTGTGGTAGAGGCTCAGCTGCAATACTGCCATCTGGTGACCACATGTGTTGGCGCTGTCAGAGCAGCTGTGGTAGGAGGCTCCACTGCAGTACTGCCATCTGGTGACCACAGGTGTAGGCGCTGTCGCACAGCGGTGGTAGGAGGCTCCACTGCAGTACTGCCATCTGGTGACCAGAGGTGTTGGCGACTGTCAGAGCAGCAGTGGTAGGAGGCTCAGCTGCAATACTGCCGTCTGTGACCACAGGTGGTGGTGCTGTCAGATCAGCTGTGGTAGGAGGCTCAGCTGCAATACTGCCATCTGGTGACCACAGGTGGTGGCGCTGTCAGAGCAGCTGTGGTAGGAGGCCCAGCTGCAATACTGCCATCTGGTGACCACAGGTGGTGGCGCTGTCAGAGCAGCTGTGGTAGAGGCTCCACTGCAGTACTGCCATCTGGGACCACAGGTGGTGGCGCCTGTCAGAGCAGCGGTGTGGTAGAAGGCTCAGCTGCAATACTGCCGCCTGGTGACCACAGGTGCTGGCGCCGTCAGAGCAGCGTGGTAGGAGGCTCAGCTGCAGTACTGCCGCTGGTGACCACAGGTGGTGGTGCTTGTCAGAGCAGCTGTGGTAGGAGGCCCAGCTGCAATACTGCCATCTGGTGACCACAGGTGGTGGCACTGTCAGAGCAGCTGTGGTAGGAGGCTCAGCAGCAATACTGCCATCTGGTGACCACAGGTGTTGGCGCTGTCAGAGCAGCTGTGGTGGAGGCTCAGCTGCAATACTGCCATCTGGTGACCACAGGTGGTGGCGCTGTCAGAGCAGCTGTGGTAGGAGGCTCCACTGCAATACTGCCATCTGGTGACCACAGGTGTTGGCGCTGTCAGAGCAGCTGTGGTAGGAAGCTCAGCTGCAATACTGCCATCTGGTGACCACAGGTGTTGGCGCTGTCAGAGCAGCTGTGGTAGGAAGGCTCCACTGCAATACTGCCATCTGGTGACCACAGGTTGTGGCGCTGTCAGAGCAGCTGTGGTAGGAGGCTCCAGCTGCAATACTGCCATCTGGTGACCACAGTGTGGCACTGTCAGAGCAGCTGTGGTAGGAGGCTCCACTGCAGTACTGCCATCTGGTGACCACAGGTGTGGCGCTGTCACAGCAGCTGTGGTAGGAGGCTCAGCTGCAATACTGCCATCTGGTGACCACAGGTGGTGGCGCTGTCAGAGCAGCTGTGGTAGGAGGCTCCACTGCAATACTGCCATCTGGTGACCACAGGTGTTGGCGCTGTCAGAGCAGCTGTGGTAGGAGGCTCCACTGCAATACTGCCATCTGGTGACCACAGGTGGTGGCGCTGTCAGAGCAGCTGTGGTAGGAGGCTCAGCCCAATACTGCCATCTGGTGACCACAGGTGGTGGCGCTGTCAGAGCAGCTGTGGTAGGAGGCTCAGCTGCAATACTGCCATCTGGTGACCACAGGTGTTGGCGCTGTCAGAGCAGCTGTGGTAGAGGCTCCACTGCAGTACTGCCACTGGTGACCACAGGTGGTGGCGCTGTCAGAGCAGCTGTGGTAGGAGGCTCAGCTGCAATACTGCCATCTGGTGACCACAGGTGTTGGCGCTGTCAGAGCAGCTGTGGTAGAAGGCTCCACTGCAGTACTGCCATCTGGTGATCACAGGTGTGGCGTGTCAGAGCAGCTGTGGTAGGAGGCCCACCGCAATACTGCCATCTGGTGACCACAGGTGTTGGCGCTGTCAGAGCAGCTGTGGTAGGAGGCTCAGCTGCAGTACTGCCATCTGGTGACCACAGGTGGTGGCGCTGTCAGAGCAGCTGTGGTAGGAGGCTCCGCTGCAATACTGCCATCTTGTGACCACAGGTGGTGGCGCTGTCAGAGCAGCTGTGGTAGGAGGCTCCACTGCAATACTGCCATCTGGTGACCACAGGTGTGGCGCTGTCAGAGCAGCTGTGGTAGGAGGCTCACTGCAATACTGCCATCTGGTGACCACAGGTGGTGGCGCTGTCAGAGCAGCTGTGGTAGGAGGCTCCACTGCAATACTGCCATCTGGTGACCACAGGTGGTGGCGCTGTCAGAGCAGCTGTGGTAGAGGCTCAGCTGCAATACTGCCATCTGGTGACCACAGGTGTTGGCGCTGTCAGAGCAGCTGTGGTAGGAGGCTCCACTGCAGTACTGCCGTCTGGTGACCACAGGTGGTGCGTGTCAGAGCAGCTGTGGTAGGAGGCTCAGCTGCAATACTGCCATCTGGTGACCACAGGTGGTGGCGCTGTCAGAGCAGCTGTGGTAGGAGGCTCCACTGCAGTACTGCCATCTGGTGACCACAGGTGGTGGCGCTGTCAGAGCAGCTGTGGTAGGAGGTCCCGCTGCAATACTGCCATCTGGTGACCACAGGTGGTGGCGCTGTCAGAGCAGCTGTGGTAGAAGGCTCAGCTGCAGTACTGCCGCCTGGTGACCACAGGTGGTGGTGCTGTCAGAGCAGCTGTGGTAGGAGGCTCCAGTGCAATACTGCCATCTGGTGACCACAGGTGGTGGCCTGTCAGAGCAGCTGTGGTAGGAGGCTCAGCTGCAATACTGCCATCTGGTGACCACAGGTGTTGGCGCTGTCAGAGCAGCTGTGGTGGAGGCTCAGCTGCAATACTGCCATCTGGTGACCACAGGTGGTGGCGCTGTCAGAGCAGCTGTGGTAGGAGGCTCCACTGCAATACTGCCATCTGGTGACCACAGGTGTTGGCGCTGTCAGAGCAGCTGTGGTAGGAGGCTCCACTGCAATACTGCCATCTGGTGACCACAGTTGGTGGCGCTGTCAGAGCAGCTGTGGTAGGAGGCTCCGCTACAATACTGCCATCTTGTGACCACAGGTGGTGGCGCTGTCAGAACAGCTGTGGTAGGAGGCTCAGCTGCAATACTGCCATCTGGTGACCACAGGTGGTGGCGCTGTCAGAGCAGCTGTGGTAGGAGGCTCCGCTCCAATACTGCCATCTGGTGACCACAGGTGGTGGCGCTGTCAGAACAGCTGTGGTAGGAGGCTCAGCTGCAATACTGCCATCTGGTGACCACAGGTGTTGGCGCTGTCAGAGCAGCAGTGGTAGAAGGCTCCACTGCAGTACTGCCGTCTGGTGATCACAGGGGGTGGCGCTGTCAGAGCAGCTGTGGTAGGAGGCTCAGCTGCAATACTGCCATCTGGTGACCACAGGTGTTGGCGCTGTCAGAGCAGCTGTGGTAGGAGGCTCCACTGCAGTACTGCCATCTGGTGACCACAGGTGGTGGCGCTGTCAGAGCAGCTGGTAGAGGCCCGCATACTGCCATCTGGTGACCACAGGTGTTGGCGCTGTCAGAGCAGCTGTGGTAGGAGGCTCAGCTGCAATACTGCCATCTGGTGACCACAGGTGGTGCTGTCAGAGCAGCTGTGGTAGGAGGCTCACTGCAATACTGCCATCTGGTGACCACAGGTGGTGGCGCTGTCAGAGCAGCTGTGGTAGGAGGCTCAGCTGCAATACTGCCATCTGGTGACCACAGGTGGTGGCGCTGTCAGAGCAGCTGTGGTAGAAGGCTCAGCTGCAATACTGCCGTCTGGTGACCACAGTGTGGCGCTGTCAGAGCAGCTGTGGTAGGAGGCTCAGCTGCAATACTGCCATCTGGTGACCACAGGTGGTGGCGCTGTCAGAGCAGCTGTGGTAGGAGGCCAGCTGCAATACGCCATCTGGTGACCACAGGTGTTGGCGCCTGTCAAGCAGCTGTGGTAGGAGGCTCAGCTGCAATACTGCCATCTGGTGACCACAGGTTTGGTGCTGTCAGAGCAGCTGTGGTAGGAGGCTCAGCTGCAATATGCCATCTGGTGACCACAGGTGGTGGCGCTGTCAGAGCAGCTGTGGTAGGAAGCTCAGCAGCAATACTGCCATCTGGTGACCACAGGTTTTGGTGCTGTCAGAGCAGCTGTGGTGGGAGGCTCAGCTGCAATATTGCCATCTGGTGACCACAGGTGGTGGCGCTGTCAGAGCAGCTGTGGTAGGAGGCTCCACTGCAATACTGCCATCTGGTGACCACAGTTGGTGGTGCTGTCAGAGAAGCTGTGGTAGGAGGCTCCGCTACAATACTGCCATCTTGTGACCACAGGTGGTGGCGCTGTCAGAACAGCTGTGGTAGGAGGCTCAGCTGCAATACTGCCATCTGGTGACCACAGGTGTTGGCGCTGTCAGAGCAGCAGTGGTAGAAGGCTCCACCGCAGTACTGCCGCCTGGTGACTCAAGGGGTGGCGCTGTCAGAGCAGCTGTGGTAGGAGGCTCAGCTGCAATACTGCCATCTGGTCGACCACAGGTGTTGGCGCTGTCAGAGCAGCTGTGGTAGGAGGCTCCACTGCAGTACTGCCATCTGGTGACCACAGGTGTGGCGCTGTCAAGCAGCTGTGGTAGGAGGCTCCACTGCAGTACTGCCATCTGGTGACCACAGGTGTGGCTTGTCAGAGCAGCTGTGGTAGGAGGCTCAGCTGCAATACTGCCGCTGGTGACCACAGGTGGTGGCGCTGTCAGATCAGCTGTGGTAGGAGGCTCAGCTGCAATACTGCCATCTGGTGACCACAGGTGGTGGCGCTGTCAGAGCAGCTGTGGTAGAGGCTCAGCTGCAATACTGCCATCTGGTGACCACAGGTGGTGGCGCTGTCAGAGCAGCTGTGGTAGAAGGCTCCACTGCAGTACTGCCATCTGGTGACCACAGGTGGTGGCGCTGTCAGAGCGGGTGTGGTAGAAGGCTCAGCTGCAATACTGCCATCTGGTGACCACAGGTGTTGGCGCTGTCAGAGCGGGTGTGGTAGAAGGCTCAGCTGCAGTACTGCCGTCTGGTGACCACAGGTGGTGGTGTTGTCAGAGCAGCTGTGGTAGGAGGCTCAGTTGCAATACTGCCATCTGGTGACCACAGGTGGTGGCACTGTCAAAGCAGCTGTGGTAGGGCTCAGCAGCAATACTGCCATCTGGTGACCACAGGTTTTGGTGCTGTCAGAGCAGCTGTGGTGGGAGGCTCAGCTGCAATATTGCCATCTGGTGACCACAGGCGGTGGTGCTGTCAGAGCAGCTGTGGTAGGAGGCTCCACTGCAATACTGCCATCTGGTGACCACAGGTTTTGGTGCTGTCGGAGCAGCTGTGGTAGGAAGCTCAGCTGCAATACTGCCATCTGGTGACCACAGGTGTTGGCGCTGTCAGAGCAGCAGTGGTAGAAGGCTCCACTGCAGTACTGCCGTCTGGTGATCACAGGGGTGGCGCTGTCAGAGCAGCTGTGGTAGGAGGCTCAGCTGCAATACTGCCATCTGGTGACCACATGTGTTGGCACTGTCAGAGCAGCTGTGGTAGGAGGCTCCACTGCAGTACTGCCATCTGGTGACCACAGGTGTAGCGCTGTCACAGCAGCTGTGGTAGGAGGCTCAGCTGCAATACTGCCATCTGGTGACCACAGGTGATGGCGCTGTCAGAGCAGCAGTGGTAGGAGGCTCCACGCAATACTGCCATCTGATGACCACAGGTTTGGCGCGTCAGAGCAGCTGTGGTAGAGGCTCCACTGCAATACTGCCATCTGGTGACCACAGTTGGTGGCGCTGTCAGAGCAGCTGTGGTAGGAGGCTCCGCTACAATACTGCCATCTTGTGACCACAGGTGGTGGCGCTGTCAGAACAGCTGTGGTAGGAGGCTCAGCTGCAATACTGCCATCTGGTGACCACAGGTGTTGGCGCTGTCAGAGCAGCAGTGGTAGAAGGCTCCACTGCAGTACTGCCGTCTGGTGATCACAGGGGGTGGCGCTGTCAGAGCAGCTGTGGTAGGAGGCTCAGCTGCAATACTGCCATCTGGTGACCACAGGTGTTGGCGCTGTCAGAGCAGCAGTGGTAGAAGGCTCCACTGCAGTACTGCCATCTGGTGATCACAGGTGATGGCGCTGTCAGAGCAGCTGTGGTAGGAGGCTCCACTGCAATACTGCCGTCTGGTGACCACAGGTGTTGGCGTTGTCACAGCAGCTGTGGTAGGAGGCTCAGCTGCAATACTGCCAACTGGTGACCACAGGTGGTGGCGCTGTCAGAACAGCTGTGGTAGGAGGCTCCACTGCAATACTGCCATCTGGTGACCACAGGTGGTGGCGCTGTCAGAGTGGGTGTGGTAGAAGGCTCTGCTGCAGTACTGTCGTCTGGTGACTATAGGTGTTGGTGCTGTCAGAGCAGCTGTGGTAGGAGGCTCCACTGCAGTAGTGCCGTCTGGTGACCACAGGCGTTGGCATTGTCACAGCAGCTGTGGTAGGAGGCTCAGTTGTAATACTGCCATCTGGTGACCCCAGGTGGTGGCGCTGTCAGAGCAGCTGTGGTAGGAGGCTCCACTGCAATACTGCCATCTGGTGACCACAGATGGTAGCGCTGTCAGATCAGCTGTGGTAGAAGGCTCCACTGCAATACTGCCATCTGGTGACCACAGGAGGTGGCGCTGTCAGAGCAGCTGTGGTAGGAGGCTCCGCTACAATATTGCCATCTTGTGACCACAGGTGGTGGCGCTGTCAGAACAGCTGTGGTAGGAGGCTCCACTGCAGTACTGCCGTCTGGTGACCACAGGTGTTGGCTTTGTCACAGCAGCTGTGGTAGGAAGCTCAGCTGCAATACTGCCATCTGGTGACCACAGGTGTTGGCGCTGTCAGAGCAGCAGTGGTAGAAGGCTCCACTGCAGTACTGCCGTCTGGTGATCACAGGGGGTGGCGCTGTCAGAGCAGCTGTGGTAGGAGGCTCAGCTGCAATACTGCCATCTGGTGACCACATGTGTTGGCACTGTCAGAGCAGCTGTGGTAGGAGGCTCCACTGCAGTACTGCCATCTGGTGACCACAGGTGTAGGCGCTGTCACAGCAGCTGTGGTAGGAGGCTCAGCTGCAATACTGCCATCTGGTGACCACAGGTGATGGCGCTGTCAGAGCAGCAGTGGTAGGAGGCTCCACTGCAATACTGCCATCTGATGACCACAGGTTTTGGCGCTGTCAGAGCAGCTGTGGTAGGAGGCTCCACTGCAATACTGCCATCTGGTGACCACAGTTGGTGGCGCTGTCAGAGCAGCTGTGGTAGGAGGCTCCGCTACAATACTGCCATCTTGTGACCACAGGTGGTGGCGCTGTCAGAACAGCTGTGGTAGGAGGCTCAGCTGCAATACTGCCATCTGGTGACCACAGGTGTTGGCGCTGTCAGAGCAGCAGTGGTAGAGGCTCCACCGCAGTACTGCCGTCCTGGTGATCACAGGGGGTGGCGCTGTCAGAGCAGCTGTGGTAGGAGGCTCAGCTGCAATACTGCCATCTGGTGACCACAGGTGTTGGCGCTGTCAGAGCAGCAGTGGTAGAAGGCTCCACTGCAGTACTGCCATCTGGTGATCACAGGTGATGGCGCTGTCAGAGCAGCTGTGGTAGGAGGCTCCACTGCAATACTGCCATCTGATGACCACAGGTTTTGGCGCTGTCAGAGCAGCAGTGGTAGGAGGCTCAGCTGCAATACTGCCATCTGGTGACCACAGGTGGTGGTGCTGTCAGAGCAGCTGTGGTAGGAGGCTCCGCTACAATACTGCCATCTTGTGACCACAGGTGGTGGCGCTGTCAGAGCAGCTGAGGTAGGAGGCTCCACTGCAGTACTGCCGTCTGGTGACCACAGGTGTTGGCGTTGTCACAGCAGCTGTGGTAGGAGGCTCAGCTGCAATACTGCCAACTGGTGACCACAGGTGGTGGCGCTGTCAGAACAGCTGTGGTAGGAGGCTCCAGTGCAATACTGCCATCTGGTGACCATAGGTGGTGGCGCTGTCAGAGTGGGTGTGGTAGAAGGCTCAGCTGCAGTACTGTCGTCTGGTGACCACAGGTGTTGGTGCTGTCAGAGCAGCTGTGGTAGGAGGCTCCACTGCAGTACTGCCGTCTGGTGACCACAGGCGTTGGCGTTGTCACAGCAGCTGTGGTAGGAGGCTCAGTTGAAATACTGCCATCTGGTGACCCCAGGTGGTGGCGCTGTCAGAGCAGCTGTGGTAGGAGGCTCCACTGCAGTACTGCCATCTGGTGACCACAGGTGGTAGCGCTGTCAGAGCAGCTGTGGTAGGAGGCTCCGCTGCAATACTGCCATCTGGTGACCACAGGTGGTGGCGCTGTCAGAGCGGGTGTGGTAGAAGGCTCAGCTGCAGTACTGCCGTCTGGTGACCACAGGTGGTGGTGTTGTCAGAGCAGCTGTGGTAGGAGGCTCAGTTGCAATACTGCCATCTGGTGACCACAGGTGGTGGCACTGTCAAAGCAGCTGTGGTAGGGGGCTCAGCAGCAATACTGCCATCTGGTGACCACAGGTTTTGGTGCTGTCAGAGCAGCTGTGGTGGGAGGCTCAGCTGCAATATTGCCATCTGGTGACCACAGGTGGTGGCGCTGTCAGAGCAGCTGTGGTAGGAGGCTCCACTGCAATACTGCCATCTGATGACCACAGGTTTTGGCGCTGTCAGAGCAGCTGTGGGAGAAGGCTCCATTGCAATATTGCCATCTGGTGACCACAGTTGGTGGCGCTGTCAGAGCAGCTGTGGTAGGAGGCTCCGGTACAATACTGCCATCTTGTGACCACAGGTGGTGGCGCTGTCAGAACAGCTGTGGTAGGAGGCTCAGCTGCAATACTGCCATCTGGTGACCACAGGTGGTGGCGCTGTCAGAGCAGCTGTGGTAGGAGGCTCCGCTCCAATACTGCCATCTTGTGACCACAGGTGGTGTGCGTGTCAGAACAGCTGTGGTAGGAGGCTCAGCTGCAATACTGCCATCTGGTGACCACAGGTGTTGGCGCTGTCAGAGCAGCAGTGGTAGAAGGCTCCACTGCAGTACTGCCGTCTGGTGATCACAGGGGGTGGCGCTGTCAGAGCAGCTGTGGTAGGAGGCTCAGCTGCAATACTGCCATCTGGTGACCACATGTGTTGGCGCTGTCAGAGCAGCTGTGGTAGGAGGCTCCACTGCAGTACTGCCATCTGGTGACCACAGGTGTAGGTGCTGTCACAGCAGCTGTGGTAGGAGGCTCCACTGCAGTACTGCCATCTGGTGACCAGAGGTGTTGGCACTGTCAGAGCAGCAGTGGTAGGAGGCTCAGCTGCAATACTGCCGTCTGGTGACCACAGGTGGTGGTGCTGTCAGATCAGCTGTGGTAGGAGGCTCAGCTGCAATACTGCCATCTGGTGACCACAGGTGGTGGCGCTGTCAGAGCAGCTGTGGTAGGAGGCTCAGCTGCAATACTGCCATCTGGTGACCACAGGTGGTGGCGCTGTCAGAGCAGCTGTGGTAGAAGGCTCCACTGCAGTACTGCCGTCTGGTGACCACAGGTGTTGGCGTTGTCACAGCAGCTGTGGTAGGAAGCTCAGCTGCAATACTGCCAACTGGTGACCACAGGTGGTGACGCTGTCAGAACAGCTGTGGTAGGAGGCGCCACTGCAATACTGCCATCTGGTGACCACAGGTGATGGCGCTGTCAGAGCGGGTGTGGTAGAAGGCTCAGCTGCAATACTGTCGTCTGGTGACCACAGGTTTTGGTGCTGTCAGAGCAGCTGTGGTGGGAGGCTCAGCTGCAATATTGCCATCTGGTGACCACAGGTGGTGGCGCTGTCAGAGCAGCTGTGGTAGGAAGCTCAGCAGCAATACTGCCATCTGGTGACCACAGGTTTTGGTGCTGTCAGAGCAGCTGTGGTGGGAGGCTCAGCTGCAATATTGCCATCTGGTGACCACAGGTGGTGGCGCTGTCAGAGCAGCTGTGGTAGGAGGCTCCACTGCAATACTGCCATCTGGTGACCACAGGTTTTGGTGCTGTCGGAGCAGCTGTGGTAGGAGGCTCAGCTGCAATACTGCCATCTGGTGACCACAGGTGTTGGCGCTGTCAGAGCAGCAGTGGTAGAAGGCTCCACTGCAGTACTGCCGTCTGGTGATCACAGGGGGTGGCGCTGTCAGAGCAGCTGTGGTAGGAGGCTCAGCTGCAATACTGCCATCTGGTGACCACATGTGTTGGCGCTGTCAGAGCAGCTGTGGTAGGAGGCTCCACTGCAGTACTGCCATCTGGTGACCACAGGTGTAGGCGCTGTCACAGCAGCTGTAGTAGGAGGCTCAGCTGCAATACTGCCATCTGGTGACCACAGGTGATGGCGCTGTCAGAGCAGCAGTGGTAGGAGGCTCCACTGCAATACTGCCATCTGATGACCACAGGTTTTGGCACTGTCAGAGCAGCTGTGGTAGGAGGCTCCACTGCAATACTGCCATCTGGTGACCACAGTTGGTGGCGCTGTCAGAGCAGCTGTGGTAGGAGGCTCCCCTACAATACTGCCATCTTGTGACCACAGGTGGTGGCGCTGTCAGAACAGCTGTGGTAGGAGGCTCAGCTGCAATACTGCCATCTGGTAACCACAGGTGTTGGCGCTGTCAGAGCAGCAGTGGTAGAAGGCTCCACTGCAGTACTGCCGTCTGGTGATCACAGGGGGTGGCGCTGTCAGAGCAGCTGTGGTTGGAGGCTCAGCTGCAATACTGCCATCTGGTGACCACAGGTGTTGGCGCTGTCAGAGCAGCAGTGGTAGAAGGCTCCACTGCAGTACTGCCGTCTGGTGATCACAGGTGATGGCGCTGTCAGAGCAGCTGTGGTAGGAGGCTCCACTGCAATACTGCCATCTGATGACCACAGGTTTTGGCGCTGTCAGAGCAGCTGTGGTAGGAGGCTCAGCTGCAATACTGCCATCTGGTGACCACAGGTGGTGGCGCTGTCAGAGCAGTTGTGGTAGAAGGCTCCTCTACAATACTGCCATCTTGTGACCACAGGTGGTGGCACTGTCAGAGCAGCTGTGGTAGGAGGCTCCACTGCAGTACTGCCGTCTGGTGACCACAGGTGTTGGCGTTGTCACAGCAGCTGTGGTAGGAGGCTCAGCTGCAATACTGCCAACTGGTGACCACAGGTGGTGGCGCTGTCAGAACAGCTGTGGTAGGAGGCTCACTGCAATACTGCCATCTGGTGACCACAGGTGGTGGCGCTGTCAGAGTGGGTGTGGTAGAAGGCTCAGCTGCAGTACTGTCGCCTGGTGACCACAGTGGTGCTGTCAGAGCAGCTGTGGTAGGAGGCTCCACTGCAGTAGTGCCGTCTGGTGACCACAGGCGTTGGCATTGTCACAGCAGTTGTGGTAGGAGGCTCAGTTGTAATACTGCCATCTGGTGACCCCAGGTGGTGGCGCTGTCAGAGCAGCTGTGGTAGGAGGCTCCACTGCAATACTGCCATCTGGTGACCACAGATGGTAGCGCTGTCAGAGCAGCTGTGGTAGAAGGCTCCACTGCAATTCTGCCATCTGGTGACCACAGGTGGTGGCGCTGTCAGAGTGGGTGTGGTAGAAGGCTCAGCTGCAGTACTGCCGTCTGGTGACCACAGGTGGTGGTGTTGTCAGAACAGCTGTGGTAGGAGGCTCAGCTGCAATACTGCCATCTGGTGACCACAGGTGGTGGCGCTGTCAGAGCAGCTGTGGTAGGAGGCTCCACTGCAGTACTGCCGTCTGGTGACCACAGGTGTTGGCGTTGTCACAGCAGCTGTGGTAGGAGGCTCAGCTGCAATACTGCCAACTGGTGACCACAGGTGGTGGCGCTGTCAGAACAGCTATGGTAGGAGGCTCCACTGCAATACTGCCATCTGGTGACCACAGGTGGTGGCGCTGTCAGAGTGGGTGTGGTAGAAGGCTCAGCTGCAGTACTGTCGTCTGGTGACCACAGGTGTTGGTGCTGTCAGAGCAGCTGTGGTAGGAGGCTCCACTGCAGTACTGCCGTCTGGTGACCACAGGCGTTGGCGTTGTCACAGCAGCTGTGGTAGGAGGCTCAGTTGTAATACTGCCATCTGGTGACCCCAGGTGGTGGCGCTGTCAGAGCAGCTGTGGTACGAGGCTCCACTGCAATACTGCCATCTGGTGACCACAGATGGTAGCGCTGTCAGAGCAGCTGTGGTAGAAGGCTCCGCTGCAATACTGCCATCTGGTGACCACAGGTGGTGGCGCTGTCAGAGTGGGTGTGGTAGAAGGCTCAGCTGCAGTACTGCCGTCTGGTGACCACAGGTGGTGGTGTTATCAGAGCAGCTGTGGTAGGAGGCTCAGTTGCAATACTGCCATCTGGTGACCACAGGTGGTGGCGCTGTCAAAGCAGCTGTGGTAGGAGGCTCAGCTGCAATACTGCCATCTGGTGACCCCAGGTGGTGGCGCTGTCAAAGCAGCTGTGGTAGAAGGCTCCGCTGCAATACTTCCATCTGGTGACCACAGGTGTTGGCTCTGTCAGAGCAGCTGTGGTAGGAGGCGCCATGCACATGTGTTTATGCACAAGTGGCAACCTTGCCACTGACTTCTGAGTGGGAAAGCCCCAGTGCGAGTCATATTAAGCTCGGCAGTCTTGGTGTTTGACCACTCCATCTCATATAGTAGAGAGATTTTATTTATTTATTTAAAAGTTGATAACTAGGAAAAGCACATTGAGCCAAGGCTCAATTCCAGGTGTGACCTGGGGCAAGGGCAAGGGTACAAGGTACAATAGTTACAAAAGTAGTATAAAACATTATGGTCTGGCACTATATACAGATGATACAAGAGTAGTATAAAACATTATGTTCTGGCACTATATACAGATGATACAAGAGTAGTATAAAACATGACGTTTTGGCACTATATACAGATGATACAAGAGTAGTATAAAACATTACGTTCTGGCACTGTAAAACATTACGTTCTGCCACTGTAAAACATTATGTTCTGCCACTATATACAGATAATACAAGAGTGGTATAAAACATTACATTCTGCCACTATATACGGATGATACATGAGAGGTATAAAACATTACATTGTGGCACTATATACGGATGATACAAGAGTGGTATAAAACATTACGTTCTGGCACTATTCATGGACGATACAAGAGAGGTATAAAACATTACGTTCTGGCACTATACAAGGATGATACAAGAGAGGTATAAAACATTATGTTCTGGCACTATACACGGACGATACAAGAGCGGTATAAAACATTACGTTGTGGCACTATACATGGATGATACAAGAGAGGTATAAAACATTACGTTCTGGTACTATATACAGACGATACAAGAGAAGTATAAAACATTACATTTTGGCACTATATACAGATCATTCAAGAACAGTATAAATTATTACATTTTGGCACTACAGTAGCAGCCACAGACACTGCCAGCTATTTCCCAAAATTTTTGTGATATTTCCAGAAATATCTCCTGCTTTCTGCATTTCCACAGTAGGGGCAGCAGAGAGAAACTCTTCAGAAATTTTGTGAAATATCTGGCAATGTCTGTGGCTACTACTGTATATACAGATGACACAAGAGTAGTATAAAACATTACGTTTTGAACTATAGACAGATGACACAAGAGAAGTATAAAACATTAAGAATTAGTACAAATCAGTAAGAATAATTGCAGCTGGTAGGCGTGAGACAGATACAGTCTGCAATGGCTAGGCAAAACAGAGAAAATAGTGCTGCATATACATTAGTACATAGAGCATGGAGGCATCAACAATCGGCAGATGGTGGGAGCTGTTGTTCAGAAGGCCCTCCTAAGAAACCACCACATTCAGAAGCTGCACCATGGCATTGTGAGATGGAAGTAAGTGCCAGAAAAGGGAAGGGAGAGGGCTGGGAGTCAGGGTAGAAAGGGCAGCATTGGAGATGGGGGGAAAAAATTTTGGCCTCAGGTCCATTACCTGTGTGAGAGAGAGAGATGGAAATGGTGTGCAGTGCACTGACTTCCCGATATCCAGTATCACTGACTGACTGCCGTAGCTCACGTGGCTTGCCAACAATTTGGAAATGCTCACTATATGCTCCCTGTAAAAAGTGCTGCATCATGACATCAGCGTTTCAAAATGCCAAAGAGAAAGTGAGTTTCTTTGGACCTTCAATATATTAATAAAGACATCACTCAGTCAGTATACATCGATCAATGAATACGCCAATACATCAATCAATCCATCAACCCATCAAAAGATATACCAATTAATCCATTAATCACTTCATCAATACAATAAACACATGAGTCAATCAATCGACACATCACTACGTATCGGGGCTGGCAGGATAGCCTGGTGGTTAGAGTAATGAACTGTGAATGAGCTTGGTACATCCAGCAGACCTGGGTTTGATTACCACAACCTCCACTTGTATACTGTGTGACTCTGAGTAAGTCACTTAACCACCCCAAAGCTCCCGGGTCACCCCTGAAAACAGGCACTTGTGCCTAGTGGGTCTGACTTGGTTAACAAAGAATAAAATAAAAATAAAAATAGAGAATATCTTAATCAGTACATCAATCTATCCATTAATAAATATATCAATTAACACATCAATACCTGAATATATCAATAGATACATCAATCACTCAATGAATAATCAATTAATTGAATTGTAAAACAAGAAAAGCTCTGGGGTATAGTTACAAATACATGGCAGTGGTGGGATTCCAACTTGGGCCTCCAGTCTGTGCTCTAACCACCAAAATGCATTTCCTCACGTTCTCCTTTATTCCAGTCTCTCTCTCTCTCCCCCTTAATTTTCTTTTCCGATACACTATTTTTTTTTAATCCATATAGACAGAGGGAGGGCAGGTGAGAGGTGGACGGTCCTGGTCCCAGTCCACTCCAGCAATCCGTCATAGTCCCTGCAGCAGGCCACATTTCAGCAAGAATGCCAAGAATGAAACTGCACTCCTGGAACCCAGAATGAATTGATTCGAGGCACTGATCCCTTTTTTTGTTATTTTATTCAGTAGGCACCAAGTGGAGAACAATCCAATTGGAACCCTAAGCCAGGGGTCCTACTCGGACCATTCTCCACTGGGTGCCTACTGAATAAAACAGCAAAAATTAATACCTTGAATCAGATCTTTCTGGGTTCCATGAGGTCAGCGTTTAATTTTTATGTTTGCTTGCACGCATGTGCAAGAAACATAGTGCCATCATCCGAGTTTTCGGAGGTGTGGCAGCCCTCTTCCAATTCAGTCAGTGTGTTTGCAGGCACGGCCGCAGTTCTCCAATGCCTGCTGGAGCTGTCTATGACAGCTTCAAAATGCAGTGGAGTACAGTTGAAAGGGGGAACTACGCTTCAGTGAGCAGCGATAGGATATTGCCTGCTCATGTGCGCTCCCCCTACACACACACACACACACACGCATACTGCGTGCTCGCCCTCCCCACACACGTATGTAGCCGGCGAGGGTACCTAATCCCCGTCGGCTGTGCCTCGCCCCCTCCCTCAAAGCAGAGTTACATATGCCACGCTGGATGCCCACTCCAGCATGGCGCGCATTATATAGCCGATGGGGTGCCCAATCCCCATCCGGCTCCACTGGTCCCCAGTACAGGGTACCACGCTAGGAGCCCACCCCAGCGTCAGCAGCAACAGATCTGTGCCCCAGCCAGGGGTGCCCAATCCCCGCCAGCTCCACGCCCCCCAACAGCCATCCTTGCGCCACGCTGGGAGTCCACCCCAGCGTGGCAAACGCCCCGATCGCATATTTAATAATAATAAAAACCCTGAAATTTAAAATGGTCCCTTGCTGTGTCTGCCCCACCCGCGCCCACCCACTGTGCACCCTGCCTCCCCACACCCCCACCCCATACTTACCTCCGGACTCCGGTGCAACGATCTTCGGCGGACCGGGAACACGTCTGCACTCTTCAAATCCGACCGCGAACTGAGGAAATGCCGGTAAGCAGTATAATGGGATAGATAGGGTTTTTTCAACTTTGCTGCATATCTCAGCCATTTTTGGAAATTTTTGCACCAAATTTTCAACATGGGGTTTTTGGGACTCCTTCTCATGAATGCTCTCACTGTCATGGTGTTATTTGGGCCTGAAGGGTGATTTTGCAGTCACTGCGCAAAAGCACCTTTCGGGACCGAGTAACGAAATGACACTACAACTATTCATAAGGTGGGCTCTCAAAAAGCCTATGTTGAAAATTTGGTGTAAAAATTCCTAAAAATGACTGTTTTACGAGTGTGCGGTGTACAGTTCCTATGCACGCTCATAAGTTCGCGAATTTTCAATATTTTCACTCCAGATTTTCAACATTGCCATTTTACCACACCTCCTTATGAGCAGTACAGCTGTCATTTTTCACATCTTGCCCAAAACGTGTTTCCGCCCATGTAGCGCAGAATGGCGTAGTCAGTGTGCGAAATCAATGTATGGGACACTTTAAGAAAATCACAGTGACACTGTTCATGAGCAGAGGTCTTAAAATGGCAATGTTTAAATTTGGTGACAAAAGTCCATAAAATGACTGTGTTACGAGTGAGCATTGTGCAGTTTCCACGCACCCTTGTAAGTTCATGACTGTAATATTTTCAGTCCAGATTTTCACCAGTGATTTTTCCACACTTCCTTATGAACAGTACAGCTGTCATTTTTCACAACATGGCCGAAATGTGTTTTCACACTTTCAGCGCAGAGATGCGTGGTCACTGTGGGAAATCATTGTTCGGGACAGATAAAGAAAATCACCGTGACACTGTTCATGATCGGAGGTCCCAAAATGCCTGTGTTGACAATCTGCTGCAAAAAATCCCCAACCTAATTACATTACGGGTGTGCGTTGCACAGTTTCTATGCACACTCGTGACTTCACCAGTTTTTTTAATATTTTTACTACAGATTTTCAACATTGCCATTTTTTACACCTCCCCATGAACAGTACAGCTGTCATTTTCACATCCTGTTGAATGTGTTTTGCACCTGTGGTGCTAAATGCCGTAGTCGCTGTGCATAAGCAGCTTTCGGCTAACAAACAGATGTTGCCACTGTTCATGAGGTGGGGTCACAAAAAACATGTTGAAAATTTGGAGTGAAAATACTACCAATGCCTGAGGTATTAGGGTTTACAAATCATAACGCCCCATCCTGTAGAGAATGACAGGCATCAGGGTGTGACTTGGGATTCTTGCCTGTAATGCTCATACCATTTCACATCCTGCAGCCAGTGAGAGGCATCAAGGTATGCCTTGGACTCTTGACCCCAAAGTTCACCCCATCTCTATACTTGTCTCACCGTATTTCCTGATGGAATAGAATTAACGCAAGGGCCAAAGACCCCAAGGAGCACACACACCGTGACACTTGTCAGTGTCTGCAGGGTAGGGTGTGGTGAAATGGCGTGGCCGTTATGCCTGACGACCCAAAGGCACACCCCAATGCCTGTCACTCTCTGAAGGGTGGTGGTGGGGTTGGCTTCAGTTTAATACTTCACTGCCATTTCTATTATGCAGCTGTGTAACTTCTACACTACCAATGCCAGCAAGCAAACATTCTGCATTGACAAATGCTTGTTGATGTTTGTATCTAGCAGGCTGGCCGCCTTACCCTGCACCGCCTTGACTTCTGGAGCACAACATTCTTCTGAGTTTTACCCTGCAGCCAGAGCAGGGCTGGAGGAGGCTATGGATGGATGGCGCTGCTGTGTTCCTGTTTGAAACTATGCTGCTCAGATCACCAAGCCTCTCACTCCTTGTCCCCAGTTTCGAGGGTTCGGCTGCTATGCCTACCCACTTAGCCATCTCACCCCAGGATGGACTGTCTAGGTCCGTGGAGAATCAAAGAGTACCTGGCACTGGTGACCTTCCCTCCAGTGGTGTGACGGGGCTCTCGGAAAAGAAAGAAGCAGAGTCTAGCTGCACTATGAATAAGTGGACAACAGTGTAAGTGGAAAAAAGAAACAAAAACAAACTTAATAGGACAACTGGGCTGGGGGTACTGAAAGATTAGTAACCCTTCCCCGCCCAGTTGTCTACTCTGCCACTGCTACAGTATCTGGTGAAAGGTTTTAATTACTGGAAAGGCAGGATCTAAGTCTACCACCAGAGGGAGCTCATGCAGTGTCAGTTACAAAAACATTGAAACTGGCAAAGAAAAAGATACCAGAGTCGATGTCAAGAGGAGTTACTAGTACAAAGTGACAGTGCAGTAACCCCACAGTGCTACCAGTCATTCCCCTGCATCTGTTACTAACACTGTGAGGGCACAGGTATTCAGATGGGGGCTGTAATACATGTGGCCCCCAGGGCTAGTGTGAGTTCACGGCATGAGGTCTTTCCCTTGATATGGAACCTTTGTACGTGAGCACTTGTGCTCAAAGGTACTTTCTGAATGACTGAATAAATAAACTGCAGCTCTCACAGTCCAGATCCCAAGCAAGCATCCTCCTGCTGTTACTGCCTGCCCTAAACCGTTGGTGATTTGGGAATTGGCTGGGGCAGAGTTGTGAGTCAGGTGTGTGTGGGAGAGGGGGATGCACTGCCTGGGTAGGGATTAGTTTGGGAGTGGGAGGGAGGGAGGATGCAATGTACAGTAGGTCGAGAGGGATCACTGGACACCTGTCCCAGGTATCAGGTTCAGACCAGATTTATGACAGCAGGTCACTGATCCATAGTGATCGGTAGGGAATTATAAGGGGAATAGCTAGACAGGCATTTTTATGTAACTAGTGACTGCCCTGGAGCCTAGGGGTCCGCCTCTCCCAATTCTCCGGGGGGGGGGGCAGCCTGGGTTGCAGAAATTATGTTATATTGGACACTCTGGTCTAGCAGTGACATGGTGTCTCCATATGGGTAACAATAGGGTACCTGGACATTGCACACAATACTAACACTCGCCAGGAACAGGGGATGCTCCCCAGGACCAACAGAGTACTTTTGCCCACACAGCCTCTCCCCAACACATGTGACACTGTACAGCAATAACAAACCCCAAACACAAAAATGCATCTCAAACTATTTATTTAAAAGGGGGGTAAAAGAAGAACAATGGGACATAAGGGGGAAATGGGAACAGTGGGGTAGCAGCAGCCTCTTATACTCTATACTTTAAACGGTAGCCCTGGCCCACACAATCTGTCCACCTTTTGGCAGTCCCACGAATCCCAAAGTGGGTACACCTCACTTATTTCCCCTCCCAGGCCATGGGTAACAACTCTCAAGTTGCAGTGGGTACTTCTCTGGGGACGCAGTTCCTGCAGGTAGGACAGGTGGCTCTGTGGCATGATTAAAACTGTGGCAGGCATGTAGTTGCACACCCAAACGGTGTTGAAACAAATAAACTTTTACTTTCTGAAAAGGGGCCCCTATCTGTAATCCAAAGTTGGTGGCCGGGTGGCCTCCTCTAGTCTTCTGCCTGGATCTAGCTGTTTTTACACAGTCCACCCAGAGCTCTAGCCCTCTGTCCAAAACATGCTTGCAGTAACTACAGTTGCAGGCTAAAACCCAGTGGTTACTTGCAGTTTTGCTGACTCTCAGGTACCCCTTGTTTTCCAATAGCTGAGCAGCTGAGATGCTGGAAATGCTCCCAGCTGGAGGGCGGGCTTCTATGGGATCATCTGGTCTCTCTCACTGGTCTCTTCTAATCTCTCTCTCTGGTCATTCATTTAGCTGATGTTGCAGGGAGTCCAGGGAACCCTGTGCCTTCTCGGTTGGTTGTTCCTCCATGTTGGGGGAAAACTCCCTAATGGGACAGGAAAAACTCCAGTTCCAATCTTTGCCTTTCTTTCCCCAATTCTGATGCAAACTACTTATTTCATCTCATAATTGATGTGCACACAATCTGCAGTGACTGGCCAGGATTGCAGCTCCAAGCAGCCAGTGAATCTCCATCTCACAGCTCCTCCATCTCACAGACACACACTCTGAACCCAGATCCTTGGTTCCAGTCCCTTTTATACTGTACTGAACTTGACGTCTCATTGGTCAGGCTTTTGCTGGGCTGACGTCTCATTGGTCAGGCTTTTGTTGGGCTGCCTGGGCTTTAGAATGTTAGCCCCACAGTGCATGCAGTCTTAGGAGCAAAGCAGGCTTTCCATTGGTCCAAATTTGCAGGCAGAACTGCTACTTACCTCCAACCCTTTCCCAGCATTCCATGTGGGGTTGGAGGGCTAATGAGCTACGTGGCCACACTCATGTTTGTTTACAGTTCTGTCTTCACTTTTGACAGCCTCTGCTGCTCGTAGTTTAGTTTTAGGGGGTTGCTTTGTCCAAGTCCTGCCCCCCCCCACTGCCTGCAAGTAAAATTACTCTTGCCCACATAGCCCCTCCCCAAAGCACAGATACATAGATTAGTGTTGCACAGAATCTGTCGACTGGAATTGGATTCGTTGGATTCTGATCCAATTTCTGGATTTGGGATGTTCAGATTTGTAGTTAGAAAGTCCTAAATCCTAAACTGAATTCTAAAACCTATTTTACATAGCCATGTAGGATTTAGGATTTCAGATCCGAACCGGCCCGCTGGTGCAGCAGTAGAACTTCTGTGTGTGATGCCGACTTCTCGAGTTCGGAAACGGACCTGAGGAGTCAGAAGGCTGGCCGAAGGAGGATTGAGCATCTGATGGACTGTTCTCCTCCTCCAGGGGAAGGGTGTGTGTGTGTGTGTGTGTCCGGAGCATGACTGACCCCTGGTGGAGGCCAGGGGAACAGCTGCTGGAGCCCAAAGTGTGGGGAGGCATGCTGGATGTTGCTGCTTTGGTACAATTATGTCATTGCATGCCACTACTCTATTGAACAATCTCTGCATTCCAAAATATGCCAGCCCCCATGCATGATGCCCCGCTCCACTGGACCTGCTTCACCTGCCTGTGGCACTCGGCTGGTGACCCCATGTAGTGTTCTGTCGGGCAGCTTGACCCTGCTGCCTCATCCTGGAGGGCAAGGGTGGCATCCTGGTAACAGGGGTAAATCTGGTTCCATAACTCCATCGGGGGTGGGTGATTGGGAGACTGAGTTTTGATGGGTTATATCCAATTAAATCCTCTGTCCTCTTTTTGCTGTGCCACACCTTGGCCATGAGGGGAACATTCAAAGTGCCTTCTCTGAGCCCAGCATCAGGTTCCACTTGTGAACAGATGCCATTTAGTAATGTGTGCAAGACCCTTTCCCATAGGGGAGTCAATCTATTACTGGAATATTTTCATATCCTCAAGCTGGCCCCCAAATATGGCCTCCGGTGCTGCAGGTTGACAGCCAATCAACCAGCCAGTTTATTTTATTTATTTATTTATTGAGTAAATTGGATTTACAACCTTTGAGTCAAAGACTCATTTACAAAGGCCCCTTGTCGTAGTAAAAAACATCAACACAGTACAAAACCTCAACATAGTACAAAACATCAACATAGTACAAAACCTCAACATAGTACAAAACCTCAACACAGTACAAAACATCAACATAGTACAAAACATCAACATAGTACAAAACATCAAATTAGCATGTAGCATACAGTAATACAAGGTGGTAAAGGAAACACGGGATATGAACAGTACATACAACAATGAGGGTGGTGCCTATATAATTGGGTAGCTATACAAGTCCGTCTAAGGAGCATGTAAGTGTCAATGTACAGTTCAGGTAGTAAGGAGGGTGCGGTCTATACATTTATGAAACTATACAGGCCCGACTAAGGAGCTAGTAATTGCCATGATGCAAGCAGTCGAGAAGCCGACTTTGTCATTTACACAGTCAATCTTGTGTTGAGAAATAATAGCAGTAGGGTACAAAGCACTTTAGCCCAAACTTACTCCATGAGGTATAGGTGATACTGATGGTCTATGTGCACCTTCTGGCAGCTGCATCCCAGCTCCTCTACTGAGACAGGACTGGGCAGGCCTGGCCAGTGCCCGGTAGCCAGGTGTTGGTGGTGCTGTGTAGCAACCCATACTAGCTGGTGCACTGGCAGCGGCGGGTGGAGAGTATGTGGTCTTTACGGGCTATTTTGAATGGGTCTAGTCTGGCAACAGAGGTAATGGCCATGGGGAGCTCATTGTTCCATAGCGGTGCTCTGTAGTAAAAGGACCTTTGGGCTAGTGAGGTTGCAACCCTGGGGACAGCCCATATCAGTTTATTAGCCGAGTGGGTGTTAGCTGAGGCATGAGCAGAGCAGAGGGAGGCAGAAACTCCAAAGGGGAGTTAGACCTTGCTGAATTTTTTTGGTGAGGAGACTTGTTTGGTAACAGACTCTTTCATCTAGAGTGAGGATATTTGTTAGGGCATACAGGGTGCAGCTGTGGGTATGCTTGTCTACCCTGGTGAGGAGTCTGCATGCTTTGTTGATGGCTAAGTGGATTTTATTTAGAGCTGTGTGGTCAGCGGCCACGTATATGGTTATTCTGTAATCTACTAGAGAGAGAGAATAGAGGAGGTGACCGCAAGGTTAAGGGCTTCTGGCGGCAGGCAGTCTCTATGCCAATACTGTAGTCCTGTGCAAATATTTATCTCTGAGGAGAGGTTATTGATATGTGGGTGGAATTAGAGGCTGGGATCAAATGTAAGGCCCAAGTATTTATAGGTATGGACCTGTTCCAGTGGGAGGAGGGCTTTGGGAAATATTTTTTAGTTGGGTATCAAAGTTCTTGCTTTGCCAGTGGGCAAAGAGCATTGACTTAGTCTTTTTTACATTGACCACCAGTCTGTGGTCAGTGAATCAGTTTTCGATGTGGCTGAAGGCAAGTTGCAGGGAGAACTGTAGGATTATGAGATCTGGGTGGGTGGCAAACAGTACTGCATCATCTGTGTAGAGCAGAAGTTTACTTGGGCAGGCTTTTGGCAGGGTGTTCAGGAAGATGCTGAATAATAATGGACCGAGGATGGAACCCTGTGGGACCACAGAGTGGACAGGCAGAGCAGCTGAGAGCATTGTTTATCTTCACATGTTGGGACCTATCTGAGCGGTAACTTGCAAACCACTTAATGGGTCTAGGGGACAGCCCGGTGAGGCAGAGAGAATTTAGGAACAAGGTGTGTGAGACAGTATCAAAAGCTTTCGACAGGTCTATAAATACAGCTCCTGCTAGATGTTTCTTATCCAGGGCATTGTGCAATGAGTTAGAGAACTCTGTGAGAGCAGTTGTGCTATGCCCCGTTCTAAAGCCATGTTGTTCTCTACATAGTATGTTGTGCGCAAGCAGGTAGTCGGTGAGTTGGGTTTAAACAGTTGATGCCATTTGGAACTGAACCTTTGCAAAAATCATAATATTTACCGAAAGTAATAGGTGGCCGGCCTGGCAGTGCACTGGCAGATTACTGCACTGGCCCTTGGGAGACCAGAATTCATGTGTAACCTCAGAATCCCACATTGGGGTCAGCTGGGGGGCCCAAGTATATCATGGAGAGCAGGCATTTAGCTACATGGGAGGGAGGCAGGGCGGCAGCAACCTGGTGAGTCCACTCCCCTGTTGTTGATTCTGGAGAGGCATGTAAGGGGGTTGCAAAGGCAACGGCTTACTATCTGTTTGGCCAAGAAGGGGGGACAGAGCCACAAATCTCAAGATGGGGTTAAACATGGTGAAGAGGGAAAACAAACTGTTATCAGGCAAGTCTCAGAGTTCGAGATCATTTCCCTGCTCATTGAAATTCCTTTCCTCACCTCACCACAATCTCATTGTTTTATTTCAACATTAAATACAGTACATTCATAAAAATGTATATGTATCTGGGAGTCTAGTGAATGCACAGGCCTGCACTGATAATCCATACCGCTGGAATCATTCCCTGACACCAAAAACCAAACAGGTTCATAGAGTCTGATGAGGATTCCACCAGTTTTCCAGTGCCTGCTCACCTTTGACTCCTGTGAAATCAGCAAAGATGGTACAGGGGCAGCTAGGTAAAACTTACAAGAACTGGTTAGAGAACTTCAGTATCTACTCCCTGGAGGGCAGGCGTGTGTGTGTGTGTGGGGGGGGGGAATGACAGAGACATACAAATACCTGCAGGGGTACAACAAGGTGTACCACATAGAACTGTTCCAACAGAACAAACGATCATTCACCAGGGGTGCAATTTGAAGCTAATGGGTGGGGTGGTGTGGGGGAGAGTTCAGAAAAGACTGCTATGAAGTTCTTTTTCATGGAGAGGGTGTAATGGGTAAGAAGAATAACTTACCTAATGCAGTAGTCAACATAAAAAGCATCACAGAATTTAAGAAAGGCTGGGATGGCTACACAGGTATTATTAGCCAAGGGATGGCGGGAAGGAACAGGGTAGTCGGGGGTAGGGCCATCTTAGAGCAACTTCAGATAGGTCTCCATTGCAGATTGGATGGACTCCAAGGACCAGCTTTTCTATGGGTGATGCAGGACTTGAGTCAATCCCTGCATCAAACTCGTTTTTTTTTAAATGCAGCTGCGCCAAACACTTTTGCTGCAACTGTGCCCGATTTTAGTAAGTCGGTTGCAGCTGTGGCACTTTACCCGATTTACAGCAGCTTGCGCCAAATATTCGGTGCAAGCCCCGTAAAATGTGTACCTGGGACTTCCGCAAGCTAGACCAGAAAAAGTTGGCCTAACATGTGGCGATTGGCGTACGGGATAGAAAACCCTGATCGCCAGCTGGGAGAATGCCACAAGCCCCGTGCGCCATATGTTCAGTGCACGAGGAGCTTGTACCATTTGGGGGCACCTGAAAATTGGGTCCCCAAGTCTTTTACTGTTAATGTTTCCGCGTTTCACTTCTGTCCGCCAAAAGGACTAATGTAAACAGTTTTCCTTAAACAATGCAATACCTGCTGTGATCTTGCCCTCTCTTAAAACCTACAGTATTTGGATTAAAACTACAGTGTCAGGATGTGTTCAGATATTACAAGAGTATCCTTACCAATAGATCCTAGTTATGGGATTTTAGGGATTGAAACAAAAATTCGATATAAAGATAAACATCAAAAATTGCGGACTCAATTAATGACACTGGGTCTGAAAAGACGTCTATTATCTGTCTGGAAATCCGCACATAGTCTTACCATTGAAGACTGGTGGGGGATAATGGGCATTACTGCAGCTAAGGAGCCTGTACGTTAGGTCATTATAGAAAGGACAGAAACATCCCAAAACTATATGGCTCAGTTCAGACCACTCTCAGACAAACTTTTAACTGCATAACCAACCTTCAAATAATAAATTTTCGTAACCACATTATGCTGTGTTTGAAATTAGCAGCAGTAGTATCAAAATGAATGTGTATTATCCAGGTAAAACATGCATTTGGGCCAAAGCCTGGTGCATTGCTGTGTTGCAGGATTACATTATCACAGATAACATACAATTGACATTACATAACACAGATTTTCCACTCATATACAGTACAAGCTAAAAGCAAGTACACAACTGTGCCACTTCCTTTAAAATCCCTGTTTTAAAGAACTGGGAGTTTAGATGAGAGGTTAGAGTAATGAGCTGTGAATGAGCTTGGTACATTGAGCATACGTGTGTTAGATTCCCACAAACTCAACTTGCATAATGTGTGACTCTGGGCAAGTCCTTTAACCTCCCCACTGCTCCCGTGTCATCCCTGTTAATGGGCCTCGTGGCCCAGAGGGCCTTACCCGGTTACCAAAGAATTAAAAAAAAAAATGTTCCAGTGAGGTTTTATTTCTTGTTTCCCAAACGCGTTTGTTCCCTGATCTTGGTGCAGTAAAGGAAGTTGGTATCTCCCCACATGTGCTTTTTATTCTTGGTACACATAATTCTCTAAGACAAGATTCTCACAGATTGTAAGCTTTAGAATGGTTCTGTTCCACTTGTAGTAAATAATGGAGGGGATGGCTATTCTAAGTGTGGCTAATCGAATGTAACATTAGCATCCATTTCCTCTCTCTTCTGAGTCCTTATTATTACCACCCAAATCCTCATATAATTGGCAATTAATTAAGGAAATATCTTTATTTTTCCATAATAAATTTTATTGGTATTTAAGCAAAATACATAAAACAGCTTCAGCATAAGAAGGAAAAAAAGAAAGAGGAAAAAAAAGAAAACACCCACATTACATTACATAAATTACATGACTTGTTACCATGTACAGGTGATAATTATTTTTGGTAAAAGCAATGGCATAAAGTAAGCATTAGGTCATATACAGCATACTAATAAGATGATCTGCTACTCCTATTGTTTATTCAACTAAAGTTGCAAGCAAATAGCGGAACATTCAATCAACAGTGCTCTTAAGGTTGTAGGGCACCAACAGTTGTATCGTATCATTATAGAAACCTTGTCGAACCATTAACTTAAGTGAGCAGAGAATTAACTAATATCGATCTGAAGAAAGGGGCCCCAGACCTCAGTGAATGTTTCCTGTTTGTCCTGAATAGTATATTCAATTCTTTCATTGTTAGCAGTGTAACTCATTTGCAAGAACCATTCTGACATGGAAGGCACTTGAGTATTTTTCCAGTATCTAAGAATTAGTCTATTAGCTGCCAAGGCACCAGCAGAAAGCCATAGTTTATGCGAATATTGAAGAAGTGTATTGGTGGGAAGATTCCTAGTATGTATCAAGCAGGGGAAAAGGGCAGTGAAGTAGATAAAATAGAGCAACATATCTCATGTATGACAGACCAAAAACTAGCTAGAGTGGGGCAACTCCAAAACATGTGAGAAAGCCATGCATCTGTCTGCAGACATTTCCAACCGTTGCCATCATTCCTAAGGCCATTTCCTTCAGCTTGTAGGGGGACAGTTAAAAACTGTGCAGAATCTTGTATTGAATGAGCTTACCTTGGATATCCTGAGTAGATTTGTGGGCTTGTTTCCAAGTTAAGTTCCATTCTAGGTTAGATATTGAGATCTCAAATTCAGCTTCCAATTTTGTCTTAGCTGAGAGGGTCAGAGATGTAGAAGAGAGGGAATTAATATAGGGTTACCACCTGTCCTGCGGTTCGCAGGACAGTCCTGATTTGGGCAGCAATGTCCTGCAAAAAAACATGAAAAATACTACATGTCCTGATTTTTTAGTAGAAAAAATATTTTCTAACTTTCCTCTAAATCTTGTAGAAAATTATAGTACCTTAACTAAAATACATTAAAATGATATGAAACCACAGAAGCAACCAAGAAACTACAATACTTAGCCTTAATTCTGATTATTTAGAGAAAACAAGTCTGTTGCACTTGTCGAGGTTACATACTGTCCTGAGAAAAATCATATTTTAGTAAGAAATGTCCCACTTTGGGCTTCTTAAAAGGTGGTAACCCTAAATTAATAAGGATTTTGTAAAGAAAGCTTGAGCCTTTTTTCAGTGGGTCTATTCTAGCAATCTGATCCCAGGCGCTATTAGGAGGAAGAGAGAAGTCAGATTGTAGAATGGAGTCACAGAGTGTTGACTGAAGTTGTAGATACTAACGGCAGTGAAATCTAGGTGGATTGTATCTGGTTCTTAGCTCTTCAAAAGACATTAGTATGTTAGAGTTATCATTCAAAAGGTCCCCAACTTTCTTAATTCCCAGATGAACCCAAGCATTATTAGTCAGGGTGTGCTTACATTTACTAATCCAGGGATTGGACCCAAGTGGCATATTCCGTAATGGAAGGAGACTCGGTTTTTTAACTTTGTGAACTTTTTTATTATGTTGGCTTGCGCGCCAGCCAACATCTTGTGGTAATAGCAGATTTGGAGGCTCGGTCACTGTTGGACGAATGCAGGGCACGCATCAGTAGGTGTGTCCCTCATTCCCCAATAAGCCAGCAGCAGATGCTGACATCATGAATCCCTAATGCAGCCACCAGATCTAACAAAAGGTCTGCTGCCATGAGAGCAAAGCTCTCATGCAGTGGGACCACAACATGCCTCCCGATGTGCACGCAACATGGCGGCAGTGACTGCCGCCATCTCCTGTCACAGTGCTGATGGGGGAGCCCACTCCTCGTCAGCAAAATGACCCCCCTCCCATTTAAAATATATGCTGAGGGAGTGCCCAATCCCTCTCAGCATCATGCACCCCCCAACAGTTTTGCTTTGCCGACAGGGGGCCCAATCCCCGTCGGTGTTTATTCTCCATCCCCGTTTATTTTGCCACTTTTGTTGTGGCCGAGGGGGTGCCCAATCCCCTCGGCTCATGTCCCCTTCGTATGTGCCGACGGGGTGCCCAATCTCGTCGGCCACACCATCACCCCAAAAACACTTAGGTGGCACACTAGGAGCCCACCCAGTGTGTCAAATCCCCTGCAAAAGGAAAACTGTCCCGCAATTTTTTTTTTAAACCTGTAAAAAAGAAAATGGTCCCTCATGGTCTCCCTGCCCCCTCCCACAACCTGTGCCCACCCTCTGCGCACCCTGCTTCCCCACACCCCCTCACCCCATATTTACCTCCAGAGTTCGGTGCGATGATCTTTGGAGGACCGGGAACACGTCTGCACTCTTCAAAGCCGACCACGCACTGAAGAAATGCTAGTAAGCTGTATGATGGCATAAATAGAGTTTTTTCAACCATTTTTGGGAATTTTGGCACCAAATTTTCAACATGGTGTTATTGGTGCCCCTTCTCATGAATTCAGGCACCGTCATGGCGTTATTCGGTCCTGAGAGGTGATTTCACGGTGACTTCGTGGAATTACCTTTCAGGACTGATTAACAAAATGACAGTGCCACTATTCATGAGGGGGGCTCTCAAAACACCTATGTTGCAAATTTGGTGGGAAAAATCCAAAAAATGGCTGTTTTACAAGTGTGCGTTGCGCAGTTTGCACGCACACTCATAACTTCGTGAATCTGTAATATTTTCACTCCAGATTTTCAAAATTGGCATTTTTCCAAACCTCCTTATGAACAGTACAGCTGTCATTTCACATATCCTGGCCAAAATGCATTTTTGCGCTACCAGTGCAGAATAGCGCGGTCGCTGTGTGAAATCAATTTTCGAGACAGTTTGAGGAAATGACGGTGACAATGTTCATGAGCAGAAATCTTAAAATGCCTATGTTGAAAATTTGGTGATGAAATTCCATAAAATGACTGTGTTACAAGTGTGCATTACGCAGTTTCCATGCACCCTTATAACTTCATAAATTTGCAATATTTTCATGCCAGATTTTCAAAACTGGCATTTTTCACACCTCCTTATGAACAGTACAGCTGTAATTTTTCACATCCTTCCCTAAATGTGTTTTCGCATCCGTGGTGCAAAATGGCTTGGTCACTGTGTGAAATCAACATTTCAGTCAAATTAACAAAATCACAGTGCCACTTTTCATGAGGGGAGGTCCCAAAATGCCTATGTTAAACATATGGTTAAAAAAATCCCAAAAATAATTGGGTTATGGATGTGTTGCACAGTTTCTATGCATGCTCGTAACTTCACCAATTTTTCATATTTTCACTCCAGATTTTCAACGTTGCCATTTTTTTACATCTCCTCATTATCAATACAGTTGTCATTTTCCACATATTGCCCCAAATGTGTTTTCATCCCTGTGTCGCCAAATGGCATAGCTGCTATGCAAAGCCACCTTTCAGCTAACAAACTGATAGTGTCACTTTTCATGAAGTGGCCTCACAAACAGCCCATGTTGAAAATTTGGAGTGAAAATACCAACACAAGCCTACGGTATCAGGGTTTCCAACTGTAGCACCCCACCCTGTACAGCCTGACAGGTGTCAGGGGTGTGATTTGGGATCATCGGCTGTAATGCTCATGCCATTCCACCCCCACCCTGCAGCCAGTGACAGGCATTGTGGTGTGCCTTACACTGTTCGGCCACAAAGTTCACTCCATTCTCCTATACTGCACCCACCTCAGCATATTTCCTTATGGAATGGGGTAAGTATAACGCCCAAAGACTCCAATTCATGCCACAACACTTATCCGTGTCTACAGGGTAGGGAGAGGTACAGTGGCATGAGTGTTATAACTGATGACCCAAAGGCACACCCCAATGCCTGTCGGTCTCTACAGGGTGGGGGTGGGGTTGGCATCACTTCAGTACTTCACTGCCATTCCTGTTACGTGTCTCTAACTCCGGCACTACCAATGCCAATGCCAGTGAGACAACATTCGGCATTGACAAATGTTTGTTTAAAACTCTAACGTATTAGATAAGCATGGATTAGTCTTCAGTTCCAGAGGGCTGGTAAATAAAGTTAGATAGGCTATGGGGAAATAGCATGTCTTTCTCCATTTGCAACCATAATAGTTCTAATTTAGTGTCCCCTAAGCTATTTTGCAAGTGCAATGATGCCTGTTTGAGCATGAAGGCCCGCTGGCACCATTCCCAATGCGGTAGGGCAAAACCACCTACATCCCTGGAGGCACAGAGTTTTTTTGGGCACAGCCTGCGTGGTTTGGATTCCCACAAAACTTTTCCAATTATTGACTTTAATTTAGACAATAATCTACAATTTAACAAAACAGGAATGTTCTGGAATACGTAAAATAATTTGGGGGTGATAATCATTTTGATGGAGCTGATTTTCCCCCATAACGAATGATTCAGATGACTCCATCTGCTCAGATGAAGCTCAGTGTCCTGCAACAGGGATAGTATGTTAAT
Source organism: Neoceratodus forsteri (assembly GCA_016271365.2). Lineage (NCBI taxonomy): Eukaryota > Metazoa > Chordata > Ceratodontiformes > Ceratodontidae > Neoceratodus > Neoceratodus forsteri. The sequence goes on along the minus strand of JADMNL010000022.1, from coordinate 549,804,822 downwards.
ATTCAGTAGGGTGTCAAGCTTTGCCAAAAGCTGTAGGCCTAGGAAAGTTAATTGATGTTTGACCCAGCTGTCCTTGAACATATTTTTAAGTTCAGATGTGAGAAAGGGTGATGGAACAGGGCATAATACTTGTGATTTCTCCCACTTAACCCATAGGCCTGAAAGACATTAAAATTTAGTGAGTAAACTTTTGAGGGCTTCAACACATTGTACAGGCTTTGTAAGGGTTAGGAGTAGGTCATCTGCATAGGCAAAGGTTTTATGAGAGTGTGACTTAACGTTTACTCCAGAAATGGCTGGGTGCTAAGCAATGGATCCGATTAAAGGCTCAACAGATAAATAAATAAAGAGATAAGGGGCAGCTTTGTCTGGTTCCCCTGGCTAACTTAAACGTGTGGGTGACATCATACCATTTGTGAGAATCTGGGCAGTTGAATTATTGTACAGTAGGGAAACCCAATTGATGAACCCTGTACCACAATTGAAGTGGTCTAGTACTTTGAACATATATTCCCAAGAGAGGGAGTCAAAAGCTTTGAACAGGTTCAAAGACAGCATGATATAAGGGTCTATGCTTTTATCAGCAAGCCACAATGTGTAGAGAAGTCTACAGACATTAGCCACTCCCGACCTACCTTGCATAAACCCTACTTGCTCTTTGCCAATTAAATTACTGATAACTCTTTGAATATGTAGGGTCAGTACTTTTACAAGAATTTTATAGTCCGTGTTCATTAAAAAAATTGGGCGGCAGTTGGCACAATCTAGTGCATCTTTAATTTTCTTATAAATGAGAGTGATCATGGCCTAAGTTAAGGTAGCAGGGATGCATTTGAGCCGATTGGCTTCTCTGTACATTGACAGGAAATGAGGGATAATTTGGGGTTCGAGCTGTTTAAAAAATGTTCCTGGAATTCTATCTAGACCTGGGGCTTTACCTGCCAGTAATATTTTAATGGCATTAGATAGTTCATGCAGTGAGACCTCTTGACTTAGCTGATCCTGTATCTCCTGGGGAATTTTGGCGGTGAGGGATGTATCTAGAAAGAGCTTGATCTCATTTGGTAGTATGTCACAGTGGCTATAGAGTCTAGCGTAGAAGTCCAGAAAGACCTTATTTATGTCTTTTTTTTAAATTAAGAATCAATCTGTTTACCCCTTTAACACCTGGAATGGTGTTCTGTCCATTCAACTTTCTTAACCAACAGGCAAGCAATTTCCTTGCCCTTTCCCCTGATTCCCGGTATCTTTGTTCTGTTCGAAACAAGGCATATTGGAGGCAGTATAGCACAGTGGGTTAGGGCTCTGAGCTGCAGATCTGGAGACCTAGGTTTGAATCCCACAGCTGCCTAGGTCCATACTGTGTGATCCTGAGCAAGTCACTTAACTTCCTTGTGTTCCCAGGTCACATCTGGAAACAAGCTTCAGTTTAGTGTGCTACTCCTGGTTAAATAATGTTCCCTTTCCCTTTCCCCTATATTCTGCCTGTTCTGATAAAATCTTATTTATTTCGAATTTGAGTATGGTTACTTTATGCAGAAGTGTTTTGTCAGTCAGCCTGGATTGTTTGAGATTGTGCTCTAGAGCATACAGACCTGCTTGTTTTTTGGATAAGCACTTAATGTTTTCCTTCTTTTTGGCTGCAGAGTAGCCAGTTATTCTACCTCTTATAAAAGCTTTATAGGCCTCCCATAAACAAGCATAGGAGACTCCCCCATAAATTCAATTCAAAATAAACCTTTGTTTCATTGGTGACCGATTGTGTAAACACCTTGGGGCCGATTCCAGGACGGGCTACGCCGGCATAAGGTGAGATAAGACAAACCCCATTGGCATATCCCGCGACTTACACCATATGTTACACCCAGTGGTATTCCAGGTGGCGACTTTCGCAATGGCAGATGCGGGCTGCGACATCTGCAGGTCACACCACCCACTACGCCACAGCCCGCAATGCCTGACGCAAGTGTGGGTTATGACAGCAACTGTAGCCAATTATATGATGGCGGCTATCGTAACCCACAATTGCCATTCTGGAAGGGACACTGGCAGTGCTAAACTCTGACAGCACTGAGTTGCTCTAAGTGGCAGCCGACGGTGCTATCCGTCAGCTGCGCACCCCATGGTGCCGCAACACTGGCACAACTGTGATCCCCTTGCCCCCCAAGGCATACCCCAGCTCTCTGCCCCCAAAATATCAGGGACCCCTGTGGGTCCGTTCCAGGTGCACCCCCCAGATGCCTGTGCCTTCTGTCCTGCCCCCCCATGCCCCCTGGTGTGTGCCGAGGTGGTCTGGGGTGGGTGGGCTTTGGGGCTTCAAGGAGGGTGCCTGTCACCGGCCGCGAGTTGTGACATGTGGGTTGAACATGCCAAGTGTGTGGCGGTTGTCTCACGCCTGGCATATCCCTACACGTCGCAAGTGCTGGGACCCTGCTGCCCTGGAATGCGGTGGTGTTCTTCAAGGATCAATGGCGAACTTGCAATTGCACGCCACGCCCATTCATCCTGAATCAGCCCCTTATCTTTTAATAGTGATACATTAAACCTTCATTTGAAATCCTTTGTTTTGCCCTCACCCAGGACTATAAGTAAGTCTGTCAAGGTGTGATCAGATAAATCTATGGTATCGATATTAACCACCAACACTGAGTTTACTAACCCAGATGACATGAAAAAAATAGTCCTACTAAAGCTTGAATGTCTATTAGAAAAAAAAGGTAAAGTCTTTGTCCTGTGGGTGCACAAGTCTCCATATATCTGCTAGGCCCATTCTTTTGAGTAGGGACAGATTTGCCTTAGTATCTAATGATTGGTGTCTATGAGAGGATCGGTCCAGCAGGGGGTCTGCTACTTCATTAAAATCACCAGAAAAGACTATATTATGGTGCACAGTTATCCAGCAAAGCTGCTATTTTACAGAAGAATTCACTCTGACCCACATTAGGTGAATAGACATTAGAGTACTGTGTCTAAGCCATCCAAAGAGCAAGAGGGAATTTGATACCTGCCTTCAGTGTCAGAAACATGACTTGAATTAATAAAATGTACTCCTTTCCTAATTAGTGTGGCTGTACCCCGCTGCTTACTATTAAAATATCTGTAATGTACTTGAGAAACCTAGAATCTAGCAAGCTTGGCTGATTCATCGCCATCAAAATGGGTTTCTTGGAGGAATGCAAAATCTGCCTTCGTTTTATTCAAATATGTAAGGATTTTCTTCCATTTGATGGGGGTGCCAATCCCATTGACATTCCATGAAACAAACTTATATGGGTTCGTTCTAACAGGTAATAATCTGCTACCTTTAAATGCTACCAGGAGTAGTAGAGAAATCGACCAATTTACTTACTCTAAGCTAATGCACAGGTGTGTAATATAAAATCCTTAAAGCTTAATAATAGCAAACAGTACTACTGTAACTAGAATGAGATTATTAACTGTAACCTTAAATAAAATGGAAGAAAACAGATAGAATGAATACTCGTATTAAACAGTAGAGTAGAACTGGATAAGAACACAATAGTTAAGCACACTAGGAGCAGCAGGTTGGGTTCTACTGCACAGCCTTAAGCCCGCCAAACTGACTCGAGTCCAAGGTGGTGTTGGTGTGGAAGTCCAAGAGTGCTGGCGTACTACGTGGAGGTAGCTTACACCCAGTAGTTAGGTAGTCTTTATGTGCTGTTATGAACAGGTGCTGTAGGGACCAAATATGTTGTACAACTCTTACAGGGGGCGTAAACAGCATGAATTAAGTGTAATATTACTTCCTAGAACTACCGGGACCCCAGAGAGAAGGAAGGGACCGGGGGCGGGGAGACAGGTTAAGCAGGGGTTGGGAGAGGAAGTGAGAAAATTAGAGAGGGAAAGCATACATGTAAAAGAGAGAACTACCTAATAAATAAATAAAATGCATAGCTGGCATTTGAGTGCATAGAGCTAGGATAGGGTCTCTCATTGAACAATTTAAAAACTTATTGCTCAAAGCAGCTGGCTAATAAAAGCAGACGGAGAACACCCAGATCTGGACACTTATCCCCAACTACACAGACAGATCCATTAACTGCTGTTTGTCAGCTTCAGCCACACAGATCAAATTAGTCCTAATTATTTTTACTCCAGACACCCCAGTATAGGTGAGACCCCATTATTACCAGCAGTCACCTTTGCTGGAGAACAAGTACCATTTCTACTTAACCATTGTTCAACGCTTGATAGAATGAACGGTAATCTTAACAGACATATAAACTAAATTTACCCTGAGTAGTCAAAGCAGGCCACTAAGTACCATAGAAATAGCAATACTATAAAGCTGAAGTATATAGAAGAAAGGATGGGGATAGGGGTTCGAATCCCAGGGGTTCCAATAGCTCTGAGCTGTCACAAACAGCAATACTAAGTGCTAGATTAGCCATAAAAACAAGTTTATGCCAGATGTAACCTGGTACAGTAACATTTACAGCCCATTCATTTTTATCTTACCTGTAATAACCAGCCAGGAACAGCACATCTAAATAGCAAAAATGCTGTCACAGATGCAACCTGACATCAGGGAAAGGAATTACCAGGAGGTAGCATGCAATCTAAGACTCAACTCTCTCACCTTGCAGCAACTGAGTAAGAGGAAGACTAACTCAAATGTAAAAAGAAAACAAATCCAAACGTCATACATGAAGCACAGGTCCAATTGATTTCTGTAAGGGGGACAGGAAGTGCTGCATTGCCAGATCGAGGATTGCTAGTTAAGGTTCCATGTGGGTGGCTGTTGTCTGCAGGAGCAGGATTACTGTAGCACTCCATGTAGATGTGTCGGACCTGGATCCAGGTTACAAAATGACATCTACAGCTCAGAGATCACCTCATTCACCTCTTCCATTGTGGCTGGTCGAAACTCTCCTTAAGACCACTGAATGTGTCCCACACTCATAGGTTTGACTCTGCTGGGCTGTGATGTCCCACTTGGAGTGAGCCCAGCCCTAACAGCGGATGCCCTGACTGAGAAGAACTGAGAAAACTCCTCACATTTCACAAGTAAATATGCTCTCACGGGCTCTAGACAGGTCAGATGGAGAAGCCTATCTACAGGCCAGAAGAGCTGAACCAGTTGGTGCCTCGTGCAGCAACTTCCATAGACAGAAAGTCTGCCTTTCCGCAGTGATTGACCTCTGGTTTGTAAAACTGAGGGCTATTAACTAGTGTAATTCTTGTTTGAAAAGTGAAACCATGCGCAGAGTCCTAGTTTCACTTTTCAAACAAGAATTAAACTAGTTAATAGCCCTCGGTTTTACAAACCATGTCCATAGTGGGCATATAGACATGTGGGAAAATTCAACAACAGGTTTTTCTTCGTGCCACCAAAATCGCCAAACTTGTTTGTGCACGAGTTTAGCTTCCCACAGTGCCATACTGTATGTTGGGTATGCGTGGGAATGGAGCAGATCATGAATTTTGGTCAGGGTGATTGAAAGTCTTATTATTGCAAGAAATATATTTCATAATGCACACACATGCTGCTCAAACTGAAAGGGGGGCCATTACTAAGTTAAGCTTACAAGGGCAGCAACACTGATGGCAAAGTTGAGAGTGTCCAGTATCAATTCACACCATCATTCAATGTCACTTTTTATAGAGGCAGACAACCCACCGCATACAATCACCCATGGGGAGGAGATTACTTAGCCACTGGAGTTATTTGTTTGTTTAAAAGCTGATAGCTGGGAAAGGCACACTGAGTTGAGGCAAGATTCCAGGTGCAACCTGGGGCAAAGGCAAGGGTACAATTTACAGTTGTGTAACCTCTAGGTGGTGCTATCCCAAGGGCTACTACCCCTACCTGCATGGCTAGTTTCAGGTTAAGGGGCCTGGGTACTGAAATGGGTGCCTCCACCCAGAGGACAGGGCTGTTAATAACAAGACTAACCTGGGTACAGCCCTCCAGGACATTGTAGTCCCCCCTTTTTCCCCTCTAGTGGCCTAGACAATATGCAACAGACACTTTCACAGTAGCCCCTATTCAACATACAATTCCCCACAATGTTTGCCCTTACCACCAGGGCTGGTTCCACCAGTTAAACCCTGGAGGCCCCCCCTGTAAAACAAGGTTCGGCACAGCAAATAACAACAGTACAGTGCTTTTGGTATAAACTGGAACCACAGTCAGATTTAATGCAAAAAGAGTTAGATTGGATTTATTCAGGGGAATTGAACAAGGAAGGGGCGTAATCGGGTTGACTGATTCTAAAACTGAGCTTGTCAGGCAATTATGCATGCACTTTTAGTCCCTGCACAGTCACACGCTCTGGGTACCCAGCTGGAAGTAAGGTGGGCTAACCTGGAATGTTGCCCGGGGTAAGACGGCATTATAGCTGGTTGGGGCCCTGTTAATGAAAAGAAAAGACATGCACAACCACACACGATTTGTACTCTAGACCCTGAAGGCTCAGTTCGTGAAAGGAAAAACAACAATACAATCAGATGACAACACTTGAGATTTAGCTGTTGTTGCAGGGAGCTACCCTGATTGTTACTCACGCTACCCAATATGAGACACAGGCTAGACGAAATGGAGACTGCAGGTTGATGAGTGGTTTGCCAGGACAAGCAGGGCCCACACGAATCACCGAGGTGTTCCTGTTTGAGATGGTTGAGCAGGGGTCTGATCCCCGGGCAAGTCATTATCCACCTAGGTACTAATGACCTGGCAAATGGGGAGCCAAAGGAAGTTCAGGAAGAGTTTAGGAAACTGGGGAGGGGTCTCAAGCAAGTAGCTACTTCTGTCACTTTCTCAGAAGTACTTCCTGCGAGAGGCAAGGAAGAGCATGGGGTGCATGCACAAGGAACTTTAACTTATAGTTGAAGAACTGGTGCTATGAGGAAGGGTTTGGATTCATTGGTGACTGGAGACCCACCTGGAGGGATGGAGGTTTGTTCAAGCCTGACGGCCTGCATCCATCCTGGAGGGAATCCAAGCACTCAATGATAAGTTTAAATGCTACATTGACAAGCATTTAAACTAGCAAAGGGGGTGGCAGGCCAGCAAGGAGGGTACCTACTTGTTCACCCCCCACAGCTAGCAGTGGAACCAGTGAACCAGAGGAGTGGCTATCTCTGCAAAGCAGTGTGCAAAAGATGGAGATTAGTGCCCAAGAGGTGGATAGGCAGAAAAGGGGCAAAATTCAGCAGAAGGGCAGACAGCAAGGAGAACCAGGGATAAAGGACAACCAAGGAAGGGGCTGGAGTAGAACAGCGAAACAGTCTAGGAAGGTCAAATCATGGAAAGCCGTGTGTGCAAATGCCAGGAGCCTTAGCAACAAGATGGAAGATCTGGAGGCTGTCATGGTGCAGTCAGACCTGGACACTGTGGCCATCACTGAAACCTGGTGTAATGATAACCACGACTGGGAGATGGCCATACCTGGCTACAACATATTCAGAAGAGAGAGAGAGCAGGCATGAAGGGAGGAGGAGTGGCACTGTATGTGAGAAATGACATAAGGGCCACAGAGATCCAGGAGGAACAAAATGGGGGAGAGATACTGTGGGTTAAGCTGGAAAGGAAAATGGGACAGCCATCCGCACAGGTGTGGTCTATAGACCACCAGCCCAGGAGGAAGAAACAGATAGGAGCTGATGCTAGCCATGCAAAGGATGGCAGACAAGGGTGAGGTGGTACCGTGTTGGAGACTCTGTATTCCAGACGTGGACTGGAGCATCCCAGCAGCAGCATCAACTAGGAACAGATTTATCCTGGACTTCCTTCAGGGTGCCTTCCTCAAGCAACTGGTCATGGAACCAACTCGGCAGAAGGCAATACTGGACCTTGTGCTCACAAACAGGGACAGTGTGATGGGGTAACAGTGGGGAGCACCTGGGGAACAGTGACCACCAGTCATTGTGGTTTGAAATCACAGAAAGAGCAGAACCAAACCACACAAAAACACGATCCTGGATTTTAAGGGTCAGACTTTGGGAAAATGGGGAGATACTTGAAAGAGGCATTAAGGGAATGGGACAGGAATCAGGGGTTGAGGAACAGGGCAGTATTTAAAATGGGGATTACAAGAACAACAGAATTATGCATTAAGCAAGTTAGCAAAAGGAAAAGGAAGAGGAGACCATTACGTTTTCCAAAGAGGTAGCAAAGAAAGTGAAAGCCAAAAAGATTGCATTCAGGTAATACAAAAAGACACAGGCAGAAGGGGATAGGGAGAAGTACCAGGAGAAGCAAAGGGAGGCAGGGAGGTCAGTAAGAGAAGCCAAAGCTCAGACAGAAGAACACATTGCAAAATCAGTGGGTAGAGGGGACAAAACCTTTTACAGGTACATAAGTGAAAAAAGAAAGACAAAGGGAGGGATAGTGAGACTGAAGGGGGAGGATGGGGCCACGTGGAGGATGACAACAGTAAAGCTGACATATTGAACAGGTATTTCTGCTCAGTCTTTACTGAGAAAGAGGAGGGTAATGGGTCTGAAGGGAGTACAAGGGTGAGAATGGTGCAGAATGGACACAAGTCCCTTTACACGAGAAAAGGTCCTGAAGGAACTGGAAGTAATAAGAGTTGATAAAGCAATGGGGCCAGATGGGTGCACCCCAGGGTCCTTAAAGAACTAGAGAGGTGGTGGCTGAACCTCTGGCTATCCTGTTTAGCCGATCACTGGAAACAGGGAGGTACCCAAAGACTGGAGGACAGCAGATGTAGTCCCTTATACAAAAGTGGGAACAAAGAGGAAGCAGGGAACTACAGACCAGTCAGCCTCACCTCGGTAGTGGGGAAGATCATGGAAGCACTACTGAAGGAGAGATTGGTGGAACATCTGGTTGTCAATGGACTACAGGACCCAAGGCAGCATGGTTTCACCAGGGGAGGTCATGTCAGACCAACCTCGTTGAATTTTTTGACTGGGTGACTAGGAGGTGGACTGGGAGGACAGTGGACATGGCCTATCTGGACTTCAGCAAGGCCTTTGACACTGTGTCACATAGAAGACTATTACACAAACTGGGGAATATGGGGTGGGCAGGACAGTAGTGTGGTGGGTAGGTAACTGGCTGGGTGGCAGGACACAGAGGGTGGTGGTAAATGGCTGTCACTCCACAGAGGGAAGAGTGACCAGTGGGGTACCACAGGGATCAGTGCTGGGACCGGTCCTATTCAACATCTTCATCAGTGACATTGCACAGGACCTAGAAGACAAAATTTCACTGTTCGCTGATGACACAAAGCTCTGTAACACAGTAGACACACCAGAGGGTGTAGACAGAATTAGAAGGACCTGCAGAAACTTGAAGAATGGTCAGGGGTTTGGCAGTTGAAATTCAATGCAAAGAAGTGCAAGATAATGCATATGGGGACAAAACCCTGGCACAATATATCAGTTGGGGTGAGGATATAGCATGCACCAAGCAGGAAAGGGATCTTGGAGTTATCATCTCTGATGACCTCAAGGTAGGGAAACAGTGTGACAAGGCAGCAGGTAAAGCAAATAGAATGCTGGGATGTATAGGCAGAGGCATCACCAGCAGGAAAGGAGGATCATAATTCCGCTATACAAGACACTAGTGAGGCCCCACCTGGAGTACAGTGTACAGTTCTGGAGACCATACCTACATAAGGACATAGACAGGGTAGAGAAGGTTCAGAGGAGGGCAACAAAGATGGTGCATGGATTGCATCACAAGTCCTACAAAGACAGGTTGAAGGAACTGAACATGTACTCCTGGAGGAGAGGAGGAGAGAGGGATATGATAGAGACATACAAGTATCTTACAGGGAGGAACAGGGTGCAGGAATACACTATTTTTCAGCGAAAAAGATGTTCCAGGACTAGAGGGCATGGGATGAAGTTGGAGGGAGGACGAGTCAGAGGAAACGTGAGGAAGAATTTCTTCACAGAATGGGCGGTGGACAAGTGGAACACCCTGCCAGAGGAAGTGGTGGGGGCTGAAACAATCACGGGATTTAAGAATGCATGGGATAGACATAAAGGAATTCTGGAGGTTGGGGTAAGGGGCAACAGACTTCTAGCAAAACATAAAGTGAACTTACAAGCTCAAATGGGCAGACTGGGTGGGCCATAGGCCCTTATCTGCTGACACTGTCTATGTATCTATGTATCTATGTAAGTCTCTCATTCATGATGGTTTCTGTATCTGAAGTAGCTAGCTGGGCCAGGTGGCAAGGCCCATGCCGGATGGAACAGTTCGGAGTTTGAGTCCGGTAGTGCTGGATGCAACTTCCGGCAAGCGTGGCACATTTACACAGTGGGGAACCAAATCACGACCCACTAACAGCACACAGCACATTTATAGTAAAGCAATCACCATACCAAAGTGGGGAACCAAATCGCAACCCACTAACAGCACACAGCACATTTATAGTAAAGCAATCACCATACCACAGTGGGGAACCAAATCACGACCCACTAACAGCACACAGCACATTTATAGTAAAGCAATCACCACACCACAATGGGGAACCAAATTGCAACCCACTAACAGCACACAGCACATTTATAGTAAAGCAATCACCAAACCACAGTGGGGAACCAAATCACGACCCACTAACAGCACACAGCACATTTATAGTAAAGCAATCACCATCCCACATTGGGGGACCAAATCACGACCCACTAACAGCACACAGCACATTTATAGTAAAGCAATCACCATACCACAGTGGGGAACCAAATCACGACCCACTAACAGCACACAGCACATTTATAGTAAAGCAATCACCATACCACAGTGGGGGACCAAATCACAACCCACTAACAGCACACAGCACATTTATAGTAAAGCAATCACCATACCACAGTGGGGGACCAAATCACAACCCACTAACAGCACACAGCACATTTATAGTAAAGCAATCACCATACCACAGTGAGGAACCAAATCGTGACCCACTAACAGCACACAGCACATTTATAGTAAAGCAATCACCATACCACAGTGGGGAACCAAATCGTGACCCACTAACAGCACACAGCACATTTATAGTAAAGCAACCACCATACCACAGTGGGGAACCAAATCGCAACCCACTAACAGCACACAGCACATTTATAGTAAAGCAATCACCATACCACAGTGGGGAACCAAATCGCAACCCACTAACAGCACACAGCACATTTATAGTAAAGCAATCACCATACCACAGTGGGGAACCAAATCGCAACCCACTAACAGCACACAGCACATTTATAGTAAAGCAATCACCATACCACAGTGGGGAACCAAATCGCAACCCACTAACAGCACACAGCACATTTATAGTAAAGCAATCACCATACCACAGTGTGGAAGGCAGTCCGGCTGCAATATCAGAGTCTCTGAGCAAAACCGGGAATTCTGTGGTAAATGGATGCCCTGACAGGCTGATTGCGTGCAGCAAATCTTCGTTCTTCTTCAGGTTTTAATCTGGTCACTCTTCAGTGGCTTTGTCACACTCCAATTTGGATACAGTCCGATTGCTAAGCCTTTCAAAGGATTCCCTCTCGAGGGACAGCAGGCAGACAAGACAAACTCAGCCTTTCCACCAATCTCCCGCGCAGACTACGCAGGAGCTGCTGCTTGAAGTCACTCGAGCTGTTCACTCTCCAAACTCTACTTCCAGACTGACTCACTGCACCAGGAAGCTTGGGAATTTCCCTTCAGTCCAAAAGGTTCGATTTGTTGATTCATCTGGCTGTCAAAACAAGAGCTCCCCCTCCAGGTGCATTTAGTCGCCAAAGTCTCAAAACTACAATTCCTACAGAAATTCACTCCCCCAAGACCCCTGGGGACAGACTCCATTTTAGGGTCCCTTAAGGTACTGATTGGCCCATTCTGGCAGTCCAGGACCAAGATGGTGGTGATTAACAGAACTGTCCATGCTGTAAAGAAGGCAGGTTAGACAAACTACAATATCATTACTATTCTAATAGATAATCAACAAATAAGTACATCATCTAACAGAGCTCCCTCTGTGCAACTAGCGATGGCAGAACAGAGCGATTATCTGGCAGCCCAGGCAGGACTCGAGCATAGAAATACTCTGCCTCCTCCCAGATTAAATAAGCACCAAGTTATAGGCAGCTCTTAAAGAGACAGAGCACAGAGGCATTAAGGCACTCTCATACAAACACTTTTAACATGCTAAGGCACAGGATACCAGCCTGGCAGTGGGCATTTAGGCACACCCAAGGAAGACTTTTGAGAACCCCCATTTGTAGGGGGTTAAGTTGAAACAAGAAACATACACAACAGTTTAAAATAGGTACAGATAACAATTGATGCAAAAAAGTGTACAACAGTAGAATTTGGTACAAGATTGCTAGAGTAAAGGACATCAGAATGAAACACTGGTGCCGGTGTGAAGCCATCCAGTAATCAGAGGATGTGAGATATGCAACAGTTTGACTTTGGTACAGGTACATTACATAGGGCTATAACGAAACAGTGAAACAGTGCTGCATGAGTACCAACAGTCATGTGGCCATACCAAGAGGTGTGCAGCAAAGGGAGTAAAGGTTGATTTGCAGCTAAGATAATTATACACAACAATAAGAGCTACATTGGTTAGTATACTTTATTGATAATAGGGTGTCTTGCGAGGGGAAAGGGGAACAATGCTGATAATTTAATACCAAGATATAGGTAAGGATTAACCCATGAAAGACTGTGGGTTACTGGGGAATTAATCCACACCAAGGGGAGGGAGGGTTGTCACATGAGGCTGCAGGCTAAGCGCCGACAACCACCTAGGCATGGATTAACTCCCCATGTAACCCACGCTCTGGACTGGGTTAATTCACTTATAACATGGCCAGGGAAAATGGGGACTGTGTGGTTACATATTACGTCTGTCCCCATTTTTGCTGACATACAGAGACGCAGGAGCGACACCGGAAATGTTGCAATGTGCATTGTTACGAAAAGCAGCAGCAGTGATTCAGCAGTCCAAGTAGTGTGCATTATGACCGTTTACAGAACCGCGCCATTTACAATCTGCCCATAAACCCTGGAATGTGCTGCAAGTGAGTGTGACTTCAACTGAAGGAAAACATTTTGGCTAACACTGACAAAAAGAAAGGAACGAGGGTAGTCAGGAGTTGGGCAAAGTGAAGTGGAGGCGGAGAGGTACGGAGTAGAGGAGGACCAGTGAAAAACAGGAAGGAGAGAGGGTTACAAGGAGTTGGGCACACGGAAGGAGTGAGGGTGATCATGAGTCGAGCAAAGAGATGCACTACACAGGCGTTCCTCAGTCGCGAGTGCTGTGTCTCAGCTGTGTAGGAAGCAACTGTAGATTAATTGAGTATTAATCCACGGTCGCCTGATGGCTGCTGACAAATGGGAGCAGGCCATTTTCCCTGGCCATGTTATAAGCAGCATTTTTATGTTTGCTTGCATGCATGTGCAAGAAACATAGTGCCATCATCCGAGTTTTCCAGAGGTGTGTCAGCAAATTCCAATTCAGTCAGTGTGTTTGCAGGCGCGGTCGCAGTGCTCCAATCACTGCTCCAGCTGTCTATGACAGCAGTTGAAAATGCAGTGGCATACAGTTGAAAAGGAGAGCTCCGCTTCAGTGAGCAGAGCCCCCCCCTCAACATGCACGCATGCATATTGCGTGCTCACGTGCCTCCCTCCCCACGCACATACTGTATAGCCGATGGGGTGCCTAATGCCCGCCGGCTCCATGCCACCCCCCCAAAAGCCAGGTGCCACGCTGGGAGCCCACCCCAGCGTGGCACATGTCCGTATGGCCGATGGGGGTGCCCAATCCCCCGTCGGCTCCAGCCCCTCCAAACAGCCTTACAGCTGCCACGTTGGGAGCCCACCCCAGCGTGGCACATGTCCGTATGGCCGATGGGGGTGCCCAATCCCCCGTCGGCTCCAGCCCCTCCAAACAGCCTTTACAGCTGCCACGCTGGGGAGCCCACCCCTGCGTGGCACTAGTCCGCATGGCCGACGGGGGTGCCCAATCCCCGCCTGCTCCAGCCCCCAAACAGTTTTAGCTGCCACGCTGGGAGCCCACCCCAGCGTGGCAAATGTCCCTTGTTGTCTTCCTTAGAAAAAAAAAAAAAGAAAACGCTTCTCGCTGCTCTCCCAGCCCACCCACTGCACACCCTGCCTCTGCCTCCCCACACCCCCACACCCAATACTTACCTCCGAGTCCGCGACGATCTTCAGTGGACCAGGAACACGCCTGCACTCTTCAAAGCCGACCGCGAACTGAGGAAATGCCGGTAAGCTGTATAATGTAATAGATAGGGTTTTTCAACTTTGCTGCATATCGCTGGCATTTTTGAATTTTTGCACCAAATTTTCAACATGGGGTTTTGGGACCCCTTCATGAATGCTGTCACTGTCATGGCATTAATCAGGCCTGAAGGGTGATTTCGCAGTCACTGCATGAAATCACCTTTCGGGACCGATTAACGAAATGACACTGCCAGTGTTCATAAGGTGGGCTCTCAAAAGCTTATTTTGAAAATTTGGTGGAAAAATTCCAAAAATTACTGTTTTATGAGCGTGCATTGCAGAGTTCCCACGCACGCTCCTAAGTTCACGAATTTTCAATATTTTCACTCCAGATTTTCAACATTGCCATTTTACCACACCTCCTTATGAGCAGTACAGCTGTCATTTTTAACATGTCGCCCACAACGTGTTTCCGCCAATGTAGCGCACAATGGCACAGTCGGTGTGCAAAATCAATGTATGGGACACAGTAAGAACATCACAGTGACACTGGTCATGAGCAGAGGTGTTGAAATGGCTATGTTGGAAAACTTGGTGAAAAAATTGCCAAAAATGACTGTTTTAGGAGTGCACATTGCGCAGTTCCTACGCACGCTGGCAAGTTTGCGAATTTGTAATGTTTGCACACCAGGTTTTCAACAGTGCCATTTTACCGCACTTCCTTATGAGCAGTATGCTACCATTTTTCACATCTCGCTCAAAATATGTTTCCGCACATGAAGCGCACAGTGATACAGTCGGTGTGCGAAAACAATGTTTGGGACAGATTAAGAAAATCACAGTGACACTGGTCATGAGCAGAGGTCTTAAAATGGCTATGTTGAAAATTTGGTGTCAAAACTCCGTAAAATGACTGTGTTACAAGTGAGCATTGCGCAGTTTCCACGCACCCTCATAAGTTCATGAATTTGTAATATTTTCAATCCAGATTTTCACCAGTGGCATTTTTCCACAGCTCCTTATGAACAGTACAGCTGTCATTTTCCATAACATGGCCGAAAGGTGTTATCATACTTTCAGCGCACAAATGCGTGGTCGCTGTGGGAAATCATTGTTTGGGACAGATAAAGAAATTCACACTGACACTGTTCATGATCGGAGGTCCCAAAATGCCTATGTTAACAATCTGCTGTAAAAAATTCCCCAAACTAGTTACATTACAGGTGTGTGTTGCACAGTTTCTATGCACACTCGTTACTTCACCAGTTTTTTTGATATTTTCACAGCAGATTTTCAACATTGCCATTTTTTACACCTCCCCATGAACAGTACCGCTGTCATTTTTCACATCCTGTTCGGAATGTGTTTTTTGCGCCTGTGGTGCCAAATGCCATAGTGGCTGTGCAAAAGTAGTTTTTGGCTAACAAACTGATATTGCCACTGTTCATGAGGTGGGGGTCACAAAAAAAACATGTTGAAAATTTGGAGTGAAAATACCAATGAATGCCTAAGGCGTTAGGGTTTCCGACCATAACGCCCCACCCTGTAGAGAATGACAGGCATCAGGGGTGTGGCTTGGGATTCTTGCCCGTAACGCTCATACCATTCCACCCCCACCCACATCCTGCAGCCAGTGAGAGGCATCAAGGTGTGCCTCGGTCTCTTCAGCCCCAAACTTCACCCCATTCTCCTATACTACACCCATCTCACCGCATTTCCTGATGGAATTGGGTGCTCATAAGGGCCAAAGACCCCAAGGCACGCCGTGACACTTGTCGGTGTCTGCAGGGCAGGGTGTAGTGAAATGGCATGGTCGTTATGCCCGACGACCCAAAGGCACACCCCAATGCCTGTCACTCTCTGCAGGGTGGTGGTGGGGTTGGCTTTAGTTCAATACTTCACTGCCATTCCTATTATGCAGCTCTGTAACTTCTACACTACCAATGCCAGCAAGCAAACATTCGGCATTGACAAATGCTTGTTCCTTGTGAAACTGCTGCTTTTTCACTGTAACACAGTGTGATTCAGCCCTGCTCCACATAGTGATATCAGCGGTGAGCAGTGAGGCAGCTGAACAGCCAAGAGAAGAGCAGCAGGGCTAAATTGCGGCTACAAAACAGATCAAAATATGGAAAAATGGGAACACCTTTGACAAAATAAACAAATGCACACAACCTTTGAGGTACATTATTTTATTAACTGATAGCAAGAAGTTACTGTTTGAACTATCGGGGAAGATGTACATACACTCCTAATCTCCACATACACAACAAAAGCAATAATAAGAATTTTAAAATAAAATATAAAAGCATAAGTCAAATTGTGTGGTGAAACAGTCTTTGGTGCCATAGTTGATGAATAATCAGAAAACAGTCACAGTTTGTGAGTAATTACAGTCTAGACTAATTCAACTAGCCTAGATTAAACAGGGATTCTTTAGGAAATGGAACTCAGTCTCTACTCTCTCACAGGAGTAGTTACCACTTCAGCTAGATTTATACGAAACAGTTACCACACCAGAAGGAGCCATCAGCTCATTTTTACACAGCAGGCTGTCACCTACAGTCACAGAAAAAAGACCAAAACATTCCCTCCTCTTGCTGGAGAATGTCAAACAATAAAACCAGCAGCACAGCCTGTCCCAGTCCTGCCACTACTGGAAGGCTACCCAGGTACCAGATATTAAAGAAACCGCCACAGTCAGCCATGGAATTAAAAAGCTGAGCCAGAGGCTGTCTCTCCGCCTCTCAGCCCCAAGTAGTCTGTAATCTGCCTGCAGTGTCCACTAGCAGCTCTGTCATTCTCCACAACATGCTTCTATTAAGTGTCCATGATTCACCTGTCATCAGGCCTTGACCCGTTCCAATGCCTCCTTCCTTTACACAGGCCTCTCACATCAAACTGGTGATGGTGGTGGTGGTGGGGTGGTAGGTCACCACAATTCCAACCATCTGCAGCCTGCTTCCCAGCCATCCCAAAACTGGTTGCAGATGTAACGTCATGTAGAGCAGACTCCAGCTGAAACAGCCATACAGGTACGTGGCAAAGTCAAAGGTCTGGGAGACACTTTGTTGTAGATCAGCTGCCGCTCCCTCCTCTCACTGAAAATGCATTCCTGCAATTACGATGGACCACTGAAGGGGCAACAGGGATAGTACCAGCACCATGAAATGGTGACTATAGCGCCGGGAACTGCACAGAGGCATTCACTAGTTAAAAAACAACCTGCTAGCACACCTAACATAAATCACTCAAACCCTAACTTCCACTAGCTTCCCTATCCACCTGTTACTAACTACACTATGATAGTCGGTAAGGCTGAACCAGATAATTTATTATTGAGTTGTTAAAAATCTGATTTTTTTTAACAAGGATATGGATTTACTGTATGCATTAATAAATGATTTGGTCTTCACATATACCTGTCTCTAACATCTTTCATTTTGCAAGCATACTTGTACTGAGGATAATGTTCAGGAATTGTATTTTATTTCTAAGAAAATGATTTCATTGTTACTTTGTTTTCTTTGTAATTATGAGACTATTTCATCTGTTCATTCAATTATGGTTTTTAATAAGTCATTAAGGTCTTATAAGAAGGGCTTGATGTTCTCAAACAGAGTAAGGAAATTAGTATTGTTGTTATTGCTGCTTTCATAAACATCCAAATCCGGGTCCCCAGGTGGAGGAACCTGGTGAAGATAAGATTTTATTAAAGTCTTCTCTTCACATGGTTCATCTAAATGTAGCCAGTTTAATAGCTAAAAAAACAATTTTGGAATGCTGGGTTTTGAATAACAAGTTTGAAGTAGTTGCTCTGACTGAAACCTGGTTGTCTGATAATATTACTAATTCTGAGATTCTGCTACCAGGATATTCTATATTTAGTAAGGATAGGGTAGGTAGAAGGGTTGGGAGATGCTTATTTTATGTAGCCGATCATTTGCTGGTACAAGAATTAGCTATTATAAAGTAAAATGTTTGAAACAATTGCTATTTCTATTTCATTTGGTAATAAAAATGTTTTGACCATTATAAATGTTTATGTTCCACCTGATATATCAAAGAAGGGGGTTCCCGCTTTTTTAAATTGTATTCAAAATTTATCACTAAGGGAAACTATTTTGGTTGGTGATTTTAATTTAAACTGGTTGTCTCCTGCTGAACATGAGATTAGAACCACAGTCATTGATCTTGAGTTTCAACAATTGATAGATGGTCCCACCAGGGTGAATTACAAAACAGGGTATTCATCAACCCTGGATTGGGTAATTACAAATAGTCCATCATATATAGTTAATTGTGGAATTCTCCCTGATGGGATCAGTGATCATAGTCCTGTATTTTTTGATTGGTCAGTTAAAATGCATAAAAAAGATGCTAGGATTATAAAATATAGAAGGCTCAAGGACTTAGATGAGTGGAGGTTTTTTGAGGAAACACAATTACTTGACTGGTCATTTCTGGATAATATAACTGATATAAATGAAGCATATCTGAAATTTTGTAATCATTTTACTTTTATTTGTGATAAATTAATACCAATTAGATATGTTAGGGTTAAGGGAAATAGTCATGTCTAGTTTACCCCTGGTTTATTGACATTAATTAGGGAAAGAAATCAAGCATGGAAAGTTTATAGAAGGACTAAACAATTGGATCACCAATTATTTTATAAAAAGCTTAGGAATAAATGTCAATTAGCAATTTGTGCAGCAAAGAAGAATTATTTTAAGAAAAAAATTACAGAAGTTAAGGGGAACCCAAGTGCAACTTGGAATACAATTAATCAGTTAATGGGTAAATCTAAGGGGAGTGAAAACAATGTATTGGAGAGGGAAGGTAGTATTATTATGAACCCTAAAATTGTTGCTGAAATCTTTAATTTACATTTTACTAATTTGGATAGATATAGTTCTAATGTGGGTAGTATGGATAGTTCCTGGAGCCATTTGGATGCATTTATGCAATCAAGTAGTGATGGAATGTATGGGGGTGATAATATTCCAAAATGTTATTTTGTTTATTACAAACTAAAGATGTGATTGAGTTTGTGTCTAAAATGGATCCTAGGCCATATAGGGGATCTGATGATCTTGACTGTAGGGTATTGAAGAGAGTTATTAATAGTGTTGCAGGACACTTGACACAATTGTTTAATTATTCTTTATGCTATGGAACTTTCCCTGAAGTGTGGAAGAGTGCAGTGGTAAAGCCAATTTATAAATCAGGTTCAAGACTGGATCCAAATAATTACCGTCCAATTTCTATGCTTACGCCTCTCTCTAAAATATTAGAGAAAATAGTTTCAGTTCAGTTAACAGACCATTTAATAAAACACAAACTTTGGTCAGATTCACAACATAGTTTTAGGTCTAATCATAACACAGAGACAGCCTTGGTGAGGTTCACTAGTCAAGTCACTAGGGCAATTGATAGTGGAGATGTTGTCGTGGCGGCTTTTGTGGACCTCACCAAGGCTTTCGACCTAGTGAATCATGAGGTATTATTGAAACAGTTGTCTATTCTAAAGTTGTCTGAAGGGGTTATTTCATGGTTTAGGGATTATTTGGTTAACAGAAATCAGAATAATTCAATCTATGGTATATTATCTGACCCTTCTTTGTTGAAATGTAGAGTCCCTCGGGGCTCTATTTTAGGTCCTTTGCTTTTTTCTTTATTTATAAATTCTTTAGCTTTTAATTTTAAAAAGATTGAGTTATTGTTGTATGCAGATGATGCGGTTTTGTTATGTTCTGGCCCAGATTTTTTGTCTTTACAGAAAACATTACAGTATGATTTCAGTTTGCTTCATTTTTGGTTTGATAAACATAAATTGGTATTAAATTCAACAAAAACCAAGACAATGATATTATCCCATCCTAGGAGAGTGCAAAGTCAAGAAGAAAAAAAAATACTTACCATAGTAATCTTCTTTCTTCCCAGTGATGCTCAGACATTCATAACTTTGTGCAGTCATCCTGATGGGTTGGACTGCCCAGAGAGATGGAACACATGCAAATGATGGAATTCTTTGCACGTGAGCATCTTTCAAATACTACCTCTACCAACTGTAGTGTTCTAAGCCCTTCAGATTTGTAAGAAGCCTGGAAGTCAGGCAACATGGAAAAATCCGACAACTAATTAATAAACAATTTTTTTGGATTAGCCTAATAAAACAACCTAGTTCAAAAAAACTCCAAGGGAGGAACTATATCTATATATAATAATGGTGTTCACCACACAGTGAGAAAAACTATTAAGAGAGACAGAAAACTTTGTTAAAATCTGTCTCTCAAGAGAAATGTATTCAGAAGGAATGGCTATGTGGCAGTAACATGCAGAATGCAGAGGCTGAAGTTCTGGAAGGGGAGGATGAGAGGGAGTTATGAATGTCTGAGCATCACTGGGAAGAAAGAAGATTACTATGGTAAGTAATTTTTTCTTCCAACCCCAGTAATGCTCAGACCATTCATAACTTTGTGCAGACTACCAAGCAGTACCCCTTGTGGTGGGCGAGAACTTATTTTTGGAAACAGACTTTGCAGGACTGCTATGCCAAACTTAAGGCTACTTGGACAAAATATCTAAATTATAATGCTTTGTAAATGTGTGTACTGATTTCCAAGTAGCTGCTTTACAAATGTCCAACAATGGCACCTCCCTAGCAGCTGCAATAGTGGCAGCTGTTCCTCTTGTTGAATGAGCCCTCAGCCCAGCTGGGGACTCTCTACCCGCCTTAGTGTAGCAGAATTGAATACACTGGACAATCCACTGAGAAATGTGAATTTTTTTGAGGATGGTTTGCCCATTCCAACATCCCCATATGTAAGGAAAAGTTGTTTTTTGTCTTGCCTATGACCTCTAGTAGCTGTCATGTAGTAGCTGAGTGCTCTTTTCACATCCAGACTGTGAAGCCTTCTTTCACCAGAGCTTGTATGGTCTGTGAAGAAGACAGGTAGAGTGTTTGATTGGTTCAGATGGAAATCTGAGACCACCTTGGGAAGAAATTGTCTGTTTGTTCTGAGGACTACTTTATCCCTGTGGAAGGAAATGTAGTCCTGGTCAACACAGAGAGCCTGAAGCTCACTGATCTTCTTGCTGAAGTAATTGCTACCAGGAAAACTGTTTTCCAGGTAACATACTTTAAATGGGTTGTAGCCATGGGCTCAACAGAAGCCCGCATCAATCTTGCTATACACACATTAAGATCCCAAGCGGGCACTGGTGCCCTGTGAGGAGGGTGCAAATGCAATAGGCCTTTGAAAAATCTTTTGAAAATGGGGTCTGATGCTACGGATACCTTTGTCCTAGCAGACAGGTATGCAGATACTGCTGCAAAGTGAACTCTTAAGGAACTGGGTTGCAGACCTTGTGAATGTAAATGAGTTAGATAATCCAACACCACTGAGACCCCTGCATCATTTGGGGTGAAGTTTCTACTAGAGCACCAGAAAGAGAAACGTTTCCACTTAGCAGAATAAGTTTTCTTAGTTGAAGGCTTCCTGTAACCTTTCAAGATATTTAATACAGCTTCAGAAAGGTTCAAACCCGCATACTCTAACTCCTCAAGAGCCATGCTTTGAGGTGAAGAGACTTGAGATTTGAGAACAGCAATGTTCCCTGATTGGAGATTAGAAGATTGTGCCTGAGAGGCAAACTTATTGGCCTGCTCACTGCCATGGAGAGCAGAAGAGAGTACCATGGCTGCCTGGGCCAATCTGGAGCTATCAATATCAGAGAAGCTGAGAGAGATCTGAGTTTCAGCAGCAACCTGAAAACTAGAGGAAAAGCATAGAGAAACTTGTCCGACCAATCCAATACCAGGGCGTCCAGAGGGATTGTGCCTTGGGCTGGTGGCCTGCAACAATACTCAGGCAACTGGTGGTTCTGGTGGGATGCGAACAAGTCTATCTCTGGAACGCCCCTCCTGCTGAAAATTACCTGTACCACCTGCTTGTTCAGTGTCCATTCGTGATGGGACTGATTGATCCGACTCAGTGTGTCTGCCAAGATATTGTCCTTTCCTGGCAGACGGATGGCTTGCAGGGACACCTTTAGAGAATATGCCAAAGCCCAAATTCTCATGGCTTCTGTGCATAGGGGACCTGATCTGGTGCCACCCTGCTTGTTTATGTAATACATAGTGGTGGTATTGTCTGTTCTGACCTGTACCACTTTGCCCATTACCAGTGTAGAGAAAACTTTTAGTGCTAGCCGCACTGCTCTGAGTTCCAGCAAATTTATATGCTGGAGGGACTCTGCCCCAGACCAGGTACCCTGAGTTGTGTGCTCCCCTAGATGGGCACCCCAGCCCAGAAGGGATGTATCTGTGGTAAAGACCAGTGAAGGATCCTCCTCCTGGAAGGGGACTCCCTGCCTTAGGTTGGATTCCTTTTTCCACCAAAAGAGGGCTTGTAACAGAGGCCTTGTCACTGGAATGAGTTTTGAAAAGGGATCTTTTCTCTGACTCCAGTGAGTCCTGAGGTGAAACTGGATGTGTCTCATGTGAAACCTGGAACCCTGCACTGTGCCTGTGGATGCAGCCATATGACCCAAGAGCTGCAGGAATTGCTTGGCTGTTCTTTGACCATGCAATTTGAAGGAGTTTGCTATGGCCTGAAGACTTTGCACCCTGTCTAGTGGTAAAAAGGCCCTGGCCTGTAGGGTGCTGATCTCTGCCCCTATGAACTGTAAAGTCTG
Organism: Neoceratodus forsteri; assembly: GCA_016271365.2. NCBI lineage: Eukaryota > Metazoa > Chordata > Ceratodontiformes > Ceratodontidae > Neoceratodus > Neoceratodus forsteri. The sequence goes on along the minus strand of JADMNL010000022.1, from coordinate 549,781,940 downwards.
TATAGGGGTGAAGACAGATTTTTTCTGGTTTACTATGAAACCCAGGGACTCCAAAAGATTTTGTGTGAGCCTTAGAAAGATTGCAACCTGCTCTGGTGATTTGCCCACTACCAGCCAGTCGTCCAGGTATGGGAAGACAGTCACTCCCTGTCTTCGAAGAAATGCCACCACAGCTGCCAGGCATTTTGTAAACACCCTTGGTGCCGAGGAAAGGCCGAAGGGTAGGGTTGCAAACTGATAATGACCTGATGGGAGTCTGAATCTGAGATATTTTCTATAAGATTCCTTTATGGGGATGTAGAAATAAATGTCCTGTAAGTCCAGAGATGCCAGCCAGTCCCCTTTTTGGATTGTTGGCAGAATCCGAGCCAAAGTGACCATTTTGAACTTTGGCTTTTTCAGGTGCTTGTTTAAAGCTCTGAGATCCAAAATTGGCCACCACTCCCCATTTTTCTTTGTTGTTAGGAAGTATCTGGAGTAAAAACCTCTTCCTCTCAGGATTCCAGGGACTAGTTCCACTGCTTTGAGCTGAAGCAGCTTCTGAACCTCTGCCTCTAGCAACAAGATTTGTGCTATGGGTACGGAGGTGGAAACCCTGGTTTTTTTTCGAGGAAGAAATTTGAACTGCAGAGACAGACCCTTGCTCACTACCTCCAATATCCACTTGTCTGTGGTGATGGTTGACCAGAGGGGGAGGAAATGGGACAGTCTGCATCCAACAGGTAAGGAGAAGGTGGCTTGCATCTCAGGGGTTCTGTTTAGGCTGGGGTTGAGGTTGTGACTGAGCCCCTCGCCTAGAGCCCCTTCTACCCCTACCCCTACCCCTTGAGTAGCCCTGTGGGGGGTACTGCTGGTATTGGGGCATGGCTACTGGCTGATAAAAAGGAATGACCCCTAGCCCCCCCTTCCATAGGGCCTAGTGGATGAAGAAGCTCTGTCTCTAGCAGAGTTACTTCTATAAGTAGCCTTATATTCATCCACTTTTTTCATATAGGCCACTGTGGACTCCCCAAAAAGTGCATTTCCTTCTAAAGGGAAATTCAGGCCCTTTGAATGGGTATCCTGAGTGAGGTTTATGGCCCTAAGCCAAGCAAACCTCCTCTGAGCCACTGTAGCCATCCATCTGGCTGCAGTGTCATTTAGATCAGCAGCCATTTGGAACTGGTACTTGGCCGCCTCTAGCCCAAACCTGGCAGTTTCTGCCAGGTCATCTGACAAGGGTGGGGTGGCCTTCATGGACATTGCCAGTACGGACTGCCACAGGGATTTCTGATACTGGGCAGCATAAGCTTGAGAAGTGGCTGTCTCATGGCCAACAAGGCTGACAATAGCCCTCTTGGCCATACTGTCCATTTTCTGGAGTCCTTGTCCGGTGGGTGTGAGGACAGAGGGACTTTAGCCTTATCACAGGCAGCTTGCTGTATAACCCCTTGATGATCAGGGCGGGAAAAAAGGAATTCAGCTCCCTCCATTTCCAGCTGGTATTTTTTATTTATTCACTTGTCAATAGGAGGAATAGAGTTTGGGGTCTGCAGGAGCTTCATAGCATCCTTCTTAAAGAATTTATATACTGGGAGAAGGAGGGCCTTTGTGGGTGCTAAACCCATCATATTGAGGTACTCAATCTCCTCCTCATCCTCTACTTGTTCTGTTGTGGCAATATTCAGAGCATCTGCCATTTTCCTTACGAAAGAAAAATGGAAGAAAAAATCCTCAGACACTCTGGGAGACGAGCCAAATTCCTGCTCAGGGGAAACCTCTGGGGGGATAGGTTTGTCCTCCTCATAAGGCTCATCATCCTCTTCGAAATAGTGTTGCTCCGGATCCGGGGGCAACACAGTAGCAGCAACCTGGGGACCCTGGGAAGGGGCAGGAGGCTGAGGGATGACGCTCTGCAGAGCCTGAATAATTTTAAACGCCTGAGCTATGTCCTGAGCTGAAGGCATTACAGGCTGCTGCGCAGAAGTCCCTGGTTTAGCAGGAGAGGGTTGAGCTTCTTTAATTTCTTTAAGGGAACCAGAGAGTCAGCCGGTTCTTTCCCTCTTTTTGCCCCTTTTTCATCCGTATCAGGGGCAGGGGTAGAAGCACTCGTTAATTCAACCACAACAGACTGGGGTGTCAGCTGGTCAGAGCCTGAGGGACCCCTTGGAAACTTTTTATTAAGCCTTTCAAGGCGTTTTTCAACAGTTTTTTCTGGGAATGTTTTACATATCTCACATTCCTGGTCCAAATGTTCAAAACCTAGACAAGCTACACATAAGGTGTGCTTGTCTGCCTTGGCAAACACATCTCCACACTTCAAACAGTTTTTAAAACCAGGCTCCTCGGTTCTCTTTTTAGGTTTCTCAGTCATGGTGAAAGATAAAGAGAAAAACCTCAACCCTTAAATACCAAAAAACTAATGTGGTTATTTAAGCATTAAAAAAACCTTTCCCTTTTGGGTCGGTTCGGAACCGATAGGGAACGAGAGGAGAAGAAATATGAACCGGTTCAGCGGTTCTGTAACCAATAAAAAGCGGTTACAAATAAAATCTTTTAGGACCACATTTAAATGATAATGAACAGGTTCTTTAGTTAGAGAACCGAAATAAAGGTAAAACTAACTCGGATCCCTCACGGTTATGCTGAACCACGAGGAACCGAGGAAAACAACAATTTAACCAATAATAACTAAATGTAAACTAACAATTAGTAGAGGCAATAAAAGAAACTAAAAATACTTATGGTTTTTGATTTTTTTCTTTCTTCTTTACGCAAAAGAGGGCGACAGAGACTCCGAGCGACCAGACTTTCAGGCGGAGAGAAAAATCTGAAGGGCTTAGAACACTTCAGTTGGTAGAGGCAGTATTTGAAAGATGCTCACATGCAAAGAATTCCATCATTTGCATGTGTTCCATCTCTCCGGGCAGTCCAACCCATCAGGATGACTGCACAAAGTTATGAATGGTCTGAGCATTACTGGGGTTAGAACTAAAAATTACCGATAATTTGGGTAAAGTAATTGAACAGATTAGGCAGTTCAAATACTTGGGGGTATTAATTGACTGTCATTTAGCATTTGATTGTCATGTAACAGAGTTAATTAGTAGGGTACATAAAAGGTTGGGGTTTCTTTATCGAATTAGGGACAATCTGATAGAGGACGTTAGACTATTGCTTACACATAGTCTATTATTAACTATGATGGATTATGGGTCCATAGTATATTCATTCACTTCTGAAAAAATCTTGGCCAGACTCCAAGTAACATATCATTCTGTTGTGCGTTTTGCCACTGGTCAATCAAGGCTTACTCATCGTTGTTGACTTTATAAACAATTGGGTTGCTTATCGTTAGGGGGGAGATTTAATTTTAGGGCTTTGGTGTTTTTGCATAAGGTCTTTTTAGGTATTTCTCCATACAGTATTCTTAATTTGTTTCCAAAGAATATTCCTGGTTGTACAAGGTTGCAGAGTATGGAGGGGTTTCAGGTTCCCTTTTGTCAAACAACTTTTGGTCAAAATTCGTTTAATTTTACTATTGTTAAGATGTATAATCAACTTCCTAAAAATGTTATAAGACAACAGAAATTGTCTACTTTTAAGCTTGAACTTAGGAAAACTCTTGTTAGAAAACTCAAACTGTAAATATTATGTGTAAAGTGTATTTATATTGTGTCATTGTTTTAATGTGTATGTATGTTTTTGTCTAAACTGGTCGTTTGTGAAAATGGGCTTGTCCTACAGACTTACCGGTATAAAAATAAACAAATGAAAAATGAAAAAAATGAGATCACTTTGAGTTCCTAGCTGGCCACAACTGGGTAACATACAAAGAATCCCAAAGACAGTCTGGAGCAAGACACTTAATATTAAATGAGATCCCTTGGATCAGACAGTTACCTTTCGGGTGGAAAAGTGACAATCTGGTCAGACTGCCTCTGCTCTAGAAATCGGTCAAGGCAGACTGGGCTCTAAACTTCTTTTACCAGTCAGTAGACAGTGGTTGACAAGTCATAACATTAGGTGACCCACATCTTGGCTTTGGAGTCTTACCAATAATAAAGTACAATAGTTGATCAGCAATGGGCAGGAAGAACCTCTTGCAGAGTAAATGTTTAGCTGCATTTGTAACTAACTAAAATAGTTGCTCTGTGGCACCCTGGTGGGTTGTGCAATTCAGACTGAATATTCTGTATACATGAAATATTCTGACTAAAGATTTTGGGGGGGGGCATTATTCAGGGTATTCAGCGATTGACAGAGAATGTCCCAGAATTTCTGATACCCACTCCCCTTATCTTGTGTTAGCCTGTTCACACAGTTAGGCTTCAATTATATAAGAGATGAAACATGAAGCTGTACCAGATAACAGAGATAATTTTGGCCCCACCCGTCATCTCTTTTTCACAGTTTCTTTACCTGGGACAGCCAAAGTGACATTCAGCATCTCATATTCAGGAAGTCTTTCTTCTACCCAGTCTTCTGTGTGGGAGGGCTACAGCACAGAGGGTCAGGGACCTGGTCAATGTCATGCAGTCAGCCAGTGCCTTTGGTGAGACTGGAACCTAGTATCTCCTGGGTCGTTGTCCTTTGCTACAACATGACCCCACTTTACTGTCCTAGTCTATTTGAACAGATTTATAACATGTGTAATACAGATGGACAGAGAGACAGACTGCTCTGCTGTCCAAGTTGCCATATGAAGATTTACAAACATACTGTATATGATATAAACAGAGACGTGGATGGACAGACAGATGGACTGATAAACCACTGTGCTGTCCCAGTTAACTTACAAAGATATGAAAACATACTGTATGTGATACAGACAGAAGGATGGCCAGATAGACAGATGGACCAAAAGACCACTCTGCTTTTCCAGTTGACATATACAGAAGTATAAATATTATAGTAGCGCGGTAGCGCCACTATAGTTAGGGTTGAGCAGGCTGTTTAATGTTAACCCAATTTTTTGCACCTTAATAACTTTGCCTTCATTTAAAGAATTAGCACAAAATTCAGCTTGCATGGTCAGGCTGTTGGAGTCTCCAAATATGGAAAGGTTCATGAGGGCATCTTGTACGGTTTTTGAGATATGGAGTGTCAAAAAAGGGGGAGAAAAAACAACTTTTTTTCCTACAGTGATGAAGTGCGACCAAAAAAAGTAACAGATCGAATTATTAAAAACAGCATTATAAAACTATATAAATTATAAAGAGAAAACATTCGAAGTAAACTACGATCAAACATAAAAATAAGAAAGAACAAGCCCAAAACATTAAAATGCTGGCATTTTGAGAAACAAACATCAAAACCTAGCTAAATGGGCTCTGTTTAGCTAGATTCTGTCATTTGTTTTTGAAAATAGGAGCCACAAATACCTTTTGTGAGCACTCAACATCCCGCATGCCCAGCTTAGCGAGAAGAGCCATTCCCCCTGTTCTCTTTATGAGAACAGTAAGAATTTCTTAACTTCTGCAGTCCCAGCTGGAACTCATGCTGTCAGCTGCAGTGTGAGCTGTGACCCACCATTTCCCTGGTGCTTGGTGGTGCCCCCCTTACACTCCACTGCCATCCCAGGCAATGTGTCATGTTGCCCTGGTGTACAGCGGCACCCCGCACCCTCCGATTGCTGTTCCCCTATTAATGTATTTCCCTGGTGTCTAGTGGCACCCTCCCCACCAACTGCCATTTCTATTTTCCCTGGTGTCTAGTAGTACCCCCACCCTCCGATCGCCATGTTATTATAATTTTTTAACCCCGTTGGTAGTTAGTGGCATCCTCACCCTCCCATATCCCTGTAAACCTGCAAATAAGAAAACAGTCCCTTGAGCTCATTTTTTTTATTTACAACCTGTAAAAAGTCCACTGCTGATCACACCTGCACCACCCACCTGACCTCTTATGGTACCCCTCCTCACGCCCCCTTGACATCCCCATATTCTCCACTACCTGAACTGGTAAACACTGAAGACTACCGATCGAAGAGCCAATTGTTGCCAAACCGCGCATCGCCGTCTAACAACCTGTGTAACTGTAGTTCAATGTATTTTCTGACTGCAGTTACCTAACTTGTCAGACAGCAGTCACTGGTTCCAGCAGCAAGACACGCCTTCGATCGGACAGTAAATCTTCAGTCGCTTGGCAGTTCAGATGAGTGAGGGTGTGTGGGGGGTCATGGGGGGGGGAGGTGGGTGCACAGTGGGAGGTCGGGTATGATCGGCAGTAAACTTTTTTTTTTTTTTACAGGTTTAAAAAATAAATAAATAAAACATGACATTGAGGGACAGTTTTCTTATTTGCAGGTTGCCAGGGACATGGACGGGTTGGGGGTGCTACTAACCAACTAATATAACATATGAAGCATACAGAATTGTTTTCTTTTGCCGGGTTTTAAATCTCACTGCTGTTTTAAAGCATTTGTCAGTTGTACCTGCTGAATGATATATTGCTGCTGAACTCTCAGTTGCTCCTCCTGAATGCTGTAATTGTGATTTTTAGGCCTTTGTCAGTACACCCCTTTAATGCTGTAATCGCTCCTAGGGATGGATGTGACTAACAGTAAGTCTGACAGTATTTAACTTGATGTATGACGAAGTTGCTTCTTGTACTAGCTACATGTATGTTATTCCCAACAGATCAGCTCTTGCGGAAGGGGGCTATTTGTATCAAATGAGGCCCTGCAAAGCCTCGGGAATCCACATGTTGATATTATTTCACTCTGTCGTGCTAGAATCTGGAGGGAAGCAATGGGCGGATTCATGGAGCAATTCTGTTTGGATCATGGAATTCTTAACCTGACTGGATCAGTTCTGCATGAAATGCAAATCTACAGAAGTGTGCCAGTGACATCTAGGCATTATAAACTACTGAGCGGGGGGTGGGGGGTGGGGAGTCTGGCAAATGTGAGATGTGAGTGAGCCATGTTTAAAAAACAAAAAAATGGTGGCAATCTTTTCACAAAGACCCCCGTAAAAGGAGATGTATGAAACCATAAACATATGTATTTACAGGAAAGTGATGGTCTGAAATAGATACCCACACAAAATGCACAAAAAAATACGTAATGTATGACCAAGCACTTTGATGTCCCCAAATTTGTCCCAATGAATAGGGCAGAGATAAACACTTGATCTCATGGAGAAAATATTTTTAAGGTCCACAAAGCAAGCTTATCCTTTCTGTTCCCAATCTTGTAATATTGGGATAATATATGATGTTATAAAGAATTTAGCAACAGTAGTCTGCCTTTGCTTAAGCCATTCTAAAGTTCTGAGGTAATTGTATGCTTTCTGTTTCAGGTTACTAATTGGTAAAAATGATTTTAGAAAATGTTTTTCGCAGTTTTGTCTGTGAAAGGCTGGATCTCATATGATTTTTCTTTTTTGGGGGGACTGGTATAATGACATTTTCCAACCATCTCCTGGGAATTACAGGATCTGTTAGAATATTATTAAAACATTTTTTAAGGACTAGAGTCCACCATGATGGACATTTTTTTTTTATAGACAATTATCGGTATAACATTTTTTCCTGGTTCCATAGGTGTGTAACTGTCATCTTTCCCATTAAACAGGCTAACAATACTAACAGAATTATCATATAATAGAGCTCAATAATGCTGAATGCAGTCCTCTTCCAAAATACTTGACTCGATACCTTTCCTGTCATTTCTTGTGCTATTAGAAACCATCTTCCTAAATCTTCTATGAACTTTGATAAAACTGCATGAAGCCCTTTATCCCAATTATCCCGATTACAGACAGCTTTTTCTATCAGTCGGGAATGATTTGTATTTTTTCCTGAAATTGTTCAGAGAGACATTCTCTGTAGTCAGAGCTTTCTTTTTTTCTTTTCATAATCTATTTTTTTTTGCACCTTTGTCCCTAAAGACCAGCGGCTGCCTCCTAGCCCTGTCACCGACCCATCTGGTGACCCCACTGGTTATCCACCATTCAGAGTCTTGCAGGGCCTGTGATGGAAGCTGGGGAAGCTGAATGGTCTGGGGCATTTTCCTGCCGTCACTGACTGCCAACATCCCCATGTTCTTCTGCTCCTGCCGTCGCTGTCTGTCATCCCCCCACATCCTTCTGCTCCTGCCGTCGCTGTCTGTCATCCCCCCACATCCTTCTGCTCCTGCCGTCGCTGTCTGCCAATGTCCCCACGTTCTTCTGCTCCTACCATTGCTGTCTGCCAACATCCCCCCACAACCTTCTGTTTCTGCCATCACTGTCTACCAACATTCCATCACGTCCTTCTGCTCTTGCCGTCACTATCTGCCAGTGTCCCCCCACATCCTTCAGCTCCTGCTCACTGTCTCTCAACATCTCCCCATGTCCTCCTGCTCCTGCCATTGCTGTCTGCCAATGTCCCCCCACATCCTTCTGCTCCAGCCATCGCTGTCTGCCAACATCCCCATGTTCTTCTGCTCCTGCCGTTGCTGCCTACCAACATCCGCCAACATCCTCTGCACCTGCCATTGCTGTCTGCCAGTATCCCCCCACATCCTTCTGCTCCTGTTGTCGCTGTCTGCCAACCCCCCACATTCTTCTGCTCCTGCCATCGCTGTCTGCCGGGGTCCCCCCACAATCTTCTGCTCCTGCCATCGCTATCTATCAATGTCCCCCTCACATCCTTCTGCTCCTGCCATCGCTGTCTGCCAACATCCCCCACGTCCATCTACTATTGCTGTCTGCGAATGTTCCCCCATGCCCTACTGCTCCTGCCATTCGCTGTTTCCAATGTCCCCCCACGTCCTTCTACTCCTGCCATTGCTGTCTGCCAGTGTTCCCCACATCCTTCTACTCCTGCCATTGCTGTCTGCCAGTGCCCCCAAATCCTTCAGCTCCTGCTGTCTGCCAACATTCCCCTATGTCCTTCTGCTCTTGCCATTGCTGTCTGCCAACATACCCCCATGTCCTTTTGCTCTTGCCATCACTATCTGCCAACGTTCCCCCATATCCTTCTGCTTCTGCCATCGCTGTCTGCCAACATCCTCCCACGACCTTCTGCTACCACTGTCTGCCAATGTCCACCCACATCCTTCTGCTGTCACTGTCTGCTAACTTCCTCCCACATCCCTCTGCTCCTGCCGTCGCTGTCTACTAACGTCCTCCCACATCCCTCTGCTCCGGCCATTGCTGTCTACCAATGTCCCCCCCCCATGTCCTTCTGCTCCTGCTGCCGCTGTCTGCCAATGCCCCCACGTCCTCTGCTCCTATCATCACTGTCTGCCAACGTCCTCCCATGTCCTTCTGCTCCTGCTGTCGCTGTCCGCCAATGCCTCCACATCCTTCTGCTCCTGCCATCACTGTCTGCTGATGTCCCCTCACGTCCTTCTGCTCCTGCCATCGCTGTTTGCCAGAATCCCCCACATTCTACTGCTCATGCAATCATTATCTGCCAATGTCCCCCCACATCCTTCTGCTCCTGACATCGCTGTCTTCCAGTGCTCCCCATGTCCTTCTACTCCTGCCATTGCTGTCTACCGACTTACCCCACATCCTTCTGCTCCTGTAGTCGCTGTCTGCCAATGCCCTCATGTCCTTCTGCTGCTGCCATCGATGTCTGCCAATTCCCCCACCTGCCTCTGCTCCTACCATCACTGTCTACCAACATGCTCCACTTCCTTCTGCTCCTGCTATCGCTGTCTGCCAGCATCCCCCATGTTCTTCTGTTTTTGCCATCGCTGTCTGCCAACATCCCTCCACATCCTTCTGCTACTGCCATCATTGTCTGATAACATCCCCCACATCCTTCTGCTCCTGCTACTGCTGTCTGCCAATGTCTCCCCACATCCTTCTGCTCCTGCTACTGCTGTCTGCCAATGTCTCCCCATGTGCTTCTGCCATCACTGTCTGATAACATCCCCCACATCCTTCTGCTCCTGCTACTGCTGTCTGCCAATGTCTCCCCACATCCTTCTGCTCCTGCTACTGCTGTCTGCCAATGTCTCCCCACATCCTTCTGCTCCTGCTATCGCTGTCTGCCAGCATCCCCCATGTTCTTCTGTTTTTGCCATTGCTGTCTGCCAACATCCCTCCACATCCTTCTGCTACTGCCATCACTGTCTGATAACATCCCCCACATCCTTCTGCTCCTGCTACTGCTGTCTGCCAATGTCTCCCCATGTACTTCTGCTCCTGCTACTGCTGTCTGCCAACATCCCCCACATCCTTCTGCTCCTGCTACTGCTGTCTGCCAATGTCTCCCCATGTACTTCTGCTCTTGCCATTGCCCCCCACTCAAAAATCAGTTGCTACTTTATCCAAAACGCTACAAAACAATTCTGATAATTTGGTAAATTGGTTTTCACATAATTTACTGATTTTGAATGGCATAAAAACCCAAATTATGTTGTTCAGCTCACAACGCTCTTTAGCTAACCCAGATTGACAATTCTCAGTTGGAAAAGGTTACCAAATTTAAGTATCTTGGGTTTCACGGTATGCCCCCTGTACAGTGACACTATTACAGCGAAAACGTCGATGCCAACATCATCAACGTTTTCACTGTAATATTCCACTCGAGACCCCAGCACTCTGTCTCTCGATGCTGCACCCCCCCTCCCCGAGTCAACTCCGACTCAGAGTTAGAATCCTAGAGATTGGAAGGTATGAGGGGCAGAGCTCACCACATGGGCCATTCGGGGGTGGGGCAAAGCCCCCCAGTGAAAAAACAGCCAGGGTCTCCAGTCAGATTTATGTCGACCGCAAGTTGCGGTCGACATAAATCTGTCACTGTGATGGCGGTCGACAACTTAGTTGTTGAGCCAGCATTGTAGAGCCGGGTTTTACTTTGATCTGTCTCTCACTTTTAAAAATCACATTGAAAAAACTACTTCCAAAATTCAGTTTTGCCTGGGCCTTTTAAAATGAGCCAGGCATTGCCTATCTGTAATTAACAGAAAACAGCCTCACAAGCAGTTCGCTTGGTACTAGATTATGGGGACACCATCTATCATCTTGCTTCGGAGTATGCGTTAGCCCCCTAAATTTAGTTTATTACCCACTGTTACAGTTTGTTTTAAGAAAAAATTGGGAAGCACATCATTATTCACTTCTTCAGAGACTAAACTGGTTATCACCCCCCCCCCCCAAGATAATTTACTGGCTTTTTTTTTTGGTCCGCAAGGCTGTAAATAACCAAACTGCTTCACATCTATGTGACCACCTTCTCATAGATATGCTTAGGAGATGTTCAGCATTGCTGTTGGTGCACCTAAATTTTCATCTGCTTATGTCAGAGCAAATTTTTCCTTTGGCGCCCCCCCCAATGCTTGGAATAACTTAGGTCTGCAACTTAGAAGTTGCACCAGTACATCATCTTTCAGAAATGCCATAACTTTTTTTTGCCAATTATTTTTCCCTCCCATCATAGCTGGCTGGGGCCCCATCGGTTGACCTACCTGTTCCCCTCCTACCCGAGATCCTCTCAGCTGTACCTCAATCCTCCTTCACCTGTGTCACACCCATGGAGCAATCTCCCGGAATCTACCTCCCCCCCCGAGTGGGGCCGTCTTCTGCTCCTCGGCACTTTCTTCCGGTGCTCCTCAGGTGGAGGTGACTGGAGAGATGCGGTCCCAGTGGGCAGCATCCGGTGTTGGAGGTGGGGGCAGGCGACATCTTTCTCCCAGCCAATGGGAGTTTCTTGTGTTCATGAACGTCCACCCCCCCCCTTCGGAGCTGGATGTGCAATGATGTCCAGTGTGACCAGGCATACTCCTGCACCTTCCTGCGGACATCCGCAGAGGCTCCTCCATGTGCCAGCCTGATCCCCTGGCTGTTGCACTCCCAGCCTCTGCTGGGGGTCACTCGTGCCGGGGAGTCATCCACCCACCCTCCCCAGGAGAGGAGAATAGTCCTCTGGACGCTCCATCCTCTCCTCCCCCGCTGACCCTTGACGACCCGAGCACGTTTCCGAACCCGGGTCGCCGACGTGGTGCAAGGTGTGGGGTCCAGTTCCTCAACCCTCGGTGTCACTGGGCCAGCTAGAAATGCTGTAAAACTTGACATGCTAAAAACTCAACTTTGTTGTAACAGCTTTGCTACATGACTGGATATTTTGAAAACTTATTGTGCTGTATTGTGCATCTTTGTATTGTACATTTTTGACATGGGATGTTCTGTAAACGAGTCTTACAATTCATAGAACTCAACATGTAATCATAAACTTTTAAATAAATAAAAAAAAAACAGTGTATGGTAATCCACATACATTCTTGATGAGCCATTTTTCTTCCATAGCACCACAATGGTGAGGTATGTGGGCCATGAGATTCTTTGATGATGCCAGCAGCCAGCATCTCCTGGAGATGTTTTTGGATGTCATCTGTTTCTGAGTCACCAGTCATGTGGATCTCTTTGTGAATGGACAGTCATCATTCCTACGGATTCAATGTGAATCTCCTTTCATGCAGCCTACATCTTACTCAATCATCAAGAAGACTTTGGTTCTTTGGGACAGTTTCCATCACACCTTGTCCTCCCATTCATTGGGGACTCTGCAAAATCAAAGGTATCTGGATCAGTGCCTACTGTGGTGTCTGTTGAAGCTGACTTGGGCTGCACCACAGTGTCATCATTGTGGACCTGAGCCAGGGTCCTTCCCCTCTGAATGATGATGATGACGGTGTTGTGCTCTGTCACATTGTTTACTTGTATGGTAACTCTCCTCACATGATCGTGGGCTCTCACAGGGAAGATGCTGGGTTTTACTTGTTGTTGTTACGTGCACTTTTTGAAACTAGCCCGTTAATAAAGCTTTTTTTGCACAACTCCAGTCAGCTCAAGACTACGATGTCCGATAAAGCTATCCTCTCTGTGCTGGGTTTGTTTGCATGAAGTTCGCTAGAAGTCCATTGGGTAGGTCAGGTTCTGCAGAGGTATCTATCATCAACAGGTGTTTCGCTGCACTTTTCTTTCAGCTGTATCATCCAACGGATGGCATGTTTGGAACTGGGGGCATGATTAGTTCTTGATCATCCTAACACCAAGCAATGCCTACAGGGTCATCAACTTCTGTGGTTTTCTTGGCAGTTTGCTTAGCACAGATTATGTAGTATCAGACATGCATATGGAAAATTATTTTTATCAGTTCTACTGTGTGCACACAGTGACCACCTGCCATGAAGGTTTGAAATCTATGACGAAACAGGTCAATTACTATTCAGTTTATCCAGTATTCATCCAAAGACTGATACACAAAGCAAGAAAAATGTACAACTGGAAAATCATTTGATGAAAAATGCAGACCCGCTATGTAATAACAAAGACCTGAAAAGTATTCTAACCTTGCGCTTATGTCAGATGAGATCTCTGAAGTTACAATTTAGATGGAAATCATTCTTGATTTATTTTGTGCTCTGGTTTATAAGGAGAGCACTTTACAAAAACCCTAGTCTGGATTATTGCATAGGGACTTTAGGGAACTCAAATGTAATTTATTTAATTTGGTATAAAAACAAAGAATGGGGGGGGGGTGCTGTTGAACACGCCCACTGACAAGAAGTTTCCGGTGAGAGCTCTCAAATCAACTGCTCTTTAACTCATTAAAACAGTGTTTTTTAGCAAACAAATCGAATTCCTACGCCTGGATTGGGATCCCTGAGCTTCTGAGGATCAATTTGATATCCTTCTTGAAATAATGGGCCACACTAACAAAGGACCAGCACCTAATGCCAAAGTTCAGCAGGTGGAGACAACGTCGGCAGCCACTACGACAAAATTAACGTCGGAGCCTGAACCACCCTGGCAAGCCCTACAAAAATCTATGCAGGCAATTGATGCTAAAAGGGAGTCGATCTTGACCAAATTCGAAGAACAGGAGGCTAGAATAACTACTGTTGCTAAAATGGCAACATTGGCGGAATCTATGGCCACCAAGGCGCTTTCATCCACAAGTCAACTGATAAAAGAAAATACCCAACTCAAGTATAGGTTGGAGGCCTTAGAGAATTCGCAGAGAGCCTCCAATATTAATATAGTCGGACTACTCGAAAATGTAGAGGGTGACAATGTGCTTTATTTTATTCAGGAATGGTTGCCGACAGCTCTAAATCTACAAGCAAGCTTAGCTGCAGAAAATTTAATAAGCACATCGGATCTCACCTTGCACTGCACTGGCTAATAACACCATCTCCAGAACCATTCTCGTGGTTACATCAAGCCCTGCAATTCAAGACACAATGCTTCAAGAGGCACGAAATGCCCACCTGCTGAATTTCCAGGGTGCCACTGTCCACATATTCCCAGACCTTTCATTCTCCACCAGGGCGAGGAGGAAGAAATTCGATGGGGTATGGGCCAAACTGCGTAGCTTGGGGGTTACGCACTCACTTCTGATGCCGGCTCGTCTGAGGATCCATTACAGAGGTTGGACATACCAGTATACTGATCCAGAAGAGGCGGGGAAGAAAACTGAGGCTTTAGCTACAGAATTTGACCGATCCAGGAGACAGGAATCATCTGATTCTGAAGAAGAGACTTGATGTTTTAGGAGGTTACCCTCTATGGAGGGGATTTTCATTTTCTTATAAATTGTTGACTGCTCAGGTCTAGCGCTGTTCTGAATAAAGCATTATTATTTTTGCACTGCTGTACCTTTAAGCTGAATTTTTTTTTCCTTAAAATTATGGGGCAATTTTTGGGTTGATAACTTTGTGTTTTCTCATTGCCTGATCCTATAATGTTCAATGATATTCTATAGTTGGACCAAAGTTTGTTAATCGTTAACCTTTTCTAGCAGGTTGATTGTGATGTAGCAACTCACTAAAAACTGCTCTTTTTAAGGAAACCCATGATCGGAGGAGGGTCATAACAACACTGGTTGTTGGTTCTAACATGTTTGGAATACACTTATTATATCTCTTGGTTTCGACCACTCAAAGTCTTGTGGGGTGTAGCCTATTTCTCTTACAGACTTTATTTGGGACATTATAAGTAAAGGAATACCCCCTCATACTGTAAACAAGAATGCCTAGATAAAATCAATCTGTTACATTGAATGAATGAAGATGTTTATCAATGTGGTATCTGGCATGAGTACCTTATATGTAATTGTTTTTTAAGATAAAACAATAAAATATAAGTATAAAGAAAAAAAAAAAGAATGGGGCCAGTACAGTGGCATGGAAGACTGAAGCACTGGTTGCCTTATCATCTGCCATACTGGCAAACTGGGTTCAGGAATGGACCAGGTTGCTCGGGATTGGTCAGATGAGGGAGGTTTGAGTGTCCTAAGGACTGATTTCCTCCCTCGGAGGAGGGTTGGGGTCCTGTGTCCTGCTACCTGACTGTTACCTGACAGAGGCTGGGTGGCAGCAATAGCAGGAGCAGAAGGATGTTGGGGGGGGGCATTGGCAGACATCAATGGCAGCAGTAGAAGAATGTGGGTGGCATTGGCAGACAGCAATGGCAGGAGCAGAAGGATGTGAGGGCATTGGCAGACAGCGACAGCAGAAGAAGAAGGATGTGGGGGCATTGGCAGACAAAAATGGCAGGAGCAGAAGGATGTGAGGGCATTGGCAGACAGCAATGGCAGGAGCAGAAGGACATGGGGGGCTTTTGGCAGACAGCAATGGCGGGAGCAGAAGGATGTGGGGGCATTGGCAGACAGCAATGGCAAGAGCAGAAGGATGTGATGGGTACTGGCAGACAGCAATGGCAGGAGCAGAAGGACATGGGTGGGTTGCAGACAGCAACGGTAGGAGCAGAAGGACACAAAGTAAAAGCCTTTAGTACCTGACCTGAACTGAAACAGTTGAAGGAACTGTAGAGATTCCTGGGCTTCTGTGGGTATCACTGTCACTTCATCAAAGACCACACCAGAATTTTATGACCACTACTGAATGTGACTCAGGCCTATCCACTTGCTAATAACAGACTTAAAACAAACAAGACTGAGTTTACTCCCAAGAACTACTTTAGAATCATTGAACCATTTGGACCTTGGTGGGATTCTGCTTGTGACAAAGCTTTCAAATAAATCATTAGACAATTAACTAATGCACCCATCCTGGCCTACGTAGATCCAAGCAAACCATACACTGTGCATACAGATGCCATCCTTTATAGAGTTGGAGCAGTATTGTATCAGTCCTACCCAGAGGTACTATGATACATAGACACTGTCGGCAGATAAGAGCCTATGGCCCACCCAGTCTGCCTATTTGAGCTTGTAAGTTCACGCTATGTTTATCTAGAAGTCTGTTGCCCCTAACCCCTGACCTCCAGAATTCCCTTATGTCTATCCCGTGCATTCGCAAATCCCATGATTGTTTGTGCCCCCACCACTTCCTCTGGCAGGGTGCTCCACTTGTCCACCACCCTGTGATCTGTCACTTTCACTAGCTGGAGCTTAACGCCGTCTAAAGGCAACTACTCCGTGCACAAACATGAATTCTTAGCATTACAATGGGCGATTGTGGACCAGTTTCATGAGTATCTGTATAGATTACATATTACAGTAAGGACTGATCACTCATTAACATACGTGAGAATGATGGCAAAGCTCGACGCCGCTGGTCATCGTTGACTTTTGGCCCTGCCTACATACTGTGTGAATATTTTGTAGAAATTACACTGATGCTGCTGCCTTATTTAGGAGGAAATATAATGTTGTGGTTTAAGACACTGAGATGCAAACCTGGAAACCTGGGTTTGGATCCCATCAGCCCCCACTTGCATACTGTGCGACCCTGAGCAAGTAACTTTTTTATTAATTTATTTATTGAACATATCAGAATTACAGACCTTTCAGTCAGAGACTCCTTTACAAAGGCTCCATGTCCAAGTAGTGCAGAAATATACAATGTACAAAATGATTAGACATACAGTAGGTTGAAAGCATTCTATACAACAGAGTGTAGTACAGACAATAGAGTAAAACATGCTAGACTGGTACAGAATGGAGACTTAATTCAATATAATAATGACGGAAGCATAACAGGACCAACAGAGTGGGGGAGATGGGTGAACAGGAAGGACAAGAGTCCCTTGTGCTCCTAGGACACACCTGGAAACAAGCTTTGGCTTGGTGTGCCTTTCCTGGTTAAACAATATCCCCTTTCCCCTTATTACAACATCCCCAGGTGACGCTGCCAATGAGAACTCTATCAAAATCCCTGAAGCCACTTTCTAAGACCTCTGTAAAAAGTAAGATATTAACAAATTACCATCACTTGCTAATCCCAATCACTTTGTTGATAGTTTAGGAACCACTGTTAAATGTCTGCATGTGTAGTCCCCCCCACAAATGAGGGGTAATACCTTACATATCTCGCTGGGCTCCTTTTATGCCCACTGCCTGGCAGACCTCCAGCCAGAGAAGTTAAATACATATTCCATGTTGCTCTGCATATGTGCACACATCCAGGCCGCTGCGTTGTTTATTTAAGAGCACCAGCCATGGGTATAGTGTAAATAGCCTGGACTGGAGAGGCTCAGGCTGCTGAAAGGAAACTCCAATAAGGCTGTAAAGTGCAGCAACTGGCGCAGAAATGCCTGCTTAGCTCATTATACCCTGGGCGGCCGTTTTGTATCAGGAGAATCAATGGATGGTTCGGACTTCATACGGAGCTATTGGGAACAATGAGTTAGGGCTTCTGGCATGAAAGAAAAAATTACTCACCTTAGTAAAGTTGTTTCTTCTAATGGAGTCTTGCTATATTATGACAATTGCAGTATGACACAATCTTGGAACTGCCCCGGAGGTGAAATAGTTAACTTTTCCATGAAGCATGGAACTCTGAGCGAGAGCTCGGTTAGAAAGCTCTGTCTGTTGTGCTTCAAACATAAACTGTCAGATCTTTACGAGCTAAAACTCACTAAGGTTCTGTGGAAGCTGTAAACCTACACTAGCCAACTGGCTACTAACCTAAACACACATTTCCTGGTCTCAAACAAAGACTCAAGTCAGGAGACCCTAGAAAAGAAAAACACAACACCAATTCACCCCAAAAGAGGGGGTAAAACAACAAGGTGGGCATAAATGAGTGCCAACCCTGTAAGGCCCAGCCACACCCCAAAACGGAGGTTCTGAGAGAGGCAGGCAGGGAGGGAGGTCATAATATAGCAAGACTCCATTAGAAGAAACAACATTACTAAGGTGAGTAATTTTTTCTTCAGACAACATGAAGTCTTGCTATATTATGACAATTGCAGACTACACAGCAGTACCCCCATGGAGGATGGACAGAACCTACTAAGGGAATAGGCTCTGAAGAACAGCTGTGCCAAACCAAGCATCACTCCTAGCCTGGATGTCCAGGGAGTCATGCTTAGTAAAAGTGTGAACTGTTTTCAAGGTAGCTGCTTGACATATCTCTAGAATAGGGATGTCTCTGGCAGCAGCCAGAAAAGCAGCTGTACCTCTGGTAGAGTGAGCCCTCAGGCCTGAGGGGGGAACTTTACCCAACTTTTCATAGCAGAATTGGATACAAGAGACAATCCACCTGGCAATGGATCTTTAGTGGCTGGCTTCCTTTACCAACCTCACTGAAGTGAGGAAGAGTTGGAGGAGTCAAACATGTGACCCTTGGTACACTCTATGTAGTAACTAAGGGCTCTTCACATCTGTTGTGCAGCCTCCTCTCACCAGAGGAGGAGTGGTCAGTGAAGTACACTGGAAGAGAAATAGATTGATTAAGGTGGAAATCTGAAACCACCTTAGGAAGGAACTTCCTGTTAGTCCGGAGGACCACCTTATCTCTGTGAAAGGAGATAAAATCCGGCTCCACTGACAACGCTTGTAATTCACTTATGCGTCTGGCAGAGGTGATGGCTACCAGAAACACAGTCTTCCAAGTCAAGTACTTAAGCTCAGCTGAAGACAAGGGCTCGAAGGAGGGTTGCACAAGCTGAGCAATGCAAACATTAAGATCCCAGGCAGGGGCAGGGTCCCTGAATGGAGGGTTGGTATGAAGCAACCCCTTAAAAAACTTGGAAAATACAGGATGAGCTGAAAGAGAAGAGGACTTACCTGCTGAAATAAAAGCAGACACAGCTGCCAAATGCACCTTCAGGGTAGCTGGTCTGAGCCCCAGAGAATTCAGATGGACCATATAATCCAGGACTGTGGGTAGATCAGCAGAGTCTGGGGAAATATGCTTTCTGAGCACCATATGGAAAACCTTTTCCATTTGGAATTGTAAGTAGCCCTGGTGGAAGGCTTCCTTGAGGCCTTCAATATATCCATTACACCTTGGGAAAGGTGTAAATCAGCAAACTCTAACTCTTCAAGAACCAAGCCTTGAGATTGAGAGATTTGAGATTCGGATACCAAACCCGTCCCTGGGCAAAGGTTAACAGATTGTGATTCCTGGGAAGGCACAGGGGAGGATGGACTGCTAAGGACAGTAGGAGTGGATACCAGGGTTGTCTGGCCCAATTTGGAACTATCAGAATGACTTTGCAGGATTGGGATCTGATTTTGACTAACACTTTGTACAGGAGAGGGAAGGAAGAGAAGGCATAGAGGAACTTCCCTTCCCAACTGAGGGCTAAGTCATCCAGGGGGAGTGAGCCCAACACTGGGGGCCTGCAGCAAAAAAGGGGAAGTTGGTAATTGTCTGGGGCTGCAAAAAGATCTATCTGCGGGGTGCCCCATCTGGCAAATACTACTCCCAAAACCAGGGGGTCCAGTGACCATTCGTGATGGCCCTGAGAAATCCTGCTGAGAGCATCTGCCTGGACATTGTCCTTGCCTGGAAGGTGGACTGCCATAAGGGAGGTATTCAGGGAGTAAGCCAGAGACCACAACTTCATCACTTTGGTGCACAAGGCGTAGACCGAGTGCCCCCTTGCTTGTTGATGTACCACATTAGTGGTGTTGTCTGTTCTGACCTGTACAATCTTGTTCTGAACAGACTTGGAAAAACTTGAAGTGCTAGAAAAACTGCTCTGAGCTCCAACAGGTTGATGTGAAGCAGAGATTCCTGGGGAGACCACAGACCCTGGGTGGTGAGGTCGCCCATGTGAGCTCCCCAACCCAAGAGGGATGCATCTGTAGTAAGGATTAGGGAGTGAGACTGAGTGACAAAAGGAACCCCTTGTCTCAGGTTGCTCTGATCCTGCCACCACTGTAGGGCTTGGATCAGGGTTCGAGTTACTGGGATCAACTTGGTCAGAGGATCCTTTCTTTGGGACCAAAAAGCTCTCAAATGGAACTGGATGTCCCTCATCTGAAATCTTGCTCCCTGCACAACTGCTGTGGAAGCAGCCATGTGTCCTAGGAGCTGTAGAAAATGCCTTGCTGGTCGAGAGACCTGCAGAGTGAATGAGGAGGCCAGGGAGACTAGGGTCTTTGCCCTGTCCAGAGGAAGGAAGGCCCTGGCTTCCTGTGTGTTCAGTTCTGCGCCTATGAAGGTAAGAAGCTGGACAGGCTCTAGAACTGACTTTGAGAGATTCAGAAGGAAACCTAGAGAGGTAAGCAGTTGCTGCGTTATCTGAAGATGTAAAGTGACCTGTTCTGGGGACTGGCCTACTATGAGCCAATCGTCCAGGTAAGGAAAGATGGCAATCTTTTGCCTTCTTAGGTAGGCAACTGCTACTGCCAGGCATTTGGTGAATACCCTTGGAGCAGAAGTGAGGCCAAGGGCATTGCTCTGAACTGGTAATGGCCGGAGGCAGCTCGAACCTGAGGTACTTTGATGGGAGCTTCTGATGGGAATATGGAAGTAGGCATCCTTGAGTTCCAGGGAAGCTAGCCAGTCCCCTGGCCTTAGAGAGGGTAAGATAATTCCCAGAGTCACCATTTTGAACTTTGGTTTTAAAAGGTGCTTGTTTAAGTATCTGAGATCCAGGATGGGCCGCCATTCTCCTGTCTTTTTTGGAGTAAGGAAGTACCTGGAGTACAAACCTTTGCTCTGGTGTAGGGGAGGAACCCTTTCCATGGCTCTGAGAGCCAGGAGGGTAGAGACCTCTGCCTCTAGGGCGAGTACCTCTGATGGAGATGCAGGTGGAAAAGATCTGGTTCTCAGCTTTGGAAATTTTTTGAAGCTGAGAACTAGTCCCTGGCTTACTACTTCCAGGACCCACTTGTCTGAAGTTAGAGACTTCCAGTCCTGGACAAAGTAAGCCAGTCTGCCCCCTACAGGTAGAGGAGAATCGGCCCTGGCAACCCCATCAGGGTGCCTGCTTGGCAGGGGCTTTGGGCTGAGGGGTGGGAGCAGGCCTGCTTGTACCCCGTCTGCCTCTCCCTCTAAAGAATCCCCTCTGGGCATAGGCAGAAGAAGAAGCTTGGGTTTGGTAAAAAGGCCTGCCCCTGCCTTTAGGAAGCTGCTTTTGAGGAGTGGCCTGCCTTTCCTTGGCCTGTGCACTCCTATAGGTGGTCCTATAGTCATCCATTTTCTTCATGTAATTCTCTGTTTGCTCCCCAAACAGAGAATTGCCCACAACAGGAAAATCCATGGCCTTAGACTGGGTATCCTGTGACAGGCTAGTACATCTGAGCCAAGTCATTCTACGGAGAGCCACAGATGTAGCCATGACTCTAGATGATACATCATTAGAGTCCACTGCAGCATGAAATTGCACCTTGGATGCCTCAATACCATCCATAGCCACCTGTTCCAGCTCCCTGGCCAGCTGGTCAGGGACTTGTTTTGCTAGAGCTAGCACAGTATCCCATCTGGATTTCTGGTACCTAGCAGCATAAGCCATATAATTTGCCTGTCTGAGTCCCAAGGATGCTGCCGTGTACTGTTTCTTTGCCATGGCATCAATCCTCCTGGAGTCCTTGTCAGGGGGGTGTGAAGCCAAGGGAATATTTGCCTTGTCACAGGCTGAAGCCTGCACTACCCCAACATGGCTGCATTGTTGTGTAAGGAACTCCATATCAGAGCCTGACAATGTATACCTCTTGTCCATCCTTTTATCCACAGGAGATATAGTGTGAGGAGTTTTTAAAACGTTTACTGTCTGTTTCCGAAAAGATTTGTGTAAAGGAATAGACAGTCTCCTAGACTCTGGAATATCCATCATTTCTACATCGTCAGGCTCCTCTTGGTCATCAACAGCTTCCTCAACAGGGAGCTGCAGAGTATCAGCAACTTTCTTATAAAAAATGAAATGAGAAGGGGACTCAGAAAGCCTGGGAGGAGAAACCCCTAAGGGTCTATCTGGAGAGATGTCCGGTTCAACGGGCACATCCAGATCTTCAAAACCATATTCACTCTCCTCATATTCCCCTTCCCCCTCCTCCAGTTCATAAAAATCCTCACAATCATAAACTTGAACCGGTGGAACCGGCCGAACCGAACGCCTACCTGATGGTGACAGTTCAGTCGGATGGGAAAGAGACTGGACAATTTGAATTGCTTTAGCTATTTCTTCAGCAGTTGGGGAGAGAACTTTTGGCTCTACGTTAGCTGACTTTCTAGTCCTTTTTACTGGAACCGGCTCTTCGTTTGCCCGAGGAAGTATCGCCCTGGTCAGAGGGCACTCCCTCCGGTCTGGTTGGTACCCAACCGCCGGGCCATCCGTCAGCGGACTTTTGCCCTCCCTTTCCTGAGCCTACCAACTCTCTTTCTATGGTGGCAGCAGGGAAATTCTTACAAATCTGGCAATCTGAATTGAGGTGGTCAAACCCCAGACAATAGACACATGTGGTGTGTGGGTCAGCCTTAGCTAAAGCTTCCCCACAAACACTACAGTGCTGAAACCCAGTGGGTCCGGTTTTTCTTTTGGGTTTCTCAGACATAATGCCAGCCTAACCAAACTTGCCCGTTTATGGCAATCCACCAAGCAAGACACCCTTATCGGTTCCCAACCGTGTCACGGGTCGTGGAAAAAAACGTAATGAAATCCGTTTTTTTTAGAACCGATAAGAACCGGGAACCGCACTCTAAAAAAGGACTAGCAATTTTTCAAACAACCTGATCGGTTCAAACCGAACCGATAAATGTGTACAAGTTCCACACAGAAATTTCAATGTAAAACCTATCTATTACTTACGTCACCACAGACAGAGCTTGAACCGACCGGTTGCGGTTTAATTCCGGTTAATTTTCACTGAAAACCGATAAAATAACACTTTTTAAACTGACAAATGAACCAAGCAGAAGGAGAAATCTCTGGAGCAACTGTTCAGTGAGGCGGAGTAAAGAATCTGACAGTTTATGTTTGAAGCACAACAGACAGAGCTTTCTAACCGAGCTCGCGGTCAGAGTTCCATGCTTCATGGAAAAGTTAACTATTTCACCTCCGGGGCAGTTCCAAGATTAGGTCATACTGCAATTGTCATAATATAGCAAGACTTCATGTTGTTTGAAAGAACGTTTTCTTTTACCTGCTACTTTCCTGTTTTAATCGAAAAGACCCGCTCCATGTTTAATGGTGGTAAAACCACGGATGACCATTTCACACACCATGGGCGGCATCCAGTATGCAGAGTATACTAACTAATGGCAGAGTTAGTAGCCCTCATTAGCATACCCTGCACACCGCAAGTCACCCGCAGTGTGTGAAATGGTCATCTGCGGTTCTGCCACTATTAAGCACGGTGTGGGTCTTTTTGATCAAAACAGGAAAGCAGCAGGTAAAAGAAGAGTTTATTTTCATGCCAAAAGCCCTAATCAGGTGTTTCTGCACCAGTTGCTGCACTTTGCAGCCTTATCAGCATTTCCCTTTGAGCAGCAGGAGGTGAATCTGACTGTTTCTTATGAGCAGCAGAACGAGATACAGGCCCTGTTGGAGCAGTATTTGAAGGTGCAGTATGTATGACAATTTGGCCGACTTGCAAAAAGTGATTTTTGTGTATTGTTTTTACAGCTTGAGGATCTCCGGTCACACCTTGTACGCGTGTAGATCATTTAGCTTGCTGATTACAATATATGGTGTGCAGCTCCAATGATCAGCTATTTTGTGTTTCCCCTGGAAACCAAGATTTCTCATTAACACACGATCTCCAGCCTGTAGTTCATGAGCCTTCACATGCTTTGTTAGCTAGGTTTCTCTTTGCAGCCACAGTGTTAGCCAACTGATATGCATGGCTTACTTGCACTTTCAGTTTCTTTGCATACTGTAGGTAGTTATCAGACTGGACCCCATCTGGCGAAACTCCGAAACAGACATTTCTGCCAAACATAAGATGATAAGGTGAAAACCCTGTGGCATCGTTTTTGGTGCAGTTGTATGCATGCACAAGAGAGCTTATTTACTTACTCTACTTTGGTTTATCTTTGGGATGCAGAGTACTAAGCATGTCAAGCAAAGTCCTATTAAACTTTTCTGGCTGCGGATCTCCTTGCAGATGGTAAGGAGTGGTTTTAGATTTCTGTACACCCCAAACAGACAAGAGTTCTTTGATCAGTCTGCTCAAAGTCTCGGCCTTGATCCGAATGGATCCTTTGAGGAGCACCGTAGTGGCAAAGAACTTTTCAACAAGGACCATCGCTACTGTGGCCAGCTTTTGGTCTTTAGTTGAGTATGTCTGGACATACCTTGTGAAATGGTCTGTCACCACAAGCACATTATCAACATTCTCTTAATCCGGCTCCAGGCTCAGGAAATGTATACATATGCACTCCATTGGTGCACTGGTGGTTATATTAACCAAAGGGGCTGCTCTTTGCAGTTGTGCCTTTTGCTGGAGACATCTACTGCAGTTTTGTATATGTTGCTCAACATCCACGCCCATCTTGAGCCAACAGAAATGTGCACGGGCTAAGTCCAGAGTTCTCTCACTGCCCAAGTGTCCCATCTGGTCAAGGAGAGCTTTTAATACTACATTTTTGAATTTTCCAGGCATCATAAGTTGTCTTTTTACAACCTCCCCTTGATTGTCAGTCAACTCTCTTTACAGCAATCCCTCTCTGAGCTTAAGTTTAGGCCCTTCTCAAAACAATAAAACAGTCTTGGGGTCACTGGACCATAGTCTGGAGACATCTTCTCCCTTCGTGAGGGCATTCAAAACCGGTTTGATCATTGGATCATAATATTTTTCCCTTTTAAGATCAGCTGGTGTCAGCTGTGGCAAAGCACTTAAGTCTAAAGCAGTAAAATTACAATAGGCCTCCTGCAAACATGTATCAGGGGGTTCCAGGCAATCAGCTAGGCAGTTGACAGCTTCAGCAGATGGAATTTCATCTCTGTTGAACTTACGGCACAATGATTTAATGGAATGTTCCAACATTTGTACCCATTCTTGGTTGGAGGCAGGTCTTCGGGATAAGGCATCAGCATCGATGTGGTTGAGGCCTGGTCGGTACTCCACTGCATAATCATATGTAGACAGTGCTGAGAGTCATTGGTGTCCTGTAACATCTAGTTTTGCTGAAGTTTGAACGTAGGTTAAAGGATTATTGTTCACAATATCTTGGTACCATAGAAGTATTCATGGAATTGTTCCACAATTGGCCACTTGAGAGTGAAAAATTCCAATCTGTGCACCGGATAATTCTTTTCTGAAGGTGCCAGACTTCTGCTGGCATACGCCACTGGGCGCAGTCCTTCTGTATACTCTTGATAGAGCACAGCCCTGAGGCTACTTAGACTGGCATCAGTATGCAGCACAAAAGGTTTGGATGGGTCTGTATATGCAAGAACTGGTGCGTGGGCCAACTGGTAAATGATTTCATAAAAAATTGTGTCACAATCTGATGTCCATCTCTGGCCAAAGGGTTCACTAGGCTGGAAATAAGTTTTTGAAGTCTCTGTCTCACTGCCTTTCTTGTATTTTTTCTAATTGGGAGGATACCCTTGCGTTAGGTTTAACAGAGGACGCACTGCCTTGGTATAGTCCTTAAAGAAATGTTGATAGTAGCTGCAGAAGCCCAAAAATCATTGCAGCTCTTTTAAGTTGGTTGGTTGTGGCCAGTCAGATAATGCTTCTGTCTTGCTAGGATCTGTCTGGATGCCTTCCAATGACACAATGTGGCCTACATATTTCACAGAGCTCTGGAAAAACTGCCATTTGTCAATTGATAACTCCAACCCAAATTTTTCAAGTCTGTCCAGCACTATGAATAGACGAACCTCATGTTCTTCAAGGTTTTGCCAAAGACAATGACATCGTCAAGGTAGATTAAACATTCAAGAAGGTTCCTTTCTCCCATGGCACACTCCATTAATCTTTGAAAGGATGCAGGTGCACCTGATATGCATTGGGGCATGCGGAGGAACTCGTAAAAGCCTAAAGGACAAATGAATGCAGTCTTTTCCCTGTCCTCTGGTGTCATCGGGATTTGATAGTACCCACTGTGGAGATCAGGACTGAAAACCATTTACTCCCATTGAGACAGTCCAAGGTGTCTTGTATGCATGGCACAGTATATTGGTCAGGCACAGTTCTTTTGTTAAGGGTCCTGTAGTCTACACACATACAGATGGAAACATTCTTTTTCTGGACTACAACAATTGGAGAAGCGTAAGGACTACGCGATTCTTGTATAATGCCAGCCGCAAGCATTACCTGTAGGTGGCACCATACATCAATGTCAGCAGGAGCTAAGCGTCGAGATCTTTCTTTGAAGGGTCTACCATCATGCAGGTGAATATGATGTTTGGCACCAGTGACACAACTGACATCCCATTCTTTAAGAGAGAAAACTTTGCTTTGCTAAACCAGCTTTTGACTGATTCTGTCCTTCCAGCTATCAGGTACAGGAGATTCTCTGAAATTAAACAGTCTAGTGATACCTCAGACTCTGCTCCATTTTGACACTTGGATGGCATCACGGTAGTATCAGCACAGCAGACCTTGACCAGAGTGCAACCTTGGTTAACTTAGATGTCCCAGTCCTTAACCTTCTGAATTTGGACTACCACTCTCCATGCATATGCGTGCGCATGGACAGGCAGCACACTGGGCTTAACCAGAAGTCCCTCAGGTAGTCTTCCTTCTTCTGGAGTGTCCATCATTAGTATCTTGTTAGTTACATCTTTGCGTAGGTGGACCTCTCCACTGACACTGTACTGAACATTAGGGGGAAGAACAAGAGGTGAAGAATCTTTTTTCCATACAATTCTCACGGGCTCATCCTGGTCACCTTCATTTCACTGCATTTGCATCTCATATGCTTTCTGTACCATCATGTGGATGTGTAGAACTCTTCCTGTCTTGTGTGCTTGCCTCTCGTGACACATTTGTGCAAGACACCCAAACATATGTGTGTTGGTACCAATCAATACTGGAATCCCATCATACAGACCAGATGGGGGACACATAAGAGCTAAGGTTTCCATTGGATCTCTGACTCCTGCCACTGATGAAAGGAAAGAAAGCCAAACTCGAAGGAAGCCAAGATAAGGATATGACTTGTCGCTTAATCCCCACACATGCAGTCCATCAGGGGGTTGCAGAGGATGATCCGAGAGGTCCTGGTTATACCAATCTTTAAATGTTATCGTGACCTGAGATCTGCAGTCTAACATGGCTCAGGCCAGGATGTCATAGATATGTACTGTAGTCTCCATGGAAGGACCCACCATCTCTGACCAGTCAGGAGGAGCATTGTTTTTAGGATGCGTGACTGCAGACCATCCAACATAAGGTTTGTATGGAGATTTAGACTGAGGCTTTTACCCACTGTGTCTCACTTGGTTAAATAGCTTGGCTGTAACTTTTCGCAAATCCTCCGGGGAGTTACATACTCTTTTAGTGTGCCCATCTTCTCCACAGCGGTAGCAGAAGACATTTGGCCTGGGGTTAGGTGCTCGAGGTTCTTCAGTTTGATTACGACTAGGGTGAGGACTAGGCTTGCACTCTTCTTTGGTCCTGGGCCCAGGTGCATCTCCACTAGGCCTATTCCTGGTGGCGGGCTGGCGAGATGTTTTCACAAGATCACTCACTAAAGCTTGCAGCTCTCTCTCAGTTCTTTCAGCATATTGTCATTTGGTGCCTCACTGGGGACTTGAACACTTACACTGGTGGCAGCAAACTGTACCTCACTGACAACCTCAGCGGCAGGGGCATGATCAGTTTGACCTTTAACCAACGCCATCGCTCTATGAACACTGACCTTTACCTCTCGAAGCTCATTTAACAAGGCTGTAATCTGCTGGGCATTGAGAGATGATTCTTTGTCAACAGGTTTTTTAAGGGTTGGCGCTACTCGGTCAGCACCTGCATAAGGGTCCCAAAACTCCTCTTCATTCTCAGCCTCTCCGATTTCTTTCATGAGTCAACAATAGGCAGGAGAATCATCTTTGTGGTCCTGAAACTTTAATTTAAGCATCAGCACACTAGAGAATCTGGCACATTTAAGGATATGTTCTAACCTTACTCTAGTTAAATCACTGGCCAGGACTCCACCCTTGTGGTGTGCCCTATCAAGGGTTCTTTTCAACCAGGTCACATATGCGGACAAACGTTTATTTTTCCACTGTTTGGTGGACTTGAATTTCCACATTAAGTCCTCTCCAGACTCAGTACTGCCAAAAATACCTTCTAATGTGGATAAATACTCATTAGCTGAAACATCAGGGTTTGTGAACCTTAGAAATCTAATTACGTCAAGTGCAGGGCCTCGCAAGCGTTCCATTAGTCTTTTTCTCTTTTCCGGTACCGCACATTACCACTCTTGGACCGGGGGAGGCATAGTCCATCCAAGTCTCTAGATCATCTTCCCCACTTTGTGTAGAAACAGTGCCAGAAAACACACTCAGTCTACGATATGAGTCAAGGTTCACTGAGGGTATAAGCACTGGCGAGGGCATAGGTGAAGGTGCCAGTGAGGGAGTGGGTGAAGGAGCAGGAGAAGGGTTTGTAGGTGTGCCACCCCTGGGTTATCTAAGGCTTTTTTTAGGTCTTCCCACATCTGTCCCTTAGCTGCTAACAGTTTCTCCAACTCATCTTTAAATTCCTTTAGCTTAGGAGACCCCTTAGGCGTGGCTGCCCCACTATTCATAGTGATCACTCTCCAACTCACCTGGGACTCATCAGGGAGAATAACAGGGGCTACCTGCTCGGGGTCCACTACAACACTGCAAGCAAGTAAGGCCACCAAGCTCTGACTGAACCGATCAGCATGTCATCCTTGTACATAAGCTTTAGCCAGACATTTAACCTTATTTACTGTCTCTTCTATAGCAGTCTTAGTGGTACCCAAATGAATATCTAATAACATTAGAGCCTTACGAGGATCAACCTCCTCAGCTTCACACCACCCTATTAGGCAATGCACAGCCATTTTGTCGGCAGGGATCCCAAGTCTAAGTTCAGCCCTGTCCTCCACTTTGATACCAACACTCATAAAAAGAGAAATTGCAATTTTTTTTTTGGCCACTAGGTGGCGCTAATCCTAGCGGTGCCTCCACGCTGTAACTCTGGTACTGTTATACCGAGGGCTACTACCCCTGCCTGCTTCCCTGTTTGCAGGTTAAGGGCCTGGGTTCAGAAATGCGGGGGGGGGGGGTATTGTGGTGTGCCTACCAACAGTGGAACTACAATTATTGTGCCTCTACCCAGAGTAGTGCTGAACTGGGTTGCTAACAGAGTTGGTACAGCCCTCTAGGAAGCTATAACCACCCACAATCCTGCTAGTGACCCTTTACACTTAGTTTTGCAACTGCTATACTTCACACTTAAAATATAGATCAATACCAGCATTAATGATATGCTCATGCACCTTCCACTTACCAGTAGGATTTGGTCTTCTGGCTTTCACCCTGCAACCCCCTGTAAAAAACAGTTTCGATAACACAAACATGCACTTTCTTTTTTTTTTAACTTTAAATTTTATTGACTTTTATAAAACTACACAATATTCTACTGGGAGTAAGAGAATATTTACACAAATAAATAAACAAGGGGAGGTAAAAAACATAAAAACATAATACATTAAAAACATAATACATTATGTTGTGCACATACATCATATAAGATAGAGCTATTTCATTTCCTAAGTGGAAGGATGCTAATATCTGAAAATTAATCCGACCATATCAGAGTCAGGTATGATAAGTTCTCTGGTGAGAAAGAAAGGGACCTTCTCATCCCCACTAAGGTATAAAATCAGTGTGTAATGACATAATATATAAAACCCATTTTCTCCATTGAATTTCAAAAGCCTCTTGCGACTTGTTAACCCAAGCTGTGAGTTTCTCCATCCTGTATATTTCAATCATCAAATGCTGCCATTGCTCCAGAGTAGGAGCAGAAGAAAACCATTTCCTGGTAATGGTTTTTTTGGCAGCTAAGAGGGTCAAATTCAACATCTTTCTAAGGGAAACGTCCAATACATCTACAGAGGTAATGCCAAATAAGAAAAGTTGAGAATTCAGAACTAAATTTGGAGATATGAGTTGATGGAGAGCCTCACTAAGCTGTGTGAAGAAGGGCTGCAGAACCTTGCACGACCAAAAAATATGTCCTAAGGTGGCAGGAGAGAATCCACATTGTCTCCAGCAGGCAACATTAGTTTGGTTTAGGTATTTTCTGAGTTACCACAGGGGCTCTGAAGTATCTAACAGTACATTTCCATGAAAAATCTTTCCATGCCCCAGAGCTGACGCCCTTCTGTAAAGCCCGCAAAGAGCTGAGCCAGACTGAACATGGTATATGAACCTCCAAGTCCCTCTCCCAAGCCATCCTGATCCTATCCAGTGATTTGTTCTGCATTTTGCGAAGAGCCCCATATAGAATGGAAATCAGATGAGAGGGGGCAGATCCTCCATCTAGTGTTGTAATCAGAATAAACAGTAAATCTGCTGAGGGAGTATTCTCCCACTGTAGCTTCCCCAGCGTGTTTATGAAGTTCCTAGACTGGAAGTATCTAAACCTCTCATTATAGGCAATATTATACTTTTGTGTCAATTCTGTTAGAGAAGGATCTTGCCCTTAGACGCAAAATGGTACTCTATGTGTAGGCCTCCTGAGCTACCTCATGAAGCCCTTGTCCATTTTACCAGGAGGAAAGCATCAAGGTAGGGAGGGAGAACAAAGCAGGTCTGCAGGGTCTGAACCCTTGTCCGCTATAATTGTTTGCCAGCATTTAAGTATGTCGTCCGGGTAAGGATTAGCTGTGTTTTCTATTTTATACATAGGGGGTAGGATAGTAGGCGTTATAAATATCTTTAAGCTCCGCTTCCTGTAGTTCCACCGATTTCCAGCGAGACATGTATGTATTGTCAAGCCAGTAAAGGGGACTCTCAGTTGGCATGCATAGTAATACAACTTAAGTCCGCGGGAGAGAGACCCTGAGGGCCTGGGTATTTGTAACACTGATAAGTTAATTCGAGGTTTCGATTAGCCCAGATAAATGCCAAATTTTCCTTTGCAAGGATCTAAAAAGGAATCTGGAATGGGCACCGCAGGTTTGGGCTAAATATAAAAATGGGGTAGTGTCACCATTCTGATTGACTCTATCCTTTGGTCAAGAGACAGAGGAAGGATCCGCCATCTTTCTAAATCCGATGCCGTCTTGGATAGGAAGGGAAGGTAGTTAAGCCCAAAAAGATCACAACCCGGTGTTCCAATGCGAACTCCAAGGTATTCAATATTGTTTAGGTGCCATTTAAAGCCATAGACCTGTCTCAGCTCCTCCTTAGGGACAAAATTCCATGCTAAGACCTCAGTTTTATTCTCATTAATTTTATAGCCCGAAATAGCACCAAACCTCCCCAAGATGTCCCATAGATGAGAGAGAGCATGCTTGGGGTTTGTGAGGTAAATTAAGAGATCATCTGCATACAGGGCTAGTTTGTGCTCATCTGTATGTACCCGTATTCCCGTCATCTCTTCTCTCTGTCTCAAGGCCCGAGCCAAAGGCTCTAAATATATCGCAAACAAAGGGGAAGGGGACAGCCCTGTCTGGTGCCCTGAGAGGGATATGGGATAGGAAAAAGAGCCATTTAACGTAATGTAAGCCTTAGGGTGGTAGTACATAGCTTTTATTAGGTTGATAACTAGTTGGGGAATCCCAATCCTGCCCAACACCTCCCACAGAAAAAGCAATTCGACACAGTCGAATGCCTTCTCCGCATCGAGGGAAAGGAGGAGGAAGCTACATCCACTGACCTTAACCTTCTGCAACAAACGCAGGGTTCTTTTTATATTGTCCTGTGTCTGACGTCCGGGCACGAAACTCGTCTGGTCTAGGTCTATTATCTCTGGGAGAAATACTTGAAATCTTTTGGCCATTATACATGCAAATAACTTATAATCAATATTGAGAACTGAAATGGGTCTATAAGAGGAGCAAGAGGTCTTGTCCCTGCCGGGCTTCAAAATGCTAGAGATGTACGCATATCGCCATGAATCTGGGATGGGCTCCTCTTGTTGGACGGCTCTACAAGCCTCCAACAGAATAGGGGTTAGGTCCGCCCGGAAGGCTTTGTAGAACTCTCCCGTATAGCCGTCAGGGCCGGGACTCTTATTAGTTTTAAGAGCTGACAGTGCATGCTCCAGCTCTGTTTTGGAAATTGGGCTTTCCAAAGATTCTCGCTGAGCTGAGGATAACTTAGGAAGGTTAAGGGTTTCCATAAAGGCTTTATATGCCTGAGGGTTTTCGCAATGTTCAGAATCATAGAGGTTAGTATAGTGCCATTGAAAGGCTTGTTCGATCTCACAGGGGAGGGTGACTATCTTTTTTGAAATCAGGTCTCTTATTTGGCCACTGTTAGATCTGGCTTTATGATACCTAAGCCCATGAGCCAGCAGGGGGGTCGCTCTGGGCCCCTTCGTAATATTTTTGTTTGAGGAGCCGTAGAGCGTGCTCAGTTTGTATATCCAAAATTCCCTGAATCTGTTGTTTAATGATTTGTATAAGGGGGAAAGCTCTCCCGTCTCCTGCTGCGTGTTGAGTCTGGAGCTCCTGTAGTTGGCTCTGCAGTTTATCTAACCTCTGGCGTTGCTGCTTTTTACGATGAGCAGCATATTTAATTATTTCCCCTCTCAAAACTACCTTGAGAGTGTCCCACAATACCCCCTTCCTGGTATCCTGATTATTATTATCCTCTAATATCTGTTTTATTTGGTGTTGTATAGTGTCCCTGAAATTCTTACTATTTAGTAAGAAATTGTTAAATTTCCAAAGAGAATTTTTTCTTCCCTTGTTCCATATCATGTTCAAGGTTATGATCAAGTGATCCGACAGTATAGTGGGGGACTGTGTGCAACTTTGCACTTTATATAGATGTTCCTTGGAGACATGTATATAGTCAATGCGAGTATGTATTCGTGCGTATATTCCCTCTTATTAGGATTTTGGTTACGCCAAACATCAATCCAGTGCGCCTCAGCAAGAAAGGTCTGCATAGTACGGTGCGAAGGGGATTTCTTAAATGGCCTTTTGGAAGAAGTATCAAGGCAGGAGATAGGCATGTTATGATCCCCTCCCATCACTAAAACCCCCTTACATCTCTCCAAGACCTTCTGTAACAACAGTTTTCTGACAGCAGCCCCTTCTCCAGGAGGGACATATATAGAGGCAAGAGTGAGCTCCTGCTCCTGAAACCTCCCCACAGCGATGGCCAGACGGCCCTCAGGGTCGGCATAGGAGTTTGTTAATTGAAAGGGGACACCCTTAGGAATCAATATGGCAGCTCCCCTCCTCTTCCCCCTACCATATACAGAGGCCACAATTGTGGCGAACCCATATTTAATTAATTTTTGATGTTCTTGTTTGTTCAAGTGTGTTTCTTGCAACAACAGAAAAGAGGGCTTCAGCTTTTTAAGAGAGAGGAAATCACTCTATACCGCTTGATAGGATTATTTAACCCGTTAACATTATGCGAGCATATCTTAACCCCGAAGGCATCACCCATCGTCAAAGGGAAAAAACACTAACTTCCACTGGGGACACAGTGAAACCAGTACATCTACATCTTGTTCAGGGAGCCAGAACATAATTTCCCTTAGATAAAACGGACTAAACAGAGTGATCAGCATCTTATGTATACTAATTCTGAAAAAGGCTATCAGCATGTGCACATGGGGAAAAAATAAATAATAATGAATTATGGTAACCAATAACATAACCAAACTATGTACATTTACACTTCCATAGGTGGAGGGCGTATGAACTACCCCTCTGGGAAAAAGGGGCCACGCCCCTAGGTACAGGGACGTGTCCCTTGGGAGGAATTGTGACCCCTAGAGAGGCCGGACCTCCCTAACCCCTGTGTAATGCGGGGTTAAATAATTGGGACGAAAGACCAGAAAGAATAACTAACAGGGCTATTAGCAGTCGGAAGGCCTGCATGTGCGCCCTGAGTGAGCATATTCGAGACCGTTGCATGTGGTGATGTTTACTTTCCCACACAGCCCTCAGCAGTAGGGGTTTAAATTCCAATTGTCAGCACTCGACCTGTGATACATTTAAAACTAATTTGAATATTCAGAAAAAAGGGAGGGAAACCCCCTAGAAAGCTACCCCGGGCTAGGGATGTTTTAAACAGTTTGAAAACAAGGAAACCAGTCTTTAGCATATGTCCCTGATAAACAAACGGCAAAGTTCCCTTAGAACCTCATGAATCAGCAGGTAAGCAGAAAGCGACCTCAAGTGTCCAAATTTTGCTGTTCCATTTCTAAGCCCATCTCTCGAGGAAGTCTGTATCCGATATACTGCCTAAGATGTTGCATAGACCGAAATCTTCCTCTTTTATCTGTGTCTCTGCGAGCATCGACGCTGTCATGCCATTCAGACCGGGGGGGACGTTTCTGCTGGTGCACCTGGCTTGTCGAGTTGAAACTCCAACCTCTCTTCTTCAGTTCCGGGGAAACTTCCTCTGGGGACGAGTATATTGCTGTTCCAGACTCCCAGAAGACCCGAAGCCTGGCAGGGTATGGTGTTTGGAACTTGATGTTTTTCTCTCTCAGCAGCTTTAAGATTGGTGCATAGGCCATCCTTCGCCTCATAATATCAGTAGGATAGTCATTATCGAACAGCAATCTGGCTGTATTGTAGGTAACATTCTTTAGAGCCCAAGCTGTTCGCAGAATCTGTTCCTTATCTTTAAAGCTGGAAAACTTCATCACTACTGATCGGGGTCTCGCATTAGAATCTGTAGGTCGCCTTGTCAAGGCTCTATGAGCTCTTTCTATTCTAAACTGAAATGTGGGAGGGAGAGACAGGACATCCTTTAGCATATCAGATAAGAATTCTTCCATTTTGCCTGTCTCTGATCCCTCCGGGAGACCATAAATACATAGGCTATCCCTCCGAGACCTGGCTTCGAGATCTGTGATTTTATCTTTAATAGCCTCATACTGATCCACCAGGTAGTCGACGGCTGTGTGAAGCCTATGCGTCTCCTCAGCGACCTCGTTGGATGCTCGCTCCGAACGATCCATCCTTTCTTCCACCTCAGAGAGGCAATTCTGAAGCATGGTAAATTCTTTCTTATTCTCAGCTTGAAACGCTTTTATCTCAGACAGCAAAGTTTCGAAGCGGGATCGGGAGAGCCTCTCTGTTTCTCCGTCCGTGTCGAGGTCCTGGTCCCCCGCCATACTGCTCGTAGGAGAGACGCTGCGGCTATCACTAGGCCTTCTTTTAAATCTGGCTGCATCGGGCTTTTGAGAGAGTCTTCCGGAGCATGAGTTTGTTTTGTTTTTACTCCCCATCATCTCTTAATTCCCAAAGCTGGTTAGAGAGTTGCTGTGGCAAATTAGGGGAGAAATATTTGAAGGCTATGTGGGAGCTGTCTCTCTATGCTGCCATTCCTGGTGGTGACATCACCGGACGTCCACAAACATGCACTTTCAATATGCTTTACAGTACTTCAGTAACTGTAGGCCAGGTAGTGATATGCTCACAAACCAGGTTAACAGCAAAACAGTAAATCAGGTTTATTAAGAGGACGTTAATAAGGGAGGGGTGAGAATTTAGGCAAATGATAGCCTGTCTAAAGTACAGTAGAGCAATCATGCTTCTAATCACTTTAGTCCCTGAATTTATCAGTCTGGCAACTACTAGGTACCCACAGTGGAAAGCAGGCGTGCCTGAGGCGGTGCCACGGGTTGGCCAACATTGCAGCCGATGTTGGAGCCCTTGATGAAAAGAAGAATGGTTAAATGGAAGCAACACATTGGGAAACCATAAACAATTTGCATCCATGGCCGGATGGCCCCGTCACATAAAGCACATTACCTGGCAAACCTGAATCAGATGGTACCGTTAGAACCATTGAGAATCTGTTGCAGGGAGCTACCCTGATTTTACTCACTGCACCCAGAAGAATGGAAGATGGCACTGTCGACATCAAGACCTGCTGCTTGCCTGAGCTGAAGATGGGGGCCGGGACCAGCACGACTCACATCCACTTCATGGCCATTCCCTGTAGGAGGCCGCAACCTGCATTTTACTGTTGCGCAGGGGCTGAATCCCTGATGCTGATCCCTCACCAGGATGCAGAAGAAGGCGACAAAGGAACAGTCTGACCAGGCCATTTTTGACACAGGCGCAGATGAATAAAGCTTCTAAGTATGAGTTTGATCTGCATGCTGGTGAATCCTCCAGCTGGGCTTTGGCAAAAGAAAGCCCTTACTGTACTGGAGTGGGTTCTGTTTTGCTTCAGGAGTCCCAGGATCAATGTCTCCACACATGCAGTAGGCCACAGGCTTGTGGCTAAAGAAGCCACAAACTTCTCCTTTTCTTCGGTAAACGTCCAGTTCTTCTTCAGCCTTCTGCTAAAGAACCCTTCCTTGTCTGCTCAAATGAAGTGACAGACCACTCAATCCCTGTTTGGATAGAGTAAGAAGTCACAGGAAGCAGTTACAGGCCAAGTCCTATTCGGTGGCTTGAGCTGAACTGATCTCTGTTTCAAACAGTCCCACAGTTAGTTAGAGAAGCCTGTATTCCGGTTGGCTAAGGGAGCTGTCAATCACAGTCTGAGTGCTTCCATTGGTTAGTTTAGGTGCCAACAAGAAAGTTCACCGTCTCACCCATAATCCATTGTGATTAGGATCCCTCGAGGACCCCTTGGTTCCGATTGGTCCAAACCAGTAAGTCTAGGACCAAAGATGGCGACTTCCATTGGGAAGAACTGATACTGGCTGTACTGGCAGTCCAAACAATTTATTTTATTTTAGTAACAGTGAGGATTTGGAAATAAATATTTACAGATTATGAAAGTGCTCCCTCTGCTCTACCAGCAACAGCAGAGTGGAGACAATCAGGGAAGGGCCTGGCTGGTTGCAAGCTCTTTTGTACTTGGACCCTGCAGCTCAAAGTGCTAGAATGAATAATGATGCTGATTCTGAAGACACCAGTAGTGAATGTGATGTTGCTTACTACCCTTCTCTTGAACTAAATCAGTTGTTTCAAGGAGCCTACCGCCCCACCTTTGTTGATGTTTGTAGCAGCCCAGTGGTCTCAGACAACTCTGCTCACTCAAGTGTACCTGAACCTCCTGAGAGTTATACACAAAGTGTGACTTCTGACACAGCAGACTCCCTCTGTTTAGTAGAACTGTCTGACATTGAAGTGCTTGATGCTGACCGAGAAACTGGTAAACCAGCAAATGAATTGCAAGGTGGTAGTGCCAACAAATGATGGACTTGTGAGTGAACACAAACATGATGCTGGATGAAGTGTGCTAAGTGAACTATTTCGTGACCAAAAACATATGGCTAATCCTGAGACTACTAACGGTGTGTTGGGTGACTCAGATTTTGTGGAAATACCTCTTTACGATCAAGATGAGCCTCAAGAACCTGAAAACCAAAGTAATGTGCACATTGATAAATCTGAACCTATACCCAGTTCTGAACCTCAAGAGAGTACAAAGGTACCCCTTTCTTTCGAAGCTATCTTGTTGCTGGACAATGAGCCGGGAGTAGCTAACCCGAATGCTAATGTTGAGATGTCAGTGCCAATGCCTCCTACTCCTTGAAGATCTGGAAGACTTGTAAAACCAGTGGTTCATCTCACTTTCGATTTACCAAGAAAGCCTGTGGACTTACCTATGAATGTAGTTCATAAAGGGGTAGTATCCCTCAGTATAATGGCACCAGAGTTACACATGGCTTACTGCAGTTTCACTGCTTTTAATAAGCCCTCACTGCTGCATCTGAATCAGAAAGACCTCCAAAGGGAGCAGTTCAAAGACCCATGTTTTAGAGACATTATTCCCATATTCAGAGGGGGAAATCTGTTCAACAAGTGACTATCGTCCATCGCAACACTCCTTTGTTACTTAGGGAGCAGCCACAGCTAAAGGTGCATC
Organism: Neoceratodus forsteri; assembly: GCA_016271365.2. Taxonomy (NCBI): domain Eukaryota; kingdom Metazoa; phylum Chordata; order Ceratodontiformes; family Ceratodontidae; genus Neoceratodus; species Neoceratodus forsteri. The sequence continues at coordinate 549,743,853 of JADMNL010000022.1, read as the reverse complement.
AGGGACTTGTCTACAGAGAGTTCCAAGGTTCAGAAGAACATCAGAGATGTCAACTTTTATTGCCGTTCAAGTTCCAAAAGCAAGTCATGAGGGTGCTGCATGATGAAATGGGACACGTAGGTCTGGAACGAACGCTAGACATCATTTGCACCAGATTCTATGGTCTCACATGTGGGCGGATATTGAGAAGTTCTACCACCAGTGCATCCACTGCATTTAGAGAAAGACATAGCCAAAACGTGCAGTGCTACTCGTTAATGTCATCGTCTGTGCTCCCATGGAACTAGTCTGCACTGACTTCCTCAGTCTTGAACCAGACAGCAAGAACGTAGAGGACATACTGGTAGTAAGGGATAATTTCTTGCGATATGCACAGGCCTTTCTGACCAAAGACCAAAAAGCATCTACAACAGCCAAAGTCCTGTTAGAGAAGTTCATGGTGCACTATGGCACACCTCAAAGAATCCACTCAGATCAAGATAGAGGTTTTGAAAGTATGCTAGATAAAGAAATGGCATCACTGTTGGCAAGCCACATGTCAACAACCACTCCATTTCACCCTCAGGGTGACCTGCAGCCCGAATGGTTTAACAGTATTCTTCTAAATATGCTTGGTACCTTGGATCTCAAACAGAAATCAAAATGGCAGCAACGGATCAGCACCCTCACACATGCCTACAATTGTACAAAAAGGTCATGCAACTGGCTATTCATGGAATAATCTATTGTTTGCCAGAGACGTTAGACTTGCTGTGGACTTGTGTTTTGGAGTCTCAGCTGATAAAGAGTGCCCTGAAATCTAGTAGCAGTAGGTTATATTTATTGAGCCCCCGTTCCCTGAGGCTCACGGTGCTGTACAAATCGCACAGGTAAAACATTTACAATAAATGCATACTATACAAACAGTACAAAAATCAGAAGAGAATAGAATAGTATTTAAGATTCAAATGCCTGCCTAAAAAGTTGCATCTTCAGGCCCCGTTTAAAGATTTCTACCGAGGAGGCCTCCCTCAGAGATCTGGGAAGTGAGTTCCACAGGACGGGTGCTGCCATTTCAAAGGCGCGATCACCAGATGATTTCAACCGGACCCTCGCAACTACCAGAAGGCTCTCCTCAGCATTATCGGAGCACTGCAAGGGGCAAAACAGAGTCAGGAGGTCTTGCAGATAGCCTGTGTCACATGGTATAGGGCCTTACTGGTGAGTAGACCCACCTTGAAGGAGATTCTACACCTAACTGGCAGACAATTCAGACCGCGCAGCACTGGAGTCACATGACAAGACCTCGAGAGACCCATAAGCAGCCTAGTCGCCACATTGTGCAACAGCTGCAGGCAGCACAGGACCCCTCCACTGACCGCAAGATGTAGAGTTTTACAGTAGTCAAGCCTCGATGTCACAAAGGCATGCACTAGTGATGGTAGGTTGACAGGAGGTATAAAGGCTGTAATCCAGGCAATATTCCTAAAATGGTAAAAACCCAATCTGGACAACAGATGACAGCTGAGCTTCAAGTGTCAGTCTGCTGTCTAGGATCACACCCAGATTTTTCACCTTTTCGTATGTCAAAAGAGGAGCTATCCTAAACATTAATTCCATTTCAGCACTCCTGGTGTCTGCCTCTCTCTGGCGACACGACTCAATCACCAGTCCCTCCATCATACCCCCTCCTGCTCCTGTCAGCTCCCTACCTGACCCACTCTTGATGCCCTTTCCACCCCCGCTATGGTGTCCATGTCACCACAACTGCTGCACTGAATTGTTTCAACCTGCTTTTGTTAGCTTAACTGGGCATTGGTGCTGCTCATAGAAGCAATGTCTGTTCCCCCTTTGTTGTTATTTGCACTGCACCATATTTATTTATTTATTTTATTGAATAAGATCAGAATTACAATCCTTTGAGTCATAGACTCTTTTGCAAAGGCTCCACGTCAAGTTACAGGGGGTGGAGGGTAGACAATTACAGAAAAGACATACATGAACAGGCAGTATTTACAGTTTCAGTATTGACATAGCAGTGTTTCAGAGTCTCCACGTTGGTTACAGGGGGTGGAGGGTAATACAGGGTACAGTAAGGACTAACAATGACAGGCAGTATTAAAAGTTTCAGTACTGATAGAGCAGTCCAGGCATAGAAACTTATTTGACAGGTGAGAAAATGAGGTATGAACCTAATCAGCAGTATTCGGTAGCATACCTGGGTCCCTAGGCAGAGGTTTGCTGGAAGCCATCACATAGGGTCTAGGAAGACCCAGAGTCAGGAGAAGAAGAGGTTAGGAGAGAGGATAGATTAGCCACAATAACACTTAGCACTCTCCTTTATTTGGGTTTTAAGGCCAGATTTGAATAGCGAGATGCTATGGGACTGGGAGAGGGAGGAGGGTAGTGAGTTGAGCCAGAGAGGAGCTCGGTACCGGAAGGATCTTTGCCCTAGTGCTGTTCTACAGAGGGGAACCAAGAAAGATGGGTGTGCTGTGAGTCTTGTATTGCGTCTGGTGGGGGCTGCATTGATAATGGGAAGTAGTCCGATGGGGGCAAGCTGAAGGTGGATTTTTTTTTTGCGAGAATGCAGGTGTGGTATTTTAGTCTTTGTTGGAAGTTTAGCCAACCAGTCAGACTATACAGATTGCAGGTATGGGTTAGTCTGTCACTGCCTGACACTAGGCGGCAGGCTTTATTCAGTGCAGTGTTTATGCTGTTCAGCGTGGTGGGTTCCGCTGAGCCGTATATTACTGTCTCATAGTCAACTAGGGAGAGAATGGAGGAGGTGACTGCAAGTTTCATGGCCTGAGCAGGTAGGCAGTGCTTGAGTCTGTAGAGGATGCCCAATCTAGTGTTGATAGTGGAGGCGAGGAGACGGATGTGGCTATGGTAGGAGAGGGAGGTATCCAGGGTGATGCCCAGGTATTTAAAGTTTGTAACGTGTTCCAGTTGGGTGCCTTGAGAGTTTGAAATTAGGAGTGCTGATTGACTATGGGGGCTCTGGTGGTGCGCAAAAATCATGGACTTAGTTTTGTTATAGTTGATGATCAGGCGGTGATCACTAAACCAGTTCTCTAGGTCCCAGAAAAAGCCCTGAAGGGCTTGTTGGAGGGCGCTTGGATGAGGGTGTTTCCAGTACAGGATCGCGTCATCAGCATATAGTAGTAGATGACCGCAGCAAGCTTCAGGGAGAGAGTTTAAGAAGAGGGTGGAGAGTAGCGTGCCAAGTATAGACCCCTTCGGGACCCCAGAGCAAACTGTTTTGGAGGTGGAGATAGTGGTGTTAATCCTGACATGCTGAGATTGTGCTGAGAGGTAGTCCTTGAACCAGGCAGTGGCCTCAGGGACCACGTTTAGTTGAGGAAGGACACAAAGCAGTAGTTCGTGACTGACAGTGTCAAATGCCTTGGTCAGATCCACAAAGATAGCCCCTGCAACTGAGCCTTGGTCAAGGGCCTCATGGATGAACGTGGTGAGTTCAGTAAGTGCAGTGACGGTACTATGGCCAGTCTGGAAGCCATGTTGTTCCTGGCTGAGAAGGTTGTATTTAGTTAGATGTTCTGTTAGCTGGTCCGAAACAATTTTTTCCAATGCTTTGGAGAGAGGAGGAAGGATAGAGATTATAGTTGCTGGTGTAAGCGGGGTCACCATTCTTCAGAATGGGAGCGACTATGGCTTTCTTCCAGGTTGAGGGGAACTGGCTGAGGCTAAGGGAAAGGTTGAGAATTTTTGTGAGGTGAGGTAGTGTGACATCGAGGGTTAGCCTTATTAGTTTGAGATCTAGGGTGTCATTGCTATACCGGGTATTGGAGATGGCTTTGGAAATATAGCGTTTTGCTGCACTGCAGGTGATGACTCGAAGCCTGAAAGGAGGTGAGATGACATTACCCAGGGTGAGGGGGGGAGGAGGGATAGAGGTAGGGTGGAAGAAATTGAAGGGGAGGATATGGGAGAGGTCAAAGAAGGCGGAGTTAAAGGCTTCTGCTATGGTAGCGGAATCTTGTGTGACATGCCCGTTTAGGTTGAGTTGAGTGGGGGAGACGGAGCAGGATTTACCACTGAGTTCTTTTACGTTGCTCCAGAATTTTTTCCCATCTCCCCAGGAGGCAGAGAGAGTTTGTTGGTAATAATTGGCTTTAGCCTAACGCGCAGCCCATGTACATTTATTACGAGCCTCCCTGTAAAGCTGTCTCCCCTGGGTGCGATCTTGAATCGTCTACTGTTGCACTTTAAGGTTTCGAATGCCTCTTTACCGGTGTATGTAACTTGCTGTAATCCCTTTCCTTTTCCCCGTGTTGCACCTAGAAATTAGCCTTGGCTCAGTGTGCCTTTTCCTTTTACTAACTTTTAAATAAATAATGGTATAAGGGTATAATGCCCTCCCCCCAGCTATCTCCTCCATTACCAAACTAGGTCCTTATAAGGCAGCTCTGAAATCCCATATACTAGACTCACGTAGCTGTCATTGTGACCACTAATCCCCTAAACCTGGCTCACACAGCATTGGGACCCTCCCGACACTGACAATGCCTCTCCTGAGGCTGCGCTCTGTCGTCCACCACTGAGGCGTCAGTCGAAGGCCCACCTAGATAAATTAAAGTTTCTCTTCCTGTTACATAAATCTGACAGTACCTCTCTGAGGTAGCACCTTTTTTATGTCATTGTATCAATAATGCAACTCCTGCTTAGCTAATACTTGTATAGGCAACCTACCCTGTTTTGAATGTATGTACCAAGACTGTTTGTTCCAGAGCTGTTTAGTCCGCATCTTCCAAATCGATCCACACTTATTGTCATACTCTGTACCTACCTGTTGTCCTATTGTCTCAATTCCCAGACTAGTCTCTGCTTGTTAGTCATCAGCTCACATGTACGATACTTCACTGTACCCTGCTGTCTAATATGCCTTTGTTAATGTCACCGAATGTATTTGTGACGCGGAGCCTTTGAAAATGAGTCTATAACTCAAAGGGTGTAATTCCTATGTTCTTAAATAAATAATAAAAATATTGCTGCTCCACTGGAAAAATTCCTTCTGAAGACTGTGGAATTTCGCTGGTGGAAAATGAATTCTGCCAAGCCCTAGTCTTCCACCCTAACAGGCAGTATACTCCCCTCTTTCCTCCTCTATCCCCCCATGCCTTTGCTCTAATTTGCAATACTTGCACTTATTTTGACTAGGTCATGCTCTGACTGTTATATTTTCTGCACTGAGCACTTTCAGGCCTGCCCTGTTTTATTACAATTTGTAACATGCTTGTATTTGGATTCATATTGCAATGTAATCACCTTGACTTGTAACCCCTGTTTTATGTTGTACCTATCTTTGTTTAAATGCAGAACCTTTGTAAAAGAACCCCTGGTTCAAAGGTATTTGTTATCCTAGCTATCAATAAATAAATAAATACATAGATACTGTAGAGGAAGGTTCCACTCCCACTTGAGAAAGTGCTGTGTCAGTTACCAAGTAAACAGAGAAAGCTTACGGTGTATCTGTACATTGGATGACATTCGTTACTATTTATTCATTCAAAACATAGCCTGGAACTGTCCTGACCAATTTTTGCCCACTTATCATCCGGAAACATTTGTCTTTGGACTGAACAGGGAAACAGATTAGGAACTAACTTCCTAGATCGGTGAGGTTGTAAACCTGCTCCACTCTTACAGTGTCCTAGATAAGATAGCACCCCCATTCCATAAGATTGCAAATGGTGCTGCCTGTGGTATTAGTCAGATTTTCCTGACATGCAGCTATTCGTTTTCCATATAGCTTTCTCTCCGCACCAAGTACACTCTTCTGCCTCCGTACTGCCTCCCCCAACTGACAAGTACCTCCCCTGGGACTTACCTGCCTCCCAAGTCTCACCCCACTGATTACTTTGGTGGGGGGGGGAAGAAAAGGGAGTGTCATCCCTCTCAGTAAGCACATCCAGAAACACAAGCAGCAGTCCTGGGTGATGGCATGTGCTAGAGGCAGGTAGATGGGGCACCATGGATGCCGGCCCCATGTATTTTCTGTTCTTCAACTTAGACTGGTGGCATGCAGTAATGCAGAATGTGCATGTCCGTGCAGGCACACACACATACTATGATGTCTGCTGCTGGCATATCCCCTTCTAAGTCACCTCCACTGCCCTACCACATTCCTCCATGAGGTAGCAGTGTGGGAGTGGTGTGGCTTGTCTCCCTTTCCCGGGAAAGGAGAGCAGTCAGTAGGACACTTGAACCTCCTCCTCTCCGGCCAATCCCCAGTGTCCCAAATCCATCCCTGAACACAACTCGGGTCACCGTGTGGCAGGTGGTATGGCATCCAACTCATTAACCTAACCTTAAGCTGTGTTAGTGGTTCAGCAAGTTGTGCACTCACCTCTGAGGTCAGAAGACTAGAAGGATGTAGGTTCTAGCCCCACACCAGGAACCTGGGTTACCATCCCAATACTGACACTGTAGTGCAATATGAGGGGGGTGCTGCACTCCTGAAGTGCCATCTTTTGGATGAGATGTTAAACCGAGGTCCTGTCTGCCAGTTCTGGTGGTTGTTCAGGTGTACATTAAAGATCTCATGGCACTTTTCGAAAAGAGTAGGGGAAAATTTATTAAATACAGAAACTAAATACAACATCCATACATATACAAACCCAAAGAAACTCACAGAACTTAAATAATAAATATAACACTGAAAAGAATGCAAAAAATACAGATGAGACAGTCTACAGTATAAAAGTCAAATAACTAGACAGTACATTAATGAAAATACGAGGTCATGACACTCATCTGTTAGAACTTAGGCAAGTAAAAGAAAAAACAGGTACATTAAAAAAAAAAAACGAGACAGCATGTACAAAATGTCAGGACTTACAGTACCATACTGAGTCCCCGAGGCCTGCAGCCATCCCTCACGTAATGAGGGTATCTGAAACTGTAATCCAAGGTAAATCATGCCATATTCTCAGCCAAAGTTCTTCCTGTAATAACATCCTTTCCTGTGTACAAATAGCTTGTAGGTCCTTAGTTATTTTTCCTACCATTCCATTTCACCCTCCCACACATGGTACCGAGACCTCTCCAAACATAAGATTCTCCATAGACATTAAAGCAAAGGTTGGTGCCCCCCATGCCCTGGCTAAAAAGACCCAACAATCCTTAATAAATGAACAAAAGAAAAACAAATGGTCAGTAGTTTCAAGTTGTGCAATACATTTTGCTCTGCTACATATCCTGTCCTCTACCTGTTTGTGCTTGTGGTTGCTTTTGACATTAATTTTGCCGTGGCAACTTAGCCAGTGAAGGTCCCAGACATGAGGAGGGATCCTAGGGTTTCTTAACAGTTGAAGAAGAGCCATTCTACTGCCATCTGGACAATGTTCAAAAATCTGAGGGACCGGACAGACCGTGTTCAATAATACATTGTATAACCCTTTCCTTTGCATTGTAATTATCCCATGAGAAGTGACCTTCTACTGCCTCAATCTAGTAAAAGTGTCCCTCCAATAGGACGGGGCATGTTGTTGCTGTTTCACCCCCCCCTTAAACCACTGCCATCCCATAACCGAAACCAGATTTTAATGGTGTCAAAAACCCACGGTTCCCAGCCTTTGTTTAGGTCAATTCAGAGGGGGCATAAATTGGCCATAAAAAAATACTGCTAAAAAACAGTAAGGGATGTATCATGTTCAAGCCTCCTTGGCTGATTGATAGATATAATGTATTCCGTTTTATGGGATTCAGTCACAAACATAACTAAGAAATAAAAAAAAACCAGCATCAGATATGTCTTAATCAAATAAACTCTTTCCTTTTTTCCCCATCTTCCATCAACTGGACACCTTACACTGGGCAATAGCTAATTTGTCTTCCCAATTTAAAACATCTGGGTGTTCCATGCCAAACTGAATCCCCAAGATCCTGATCAGCCCTGCCTGTAGCATTATCCCACCCACCGTAGGAAGGGCACCACTGTGAGTCCCTAAAGCCTTCCCCACACATTTCTGTAAATTAAGCAAGGCCCCTGCCACGTTCCCAAAAGCTGAGCACAGGTGTAGTGCTTCTGCTATGCAGGCTTCATCTTTTAACAGGAGCCACATATTTTCTGCCTAAGCTCTGACTGTATGTGCTCGCAGTGTCGGAGTGGCACCCAAAGGAGACAGGAATGGGGAGTCTTTTAACATCCGTAATAAGGGATCCAAAGAGAAGACATATAGGATGGGGCTGAGGGGGCAACCTTGCTGAACTCCCTGCCTAATATCAACCAGGGGACCCCGCCACCCATTCACCACAGGAAAAACCATCACAGTTTTATACAGCATTTTAAGCCATTGAATGAAGACTGGGGGGATCTGAAATTTTTCTAAGACTAACCATAAAAATTAATGGTTGACAGCGTCAAACGCTTGTTTTTGGTCCAAAGAGAGGACACATCCATCCACAAGGTTCAAATCCCCTTTATCAAATACTTCCCGTAATAAAATTAGGTTATCCTGAATGCAGTGGCAAGGGATAGAAGAAGTCTGAGTCTCTTAAATAACTTAGTGTGTTACAGACATCAATTGTTTAGCCAAAATATTTGATACTATTTTAAAATCAGTATTTAGTAAGCTTATTGGCCTCCAATTAGTCAATGCTAGTTTGTCTCCTTTTTTATATAAGTATATCAAGGAGCCCATATTAAGCTGCAGGGGAATATCTGAGTTCTGCAATAAATAGTTGAAAACCCCCATCAATTCTTCCCTAGCTCTGCGGTCAGGAATTTATGCACTTCCGAGGGCAGGACATCTGGACCAGGGGCTGTATTATTATTCAGGGTGTGGATTGTCTCCATAATCTCAGAGATCTGTATGGCTTTCACCATCAGTCTACCCTCTGATTCAGGAATCCCTGTAAAGTCAATATGGAAGAGCAAAAGATCTGCCTGAACTGTATCGAAAGCCACTGGACCATACTTTTTGCCAGAATATACGGTAATAGCCTCCATGATCTCAGCATTACTGCTAACCGTCTGATTATGTTAATTATGCAAAGCTGAGATTTCTTTCTTCCCTACCCGGAACGGACAAGATTCATATGGACAGATTCCGTAGTTCCAGACGTGCCAAATTGGTGTTATTTTAGGGAGTCGGCCATCTCCAAATGAAACATTTGCAACTGATTTTTTAAAATTTGAATCTGGGAAGTGCAATTCTGTCTGGTCATTGTAGATAATGACATTAATCTTTGTAAACGAGTTCTGGTGGCCAAGTATTCTTTATATTTAGTCTGACATAAATTTTTACTATACTGTTTTAAAAAATACCCCAAATCTCATTTGGTGTCCATCCACCACTGGACAGCATCATCATAAAAAATAAAAACTGACTTCCTAGCTATTAGAAAGTCAGTCAAGGAGACCTGAAAGAGGTTTATCTATCAGCAGGGAAGTATTCATCTTCCAGGTCCCTGGCCCTTTCCGAATGGAAGACACGTCCCCCTCATGACAGACAGCATATTATGGTCAGAAAATTCAGCCAATGTCACCTTGGCCTCCCTAATGTGTAAATTATGGGATATAAAGAGAAAATCAATCCTTGTGGCCAAATTGCCCTTGTGGAATGTGGATGTGTGTAGAACAGTATGAAATCTATATGAGTCCACCAGGCGGGCTGTTTTGAGCATGGAGGATAAAAAAAGGGAATCAGAAAACCTTTTGAGATTCTAGGTGTCGCAGTTTTATCTTTCAAGGGAGGCCACAATTCAAATCCCCCCCAACAAATGACAAACTGTGAGGCATGTAAAAAGGTTTGGATCATTTTCAGAAGGGCCACTCTCAATGCCTTGGTCCGTGGGGCATAAATATTAATTAGCCTATATAAAATGTGACAAATCTTAATATCCAGAATCAACACCCTCCCCGGAACCAAATCATATAGTTTTACCAGCTCTACAGCTGGGCAGGTAAACAAATTACCAAACCCCGAGCATGCTTCCTGACCTATAGACCAAAATGTAGGTCTGGGGTACCAGGTCCTAGTGGCTTGTGACAATTCCTGCAATGTATGGTATCTAACATCTTGAATAAACACAATCTCCAGAGCACACATAATCAGATATGAAAATACTAGGTCCCGTTTATCCGGGTTCTTAATACTGTTTACATTTACTGTATGACAAGTAAGGTGTTCAGTAATCATTAAAGAATAAAGGGGAATGAAAAAGAGTCCACATTCATTTCAGGCACCCTCTGCGGATAACCAACTCTCTGTGTTTAGTCTTAGCCTTACTCTTCTGTGAACGAGATCATTCCATTGGTACCTCTGTATCCGTTGTTTGGTCAGGGATGGAGGATTGTATGGAAGAGGAATCCAAGTCACTGCCTGATATTTCTCCCTCCGTCTGTAAAAGTTCGTACCTGTTTTGAGTAGGGACAGCCTCAGGGCATTGTGGTGTAACTCGGGGTGAGTCGATCAGACGTCTACTGCGGTAACCCTGGTCATGGTGAATTGTTGCCCCGTGGAAGATGTGAGGGGGCCTCATCACCTCAGCATCTGATACTATCAATTTCAATGAATCCTGTATAGCAGATGTCCTGAGTGGGACATCCAGTTATATGTTAGAATCCTGCAAAGGCAAGGTTATTCTCTCAACATCCTCTACCTCAGCCCCTAGTGCTTTTGCTAGCAGAAGGGGGGGGAGCATCTCTCCAGCAGGTTGTGCCAAAACCAATGCTGGTGGGCACTCCTTCGTGGGTGGTACTGAGACATTCGAGCTGACATCTGGAATTTCATCATCAGATACTATACGCTCATCCATTCTGGGTTCCCCACAGGTGAAAATCCTTTTTTTCTGTGCCAAAGTGATATAAAGGCGTTGTTCCATTCCATCTGCCAACTCAGGCTGATTGTGAGCAACCCACTGACAAGATTGAAAATTATGTCCCAGTCCATCGCATAAGTTCCACCTCCCTTGTTCCACACAATGTAGTCCCGAATAACCAGTGGTACCTGCAGACTGTACATTAACTCTGATCACAGGCACTACTCAGGTGTGCCACCGAACCACATCTGTAGCATGCTTTGGGTTGTCCGGAATAGAACAGGACACCTTGATCCCTGCCCAAGAAAAAGCTGTTCGGGAGGTGCAGCAGCCCTGTGTCTGTCATTTTCAACATCAATCTCACCCGCCCCCCCGTCCACAAGTGTTCGGAGTCAAAGATTGCCTCAGGGTCTGAGAGGACTGTGCAACAAGCTTTGAGCCAGTGGGTTAGATCACCCATATTGACCCCCTCACTTAGAAAAAGAACTGTTATGGTTTTTTGAGTAGGCCGTGACAGGGGCAAAATTGAATAAGCAGTCCAGAGCGGGGTGTTCTTCAACCTTTGATATTTGATCCAAAAGCCTTGTTGTGTCTTAAAACTAATGTCAACGGTTGATTCTCCCAAAACATGAATCAAGGCATGTATTTCGCTGGCAAAGAATTTCAGTGAGTCTTTAATAAGAACTCTCACCACATATAGCTTATTAGGGGCCTCCACCATGCCCCACAGATATCTCAAGTGGATGGCAATATGGCATTTTGCAGGGTGCATGGGGGCCCGAGGAAAAGGCATTTTGAGCCTGGCCACATTCCGTGAAGCTTCAGCTGAGTACGAAAGTCTAGGAGCCTGATTTAAGGTTGGGTCTGCCTGTGGAGAATGTGGCCTTGGGACAATGTGAAGAGGAATGGCTTCAACACTCTATATTTGTAGAATTGCGTTTTGGTCAATTCCAGTTCATCTGGGAGCACCAGATTCTGGGAATCATTGTTTTGAGGCAAAGCATTAATAACATCCACTTGTACATCATGTAGTGCCCAGGGAATATGAATAGGGGATGTCCCCGAAACCCACTGACCATTTGCATCATCCTTTTCCCACCCTGACGCTATCAGGGCTTTCTCAGCAGAACAAGGTTCCTCTAAAATAACATTTTTGGTATTCACCAAAGGGTGTCTTAGGCTCAACTGAATGTCGCACTTTGCCATTCATGATGCCTTTACAGCAGCACTTTGTCCCATCCCAACAGAGTCAGCCTCAATCATGGAAGCCGTGGGGTGTCGTAGGCCGGGTTGTGGACCCAGTATCTGCCATTCCAGATGCTATTCCCACTTTCATACTATCATTTGCAACACACGGTAAAGTAGAACTTTCACCAACCTTTTGCTCCATCGCAGGAGTCACTGTGTTTGTAGTCTGTTCAGCTGCATTCATCCCAGGGTGAGCATCTGTTTCTATGGCAACCTCTCGCCTTTGTGCATCAACCTGATCCTGTACTGGGGGTTCTAGCCCTTCCAGCTGTGCAAGCAGTGCTCGTCTAGCAGCCGAATGCTTGCAGCAAATCCTGCACAACTGGACTTAGAATTTCATGTTCACAATCAGTTCCATTTACTGCCATTCCAGCTTGCATTTTTTGCAGATTCTGTTCCTGACAGCCATCTGCTGGACCAGAGTCCTCCTCTGGTACCATCTCCACACACACCTGTTCTGTAGGAGTCTCTTGCATAGACAAGATGGGGAGGAGACCATCTCCACACACACCTGCTCTGTAGGAGTCTCTAGCATAGACTAGACGGGAGGAGACCATCTCCACACACATCTCTTCTGTAGGAGTCTCTAGCATAGACGAGAAGGGGAGGAGACCATCTCCACACACACCTGTTCTGTAGGAGTCTCTAGCATAGACGAGACAGGGGAGGAGACCATCACCACACACACCTGTCCTGCAGGGGTCTCTAGCGTTGACGAGACAGGGAAGGAGGCCATCTCCACACACACCTGTTCTGTAGGAGTCTCTAGCATAGACGAGACAGGGAGGAGATCATCTCCACACACACCTGTTCTGTAGGAGTCTCTAGCATAGACGAGACAGGGGAGAAGACCATCACCACACACACACACACACACACACACACCTGTCCTGCAGGGGTCTCTAGCGTCAACGAGACAGAGAGGAGACCATCTCCCCTATCTCCACAGCCTCCAGTTTCACTCCTTCCACACCAGACACCATCTTGTCAAGGAACCAGGATGTTAGGTTCCCCTACCTGTGAGTAGGGGAATTTTTTATTAAAATCAAAATGAAATCATGACAGAAATATGTACAATTAGTAATACATTGCACAAAACTTTAAAAAGGAAAAATAGATGCAAAACATGAATAAGTATTAATTCATACTATAAACATAAAAATCACTTCTAACAACCCCCCCTCAACACACACTAAGAGTAGGGGAAGTGTTTCATTAACACATAACCATTTATATACACATCAGTATTTCATCAGACTACCTTCAGAAAAGAAAAAACAATAACTCAAATAAATATTATCTCTTACAGGAAACTCAGACTTATAAAATTACATTTTAATCCAACCCCCTCCCTACTACCGGAGTAGAGGGAATATATATTTTTTTTCCAAAATCACTCTTCATTCCAGAAATGGTGGAATTCTAATGGATCAAAAATATATTTCCAAGGAAAAAAAATCACAACATAAACCCACAGTGATATATCCTCAAACTCAGCTGTAGTGACTCAAATATCTTGCATTGATATCCCACCTATTCTATTTATCTATTTATACAGGACTCCATTATCCTTTTTGTATAAACCTAAACCCAAAGGAGAAACCTCTTGTCACCCATCCTCCACCTTGAAATTCAAATGTTCCCTTTTTAATGTAAATAACCAAAATAGAAACTTCAGACCACTCTTTTCCAGCGGTGTTCCAAAACCCCGCTTTGTAGTCCTTTCTTCACCCATACTATCTTATAAAACGAAAAAAAAAAATGGAGAAAAAAAAGTAAGAAGCCTTTATATCTAAAACAAGTATAAAAGGGAATCTTTTAACTATTAAAGATTAGCTAAACTTCCTTTTAAATAAATTTGAAGTTTTTCCAAAGTACCTCCCATCTAGTGTCTTTAAAAATTTTCCATTGACCTTGTTTTAAGGTCTTCAAATCTCTCACAACCATTTGTACCACTACTACTTCAGAGATATCCTGTTGTAGCACTAATCGGCATCTACGAAGCCATAACCAATATAAGAAATGAACATGTATAATCTGTAATGTACCTGAACAATCCACTGCCATCTGTGAAGGATAAATACCATAATATAGAGTCTCCGTGGAGTAAAGGGGGAATCACTAACCAACTCTTCCATCTGCCTGTCAATGCATCCCAAAATTGAATAGCATATGGACATTGAAAGCATAAGTGATTCATTGTTTCTAACTTAGCCGAACATTCTACCCTTGGGCAATAATGTTCCTGTAATGCTTTGTGTTTTTGATTGCTTTTTACATTAATTTTATTATGAATCCCCAACCAGGCAGTATCCCACATATGTGCTGGGATTCTAGTATTAGTAATATAGGAGGAAATCTGTTTCTGTTGGATAATGGAAAATGACGAAAAAGGGTATTCTACAAAATGGGTACTCCACCTCATCATACAATACTTTCCGTGTCTGTCCTAAAACTCTCATATAACTAATACTCCATAATTTGACTTTATCAAAAACTGTTTCCCAAAATTTTATCAATCTCCGATTTCTCTTATTTTTATGTAAAAATCTAGCTTCTTTCCACTCACTTAAAACTCCTTTTAACTTCGGGAATTCTCATACAGTCCATAGTTTTGCCTCCTGTTTAAGAAGAGGAACCACATTATGGTAGAACAAAATAGTAAAAAAAAATACAACTGGGTTTATCATGTCTATCCCCCCCTTCTGTAATACTCATGTATAATATGTTCCTCTTAACTGGGTTTAATCTGCTGCCCCAAATACAGGTAAAAAAAAATCCTCAGTATCTTTGTTTCTAATTGCTTATGTAATGGAAAAACAGCACTTAAATAAAGAAAAACTGGTATCAAAAATGTTTTTATATACTACACTCTCTTTTTTTTTTCTTCTTTCCAACGGGTCCAAACCTCTACTTGTCCTGTTGCTATCCCCAATGCCCGTTCCCAATTAAAAAGAGACATATCCGTACCACCCAAATAAATTTCCAAGATCTTACAGGGTTCTTGTGCCATCAGAAAAATACCCACATACTGATTTACTTCGGAAAACCCAGTTAAATTCAGAATCTTGGTTTTCTGCATATTTAATGCTGCTCCTGTTATCTCTCCTATTTCCTGAATCAACTCACAAGCTAAAAAAAAATTAAGATTCATCTTTTAAAATCAAACACACATCATCAGCGTATGCAATAACTTTGCAATTATTTCCTAACCGCTGGCCTACTCCCTTAATTAATGGGGACTTATTCAAGATTCTTAATAATGAGTCTAACACAAAACCATATAACAGGGGACTAAGGGGGCATCCTTGTCGTAATCCCCTATAAATCAAATGTGTACTTCCCTTCCATCCATTTTCATATGGAACAACAAATGCCAATGCATAACACAGTTTTATCCAACCTATAAATTCAACAGGCAATCCAAAAGTTATCAAACATTCCCATAAAAAGGAATGTGAGACTGTATTGAATGCTTTAGCCTGATCCAGACTTACTAAATAGCCATGTTCTTCTAAAGATTCCACCTCTGCTACTACTTGTCCCATAATTTCCCTCAGAATTAATAGGGCATCAGAAATACTTCTCCTTGGAACGGCACAAAACTGCATCGGGCTGATTAAAAAAGGCATAACTTCCGATAGTCTATTCCCTAACAGTTTTGTAAAAATTTTAAAATCTACATTAAGTAATGTCAAAGACCTCCAATTATTTATATCCTCACAATTTACAGCTTTATGTAAAAACACCAATAACCCTTCATAGACTTGCAATGGCTGAATATCCTCCTCCAATATATGATTATAGAAATGAAGCAAAACGTCAGGCATTATATTCCACAGTGTTTTATAAAATTCACTAGACAACCCATCTGATCCTGGCGAAATATTGGCATGTAATGCACTAATTACCCTATTTAATTCTTGGGTCGTAAATGGCCTCACTAGTAATGCACTTTGAAGACTTGAAATCTGAGGAAGTTCTGCCATCTGTAAAAATGTACTTGCCTGTGTATCGGAACTTTGAACTGTCCCGAAACGTGTCTCAATATAATCTTCCACCACTTCCACTATCCCCTTATTATCACCTTGTTTTACCCCAAAGGAATCAATCAGAGCAGTAAATCCCGTCTGCCTCTTCTCTTTTTACTAGCTAAAAATGGATTTACCTGTTCTGACTTTCCTTGAGTACCAAACATTTGTTCTTTATATAATGACTTAATCCGAGAATATTGAAATTCACCCATTTCATGTCTTACTGTAATAATCCGTTTTGACAAATCGATACCCTCCGTTACTTGTCTGGATAATAATGTTCCCAATTCTTTTCTAAACTCCATATATATCTCTCTCTGAGTTTTTATTCTTTGAACACTTACTATTTTAAAAAAACAAATCAAACATTCTTTCAAATCTACCCACCAAAGACCTACATCGTCATATAGTTCTAATGTAGTCAATTTATCCTGTACAATACACTTTAATTCTTGGAGGATATTCACATCCTCCAATAATGAAGCATTAAGTCTCCAAATTCCTTTCCCCGCCCCACGTCTCGGCGGGGGGACTCAAACCCCATACCTAATAAGCAATCTTCTAAAGTTTCAATTGGAACTGTCTTAGTAGAATCAACCTGGAAAGACTGTTGGACAAATAGAAAATCAATGCACAATGAAAGAATGCCTTTAAAAAAAGTAGGTTTCCTTGCTAGCGATGTATCCATAAAGCCATCTTTTAAGTCTGCCTGGGACAATACTTGTTTTAAAAATTTTTATCACAATATTGCTTCCCACCCCTGCTTCCCCTTAAAATTAATATTGAAATCTCCCCCAAAAATCAATTGATGATTTGTATGTAAATAAGGCTGTATTTTCTGTAATAACTCAATTTGTAAGGTTTTCACTTGTGGGTTATAGATATTTATTAAACGAAACTTAATGTCATGAAACACGATATCCAGCATAAGTGCCCTTCCAGGTTTGATGTCAACCAGTTTCTGTACCATTAATTCTGTGGTCAAAAACCAAAAACTCACCCACTGCAGGGGTCTATTCCTGGAGACCAATAAGAAACTCCCCATCCCCAATCTCATTTTGCTTGTTGAATGTCTCCTTCTATATGTAATCTTGTATCTTGAAGAAAGATAATATCACAACTCAAAGAATACAAAATACCAAATGTGGTAAGACGTCGTTTCCTGTTTTTAATGCTATTCACATTCAAACTTGCTATAGAAAGCACCATTATTTAAGGGGAAGTTTTTTTCAGTTTCCCACTTGATCTTGTAACCCGTTTGGAATTAGATAACAAATGTGCCCCCTCAGTAGGCAGAACCTCCTTTCTGCCCCTGAGGATGTTTGTGTGCCTTCTGCCCCTCCTGATCAATAGGGTGTTCCTGTTCCATCTGTTCACTCCAAGATATTAAAGGAATATATCTATTGGAAAGTAGCACTGGGGAAGGAGTGAGATCAGAAATCAACCCTTTATCTCCCCCCTTCTTTTTAACCTCTGTAAAGGATTCCTCCACCTGCGTGGAATCTTCCATATTCAAAATCTCTAAAGGGCCCTCCGTATCTGAATCATCCAAATGTATGCTGTCTGGGGAGACTCTAGAGAATACGCTCTGTGACCTAATCGGGGATCCTTGAAGTGTAACAACGGGACTGTCTTTTCCATCTAAACCGATTACCTGTGCCTTCCCCAGAACTACCTTTGTAGTTTCCTGACTATCAGAATTTGACTGTCTACAAACCTTAGGGGGTATTAGTCTTCTACTCCTTCCTCTTATTGCTTCCCTCCCCCTACATCTCTCTCTTGTTTCAAATGTATGGTCTACCTCAGTTGAGTCAATATAAGGAAGTTTAGCCTTATTTAAAAAATAAGCTTGGTCAGAAGCCTCATACTGGTCATCTGTTCCCCATGGAAACTCCTCATATGCCTGCTCTATGTCCCCACATAAATTACACACTGGAGAAGCTTCACAATCTGTTGCCACATGCCCAATAACCCCACCGGTAAAACATTTGACCTTATCACAATCCGTGTTTAAGTGATCAAGTGAGCCACATTTGTAGCAGCTTTTTGGTTGATCAGCATAGAAAATTATCCCTCTGTCTCTTCCTAGAAAAAATGAACTTGGCAAATGTTGCATGCCTGAATCTTCATGGAAGAAATGTACCCTAAATGTCCATCCTCCAGTCCAAAACCCATTTTCATCTATTATAGATTTAGGATGATCCATTATTTCACGTTGTTCCAGCCAATATACTGTATTATATTAGCTATATTAATCCCTACATTGCGAAAGAGAACAATTACTGTCTTTATAGTAGGTTTGGTAATCGGAATCACCAAAAAATCCTTCCCGATGTCCTGATCTTTTACCTCATAATAAAATTTCCAAAATGTGTCCGACAATTTCATATAACAAAAGCTCACGTCATAATTGTGATTCCCCGATGAATGAATAAAAGCGTACACATCTGATGGTACAAACCCCAAACTATCAATGAGCAGTGTTTTTCCCAACCATATTCTGTCTGGGACGATCGGTGCTGTGCCCCTGTATCTCAACCTGACCAAAAATCTTCGTCTAGCTTCCCGAGCAGGGCGCCGAAATAATCCAGCAAAAGATTTTTTCCTGGTTTCCTCCTGACCAGTAACACTCTCTAAACGGGCACGAGCATTCTCTTTTTGTACAAAGAAACCTCCAATAACATCTTTATTTTTACTGTCTTCCTGAATCCCATTTCCTGAAATTAAACTCAACCCCTCATTTTCCTGTCTAGTGTCCAAAGCTTCAGAGGGCCAGGTAGAGGCGTCTGGCACAGTTTCATTCTCGGCTGCCTCCTCCTCAGCCGACACCTGCGCAGTGTGGAGTTTCTGGGACTTTGCCATCCCAGGTATGGATACACGGACTTCAGATAAATCCTGTTGTTTTTGTGCAGAAATCAAAGATGACCCTGGAAGTGGGATATTCGGGTCAGGAATCCATATTTCATTCTGTCGGATCCATCCCGCTCTGGTTAGAACATCACCTGTCGACCATGTTTCATCTCCTCCCATATTCTGAAAGTCTGAAGTGGCTTGCCGCATCTCCTGCCTCTCAATCTCTTCCAGTGGGGTGACAGAAGACTCTGTCAGAATAGTAATAGATAACCTATTATTCCCTGTAGACATAGGGCTGGCTATCGAACGTTTCCTTTTTTTCCCCTCATCTAAGCGTTTTTGGCAAATTCCATAGTCTCTTTCTGCCACTTGAATCAAATCTAATAATTGTTTTCTTCAACTCTAATTCAGTTTGTAATAGTTCTTCCATCGTGTGCTCATTTTCTGGTACCTCCAACAAAATATCCTGGTCCCTTAACTGAGGAGCAATTTCTTGGGCTAATGACAACATCTTGTCCATGTTAGCTTGCAATATAGCTACCAAGAGCTCCGGAGCTCCAGAGACCAATCGTTCCTCCTCCTCCTCCTCCACAGCCTCCTCCATACTGAGGTCCTCCATTCCTGCAGACAGACAGACAGCGCCACCTGCCTACAGAGTAGGGGAGATTTTTATTAAATGAAACATAGTCAATAACACTACATAGATTTATACATTTTAAACAAGATACAGCCAAAATATTAGAAAAACAGCTACTTAAACTTTATCACTCTGTGAAAACCTTTCCACCACCGTGTTACTGCTGTTGTATTGAACACTTGAACATCTTTTAAATATATTTTTGTTAATTCTTGAGAAACAATCTGATTATAACCTTCAAGGGATATTCTTTTCTGGTAAATTACCCATTGACAACGTGCCTGCCATAAGTAAAATCTAAGGCAACTGAAAAAGAGAGATAATGTGTCTTGGTGAAAGTGGGCTAATCCCAAAGGATAAATTCCTAAGACTAAAATATCATAAGTGAGGTAGTGTAACCAAGGTAAGTTCCATTTTGTACCTAAAAAACCTCACAATGATTTCGCATAAGAACAATTAGGCAAAAAATGTTCCATTGTTTCTTCCAGGTTGATACATCCAGGATATGGACAGTTCCTTTCTAACTGTGCTTTATATTTTGCGTTGCCCCTTATATTTAACCTCCCATACATAAATAACCACTGCGTTTCCCACATATGGGGGTCTTTAATTATTCAATTGTGTTAGTACAAAATAATTTTGCTTTGTAGGGCTGTTTTTAAAGCTAGGTTCGATAGAGTCAGCTGTGGAAATAATAGTTTCATATAAAGTGCGTACCGTAGTGGTTTGCACCAGTGTCTTTGTAATTTGCCATTTATATAATTTTGAAACAGCAACTCGAAAATACGAAGAAACATGAACATGACTGGATAATTTCGGGGCCATATTATGCCAAATATGAAAATATCTGTTTAAAGCTTTGTAAACCATGCTTGACCTTCTCCTTGTTTAGATCTTAGGCCAAATTTAATAGTTTGAGAAAAAAAATAAAGTGTGAAAAAACACAACAGGGTCAATCATACCCAGTGCTCCTTTCTTTTTTGTCAGATACATATAATAACGCTTAACAGGGTTCAGTCTATTCCCCCATAACATCTGGAAAAAGGAACTGTAGATCCTGGTTTCAAACTGTTGAGGCAAAGGAAAAAATCACTGCTATATATTGCAAGGAACAATGTATTGTTTTAAAATCAATAACCTTTTTTGTTTAGATAGTTTTCACTGTTTCCATCTAGAAATTTTACCTTCAGTTTTTTTCAATGCCAGATCCCAATTTTCATTTGATAAATTCTGTGGCCCAAAAAGAACCCCTAATATTTAAAGTGGAGTAGATGAAATAAAGATATCGCTTAAATAAAAATCTTTCTTTATACCAGACTCAACCATTAAACCTTTTGTTTTGGAAATGTTCAATTTTGCATTAGAGATGGATGCGTATCTTTCAAATTCTGCCAAAAACGATGTTAATTGTTCCGGTGCTGTTAAAAACATACAGACATCATCAGCATAGGCCTGTAAAAGTAATTGTTTCCCTGTGTCTGTATTAAGAATTCCTGGCCATTTTGGTACTTCTGTAATAGAACGCAGGAAGGGATCTAATGAAAAAATATATAATAAAGGGCTTAGGGGGCATCCTTGTCTGACCCGTTTGTAAAAGGAAAAAAAACCTTTACTGTCATACCTTTTATTACATAGATACATAGACAGTGTCGGCAGATAAGGGCCTATGGCCCACCTAGTCTGTCCATTTGAGCTTGTAAGTTCAGTTTGTTTTCCTAGAAGTCTGTTGCCCCTTACCCCTGACCTCCAGAATTCCTTTATGTCTATCCCATGCATTCTTAAATCCCGTGATTGTTTCAGCCCCCACCACTTCCTCTGGCAGGGTGTTCCACTTGTCCACCACCCGTTCTGTGAAGAAATTCTTCCTTACGTTTCCTCTGAATCATCCTCCCTCCAACTTCATCCCATGCCTTCTAGTCCTGGAACATCTTTTTCGTTTAAAAATAGTGTATTCCTGCACCCTGTTCCTCCCTGTAAGATACTTGTATGTCCCTATCATATCCCCTCTCTCCCTTCTCTCCTCCAGGGAGTACATGTTCAGTTCCTTCAACCTGTCTTCATAGGACTTGTGATGCAATCCATGCACCATCTTTGTTGCCCTCCTCTGAACCTTCTCTACCCTGTCTATGTCCTTACATAGGTATGGTCTCCAGAACTGTACACTGTACTCCAGGTGGGGCCTCACTAGTGTCTTGTATAGCGGAATTATGACCTCCCTTTTCCTGCTGGTTATGCCCTGCCTATACATCCCAGCATCCTATTTGCTTTACCTGCTGCCTTGTCACACTGTTTCCCTACCTTGAGGTCATCAGAGATGATAACCCCAAGATCCCTTTCCTGCTTGGTGCATGCCATATCCTCACCCCCAACTGATATATTGTGCCAGGGTTTTGTGCCCCATATGCATTATCTTGCACTTCCTTGCATTGAATTTCAACTGCCAAACCCTGACCATTCTTCAAGTTTCTGCAAGTCACTTCTCATTCTTCTACACCCTCTGGTGTGTCTACTCTATTACAGAGCTTTGTGTCATCAGCGAACAGTGAAATGTTGCCTTCTAGGTCCTGCGCAATGTCACTGATGAAGATGTTGAATAGGACCGGTCCCAGCACTGATCCCTGTGGTACCCCACTGGTCACTCTTCCCTCTGTGGAGTGACAGCCATTTACCACCACCCTCTGTGTCCTGCCACCCAGCCAGTTACCTATCCCCCACACTACTGTCCTGCCCACACCCATATTCCCCAGTTTGTGTAATAGTCTTCTATGTGGCACAGTGTCAAAGGCCTTGCTGAAGTCCAGATAGGCCATGTCCACTGCCCTCCCCGATCCACCTCCCTAGTCACCCAGTCAAAAAATTCACCGAGGTTGGTCTGACATGACCTCCCCCTGGTGAAACCATGCTGCCTTGGGTCCTGTAGTCCATTGACAACTAGATGTTCCACCAATCTCTCCTTCAGTAGTGCTTCCATGATCTTCCCCACTACCGAGGTGAGGCTGACTGGTCTGTAGTTGCCTGCTTCCTCTTTGTTCCCACTTTTGTATTATAGGATAAACTTTAGCAGATTTATATAGAAGTTAAATTAAGTTTAATAAGGGGGCTGGAACCCCATACTTAAGTAACACCTGAAAAAAAATATGGCAGATGTACCCTGCCAAATGCTTTTTCTAAATCTGTTGTAATTATATAACCTGTTGATCCTTGAAGTGTTAGATATTCTATCACATCTCTTATAATCATTAGTGCTCTCTGGATTTCCCTATCTGTTAGACCACAGAATTGGTAGGGAGAAATGACTCTTAAAGCATAAGCTTTAAGCCTATTATTTATCAAGATCATAAGGATCTTGTAATCCAAATTCAAAAGTGTAATAGGCATCCGATTTTTTATATCTTGTCAATCACCTGATTTAAATAAATATACCATAAGTCCTTCAGCAAAAGCTGGGAACATTATCTGAGATTCCATGAAAAATTGAAAAACCAATTGAAGACAAGTTATTAATAATGTAGAATAAGTTTTGTAAAACTTATTAGGAAGCCCATCTGGGCCAGGTGATGTGTTAAGTTTAAGCTGCTGTATTGCAGATTTTATTTCTAGTTCTGTAACGGGGTGTTGTAAAGACAGGGTATCCAAAGGAAAAGATGGCACCGTCACTGAGGCTAGATATGTTTTTATGTGAGAAGGAGAAATAAACGCCTGTGGAGATAAAGAACAAAAATGTTGTTTCATCAAGGCTTCAATATCAACTTCGGTAGTTAGAATATTACCTGCTTCATCCTTTAGAGTCTATTTGCATGGACTCTTTAATATGTTTACATGCTTCAAAAGGATCTCCCAATGGTGTTTTTTGTATGATTGGCTAACATTGCCTATATGGTATTTGCTCTGTTATATTGGTATTTCTGCATCTCTTTTTTAATGTCATTAATCTAAGATGTATAACCTATCCAAGATGTATTTGATAATGTATAAAGTTTCCTTAATTGATTTCTAAGTGTAAGATGCTTATGAAAATTATTCCTCATGTTATTTTCCCAAATTTTTTAAACCAGGTACTAATATCCATTTTGGTGTCCAACCACCAATCCCCTAAATCAGTACATAAAAAAGCTACAGAAATACTTGCCATAAGTATTGACTGTATTGTATTAACTACCATTTGTTGAGACAGGATGGAAGTATTTAGTTTCCATCTGTGAGTTTGTCTGGGTATTGCCAAGGTGGATATTAGAGAAAAAGTTAGAAACAAATGATCAGAAAATTCTGAGGGATGTGCAGTGAATTTTCTGGCAGGAACATTTGAGGATATAAATAAGTAATCTATTGTAGATTGATATTTACTCTTTTATATAGAAAATCAGGTCCCTGTTTTTGAAATTTGGAACAATTAAGTAAACCTGCCACTTTAACAATTTTCTGAAGAGAATTAGAATCGCAGTAAATCTTTTTTGAATCACTAGTTTGAGGCTTTGGGAGACTGCAATTGAAGTCCCCACCCCAAAAGATTTTTTTTCAGGAAACTAAATAAGGTTGTACCGCCTGCATGCATGTCACCCTTTCAGCTTTAGATTGAGAATTATAAATATTGATAAATCTACAGGCCTCAGTTCCCCAATTACCATCCATATTTAATAATCTTCCCGGAATGAGGTCTATCAGATTATATAAAGTAAAAGCATAAGAATTAAATAGAATTCCTATCCCATCTGCACTGTCAGGTCTGAAAGACCAAAAGGATGGACCCCAAGGCCAATCCCT
The DNA here is from genome assembly GCA_016271365.2 of Neoceratodus forsteri. NCBI lineage: Eukaryota > Metazoa > Chordata > Ceratodontiformes > Ceratodontidae > Neoceratodus > Neoceratodus forsteri. The sequence goes on along the minus strand of JADMNL010000022.1, from coordinate 549,719,550 downwards.
TTTGAAAGAAGCTAACTGATCAAATGTATACATCCAGGTTTCCTGTAAAAAACATACTTGGATTTTTTCATCATGAATATATTGAAAAATTGTTTGCCTTTTATCAGTTTTTAATAGACTGTGAGTATTTAAAGAACCCCACGTCAATGTAGGAGAACCCATATAAACATGCCTTTATTTTTTTCCTTCTTTTTTCTTTATATTCCTCCACAATCCCCATTGAAAGGTCTCGTGAGGATTTTCTACCTCCATTTCTGAGTCTCCCCAAAAAAGTGCCACATAGGAATTATGAGACTGAAAGTTAACTTCTTGTGAGGAAACAGAAAAAGGGGATTGTGGGGGAGGGTTCACTTTAGAAATTCTTGTAGATCGTCTGCGAGTCTGAGGAGAGGAAGGACGGGGAAGTGTCACTCCTTTATCCTTTATTTCTGATTCTTTGTAACAGACAGGAATCAGCACAGAAGGAATGGGTCCCACAGTTGTATCCCCTTCCGGTTTTGGTTTCACCACCAAAATTTCTTCCTTCAAAGGGGGAGAGGAAGGACATTATCTTTAGGGTTCTGGAGGTTTATCCTCTGATTTTGGAGGGGTGCAGCAGCTTCCTGTGCCTGTTGAATTAGTAAGTCAGGGCTAATACAGGAGGCCTTATTTTTTTGCTGCCCAAGGACATTCCTGAAAAATGTGCCCAAATTCTTCACATAAATCACAACGTGTGTGATTAGCGCATTGCAATGTAACATGCCCAGTTTCTCCACAATTGTCACAGCGAGATCTGTCACAAACACTAGATAGATGAGTTCTTGAACCACATTTATAACAGGCCCTTGGTTGACCCCCGTAAAAACAAATCCCCCTGTCACGACCCAACAAGAAGGAATTTGGGATATGCTCTGTACCAGAATCTGTTTATCTTAACTTCACTTTGTATTTCCATCCCCTAGTCCAAAATAGTTCAGTGTCCAGAATGGGTTCAGGAGAGCTTAAAACATCAAATTTTTGTGATAACCAGTAAGTCACATCCTCTACATGGACCCCCTCGTTCCTAAACATAACTGTGACATTCTTAATCAAAGGTTTGGTAAGAGGAATCACCAAAAAGGGGGTCCATGTAGGGGAACACTTTACTTGTCCGTATCTCTCCCAGAAATGATCCAGTAAATATGTAGAGTGGAAGCTAACGTCAAAATTGTCCTCTCCGGAGATGTTAATATATGTGAAGACTTCTTTAGGTGAAAAGTGTAGTGAGTCTTTTAGTAATATCGTCCCCACGTGATATCTATCCGGTCTGTCTACTAGGCCCCCAATATACCGAATACGCACAGCGTTTCTTCTGGGAGCAGGTTCTTTCTTAGCTTTGGAAAACTGTTCAGACATTAGGGGTTTTTGTTCAGTTCCTGAAGAATGCTCCAGTGAAGGGAGTGAAATGTTTGGTAATTCAGGTTCCGGGGTTAAAAATGGAAGGAACCTGTTTAGAGTCCATAATAGAGACTGATACATCCTGTAAAACTGGTGCCCCAGCATTTTTTTAAATCCCTATTGGTTGATTTTAAGTCCTTTTCAATAACCACCCCCTGTTTTTCTTCTGGTTTCCAAAATTGTGCCTTGTGGTGAATGTGGAAAACAGATCATGAGACCTTGAGATTGGTTACAAAATGACTGATTTCTAGATGGGGATTAATGGTGACCTTGTAGTATCCATCAGCTCTTACAGCACCGTCAGTCATTGGGAAGAACAGAATAGAGAAACCACGACCCTAAATGGCACAGTTCAAAAACTGCACGGAGAGATGGCTGCAGATGAGGGCAGTGCCAGTGCACAGAGAAGGAAGAAATAAAATCAGGTTTATGTTTTATGATTGCTGAACAGGTTGTCTTGAAACTTGTGAACAGCGTCTAGCAAATGTTTGAAGGAGACAGCACTGATAGTGGGTCAACATATAAACATACAAAATAGCCAGCAAGAGAAGGCCATATAGTCTATCAAGTCTGCTTTATTGTGGTGCCCCTTATCTAGCAGTGACTGAGGGCTCTGTCCCCCCTCACCACCAACCTACTGGTCCATAAACCTTTATCTGTATTTCATCACGGAGAGAGCACTGCTATGAGAGTGTTGTTTACAGGTACTGGTTTTCACTCTACTGAGAGCAGAGTATTGCTTTGCAGGGGCACATTCTTTGCCACTTCACTGTCAATTTGAGTAGAATATTGTTCGTTGGACTTAGGGAACTGTGAATTTGATTAATAGGACACTACGGCATTTGGGAGTTTATGGACTATGGGAGTGTTGTTTCTTAACTGACAGTTTTAATTTGATGCCATTTTAACTTGTGATCTTGTAGTATTAAAACTGTTTCTTGTTGGAGTGACTCTGGGATTGAATGAGGATTCATAATTTCGTTGTTTAGTGTGTGACTGGTGGAGTGAGTGTAGGGGTGAAGGTTTTCGGCTGGGTCATTTATAAGGGCTGTAAGTGAGAGTTTGCAGGAATTTAATATTAGTTAAAGCTGTAATATGTGTTGCTTGGGACTGGCCTCCAAATTTAGTAACTCCAGGACCTACACCCCTTTTATTACCCACCCCCATCTACCGCGTTATATCAGCGATGCAGGGAGTTGAGAATTTCTAGAAGGTGCTGGAGAGGGATGTAGGGATGGAGTCGTGCTAGTGAGTGGGGTGCAACTGGGACAATGAGGACTAGGAGGCACCCTGGGGTGAGTTGGGGGCATGGGAGAGGCTGAAAGTGTTTAGTCCCTGTACTCAGGGATCCTACTGGACTGGGTGGACAAGTAACCGAAGGGCCGGCTGCTTATACTCGTTTTCTTTGGGCGGGGCTCTGCAATGATAGATCGCTGAGGAACAATATCGCTACTATAGCAGATTTTATATCCTCTTCCTCGGTTGTGCTGGTTTGCTTCGCAGAGACCTGGTTGGGGATGAAGCTAGCCTTATTTGGGAGGCAGCTGTCCCAGCTGGGTTCTCTGTGGTGTACTGCCTGAGGAAGGACTGTGGGGGAGGGGTGATATTTGTTTTAGAGATGAGCTGAACCTGGTGGTGCACCCAGTGGGGGACATTTCATTGTTTTGAATGTGTGGCCATGCACGGGGGTCCAGGTTCCAGCTGCAGAATCCTCCTCATTTACTGGATTCCAGGGAATGAGTGGGAATTCTCATGGGAAATAATGGATTCCATCACTGACAGGGTGTTGGAGACATCAAAGGTGGATCATCCTGATTACTTGGTACCATAGACCATGGGCTTTTATTGGAGTGACTCAGGGAGGAGGTGGGACTCACTGGCATAGTCATTTGCTGGTTTGAGTCCTATCCCAGAGCAGGACACAGAGGGTGGTGTTGGGGCAGTTCTCTTCCTGCCTGGTGGACCTGTCCTGTGGTGTTTCTTAGGGCTCAGTCCTCTCATTCATGTTGTTTTTGGTGTATATGTTACCCTTGGGAAGCATCATCAGGTGGTATGGAGTTAGGTGGTATGGAGTTGTGTTTCACTCTTATGCAGATGATACCCAGCTCTGGCTGGGACTTTCGCACCTGAGATAAGGGGTACAGTTGATATGCTTAATCAGTGCTTGGTCGAGATCAGGGACTGGATGTCTTTGAGCTGGCTAACACTCAGCCTTGACAAAATTGAAGTACTGGTGACTGAGCAGGGTCATATGGGGGTAGATTAGCATCCAGGAGGGAGACGGCACTTCGCCTCAGTGCTTCCAGGCTTATGGCTGCTGCTAAGGTGAAATAACAGGGTGTCATTCTGGATGAAGGGCTGACATTTGAAGCTCAGGTGTCAGCAGTAGCCCAGAATGCTTTCTATCATTTTAGAAATATCATCCTGATTTGTTCCCTCAGAAGACATGCCCTCACTGGTGCATGCGTTTGTGACCTCAGGGCTTGATTATTGTAAAGCTGTTTACCGCAGGGTCAGTGGAAATACATTACAGTGCCTGCAGCTGGTGGGGGACGTGGCTGCTAGGGTGTTAACCAGCCTTTCTAGATTGAGCCATATCTCCCTGGTGCGTGTGAACTGCACTGGCTGCTGGTGAGGTGGCCTGTCTCCTATAAATTCAGTTTTCTAACTTGTAAGGTCCGACATGGTCTGAGTCCAGGTTACCTGCATGACCTCCTGCATCCCTACAGGCCCACGCTGCCACTTTGTTCCACTGAGGACAGTCTTCTTGTAGTCCCCAGATCGAAACTGAAAAGATCTGGGGATCGAGCTTTTGAAGTAGAAGGTCCCTGTGTTTATGGAATTCCCTCCCAAAGGCCTTAAGGGAGGCCCCCTCATTGGAGAGTTTTGAAAAGGGCCTTAAAACTCTTATTTCCTCAGGCCTTTGGGGCCTTAGTCCCAGTTGACATTACTGGCTGATCTCCTAGCTACGTGCAAGATAATTTGAAGATTTATCGGTTTGTTTTATGTGAAGGTAGTTTTTTGTATGTGTTTCATTTATGCAATGTTTATGATAGTTATTGTTTTGTTGTTTATTTGTTGTTTGGAGGCAGTATAGTGTAGTGGTTAAGGGCACTGAGCTGCAAACCTGGAGACCTGGGTTTGAATCCCAGTAGCCCCCACTTGCATACTGTGTGACCCTGAGCAAGTCACTTAGCTTCCTTGTGCTCCCAGGTCGCACCTGGAAACAAGCTTCAGCTAAGTGTGCCTTTTCTGGTTAAACATGTAGCCCAGGCGCCATGTGCCGGGGGGCTACTACCCTGCTTGTTGGCCCTGTAACACATTAAGGGTCCTGTTACAGTGGTGATCAGTGGCTCTATCCCAAAGATAATACAAATAGTGCGGTGCCTCCACCCAAAGAAAGTAATAATTTATTTATTTAAAATTGGGGACCGGGAAAGGCACACTGAGCCAGGGCTCGTTTCCAGGTGCGACCCGAGTACGAAGTGTACATGGAGGTATGCAGAGAAGTACAACAGTGGTTTGTTACAGACATTTAGAATAACATCAAGAAATTAGAATTACATACATTAATATTTACAGTATTGTATAAACAAGCACGGGACTTGTACGGTAGAGAGGCAGGAATACAATTGGAGGCTGACGTATACAAACTTGTCCCCAAAGAGGCCTCTGATAGCAGGTTAGGCATGAATGGGGTGGGTTCCTTGGAGCATCTTTGGCAGGGAGGGAGGGAGGGCGGGGGAGCCTGAGGAGTTGTTTAACGGCTGAAAGGGAGAAGGCCTGGCGAAGGCCGGGTGGAAGGTTGTTCCACAGGAGGGGGAGACAGTAGGAAAAGGTAGCCTGACTGGTAGCAGAATGGGAGTGTGAGAGGTGAAAAGTGCGTGTGTCCCTGTGTCGGAGGGAGTAGCCTAGAGATTTGGCTGGAAAGAGGCGGGAAGTGAGGTAGGGGGGCAGGAAGCCTAACCAGTATTTAGCTATGAGGGACGCACTGTGGATGGTTAATAAGTGGGTCAGGTGACTGGTTGGCACAGCCCCCTGGGATGCTGCACCTACCCACCTCCCCTGCCAACCACCCCAAACTCTGAATACCCAACCATTCAATAACACCATAAACCATGAACAGTAAAGATCTGACAGACACAGAGAATTCTTGCACACACAATTTCAAATGATAAATCACAGCTTTATTGGGGGTAAGGACTAGGGAAGGGGTACCGGGACAAGGGATGGCTGTGAATAAAAAAAAAAGATGGTTAGAGAGAGCAAGTAACAATAACCATAGGGGTCTGCAGGCCAAGCACATCTCCGGAGGCCCACCCACTCTGGTACTAGTGTCTTCCCTGATAGTCCTTAGGGGTACCCACAAGGTACAGGCCTGTTTGTTGCCACGGGCTGGCCAGCTTTTGGGGCCCTGATGAAACAGAACAATTATTTGTGGATGCAATTAAATCCCTTTTACACTCCCTTGCTGGATTTCTGGGAACCAGGTCCCGGGTAGTCACGGTTTTGCAGAACTTGAACATTCCTTGGATGAATGCTTCCAGTTGTCCTAGATCACAAAGCTCAGTGCAGCAATGGGCAGATGAAATCTTGCTCAAGAATTTTGCAGCTTGTCCCCTTGATTGGAGGTCTGGCAGCTTGTCACCTTCAGCTGCTTCTGGCCCGTTGCAGAGCTCTGTGGCAGGACCACTCCAGGCCCAGAAGGCCCGACCCGGGAGTGGCTCCATATCCCGGCTCCCCACAATGGATCACAGGTGCCCTAGCACTCCAGCAAGTGCAGGTGACCTCCTGAGACAGTGAGCCCCACTTGGAAAGGATTAGCTGGTTCCCTCCCTGGCTCTAGGTGAGAACTCCCAAACGGTAGGGGTCCTCTACAGTCCCTGCACTGCAGGGTTTTAAATAGCCGGTATCGCATTGCATTTTGCGATGCAAACCAGCTGGTCATGCGAATCTAAACATGGAATGGATTGCAGAAAAGTGCAATCCATTTTTTCCATGTTTTCTCATGTTTTCCCTGCTGTTTATGGATGCAGTACTGTTTTTTTTGCAAAATGGGCATCATTACCCCTATTAGCTCTGCCCACCTCTGCAGTTATTGGCTGCCTGATCACGCGCATCTGGAGAGTGCTATTACAGAAGAGAAACCAACGTGACAGAAGCCCGCGCAGCAGAGAAAAGAGCAAGGCTGGAAGAGTTCCTGCAGACAGCCACAGAGAGAGAGACAAGGTAGGTAAACTTGTTTGCTATGGGAAGCCAGCTGAGAGGCAACTCGAGACGGGTTTAGGGACAGGTGTCTCTTTAACCGGTGGAAAACAAAGTCGAGGCCCAGGCCAGCTAGGTTTAGGTTACCCCCCCCCGGTTGAAGACTACAGAAGATACCCCCAGATAAGCTTCCAGGACCCATCTGACTGAATCTGTGGGCAAGAGGTGCGCAGAGTTTGGCCCCTGTAAGATGTGCTGGCTCCACCAGCACGACCTCTGAGCAGCAAAGCAGCAATCCATCTGGACCTGAAGCTGCGTAGGAGAATGGGTAGGCCACGGGACGAGCTTGTGGATGCTGGGCCTTGTCGGACGCTGATGGCCACGAGTGCAGCAACAATTCTTAGACTCACTGTTCCTGTGCCTTGTTGTTCACCGTGGCCTTAAGTTTGACAGGTCAGTCGCTGTAGCCCCATCCACAAGTTCTGAAGCCATTTCTCGGCCATTCTCCGTATTGGTTGCAAGCTACTCTGTCTCCACGCACTACACGGCTGGTGTCCCAATCCTTTAGCCCAAGCCTGTGAAGTGGTGATTCAACTGGGGGCAGCAGGACAGTAAGTAGATGAGCTTGCTTAGGGGTTTTGACCGCATTTACCTCTGCCTTACTCCGACAGCCCCCCCCCCAACAAATCCGCTGCAGCGCTGTGTGCACCACCATACCTCTCAACTGTCCCAGGGACATCCCTGATTTTGCCTCAAAAGTTTCCTCTGTCCCTTTTAACATTTTTGGTTTTGTGACAGAACAGTGGGGAATGTAAGCACAAAATGTCAAACATTACTGTTCTTCTTCACTAATACCCTTTATGTCAACTTTCTGAGTGACTAGTACCAATTTTTAAGTGTCCCTGATTATTTTAAGTCTTGTCCCTGATCTAAGAGGTTGACAAGTATGTCTGCACCACCATCCCTGATTTTGCCTCAAAAGTTTCCTCTGTCCCTTTTAAAATGTGTGTTTTTGTGACAGAACAGTAGGGAATGTAAGCACAAAATGTCAAACATTACAGACTTGTTCTTCAATACCCTTTCTGTCAACTTTCTGAGTGACTACTACCAATTTTTAAGAATGTGTCCCTGATTATTTTAAGCCTTGTCCCTGATTTAAGAGGTTGAGAGGTATGTGCACCACCAGAGGGGATCCATCTGCAACTCTGGTGGGGGGGGATAATTAGGATCTCCTGTTTTCAGGCAGAACAGTCTCAGGGTGCATAAAATTATGTGCTGCAACTCGGGGGGACAACTACAGTTCTGTTGGGTGCCCAATCTTCAGTTGTCCGTTATCCTGATTGCCTTGCTCTGACAGCTCCCCCTCATGTATCCGCTGCAACTGCTGTGTGCACAGTGACCGGAGGACCTGTCTGTCTGATGCTTTAGGTATGTGCTCTCAAGTCTGCAACTTGGGGAGGGTGGGGAGTCTAGCTAGCACTAGTGCAATGGGATTTTTTTTTTTTCGGGGGTGGGGGAAGTGCCGCACCTGAATGGTTGAGTGGTCAGTGCAGTGATTCTGGGCAGTTAGAGTGGGGTGAGGTGCCTGACTGGGGCGGTGGTGCCTGAAGCTCGGTCATGGGCCTAATGGGGGGGGGACTGTTTTTTCTCATTTGACTTGACCCTGGACCACCACAGAGGCACTTCTTGAGAAGGAGTAGGGTGCTGGGAGTGGGTTAAGTTTTTCTCGAGGGTACTGGTGGCAGGGAATTAATTGTGCTTTAATTTTTGCTGCGTGTGCATTCAGTGCTGTTTACCCTGGCTAGTCACTTGACTGTGGGTGGTGTGTGACTGAGCAGTGCTGTACACTCTGTGCCTTGCTGATGGGACTGAACCGGTCAGAGAAACCCTTATCTGCAATGAGCACTTGTCAAACAAGTTGCAACAACAGGGCCCTGGGAGTAACTACACTGACCTTGCCCCATGGAGAATGTGTACGCAGCCTAATTTGGGGGCAGTCGCTGACATGGGCACTCACTCACTCATGCAAGCTGAGCATGTCTGGGCCTGACACTTTCTTGTGTGCCCCTACAGTCACCAAGACCACTCTGCCCTGTGTTACTGCTCGCCACTTGCAGTGACGTCTCTTCATTAGGATAGTTGTCAGGGGGGTGTTGTGTTGTGATGCAGGCTTTTTTTCTGGGGAATACTGGTATGGGGGGAAATGGGCAAATCATGATCCAATTTTAAATAAATTCAGTTTTTTTTTTCAGGTCGTCAGTGAAGAGTCCTCCCTGTGGCACAAAATTAGTGAGTGATTACGACTGCGCTGCCAGCAAGATGGCAGCCCAGCAGTAAGTTACGCCTCAACTCACTGTGAATGAAGTCATGCAGGAGCTGTTTTTACAGACAAACTAGCCAGTTACTGTACTTAACTAACTAGCCACCGACCTGCCCCACCTCACCCCCAAAAATGATTAGTTTTGTCTAGCAAGTCTTGAGTAAATTGGTCCTGAGACTGTACTTTTACTTGTCCTGTTCTGTTTTGCAGGGGGTGCTGCTACATCACCTGGCCAGCCTGGCTAGCCAGCTGAGCATCCCAGTTCATCCAGAAAGGTAGGGTAACTGTATTCTGGGGGGCAAGCTAGCATTGGGGATAACTCTGGGGATTCATCAGAAATTACTGGCGAGTACAAACACTCACGTGACACGTTCATTGTCTTGTGTTTGTAGGTCAGAGAGGTCCAGAGCTACAGCTGCAGGACTAAAACTGCATACTTAGCCAGACAAAAAAGGAGCTCTCAACTGGTAGACAGGTCCGGAGGGAAGAAAAAGCAGAGAGTGACACAGTCAGGAAGGAAAGTGCCAGGAAGGAGCTGAAGCTAATGAAGTGGATTATTCTGTCAAACTAAACTTGTCTCCAGACATGCCAAAAACAGTCATTTATTAATATTTATCTAACTGGATGGATGCCATGTTGTTTGGTGAGGGCTAGCAAGGTCTGCCTGAACAAGGTGCATTTTTGGCGATGGGTAGGGCAGGTCGGTGGCTAAGTACTGACTAGTGTGTCTGTGAAAACAGCTCTTGCATGACTGTTTAAATACTCATCAGTAGTCACTGTTGGAACTGTGTTGTTTTGAGGCTGCATTAGCATGTCATCTGGTCACAATAGCAGCACTGAGCACTTCTCTGGGCCAGACTGATGACTGGTGACTCTGTGCTTTTTAGAATTACTCCACCCCCCTTCCCCCACAACCCAGGTTTGGTCATCAGCCCTGCTGGATGTAGCTGTGCAGACAGCAGACCGACATACCAGTTAAGGTACTGACCTTTAAGTTAGAGGCTCAGAGCCATACTAGTAGGGTAGCTAGTGATTGACCCTCCTCACCATTTCAGTTAGAGGTGCTGAGCTCAATCACCCCCCCAACCAATTTGGTCTGCCCTGCACAGCCCGCCTGCAGTGTTGTGTGCTACAGACGACATATTTAGTACTAGCTGTTCCGTGTAAGTTAGAGGCTCAGACCCATACTAGCAGTTGGGTGATTGACCCTCACCGTTTCAGTTAGAGGTGCTGAGTTCAATCACACACCCCCAACAAGTTTGGACTGCCCTGCACAGCCCGCCTGCAGTGTTGTGTGCTGCAGACGACATACTTAGTACTGGCTGTTCCATTTAAGTTAGAGGATCAGACCCATACTAGAAGTACTACTGGGTAATACTGTACTGATTGAGGTCCGTTTAAGTTAGAGGCTCAATCAAGTCACCCCCAGATGGTCATCTGCCCTGCACAGCTGAACTTAAGTGTTGTGTACAGCAGACATATGTAAAACTGGGCGGTGGCCATTGGATGCTAAGCACTCACCCCATACTAGCCATTGGTTAGAGTACTCTGGCTAACTAATTGACCATATACTAGAAGCTCAGTCTTGGGTAACTGTTCTGATTGACCTTAAGTTCTAGCATCAGTTTCCACATATACACACACACACACACGCACACACACACACACACCACTGTTCAGCTACCTGATTGGTGGTGTCTCTGCAGTACTTTGGACAAATTTTACAGGAAAAGAACCACACAATTTGTTGTTCAATACGTTTATTGTACATTAAGAGTGTCATTTTAGTGCAAAGCTACAAGACTCACTGGATAAGAAGCAACATCATTGTTCAAATACTCAAAGTGTAGTTGTAAGTGTCCCTGACAACACAGCTAAGTGAACCAAAAAGAATAGACAGCAACCATGGCAACCACCACCAAAAAAGTCATGAAGCACACCATTGAAAAATGGAAAAAGGAGAGTGATCACCGCAATGAATGGTTAGTGTTTGAAACAGACAATGGTGGTGGTGAGTTTGTAGACCGGGTAAAATGTTCCCTGTGCAAAAAATGGCCAGACCAATTAAAGTACTACAGAAATTTTAGTGAAAGTTTCATTGTTGGCATCCGAGGTACAGCTTTGAAAAAGAACAATGTTGCAAAACACGGTCAATGTGATGCTCATAAACGAGCTGTTACACTCAACCGAAAACCAGAATCAATTGCCTCCATATAAAAAACTGCACCAATAGGACGTGCACTATTAAGGGCAGAAGTAAAAGACAGAGCTATAGTTCGCCGTCTGATTGAAATTGCTTATCTGCTTGCTAAAGAAGAACTTTCATTTACTAAATTTGAATAATTTGTTAACCTTGAAACAATACATGATGTTGATCTCGGAAGTGCATATGCAACTATTAACGGTTGTCGTATGTTCACGTCAGTTGTTGGTGAATTGTTATGGGACAATCTACTCACGGCCCTTCAGAAAAGTCTGTATTTTGCAGTTCTTGTACATGGGACAACAGATGAAAGTTGTATTGAAAAAGAATTACTGTATATTATGCATTTTAACAAAGTTCTTGTTTAATGGAGATGACCATTTTCAGACCAAAAGACGTTCAGCATGCCACTGCGGAAGGTTTGTTACAAACTCTTCAAGAAGCCTTCTTAGAGTTAGGCATTTTAGACTTGAACAGTCGCATGGTTACAATGCGTGCAGACGGTGCTGCAGTAAACCTGGGGAAAAGAAAAGGGCTATCAGCTCTGCTAAAAGTGGAAATGCCATGGTTGCTGTCTATTCATTATCTTAATCATAGACTTGAATTGGCAATTAGAGAGGTGCTGAAAGAAACATTTTTTGATCAAGTGAATGATAATCTCATGACAATGTACTACCTTTATGAAAAAAGTCTGAAGAAACTTCACAAGCTCAGGCAATTAGCTAAAATGGTAGGCGCTGAAGTCAGCAAACCAGAAAGAGCCTTTGGAACAAGATGGGTAGATCACAAACTTTGTGCCGCTCAGACACCAGTAAAATCCTACACAGTTATGATTCATCATCTTGAAAATCTTGCAGAAACTGCCACTATGCCACCAACAGAGAAAAGCAGAGTTAAGGGCATTTTGACCAAATTGAAAACTGCCAAATTTGCCACTCATTTACTGTTCTATATTGACCTTCTAAAGCCACTGTCACGACTCTCCCTCAGTTTACAGGATTCTTCTGCTGACTTGATCTCAGCTTTGGCTGGTGTTGACGCAACCTTATGGCAACTACAGCACCTCACAGATAATCTTCTCAGAACATGCAACTCTGAACTTAAGACTCTTACAGCAACATGATCATGTCGTAACTGACAATGATGAGTTTGACAATTCTGAACTGGCCGTGTTTAAAGATGTTACAGTCTCGAATGTGAACAACAGCATCAGGCACCTTATAACACAGGTACCTAATTACATCAGTAGCATACAACAGTGCATTTCTGATAGATTTTCAGATATCACTGACTGTGACTCTCAGGACCAACACCCAATTTTTAGGACTTTAAAACTGTTAGATGTGAAACAGTGACCTACGAGTGCTGATGAGCTGGAAATGTTTGGGAACATAGACTTGGACGGATTTGTTAATTACTATGGACAGATACTCACAGAAAGTAATGTTGACCTTGCAGCTTTGCCAGGAGAATGGTCTGAACTTAAAACTTTATACTATAAGTTTTTCAGTCCCTTGAACAGGGAAGACTTTTGAAAATGTATGCTGAAGTCCTACAGAGAACAGTTGTCAAACGTCTACCGCATTGTCATTACTTGTAAGCTCATTCCAGTGTCCAATGCAAAGCTGGAAAGGTCATGTTCAATAATGCAGCGTGTAAAAACTGACTGGAGAAACAGACTGAGTGAAGTAATGTTGCAACACCTGGTTAGAATTTCAGTTGAGGGTGACAGTCTAGAGACATTTGATCCTGTTCCAGTTGTAGATAGATTCTTCAGCACCCCAAGAAGAGTTTGTGCAAAAAAACAGAGGCAGTCAGAAGCAAAAAGGTCAGATTCATCATCTCGCAACAAATACTACTAGTTTAGAAGATGCAGCAAATATGTCCTACACTACTTCCGAGTCAGACAGTGACAACGATGACATGATCATGTAGCGAGCCCCTGTGAACTGAGGGAAGTACACTTTTGGCTGATAAGTTGTAGCCTAAGTGGCAGTGAATAAGTGCCATGGGGAAAAACTTCAGGTCATTAGTGTCGGTAGTTGGTCACTGGAGGGAAGTGGGTGTGAAAATACATGCCAGTCAGCAGAGCAGCTCTCTTCACATCTGCCTGCCAGCACCAATTTCCGTGCTTAGACGTCCAAATCTCCAAGCAGGGGGAGTGCACCGGCAATGGGGGGGTGCCCTGCACTCTCCTTGCTTAGCAATCTAGATCGTCTGATTATGGGGGTTGGCACAGGCAGGCAGACGTGGAAGTGGACACTCAGAATCCCGGCTGGCCAGGACAACTCAGCTGTTTCAGAACTTTAATACCAATCCGCACAGAGGACTTTACTCACTTCAGCAAATGGGCTCACTGCACCTGTCTTGAGTTTAGCAGGCACCTGCACATGCCAGGACACCAACCATGCCATGATGAGATCAGACATGATTGTTTAAAACAAAAATTTTTTCTTGCGCTCAGCTGACTTCATCACATGTTTACTAATTCTACTGAGCTCTCAGAAGCGGCCTGTGTGGTATTTGGGATCACTAAGTCTCTATAAGTTTAACATTGACTAAACTGCTGCTTATGAAGCAAGTAGTTATTTAAGGAATTAGTTTTCCAAGTTAAACATTTATAGGGCATTTAAGTCCTCAGGTTTGTTCATTGGCTGGTGGAGACTCACATGTATTTTTTCAGTGGATCAAGTTGAAGTCCACAGTTGTTAAATTTCTTCATTGTTTGGTGAGAATGATATTAGTGGCTACAAATGTTTGAATACATGGCACTGTGAATCAAAATTCCCTCTCGCTCGACTGTGGGGTTCAGGGGTGGGGGGAGACTGAGCAGGCTGGCTTCTCAGGTGGGTCAAAAGCCATCATCATTTTTTGTTCTGGCTGGTCCTGGAAATAAGTCAAAGAAGTTAAATGCCACAGTGAGTCTGACACAGTGCTTGCAGCCTTAAACTGGTGCTTTCTGTTCTAAATTGTAAAATCTGCATTTACAAAAAGAAAAAATGACTCACCTTAGTAATGTTGTTTCTTCTAATGGAGTCTTGCTGTATTCTGACAAATTGCAGTGAAGTCCAACCTTCAAACTGCCCCGGAGATGAAAGAGTTAACTTTCCATGCCAGGCATGGAACGCTGAGCTCGAGCTCGGTTGAGACTCTGTCTGTTGCTGTTTGAACTCAAACCGTCAGATCTTTATGAGCTAAACTCACTGAGTGTCCTGTGTGGAAGCTGTAAACCTATATTAGCCAACTGGCTACTAAACATAATAAACAGATTTTTTGGTCCCAAAACAAAGACTCAAGTCAGGAAAGCCAAAAAATGAAATAACACAACACCCACTCACCCAAAGAAAAAGGAGGTAATAATAAAAAGGTGGGGCATCTCCTGAGTGCCAACACTGCTACTGCCCACCCACATCCCAAAAACAAAGGTTCTGAGAGGGGAGGCGGAGGGGGGGAGGTCAGAATACAGCAAGACTCCATTAGAAGAAACAACATTACTAAGGTGAGTAATTTTTTCTTCAAACAACATGAAGTCTTGCTGCATTCTGACAATAGCAGACTACCAAGCAGTACCTCCATGGAGGAGGGACAGAACCTACTTAGGAAATAGGCTCTGAAGCACTGCTGTGCCAAACTGAGCATCACTCCTAGCCTGGATGTCCAGAGGTAATGCTTGGTAAAGTAGTGGAACTGTTTTCCAGGTAGCTGTGACATATCTCTAAGATAGGAATATTCCTGGCAGCAAACTAGGAAACAGCTGTACCCTCTGGTAGAGTGAGCCCTCAGGCCTGAGGGTGGAATCCTACCTAGTTTTTCATAGCAAAATTGAATGCAAGAGACAATCCACCTGGCAATGGATCTTTTAGTGGCAGGTTTTCCCTTACCAACCTCACCATAAGTGAGGAACAGTTGGAGGGATTCAAACCTGTGACCCTTGGTACGCTCTATGCAGTAGCTAAGGGCTCTTTTCACATCCAAACTGTGCAGCCTCCTCTCACCAGAGGAGGAATGGTCAGTGAAGAACACAGGAAGAGACACAGATTGGTTAAGCTGGAAGTCTGAAACCACCTTAGGTAAGAACTTCCTGTTAGTCCTGAGGACCACCTTATCTCTATGGAAGGAGATAAAATCAGGCTCCACTGACAGGGCTTGTAACTCACTTATGCGCCTGGCAGAAGTGATGGCCACTAAGAAAACAGTTTTCCAAGTCAAGTACTTAAGCTCTGCTGAGGACAAAGGCTCAAAAGCGGGTTGCATAAGCTAAGCAATGCAAACATTAAGGTCCCAAGCAGGAGCAGGGTCCCTGAATGGTGGATTGGTATGAAGCAATCCCTTGAAAAACTTGGAGAATACAGGATGAGCTGAAAGGGAAGAAGGCTTACCTGCTGAAAGAAAAGCAGAGACAGCTGCCAGATGCACTTTTAGTGTTGCTGGTCTGAGTGCCAAGCTATTCAGATGAACCATATAGTCAAGGACTGTGGGCAGGTCAGCAGACTCTGGGGAAATATGCTTCCCAGAGCACCATATGGAGAATCTTTTCCATTTGGAAGTATAAGTGGTTCTGGTGGAAGGCTTCCTAGAAGACTTTAGAATATCCATAACACCTTGAGAGAGATGTAAATCAGCAAACTCTAACTCTTCAAGAGCCAGGCCTCGAGATTGAGAGATTTGAGATTTGGGTACCAAACCCTCCCCTGAGCACAGGTTAACAGGTTGTAATTCCTGGGAAGAGACAAGGGAAGGCGGACTGCTAAGGACAACAGGAGAGGGTACCAGGGCTGTCTGGCCCAGTCTGGAGCAATCAGAATCACCTTGCAGGGTTGAGACCTGATTTTGACTAACACCTTGAACAGGAGAGGGAAGGGGGGAAAGCATACAGGAACTTCCCTTCCCAATTGAGAACCAGGGCATCCAGGCAGACTGAGCCCAACACTGGGGGCCTGCAGCAAAAGAGGGGAAGTTGGTGATTGTCTGGGGCTGCAAAAAGATCTATCTGTGGGGTGCCCCATCTGGAGAAGATCACCTCCAAAACAAGGGGATCCAGTGACCATTCCTGATGGCCCTGAGATATCCTGCTGAGGGCATCTGCCAGGACATTGTCCTTGCCTGGGAGGTGTACTGCTGTAAGGGAGGTGTTCAGGGAATAGGCCAGAGACCACAACTTCAGTGCTTCTGTGTACAAGGTCGTAGACCGAGTGCCCCCTTGCTTGTTGATATACCACATTGTGGTGGTATTGTCTGTCCTGATCTGAACAACTTTGTTCTGAACAGACTTGGAAAAAGCTTGAAGTGCTAGAAACACTGCTCTGAGTTCCAACAGATTGATGTGAAGCAGAGATTCCTGAGGAGACCACAACCCTTGGGTGGTCAGGTCTCCGAAGTGGGCCCCCCACCCCAAGAGGGAGGCATCTGTAGTAAGGATTAAAGAGTGAGACTGAGTGACAAAAGGAACTCCCTGTCTTAGATTGTCCCGGTCCTGCCACCACTGCAAAGCCTGGATCAGGGTTCAAGTCACTGGGATCAGTTTGGTCAGAGGGTCCTTTTTCTGAGACCAAAAGGCTCTCAAGTGGAACTGAATGTCCCTCATCTGAAATCTTGCTCCCTGCACCACTGCTGTAGAAGCAGCCATGTGCCCCAGGAGCTGCAGAAAATGCCTTGCTGGTTGAGACACCTGTAGGGTGAATGAAGAGGCCAGTGTGATAAGGGTCCTTGCCCTGTACAGGGGAAGGAAGGCTCTTGCCTTTTCTGTATCTAGCTCTGCGCCTATGAAGGTGAGGAGCTGAACAGGCTCTAGAACTGACTTTGAAAGATTCAGAAGGAAACCTAGAGAAGTGAGCAGTTGCTGAGTTATCTGTAGGTGTAACTTGACTTGGTCTGGTGACTGGACTACTATGGGCCAGTCGTCCAGGTATGGGAAGATGGCAATCATTTGCCTTCTTAGGGAAGCAGCTACTACTGCCAGACATTTTGTGAACACCCTTGGAGCAGAGGTTAGGCCGAAGGGCATTGCTCTGAATTGGTAATGGCCCGAGGGCAGCTCGAACCTAAGGTATTTTCGATGGGAGCTTCTGATGAGAATATGGAAATAGGCATCCTTGAGGTCCAGGGAGACTAGCCAGTCCCCTGGCCTTAGAGAGGGTAGAATTATTCCCAGAGTCACCATTTTGAACTTTGGCTTTAAAAGATGCTTGTTTAAATATCTGAGATCCAGAATGGGCCACCATTCTCCTGTCTTTTTGGGGGTGAGGAAGTACCTGGAGTACAATCATTTCCCTTTGTGTTGGGGTGGAACCCTTTCTACAGCTCTGAGAGCCAAGAGGGAAGAGACCTCTGCCTCTAGGGCAAGTGCCTCTGAAGGATTTGCAGGTGGAAAGGATCTGGTTCTCATCTTTGGAAATTTTTTGTACCTGAGAACCAGTCCCTGGCTTACTACTTCCAAGACCCATTTGTCTGATGTTAAAGACATCCAGTCCTGGACAAAGTAAGCCAGCCTGCCCCCTACAGGTGGTGGAGGATCGGCCCTGGAAAACCCATCAGGGTGCCTGTTTGGCAGGGGGTTTAGGTTGAGGGGTGGAAGCAGGCCTGCTTGCACCCCTCCTGCCTCTCCCTCTAAAGAACCCCCTCTGAGCATAAGCAGAAGAGGAGGCCTGGGCTTGGTAGAAAGGCCTATTAAAAGGTCTGCCCCTGCCCCTGGGATGCTGCCTCTGGGGAGTGGCTTGCCTTTCCTTGGCCTGAGGACTCCTATAGGTGGTCCTGTATTCATCCATTTTCTTCATGTAGTTCTCTGCTCCTCAAACAGAGAATTACCCACAACAGGAAAATCCATGGCCTTAGTTTGGGTACCCTGAGACAGGCTAGTACATCTGAGTCAAGCCATCCTACGAAGGGCCACAGATGTAGCCATGACTCTAGATGAAACATCATTGGAGTCCACTGCAGCATGGAATTGCACCTTGGATGCCTCAATACCATCAGCAGCCACCTGCCCCAGCTCCTTGGCAAGCTGGCCAGGGACCTGTTTAGCTAAAGCCATTACAGTGTCCCATCTAGATTTCTGATATCTAGCTGTATAGGCCATATAATTGGCCTGCCTGAGTCCCAAGGATGCTGCCATGTACTGTTTCTTTGCCATGGCATCAACCCTCCTGGAGTCTTTATCTGGGGGTGTGAAGCCAAGGGTATATTAGCCTTATCACAGGCTGCAGCCTGCACTACCCCAACATGGCGGCATTGCTGGGTAAGGAACTCCGTATCAGAACCTGACAATGTGTACCTCTTGTCCATTCTCTTATCCACAGGAGGTATAGAATTAGGAGTCTTTAAAATCTTTATTGTCTGTTTCCCAAAAGACTTGTGTAGGGGAATAGACAGCCTCCTGGACTCTGGGATATCCATCATTTCCACATAGTCAGGCTCCTCCTGGTTATCCACAGCTTCTTCCATAGGAAGCTGAAGGGTTTCAGCCACTTTTTCGTAAAACATGAAATGGGAGGGGGACTCAGAAAGCCTAGGAGGAGACACTCCTGAAGGTCTGTCTGGGGAGATGTCCGGGTCAATGGGCACATCCAGACTTTCAAAATCGCATTCACTTTCCTCATACTCTCCTTCCTCCTCCTCCGGTTCATAAAATTCCTCCAAATCATAATCCGGAACTGGTGGAACCGGCCGAACCGAGCGGCTTCCTGATGGTGCCGGTTCGGTCGGAACCGGAGATAGCGACTGAACAATTTTTATCGTTTTGGCTATTTCATCAGCGGTTGGAGAAGAAACCTTTGGATCCACACCGACTGATTTATCCCTTCTTGTTCTCTTAACCGGAACCAACTCCTCGGAATCAGTTCTCCTTTTGCCTGAAGAAGTTTCGCCCTGGTCAGAGGGCACTCCTTCTGGTTCGGTTTAAACCGAACCGGGCTGGCCATCCGGGTCAGCGGACTTTTTCGCCTCCCTTTCCCGGAGCCTACCAACTCTCTCTTCTAGGGTAGCTGCAGGAACATTTTTACAAATCTGGCAGTCTGAATCGAGGTGGTCAAACCAGACAATAAACACAGGTGGTGTGGGGGTCAGCCTTAGCAAAGACTTCCCCACACACTACAGTGTTGAAACCCAGTGGGCCCGGTTTTTGTTTTGGGTTTCTCAGACATGGCCAGTCCTAAACAAAACTTACCCTTTTAATGGCAATCTGCCAGGCAAGACATTCTTATCGGTTCCTGACCGTGTTACGGGTCGTAGAAAAAAACGTAATAAAATCCACTTTTTTTTAGAACCGATAAGAACCGGTAACCACACTCTAAAAGTAGAAGTAAATATTTTTAAACAACCTGATCGGTACAAACTGAACCGATGAAACGTTTACAAGTCCCACACAGAATAGAAAAACAATATAAACCTATGTAGTACTCACGAATATCACAGACAGAGACTGAAACAATAGGTTGCGGTTTAAATTTGGTTGAAAACTGAGAAAAAACAGTACTTTAACTGACAAATTGAACAGAGCAAAGGAGAAATCTCCAGAGCGACTGTTCACTGAGGCGGAGTAAAGAATCTGACGGTTTGAGTTCAAACAGCAACAGACAGAGTCTCAACCGAGCTCGAGCTCAGCATTCCATGCCTGGCATGGAAAGTTAACTCTTTCATCTCTGGGGCAGTTCAAAGGTTGGACCTCACTGCAATTTGTCAGAATACAGCAAGACTTCATGTTGTCTGAAAACAGTGGGATCAGATCCGGCCATCGGGAACCAGATCTACAGGCTTGAGTAGACAACAACTGACTGTTCCGAACCGCATTCATTGACCGTTTAAGTTAGAGGCTCAAACCAAATCTGGATGGTGGTTGGGAACTGCAGTAGTACAAGAATAATTAAATAGCAGCTCGTGTTTGTAAATCAGTTTGGTTGCTGCAGCTTCTTATTACTGGCGTAACCCTACACACTGCTTCCCAGCCACTGCAATTAAATTTCTGTGCCGGCAGAAGTCATGACTGCGCACCACAGGCTTTAGGCTTAAGGTCAGGTTCAGTACCGAACATAACTAAATTTTATTTGAGACACTAGACATCCCCAACTACTGTTCCCAACCACCCATCCATTGAAAATTGACCGTTTAAGTTAGAGGCTCAGTGCAAAATGGATGGGAGGTTGGGAACACTAGTTAGTTGTACCTGTGTCTGTTGTTAAATTACTGTTAGGGTGCAGCTGCAGCTGTTTATTCTACTGCTACTTTTAAGTAGTCAGTGTCACACTTAGGAAGGTTGGGCAAGTGGAAACTAGATTTAACAAGGCTGGTCAGAAAGAAAAAATTACTCACCTTAGTAATGTTGTTTCTTCTAATGGAGTCTTGCTATATTATGACATATGCAGTGAGTCCCAACCTTCGAACTGCTCCGGAAGTGAAAGAGTTAACTTTCCATGCCAGGCATGGAACACTGAGCTCGAGCTCGGTTGAAAACTCTGTCTGTTGTTCTTCAAACTCAAACTGTCAGATCTTTACGAGCTAAACTCACTAAGGTCCTGTGTGGAAGCTGTAAACCTACACTAGCCAACTGGCAACTAAATATAAGAACACATTTTTTGGTCCCCCCCAAAAAAAAGACTCAAGTCAGGAGACCCAAAAAAATGAAAAACACAACACCCAGTCACCCCAAAGAAGGGAGAGGTGAAAAACAAGGTGGGCATCTACTAAGTGCCAACACTGCACTGCCCACCCACATCCCAAAAACAGAGGTTCTGAGAGGGGCAGGCAGGGGGGAGGTCATAATATAGCAAGACTCCATTAGAAGAAACAACATTACTAAGGTGAATAATTTTTTCTTCAAACAACATGAAGTCTTGGCAGAAGACACCAGGAGAAAGGACTGCTGTGTGACTGAACTTCTCTGCTGGGATTAAAGTAGAAGAACTTTTGTATTTGGACCTTTAATTTAGGGTAAAAAAACTAACACACAAAACAAAAAAAAAAGTGTGTGTTTGGGTTAACTGAACTGAATGGGTAACTGAAAAGTCATCTAGGTGTAAATCTCAGGTGACTGAAAGGACTTAACTGCTGTGAGGTTTAAATTACTTGTAGAAAGATCTGGTAAGTAGGGGGAGTGGCTTAGCTAGAAGGAAGCTACATTTAAAGACTGCCTTAGAAAGATTCTGCTAATAGCTTGGCAGAAGACACCAGGAGAAAGGACTGCTGTGTGACTGAACTTCTCTACTGGGACTATATTGCCCTCCTTCCCCCACACACCCCCCCCAAAGCTAGTTCTATTTTTATAGGCACAGGATTTGACTGACAACAGGAACTTCCTGTTTAGGGGCAGGAAGTAAGTGATCACAGAACCACCAAGGACCCACCATCCTAGAAGGGCAAGAGTAGCTCTCCGGCCCCATCTAGCTGCTGGAGGTCTGCCTCTGAACAAGTAAGTGGTCTACTGAGAAATATAGGATATTATTGTCTCAGAACAGGACAATCAGGAGCTTAAAGGGCACACAGGCAGAAAGTAAGGAGAGAGAGAAAAAAAAAACAGACGAAAGAGTAAGGATTGCAAACAGTTAAGGGGCCAGGAATAAGACATGATTGGGTGGTGCAGTGCAGTGGCTGTGGAGCAGTAGTCTTCCGGGAGATGTTCTGGAGGATGGCGTTGTCCCATCTGCGACACCTCTCTGGGCTGAGGAGGAGGTTGCTCATCTCCAGGCTGAGTTAGGCCAGGATTTGTGGACCTTCTCTTCCATCCAGGGACCACCAGTGCCACTGCCGTTGCCTCAGAGGTTGCCAAGAAAGAGGGCGGTTGGACCACAGTGGGCTCAGGGAGGGTGAGGGTGGTGGAACAGAGCATCCTCCAGTTGTACCTCTCCACAATTCCTATGCCATTCTGGCAAAGTGTGGTTCCTCTATGGAGGCACCTACAGTGGAGAACAAGGAGGATGCTGGGAACCTCCACAAGGGAGACCCACAGGAGGGTGGCAGGGGACCCTGCAGGGGAAGGAAACAACTCCTGGTGGGGACTCCATTGTTAGGAAGGTAGAACTGGGCAAGGAAGGGAGAGGAGGTAGGTGCCGCCTGGCGCCATGGCTTGGAGGGACAGGGAGGCGAATCCTCAGGATTGCCAGAGCAGCTGCACAGGGAGGGAGCTGGATGTCATTGTCCACCTAGGGACAAATGACCTGGCTAAGAAAGGGATTAGAGAAGTGCAGTAAGGTTTGTGGAGATTGGGAGGGCCTTGTAGTCAAGTGCTACGCCGCGGTAACCTTCTCAGAGGTGCTACCATCTATGGCATAGGACATGCTAGGGTGTTCTGTACCATAGGGTTCAATCAGTGGTTGAAAACTGGTGTAGAGCTCAGGGATTTGGCTTCATTGGGGACTGGGGGTCCACCTGGAGTGATGCAAGCCTATACTGGCATGATGGGCTGCATCTGTCCGGGAGGGGAACCAGGATCCTAGGTGATAGGTTTAAATGCTTCATTGGCAAGCTTTTAAACTAGCCAAGGGAGGCACTGAAAGGAGCAGGAAAATCCTAGCCCCCAAACAATCACGGTAGTAAGTGTGGCAAACACCAACATGGAGGTGTTGATAGGGAGAAGGGCAGGGGTAATGGAGAAAGTGACAAAGGCAAGAAGGACAGGGATGGGGCAAAGGGGTAAGGCCATCAGGAAATGGAGGTAATGAGTACCAATGCCCGTAGTCTGGGCAACAAGCTCCCTGAGCTGGTGGCCTTAATGGAAGAGGATGCCTGGATAGCCAGGTCACAGAAACATGGTACACAGAGAACCATGACTGGGATGTTAACATACCAGGGTACATATCCTACAGGAGAGACAGGCAGGGAGAAGAGGAGGAGTAGCTCTCTATGTAAAGGAAGGGATAAAAGCAACTGAACAAAAGAGTAAACAGGGAGGAGAGGAGGCACTGTGGGTCACCTTGAGACTGGAAAGGGCACCACAATCTGCACAGGGTTGTGTACAGACCCCCATGTCAGGGAAGGAATGGACAAGGATATGATGGAAGGCATTCTTAGAATGGCAGAGAAAGGGAGATACTGTTGATGGGAGACCTGAATATGCCAGATGTTGACTGGGCACATTTGCTGCAGCCACATCCAAGAGCAGGGCCATTCTTGACGCCCTACAGGTGGCAGGCACTAGACAGCTAGTTTCGGAACCCACTCGTGAGGGAGCAATCTTAGACCTCGTACTCTCAAACGGGGGCAGTAAGAGGATCTCAGATCTAGAAATGGGTTGCCATCTGGGAACAAGTGACCATCAAACAGTGTGGTTCACGTTAAACTCAGCTACAGAGTCAAGCCATACAAAAGTGAGGGTACTGGACTTTAGGAGGGTTGACTTTGGCCAGATGGGAGAGTGCCTCAGAAAAGCACTAGCAAACAGGCTAGAAGGAGGTGTGGAGCAACAATGGGGAATTATCAAAACTGCCATCACAGAGGCAACAAGCCTTTGTGTGAAGCAAATAAACAAATCAAAGCGAAGAAAAAGCCACTATGGTTCTCAAGAGGTGGCTGTGAAAGTCAGGAAGAAAAGATAGCATTCCGGAGTATAGGAAACACAGAAGGAGCAGGACAGAGAGCTGTACAGTTAAGGCAGAAAGAAGCAGGAGGGAAGTCAGAATAGCAAAGGCCCAAACTGAGGAAAAGATAGCCAACTCAGTTAGAAGGGGATAAAACCTTTATAGGTACATCAGAGGCGTGAGAAAGACAAAGGGAGGGATAGTGAGGCTGAATAGAATGAGCGGTGGGTGGGCAGAGGGGACAGTAAAAAGCAGGAATACTGAACGAATATTTCTGCTAAGTATTCACAAAGAGGAGGAAGTGCCTAATCAATTAACAGAAGCACTCTTGATAGAAGTCGATCCCAGTCCTTTCACAGAAGAAAAGGGTTCTGCAAGAACTCCTAAAACTGAAGGTGGACAAAGCAATGGGTCTTGATGGAATTCACCCCAGAATTCTAAAAAATTAAGGAAAGAACTAGTGAAACCACTGGCTACTCTTTTTAATAAATCATGGGAGGATGGTGTGGTACCCGAGGACTGGAGGAAGGCGGATGTGATTCCCTTCACAAAGTGGGACCAAGACAGAGGCAGGAAACTACAGACCTGTCAGTCTGACCTCTGTGGTAGGGAAAGTGATGGAGTCACTTCTGAAGGAAAGAATAGTTGAGTACCTAGAGGTCAGTGGAGCACAGGATCCAAGGCAGCATGGGTTCTACAGCGGAAGGTCATGTCATACAGATCTAATAGATTTCTTTTGACTGGGTGACCAAAGTAGTAGACCAGGAGGGCTGTGGACATGGCCTACCTAGACTTTAGCAAGGCATTTGACACAGTCCACACAAAGATTATTAGTCAAATTAACCAGCCTGGGAGTGGGTCCCAGGGTGGTAGCCTAGATAAAACATTGGCTGGACAACAGGACACAGAAGGTAATTGTAAATGGAGTCCCTCTGAAGAAAAGAGCGGTTACTAGTGGGGTATCGCAGGGTTCAGTATTGGGTCCAGTCCTTTTATCATGTCTTCATCAGTGACATTGCAGAGGGACTGGAAGGAAAAGTATGCCTTTTTGCAGATGACACAAAGATCTGCAACAGGGTTGATACACAAGGAGGAGTGGAAAGGATGAAAAGGGACTTGGCAAGGTTGGAGGAATGGTCAGACATATATCAGCTAGGATTCAATGCAAAAAAGTGCAAAATAATGCACCTGGGAAACAAGAACCAAGGGGAAGAATACACAATGGGTGGGGAGGTAGTAACAACAACAAAACAGGAAAGGGACCTGGGGGTTATCATATCAGATGACCTTAAGGTTAGCAAGCAATGTCAGAAGGCAGTAAGGAGGGCCGGGGTATACTGGGATGTATAGGGAGAGGCATCAGCAGCAGAAAACAGGAAGTTGTTATCCTTTGTACAGACAGTTGGTGAGACCCCATCTGGAATACTGTGTCCAGTTCTGGAGACCCCATCTCCGCAAGGACATAGACAGGATAGAGAGCAGTCAGAGGAGGCAACTAAAATGGTGCAGGGTCTGCAAGAGAAGCCGTATGAGGAGAGACTAAAGGAGCTTAATATGCATACCCTTGAGGAAAAGAAGGAAAGGGGACATGATAGAAACTTTCAAGTACCTCAAAGGAACCAACAAAGTCAGAGGGTAGCATCTTTCAGAAAAGAGACTTGCAAGAACAAGGGACACAATTTAAAAGATAGAAGGAGGGCGGTTCAGGGGCAATGTGAGATACTATTTCACAGAGAGGATAGTGGATGCATGGAACAGCCTTCCTGAGGAAGTTGTGGGGTCTAAAACTGTGGGAGAATTCAAGAATGCATGGGACAGACATAGGGCAATTCTTGTGGGGGGCAGGAAGATATAGGCTGTTGGTTAACTAGGATCTGCGGTCTATCCTGTAGGTAGGGAAATGGGCAGACTAGATGGGCCTAGCGGTCCTTATCTGCCGTCAAAGTCTATGTTTCTATGTTTCTAAGTCTTGCTATATTATGGCATATGCAGACTACACAGCAGTAGCTCCATGGAGGACGGACAAAACCTACTTAGGAAATAGGCTCTGAAGCACAGCTGTGCCAATCCGAGCATCACTCCTAGCCTGGATGTCCAGAGAGTAATGCTTGGTAAAAGTGCGAACTGTTTTCCAGGTAGCTGCTTGACAAATCTTTAGAATGAGAATGTCCTGGCAGCAGCCAGGGAAGCAGCTGTACCTCTGGTGAGTGGCCCTCAGGCCCTGAGGGAGGAACCTTGCCAGCTTTTCATAACAGAACTGGATACAAGAGACAATCCACCTGGCAATGGATCTTTTAGTGGCAGGTTTCCTTTACCAAGCTCACCATGGGTGAGGAACAGTTTGAGGAGTCAAACCTGTGACCCTTAGTACGTTCTATAGTAACTAAGGAATCTCTTCACATCCAAACTGTGCAGCCTCCTCTGCTTGGAGGAGAAATGGTCAGTGAAGTACACTGGAGAGAAATAGATTGATTAAGGTGGAAATCTGAAACCACCTTGAGGCAAGAACTTCCTGTTAGTCTGAGGGACCACCTTATCTCTATGAAAGGAGATAAAATCAGGCTCCACTGACAAGGCTTGTAATTCACTTATCGTCTGGCAGAAGTGATGGCTACCAAACACAGCCTTCAAGTCACATACTTAAGCTCTGCTGAAGACAGGGCTCAAAGGAGGTTGCATAAACTGAGCAATGCAAACATTAAGATCCCAGGCAGGGCAGGGGCCCTGAATGGAGGGCTGGTGTGAAGCAATCCTTGAAAAACTTAGAAAATACAGGATGAGCTGAAAGAGAGAAGGTTTACCGCTGAAATAAAAGCAGACACAGCTGCCAAATGCACCTTTAGGGTAGCTGGTCTCAGCCCCAAAGTGTTTAAATGGACCATATAATCCAGGACTGTGGGTAAATCAGCAGAATCTGGGGAAATATGCTTCCCAGAACACCATATGGAAAACCTCTTTTATTTGGAATTATAGGTAGCCCTGGTGGAAGGTTTCCTAGAAGCCTTCAATATATCCATTATACCTTGGAAGAGGTGTATATCAGCAAACTCTAACTCTTCAAGAACCAGGCCCTGAGATTGAGAGATTTGAGATTCTGGTACCAAATCCTTCCCTGAGCACAGGTTAACAGATTGTGATTCCTGGGAAGACACAGGGGGAGATGGACTGCTAAGGACAGCAGGAGTGGATACCAGGGTTGTCTGGCCCAATCTGGAGCAATCAGAATCACTTTGCAGGACTGAGATCTGATTTTGACTAACACTTTGAACAGGAGAGGGAAGGGGGCATGAAACTTCCTTCCCAATTGAAGTAAGGCATCCAGAGGACTGGGCCCAACACTGGAGGCCTGCAGCAAAGAGACTTAGTGATTGTCTGGGGCTGCAAAAGATCCATCTGCGAGTTGCCCCATCCGTTATATATTACCCCAGGACCAGGGGATCAATGACCATTGATGGCCTGAAATCCTGCTGAGAGCATCTGCCAGGACATTATCCTTGCCTGGGAGGTGAACTGCCGTAAGGGAGGTGTTCAGGGAGTAAGCCAGAGACCACAACCTCACTGCTTCGGTGCACAAGGCCGTAGACCAAGTGCCTCCTTGCTTGTTGATGTACCACATTGTAGTGGTGTTGTCTGTTGTGACCTGTACAACTTTGTTCTGAACAGATTTGGAAAAAGCTTGAAGTGGTAGAAAAACTGCTCTGAGCTCCAACAGGTTGATGTGGAGCAGAAATTCCTGAGGGGACCACAGTCCCTGGGTAGTGAGGTCACCCATTTGAGCTCCCCACCCCAAGAGGGATGCATCTGTAGTAAGGATTAAAGAGTGAGACTGGTGACAAAGGGACCCTTGTCTCAGGTTGTTCTGATCCTACCACCACTGTAGGGCTTGGATCAGGGTTCGAGTTACTGGGATCAACTTGGTTGGGGTCCTTTCTTTGAGACCAAAAGGCTCTCAAATGGAACTGAATGTCCCTCATCTGAAATCTGTCTCCTTGCACTACTGCTGTAGAAGCAGCCATGTGTCCCAGAGCTGCAGAAAATGCCTTGCTGGTCAGAGACCTCAGGGTGAATGAGGAGCCAGAGAGACCAGGGTCCTTGCCCTGTCCAAAGGAAGGAAGGCTCTGGCTTCCTCTGTGTTCAGTTCTGTGCATATGAAGGTGAGAAGCTGGACAGGCTCTAGAACTGACTTTGGAAGATTCAGAAGGAAACCTAGAGAGGTAAGCAGTTGCTAAGTTATCTGAAGATGTAACTTGACTTGGTCTGGAGACTGGCCTACTATGAGCCAGTCGTCCAGGTAAGGAAAGATGGCAATTTTTTGCCTTCTTTTGTAGGCAACTGCTACTGACAGGCATTTTGTGAATACCCTTGGAGCAGAGGTGAGGCCAAAGGGCATTGCTCTGAACTGGTAATGGCCTGAGGGCAGCTCAAACCTGAGGTACTTTCGATGGGAGCTTCTGATCAGAATATGGAAGTAGGTATCCTTGAGATCCAGGGACGCTAACCAGTCCCCTGGCCTTAGAGAGGGTAAAATAATTCCCAGAGTCACCATTTTGAATTTTGGTTTTAAAAGGTGCTTGTTTAGGTATCTGAGATCCAGGATGGGCCGCCATTCTCCTGTCTTTTTTGGGGTAAGGAAGTACCTGGAGTACAATCCTTTGCCTTGGTGTAGGGGTAGAACCCTTTCCACGGCTCTGAGAGCCAGGAAGGTAGAGATTTCTGCCTCTAGCACAAGTGCGTCTGATGGATTTGCAGATGGAAAGGATCTAGTTCTCATTTTTGGGAATTTTTTGAAGCTGAGAACCAGTCCCTGGCTTACTACTTCCAGGAACCACTTGTTTGATGTTAGAGACTTCCAGTCCTGGACAAAGTAAACCAGCCTGCCCCCTACAGGTAGTGGAGAATCGGCCCTGGCCACCCCATCAGGGTGCCTGTTTGGTAGGGACTTTAGGCTGAGGGGTGGAAGCAGGTCTGCTTGTACCCTGTCTGCCTCTCCCTCTAAAGAACCCCCTCTGGGCATAAGCTGAAGAGGAGGCCTGGACTTGGTAAAAAGGCCTATGAAAAGGCCTGCCCCTGCCCCTGGAATGCTGCCTTTGAGGAGTGGCCTGCCTTTCCTTGGCCTGTGCACTCCTATAGGTGGTCCTATACTCATCCATTTCCTTCATGTAATTCTCTGTCTGCTCCCCAAACAGAGAATTACCCACAACAGGAAAATCCATGGCCTTAGTCTGGGTGTCCTGTGACAGGCTAGTACATCTGAGCCAAGCCATTCTGCGAAGTGCCACAGATGTAGCCATGACTCTTGATGACACATCATTAGAGTCCACTGCAGCATGGAACTGCACCTTAGATGCCTCAATACCATCAGCAGCTATCTGCTCCAGCTCCTTGGCAAGCTGGCCAGGGACCTGTTTTGCTATAGACATAACAGTATCCCATCTGAATTTCTGGTATCTAGCAACATAAGCCATATAATTTGCCTGTCTGAGTCCCAAGGATGCTGCCATGTACTGTTTCTTTGCCATGGCATCAATCCTCCTGGAGTCCTAGTCAGGGGTGTGTGAAGCCAAGGGAATTTTAGCCTTATCACAGGCTGCAGCCTGCACTACTCCAACATGGCTGCATTGTTGTGTAAGGAACTCCATATCAGAGCCTGACTATGTGTACCTCTTGTCTATTCTCTTATCCACAGGAGGTATAGTGTGAGGAGTTTTTAGAATTTTTACTGTCTGTTTCCCCAAAAGATTAATGCAAAGGAATAGACAGCCTCCTAGACTCTGGGATATCCATCATTTCCACATAGTCAGGCTCCTCTTGATCATCCACAGCTTCTTCCATAGGGAGCTGGAGGGTTTCAGCCACTTTTTTATAAAACATAAAATGAGAGGGGGACTCAGAAAGCCTAGGGGAAGACACTCCTGAAGGTCTGTCTGGGGAGATGTCCGGTTCAATGGGCACATCCAGACTTTCAAATCCACATTCACTCTCCTCATACTCCTCTTCCCCCTCCTCCGGTTCATAATATTCCTCTACATCATACTCTTGAACTGGTGGAACCGGCGAACCGAGCAGCTTACCTGATGGTGCGGTTTGGTGGGAACCAGGGAACGCGACTGGACAATTTTCATCGCTTTGGCTATTTCTTCAGCGGTTGGAGAGGAAAGTTTTGGCTCCACACCAGCTGATTTCCTAATCCTTTTTGCTGGAACCGACTCCTCCGAGTCGGCTCTCCTTTTGCCCCAGGAAGTCTCTCCCTGGTCAGAGGGCACTCCCTCCGGTTCGGTTGAAACCGAACCGGGCTGGCCATCCGGGTCAGCGGACTTTTTGGCCTCCCTTTCCCTGAGCCTACTAACTCTCTTTTCCAGGGTAGCTGCAGGAAAATTTTTGCAAATCTGGCAGTCTGCATTGAGGTGGTCAAACTCCAGACAATAAACACAGGTGGTGTGGGGGTCAGCCTTAGCAAAGACTTCCCCACAGACACTGCAGTGTTGAAACCCAGTGGGCCAGGTTTTTCTTTTGGGTTTCTCAGACATAGTCCTAACCAAACTTGCCCGTTTATGACAATCCGCCAAGCAAGACTCTCTTTATCGGTTCCCAACCGTGTCACAAGTCGTGGAAAAAACGTAATAAAATTCATTTTTTTTAGAACCGATAAGAACCAGTCACCACACTCTAAAGGACAGATTAATATATTTTAAACAACCTGATCGGTTCAAACTGAACTGATGAACCGTTTACAAGTTCCACACAGAAAGTAAATGTAAAACCTATCTAGTACTTACAAATATCACAGACAGAGCTTGAACCGACCGGTTGCGGTTTAAATTTGGTCAAAAAAATGAGAAAATAATATTTTAACTGACAAAATGAACCGAGCAGAAGGAGAAATCTCTGGAGCGACTGTTCAGTGAGGCGGAGTAAAGAATCTGACAGTTTGAGTTTGAAGAACAACAGACGGAGTTTTCAACCGAGCTCGAGCTCAGCGTTCCATGCCTGGCATGGAAAGTTAACTCTTTCACCTCCGGAGCAGTTTGAAGGTTGGGACTCACTGCATATGTCATACTATAGCAAGACTTCATGTTGTGTGAAATGTTTGGTACGTGCTGAACTCTTTAAATTTTGTTTCAGACACTAGAATCCCGACCACTGAGTACTGTTCCCGACCGTCTCATCCATTTAAAACTGGCCGTTTTAAGTTAAAGGCTCAGTGCACATGGATGGGAGGTTAGGAATATTAGTCAGTTGTAACTAGTGCCTGTTTTATTACTTTTATGGTGCAGTGGCTGCAGCTGCTTATTCTGAAACTTAGGACTGTTCCCTGTGTAGTCAGGCTTGGGAAGGTTGACAGATAGAAACTACATTATCTGAAGAATAAAATCTGTTTTTAATACTGGTAACTCATGTCAGAGTTTATTATGAACTTGAAAAATTCTGTCTGAATTTCACTGAGAGAGACACTGATGGAAATAAAAATTAATAAAGTGACTCAGTGACTCCACACACTCCTGTACCGGAGTCTTTTTTCCCTCTTGCTCCACACATCAGAGGAAATCAAAAAAGTGTTTATCAGGTGAGAAATAACACCAATCATATTGTGTCTAGTAAACATGACAGTTTTTTTCAATTTGCTAATCAAGTCGATCCAACTGCTACACATTTGCAACATTGAGTAGCACTTTTCCTCACGAAAGTGCTAATCAATTTAAAATCCTTATTTACAACCCTGCACTGAGTCCAAAACCAGCAGAAATCACAGGCAGTGGTTCAAGCAAATTCCCGTGCCAATCTGCAGTGGGTGCTAGCCCTAGATCAGATGATGTACAGGTGCAGACTACAGGAGGTTCCAAATACAACAGACCCCTGCACACCAGTCCGCATTTTCCAGTTAGAAACAGTCCACAATCGTTTCTTCAGCTGAAACTGGGACACAGCTCTCAGCCAGTTGACTCAGGAAAAGTATAACACCCGGCTAGCAGCCTGACATCCAGAGAAGCTTTGCCTCTTCAAATCACAATCGCAGTCCTACACAGGTAAAACAAACTCTCAGCAGTAACTGTGGCACTCGAATAGCACAGCTCAGTCCTCTCAGTTCAATTCAGTCCACCAGAGCAGGGTTTTTGCAGCACTTGTCTTCTCCAAAAAATAATCAAACAGCTCACAGTACCTGAGGAATCAAGGTATCAGTCCAGTTCTCAATCTTCTTCCCCGATGAACCTTTCCTGAAATATGAATCCCCACTAGAGATCTGAGGAAGGCCTCTCTAGTCCAGATCCACTCTCACAGGAGACATCTGACTTGTCCAGAGCCTGGGAACAGACTGAAGAAACCCAGAAGGTCAAGTGGGATTCACTTGAGAATCCAAGGTTCTGATTGGCCGGTTGAGCCTATCAATTGTCCATAACCACAGAGATCAATATTTACTGTGGGCTTATTGGGGCATGGTTTAGGTGCCTAAATTAGTCCCCTACTTTATCCAGGAGTCCCTTTGTCACAGTTTTAGGCACCTAACTAGATGATTGGCTGCTGTTTGGGGGTCATGGATTCAATAGCATGGCTACTCCCATTCAGATCTATGCAGTCCCATACAGTTCCCCATTTTCTGAGGGCGGGTGCAGCCAAGCAAAATACTTTATTCATTCCCCACAGTATTATAACTCCATCTGCCCCCTGTAAAATGAGCCCACTCTTGAATATTTGCCCATAGTGGATTCCCTGTTGCTGCTGCCGAAACTCATTGCCCTTAGCTGGGAGACGACACCTATTAATATTCATGAGGGCTCATGACTTATTCATGAGCCCTTGTTCATGCCCCATTTTCTTTAGCGTTCCTTGCACTGTTTTTATGTTTACTTGCGCACATGCACAAGTAACATGTGGCAGCTCAGGAGAGAAGTGGGTTACGGAGGTGCGGCACTGTTGCAGCCAGTGCCACCATTGCTTTTGTGGGCTTGGCTGTGTGTCATCAATGGTAGCATATGCTAGAGTTGACACTAGTTTGCAAGTGTGCCACCAACTTGAAATGATTTGGCCACCACAATCAGGCAGTGTCCCATCATTGCAGCGTCAGCTTCTTATTCCGTTCTTGTTCGCATATGTAGTTTGCCGAGAGAAGCCAACGCTGCGATGCTGGGGTGGCCCCTGATTGTTGCAGCAAACTGGCTTTTGGACAACTGGCTTTCAATTTGATTCCAGGCCTGTTTGGTCGCTCTCTGTCCTACTACCTGTAACCGTTGCCACTTGAAACAAAAGTGATCCAGAAGCCTTCAAATTTGTTTCCAACCACCCGTCAACTGCTTACCTCAGTTTTCTAGTGCAGACACGTCTCCCTCAAATTTTTCTATTTTACAAGTGGCAGCTGCAGGTGGTCCTCATACCCACCCCTTCCGGTAAAGTGATTCAAGGCCGGGAAGCACTCAAACAAGGACACTGTTCCAAACGCTCAAGAAGTCCATTCTCCTGCCCCCCTCCCTTCTGCAAGCTGTGACTAAAGGGGTACAAATAACTTCTAATTAGTGGCCAGAAAAGCAGTATATATCTCCTGAAGAGACATTACAGCATCACAGTGGGGAGAGACCTTATCTGGCAGTTATTCTGGTGCCTCATTTGTCATCCATGGATCCGCAGCAAACAAGATACCTCCTCCATCCAGTGGACTGCACTAACAGGTAAGAAGAGAGCAACAGTCAAAGCAGACTTGATAATGGTCCTCTGGTTAAGTCATGCCATCTTCTTGATTTCTGCCATCTCTTTACCGGAGGAGGGGGAGGGGGCTATGAAGACTACTGGTGGATGCCACTCGCAAAATAGAAACAAGTGTAATGGGCGGTCTGGATGGGCCTTGCGGTCCTTATCTGCTGACAATTTCTATGTTTCTATGGTGCTGTTTTGCATCTGCAGGATTTTTCATGCTCCCTGGTCCTGATTTAGTTCAGAACAGGGCGACGGGAGTGGGCAACTGCAAGCCGCAAATAGAGAATTTTGGGGAAGACATGAATGCTTGCACTAGAAACCTGAAGTAACATCTATTTTGTGGCTGGATGGTATCTTGTATGCTGCGGATCCTTTTGGTCACAGCTTGCAGAAGTAAGTGGAGTGGGAGGGGGCAGGAGAATGGACTTCTTGAGAGTTTGGAGTGGTTTCCTTTTCTGAGTGCTTTCCGGCCTTGACTCACTTTACTGGAAGGGGGGGGTATGAAGACCACCGGTTGGCGACGAAATGAAGGAAGAGTTGTGGCAGTCCCCAGATACGATCATTGATAGTGTATATTACTATTTACAGTAAACTTCCGTGGTCTCCAAGAGAGTGGGGTGGGGAATGGGAATGACAGGCTGGGCACTCGGGAAGAAATCAGACGGCAGGATTTAAAAATTAAATAGTGAACTTTATTAGAAGAGCTGCTTCAGAAGTGACCAGCTACTGGGATGTGCAACGCAACCGGCCAAAAGGAGGGCTGCTGGTTACTCTACAAATTTAGAGCAGCTGCTTGTCTCACAAATTTAGTTCCCAATTACACTTTAGTGGGGTTGCTGACCGGTAGACAGTTACAGCCGCATTGTATCGGCAGTCTGTGATGTCAGCATTTCAACGCTTGATACGCGCTGACTCCCAATACAGTAAACTAGACAGTGTCAGACTGTAGGCAGTACTGAAAATAAATGTAGCATACAAGAATGGTATTGAGCACTAAAACCATAAAAAAGACTGACACATGCCGTGGTTTGACTGTAGTGATTTATGTGACTAGTAAAACTATTACAAATTAATTTCCTATCTCACACGAGCCATAGAGAAGTCTGTCTTTCAATACGTATTGTATTTGCACCCTTGCTCGTAATAGTTTCTGTATAGTCATCAGCAAAAGAATCTTTCAGAAAAGAGATGTGCAAAACAAGGGGACACAAATTGAAGATAATGAGGGGATGGCTCAGGGACAATGTGAGGAAGTATTTTCTTACAGAGAGGGTGGGGGACACATGGAACCGCCTTCCTCAGGAGGTTGTGGGGTCTAAAACTGTGGGAGAATTCAAGAATGCATGACATAAGGCAATTCTTGTGGGGGGCAGGGAGAAACAGGCTGTTGGTTAACTAGGATCTGCAACATATCCTGTAGGTAGGGGAATGGGCAGACTAGGTGGGCCAAGTAGACCTTATCTGCCGTTAAAGTCTATGTTTCTATGTAATGTCGTAAGTTACTCTTGCTGCAGACAGAGTGCTTTGTTCTGGTTTCACTGCAGCACGGGTAGTGCTCAACCTCAGTCCCATCCTTCTTAGTGCTTTTCCCCAACTGCTCTTTGTGTGTCCCACCTTTACAGTGCCCATGGGCGTAATTTAGGTTTCACATATGACTTTTGGTGCCCCCTGTGGTTCTGTCTGCAACCCCAATAATGTGGCTGCCTTGGCTAGTTGGCCTGGCAAATTTTTCTTCTTCCGTGTTTTTCTTTTTAATGGTTACCGTTTTGTTGACTGGCGCCCTGTCCCTTTCATTGATCTCTCTCGAGCATCTAGTCCCCCTTCCATCCCAGTCAACAGTGTGAACCCTTTCTACCCCCCAACCCTTTTTTTTTGCAGTATGTCATTGGGTGGCGTTGGCACTGCTAAGGCGCCAAAAAGCAAAACCGCTATTTCACTCTTGTGTGAACCTTCACACACACAGCGTTCTTGGTATGTTAGTGTGGGTGTGAGTCGGTCCCGGGAGTCAGCTGTCTGCACACAGTCTGACTTTGTTCCTCCTCATTGTCATTTGAAGGATCACGGGTGTCAGAGGAATGGATTGTGATGCCAGTTGCTGGAGTCATGGGGACATCATAGAACATGGAGAAAGAGAAAGAGGGGCCCAGGATTAGGGGGGGACAGAGACATGGTCGGCAGTTGATCAAAAGGCCGGTACTCTGGTTGAGTCACCAGATCGAAGGATTGACCACAGCACAAATAAGTAGTGCAGGCCAGGGTGGTAGTGGAAGTCTTAAGTCTACTTGAGATAAACTTAGAAATATAATTTGTAAGGGAATTTAAATATCAGCATTACAGGTTGCAATAAATAACCATGCACTACCAGTATCAGGTAAGCATTTCCTTAATTTGGTTAGTTATAATAATCTCTACCAACACATAGGGAGCCCCACTGAAAAATGCAATCCTAGACCTTGTTACCAGGAAATAACTACCAGATTATGTCACTATTAAGTACCAGTGATCATGAAGTAGTCCAGTTTGAGCTGTCTCAGTCTATCCTCCCAGTCAGGAAGAGGGGCAGATCCCCTCTACTCATGTTATTTTGCCAAGCAGGACAGTAGAGGAGTGCAGGCCCAGCCCCCTTCAGTCCTGTTGTCAGTTAGGCAGTATTTTTTTTGCTGGTTCTCTCTGTCCCCATCGATGAAGGCACACAAGGGAGGTTCTAGGTACATGTACACATCAAGTGTGTTGCCACACCAAACTTCTGTCCTGCATCCATCCCTCCCTTGGAAGCCCTGACTGCACTGCCACCTGTGGCCACCCAAATGGCAGTGTTGCTGCAGGGATGGCTACGCACTCTCCCCGGAAGAGGAGAGTATCCGCTGGGATGCTCAGTCCTCTTCCTCTCACCAGCCCCCGATGATGTGAGTTCGCTCCCATACTCAGGTCACCAGCATCACAAGTGGAGTACCATCGCTGTGCCGACAGGCTGCCTAAATAAATGACCCATAGTCAGCAAAGCACATGATGAGGCTGAAAAGTTTCAACTTGTATTCACTGGAGGACAGAAGGGAGAGGGAGGACATGATGGAGAATGTTCAAGATCATGAAAGGGGCCAACAAAGCGGGCACAGGAAGTGTGCTCACATTACGGAACAGCGCATCCACCAGGGAGCATGTGTTCCAGTTTGAGAGGGGGAGGTTCAAAAGGGCATTAGGAAGCAGTAATTCACAATAAGGGTGGTAGTTTGGTGAAAGTTGAAACAAACTTCCTGACATGGTTGTGATGGCAAAGACAATAATGGGAGTCAAGAAAAGGTGGGTAGGTATGCAAAGGAGCAACAAATGGGAAGCAGAGGGGTAAAGGGGTGCCTGGGAGGTAAGATGGAGACTAGAGCTTCT
The DNA here is from genome assembly GCA_016271365.2 of Neoceratodus forsteri. Classification (NCBI taxonomy): domain Eukaryota; kingdom Metazoa; phylum Chordata; order Ceratodontiformes; family Ceratodontidae; genus Neoceratodus; species Neoceratodus forsteri. The sequence goes on along the minus strand of JADMNL010000022.1, from coordinate 549,682,835 downwards.
CCATGTAGGGAACCTTGGGACAGACTATATAAACTATTAAATATTTTTCTGTGCATCACTTCTCTTTGTTCCTATGAAACTGGACATGAAGATTGGACACATTTCTGTTTACATGGGGAATTCCAGGGAACCCTCTAGTAGAACGGGTATGGAATTCCAATAAATCGGTACATGTTTGCTCAGGATATTTATTATTATCCAGTGCTTGTGATGAATTTTTCCTGGCACGTACCCCTGCTATTCTCCCCATCTGGAGTGAGGATATCGTAATATTCTCACTCTAGGTTCCCATGAGCTAAAATATCCTCACTGCAGGACAGGACTGGCTAGACCCGGCAGCGTGAGCAGTGCACTCTCACGTTGACATTCGCCACCTGACTCACACGCCAGTTCCAAATCCAACCCTTTCATTCTGAAACTGCACTCGCACACTGAACTACTCAGCATCTTCAACATAAACAAAAAATGTTTAACACCCAAGACAGTGTACAGTTTTTCATATACTACTTCTTTAGTGGCATACCTGTTCCCGAGTTACCTTACGAGTCCCTCCCTCCCTCCAATAACCAACCATCACCCTCCCTGCCTGTGACCAGCACTTCTCTCTCGCGGACACCATGAACGGGCTCCCTTGCTGTGGGCATGACAACACTAAGTACCGCTCTTTCTTAATCGCATCCTACACTAGTGACTCCCAAGATGGCTTCGCCATTCATGTTGTCATAAGGTCAAGCTGCACTCAGGAAAACTATTGCAGGTATTTCTAGTGGGGCCATGAAATACCCGTTACATCCCTGCTTATAAAGTGGGGCGTAGGGTGGGCACAATGGACCTGGAGTGCCTTCCAACCCTCAGTTACTATACCACTACATAAAGAGGTGCATAGGAGTACAGCGTCCCACATAGTAGAAAGGCCATTGTAAGACTCTTTCAAACAAGGAATTTGGCTGACATTTAGATGGCGGCAGTCCAGAGATATCCCCATCTAAATCTGTCCTATCTGAAATAAAGGCAGCGGTCATTTCATGGAACCTTGAGGCAAAAAGTGATGTCACTATTGGGCAAGGTATATACTTAAGTGATAAGGCACGATGGAGAGTGGGTTACTATGAAGTAATCTCACACCCCCACATGTTAAATGAGGGCTACGCAACAATTTACAATGGTTAATCCAACCAATGACACGTTCCTCGTCCTGTGAGCTCCGGCATAAACCGTGCCCATGAACAAACTGTCCCCTGGCAATTCGCCCCCAGCATAAATATAATAGAAAAAACTCAGTGGGGGGAGGGCGTGAATCAAGAACAAATTGTTCAGGGAGGAGGCTGACACCAGAACTCATAGCCCAGTTCAAGTTGTCGCAGTGGAGAATGCCCAACGCAAATTGATGTGTCCTCCTAAATGAGAGGAAGGTGAGCATGGGTTCTCAATGTGGGTTGGATTGCCAGCTGGCAACATTCCCCCCCCACCCCGAGTCATCTATGAAATATGGTGAGGAAACTGGGCAATATTAAACAACACACTTCTGTCCCATGCCCGCCCCTGCTTCTAGCAATGGCCAGTTGCGAGTGTAACTCATGTAGATCCTGACCAATCAGTAGGCTGGAATCTCAAAACCAGTTTTACAATGTTAAGCACAGCTTGGCCAACGATTGCATTTATTTTGTTTTAATTTTATAGTTTATTTACCCAGGATGGGCTAGCTGAAAAACATCTTGTTCACAGCGGGGTCCTGCATCGTTTTCTATCTCCGTGTTCCTTGAAAGATTTGCTTCCTTAATTTTTTTTCCACTATGTGCTTATCACCAGTCACCCTGACCGGCTCCGACTGGACAATGCCCACTCATCAGTGCAGGGCCCGCGAGGAAGTGGGATGTCGTCTTGCTGCACTCTGAGGTTTTCTTCCTCTGATTTACTCTCTGTTGGGGCCCACACACTTGCAGTGACGCACTGTACCTCATCCTCCTCCACAGAGACACCCCGATGTTTGGGTGTGGGGGTTCCCCTTCTGTGCTGTTCCACGTTGCTGCCACCTAGATTCCTGAAGGTGGGTGGGCACGTTGCGGAACGTGCAGCCCCCTCCCCCTGGGAGGAGAGATGTCCTATAGATGCTTAATCCTTCCTCCCCCAACCAGTCCCAGAGTGACCCAGGCCCATTCGAGAGCCTGGGTCACCAGCATGGTGGGAGGCAAGGTGCCCAGTGCCTCAACCCTCCATGCCACCGAGTTGGCTTGCTTCCTTGATGTAAATTAGGAAAAATTTAGATACTGATATTTCTGAACAGCTGATCCCTTCAGGTGAACGCAGTGCCTCATCTGAATTTGCTTTTCATGGGTGTTGAGTCACTGCAGCAACCTGCACATACCTACAGTCCCCTTTGAACCCACCACAGTGTTTGAGGAAATCTGTCCACATCCACATGCTACCAGGCCTGTGTTTCTCTATTTTATTTATTGAAATGATCAGAAACAACCTTTGAGCACAAACTGCTCGTTTGCAAAGGTTCCATGAAAGATAACAGCAAATACATTATACAATACAGAGTACAAAAAATTCAGTTTACATTCATGTGTAATGTCTTTAAATGATGTTATGTCACTTCTACAATAGTTCTTTATAAACTATAGTATTATTTTCTCTGTAAACAGTAAACTTTTCCTGCTCTGCAATCAGACGTGCAACTAATAGTAAGTTGTTGATAAGAGTATTTTTGAATATCACTTAATCACATCTGTTGGCCACAGGTTAGCCATTTTTATATGTACGCAGTATTTTATGCAAAGTTTAGACAAGTTATCGTATGGTTTTCAGTCATGTGAATATGTGATGTGAGGCAGTATGGCACAGTGGTTTAAGGCTTTGAGCTGCAAATCTGGAGACCTGGGTTTGAATCCCACAGCCCCCACTTGCATACTGTGTGACCCTGATCAAGTCACTTAACTTCTTCATGCTCCCAGGTTGCGCCTGCAAACAAGTTTTCAGCTTAGTGTGTCTCACCTGGTAAAATAATTGTTAAAAAAAAAAAAGAAGTGACTCCTCTCTTCTTTCTTTTCCTCTCCACAGGTTCGGCACACACCAGACTATAGTCTGGAGCCAGAAAATAGCGGACAATCTCTTTCACCACTTGAATCGGAATTCCAAAGAGAAGATCTGCAGCTGCAGTCTTTTTTTTACCATGTATTTCTATCTTAGTGCACTATCTGTTTTCTCTGTGCTAAAATTAGTAGACTAAAGTTTTATATTGCATATTTTTAGACAGGTGTCCTAATATATTAGCCCCTAGACTCACCTTGGCTATTTCCGGGGCTCTCAGGTCTCACCTGGACTACCTCTGAGGGAACCGGCCTGGGTTCACTAGTGGACAGGAGAAGAAATGGCACAGAGCCTCCACCTGTGGTAGTGATCTGGGATACCTGTGGATAAAATGCAGGTTACCACCCCCAGGAAAATACAGTAATTGCCCCTGCAGTACCTTCTGCACAGTAACTGCACACAATTTGCAATAACCAGTAATACTGAACTGTAACAAAAACTACCTTCACTTTTATTTTGGGAAGGGATAAAAAAGGGAAAATAACACACAAATGTGAACTGCAACAATAAATGGTACCCCTGACTGTCCCCTCATCTCCCCACTGCAACTGCACAAGGTTTTTCTGCAAACGACCGTTACAGCACAGTAGGCTTGTTGCACTAGGTACTACACCGGGGGTGCTGAGAAGCTTGGATGCTGAGAGGATAAGAGTCCTTAACGTGAACAGGGTACTTGCGTTGAGGCCCAATAAACTTTAAACGCAGCGACTTTTAACTATAGTGCCTGGGTGTAGCTCAAAGTTTGGTACAGTCCTGTTCAGGATTTAACCCCCTTTTTCAGACTAGCCAGCTAGCTAATGTAAGCCCCTGCTCACATGGAGGGGACTTACTAGCCCTCAGCCACACACACCCCTGGTGTCTTTAAGGGAGCTTCTGGCACCTGTGGGATTAGGGGTGCTCTGCCAGTAGGGGGAAGCACTTAGGGGAGTACTTAAGGCAGGGTTAGAGGTTTTTTCAAGGGGTGAGAGAGGCAGAGGTCGGCAAAGTGGAAGCAGGGCAGTTCACGGGGTCTCCTCTCCACTTAGGCCGGTCGGCTCAGCAGTGGTGGTTCTAGGGAGGTCTATGTGGGAGGGAGCAAGCTCAGGCAGTAGCGGTCGTGGGGTCCTGGGTTATCTTAGTAGCCCCACAGCAGGAAGTAGTAGTGGATGAAGGCATTGGGATAACAAGAAGAGGGGAAATTTTACAGCATCTGCAGGAAAACTGCTACCATTCTCTCTACATGTTTGAAGTTAGCCCCATGGAGCTGTTTGTCAAAGTTTTCAGTGACTTTCTACTGTGCCCTCTAATCATTTCTGAGCCAAGAAATAAACTTGATTTGTTTTTTATGAAGGCGTCTGAATCAGTGATTTCCTCTGATGTATTTAATGAACTGACTGTCACTCATCCTATTTTGAATTAACACTTCCCATCGTCCTAAGATTGGTCCTGGAGATTATTTTTCATTTTTGGCCTGCTGGGTCCTGGAGTGCCGAGCGGTAGGCATATGAGCTCCTGTCTCTGGTGGTGTTCCTGTTGGTGGCCTAAGAAGCTTCAGAGGGCATTTGAAGCAATTCTACTCGGGGAGACATTGAAAGGTAGAAGCTGCTCTGGTTTTTATTCCATGCTTCAGGCGTGACTGCCATAGGATGAAATAGGATGGCACTTGTGGTCTGGGCCCCCTTCCCATTCTTAACACCAGGTACCACTAGACAGTGGGGAGGGGGGGCTTACACTGAAATAGGAACTCCTCTGAGACACAACCCAAGGTACTTACACTTTCCAAGCTTCGATGGGGGGAGGGGGGAGTTGCAGTAACTTCTCCCAATCTGTGCCATTCTGGTATTAGAGGTTGCTGGTGGTGCACCACGTTAGCAGATTGCAGACAGACTGCAGCTGGTCTTCACCCATCTGGCTGTTGAAATCTTTGCCTCTGAGGCCTTTGTACGTGGTGTTCTCCTGAAAGGCCTCTCAATGTCGCCCTCTCCATTGATCTCTTTGATGGTCTTGGGAACTGGGCAGCCTGGGGGTGCCCCAGACTTCTGGCTTGGCACGCAGCTTTTCTGAAACACAGCTGTGGCTCTGCTTTGGCACAGTCTCTCACTCTAGCACACACACACCTTTCTCTTTGGCTGGAAGCAGCTAGGCAGTCTCAACTTCTTATCCCTCTGAGGGGCACACAGGGTCAGAGGCTCTAGGTTCTCGGCAGCAAAATCTCCTCTCTTCACCCTTTTGCTGCAAAATCTCTGTATTCTCTGCCGCACAGCCTCTTGGTTCTTTGGTGCAAACTTACAATCTCTCGACTCAGTCGCTGTGTTCTGGCTGCAAATTCTCAGCTGTGCAGGTTGCTGTTTAAAACTTACAACTCACCAGCACCAGGTTCGAATCTGATGCCCGGAAAATCACATGGCAGTCCAATACTTTTTCCTGCTTCACTATCACTGGCTCTTCTCAGGCAGTCTGCCTCTTGTTCCATTCTGGGACCAGACCGGCCATTAAGCTGAAGCCAAGCTTTGGGGCTGGGTAGTCCAAACACAGTCTCTCCCTGAAATAGGTCCCAAGAAGAATCTCTCTTTAGCGGGCTTACAGTCCTTTTTATAGTTTTCTCCAATTCCCCCTCTGATTGCCTGAATTACTCCAGGGCTTTTAGTGCCCTCTCAACTTTACCCAGCTGCCCCACTTGAGACAGCGAGGGAAGTCGAAGCTCCCTGCCTGAAGCCCTCAGTTGAGCGCTGGGGCTACGCTCTGCCAGCGGGCAGTCGGCAACTGCTTGGCCACCTTCAGGGACCAGGAGGCCGGGAGGGACAGCGAGGGAAGTGGAAGCTCCCTGTCTGAAGCCCTCAGTTGAGTGCCGGGGCTACGCTCCGCCAGCGGGCGGTTGGCAACCGCTTGGCCACCTTCAGGGACCAGGAAGCTGGGAGAGATAGTGAGGGAAGTGGAAGCTCCCTGTCTGAAGCTCTCAGTTGAGCGGCGGTGCTACGCTCTGCCAGCGGGCGGTCGACAACCGCTTGGCCACCTTCAGAGACCAGGAAGCCGGGAGAGACAGCAAGAGAAGTCGAAGCTCCCTGTCTGAAGCCCTCAGTTGAGCGCCAGGGCTACGCTCCACCAGCGGGGGCAGTCGGCAACCACTTGGCCGCCTTCAGGGACCAGGAAGCCGGGAGAGACAGCGAGGGAAGTCGAAGCTCCCTGTCTGAAGCCCTCAGTTGAGCACCGGGGCTACGCTCTGCCAGCGGGCGGTCGGCAACCACTGGGCCGCCTTCAGGGACCAGGAAGCCGGGAGAAACAGCGAGGGAAGTCGAAGCTCCCTGTCTGAAGCCCTCAGTTGAGCGCTGGGGCTACACTCCGCCAGCGGGTGGTCGGCAACCGCTTGGCCGCCTTCAGGGACCAGGAAGCCAGGAGAGACAGCGAGGGAAGGTACGGGAAAGCTGCGGCCAATCGGAAGGTGGGTGCTCTCAAGGCCTCGCATCCCATTGGTCCCCTTGTTCCATTGACTTGCATTGCTTAAATTTTCACTGCTAAAGCTTTTTTTCTGGGGGTTTTGAACCACTTGTTAACTTTTACAAAAAAAGAGCTGTCTTCCTGAAAATGGGGAAACCTTGGGGCTATTGTTAGAGAAACTGTGTTTAAGTGATTACAGCCTTTTAGGATACTTTAAAGTGGGCCAGATGCTACGGCACCTCAGCCCCCCCACAGCCTTTTGTTGTGTTAATTTTTGTCACTTTGCCCAGCAGAAACACTTGTTCCTGCTAAAGTATTAATGACTATGCCTTCCTCTGTCTCTTCCCAGTCGAAGCTCCCTGTCTGAAGCCCTCAGTTGAGCGCCGGGGCTACATCCGCCAGCGGGCGGTCGGCTACCGCTTGGCCGCCTTCAGGGACCAGGAAGCGGGAAAGACAGCGAGGAAAAATGCAAGGAAAACCGCAAAATTTTGCCCACCCGCCCTTCCCCTCCTTGGGTGTTACTTTATAGGCATCTTCCGCGGTGCAACTCCGCTCCAGCGCCACACTAACCAGTAACCAGGCTCTTTGCCCCTGCTATGTCGTCCAACCAGCAGCCCTTCCTTACTGCTCTCCCTATAAGTATACTGTCGTTTTTCAGCTTGATTTAGTCACCAGTGCTGCTTTCATAATGGGGGGATCCCTTTGGCTATTTCTATCTCTGCTGTTCGTGGTGTTCAATGAGAATGATATCTTCCCGGTCACTACCACATTAAAAAATGTGACCCACTTTTCTAGTCTGTCTGTTTCGCCTTTATTGAAGAAGGACCTGATCCTCATTTATGCCCTACCTATGCTACATCACAATCAGTGGGTCAACCTCCATGATGGGACTCAAACTACCCTGTCTACGTTTCGCTCGGTGCTCCATTATTGGGTATACAGTTCCCCATTACGCCTGCCCACCAGTTTGCTATTTAATGAGTCGGCACAAATCCATAACCCCGACTGGAATACCTAAAAACAAAGGTCTCTGAATAGGAAAAGGAGGGCCAAAGACAGTCTCCTCATCTTATCTCTTGAAGCCCTTATGAAACTACTATTCTTTTTATTGATCTGTATTGGAAATGTGGAAATTAACCCAGGCCCTCCTGAGTGCATTACCTCACCAGCAGATTTAGTCTCAGCCAAAGGTCTAAGCTTTGTACATATCAATGCCTGCAGCCTCCTAAAAAAGCTTACGATGATACAAGCCTGGGTTGCCCATACTTTGCCAGACTTTCTAGTGGTGTCTGAGACATGGCTCAAACCCACCACAGCAGATAGGGACATAAACTTACCCAATTATCAAATATTCAGAGCGGATCGCCAGACAAGGGCCGGGGGAGTAGCTATTTATGTAAAATCCAGTATATCTGTAACCTGCTTAGATGCAACATCCATGTCCAAAGAATTTGAATGTCTATCCCTTGAAGTGGCTCTCTCCAACAAGGCAGCTTTTCAGCTAATTGGCTGCTACAGGCCCCCCTCAGCTGATCACAAGCTTCTAAACCACTTGGGGAATCTACTCAAGCCGGGTACTGAAGAAACCATAATCCTAGGTGATCTAAACCTAAATTGGCTATCCAAGGCTGCAGCACCTTTAGTATCATTCTGTGATACATATGGGTTTCACAACTGATAAACGAACCAACAAGAATCAACAAAAAGAATATGAGCAACAGCACATTACTCGACATCATACTGGTGAATAAACCCCACCTCTTCACGCACGCTGGAGTGCTTTAAGTGATATAAGTGACCACTGCCTTATTGCTGGAGTAAGATCATCCAACAAACTAACGCCCCCAGCTAAATTTATACTGAGGAGATCCAAGAAAAATGTCAATACTGAGGCATATCTTCATGAACTAAATCAATCTACAAGATGGCAAGAGTTCTACCTAGCAGACTCTGTGGAAAAAGCACATCAGGTGTTAAACAGCATAATACTAGGTGCCCTTAACACTCATGCACCAATCACTTGTGTAGGAATAAAAAACAAATCTTGCCTTTGGTTTTCAGCTGACCTTAAATCAGCACTGCTGGAGAGAGATAAGCTATGGAAAAAGGCAAGGAAGACTAAGAACCCAAATGACTGGACGGTATTTAAGAAAGCCAGAAACAGCTGTACCAGGAAAGTACGGGATGCAAAGGCTGCCTATTACAGGGCTGAACTCGACTCCTCCTACCACAATCCTGCCAAGTTCTGGAGCACCATTAAGGGCATAATAGGACAAGACGCTAGCACCTCACTACCAACCCAAATGCACCACAGTGAGGGTATAATTTCAGACAGGATGGAAATACTGGATGCATTCAATAACCACTTTACAACGCTGGCCTTGCATTTGATACCTCTCCAGCTAATCTGCTACGTGCACAATTAAGCTCCCAGTACACAGGGACTCGGCATACCTCTCAACCTCTTGCCTCATGAATCAGGGACAAGGCTTAAAAAAAATCAGGGACAAAGACCCAAAATGAGGGACACATCTTAAAAATTGGAACTGTTCACTCAGAAAGCTGATAGAATGATAGGATTTGTGTCAAGATGCATGTTCTGAAGAAGAACAAGTCTGTAACTTTAATGTTTGACATCATTTTGTGCTTTTAATCCCCACTCTGCTGTCACAAAAACACAAACTGTACGAGGGACAGAGTAAAATTTTGAGGCAAAATCAGGGACATCCCTGAAAATCAGGGACAGTTGAGAGGTACGGGACTCGGAGACCTGATTCCTCCTTCTCCTTCAAATCGGTTCTGTTGAAACAAGTGGAGGATCTAATTTCGCAGATGGATATCAAAAAAATGCAGGGGCAGACTCCCTTGACCCCTACTTTCTAAAGATTGCAATACATACACTTGCAGTTCCTTTAACACATCTTTTTAATCTGTCATTAACATCTGGTTCTATTCCTGCAATGTGGAAGACAGCCCACGTTTTCCCCCTACTGAAATCAGTGGACCCCATGGACCTCAACAATTATAGGCCAATATCTATCCTTCCAGTGCTATCCAAGCTGCTAGAAAAATTAGTGAGCATCCAGCTAAGAGAATACCTTGAAGAAACGAATCTCTTAAATCCAGCAGAATCTGGGTTTAGAGCTAGGCATAGTACTATTTCTGCACTGGCTAAAGTTACAAATGACTGGCAAACCGAATTGGATAAAAAGAATAGTGTTTGTGCTGTATTCCTAGATCTAAGCAAGGCATTTGACACGGTGGACCATGAACTGCTACTCTCTTCCTTGCACTCCATAGGTCTGGATCCATCCTCCCTTACATGGTTCAGGTGTTACCTCACGGGAAGGACACAACAAGTGAAAGCTGAAGGTGATCTATCTCCACTAAAACCACTTCTAAGAGGAGTTCCACAAGGATCCATTCTGGGCCCTATCCTTTTTGCCATTCATATTGATAATATTGATTCAAATCTTACCAAAGCCACTGTTCACCTGTTTGCAGATGACACTGTTTTATATGTCAACAACCCATCGCCTACTACAGCTTGTGAAATTCTACAAGCGGAATTCTTCTTATTACAACATCAACTATTGGAAAAAGCTTCTTTTAAATGCAAAGAAAACAAAAGCAATGTTTTTCTCCAACCAAAGCCATACAAGTCCCTCCTCACTAAACAATCTCCCCCAGCTATCCACTATCCTAGGAGAAAGCCTTGACTATGTAGAAAAATTCAAGTACCTGGGTGTGTGGATAGATAGCAGGCTTGACTACACAGATCACATTGAAGAACTTCTAAAAAAGCTTCACCAGAGACTTGGTCTATTCTTCAGAACAAGGCACTTCCTAACCAGAGACTCCAAGATGAGGTTGGTCCAGGCCACATTTCTCTCAGTGCTTGACTATGCAGACTTCCTTTACAGTCACTGCCCCATCTCCTGCCTAAGCAAACTGGATACACTGTACCACAGAGCACTAAGGTTCATAACAGATCTTCCATTTAACACTCATCAGTGCTCTCTCTATGCTGCAGTCGGTTGGACGTCCCTACACCTCAGAAGAAACAGAAATGCTGCATTATGGATTTACAAAGCATTGATTAAGAAGCTTCCAAACTATATGTTAGACTGCTTCACACAGGCAACAGCTAGTACCAATGCCCTAAGAAGCCACAACTTCATCATGCTCAAGGTGCCTAAAGTCAACACCCGGTATGGGAGATCTGCTATCAGCTATACTCTAGCTATATCATGGAATACCATACAGAAGATCCTGAAGCTGTTCAACTTGATATCATTAGCATCCTTCAAACATATTTACCTAAATCTCTTCCCAGATAAATGCAACTGCTTCCACAAGTTCTAATTTATTCACATTCCTAACCCTCCCCCTCTCAGGCAGCCATCATAATTTGGCAATCCACTTCCCTATAACTTATCTCAACAGATCTCCTTCTCAGGCTGCCTTCATATTATGACAGTTCTGTTCCCTGTAAATTTACCTCCACAGATCTCTCAACTCCTGGCTATAATCCTTGCCCACTCATTCATGGCCCTTACCTTAGCCCTTATCACTCCCAGACACCTCTTGTACTAGCCCCAGCCCCTGTTCTAGTCCCTCATACCCCTTCCTACCTTGTCACTTATCAGAGGCTATGATCACCATTTTTCAGTCACTCAAACACTGTGTCTCCTTGTCTACATTGGCTTGCCCGGAAACCTTGGAAGTTTTGGTTGCCATATGTTGAATGTATGCCATGATACCTCCATTGTTGATATGTATATATTAGATTATCTAGTGTGTTTTTCTTGTCCTACCTTGTACTGTTATGCTTAATCAACTTCTGCCTTTGCTTATTGTGTATATAAGTGTTCTGAATATATCTGCATATGTACCAATTAATGAACCTTGACCTTATCAGGTCCATCTTGCAAATGAGCTGTGCTCAACGATGTTCGCCTGAATAAATAAAGATTTGATTGATTGATTGACTTGCTGCAGGGATCTCACTGGGGCTGCCACATTTGTTTACCTTCTGCCCCAAACACATGGCCCCTGAATTTTATTAATGTGCCCTTTCCAAGGGCTGAAAACAACTCCTGCCATGCTCATGTAAATCCCCACAACTGGGGGTTCCCGAAAAGTCTTCCTTGAGCTTGCCTAAATGCTCACTGCCAGGCTGGTGTCCTGCATTTTAGCAGTTTAAATGTGATTGCCAGAGAGTGCCTGTATAGCCTCTGTGCACTGTCTCTTTAAGAGCTGCCTGGATTGCAGTTATAAGTAATCTGAGAGGGAGCTCTGTTGGAAGATGTAACTATTTGCTCAAAATTATTTAGAGTGATAATGATAATGTAGTTTGTCTAACCTGCCTTCTTTGCAGCAAGGACTGTTTTGTTTATCCCCACCATTTGGCGCAGGACTATGAATTGGACCAATCAGTTCTGGTGGGACCTGGAATGGAGCCGGACTACAGGAGCTGTCTGAAGTCAAAATCTGTAGGAATTGTAGTTTTGGGCTTTTGGCGCCTTTTTGCAACTGAAGGGGGAGCTCTTGCTTTGACTGATAGCCGAATCAGCCAACCGAACCTTTTGGATCTGAGGGAAATCCCCAAGATGCCTGCTGTTTAAGGCAGATCTAAGTTGGGAGCTGAAGAAGCAAGATGCTTGAGACAGTCTCTGTGGAAAGGCCCCAGTTTTGGCCTGCATGTCTGCCTGCTGCCCTGAGAGGGGAAAGAGAATTGTTTTCGGACTGAATCAGAGTTGTGTGACTAAAGTAAGCTACTGAAGTGGGCCAGGCTCAACCTGAAGAAGACCGAAGATTTTGCTGAATGCGATCAGCCTGTCAGGAGTTCCAACTACCCCTAAGTTTCCAGTGTGTGCAGACACTTTGCAGTTGTGACCGGGGAGCGCTTTGCCTGGTACAGTAGAATTCCCTTACATTCAAATGTGCTGTGAGCTGCTAGTGGGTCGTGAGTTAGTTCCCCACTGTATGAACTGTGTTCTGCTTGCTGGAAGCTGTATCCTGCCCAAAATGGACTGCATCCGAATTTGTCTCCATGTGGTCTGGGCCTTGCCAGACTGGCCCAGCTAGACTACCCACTGCACAGAGAAGCCATCGACGAGAGACCTGCCTGGGGATCAGCCCCCTGCTCCACACTTGAACAGGAATGACGCCTTGGCGACTCGTGTGGGCCCTGCTTCTCCTGGCATTCCCGATCAACCACCTGCAGTCTCGATTTTAGTCCAGCCTATGTCCATTCTTGGGTATCGTGAATAAATACCAGGGTAGCTCCCTGCAACAACAGCTTAATCTGAGTGTGTCATCTGATTGTCTTGTGTTTCTTTTCCTTTACGAACTGAGCCCTCTGGCTCCGGATTACAAATAGTGTGTACCGTGCTTGTTGTGTTTTCTATCACAGGGTCCCAACCAGCTGCGACACCGGCCAGCCTCGGCAACGGTCCTGGCTAGACCATCTCTTCTCTACCTGGGTATCCAGAGGTTGTGACTGTGTGTGTGTGTGTATGTGGGGGGGGACTCAAAGTGCATGCATAACTGCTTGATTGATATAACCTTTAAGCTAATTAACCTGATTTCGCCCCTCCCTTGTCCAAGTCCTCTGAATAAATCAGATCTAAATTTTTCTGCATGTAATCTGCCTGTGGTTCCAGTTTGTGCTCAAAGTACTGTACTGTTGCTATTTGCTGTGCATAGCCTTGTTTTGCAGGGAGTCGCCAGGGTGGAGTCAGAGGAACCAGCCCTGGTGGTAAGTGCAAACAGTGTGGGTACTTGTGTGGTGTACCAGGGGTATTGTGAAAGTGATTATTGTACAGTGTTCAGGCTACTAGAGGGGAAAGAGGGGGGTTACAGTGTCCCATAGGGCTGTGACCAGGTTAGCTTGACCACTACCAGCCGTGACCTCCCGGTGGAGGCACCCGTTTCAGAACTCGGGCCCCTTAAACCTGCTAGTAGCCAAGCAGGCTGGGGTAGTAGCCCTTGGGATAGTGCCACCTGGGGGTTACACTCGGAGGCATTTTCTTACTGATTCTCGGCTCTGCTGCCTGCCCTGGAGCTAGGGATGATGTTTAATAGTGGCCAAATGGCCAAGAACACTTTTGGAGCCACGGTAACTTTAACAATGCCAGCTGCACATGCGCAGAAGACCATGTTTATTTACATGCTGCGATCCGTTTTTTTGGCCTGTCACCGGGACCCAGCAAATGACCCCCAAATGCCCGGAGGCAAAGAAACAGCAATAAGAGCTTGCCCCCCCTTCTCTGGATGGCGCTGAGACACAAACAGTTAGTGGCTGCAGCCGCGTGGACCACATGGGCCACCATGGCTCGAATCCCACCAGGGCCATTTGCATGGGACACCATGGGGCAGAAACGGGGATGTAGCCCTCAGGTAAGCTCAAATCAGGGGGGGACATTTATATGAACTAGGATTGTTATTATAGTCTCCTAACAAGACAGTGATATATTTAATGTAAATAAGTGTACATATATTTTACTGTGTTATTCATATTATACATTTAGGCCTTCACTCTTGACACATTCACGTTTTTTTTTAAATTGACCTTTGAACTCGTCTGTCAGTAAATGATGAAGTTCTTAACGTGAGACTATTTAAATGTTTGCAATATGTATAATATTAGCCTTTGGAAAAGTTTTTTTTTTTTAATCCGAAACGATCAGGCATATTTTTATTGTTGTGTTTGGCACTGAAATAAAATGAACATCTTTTACAAGGATTTAAAAGGAGCAGTGTCATTTGTGCTATAACGAGGGTGGTGAGTGCCCAACTTTTTAGTTTTCCATTTGTATTTGACTGTTATGAAGTCCCATTTCCCCCTGTCCGACCCTGCTGTGTTTTCCCTATTTATTATAATCTGATGCATGTGAGGACATTTTCTGGCATTTACCACTGATGTTTGTCCCATCTAGAGTGAGGATATCGTAATGTTCTCACTGTGAAACATAGAAACATAGATACATAGACTTTGACGGCAGATAAGGACCGCTAGGCCTATCTAGTCTGCTCATTTCCCTACCTACAGGATAGGCCGCAGATCCTAGTTAACCAACAGCCTATTTCTTCCTACCCCCACAAGAATTGCCTTATGTCTGTCCCATGCATTCTTGAATTCTCCCACAGTTTTAGACCCCACAACCTACTCAGGAAGGCTGTTCATGCATCCACCACTCTCTGTGAAATAATACTTCCTCACATCGCCCTGAACCGCCCTCCTTCTATCTTTAAATTGTGTCCTCTTGTTCTTGCAAGTCTCTTTTTCTGAAAATGCTACCCTCTTGGACTTTGTTGATTCCACTGAAGTACTTAAAAGTTTCTATCATGTCCCCCCCTCCCTTCTTTCCTCAAGGGTATACATATTAAGCTCCTTTAGCCTCTCCTCATATGGCTTCTCTTGCAGACCCTGCACCATTTTAGTTGCCCTCCTCTGGACTGCCTCTATCCTGTCTATGTCCTTGTGGAGATGGGGTCTCCAGAACTGGACACAGTATTCCAGATGGGGTCTCACCAACTGTCTGTACAGAGGGATAACAACTTCCTGTTTTCTGCTGCTGATGCCTCTCCCTATACATCCCAGTATACCCCCAGCCCTCCCTACTGCCTTCTCACATTGCTTGCTAACCTTAAGGTCATGTGATATGATTACCCCCAGGTCCCTTTCCATTTTTGTTGTTGTTACTACCTCCCACCCATTGTGTATTCTTCCCCTGGGTTCTTGTTTCCCAGGTGCATTATTTTGCACTTCTTTGCATTGAACTAGCTGCCATACCTCTGACCATTCCTCCAACCTTGCCAAGTCCCTTTTCATCCTTTCCACGCCTCCTTGTGTATCAACCCTGTTGCAGATTTTTGTGTCATCTGCAAAAAGGCATACTTTTCCTTCCAGTCCCTCTGCAATGTCACTGATGAAGACATTAAAAAGGACTGGACCCAATACTGAACCCTGTGGTACCCCACTAGTAACCCCCCTTTCTTCAGAATGGACTCCATTTACAATTAATTCTGTGTCCTGTTGTCTAGCCAATGTTTTACCCAGGCTACCACCCTGGGTCCCACTCCCAGGCTGGTTAATTTGACTATTAATCTTTTGTGTGGGACTCTGTCAAATGTCTTGCTAAAGTCTAGGTAGGCCATGTCCACAGCCCCTCCCTGGTCTACTACTTTGGTCACCCAGTCAAAGAAATCTATTAGATTCGTCTGACATGACCTTCCTGCTGTAAACCCATGCTGCCTTGGGTCCTGTGCTCCACTGGCCTCTAGGTACTCGACTATTCTTTCCTTCAGAAGTGACTCCATCACTTTCCCTACCACAGAGGTCAGACTGACAGGTCTGTAGTTTCCTGCCCTGTCTTGGAACCACTCTTTCAGAAGGGAATCACATCCGCCTTCCTCCAGTCCTCGGGTACCACCATCCTCCCATGATTTATTAAAAGAGTAGCCAGTGGTTTCACTAGTTCCTCCCTTAATTCTTTTAGAATTCTGGGGTGAATTTCATCAGGACCCATTGCTTTGTCCACCTTCAGTTTAGGAGTTCTTGCACAACCATTTCTTCTGTGAAAGGGCTGGGATCGACCCCCCCTATGAAGAGTGCTTCTATTAATTGGATTAGGCACTTCCCTCTCCTCTTTTGTGAATACTGAGCAGAAATATTCGTTCAGTATCCCTGCTTTTTCACTGTCCCCCTCTGCCCACCCACTGTTCATTCTATTCAGCCTCACTATCCTTCCCTTTGTCTTTCTACGCTGCTGATGTACCTATAAAAGTTTTATCCCCTCTTAACTGAGTTGGCTATCTTTTCCTAGTTTGGGCCTTTGCTATTCTGACTTCCTCCCTGCTTCTTCTGCCTTAACTGGTACAGCTCTCTGTCCTGCTCCTTCTGTGTTTCCTTATACTCCGGAATGCTATCTTTTTCTTCCTGACTTTCACAGCCACCTCTTTGAGAACCATAGTGGCTTTTCTTTCATTTGATTTGTTAATTTGCTTCACACAATGGCTTTGTTGCCTCTGTGATGGCAGTTTGATAATTCCCCATTGTTGCTCCACACCTCCTTCTAGCCTGTTTGCTAGTGCTTTTCTGAGGCACTCCCATCTTGCCAAAGTCAGCCTCCTAAAGTCCAGTACCCTCACTTTTGTATGGCTTGACTCTGCAGCTGAGTTTAATGTGAACCACACTGTTTGATGGTCACTTGTCCCCAGATGGCAACCCACTTCTAGATCTGAGATCCTCTCACTGCCCCCGTTTGAGAGTACGAGGTCTAAGATTGCTCCCTCACGAGTGGGTTCCGAAACTAGCTGTCTAATGCCTGCCACCTGTAGGGCATCAAGAATGGCCCTGCTCTTGGATGTGGCTGCAGCAAACGTGCTCCAGTTAACATCTGGCATATTCAGGTCTCCCATCAACAGTATCTCCCCTTTCTCTGCATTCCAAGAATGCCTTCTATCATATCCTTGTCCATTCCTTCCCCCTGACATGGGGGTCTGTACACAACCCCTATGCGGATTGTGGTGCCCTTTCCAGTCTCCAAGGTTACCCACAGTGCCTCCTCTCCTCCCTGTTTACTCTTTTGTTCAGTTGCTTTTATCCCTTCCTTTACATAGAGAGCTACTCCTCCCCTCTTCTCCCCCCCCCCCATCTCTCCTGTAGGTTATGTACCCTGGTATGTTAACATCCCAGTCATGGTTCTCTGTGTATCATGTTTCTGTGACTACTACGATATCCAGGCATCCCTCTTCCATTAAGGCCATCAGCTCAGTTAGCTTGTTGCCCAGACTACGGGCATTGGTACTCATTACCCTCCATTTCCTGATGGCCTTACTCCCTTTTGCCCCATCCCTGTCCTTCTTGTCTTTGTCACTTTCTCCATTTACCCCTGCCCTTCTCCCTATCGACACCTCTATGTTGGTGTTTGCCGTACTTACTACTGTGATTATTTGGGGGTAGGATTTTCCTGCTCCTTTCCAGTGCCTCCCCCCTTGGCTAGTTTAAAAGCATGCCAATGAAGCATTTAAACCTATCACCTAGGATCCTGGTTCCCCTCCCGGACAGATGCAGCCCATCATGCCAGTATAGGCTTGCATCACTCCAGGTGGACCCCCAGTCCCCAGTGAAGCCAAATCCCTGAGCTCTACACCAGTTTTTGAACCACTGATTGAATCCCATGGTGCGGAACACCCTAGCCTCTCCTATGCCATAGATGGGTAGCACCTCCGAGAAGGTTGCTACCGTGCAAGTATACTTTACTAAGTCCCTCCTAATTCCACAAACTCTTCCTGCACTTCTCTAATCCCTTTCTTAGCCAGGTCATTTGTCCCTAGGTGGACAATGACATCCAGCTCCTTCCCCTGTGCAGCTGCTCCAGCAATCCTGAGGATTCGCTTCCTGTCCCTGCAAGCCATGGCGCCAGGCAGGCACCTTACCTCCCTCTCCCCTTCCTCCCCCAGTTCTACCTTCCTAACAATGGAGTCCCCCACCAGGAGTTGTTTCCTTTCCCTGCAGGGTCCCCTGCCACCCTCCTGTGGGTCTCCTTTGTGGAGGTTCCCAGCATCCTCCTTGGTCTCCACTGTGGGTGCCTCCATAGAGGAACCACACTTTGCCAGAATGGCATAGGAATTGTGGAGAGGTACAATGGGAGGAATGTGCCTCTGTTCCACCACCCTCACCTCCCTGAGCCCACTGTGGTCCAACCGCTTCTCTTTCTTGGCAACCTCTGAGGCAACGGCAGTGGCACTGGTGGTCCTTGGAAGAGGAGGTCCCACAAATCCTGGCCAACTCAGCCTGGAGATGAGCAACCTCCTCCTCAGCCCAGAGAGGTGCCTGCAGATGGGACAACACCGCATCCTCCAGAACATTTCCTGGAAGACTGCTGCTCCACAGCCACTGCACTGCACCACTCCAATCATGTCTTATTTCTGGCCCTTAACTTGTTTGTAATCCTTACTCTTTCCTCTGTTTTTTTTCTCTCCTTACTTTCTGCCTGTGTGCCCTTTAAGCTCCTGATTGTCCTGTTCTGAGACAAGAAAATCCTATATTTCTCAGTAGATCACTTACTTGCTCAGGCAGACCTTCAGCAGCTAGAGGGGCGAGGCTACTCTTGCCCTTCTGGGATGGTGGGTCCTTGGTGGTTCTGTGATCACTCACTTCCTGTCCCTAAACAGGAAGTTCCTGTTATCAGTCAAATTCTGTGCCTATAAAAATAAAACTAGCTTTGGGTGGGGGGCTGGAGGGGAGGGAAGGAGGGCAATATAGTCCCAGCAGAAGTTTAGTCACACAGCAGTCCTTTCTCCTGGTGTCTTCTGCCAAGCTACTAGCAGAAACTTTCTAAGGCAGTCTTTAAATGTAGCTTCCTTCTAGCTAAGCCACTCCCCTACTTACCAGATCTTTCTACAAGTAATTTAAACCTCACAGCAGTTAAGTCCTTTCAGTCACCTGAGATTTACACCTAGATAACTCTTCAGATACCCATTCAGTTCAGTTAACCCAAACACACACTTTTTTTGTATGTTAGGTTTTTACCCTAAATTAAAGGTCCAAGTACAAAAGTTCTTCTACTTTAGTCCTAGCAGAGAAGTTCAGTCACACAGCAGTCCTTTCTCCTGGTGTCTTCTGCCAAGCTATTAGCAGAAACTTTCTAAGGCAGTCTTTAAATGTAGCTTCCTTCTAGCTAAGCCACTCCCCCTACTTACCAGATCTTTCTACAAGTAATTTAAACCTCACAGCAGTTAAGTCCTTTCAGTCACCTGAGATTTACACCTAGATAACTCTTCAGATACCCATTCAGTTCAGTTAACCCAAACACACACTTTTTTTTGTATGTTAGGTTTTTACCCTAAATTAAAGGTCCAAGTACAAAAGTTCTTCTACTTTAGTCCTAGCAGAGAAGTTCAGTCACACAGCAGTCCTTTCTCCTGGTGTCTTCTGCCAAGCTATTAGCAGAAACTTTCTAAGGCAGTCTTTAAATGTAGCTTCCTTCTAGCTAAGCCACTCCCCCTACTTACCAGATCTTTCTACAAGTAATTTAAACCTCACAGCAGTTAAGTCCTTTCAGTCACCTGAGATTTACACCTAGATAACTCTTCAGATACCCATTCAGTTCAGTTAACCCAAACACACACTTTTTTTTTTGTGGGTCCTCATGAGCTAAAATATCCTCACTGTAGGTCAAGATTGGCTGGAGCCCATAAGCAGTGCACTCTCACTTTTACATTCCCCAGCTGACTCGGCACCCGGTTCCAAAGCCAAACCTTTCATTCTGAAACCGCAGTCGCACACTGATCTACTCAGCATCTTCAATTTACACAGAACAAACTCCTAAAACCCAAGACAGCGCACAGATTTTCAAACACTACATCTTTAGTACCATGCCTGTTCCCCAGGTACTTTAAGAGTCCCTCCCTCCCTCCAGAAACCAACCTTCACCCCCCTGCCTGTGACTGGCACTTCCCTCTCACCGATGCCACGAACAAGCCCCCTTGCCTCGGGTACTGCCACATCAAATACCACTCTCTCATAATCACATCCTGTGCCAATGACTCCCAAGATGGCTCTGCCAGTTGTGATGTCATAGGGTCAAACTGCACTTGCGGAAAATATCACTGATATTGTCTGTGGGGCAATGATATATCCCTTATATCCATGCTTACAAAGCAGGAGCAGGCCAGCCTAGTGGTGCTGAGGGTTGAGGCGCTGGACGCCACACCTCGCGTCACACCAGCGACCCAAGTTTGGGAACGAGCCTGGGCCGCCGGGGGTCGGCAGGGGAGGGAGAGGATTGAGCATCCAAGGGACAGCTCTCCTCTCCCGGAAGGGAGGGGGACATTTACCCGGTGCTTGGCTGGCCTCTGGTAGAGGCCAGAGGAACAGCAAGTGCAGGAGCATGTACAAGAGAAGGTTGGGCGTGGCGGTCGTCGGCGTAATGCCTTGATGTCAGGGAACCGACCACCTCCTCAGAAAGGAGAAAAAACACAGCCGGAGCATGGGTAGACAGAGCACCAAGAACACCGACCCTAATGGCGACTGCCTGCCTGACCACCGGGGTACTCCAACGAGACACTGAAGCATTGGGATGTTCGGGTCCCATCCCGTACCTGCCTGGGAGGTATAGCCACGGCTCCATGGGGGGAACTCCTGGGGAATCAGGCAAGGCAAGGCAATTCTTGGGGGTGGTGGTTGGTGTCTCCTGAAGAAGCGTAGCTCCAGGGTGAGAAGGTGGGTAAAACAGAAAGTAGAAAAAAAAAAAAAAGCAGGAGCATAGTCTGGACCGGATGGCCCAGGAGTGCCTTCTGACCTTAAATAACTATGTTACTATGTAAATCGGAGTGTAGGAGTACAGTGTCCCATGTAGTGGAAAAGCCAATGGAAGACTCTTTCAAACAAGGAATTTGTCTGACGTGTAGTTGTTAGCAGTCCAGAGATATCCCCATCTAAATCTGTCCTACCTGAAATAAAGGCAGCGCCACTTCATGGAACCTTGAAGCAAAAAATGATGTCACTGTTGAACAAGGTATTTTCTTAAGCAGTAAGGTACACTAGGGAGTGGGTTACCATGAAGTAATCTCACCACCCACGTACTAAATGAGAGGAAGGTTAAGTGTGGTTCACTATGTGGGTCAGATTACCATTTGGCAAAACCACCCCACCCCCCAGTCAGCTTAGCTGCTATTATGAAATGCGGTAAGGAACCTCAGTGACTTTTTTTATTCTTCAGATTAATAAAACACACTTCTGTCCCATGCTCACCCCTGCTTCTAGCAATGACCGGGTGCATGTGGGACTCATGTAGGCCCCGACCAGTCAGTAGACTGGAATCTTGAAAACCAGTTTTAGAAACATAGAAGCTGTCAGCTGATAAGGACCTCTTAGCCCACCTAGGCTGAACTATTTTCCCTACCTATTGTGCCACCGCAGACCCTACTCAGTCTCTGGTTTGCACCCCAACTTGCCTTACTTCTAAGAACCCCTGTGTCTATCCTATGGTTTCTTGAATCCTGTGACCATGTCAACCCCCACCACCTCTGCTGGGAGGCTGTTCCAAGCATCCACCACCTTTTCCGTGAAGAAGTACTTCCTCACATTTCCTCTCAATCCCCCTACCCCAGCTTCATAGTGTGACCTCTTGTCCTTGAGCATCTTTTTCTCTGGAAACTGTTCCCTTTCTGTACCTTGTTTATACCTGTGAGGTATTTGAATGTTTCTATCATGTCTCTCTTTCTCTCCTTTCTTCTCTGAAGTACATATTTACTTCCTTAAGCCTCCCTTCATAGGGCATCTGATGCAGGCCCTGCACCATTCTGGTTGCCCTCCTTTGTACCACCTCCACCCATTCTATATCCTTTCAGGGGTGGGGCCTCCAGAACTGGACACAGTACTCAAAGCAGGGTCTCGTTAGTGATCTACACAGGGGTATTGTTATCTCCCTCTTTCTGCTGGTGATACCTCTGCCACTGCATCCAAATATCCCGCTACCCTTTCCCGCTGGCTTGTCACACTGTTTAGCTACCTTCGGGTCATCAGAAATGATTACCCCCAGGTTCCTTTCCTGTTTTGTGATTGCTAGTACTTCTCCTCCCAGTTGATACGTTGCCTCCTGGTTTCTGTGCCCCAAGTGCATGATTTTGGCCTTTTTGTGTGTTGAAACCCAGCTGCCAAACCCATGACCATTCTTCCAGCTTTTTTAGATCTTCCCTCATTCTTTCCAGCCCCCCCACCCCCAGTGTGTCTACTCTGTTGCAGATTTTTGTGTCATCCGCATAGAGGCATATCTTCCCTTTCAGTCCTTCTGCACTGTCACTTATGAAGACATTGAAAAGGGCTGTGCCTAGTACTGACCCTTGTAGCACCCCACTGGTCACTCTGCCCTCTCCAGAGTGGATGCCATTTACCACCACCCTCTTGTCCAGCAAGCTCTCTACCCAATTAAGGCCTAGTCCCAGGCTTCTCAGCTTGCTCACCAGTCTTCTATGTGGAACAGTGTCGAAGGCCTTACTGACGTCCACGTAGGCTACGTCAGCCACTCCTCCCTGATCCACTTCCTTGGTTAGCCAGTCAAATAACTCAATCAGGTTTGTCTGGCAAGACCTCCCCCTGTGAACCCATGCTGCCACAGATCCTGAAGACCATTGGAAACAAGATATTCCTCCTTCCTTTCAGTAGGAATTCCATTCTTTTATGTCCACTACTGACGTCAGGCTGACAGGACTGTAATTTCCAGACTCCTCTCAGTTTACATTTTTGTGGAGTGGAACTGCATCAGCCCTCCTCCAGTCTCCCGGGACCTCTCCTGTTTCTCTCTCTCTTTTTTTTTGTTTACCAGGAGAGACACACTAAGCTGAAAGCTTGTTTACAGGTGCAATCTGGGAGCACAAGGAAGTTAATTGACTTACTAAGGGTCACACAGTATGCAAGTGGGGGCTGTGGGATTCAAACCCAGGTCTCCAGGTTTGCAGCTCATATGCCATATTGCCTTCTATTTCTAGTGACAGGTTGAACAGGGCTGTCAAAGTTGCAGCTAACTTCTGCTTGGGCTCCCTCAGTAACCTGGTGTTTACCCCGTCTGGTCCCATTGCCTTGTCTGCTTTTAATCGTGACAATTCCCTTAGGACTCTTTCCACTGTAACAGGGCTAGTGTCCACCTCCCTTACTTTAATGACCCGTCTTTTTTTTTTTCCAATTGTTTAACCAGATGAGACACATTAAGCTGAAAGCTTGTTTACAGGTGCAACCTGGGAGCACAGGGAAGTTAAGTGACTTGCTCAGGGTCACACAGTATGCAAGTGGAGGCTGTGGGATTCAAACCCAGGTCTCCAGATGTGCAGCTCAGAGTCTTAAACCACTGTGCTATACTGCCTCCTACCCCCCTCCTCTATAAACACCAAAAAGAAGTATTTGTTAAACATGTCTGCTTTTTGGTGGACCTCTTCCACACACACCCCTCCTCCCCTTTCAGCCTTACTATTCTTACACTGGTCTTTCTCTTTTTGCTTATGTATCTAAAAATTAATGTCTTGTCCCGTTTTTATGTTCGCTTGCATGCATGTGCAAGAAACATAGTGCCACCATATGAATTTTTGTATGTGTGCTGCCCTACTTCCAATGCCCTGCTCCTTCTTGCAGGCGCAGCCTCACCGCACCAATAAATGTCCAAGCTGTCTATGACAGCAGTTCAGATGCAGTGGTGTACAGTTGAAAGCCAAAGACTGCTACTGTCAGTGGTGGTAATGTGTAGGCAATTTACATACTGCTGTCGGCTGACAATTTACATACTGCCGTCGGCAGTATGCAAAGTAGCTACACTCAGCACTGCATGTGAACAGCTGTCATAGACAGCTCCATTTTTCTACCCCCAACAAACACCCAAGTAGCAGTGGGAGCCCCACCCCAGTGTGCTCATGCCTCCCTCATACACTGTATGGCGGCGGGGTGCCCAATCCCCGTCGGCTCCACTACACCCCCAACAGACTTTCAGGCGCCACCCCCTAGCATGGCAAAAGTCTTTATGGCCAGCGGGGGTGCCCAATCCCCCTTCGGCTCCACTGCCCCCCAAAAAACTTCCAACTGCCATGCTGGAAGCCCAACCCAGCATGGCAAAAGTCCTGCGTCGTCTTCCTTAAACAAACCAAAAAAAAAGTCCCTCGTTGATTGTCTTGCCCCATCCCCTAACCCACATCCACCCTCTGCGCACCCACCTCCCCACACGCCCCCGACCCTATACTTACCTCTGGAGCCCAGCGCGACAATCTTCGGTGGACCGGGAACACGTCTGCACTCTTCAAAGCCAACTACGAACTGGAGAAATGCAGGCAAGCTGTATAATGGCATAAATGCTTTTTTTTTTTTTTCAACTTTGGTGCATATCTTGGCCATTTTTGGGAATTTTTTTGCCATATTTTCAACATGGGGTTCTTGGAGCCCCACATCATGAAATCTGTCGTTGTCATTTTGTTATTCAATCTCGAAAGGTGATTTCGTGGTCACTGCGCAGAACCACCTTTTGGGACTGAGTAAAGAAATGACAGTGTAACAGTTCATGAGGTAGGCCCCTCAAAACCCTATGTTGAAAATTTGGTGAAAAAATTCCCCAAAATGACTGTTTTATGAGCACGCGTTGTGCAGTTCCTACGCATGCCTGTATCTTTGCGAATTTTTAATATTTTCACTCCAAATTTTCCACATTGCTATTTTACCACACCCTTTATGAGAAGTACAGCTGTCATTTTCATATCAAGACCTAAAATTGTTTCGCACACGAGCGCACAAATGGCCAGGTCAGTCTGCTAAATCAATGTCTGGACAGATTAAGAAAATCACAGTGACACTGTTCATGAGCAGAGATCTCAAAATGGCTATGTTAAAATTTGGTGAAAAAAATCCATAAAATGACTGTGTTATGAGCGTGCATTGCGCAGTTTCCATGCACCCTTGTAAGTTCACGAATTTGTGATATTTTCAGTCCAGATTTTCAACACCGGCATTTTTCCACACCTCCTTATGAGGAATACAGCTGTCATTTTTCACACCCCAGCTGAAATGTGTTTTCGCACTTCCAGTGCAGAATAGCTCAGTTGCTGTGGGAAATTAGTGTTCGGGACAGATTATGAAAATCACAGTGACACTGTTCATGAGCGGAGGTCCCAAAATGTGTGCGTTGAAAATCAGCTATAAAAAATCCCCAAACTAATTACATTACGGGTGTACGTTGCACAGTTTCTACGCATGCTCGTGACTTCACCAGTTGTTCTCTATTTTCACTCCAGATTTTCAACAATGCCATTTTTTACACCTCCTCATGAACAGTACACTTGTCACTTTTCACATCGTGTTCGCAATGTGTTTTTGCACCTGTGGCACCAAATGGCTCTGTCTCTGTGCAACATTACCTTTCACCCAACGAACTGATAGTGTCACTGTTCATGCGGTGGGGTCACAAAAAGCCCATGTGGAAAACTTGGAGTAAAAACTACCAAGAAACGCCCAGAGCCTTAGGGGTTTCACCATAACGTCCAACCCTGTAGGGACTGACAGGCATCAGGGGTGTGACTTGGGATTGTCGACAGTAATGATCATGCTATTCCACCCCCACCCTGCAGCCACTGACAGGCATTGAGGTGCGCCTTGGACCCTTTGCCCCCAGAGTTCACCCAGTTCTCCTACACTGCACCCATTTCAGCATATTTCCTTATAGAATGAGGTGAAATGTAAAGCCCAAACACCCAAAGGCACACCTCGACACTTGTCAGTGTCTGAAGGGTAGGCTGAGGTGAAATGTCGTGACCGTCATTGGTGACAACCCAAAGGCACACCCCAATGCCTGTACATCTCTGCAGAGTGAGGGTGGAGTTGGGGTCAGTTCAATACTTCAATACCATTCCTATACTGCGTCTGTCTAACTCCAGCACTTCCACTGCTAATGCCAGAAAGCAAACATTCGGCATTGACAAATGCTTATTTATGTTTGCTTGCACACATGCACAAGAAACATTATGTGCCAGCTTAGGAGAGAAGTGGGTTTTAGAGGTGCGGCACTGTGGCAGCCAATGCCATCACTGCATTATTGAGCTTGGCCCTCATTTCCCAATGTGGTGGCATGCTGCTGCTGCTGATACTAGTTTAGCCAGTGAGCCACCAACTTGAAATGAATTGGCCGCTGCAATGAGGGACTGACCCGTCATTGCAGGGCAGTGCCTTGCCTGGTGTAATATTTGAAAAAACATGGCAGCGGCTGTCGCCATCCACTCACAGTCCCCATAAATGCTGACGGGGGGGTGCCCAATCCTCCTGTCGGCAAGTCCCTGCCCCATTTAATTTGCCAAAGGGGGAGCGCAATCCCCATCGGCATAATGTCTCCCCCCCATTTGATGTGTGCCGAGGGGGTGCCCAGTCCCTCGACATCATGCCCCCAAACAGGCTTTCTTTGCTGACAGGGGCCCAATCCCTGATGGCTTAAGTCCCCCTCCCCAAAAACACAGGTGACAAACTGGGAGCCCACCCAGTGTGCAAACAGCAAACCTGCAAAGAAAAAACCTTCCTGCAAGCGTCTCCCAGAGAAAGAAAATGGTCCCTCACAGTCAGGTCCCCTCACTCAACCCGCAACCATCCTCTGCGCACCAAACCTCCCCCCACCCCATACTTACCTTTGGAGCCACCGCAACGATATTCATTGGACTGGGAACACGTCTGTACTCTTCAAAGCCGACCGTGAACTGAAGAAATGCCGGTAAGCTGTATAATGGCATAAATGGGTTTTTTTCAACTTATGTGGATATCTCAGCCATTTTTTTGACTTTTGGCACCAAAATTTCAAGCTTGGGGTTCTTGGGACCCCTCCTCATGAATTCAGTCACTGACATGGCATTTTCGCGGTCACTGCGTGGAATCACCTTTCGGGACCGAGTAACAAAGTGACAGTGCCACTGTTCATGAGGTGGGCTCCCAAAGAGTGTAGTCTGCAAATTTGGTGAAAAAAATTCCAAAAAGTGATTGTGTTATGGAGCGTGCATTGCGCAGTTTCCATGCACGCTCATAACTTCAAGAATTTTTATATTTTCACTCCAGATTTTCAACATTAGCATTTTTACATACCTCTTTATAAACAGTATAGCTGTCATTGTTCACATCCTGCCCGAAATGTGTTTTTGCACATTTGGCGCACAATGGCGTGGTCACTATGGGAAATCAATGTTCGGGACAGAGTAAGAAAATTACAGTGACACTGTTCATGAGCGAATATCCCAAAATGCCTATGTTGAAAATATGGTGACAAAATTCCATAAAACTAACTATGTTACGAGTGTGCATTATGCAGTTTCCATGCACACTCATAACTTCGAGAACTTTTAATATTTTCACTCCAGATTTTCAACATTGCCATTTTTGCACACCTCCTTATGTATAGTACAGCTGTCATTTTTCATATCCTGCCCAAAATGTAGTTTTGTACATCTGGCGCACAATGGCGCGGTCGCTGTGGGAAATCTATGTTCGGGACAGATTAAGAAAATCATAGTGACACTGTTCATGAGCAGAGGTCCTAAAATGCCTATGTTGAACATTTGGTGAACGAATTCAAAAAGCGACTATGTTACAAGCATGCATTGCGCAGTTTTCACGCACGATTGTAACTTTGAGAATTTTTAATATTTTCACTCCAGATTTCCAACACTGCCATCTCTTCATGCCTCCTCATGAATGGTGCCACTGTCATTTTTCATATCCTGCCCAAACAGTGGTTTTGCACATCTACTGCAGAATAGCATGGTCGCTGTGGGAAATCATCGTTCGGGACAGATTAAGAAAATCAAAGTGCCACTGTTCATAAGCAGAGGTCCAAAATGCTTTCATCAAGTGGGGGTTGCAAAAAGGCCATGTTGAAAATTTGTAGTGCAAATACCAACAAACGCCTGGGGCGTTAGAGGTTTCCAACCATGACGTCCCACCCTGTGCAGACTGACAGGCATCAGGGGTGTGCCTTTGGATTGCCGGCTGTAATGCTCATGCAATTCTACCCTCACCCTGCAGCCAGTGACAGGCATCGAGGTGTGCCTTGGACTCTTTGGCCCCAGAGTTCATCCCATTTTCCTATACTGCACCCATTTCAGTGTATGTCCTTATAGAATGGGGTGACTGTAAAGCCGAACACCCCAAGGCACACCTCAACACTTGGTGTCTGCAGGATAGGGTGAGGTGAAATGGCAAGAGTGTTATGGGCGACAACCCAAAGGCATACCCCAAAACCTGTCCATCTCTGCAGGGTGGAGGTGGGGTTTGTGTGAAGTTCAATATTTCACTGCCATTCCTATTCTGCATCTGTCTAACTCCTGCACTCCCAATGCTAATACCAGCAAGCAAACATTCGGCATTGACAAATGCTACATTTTAACATGTTACCCTCCTTTCTGGCCTCCACAGCTGTCTGACCCCCATTTAACTTAACCAGGAGGTTGAGATCATCCAGGGAGAGGAAAACGGCTGCAAAAAGATGACTGCTCAATGGAGCTACCCATAGCACTACCATGCATGCGTGGACCTCTCGTAAACAAGGTCCCCGGCCGCACTTAGGGAACCCCCCACAGCCCATATAGGGTGGAAAACCAGAGCGGGAGCCCCCAGAACCAAAGTAAGTCCCCAGAGGGGGTTACAAGCAGTTTCTCCCTTTATCTGGAATCTCTACTCTGTGCTGGGGCCCTAGGCCTTTGGGGAAGGGTACCATAAATAAATAAAATCTACTACCACTACAACCCTGACTCATCTCTTCACCCTGTCCCACCCCCTCTTGAACCCCCACCATCTTTTGGCTGACTAACTCCGCTGGATGTTTATTCCACTCTGTCACCATTTTCTCTGTGAAGAAGTGTCTCCTAACCTCCTTTTTGAACCTTTTCCCCACCATCTTACAGCAGTGCTCCCTTGTGGTCTTGTTTCCACTGGGACAAAAGACGTCCCCTATATCAACCTTGTTGGAACTTTTTAGATTCTTGAAATGTGCAGTCTGGTGAGAGCAGAGGCTTGGACTTCTTTTTTTACAATAACTTGTTGCACACTGGGTTGACACAACAACTGAGTACTGCCTAAACGCTGAACTGCCCACACATATTTCTTTTTGTGGAGTCTCCTGTTTATATTTAATTTCATTTTATTTGTATCTGTAACAAACTGGGGGTAGTTGGTTTGTGTGAGTGGTTAGGCTAGTGTTAGGTGTTAGCGTGTGTGGGAAGTAATCTTTGGTGTACTAGTTAGTGTGAATGTGTGGGGTGACTGCTTAGGTTGGGCTGGGTGGTTAGAGTTGTGTGTTTGGTAATTAGTGGGCTTTGGGAGTTTTATGGTTTTGTGTGGGAGGGTTTTAAGTTGGTGGCGTCATGTATTTAGAGTTCAGGGCCCCCAGGCTTAGCTGCTCCTTTTAACAGCTGCTGGACCTCCATCCCATCAATGTTTCCTGCCTGGTATATAGGCACTGCAGGGAGGTGAGCATCATAAGGAGGCGGGATGATAGGTGACAAAGTGTGGGGACTGCTAAGGGGGGGCACTATAGAGCTGGTGAGGACTAGGAAATACCCAGGAGCAAAATGGGACCTAGAGAGAGGCCAGAAGTGGTTGGAGCCCATAACCTGGGCTCCCACTGGAGCGAGGGGGCAGGTAGCTAATATGTCAGCAGCCTCTATTTGTCCTCTTGGGTCAGTGCTTTGCAATGCCAGATCAATGAGGAACAAGACTGCCATTATGGCAGATGTAATGTCTTGTTCTTTGCTCCATCTGACTTGCATCACAGAGACCTGGCTGAATGGTGACATCGGTCAAGTCTTGAAGGCGGCGGTTCTAGCTGTGTTTTTCATGGTTCACTGCCTGCAGAGAGCTCATGGGGGACATTTGTTTTAGAGCTGAGTAAAACTTCACTGCGCACCCAATACGGAAAACTTCATCATTAGGATGTATGGCTACATGGGTGGGTCCACTGCAGGTTCCAGAATCTTTCTTGTGTACTGGCCCAGGTCACGAAAGGGAGTTTCTGCAGGAAATCGTGGACTTCATCACCTTTATCACCGAGAGGGTATTGGAATCACTCAGATGGTTGGTTCTGAGTGATTTTGATGTCTGGATAGACAATGAACTCTCGCAGTTTGGTCAGGATTTCCTCCAGCTGATGGAATCACTGGGCCTAGCACAAGTGGTTACTTCTGCGACCCAACAGCACGGACATGACTTAGACTTAATCTTCTTACTGGGGCTTGACATTGACAACCTGGAGCTTTATCTGACAGAGGCTGGTTGAACCTCGAAGCACTGGAACTTTTGTTCCTGGTTCCAGCATCTCCAGTACTTATGGTGATGAAGTTATAATGAAATGCATTATGGAGTCATAACAAAATAATTGTCAGCATCAACCTGGTCTGAGAGAGCTATCAATTCTTTATCTTCAGATTGATCTGATCAGCTGGTCAGATCACTGCACGGTGAGGTTCTCGTTCATGATCCCCCCTCATGGTCCACCCCCAGTGGAGATGGTTCGCTGCCACCCATGGAAGGGCTTGTCCCAAGAAGGACTCCAGGCAGTAATGGAGCTCTCTGGTGTTATGGCTGCTTGTGGGACTGGATCAGAGGAGGTGGTGGTGGTCTATAAGATGGCCATTACCTCAGCCTTTGATGTGGTCACACTGGTTCATATATGACCCCAGACTTTGCACAGCAGATGCCAGTGGTTTGATGGGGAACTCAGGGAGTTGAAGTCTAGGGGTTGGAGGCTACACAGAAACACAGAAGTTGACAGATAAGGACTGTAAGGCCCATCCAGTCTGCCCATTTTTTCAACCTTATGAATGTGCCACAGGCCTTTACTTTGTCAATGGCCTAGCTATTCATACTCATCTGTACTGCTCCCTTGTGCCTATCCCATGCCTGTTTGAATCCCTGCACTGTATTCATATCCACCACTTCCTGAGGTAGGCCGTTTCATGCATCCACCACCCTTTCTGTGAAAAAGAACTTCCTCACATTACCCCTTAATCGGCCTCCCTCTAATCTCATGCTGTGTCCCCTTGTCCTGCTATTTTTCTTATATTGAAACATGTTGTTGGAGGAGATCCAGGTCTGATGAGGATCAGCTGGCGTTGAGGACCCTCTACTGTGAGCACCAATGAGCAATTTCCTGTAAGAAGGCAATAATTCTGTTCAGGGACTTGTAGCAGGGAGGAACTGGCCTGTTCAGCTCTTCTGCAGGGGTAAATGGAGAAAGTGACAAATGCAATAAGGACAGGGATGGGGCAAAAAGGGGTAAGGCCATCAAGAAATGGAGGGTAATGAGTACCAACATCCGTAGTCTGTGCAACAAACTCCCTGAACTGGTGGCCTTGATGGAAGAAGGATGCCTGGATATTGCAGCAGTCATAGAAACATGGTACACAGAGAACCATGACTGCGATGTTAACATACCAGGGTACACAATCTACAGGAGAGACAGGGAGGGCAGAAGGTGGGGGGAGTAGCTCTCAATGTAAGGGAAGGGATAAAAGCAACTGAAATAAAGAGTAAACAGGGAGGAGAGGAGGCACTGTGGGTCACCTTAGAGACAGGAAATGGCACCACAATCCACACAGGGGTTGTATACAGATCCCCATGTCAGGGGGAGGGAATGGACAAGGATATGATAGAAGGCATTCTTAGGATGGCAGAGAAAGGGGAGATACTGTTGATGGGGGACCTTAATATGCCAGATGTTAACTGGAGCACCTTTGCTGCAGCCACATCCAAAAGCAGGGCCATTCTTGATGCCCTTCAGGTGGCATGCCTCAGACAGCTAGTTTTGGAACCTACTCGTGAGGGAGCAATCTTAGACCTCGTACTCTCAAATGGGGACAGTGAGAGGATCTCAGATCTATAAATAGGTAGCCATTTGGGAACAAGTGACCACCAAACAGTGTGGTTCACGATAAACTCAGCTACAGAGTCAAGCCATAAAAAAGTGAGGGTTCTGGACTTCAGGAGGGCTAACTTTGGCAAGATGGGAGAGTGCCTTAGAAAAGCCCTAGCAAACAGGCTAGAAGGAGGGGTGGAGCAACAACGGGGAAATATCAAAACTGCCATCACAGAGGCAGCAAGCCTTTGGGTGAAGCAAATAAATCAAAACAAAAGAAAAAGCCACTATGGTTCTCAAAAGAAGTGGCGGTGAAGGTTAGGGAGAAAAAGACTGCATTTAGGAAGTATAAGGAAACACAGAAGGAGCAGGACAGAGAACTGTACCAGTTAAGGCAGAAGGAAGCAGGAAGGGTAGTCAGAATAGCTAAGGCACAAATTGAGGAAAAGATAGCCAACTCGGTTAAGAAGTAAAAATTACTCACCTTAGTAATTATGTTTCTTCTAGTGGAGTCTTGCTGTATTCTGACCATTGCAGTTAGGGCCTGCCTTTCAACTGCCCCGGAGAACAAAGGGTTAACTTTTCTGTGCCTGGCATAGAACACTCATCATGAGCTCGGTTGAAGCCCTTCTGTTGTTGTTCAAACTGCAACCGTCAGATCTTTACGAGCAAAAACTCACTAGGTGTTCTGTGTGGAAACTGTAAAATTTTTACTAGCCAACTGGCAAATACCTGTATATAATGTTTTTGGTTTCAAAGGAAGACTCAAGTCAGGAAACCCAAAAACAAAAACACATCCAAAACACAACATTCCACCCAAACAAAAAAAGAGGGTATAAAAAGGACACCCCTAGGGTGCCAACACTGCTCCTGCCCACCCACATCCCAAAAACTAGGTTCTGAGAGGGAGGCGGGGGGAAGTCAGAATACAGCAGAATACAGCAAGACTCCACTAGAAGAAACATAATTACTAAGGTGAGTCATTTTTTCTTCAAACAACATGAAGACTTGCTGTATTCTGACTATTGCAGACTACCAAGCAGTACCTCCATGGAGGAGGGACAGAACCTACTTTGGAAATAGGCTCTGAAGTACTGCTGTGCCAAACTGAGCATCACTCCTAGCCTGGATATCCAGAGAGTAATGCTTGGTGGAAGTATGGACTGTTTTCTAGGTGGCTGCTTGACAGATTTCTAACACAGGAATATCCCTGGCAGCAGCCAGGGAAGCAGCTGTACCTCTTGTGGAATGAGCCCTCAGGCCTGAGGGTGGAGTTCTACCCAGTTTTTCATAGCAGAATTGTATACAAAAACAATCCACCTGGCAACAGATCTCTTAGTGGCAGGTTTACCTTTACCAACTTCCCCATAAGTGAGGAACAACTGGAGGGATTCAAATCTGTGACCCTTGGTATGCTCTATGTAGTAGCTAAGGGCTCTTTTGACATCCAAACTGTGCAGCCTCCTCTCTCCCGAGGAGGAATGGTCAGTGAAGAAAAAAGGGAGAGATATAGA
This sequence comes from Neoceratodus forsteri, assembly GCA_016271365.2. Lineage (NCBI taxonomy): Eukaryota > Metazoa > Chordata > Ceratodontiformes > Ceratodontidae > Neoceratodus > Neoceratodus forsteri. The sequence continues at coordinate 549,649,447 of JADMNL010000022.1, read as the reverse complement.
CTGGTTAAGGTGGAAATCTGAAACTACTTCAGGTAAGAACTTTCTGTTAGTTCTAAGGACCACTTTATCTCTGTGAAAAGAGATGAAATCAGATTCCACTGACAGGGCTTGCAATTCACTGATACGTCTGGCAGAGGTAATGGCTACCAAAAATACAGTTTTCCAAGTCAAGTACTTACGCTCTGCTGAGGACAAAGGCTCAGAGGGGGGTTGCATAAGCTGAGCAATGCAAACATTAAGGTCCCAAGCAGGAGCAGGATCCCTAAAGGGGGGACTGATGTGAAGCAATCCCTTGAAAAACTTACAAAATACAGGATGGGATGACAGAGAGAAAGACTTGCCTACCGACAGGAAATCAGAAACAGCTGCCAAGTGTACCTTGAGGGTAGCTGGTCTGAGGCCTAGGCCATTAAGATGGACCATATTATCCAGAACCATAGGCAATTTAGCAGAGTCTGGAGAAATATTCTTCTTAGAACACCAAATGCTGAATCTTTTCCATTTGGAGTTGTAAGTCTTTCTGGTGGAAGGCTTTCGAGAAGTCTTAAGGATATCTAGAACCCCTTGGGAAAGATGCAGATCTGCAAACTCTAACTCTTGAACAGTCAAGCCTTGAGATTGAGAGACTGAAGGTTCGGGTACCAAATCCTCCCCTGAGAGGATGTTAACAGGTTGTAATTCTTGGGAAGAGACAGGGGAAGGTGGACTGCTAGGGACAGCAACAAGGGGTACCATGGCTGTCTGGCCCAGTCCGGAGCAATCAGAATCACTTTGCATGGTTGTGACCTTATCTTGACTAACACCCTGAACACTAGAGGGAAGGGGGGAAGCATACAGAAATTTCCCTTCCCAATTCAGAATAAGAGCATCCATGGGGACTGAGCCCAAGACTAGGGGTCTGCAACAAAAGAGAGGAAGTTGGTGATTGTCTGGGGCTGCAAAAAGACCTATCTCTGGAGTGCCCCATCTCGAGAAAGTCACTTTCAAAACCAGAGGATCCAGGGTCCATTCATGATGGCCCTGGGATATTCTGCTCAGTGCATCTGCTAGGACATTGTCCTTCCATGGGAGGGGAACTGCTATCAGAGAGGTTTGCAGGGAATAGGCCAGGGACCACAACTTCATTGCTTCTGTGCACAAGGCTGTAGACCGAGTGCCTCCTTGCTTGTTGATGTACCACATGGTGGTAGTGTTGTCTGTTCTGACCTGAACCACCTTGTTCTGTACAGATCTGGAGAAAACTTGCAGTGCCAGAAACACTGCTCTGAGTTCCAAGAGATTGATGCAAAGCAGAGATTCCTGAGGCGACCACAGTCCCTAGGTGGTAAGATCCCCCAAATGGGCTCCCCAGCCCAGCAGGGAAGCATCTGTGGTGAGTATCACTGAATGAGACTGAGTGACAAATGGAACCCCTTGTCTCAAATTGTCCTGATCCTGCCACCATTGCAAGGCTTGGATCAGGGTTCGAGTCACTGGGATTAGTTTGGTAAGAGAATCCTTTCTTTGGGACCAAAAGGCTCCTAAGTGGAACTGAATGTCCCTCATTTGGAATCTTGCTCCCTGGGCCACGGCTGCTGAGGCTGCCATGTGGCCCAGTAGCTGAAGGAAATGCCTTGCTGGTCGAGACACCTGAAGGGTGAATGAAGAGGCCAGTTCCATAAGGGTCCTTGCCCTTTCCAGGGGAAGGAAGGCTCTTGCTTTTACCATATCCAGTTCTGCACCTATGAAGGTGAGGAGCTGCACTGGTTCGAGAACTGACTTTGGTAGGTTGAGAAGGAATCCTAAAGAAGCGAGCACTTGCTGGGTCACTTGCAGATGTGACTTGACTTGGTCTGGAGACTGACCTACTATAAGCCAGTCGTCCAAGTATGGGAAAATGGAAATCTTTTGTCTTCTTAGGAAGGCAACAACTACTGCCAGACACTTTGTGAAGACCCTTGGGGCTGATGTTAGGCCACAGGGCATTGCTCTGAATTGATAGTGGCCTGAGGGCAACTCGAACCTGAGGTACTTTCTATGGGAGCACCTGATGGGAATGTGAAAGTAGGCATCTTTGAGGTCCAGGGAGGCTAGCCAGTCCCCCTGGCCTTAGAGAGGGAAGGATAATTCCCAGAGTTACCATTTTGAATTTTGGCTTTAACAGATGTTTGTTCAGATATCTTAGGTCCAGGATGGGTCGCCACTCTCATGTCTTCTTGGAGGTTAGGAAGTACCTGGAGTACAATCCTTTGCCCCTGTGTAGGGTGGGAACTCTCTCTATAGCTCTGAGAAACCTCTGCCTCTAGGGCAAGGGTCTCTGAGAGATTTGCAGGTGGAAAAGATCTGGCTGTCATCTTGGGAAATTTTTTGAAGCTGAGAACCAGTCATTGGCTTACTACTTCCAGGACCCACCTGTCTGATGTAAGAGACATCCAGCCCTGGACAAAGTAAGCCAGCCTGCCCCCTACTGGTGTTGGAGAATCGACCCGCAGACCCATTAGAGTGTCTGCTTGGCAGGGCTTTAGGCCAAGGGGTGATGCTGGCCTGCTCATCCCCCTTCTGCCTCTCCCTCTAAAGAACCCCCTCTGCGAAAAAGAAGAAGAGAAGGCCTGAGCTTGGTAAAAAGGCCTTTGGAAAGGCCTGCCCCTGCCCCTGGACAGCTGTCTTTGAGGAGTTGCTTGCCTTTCTTTGGCCTCAGCACTCTTGTAAGTGGTCCTGTATTTGTCCATTTTCTTCATGTAATTCTCTGTCTGCTCCCCAAACAGAGAATTCCCAATTACAGGAAAATCCATGGCCTTAGCCTGGGTATCCTGTGAGAGGCTAGTACACCTGAGCCAAACCATTCTCCAAAGAGCCACAGATGTAGCCATGACTCTTGATAACACATCACTGGAGTCCACAGCAGCATGAAACTGTACTTTCGATGCCTCAATCCCATCTGCAGCCACCTGCTCCAGCTCCTTGATAAGCTGGGCGGGAGCCTGTTTAGCCAGTGCCAGTACAGTGTCCCACCTGGACTTCTGGTACCTGGCTGTATAGGCCATATAGTTAGTCTGCCTGAGTCCCAAAGATGCTGCCAGGTATTGTTTCTTTGCCATGGCATCAATCTTCCTGGAGTCCTTGTCTAGGGGGTGTGATGCCAAGGGAATGTTTGCCTTATCACAGGCAGCAGCCTGTACAACTCCAACATAGCTGCACTGCTGATAAAGGAACTCCGTATCTGAGCCTGAGAGAGTGTACCTCTTGTCCATTCGTCTGTCCACAGGAGGTATAGAATTAGGAGACTTAAGAATTTTTTGTGTCTGTTTCCCAAAAGATTTGTGGAGGGGAACAGACAGTCTCCTGGACTCTGGGATGTCCATCATCTCAACATAATCAGGCTCCTCCTGATCCTCAACTGCTTCCTCCACAGGAAGCTGGAGGGTATCAGCCACCTTTCTGTAGAACATGTAGTGTGAAGGGGACTCAGAAAGCCTAGGAGGAGAGACACCTGAAGGTCTATCTGGGGAGATGTCCTGGTCAATAGGTACATTCAGACTTTCACCATCACCATAGTCATCCTCATACTCTCCCGCCTCCTCAAACTCCGGTTCATAAAATTCTTCCAAAGTATAAGTAAAGCACAAGTTTTAACCTCAAATTGATCGGTTCAGCTGAACCGATCCACAGTTACAAGTTCCACAGAGAAACAGAACAAAAACCTATCTAGTACTCATGGTACCACAGCCAAGGACTTGAACCGACTATGCGGAAACAACAATTTGGTAGAAACTGACCGAAAACTGACACTTCAACCGACTTTTTGAACCAAGCAGCAGGAGAAATCTCCGGAGTGACTGTTCATTGAGGCGGAGTAAAGAATCTGACGGCTGCAGTTTGAACAACAACAGACAGGGGCTTCAACCGAGCTCGTGATGAACGTTCTATGCAAGGCATAGAAAAGTTAACCCTTTGTTCTCCGGGGCAGTTGAAAGGCAGGACCTAACTGCAAATAGTCAGAATACAGCAAGACTTCATGTTGTTTGAAGGGGGATAAAACCTTTTATAGGTATATCAGGGAGCATAGAAAGACAAAGGGAGGGAGAGTGAGGCTGAATAGAATGGATGGTGGGTGGGCAGAGAGTGACAGTGAAAAAGGAGGGATACTGAATGAATACTTCTGTTCAGTATTCACAAAAGAGGAAGTGGGGGAGGTGCCTAATCCAATTAAAAGAAGCACCCTGGAGAGGGGGGGGTTGATCCAAGTCCTTTCACAGAAGAAAGGGTTCTGAAAGAACTCCTAAAACTGAAGGTGGACAACGCAATGGGGCCAGATGGAATTCACTCCAGAATTCTAAAAGAATTAATCAGAGAACTAGTGACACCACAGACTACCCTTTATAACAAATCATGGGAGGATGGTGTGGTACCTGAGGACTGGAAGAAGGCTGATGTGATTCCCCTTCACAAAAGTGGGAGCAAGACAGAAGCAGGAAACTACAGACCTGTCAGTTTGACCTCTGTGGTAGGGAAAGTGATGGAATCACTTCTGAAGGAAAGAACTGTTGAGTACCTAGAGGCCAGTGGGGCACAGGACCCAAGGCAGCATGGGTTCACAGAGGGAAGGTCATGTCAGACGAATCTAATTGATTTCTTTGACTGGGTGACCAAAGTAGTAGACCAGGGAGGGGCTGTGGACATGGCCTACCTAGACTTAACAAGGCATTTGACACAGTCCCACACAAAAGATTAGTAGTCAAATCAACCAGCCTTGGAGTGGGTCCCAGGGTGGTAGCCTGGGTAAAACATTGGCTGAACAACAGGACACAGAAGGTAATTGTAAATGGAGTCTACTCTGAAGAAAGAGGGGTTACTAGTTGGTACAGTGAGGTTCAGATTGGGTCCAGTCCTTTTAATGTCTTTATAAGTGACATTGCAGAGGACTGAAGGAAAAGTATGCCCTTGCAGATGACACAAAGATCCGCAACAGGGTTGATACACAAGGAGGCATGGAAAGGATGAGAAGGGACTTGGCAAGGTTGGAGGAATGGTCAGAAGTATGGCAGCTTGATTCAATGCAAAGAAGTGCAAAGTAATGCACCTGGGAAACAAAAACCCAGGGGAAGATTACACAATGGGGAGGTAGTAACAACAACAAAAATGGAAAGGGACCTGGGGGTAACCATATCAGATGACCTTAAGGTTGGCAAGCAATGTGAGAAGGCAGTAGGGAGGGCTGGGGGGATACTGGGATGTATAGGGAGAGGCAACACCAGCAGAAAACAGGAAGTTGTTATCCCTCTGTACAGACAGTTGGTGTGACCCCATCTGGAGTACTGCATCCAGTTCTGGAGACCCCATCTCCGCAATAACATTGACAGGATGGAGGCAGTTCAAAGGAGGGCAACTAAAATGGTGCAGGGTCTGCAAGAGAAGCCGTACGAGGAGAGACTAAAGGAGCTTAATATGTATACCCTTGAGGAAAGGCGGGAGAGGGGGGACATGATAGAAACGTTTAAGTACCTCAGTGGAATCAACAAAGTCCAAGAAGGTAGCATCTTTCAGAAAAAGAGATGTGTAAGAACAAGGGGACACAATTTGAAGATGGTGGGGGATGGCTCAGGGGCAATGTGAGGAAGTATTTTTTCACAGAGAGGGTGGTGGATGCATGGAACAGCCTTCCTGAGGAGGTTGTGGGATCTAAAACTGTGGCCGAATTCAAGAATGCAAGGGACAGACATAAGGCAATTCTTGTGGGGGGTAGGAAGAAGTAGGCTGCTGGTTAACTAGGATCTGCAGCTTATCCTGTAGGTAGGAAAATGGGCAGACTATGTGGGCCAAGCAGTCCTTATCTGCCGTCAAAGTCTATGTTTCTATGTTTCTGCACTATGGCTTGTACTTCATCCGATCTGTCTACAACCAGTGAGAGCAAATTCATTTGCTCGTTGTGAAGAGCTTACTAAGTTTTCCTCTGACACGGTTATCGTCTGTTCAGTCGGAGATCTCTATGACTGGGTCGTTGCGACCTGGCAGGGTTAAGCAGGTTGTGAACAGATGCCGTCCTCCCGTCTGGAGAGTGTTTAAGCCAGTTTCAGTATAAAAGGTTTGTGGGGTGATCTCGGAGTTTCAGCCCACCTTTTGTGAACTGGATCCAGGCCCAGCACCACTTTTGGCAAGGTGTGTGGGGTTTGTGGGCCCATTGTTTGATGAGTTAGTCCAGTGCTCCCTCTCAAAGGGAACCTTTCTGAGCACATTCAAAGATGCACTAGTGAGGCTTTTGTGAAGAAACCATCCTTGGAACTGGACTGCTTGGCGAATTATAGACCGGTCTCTAACCTCTCCTTTCTGGGTTAGGTTATTGAGAAGATGTTGGTATGGCAGCTTGAGGCACACTTCATGGACCTCGACGTCTATGAGCATCTCCAGTCTGGATTTAGTTCTATGGGCAGTATGGAGACCCCATTGGTCAGGGTGCATAACAACCTTCTTAGGGTGAGAGATAGAGGAGAGCAGTCAGTTCTCATCCTCCTTTTCTCTCCTCAGCTCTTGACACCATGGACCATGGATTGTTGCTGGATCCCCTCAGGGCGGTACTGGGTCAATATAACGCTGCCTGAACAGCACATGAAAAAACGCACATGAGAAACCTTGAAAGAAACTACAGCAACAGGGGTTTCTGAGTGTGCAGTAATAACCCTTACCCCTGTCGTCGTAGTTTCACATTGAGTAGTGTGAAGTACACCGCCGGTGCAGTACCTGACCAAGCCACTTCTGCGGTGGAGTGGCTAGAGCACTGGCACCCGGCAGCATCATGGACCTGGGGCTGTGGTTCAGTTCTTCCCAGGTCCCTTTGTAATGCATTTTGTTTTGTTCCTAAAACACCATTTTTCTGCTCCCAACCTGCACCCCTTCCCCTAAGTCCACACCTCCTTGAAGTTAGATGTTTATATTTGGGGGGGGGAGGGGGGTGAAGCCTAATGCAAAACCAAAAATATTCCTGTGGTGTGCACTTTTGTTTCCTGATCGTCGTGTTGTACCAACGTTATTTTGCCGCATGCTGATTTGCATGTGGCATTCTTGATGTGCGCAGTTTTGACTGCTACACTATGACCCTGTGCCCTCAAGGAGTACTGGTGTCTTGCCGGCACAGTCACCTGCTGTTTTGAGTCCTTTCTCCGAGATAAGATGCAGAGGGTGGTGATGGAGAATTTCTCCTCACTCCCGAAGCCCCTGCTCTGTGGTGTACCCAAGGGTCGTTTCTCTCACCCACGGTGTTAGCATTGTACATGCTACCCCTGGTAGGGATCATTAGATGACACAGTTTGGGTTTTCACTGCCGTGTAGATGATACCCAGCTATATCTGTCTTTTGCACCCGGAATGCCTGATGTGGACAAGGTACTTAACTTGTACCTGGCTGAGATTTAGGACAGAAAGTCATCAAGATGGCTATGACTCAACCTCCGGCCTTGTGCCTTACTACGCCTCTGGCCGTGTGTAAACTATGGTTTACACACACCCCTGAGTGCCTTATTGCTTACATAAAATGCTTTTTTTATTTTCAGATGTTTCAAAAACTGGAGATGCCAACCTGGAAAACAAAGTTATTATTAGGAATTATGTCCTAAAATGTTTTAGAGTGTGGCAACATGAGAATGTGCGGCTCACATGCAGGTGTGCTAAACACATGGAATTGTGACGCTTAGCAGTTGCATTTTGAAAGGTACACTCAGTGTCTCTTTTCTGCACGTGCAGTAAAATATATTATTGCTGTGCTGGTAGGGCAGGACTTTTATTTATATGTTTTCGTCCTCTCAGCGACTTTACCTTTGCTTTCTCTTCAGTCCTGTATACAAAAGAGTTAGAGCTCTAAAGAAGATTAGAACCCTAGAACACTTTGCAAAGTTCTAGACCTGAACTAGAACCCAGAACTTCAATGAGTTCTGACAACCCTACCTACTATTCTGTATGTGGAAAGGAGGATTCCCTGTCTGTGCTATACTACTGCCACCTGGGTCTGGAGCTGAGCTCATGGAGGGCTGCTCCTGATAAAGCCTTGGTGTGTTGATGCATGCTACTGTGCATGTGTGTCACTATCTCTGGCTGGTTGATGGATGACCAGGGGCAGGGCGACAGCAAGAGAAAAAAAACTTGTGGCAGGACGCCTGCTTCAATGGCCCTTCATCTCTGACTCAATACCCACCTCTGGAACTGAGCTGTACTTCCAATGGGACCTGTCTTTCCCCAGTTGATCCATCTATGTGGGGTAAGCCACAGAGGAACAACTGGGAATGGTGTACGGCCAGGATAGTAAGTCAGGGGACAAGGCTGGGAGCAAGGATAGCAGATAGGGGCCCAACAGGGGAGAAGGGTGCAAAATACCAAGAGAAATACTAGACGAGACACATAGTGCTACATTCTCAGGGAAAAATAGTAGACATGACACAACGTGCAACATTTCTGCAGAAATACAGTAGCGAAGACACTGTGTACAGCATTTACACTGCAAAATACTAGACAAGACACCATGTACAGTGTAACCTTCCCGCTGTAACTAGATGAGACTCTACATGCAACATTCTCACAGCAAAATGCTACACTTACGTGTAGCATTTCCATTGCAAAATACTCGACATATGTGTAACATTCCCACAGCAGAATATCAGATGAGACACTGTGTGCAGCATTCCTAATTCATACCTACTGGGCCCTGGTCTCTTTCTCTTTTAATTTCTGTTTCATTGGTTACTAAAACCAGCTCTGTGTGTATCCCAATAGTATTGCTCCAAGTCTGCTGGCAGGATTTTGAGATGTAGCTCATTATTTCGCCAGGAGAAAATAGAAGACATGGTTGGGTCTGAAGGAGTGGCAGTCAGACAAGCCCTGAGGTCAGCGGTCATTTAGAGTGGAACTAGCAGAAAGGTAGGGGGCATACCAGCTGAGCTGAGCATGTCACCATGACTGACTGACCAGTCCTGAGTGCAGCTCAGCAGCCCCCCACCTCAACCCAGTAACATCTTTGAAGTGCCGCCACTGCCTGGTCATCTGTAATGTGAGGAACCGTGAAACACATTAAAAAGAAAAAAGAAAATAATTATTATGTGCACAGATTGTTTGCCTCTTTGCTGACCAAAAACAGTACTTTTTGCGTCCAAGGATGTACAATTGTGAGCGTCATGATAAGAGGTCAAAAGCTGTCCTGTCCTGCCGGAAACAAACAGGATGGGTGGCAACCATGGACAACCGAACTTGAATGTGAGAATTCACTGTTCAGCTTTGCCTCATTGTATGACACCCACCAGTCAGTCCCTGTCCCACTCCTCTGTCCAAGTCATCCAGGTCCCATGATCCTGATTCCCTCCCAGATGGTCAGAAATCCCAAGCAGGCTGAGCAAGGCAGTCGCAGCAGGCGTCATGTCAAGCGAGTGGTGGCAGTGGGCTAAGAACTGCAAAGAATTTCCTGCAGCAACAGCTAAACTATTTTAACTACTTCAGTTGTCTTAGCCCACAGTACCACTAAATGATGGACCATCATCGAGTGGTATTGTGGCCTAGGCCAAGTAATTAAAATAGTTTAGCAGTTGCTGCTGGAAATTCTTTGCAGTTCTTATCTTAGCTCACTGCCACCACTCGCTAATGGTGTCCTCTTGATCCATCCGATGGTAACAGACTCTAAATAAAAATGTCAGCTCCTGATCTCCACACAGGCTCCTTAGTTAGATTGGTGATGCTTTATTCTGCTGTGTCTGCTCTCTCAAGCCCTATGTTGTTTTGCTGCTTTCTGCAGTGGTGATGATACGGCAGTAATGGCGGTTGACTCTGTCTGGTGGCTGTGGCTCGGTGGGTGCGGGCAGCAGTGGCTCAAATGGAGAGGCGAACTAGGGCAGCTCTTGAGTCACTGGTCTCCACTCTCCGGCTTGGTGACAGTCCTACTTGTTGCAGTGGTTGCAGGAAAAATTTGGAGGAGCTGATTAAGGAGCCTGGAAACATGTGGACAGTAACTGTCCAATAAGCACTGAACTGCTCCATGGGTGTGCCTGCATGCCTGATTGTGAGCTGGAGGAGGGGGGAGAGAGAGCGCCCCCTTGCACATAACTCCACAGTGCCAGCAGCCAGTCAGCCAGCAGACCAACATTGAATCTTTTTTTAACTACTCAAAATAAAAAAAACACATTATTGTCACAGACATTTTTCTGAACGCACGTGCGAATGGGAAGTATGCATGGTTACGCCCCCTGCTCCCCTCATTAGAGTGAGTGTCATTTACCACCATCCTCTGTTGCCTATTCAGCAACCAGTTCCTTACCCAAGTTATCACCTTGAGGCCTACCCCAAACTGCCTAGTGTCCTTATAAGCTTCCAGTGTGGTGCAGTGTTGAAGGCCTTGCTGAAGTCTAAGTAGGCCATGTCCACCCCCCCACCGTGATCTATTTCCCTGGTCACCTGGTCGAAGAAATAGATAAGTTAATCTGGCATGACCTCGCCCCCAGTGAATTCATGCCGCCTAGGGTCTTGTAGTCCCCTGGACTCAACATTCTTCACTAGATTTTCTTTCAATAGTGTTTTCATTATCTTTCTCCCCACCGACATTAGACTGACGGGCCTATAGTTACCAGCTTCGTTCCTGCCGCCGCTCTTTTGGAGTGGGACTACATCTGCTCTCCTTCAGTCCTCTGGAATCACCCCTGTTTCTCATGAGTGGTTGAATAGAGCTGTCAGAGGTGCAGCTAGTACCTCCCAGAGCTCCCTCAGTACCCTTAAAGGTATTCCCTCCAGCCCCATAGCCTTGTTCACTTTCAGAGTTTCAAATCCTCTCAGGATTCTTTCTCCTGTGAATAGACTTGTGTCCTCCGCCCTCTCTCCAGTGTTCCTGATGCTTCTATGTGCTCCATCCCCCTCTCCCGCCACTGTGAAGACTGAGCTGAAGTACCTGTTCAGGAAAACTGCTTTTTCCTGATCCTCCTCTGCGCACTCTCCCCTGCTCTTCTTATCCTCACAATCCCCCTTCTTGTCCTCACAATCCCTCTTCTTGTCCTCACAATCCCTCCCCTTGTCCTCATAATAACTCTTCTTATCCTCAAATCCCTCCCCTTGTCCTCACGATCCCCCTTCTTATCCTCATAATCCCTCCTTATCCTCATAATCCCTCTTCTTGTCCTCACCATCCCTCCCTTTCTCCTCACAATCCCTCTTCTTATCCTCATAATCCCTCTTCTTTTCCTCACAGTCCCTCCCCTTGTCTTCCTCTTTTGCTTATGTACTGTATCTGAATAACATTTTGCCCCCATTAGCTACCCCTTTTGGCTAGCCTTTCCTCTGTTTGTGCTTTTGCATTCCTCATCACCTTCCCTGCTTCACTCTGCTTTACCTGGTACACCTCCCTATCCTCCTCCTCTGCATCTTCTCATACCTCCTGAATGCCACCTGTTTAGCCTTTACCTTCGTATAGCATTTCCCTCGAGAACCACAGTGAGCTCCTTTTCCTCCGGTTTTTGCTCACTTCTTTTGTGAACTGGTTTGTTGCCTTCACTATATGCCTTCTCTAATTTACCCTACTGTTTCTTCACCCCACCCTGACAATCCCTCCTCCTAGGTTGTCTCTAAGATATTCACCCATTGTTTTCTTAAATCCACTCTCCTGAAGTCCAGGACCCTTGTCCTTAAGTGCAGGGTTTACTTCCTTAACTCTACATTGGCTGGACAACAGGACACAGAAGGTAATTGTAAATGGAGTCCACTCTGAAGAAAGGGCGGTTACTAGTGGGGTATCGCAGGGTTCAGTATTGGGTCCAGTCCTTTTTAATGTCTTCATCAGTGACATTGCAGAGGGACTGGAAGGAAAAGTATGCCTTTTTGCAGATGACACAAAGATCTGCAACAGGGTTGATACACAAGGAGGCGTGGAAAGGATGAAAAGGGACTTAGCAAGGTTGAGGAATGGTCAGATGTATGGCAGCTAGGATTCAATGCAAAAGTGCAAATAATGCACCTGGGAAACAAGAACCCAGGGAAGAATACACAATGGTGGGGAGCTAGTAACAACAATAAAACAGGAAAGGGACCTGGGGTAATCATATCAGATGACCTTAAGGTTAGCAAGCAATGTGAGAAGGCAGTAGGAGGGCTGGGATATACTGGGATGTATAGGGAGAGGCATCAGCAGCAGAAAACAGGAAGTTGTTATCCCTCTGTACAGACAGTTGGTGAGACCCCATCTGGAATACTGTGTCCAGTTCTGGAGACCCCATCTCTGCAAGGACATAGACAGGATAGAGGCAGTCCAGAGGAGGGCAACTAAAATGGTGCAGGGTCTGCAAGAGAAGCTGTATGAGGAGAGACTAAAGGAGCTTAATATGTATCCTTGAGGAAAGAAGGAGAGGGGGACATGATAGAAACTTTCAAGTACCTCAAGAGAATCAACAAAATCCAAGAGGGTAGCACCTTTCAGAAAAAGAGACTTGCAAGAACAAGGGGACACAATTTAAAGATAGAAGGAGGACGGTTCAGGGCAATGTGAGGAGTATTATTTCACAGAGAGGGTAGTGGATGCATGGAACAGCCTTCCTGAGGAAGTTGTGGGGTCTAAAACTGTGGGAGAATTCAAGAATGCATGGGACAGACATAAGGCAATTCTTGTGGGGGCAGGAAGATAAAGGCAGTTGGTTAACTAGGATCTGCGGCCTATCCTGTAGGTAGGGGAAATGGGCAGACTAGGTGGGCCTAGCGGTCCTTATCTGCCGTCAAAGTCTATGTTTCTACAGGTTGTCTTGTACCCTGTTCTGTACCAGATTCAGGGTTTACTCCTTCAGTCCTACATTAACCTCGCCCTCTGCCCTGCATCAGATGCAGGAATTAATCCCTTAGTCCTGTGGGTGACATTGTCCCCTGCTCTGTATCAGATTCAGGGTTTACGCCCTTAGTCTTGCAGGTAATCTTGCCCCCTTCTCTGTATCAGATGCAGGGATTACTTTTGAAGTTTGGTAGTGCTTTTCTCTCTCAGTGGATCATGGACTTGCCCAATAAAAAATGGATTAACTTTTATTATTAAAACATAGTAGTCAAAGACATACCAAATATAACAGACGTAACCCTCACAATGCAGCAGGTGTGTATATATATATATATATATATATATATATATATATATATATATATATGTCCAGAATCTGTATATGTTTTAAATCTTTTAGCACCCAAGGGCTAAGGCCTAAAATCCTTTTTATGGACAAATGCATTTGGTGATGACACAGATTTTAATTAATGCTGTATATTTTAGCTTGGTTTTTAACTTGTTTTATGATGTTTTTATGGTGTTATTTTGTAATGCGCCTTGATTTTAGAAAGGCGCAAAAGAAATAAAGTTTATTATTATTATTTATTATTACACTAAATGCACAATACATACAGCACGGTAGTGGAAATACAACACCAGGAAATTTAACAAGTAAACAGTTTAAAACAGACAGACTTACAGATAAAAAACCTCACTATCACTCACTCAAGTCTGCTTTCTCTTACCCCATGTGTCCTTCTATGAGATGGCAAATTCCTTGCCACACAGGCCTGAAATTTAAGAGACCAATACCCCGTTAGACCTGTGGGCATCTGGTATTGTGCCTGGCTCCAAATCTGATACAGCTAAGGCTCACATGTATATACCCTTCAGGGCCAGCCCACCTTGCCATGTCACTCTAAAGGTTTAGCCCACTTCTTTCGAGATTTAAATAAAGATTATTTTTAATTTCTTCCAAGTTTTACCAGATCCTAACTGGTTCAAGCCAGTTTCATTCTTGCAGCTAGCTATCTTAAATGGGGATGTATGGGGGGGCACTCTTAACATTTTCTCCATTACCTTAACTACCTGCCATTAGCAGGGCCAGCTACATTCACAGTGGGGTTTCCATTGTGAACTGGCTTTTTGCAGGTGACTTGACTCCTTTGTATTCACATACAAAACAGGTACTTAAGAGACATTACTCACCCTGAACAATGCCTGCTTACCCAAGCTGGCTTTCAATGAGATATAGGTAGGAGGCAAATATATTTTATGACAGTGTATGGCATGGTATATTATTACCTGAGAATGGTATGCTTTGGCAAAACATGGCATAGCATGGTACAGAACTGCATTTAATTTATTTAGTTTTTGTTGACCGGGTAAGTGCGCTAGACAAATTCTGCATATTTTCAGGCATGACCTTGGGAGGAGGATACAGATGAATGTCAACTGACCTTGAACCAGATTAAGCTGTTGGTGGTATTTTTAGAGAATGAGGGTAAATTTGGCAAGGGCACCAGGGAAATTCCCCTGCTCTTTGAGAAGTGCCATGGGATCTTAAACATCCACCTGAACTACCACCAGAACAGGCAGATGGGACCTCGGTTTAACGTCTCATCTGAAAGATGGCACCTCAGGAGTGCAGCACCCCCATCATGCTGCACTACAGTGTCAGTATTGGGATATTAACCCAAGTGGCCAGTGTGGGGATAAAATCCACAACCTTCTGATCTCCCAGGCCTCACAGGCGAGTATGCTACCTGCTGAGCCACTGACACTGATATGGCTTGGTATGGTATAGCTTAGGCAAGAGCTAGTGTGGCATGGCTCTGAATAGTGTAGTATAGTATGTCACTGCACTGTATAGTATGTTATGGTATGTCACTGCACGGTGTGGTACTGCATGGCATATAGTTTGGTTTGGCACTACATGTTATGGTATGGCATGGCACTGCATAATATGATACAGTACTGTTCTGAATGGCTTGATATAATATGACATTGCATGATATGGCACTGCATGGTGTATGGTATGATCTTGCATGGCATAGCATGACATAGTGCAGTATGGAACTGCATGGTATGGTATGACCTAGGTATGGTATAGTGTGCATGGCACTGCACAACATGGTATAGTACAGAACTGTACAACATGGTATAGTATAGCACTGCAAGGTATGCCGCTGCTTGACAAGGTGTGGTATAGCACTGCATAGCATGCAATGGTATAGCACCACACGACATGGCACTGCATGACATGGTACAGTACAACACTGCATGGCATTGCACTACACAGCATGGTATAATACAGCGCTGCATAGTATGGCACTGCATGACACGGTATAGCACTGCATGGCACGGCACTGCACAGCATGGTATGATACAACATTGCATGACATGGTATGGAATAGCACTGCATGGCATGGCATTGCACAGCATGATATGGTATAGCACTGCATGGCATGGTATGGCACTGCATGACATGGCACTGCATCACATAGTCTGGAATATCACTGCATGGCATGACACTGTGTGATATGGTATAGCACTGTATGGCATGGCACTGCACAACATGGTATGGTATAGCACTGCATGACATGGTATGGCACTGCAAAATATAGTATTTACCTGCAATAAATGGCATGGTATTATATAGGACTGCATGACATTGTAAGGTATGGAACTGCATGCTATTGAATGGCACTGCATAACAGAATATGACATGGTATTCTATGGCACTACATGGCATGGTATGGCACTGTATAGTATGGAATGAAATGGCTCTACATTGCATGACACTGCATGGCATAGTATGGTATGGTGTTGCATGGTATGGAATTGCATGGCATAGTACGGTGTGATACTGTGGGGCATGACATGATATAATATGGCACTGCATGGCATGGTATGGCTCTGCATGATATAGTATGGTATGGTACCATGCTGCATGGCATGGTATAATATGGTAATGCATGGCATGGTATAGTATGGCACTGCCTGGCATAATATGACACTGTAAGACAAGGCATGGTATAGCATGGCATAGCACAGTATGCATTAAAATGTCATTGCTTGATATGGTAAGGCACAGCATGGCATAGTATGATATGGCACTGCAAAGTATGGTGTGGTTTGGCACTGTATGGCATAGTATGGCACTGGAGGGCATGCTATGGTATTGCCCTTAACAGTATGGTAAGACACATTATTGGTATGGTATAGAATGGCTCTGCAAAGCATTGTAGGCCTTGAATGGCATGGGATGTTATGGTAAGGCAGAGCACAGCATGGTGATGTAATGCATTGCATAGTATGGTGTTTTGGGATGGTATAGTAAAGCACAACATGGCATAGTATGCTATGACATTGCATGGCCTGGAATGGTAGTGTATGGCAATGTATGGCATGGTATGGCACTGACTATAAAGGTATGGTACCATATGGCACTGCATGGCATGGTATGAAACAGCACTGAACTACATGGTATAGTATGGCACTGCCTGGCAATGTATCACATGGCAGTTTGTGCCATGTTATATGTGGCATTGCATGATGTGGTATGGCACTGCATAGCATAGCACTGTCTTTTAAATAGTTTTTTATTATAATGGGTTCACCACAATATATCCCAGGCGTGCTGCCTTGGGGGTGGCTGGTCCGTTCCACTGGGGTGTCAAGCGGACGGGGCATGCTGGTGGGTCCTGGTGGGATGAGGCGCGTGTCTATGTCTTCTGTTGGCGCCCTTTGCAGGCGGTGTGGGAGGCCTTTCGGCACCGTGCAATTCTGCTTAAAGTTGGACCAGCATGACATTCTGTGGTGATTTGCATGTGCAGCCCATGATGCTTTGCATTGTAGGAGCATGTGTGATTTTGTATTTTCTTGAAACTTGGCTTCCCAGCCAGGTGCCCTTTGGGGTAGCCCTTGCCTCAGTGTTTACGCACAGAGGTTCTTTGTCTTTTAAATAGTTTTTTATTTTAATGGGTTCACCACAATATATCCCAGGCGCGCTGCCTTGGGGGTGGCTGGTCCGTTCCACTGGGGTGTCAAGCGGACGGGGCATGCTGGTGGGTCCTGGTGGGACGAGGCGCGTGTCTATGTCTTCTGTTGGTGCCCTTTGCAGGCTGTGTGGGAGGCCATTCGGCACCGTGCAATTCTGCTTAAAGTTGGACCAGCATGACATTCTGTGGTGATCTGCATGTGCAGCCCATGATGCTTTGCATTGTGGGAGCATGTGTGATTTTGTATTTTCTTGAAACTTGGCTTCCCAGCCAGGTGCCCTTTGGGGTAGCCCTTGCCTCAGTGTTTACGCACAGAGGTTCTTTGTCTTTTAAATAGCATAGCATGGTGTGGATCATCTTGCATGGTGTGGTATGGCACTGTATGGAATGGTATTTTGTGGCCCTTTAAGGTATGGTCTAATATGGCACCACATAAATGGTATGGCACAGCATGGTATGGTATGGTACTGCATGGCATTGCATAGTATGGTACAATATGGCACTTTATGGCATGGTATGGCACAGTATGGCATGCCATGGCACTGAATGGTATGGTAAAGTTATTGTACTTCATGGTAGTGCATGGCAATACATTGTAAGGCACTGCATGGTGTGGTAAGGTATGGCAGTGCATGGCATGATTTGGCACTACAAAGTATGGTATGGCATGGTACTGCACTGCATTGCACGATGTGGCACTGCATGGTATGGTATGGCACTGCATAATAAGGTACAGAACTGGCATGATACTGCTTGGCATGGCATGGTATAGGAGAGAAAATCTAGGGTAAAACAAGCTTGTTTGTAGTTGACACCTAGCCATGTGGAAGGCTGATTTTGAAGAGGGCAACAGTGAGTTGAGGGAAGATATGAAAAAGCTAGAGCACTGGCTGGGAATCTGGCAAATGGGTTTGAAAGCGAGGAAGTGCAAGGTTATACACGGTGGTCATAAGAACCTGAGAACAGGCTACCTGTTAGTGGGAGCCAATATCAAAGTGCCAGATAAGGAGAAAGACTTGGGCATAGCAATAACAGGAACACTGAATGAACAGCACAGTGCAGTCAGGCAGAGGGAAAAGCTGACAAGATGCTGAGGTGTATAAGCAGTGGGATCAACAGTAGAAGCAGAGAGATCATACTGCCCTCCAACACAGATCCCTAGTAAGCCCACACCGACAGTGTTGTGCCTGGTCCTGGAATCCCCATTTCAGCAAGGACATTTATAGGCTAGAGGCGGTACAGAGTAGACCCCCAGCAATGATACAGGGTCAGGACAGAAAAACTTACAATTAGAGGTTACAGAGTATGGACATGAACTCACTAGACACCTGGAGGGAAAAGGGGGATATGACTGAAGCTTTCAAACACATGAAGATCTCTGCAAACTGCTCAGACTCATCCAGATTACAAGTACCAGAGGAAATTTTATTTAACTTAAATTGTATTTAACAGCTGCCTCGTGGAAATCCAAGACTGGATGAGCTCCAGTGGGTTAAAGTTGAATGCGGGAAAGACTGAGGTTTTGGTGGTGGACCCTGGTCGCAGGATAGAGGGGTTGGGGACTGATTCGCCATCTGGTTTATTTCTGGGGGCGAGCAGATCCTTACCTCTGAATGGGTGCGTGACCTGGGAGTGATACTTGACGATGGTCTGACCCTTCGTCATCAGGTATCTGCAGTCGTCAAGTTAGTCTTTTACCACCTTAGGAACGTTGCCAGGATCAAGCACCTTGTTCCGTCCAGCAACTTGTCTGCTCTGGTCCACACCTTTGTGACCTCGCGCCTTGACTACTGTAACTCCCTGTACCTAGGGTTTCCCAGGGTTGATATCTGCCACCTGCAGCTAGTGCAGAACGCGGCGGCACGTTTATTGACTGGGGCATCAAGGAGTTCTCATATAACCCCAGTGCTGCACGATCTGCACTGGCTGCCAGTTCAGTGGCGGATCACCTTTAAGGTAGATTTGCTAACCTACAAGGCCCTACACGGACAGGGTCCAGACTACTTGAAATAACTTCCGATTCCTTACACCCCTATGCAGCAACTCTGCTCGGCTGATGAGGGGTTGCTGGAGATTCCAAGGGTTAGATTGAAGTCGTCTGGGGCATGGGCTTTTATGTTTGTTGCTTCATCCCTTTGAAATTCTCTACCTCACCAGCTACGGGAGTGCAGGACTGTGGGGAGTTTTAAGCAGGCAATGAAGACCTTTCTGTGGGAAAAAGCATTTCCTGATTTTTTATGATTTTACGCTTATTTATTGTTTAACTGAGTGTGTTTGTATTTGTGAAGTGCTTTGATATTCTCAAAGGCGCGATATTAAATAAAAGAAAAAATTACTCACCTTAGTAATGTTGTTTCTTCTAATGGAGTCTTGCTATATTATGACAGATGCAGTTTGTCCCACCATTAGAACTGCTCCGGAGGTGAAAGAGTTAACTTCCATGCAGTGCATGGAACTTAGAGCACGAGCTCGGTTAGGAAAGCTCTGTCAGGGTAATTTCCAACCGAAACCGTCAGATCTTTATGAGCAAAACTCATTAAGGCTCTGTGTGGAAGCTGTAACCTACACTAGCCAACTGGCTACTAAAATATTCACACATTTTCCTGGTCCCAACACCAAGACTCAAGTCAGGGGACCAGAAAAAATAAGATAAAATAAATAAAACTCAGCACCCAAACACCCCAACAAGAAGGGGTGGAAAACATAAAAGGGGCATCAGTAAGTGCCAACAGTGGACTGCCCACCCCAGACCCAAAGTAGAAGTTCTGAGAGGGGCAGGCTGGGGGGGTGGTCATAATATAGCAAGACTCCATTAGAAGAAACAACATTACTAAGGTGAGTAATTTTTTCTTCAAACAACATGAAGTCTTGCTATATTATGACAGATGCAGACTACACAGCAGTACCTCCATGGAGGAGGGACAGAACCTACTTAGGAATAGGCTTTGAAGCACGGTTAGCTAAAACCGAGCATTCCTCCTGGCCTGGATATCCAGGGAGTAATGCTTGGTGAAAGTGTGTACTGTTTCCAAGTAGCTGCTTGACATATCTCTAAGATAGGATGTCTGGCAGCAGCTAGAGATGCAGCTGTACCTCTGGTAGAGTGAGCCCTCAGGCCTGAAGGGGAACCTTACCCAGTTTTTGATAGCAAATTGGATACAAGAGACAATCCTACCTGGCAATGGATCTCTTAGTGGCAGGTCTCCTTTCCAACCTCACCATAAGTGAGAAATAGTTGGAGGGAGTCAACCCTGTGACCCTTTGGTACGCTTTCATGTAGTAACTTAAGGCCCTCTTAACATCTGTTGTGCAGCCTCCTCTCACCAGAGGAGGAATGGTCAGTGAAGAACACTGGAAGTGAAATCGATTGGTTAAGGTGGAAATCCGAAACCACCTTAGGCAAAAACTTCCTGTTAGTCCTGAGGACTACCTTATCCCTGTGAAAGGAAATAAAGTCAGTCTCCACTGATAAAGCCTGTAACTCACTTATGTGTCTGGCAGAAGTGATGACTACTAGAAATACAGTTTTCCAAGTCAAATACTTAAGCTCTGCCAAAGACTGAGGTTCAAAGGGGGTTGCATCAGCTGAGCAATGCAAACATTAAGATCCCAGGCAGGGGCAGGGTCCCTGAATGGAGGATTGGTATGAAGCAATCCATTAAAAAACTTGGAAAATACAGGGTGAGCAGAAAGGGAAGAGGGCTTCCCTGCTGAAATGAAAGCAGAGACAGCTGCCAAATGCACTTTCAGGGTAGCTGGTCTCAATCCCAAAGAATTAAGATGGACCATATAGTCCAAAACAGTGGTTAAATCAGCAGATTCTGGGGAAATATGCTTCCCAGAACACCATATGGAAAACCTTTTCCACTTGGAGTTATAGGTAGCCCTGGTGGAAGGCTTCCTAGAAGCTTTCAAGATTTCGAGAACACCCTGAGAAAGTTGTAGATCAGCAAACTCTAACTCCTCAAGAGCCAGGCCTTGAGGTTGAGGGATTTGAGATTCGGATACCAGACTCTCCCCTGAGCACAGGTTAACAGATTGTGGTTCCTGGGGAGACACAAGGGAAGATGGACTGCTAAGGACAGAAGGAGTGGGTATCAGGGCTGCCTGGCCCAGTCTGGAGCAATCAGGATCATCTTGCAGGGCTAAGACCTGATTTTGACTAGCATCTTGAACAGGAGAGGGAAGGGGGGGAAGGCATAGAGAAACTTCCCTTCCCAATCGAGGAGAAAGGCATCCAGGGGAACTGAGCCTAACACTGGGGGCCTGCAACAAAAAAGTGGAAGTTGATGATTGTCTGGGGCTGCAAAAAGATCTATCTGAGGAGTGCCCCATCTGGCAAAAACTATCCTCAGTACTAGGGGATCCAGTGACCATTCGTGATGGCCCTGGGAAATCCTGCTGAGAGCATCTGCCAGGACATTGTCCTTGCCTGGGAGGTGAACTGCTATAAGGGAAGTGTTCAGGGAATAAGCCAGAGACCACAACTTCATGTTCGTGCACAAGGCCGAAGACCGAGTGCCCCCTTGTTTGTTGATGTACCACATTGTAGTGGTGTTGTCTGTTCTGACCTGTACCACCTTGTTCTGAACAGATGCAGAAAAAACCTGAAGTGCTAGAAAAATAGCTCTGAGTTCCAACAGATTGATGTGGAGCAGAGATTCCTGAAGGGACCATAACCCCTGGGTGGAGAGGTCACCCATGTGAGCTCCCCATCCCAAGAGGGATGTGTCTGTAGTAAGGGTCAAGGAGTGGGATAGAGGGATGAAGGGCACCCCTTGTCTCAGATTGCTCTGATCCTGCCACCACTGGAGGGCCTGGATCAGGGTTCGAGTCACTGGGATTAACTGGATAGGAATCTCTTCTTGAGACCAGAAGGCTCTCAAATGGAACTGGATGTCCCTCATCTGAAATCTTGCTCCTTGCACTACAGCTGTGGAAGCAGCCATGTGTCCTAGGAGCTGCAGGAAATGCCTTGCTGGTCGAGAGACCTGCAGAGTGAAGGACGAGGCCAGGGCCACCAAGGTCCTTACCCTTCTAGGGGAAGGAAGGCTCTGGCTGCTTTGTTCCAGTTCTGCACCTATAAGGTGAGTACCTGGACAGGTTCCAGAACTGACTTTGGAAGATTGAGAAGAAAGCCCAGAGAGGTAAGCAGCTGCTGGGTAACTTGCAGGTGTGATCTGACCTGGTCTGGAGACTGACCCACAATGAGCCAGTCATCCAGGTAGGGAAAGATGGCAATCTTTTGCCTTCTTAGATGAGCAACTGCTACTGCCAGACATTTTGTGAATACCCTTGGGGCAGAGGTAAGGCCGAAGGGCATTGCTCTGAACTGATAATGGCCTGAGGGCAGTTCGAATCTGAGGTACTTTCGATGGGAGCTTCTGATAAGAACATGGAAGTAGGCATCCTTGAGGTCCAGGGAAGCTAGCCAGTCCCCTAGCCTTAAAGAGGGTAAAATCACTCCCAGAGTCACCATTTTGAATTTTGGTTTTAAAAGGTGCTTGTTCAGATATCTTAGGTCCAGGATGGGCCGCCACTCTCCTGTCTTTTTTCGGGTAAGGAAGTACCTGGAGTACAGACCCTTCCCTGGTGTAGGTGAGAAACCCTTTCTACAGCTCTGAGAGCCAGGAGGGTTGAGACTTCTGTTTCCAAAGCAAGAGTCTCTAAAGGGTTTGCAGGTGGAAAGGATCTGATTCTCATCTTTGGAAATTTTTTGAAGCTGAGAACCAGACCCTGGCTCACTACTTCCAGGACCCACTTGTCTGATGTTAAAGACTCCCAGTCCTGGAAGAAGTAAGCCAGCCTGTCCCCTACAGGTAATGGAGAGCCGACCCTGGGCATCCCATCAGGGTGCCTGTTTGGCAGGGGCTTTAGGCTGAAGGGTGGGAGCAGGCCTGCTTGAACCCCATCTGCCTCTCCCTCTGAAGAACCCCCTCTGAACATAGGGTGAAGAGGAGGCCTGGGTCTGGTAAAAAGGCCTGTGCAAAGGCCTGCCCCTACCCCTGGGGGGCTGCCTCTGAGGAGTGGCTTGCCGTTCCTTGGCTTGTGCACTCCTATAAATGGTTCTATATTCATCCATTTTCTTCATATAATTCTCTGTCTGCTCCCCAAACAGAGAATTTCCCACCACAGGAAAATCCATAGCCTTAGACTGAGTATCCTGTGACAAAGTAGTACACCTGAGCCAACCAATCTCAACAGATGTAGCCATGACTCTAGAGGATACATCATTAGAATCCACTGCAGCATGGAATTGCACCTTAGATGCCTCAATAATCAGCAGCCACCTGCTCCAGCTCCTTTCCAAGCTGGCAGGGGTCTGTTTGGCTAAAACCATGACAGTATCCCATCTAGATTTTTGGTATCTCGTAACATAAGCTATATAGTTTGCTTGTCTGAGTCCCAAAGGCGCTGCCATGTATTGTTTTTTGGCCATGGCATCAATCTTCCTGGAGTCCTTGTCAGGAGGATGTGAAGCCAGGGGAATATTAGCTTTATCACAGGCTGCAGCCTGAACTACTCCAACATGACTGCATTGCTGTGAAAGAAATTCTGTATCAGGGCCTGACAAAGTGTACCTCCTGTCCATCATTTTATCCACAGGAGGCACAGAATTAGGAGCTTTTAAAATTGTTATTGTTTGTTTCCTAAAAGACTTATGTAAAGGGATAGACAATCTCCTGGACTCTGGGATATCCATCAGCTCTACAAAGTCAGGCTCCTCCTGCCCATCCAAAGCCTCCTCTAAGGGAAGCTGGAGGGTTTCAGCAACTTTTTTATAAAACAGAAAATGAGAAGGGGACTCAGAAAGCCTAGGGGGAGATTCACCTAAAGGTCTGTCTGGGGAGATGTCCGGTTCAATGGGCACATCCAGACTTTCAAAGTCACATTCACACTGATCATAATCATCCTCCCCCCTCGGGTTCATAAAACTCCTCTATATCATATTCTTAAACCGGTGGAACCGACCGAACCAACCTTTTGCCAGATAGTGGCGGTTCGGAGGGAACCGGGGAAAGTGACTGGACAATCTGTATTGCCCTGGCTATCTCTGCAGCAGTTGGAGAGGGGATTTTGGACTCCACACTTGCTGACTTTCTAGTTCTCTTTGCTGGAACTGGCTCCTCAGAGTCAGCTTTACGTTGGCCCGAGGATGTCTGACCCTGGTCAGAGGGCACTCCCTCCGGTTCGGTTGGCACCGAACCGGGCTGGCCATCTGGGACAGCGGACTTTTTGGCCTCTCGTTCCCTGAGCCTACCAACTCTCTTATCTAGGGTAGCTGCGGGGAAATTCTTGCAAATCTGGCAGTCTGCATTGAGGTGGTCAAACCCCAGACAATAAACACATGTGGTGTGGGTCAGCCTTGGCAAGGCTTCCCACAGAGCCTACAGTGTTGAAACCCAGTGGGCCGGTTTTTCTTTGGGTTTCTCAGACATAATGCCAGCTAACCAAAACTTTCCCTTTTGTTGGCAGTGCCAGCGAAGACACTATATGGTTCCCAACCGTGTCACGGGTTGTGGAAAAACCCGTAATGAAATCCGTTTTTTTTAGAACCGATAAGAACCGGGAATCGCACTCTAACAAGCCTTAAAATGCTTCAGAATTAAGTTTAAATGCAATCTGATCGGTTCAAACCAAACCGATAAACATTTACAAGTTCCACACAGAAAACCTATCTATTACTTACAATACCATAGACAGAGCTTGAACCGATCGGTTTGCGGTTAAAATAATGAAAATCGAGGTTGAATTTAATGGAGAAAAAACACTTTAAACCGAAAAAATGAACCGAGCAGCAGGAGGAATCTCCAGAGCGACTGTTCAGTGAGGCGGAGTAAAGAATCTGACGGTTTCGGTTTGAAATTACCCTGACAGAGCTTTCCTAACCGAGCTCGCGCTCTAAGTTCCATGCACTGCATGGAAGTTAACTCTTTCACCTCCGGAGCAGTTCTAATGGTGGGACAAACTGCATCTGTCATAATATAGCAAGACTTCATGTTGTTTGAATTATTATTATTAAATTGTATAAAAATAGCAGGACGTTAGTTTAGGAGGGACATCAGGAAGTATTACTTCACAGAAAGAGTGGTAGGGGGTGGAACATGTTACCAGAAAAGATAGTGAACTCAAAATCTGTGGAGAGTTTCAAACAACATGGGATAAATACAGAGGATTAATGTTGGGAGGGAGGGGGAGGGGAGTTAGTCCTATAAAGGACAGGCATCCCAGTGTTGAGTGGGCTGGATAGACCTGAAGGCCTTCTTCTGATGGCTGTTTTCTATTCTTCTATGCATGGCATGATATAATAGAGCCCAGGCATGCTATATTGTGGCATGGTACTGCATGGCATGGTATACTAGTGCCCAGGCATGCTATACTGTGGCATGGTACTGCATGGCATGGCATGGTATAATAGAGCCCAGGCATGCTATACTGTGGCACTGCCCTGCATGGCATGGTATAACAGAGCCCAGGCATGCTATACTGTGGCATTGCCCTGCATGGCATGGTATAATAGAGCCCAGGCATGCTATACTGTGGCATGGTACTGCATGGCATGGTATAACAGAGCCCAGGCATGCTATACTGTGGCATGATATTGCATGGCATGGTATAATAGAGCCCAGACATGCTATACTGTGGCATTGGCCTGCATGGCATGGTATAATAGAGTCCAGGCATGCTATATTGTGGCATGGTACTGCATGGCATGGTATAATAGAGCCGAGGCATGCTATACTGTGGCATGGTATTGCATGGCATGGTATAATACAGCCCAGGCATGCTGTATTGTGGCATGGTACTGCATGGCATGGTATAATAGGGCCCAGGCATGCTATACTGTGGCACTGCCCTGCATGGCATGGCATGGTATAACAGAGCCCAGGCATGCTATACTGTGGCATTGCCCTGCATAGCATGGTATAATAGAGCCCAGGCATGCTATACTGTGGCATTGCCCTGCATGGCATGGTATAATAGAGCCCAGGCATGCTATACTGTGGCATTGCCCTGCATGGCATGGTATAATAGAGCCCAGGCATGCTATACTGTGGCATGGTATTGCATGGCATGGTATAATAGAGCCCAGGCATGCTATACTGTGGCACTGCCCTGCATGGCATGGTATAACAAGAGCCCAGGCATGATATACTGTGGCATGGTACTGCATGGCATGGTATAATAGAGCCGAGGCATGCTATACTGTGGCATGGTATTGCATGGCATGGTATAATACAGCCCAGGCATGCTGTATTGTGGCATGGTACTGCATGGCATGGTATAATAGGGCCCAGGCATGCTATACTGTGGCACTGCCCTGCATGGCATGGCATGGTATAACAGAGCCCAGGCATGCTATACTGTGGCATTGCCCTGCATAGCATGGTATAATAGAGCCCAGGCATGCTATACTGTGGCATGGTACTGCATGGCATGGTATAATAGAGCCCAGGCATGCTATACTGTGGCATTGCCCTGCATGGCATGGTATAATAGAGCCCAGGCATGCTATACTGTGGCATTGCCCCGCATGGCATGGTATAATAGAGCCCAGGCATGCTATACTGTGGCATGGTATTGCATGGCATGGTATAATAGAGCCCAGGCATGCTATACTGTGGCACTGCCCTGCATGGCATGGTATAATAAGAGCCCAGGCATGCTATACTGTGGCATGGTACTGCATGGCATGGCATTCCAATGAGTTACAAGACCCGAGGAAGCATGGATTCATGGGGAAGGTCATGCCAAACAAATCTGATAGATTTATTTGACTTGGTGACAAATGATTTAGATCAGGGTGGTGTGGTGGATGAGGCCTACCTAGATTTCAGCAACGCTTTCAGCACCATTCCACATAGAAGACTAGCAAGCAAGTTGGGTAGCATAGGAGTGGGTCTAAAGGTGGTAAACTAGATAAGAAATTGGTTAGGGGATAGGTGACAGCAGGTGGTGGTAAACCGACTTCACTCCGAGGAAGGGAGGATGACCAGCGGGTGCCTCAGGGATCAGTGCTGGAACCAGTTATGTCTTTATAAGTGACATAACAGAGGATCTGGAAGGGGAGGTCTGCCTCTTTGCGGATGACACCAAAATCTGCAATAGGGTGGACAATCCAAGGATGGGGTGGGGTGGGGTGTGTGGAAAGGATAAGCAGAGACCTGAGAAAACTCAAAGAGTGGTCAAGGGTGTGGTAGCTGGATTTCCATGGAAAAAAGTGCAAAATAGTGCAGTTAGGGCACAGAAACCCAGGGACGGAGTACAAAATGGGTGGAGTGGCATTGATGGCCACAAAGCAGGACAAAGACCTGGGCGTAATCACATTGGATAACCTAAAGGTAAGCCAGGCAGTGCAACAAGGCAGTAGGGAGGGAGGGCTAGCAGGATGCTGGGGTGCATAGGGAGGGGTATCACCAGTAGAAAGAGTGAGGTGGTGTTTCCCTTGTATAGATCACTGGTAAGACTGCATCTAGAGTACTATGTCCAGTTCTGGAGACCACATCTCCAGAAGGACATCGAGTGAACGTGGTCCACAGGAGGGCAACTAAAATGATGCAGGATCTGCATCAAAAGCCCTACAAGGTGAGACTAAAGGACCTCGATATGTACACCCTGGAACAGAGGAGGGAGAGGGGGATATGATAGAGACCCTTAAATACTTTATCTGGGTAAATAAGGTACAAGAGAGAAGTATTTGGTGTTTAAGAACTAGGGGACATGCTATCAAGCGGGAGGGGGTAGATTCAGGAGAGGTGTGAGGAAGTAGTTCTTCACAAAAAGAGTGGTGAACTTCTGGAACAGCCTTTCAGTGGAGGTGGTGGAGGCAAAATCAGTGGCGGGGTTCAAGAATGCATGGGATAAGCACAAAGGTATTATAGTGGAAAGGAAGGGGGAGGGAGAAAGAGCTGTAGATCGGGTACAGTCTGCGGTAATAGTGTAGGCAGGGAGAAATAGGCAGATTGGGTGGGCCAAGTGGTCCTTATCTGCCATCAAATTCTGTTTCTATGTGCGTTATGGCAGAGCACCACACAGAACTGCACTGCATGGCATGGTACAGTACAGCCTTGGTATGGTGTGTCATGGTAATGTTTATATGCTGCCAAATGGTTTGGCATGGTATAGTATGATATGGTATGGAACTGCATGGCACGGCATTGCCTGGTACAGTATGGTATGGCAGTGCAAGATGTGGTATAGTATCACATTGCATAATATAGTATGGCATTGTATGGCATGATATGTTATGGCACTGCAGAGTATAGTATGGTATGGTGCTGCATAGTAAGGTATGGTATGGAATTGCATGGCATGGTATGGCACTGCATGGTACAGTAAGGAATGACACTGCATTGCATGGTATGGTATAGTCATGGAATGGTATGGTATGACACTTCGTGGCAAAATAGCATTTGCCAAAATGGGTGAGTGCCTAAGGAATGCAGTAGCAAATGGGCAGAAAGGAGGGGTGGAAGAACAATAGGGAATAATAAAAACTGCCATCACAGAGGTAACAAGCCTTTGTGTGAAGCAAATAAACAAAACAAAACAATGTAAGAAACCACTATGGTTCTCAAAGGAGGTGGCAGTGAAGGTTCAAGAGAAAAAGAAAGCATTCAGAAAGTACAAGGAATCACAGAAGCAGCAAGACAGAGAATTGTATCAGTTAAAGCAAAAGGCAGGCAGGCAGTCAGAACAGCAAAGGGCCTAAAACTAGGAAAAGATAGCCAACTCAGTCAAGAAAGGGGATAAGACCTTTTTTAGGTACATCAGAAAGCAAAGGAAGACCAAGGGAGGGATAGTGAGGCTTAATAAAGGGGGGTGGGGGGTGGGCAGAGGGTAACAGTGGAAAGGCAGAGATACTAAACAAATGTTTTTGCTCAGTATTTACAAATGAAGAGGGGGAGGTACCTAAAACAAACAATAGAAACACTCTGGATACAGAAGATACCAGCCCATTTACAGAAGAAAGGGTTCTGAAAGAACTCTTAAAACTGAAGGTGGACAAAGCAATGGAGTCTGATGGGATTCATCCCAAAATTCTAAAAGAACCAAGGGTAGAACTAGTGACACCACTGACTACCCTCTTTAACAAATCATGTGAGGATGGGGTGGTACCTGAGGACTGGAGGAGGGCAGATGTGATTCCCTTTCACAAAAGTGGGAGCTGGGCAGAAGCAGGGAACTACAGACCTGTTAGTTTAACCTCAGTGGTAGGGAAAATGAAGGAATCACTTCTGAAGGAAAGAACTGTCGAGTACCTAGAAGCCAGAGGGGCACAGGACCCAAGGCAGCATGGATTCACAGCAGGAAGGTCATGCCAGATGAATCTAATAGATTTCTTTGACTGGGTGACTAAAGTAGAAGATCAGGGAGGGGCTGTGGACATGGCCTACCTAGACTTTAGCAACGCATTTGACACAGTCCCACACAAAAGATTAATATACAAGTTAGCCAGCCTGGGAGTGGGTCCCAAGATGATAGCCTGGGTAAAGAATTGGCTGGAGAATAGGACACAGAGGGTAATAGTAAATGGAGTCCATTCTTAGAAGGGGGTTACTAGTAGGGTGCCAGAGTTCAGTATTAGGACGGTCCTCTTCAATGTCTTTATAAGCGACATTGCAGAGGACTGGAAGGAAGAAAAAATTACTCACCTTAGTAATGTTGTTTCTTCTGATGGAGTCTTGCTATATTATGACATATGCAGTGAGTCCCAACCTTCAAACTGCTCCGGAGGTGAAAGAGTTAACTGTCCATGCCAGGCATGGAACTTAGAGCTCGAGCTTGGTTGAAAACTCTATCTGTTGTTCTTCAAACTCAAACTGTCAGATCTTTACAAGCAAAACTCACTAAGACTCTGTGTGGAAGCTGTAAACCTACACTAGCCAACTGGCAATAATTGTATAAACACATTTTTTGGTGCCACAACGAAGACTCAAGTCAGGAGACCCAAAAAATGACAAACACAACACAGATCACCCCGAAAAGGAGGGGTGAAAACAAAGTGGGCATCTAAAAAGTGCCAACACTGCCCTGCCCACCCACATCCCCAAAAGTAAGGTTCTGAGAGGGGCAGGAAGGGGGGGAGGTCATAATATAGCAAGACTCCATTAGAAGAAACAACATTACTAAGGTGACTAATTTTTTCTTCAAACAACATGAAGTCTTGCTATATTATGACATATGCAGACTACACAGCAGTACCTCCATGGAGGAGGGACAGAACCTACTTAGGAAATAGGCTCTGAAGCACAGCTGTGCCAAATCCAGCATCACTCCTAGCCTGGATGTCCAGGGAATAATGCTTGGTAAAAGTGTGAACTGTCTTCCAGGTAGCTGCTTGACATATCTCTAGAATAGGGATGTCCCTGGCAGCAGCCAGAGACGCAGCTATACCTCTGGTAGAGTGAGCCCTCAGGCCTGAGGGAGGAACTTTACCCAGTTTTTCATAGCAGAACTGGATACAGAGGCGATCCACCTGGCAATGGATCTTTAGTGGCAGGTTTCCTTTGCCGAACCTCACCATAAGTGAGGAACAGTTGGAGGGAGTCAAACCTGTGACCTTGGTACGATCTATGTAGTAGCTAAGGGATATTTTGACATCTAAACTGTGCAGCCTCCTCTCACCAGAGGAGGAATGGTCAGTGAAGTACACAGGGAGAGACACAGATTGATTAAAGTGGAAATCTGAGACCATCTTAGGCAAGAACTTTCTGTTAGTCCTGAGGACTACCTTATCTCTGTGAAAAGAGATAAAATCAGGCTCCACTGACAATGCTTGTAACTTACTTATGCGCCTGGCAGAAGTGATGGCTACCAAAAACACAGTTTTCAAGTCAAGTACTTAAGCTCTGCTGAAGACAAGGGCTCAAAAGGGGGTTGCATAACCTGGGCAATGCAAATATTAAGATCCCAGGCAGGGTAGGATCCCGGAATGGGGGTTAGTATGAAGCAACCCTTTGAAAAACTTGGAGAATGCAGGATGAGCTGAAAGAGAAGAGGGTTTACCTGCTGATAAGAAAGCAGACACGGCTGCCAGATGCACTTTTAGGGTATCTGGTCTGAGCCCCAAAGTATTTAAATGGACCATATAATCCAGGACTGTGGGTAAGGCAGCAGATTCTGGGGAAATATGCTTTCCAGAGCACCATATGGAAAATCTCTTCCATTTGGAATTATAAGTAGCCCTGGTGGAAGGCTTCCTAGAAGCCTTCAGGATATCCATACACACCTTGGGAGAGGTGTAGGTCAGCAAACTCTAACTCTTCAAGAACCAGGCCTTGAGATTGAGAGATTTGAGGTTCGGGTACCAAACTCTCCCCTGATCACAGGATAACAGATTGTGATTCCTGGGAAGACACAGGGGAAGGTGGACTGCTAAGGACATAAGAAGTGGGTACCAAGGCTGTCTGGCCCAGTCTGGAGCAATCAGGATCATCTTGCAGGGCTGAGATCTGATTTTGTAGCACTTTGAACAGGAGAGGGAAGGGGGGAAAGGCATAGAGAAACTTACCTTCCCAAATGAAAAGGAAGGCATCCAGGGGGACTGAACCCAACACTGGGGGCCTGCAACAAAAAAGGGGAAGTTGGTGATTGTCTGGGGCTGCAAAAAGATCTATCTGGGGTGTGCCCCATCTGGCAAATACCACCTCCAGAACTAGGGGATCCAGAGCCCATTCGTGATGGCCCTGGGAAGTCCTGCTGAGAGCATCTGCCAGGACATTGTCCTTGCCTGGGAGGTGAGCTGCTACAAAGGAGGTGTTCAGGGAGTAAGCCAGAGACCACAACTTCATTGCTTCGGTGCACAAGGCCGTAGACCGTGTGCCCCCTGGCTTGTTGATGTACCACATTGTGGTGGTGGTGTCTGTTCTGACCTGAATAACCTTGACAGATTTGGAAAAAGCTTGAAGTGCTAGAAAAACTGCTCTGAGCTCCAACAGATTGATGTGGAGCAGAGATTCCTGAGGGGACCACAATCCCTGGGTAGTGAGGTCGCCCATGTGAGCTCCCCACCCCAATAGGGATGCATCTGTAGTAAGGATTAGGGAGTGAGACTGAGGGGTGAAGGAGACCCCCTGTCTCAGATTGCTCTGGTCCTGCCACCACTGAAGGGCTTGGATCAGGGTTTGAGTCACTGGAATTAATTTGGTTAGAGGGTCCCTTCTTTGAGACCAAAAGACTCTCAAATGGAACTGGATGTCCCTCATCTGAAATCTGGCTCCCTGCACTACTGCTGTCGAAGCAGCCATGTGTCCCAGGAGCTATAGAAAGTGCCTTGCTGGTTGAGAGACCTGCAGGGTGAAGGAGGAAGCCAGAGAAAATCAGGGTCCTTGCTCTTTCCAGAGGAAGGAAGGCTCTGGCTTCTTTTGTGTTCAGTTCTGCACCTATGAAGGTGAGAAGCTGGACAGGTTCTAGGACTGACTTTGGAAGATTGAGAAGAAACCTAGAAGATAGCAGTTGCTGAGTTACTTGAAGATGTAACCTGACTTGGTCTGGGACTGGCCTACTATGAGCCAGTCGTCCAGGTAAGGAAAGATGGCAATTTTCTGCCTTCTTATATGGGCAACTGCTACTGCCAGGCATTTTGTGAATACCCTTGGGGCAGATGTGAGGCCGAAGGGCATTGCTCTGAATTGGTAATGGCCTGAGGGCAGTTCGAATCTGAGGTACTTTCGATGGGAGTTTCTGATGAGAACATGAAAATAGGCATCCTTGAGGTCCAGGGACACTAGTCAGTCCCCTGGCCTTAAAGAGGGTAAAATAATTCCCAGAGTCACCATTTTGAATTTTGGTTTAAAGGTGCTTGAGATCCAGGATGGGCCGCCATTCTCCTGTCTTTTTTGGGGTAAGGAAGTACCTGGAGTACAATCCTTTGCCTTGGTATAGAGTGGAACCCTTTCCACAGCTCTGACAGCCAGGAAGGTAGAGACTTCTGCTTCCAGGGCAATAGCCTCTGAAGGATTTGCAGGTGGAAAGGATCTGGTTCTCATCTTTGGAAATTTTTTGAAGCTGAGAACCAGTCCCTGGCTTACTACCTCCAGGACCCACTTGTCTGATGTTAGAGACTCCCAGTCCTGGACAAAGTAAGCCAGCCTGCCCCCTACAGGTAGTGGAGAATCGGCCCTGGGCACCCCATCAGGTGCCTGCTTAGCAGGGGCTTTAGGCTGAGGGTTGGAAGCAGGTCTGCTTGCACCCCGTCTGCCTCTCCCTCTAAAGAACCCCCTCTGTGCATAAGCTGAAGAGGAGGCCTGGGCTTGTTAAAAAGGCCTATGAAAAGGCCTGCCCCTGCCCCTGGGAGGCTGTCTTTGGGGAGTGACTTGCCTTTCCTTGGCCTGTGCACTGCTATAGGTGGTCCTATATTCATCCATTTTCTTCATGTAATTCTCTGTTTGCTCCCCAAACAGAGAGTTGCCCACAGCAGGGAAATCCATGGCCTTAGTCTGGGTAACCTGTGACAGGCTAGTACATCTGAGCCAAGCCATTCTACGGAGAGCCACAGATGTAGCCATGACTCTAGATGATACATCATTAGAGTCCACTGCAGCATGGAATTGCACCTTAGATGCCTCAATACCATCAGCAGCCACCTGCTCCAGCTCCTTGGCCAGCTGGCCAGGGACCTGCTTCGCTAGAACCAAAACAGTATCCCATCTGGTTTTGATATCTAGCAACATAAGCCATATAATTTGCCTGTCTGAGTCCTAAGGATGCTGCCATGTACAGTTTCTTTGCCATGGCATCTATCTTTCTGGAGTCCTTGTCAGGGGGGTGAGAGGCTAAGGGAATATTTGCCTTGTCACAGGCTGCAGCCTGCACAACCCCGACATGGCTGCATTGTTGTGTAAGGAACTCCGTATCAGAGCCTGACAATGTGTACCTTTTGTCCATTCTTTTATCAACAGGAGGTATAGTGTGAGGAGCTTTTAAAATTTTTACTGTCTGCTTCCAAAAAGATTTATGCAGAGGAATAGACAGTCTCATAGACTCTGGGATATCCATCATTTCTACATAATCAGTCTCTTCTTGATCATCCATAGCTCCCTCCATAGGGAGCTGGAGGGTTTCAGCCACTTTTTTATAAAACATGAAATGAGAAGGGGACTCAGAAAGCCTAGGGGGAGACACTCCTGAAGGTCTGTCTGGAGAGATGTCCGGTTCAGTGGGCACATCCAGACTTTCAAAACCACATTCACTCTCCTCATACTCCTCTTCCCCCTCCTCTGGTTCATAAAATTCCTCTAAATCATACTCTTGAACCGGTGGAAACGACCGAACAGATACTTACCTGATGGTACCAATTCGGTCGGAACCGGAAGGTATTTGAACAATTTTATTGCTTTAGCTATTTCTTCAGCGGTTGGAGAGGAAGTTTTGGCTCCACACCAGCGTGATTTTCTAGTTCTCTTTGTTGGAACCAACTCCTCAAGTCGGCTCTCCTTTTGCCGAGAATATCGCCTGGTCAGAGGGCACTCCCTCCGGTTTGGTTTCAACCGAACCGGGCTGGCCATCCGGTTCAGCGGACTTTTTGGCCTCCCGTTCCCTGAGTCTACCAACTCTCTTATCCAGGGTAGCAGCAGGAAAACTCTTACAAATCTAGCAGTCTGAATTGAGGTGGTCAAACCCCAGACAATAAACACGTGGTGTGGGGGTCAGCCTTGGAAAAGGCTTCCCCACAGACAACCCAGTGTTGAAACCCAGTGGGCCCGGTTTTTCTTTTGGGTTTCTCAGACATAGTGCCAGCCTAACCAAAAACTTGCCCGTTTATGGCAATCTGCCAAGCAAGACTCCCTTATTGGTTCCCAACCGTGTCACGGGTCGTGGAAAAAAAACGTAATGGAATCTGTTTTTTAAGAACCAATAAGAACCGGGAACCGCACTTCTAAAACACAGTAATGTAATAGAAATAACTTGATCGGTTCAAACCAAACCGATGAAACCGTTTACAAGTTCCACACAGAAAGTAAATGTAAAACCTATCTAGTACTTACAATACCACAGACAGAGCTTGAACCGACCAGTTGCGGTTTAATTTCAGTTAAAAAACCGAAAAACTTTATACTTTAACCGACAAAATGAACCGAGCACAAGGAGAAATCTCCGGAGCGACTGTTCAGTGAGTCGGAGTAAAGAATCTGACAGTTTGAGTTTGAAGAACAGCAGATAGAGTTTTCAACCGAGCTCGAGCTCTAAGTTCCATGCCTGGCATGGACTGTTAACTCTTTCACCTCCAGAGCAGTTCAAAGTTTGGGACTCACTGCATATGTCATAATATAGTAAGACTTCATGTTGTTTGAAAAGTATGTTTCTTTGCAGATAACACAAATATCTGTAACAGAGTTGATACACAAGGTGGGGTGGGAAGGATGAGAAGGGACTTGGCAAGGTTAGAGGAATGGTCAAATGTATGGCAGCTTAGATTCAATGCTAAGAAGTGCAAGGTAATGCACCTGGGAAATAAAAACCCAGGAGAAGAGTACACAGTGGGGGGTGAGATACTAACA
Source organism: Neoceratodus forsteri (assembly GCA_016271365.2). Lineage (NCBI taxonomy): Eukaryota > Metazoa > Chordata > Ceratodontiformes > Ceratodontidae > Neoceratodus > Neoceratodus forsteri. The sequence goes on along the minus strand of JADMNL010000022.1, from coordinate 549,614,211 downwards.
ACAACAACAAGCATTTGTCAATGCCGAATGTTTGCTTGCTGGCATTTGCAGTGATAGTGTAGAAGTTACAGAGCTGCGTAATAGTAATGGCAGTGAAGTATTGAACTGAAGCCAACCCCACCACCACCCTGCAGAGAGTGACAGGCATTGGGGTGTGCCTTTGGGTCATCAGGCATAACGGCCACGCCATTTCAGTACACCCACCCTGCAGACACTGGTAAGTGTCACAGGTGTTCCTTAGGGGTCTTTGGCAATGTCACCTCCATTCCATTAGGAAATACAGTGGGATGGGTGCGATATGGAGAATGGGGTGAACTTTGGGGCCGAAGAGTCCAAGGCATACCTTGATGCTTCTCACTGGCTGCAGGGTGTGGAATGGCATGAGCATCACAGGCAAGAATCCCAAGTCACACCCCTGATGCCTGTCAGTCCGTACAAGGTAGGGCATTATGGTTGGAAACCCTAATACCTCAGGCATTCGTTGGTATTTTCACTCCAAATGTTCAACATGGTTTTTTTGTGACCCCACCTCATGAACAGGGGGAATATCAGCTTTTGAGCCGAAAGCTGCTTATGTAGTGCAACTACAGCATTTAGCACCACAGGTGCAAAAAACATTCTGAACAGGATGTAAAAAATGACAGCTGTACTGTTCATGGGGAGGAGTAAAAAATGGCAATGTTGTAAATCTGCAGTAAAAATATTAAAAAAAATGGTGAAGTCATGAGCGTACATAGAAACTGTGCAACGCACACCCGTAATATAATAGGCTGGGGGATTTTTACAGCAGATTGTCAACTCAGGCATTTTGGTGCCTCGATCATGGTGGTATACTATGATTCTCTTTATCTGTCGAACAATGATTTCCCACAGCGACCACCCATCTCTCTGCGCTGAAAGTGTGAAAACACACTTGACCATGTTGTGAAAAATGACAGCTGTGTACTGTAAATAAGGCAGTGTGGAAAAAATGCCACTCAAATGAAAATCTGGGCAAACTATTACAAAGTCATGAACTTACGAGGGTGCGTGGAAACTGTGCAATGCTCCTCGTAACACAGTCATTTATGGACTTTTTGTCACCAAATTTTCAACATAGCCATTTTGAGACCTCTGCTCATGAACAGTGTAACTGTGATTTTCTTAATCTGTCCCAAACATTGCTTTCACACACCAACAGCACCATTGTGCGCTACATGTGCGAAAACACACTTTGGGTGGCATATGAAAAATGGCAGCTGTACTGTTCATAAGGAAGTGTAATAAAATGGCAATGTTGAAAATCTGGAGTGAAAATATTAAATTTGCAAACTCACGAGCGTATGTAGAAACTGCACAACGCACGCTCATAAAACAGTCATTTTTGGGAATTTTTTCACCAAATTTTCAACATAGCCATTTAAGACCTCTGCTCATGAACAGTGTCACTGTGATTTTGCTTAATTGTCCGTAAATTGATTTAGCACACCGACTACGCCATTGTCGCTACATGGGCGACGTTTGGGTGAGATGTGAAAAATGACAGCTATGCTGCTTATAAGAGGTGTGGTAAAATGGCAATGTTGAAAATCTGGGTGAAAATATTGAAATTTGTGAATTCTGATGCGTAGGAACTATAGCTTACACTTATCAAAACAGTCATTTTGAAATTTTCTGCAAATTTTCAAAATAGGCTTCTTGAGAGCCCACCTTATGAACACTAGCGGTGTCATTTCATTAATCAGTTCAAGGTGATTTTGCACAGTGACTGCGAAATCACCCTTCAGGCCCGAATAATGCCATGACAGTGACATCATTCATAAGAAGGGGTCCCAAAAACCCCATGTTGAAAATTTGGTGCAAAAATTCCAAAAAATGCCTGAGATATGCAACAAAGTTGAAAACCCCCTATCTAGCTCATTATACAGCTTACTGGCATTTCCTCACTCTGCGGTCGGCTTTGAAAGGTGCAGATGTGTTTTCCCAATCCACGAAGATACATCGCGCCAAGGTCCGGAGGTAAGTATGGGGAGGGGGTGTGGGGAGACAGGTGCGCAGTGGGTGGAGTGCGGGTTGTGGGAGGGCCAGGGAGACTACGTGGGACGTTTTCTTTACAGGTGTTCTTTTGTTTCCAATGATAATGCGGGACATTTGCCATGCTGGGGTGGGCTCCCAGCGTGGCACAGAAGCTGATTGGGGGCATTCAGCTGATGGGGAGTTGGGCACCTTTGTGCCCAAAGCAGCATCAATTGCCGCTGGGGTGGGCTCCCAGCGTGGCACCCAGCTCTCGGGGGTGAGGACAGTGGAGCCGATGGGGATTGGGCACCCCGGCTATATCATGAGTTGCCATGCTGGGGTGGGCACCCAGTGTGGCATTAAAACTTTGGGGAGTGGGGAAGCTGTAGCACAGCCAGGGAATCAGGCACCCGTCCGGCTATACAGTGTGTGCGTGCGGGGCACGCATGCCTGCGTGTGCGTGCGTGTGTGTGGGGAGGCTGCATGAGCAAGCGATATCTTATCACTGCTCACTGAGCATAGCTCCCCCTTTGAACTGTATGCCACTGCATTTTGGAGCTTGTCATAGACAGCTCCATCATGCATTGGCTTACAGGAGCTACGTCTGACAACACCCTGATTGAATCGGAAGAGCGATTGACACACCTCCGAAATCTCAGATGATGGCACTATGTATCTTGCACATGAATGCAAGCAAACATAAACATAATAAATGTATCTTAATTTTTGAAGACCTTTTTTTTTTTTTTTGCGTGCATATGTGACGTATGAATGAGGGATCCACTCACTGTAGATCAAGGGAGGATGTGAAATGGTGCAGGTACATGGGGGAAGGGGTGAACAAAGTGGTAGACAGTAAGCCCTACCAGAGCTTTAGGCTAATGTAGCACAGCAATATATGAGGGTGAACAAAGTGGTGAGAGTAAGCCCTATCAGAGCTTCAGGTTGATGTAGCACAGCTGGACTAAGGCAAGAGAGGATGTGAAATGGTACAGGTACATGGGGGGGTGAACAAAGTGGTAGACAGTAAGCCCTACAGGTAGTACAGTATGCTCAAGTTCGTTTGCATAGGTTTTAGCAGCGGGGAGTTCACATTTACAGAGTTTAGTAAGAGAAAACGCTTGGAATTACACATACAACAAAGTCTGAGTTTTCACATCAAATGCTGAGGTATTTTTTTTCTGGAGGATTAGAACCCATGGAATCCATGAAGGTGTGCTTTGTAGAGCTGGCGTGTGTAAGGACTGTTAGGCACCCAGACATTTTGGTGGTCCTTCTTTGGCAGGGAACAGTTTATTAAAGTAATGATGTGTGGCTTGTCTCTCTAAGCTAGACAAGACTATACCATCCTATCAGGCAACTGACACAGTTGATGTGTGGGGGGGGAGGAGCTGCTCATTGAAGCGTAGCTCCCTCTTTCAACTGTATGACACTGCATTTTCAACTGCTGTCATAGACAGCTTCAGCAGTGATTGGAGAACTGTGACCATGCCTGCAAACACACTGACTGAATTGGAAGATGCTGACACACCTCTGAAAAACTCAGATGATGGCACTATGTTTCTTGCACATGCGTGCAAGCAAACATAAAAATGGAAAGAGACCTGGGGGTAGTCCTATCAGATGACTTAAAGGTGGGCAAGCAATGTGAGAGGGTAGCAAGGAGGGCTGGGGGGATACTGGGATGCATAGGGAGAGGTATCACCAGTAGAAAACAGGAAGTTGTTATCCCTCTGTACAGACAGCTGGTGAGACTCCATCTGGAGTACTGTGTGCAGTTCTGGAGACCCCATCTCCACAAGGACATAGACAGGATGGAAGCTGTCCAGAGGAAGGCCGAGGTGCTAAAATGGTGCAGGGTGTGCACCGGAAGGCATATGAAGAGAGACTAAAGGAGCTTAATATGTATAGCCCCGAGGAAAGGAGGGAGAGGGGGGACATGATAGAAACTTTCAAGCACGTCAAGGGAATCAACAAAGTCCAAGAGGGTAGCATCTTTCAGAAAAAGAGGTGTGCAAGAACAAGGGGGCACAATTTGAAGATGGGCGGCTCAGAGGTAATGTAAGGAAGTATTTTTTCATAGAAAGGGTTGTGGATGCATGGATTGGCCTTCCTGAGGAAGTTGTGGAGTCAAAAACAGTGGTTGAATTCAAGCATGCATGGGATAGTCATAAGGCAATTCTGGGGGGTGGGGGTAGAAAGAAGTAGGCTGCTGGTTAACTAGGATCTGCAGCTTATCCAGCAGGCAGGGAAATGGGCAGACTGGGTGGGCCAAGCAGTCCTTATCTACCGTCAAATTCTGTGTTTCTATGATACAGTGTGGCATGGAACTGAATGGCATTGCACAGTATGGCACTGTACAGCAGTGTTTAAATTTGCCAAAACAATATGAACAGAAGTTTAGGGGTCTATTTAGGTCTCTGGCCTGAACTGCTGCACAACCCTCACAACTCCCACCCAAATCCTTTGAGATGGTAATTTTTCTTCAAAATAATTGAGATGGAGTTTTATTTTTTGCAGACTGAGTAAGGTAACTATGGGAGGCAGTTACAGTTTTTTGAGTCTTGGCCAGTGGACTGCAGCACATTTACATTCTAAGACATTCCATTTGAAACACCTTATCTTATCAAAAATACATGATTATATGACATGTGCGGAGTACTTTATTGCACTAGGTATCCCATCTGTAACGGTTACAACAGCAGATAAGTAGTTCCTTGTAAGAACAAAGACTACACATACAATGTTGTTGTCCCTCTGACACTGTTAGACCAGTGCTGGTCTCTCAGGGAGCAGATGGGGTCCAGAGAGAGCTGCTGCCAGCAGTGCTGTGAAAGCACAGAACTCTGTAATATTTCTGGGAGAAGTCTGAAGTGTCTTAGAGCCCTACTCCCTATTTAATAAATCATAGCTTGGGAGCCCCTTTGAGTGGGACAGTGCAACATTGTTTTGTCTAAAGCAGATTAATTCTAGAGGATGATAGGTGATCCTGCTTTCTTGCAGATGTCCTTTGTAATTAAAAATTAGAGAAGCACAGAACATTTATTTTTAATACAGTGGCTCGATATGGAGCATTTTGATTGGCTGACAGCATTTCAAAACCTTAGGATAACAGCAGGAAACCCTAATGCATAACAGAACAATTAGAATTTTTTTCTAAGCTGCAGCTTGTTACCCTCCCTGGCTCCAGCCAGCCAGCTTGATCGGGCTACTCGTGCCCCGCTGGTCTCTGTCTGACCACATTACCTACCAAGGTAGACCTCCTGCAGTTCAGCTCAAGAGCTTACACCCTCTAGTGGGGCCCTTAAGGCTGGGCTAATCAAGGAGGAACACGTGCCCACTGGTGCAGAAGGGTAGGTGCACAGTGGGACATTAGAGTAGCATGAGTGGCTGGCCATCATTCATGGCCAGCCAGGACATTAACCCCATTTTTTGCCCCTCCACTCTCCCTTGTAATGCTATGCATCTACCGCACAGTAGCGCCAGCCTGTGGCAGGGCTGAGCCAGCACCATGTGCTTACCTGCAACACCATGACTCAGCAAGATCCACAGGAAGTGCTGCTGAGCAACCGTATACCGTTACTGGGGCGCCGTCATTAGGGCAACATAATGTGGGTGTACTAAAGAGGGCACCCACAATGTGGGTGATCTGGAGTTTGAAGCACACGACACTCTGACCGCCACATCCCCGATACAGGATGGAGGTGAGGTGATTATAAAATAGTAGGGGGGGTGGTTGCAGGGCGCATAGCCCTACAGAAAATCATGCAGCCCTACAGAAAATCATGCAGACACTATGTGCAGTCTGGTGGTGGGTGACCAGTTTCTTGAAGCTCGCCTGCCAAGCGATCTTTTGCCTGCACCCTTATTGATGGCACAAAGTTTCTTTATGCACCAGCGTAGGTGTACTCAATGTTGGGTCTCTCAGCATGGCAGTGTAGCACACACTACCAGCCATCATTACTGGGCTGGCCTAGAACAATTAGAATTTTAATTATGGAAAGCATTTACTAAAAAAATTAAAACATTTTAGTCTGATAATAGCATTGACACCTTAAGGGTTAAAACACCATCATTAATCTAACCCAAGGGCATAAGGCCCTCAGATACACCTCATGCCTCATGACCCCCTAGGGTTAGGTTAACTGTCCTAGCCTCTGTCAATGCCTTATTTCTTATTTTTCCAGATAGTGCCCAGAGAAATTAGATGCAAATGTAACCCCCCTGCAAATGGGGGTTCCCAAAAGACTTCCAGGAGCTTGCTTGAATGCTCCAAGCCTGAATGGTGTTTGGCGTTTAAGCCATTTATCAGTGAGTGTTTTTAGAACCCCTGGTACTGTCTCTTTAAGAGCTGTCTGCTTGCAGACATAATGAGTTTGTATGGGGACTGTGTGTTTCTTTGATTGAGTACCACTCAAGCTGCTGCCAATTCACTCCATTTTGCAGTCACTAGGAGTGCAAAGGGAACCTATCTGAAAGATGTAACTGTTTGCCAGAAATCATTTACAGTAATAATGAAATTACAGTTTGTCTAACCTGCTTTCTTTGCAGTCAGAACTGTGTCTGCCTAGTTCCCCATTCTGGTTTTGAACTGCTGAACTGGACCAATCAGTGTGGGTAAGCTAGCTCTAAAATGGTGCCTTGACGAATCAGAACTTGGACTCATAATCTGAGCCAGCCCCAAGAGGATTGTATGGGCAGTGACTCTGGGAGATGTAGTTTAGACTTGGCGCCTTTTTGGACCAACAGCAGCAGTCTATAGTGTGACAGCCAATCCAGTCAAGAACTGGGAGGAACTAAAGGAAGTGCCCGTTTTGTCTGTTGGAGTTTCAGTTTTAGATCTGGCAGTGAAGGAAAGAAACCCTGTGCTCCTTCAGTGCACAGTTTCAGTCAAAAACGTGTAAGGCCCAGAGTTCGGTCTGCAGCTTGTGTAACTGCTTGTTAGGACTGAACTGCCCTAGAAAAGAATCAAAGGATCTCTGAAGAGTAGAAACCAGGCTCACCCTGTAGAAGACTGAAGAAATTGTTGAATTGCACTCGGTCTGTCAGGAACTGAATCTGCTGTGTGTTCTCCGGGTATTGTGCAGTAATTGCGATCGGGATAGAGAAACAGCCTGCCTGGTATAGTACTTTCTTTTTTTACCATATAAATGTGTGAAGAGTCTCGTGGAGCTCAAAAGTAGCCCTGCTGACGTTGAAGGACCCTATCTTGTTTCGAAGTCGTGAGTACTAATTCAGGGTCGCTCCCTGTTGAATGCCACATTAAATCCAAATGGAATCACTGTACTGCTGACTGTTTAAGCTAATTTTTCTTTTCACTGTGTGAAAGATCCTCCAGCTGCCACGGTTTGGACTAGCCACTAGGGCTTGGGTACCCAGGGACAGTAACTGGTAGGGATAGGCCTGTGCACAGAGCCATAGGTAGATAGTAAAGTGATAAGCTAATTAACCTGATTTCCCCTGTCCTTGTTATATCCCCCTAAATAAATCAGAGCTGCTTGTTTCAGCAAAGTTATACTGCCTGAGGTATTTGTCTATGTTAAAGTACTGTACTGTGATTGTTGCACTGTATCTTATTTCACAGGAGGTCCCAGTGCCGGAACCAGACCTGGGGTAAGTGTATACTGTGAAGGTAATTTGATATTGTGTGGGCCACTAGTGGGAAGAAAGGGGGGTTGCAGTGTCCCAGAGGGCTGTGACCAAGTTAGTTTAACTATTGCAAACCCTGACCTCTGGGTGGAGGCACCCGCCATTGGATCCAGGCCCCTCAACCTGTTAGTGGCAAATCAGGCAGGGGTAGTAGCCCCTGGGATAACGCCATCTAGGGGTTACACAAAGTTCAAAGGTTATTTCTAGCAATGGCTCGGCGACTCTGTGACATTGCATTGTACTAGCACCTTTGTGACCAGGGTTCGTGTTTGAGCCCCAGAACTCAACACTGGAGCTCGATGAGTGCTGGCTGCATTATAACTCCCTCAAACAATCAAGCCAGCATAACAAGGCCTATATTAAGGCTAATAGGATACTAGGGTGTATCAGAAGGGGTACTGACAGCAGGAAAAAGGAGGTACTACTACCTACCTAGCTATAGGTGATTGGTGAGGCCGGACCTGTAATACTGTGCTTAGTTCTGGAGTCCCCCCTAGAATGGACAGGAGCAGGCTGGAGACTGCACAGTGTGGGTTGACCAAGATGGGTCAGGGCAACTGGGCAGATCTTATGCAGATCGTCTCAAGAAAATGAACATGTACTCAATGGAGACTAGGTGGGGGGGGGATGAAAGAGACTTTCATGTTTTGAAGGGAATAAACAAAATAAGCTACAGGGAACTATTTAGCAGGAGTACAGAGTCTAGAACCTGAGGTCTCAAGTGAAAACTGGTTGAAGGAAGGTTTGAGAGTAGATCTCTTTTATGGAAAGGGTGGCGGTGACACTGAATACTTTGCAAGTGGAGACAGTGGGTGCCAAGACTGTAGATGGTTTCAAGCAAGGCTGGGACAAGGAGAAGGGTTTGGTGGTTACTCAGATCGATAGCAGTGGGGAGGTGAGCAGGGTGGACTGGGAGGGATAAAACACAGTATGGACACTAGGTCCCGGAGCAGATTGAGAACTCTGGGCAGATTAGGTGGACCTTGTTCATTTTCTGCTGTCATTGTCTATGTTTCTATGATGGGGAGGTGTACAGCTCTCAGGCGGGGAAGACATGACCACCTGGCATTCATGTGCCCCCTGCTGATTGATAACAGCATGGCACTGACTTTGGCTGTGAAGGCAGGCATGAGCAGTGTCAGTGGCTTAACTGGTTGCACATTTGCCTCTGGGGTACAAAGACTGGAGGGTTGTTGATTCTAGTCCTATATCGGGAACTTGGGCTATTACGCAACACTGACATTTTAGTACTGCACTAGGTGGGTGCAGCATTGTTGAGGTGCCATCCTTTGGATGAAACATCAAACCAGGGCCCAGACTGTCCAGGTGCATGCCACAGATCCCAAGACACTTGTAAGATTAGTGGATTTTTCCTGGTGTCCTGACAAACATTCCATCTATAGAACAGGTCCATGTAACCCACCCGGCAGGACATACGTGGAAATGAGAACTGTGACATTCTGAGTGGTTTCCACTTAGGATCACTGCCTCAAAAAACGTTTTCTGATTCGCTCCATGGTCTTGCCACTCTGGCTCTTTCATTACCTGCTTGCTTGGACTTTCGTTTGTTGGTAACTGTAATGCTGGCTAACCCCCCAAAATCTCCAACCCTGGAAGAGAGGCCTGAAAAGATGATGCTTTAATCACGATGCATCATAAACAATCTTTATCAGTTATGTTCAAAGATCATGTTTAAACTTAAAAAAAAAACATCATTTTGATGATGATGAACAATGATTTGTCTATGATGATTATCAATGCCTACCTCCTTCACGCCCCAGCAATCACCTATACCTCATATCCTCTTACCCGTCACTATTCAACCCCTATTTTGTCTGTTCTTCCTCCTGCCTCCCTCCCCCCTTGCCTTGAACTCATCTCGCCTCTAAGCACCTCTGGGTGCCACCTGGATATTCTTGCTTGAGCCTACTCTGTACCTACTGTTTTCCTGTACGTTCTGCACTTTGTCTGTGCTGTGCGGATTGCCTATTTGTAAAATAATGTTATACACTAATCTGCACCTTTTACTTGCATTTGTACTGCCTATGCCCAATTGTTGTACACAAAATCTTAATTGTATGTTGATCTCACCAAAATTGTATTCACCTAATTGTTTGTCCCAGGTCCACCTTGAAAATGAGCTTGCTCAATGGTGTCCACCTGGTTAAATAAAGATTTTGATTGACTGATTGATCATGAACATTAAACGGCTGCCAGTCAATAACCAGGAGGTTATGGAAATGGTGATTGTGATTAATGAGGAGTTCATTTTATCATGATTTTTCATGATTGTCCATGGTTAAGAACAGCAATAAATTAAAAAAAATTATCTTTGAGTCGGCCCAGTACCGTGGAGGACTGAGATGCTGCAAAGCACCTTACTTCCTGCCAGGCCAGTGATGTGGGTTCGGGACAGGACTTGGGTTGTCAGGGGTTGGTTGGGGAGGGAGAGGACTGAGTGTCCGAGGGACTGCTCTCCTCTTCTAGAGATGGGTGGCTTGTTGTTCTGGCCACAGCTGCCCCAGGTGGAGGTCTGGGGGGTAGAGCAGGTCAGGGAGGAAAAGGAAGGGACAGCCCTGGGGGGGGGGAACATAGGATGGGCACATCTCCATATGTGAATCTTGTGTTCTGCAGGAGGGGTGGGGCAGAAAAAGTGGAAAATGGATGTCGTGGGGGGCAACATGAAGCCCATCCCAGCCATCTCCATTGCTACACCGCTGCTCGGTGAGCAATTTGGTCTGCCTTGGACTTGATGTTCTTGGGGAAGGATGGCCCTCCCTCCCTCCTTGGCCCTGCCAGTAGAGGGGAACTTGGGGAGACAGCTGACCAGGCGCTTACCGGGAGAAATGGAAAGCTGCCCTGGGAAGGCTGGGGTTCAGTCTGATGCAGTCGTCTCCCGGACATAGGAGGATAACAATCCATATGAAACACAATCTTTTTCTATACATTTGGAATTTGTCTTTGCTATTTACACTTATTTACTGGAATCATCAGTTACAACACATAATCTATACAATCACACTGCTTTCAATTCCTCTTTTTTCCATTAAAAAGTTTATTGAATTTGTTTCTTAAAACACAGGATTATCATGGTACATTTCAATTTTTCCAAACGAATGAGTACAGTAGTATGACATTCTAAAAAAGATAGAAACTCTTATGCAAACAGAAAGTAAATTGATATGATTTGTTATATACTTACTGGATATTTAAAAAGTTCCTTTCTGCACTCTAGAACAAAGACGATATGAGGCGAACAGACCAGGGAGTAGAGGTTCTGGATTCACAGAATGCAATGAGAAATTGGTGTTGGGTTGTATCACACCTCTTTCAAGAAACATTATGACCGAGAGACTGAATATTACAGTTCATTTTAAATCACCTACTAATTCTGCAAATTACTTTGTAACTACTTAGATTGGAAAACTTGCTTTTATAGTCAAGGAAAGGGGCCCAGATAACCTGAAATGTTTCTAATTGTCCTGACACCAGATAATAAAATTCTTTCTATTTCTGCAACAGCTGCTGGGGTATTATACCACTCCCCAAAAGTGGGGCATTGTGGAGATTTCCACGTAACAAGAAGGAAGCTGCCAGAATCCAGTTAATGATTATTTTAGGAAATGATTTCATTCTAGAGGAATTTCCTAAGGCAAAGAGCTCAGCAGAAGATAATTTTGTTTTGAATCAGTAGCTCACAAGTGCTGCGTATTTTATGCCAGATCCCAGTAATCTTAGGACAGTCCCATAACATTGGACAAAACCCACCTGGTGCCCATTACATTTCCAGCATTTATCATGAGGAAGATATTCCATTTCTTGTAATCTTTGAGGGGTGTAGTAGCACTGGTGTAAGATCTTGAACTGGGTGGTTCTCCCTTGAACCTCCCTGCTAGCACAGTAATTAGCAACAGGCTGACCAGTCGCATTACTAATGATTTGCCCTCCTTTTCCCAATTTATCCTTGCTTTTTGTATTAGAGAAATTGGATTTTCACTAGCAGTGAAGAGCCTGTATACCCAGGATGCCCCCTTTATCATGTCTAGCAATTTGCTGATGTTTCCATTCCTTATCTAGAGGTGTAACTTGTAGATTTCGTCTCGTAATGATTTTCTGAGGCAGTCTCTTTCCTGTTGGTAAACCTAAAACTGAAAGCTATGCAGTCTAAATTTGAGCTTTGCTTCTTCAAACGACATAGGAGCATCTGTATCCGTATCAAACAAATCCTTCGCATTTGTTATTCCTAGTTTGCTCCATCCCCATCCTCTAGTGGTTGCTCATCTCTTATGATTTCAAGATTTTCTGAAGGTGTTTTTATATGTGATAGAAGCTGAGAAATGTTCAGAAAGTTCTGTGCCTTTTTATGTTTGCAGTGCATGACAGCATACCTCTCAACCTCCTGCCTCATAAATCAGGGACAAGGCTTAAAAATATCAGGGACAAAGGCCCAAAATCAGGGACACATTTTTAAAATTGGTGCTATCCACTCAGGAAGCTGGCAGAATAAGGGACGCAGTGTATAATACATTTTCTGAAGAATAAAAAGTCTGCAACTGTATTGTTTGACATAATTTTATTCTTACAATCATCACTGTTTAGTTAGGGGAACACAGATTTTAGGAGGGACAGAGTAACATTTTGAGGTGAAATCAGGGACATCCCTGAAAATCAGGGACACTTGAGAGGTATGCATGACAGTGCTTATCGAACATTCTGCTATGTGCAGGATTTTGAGAGGTGTGCCACTGTGGTCCAATGCAGTACTCTCTGTACAGGGCTTGGCCCTGTCACACCAATCATCAGCAAGCCTGATTAGGAAGCTGTTCTACCTTGAAACTGCGTGAAGTTGAAAAGAATGTGCCGATAGAGACAATTATAAATCAGCTCTTTCCTATTACTTAAACACAGCACAGCTGGTCTCACGATGTGTTCTCAGCCTGCCTGCTTCTCACCCCCTCAACATTACGACAATGAAAATTGAAACTGCTTGTTAAATATTGGTTGCCTATTAAGTAAGCATTAAGCCACGACGAAGGTGGCATCTAACGCTGGATTAATGTATGGTTGGGAGGGTTGTAGCCCAAGGCCGGAGACCGAGGGCGAACAACAGCTCAACCATGCATTAATCGCATTAGATGCCACCGCAAAGTGGCTTAATGCACTTGTAATATGGGCAGCCCTGATGAGAGAGTCACGAGGAGCATATTTCGTCTGGTTAGAACAACATTACAGAGGAGTTGGTGTGCTGATCAAAGATTTTTACTGCACTTACAAATCATCTAACACAACAGCATTAATATGCTGATGCAGTCAAAACATTAAGTAGCTCTACTGAAACAAAACAGTGTGGCTCACATGGCAGTCCAAATATTGTGGCGATGTACGTGGGCATTTCTCTCATACCAGCTGTTGGAGGTCTCCGGTGGACAGCTGCCTCGCCACGGTGTGCGACCCGCTCAGAAATTAACATGCTGGCTGGGTCACTTCCCGTTGCTTCTCACAGACTCATCCGATGTCAGACACTGCCACATACTGTGTCTGTGTCGGACTCTTCTATGTATTGCTCCTGTCCCCACCTGCTTCTTGTCCCTCGCCCCTTTCTGTCTGGGTCTAGCTGGTCTCCTTGTCACTGTGCCAAACTTGCCTCTCTGAGACTTGATCCACACCTCTGCCCAGTGCTGCTAACCTAACTGTCTGGCTGACGGTGGTAGTTCACTTTTGAATACGGCGGGTATGCTGCATTAATACCCGCTCCGACTTCGCCCTCGTGAAGCGCTTTACCCAATCGCGGGTCCCCATTTCGGCATTCCCATTATTGCCGTGTTACAAATAGGGTTACCACCTGTCCCATTTCATGCAGGAGAGTGTCATTTTGTGCAGCCCCATCTCATCACCTGTTGGAAGTATCAGTGGGACATCAAATGTCCCACTTTTGGAGATAGACAAACAGCAGGAAAAGTGCTGATCTGCCAGAAGCTGCACTTAACCTTCCCAGCTCCGATCTCTTTCCTGAATCTCACAGCTTAGCCTCATAAAACAGCAGCATTTGCTGTAACTGAAGGCAGCCCCCCCCCACACACACACACACAGATTGTGGCCTTTGTTTTTATTGATAAAGGTATTTTAGTAATCTAAGTTAGAAACATCTCACTGCCCCATGAATGATTACCTGTACATACCCATAGCAACAGCAGCAGTGGAACTGTGGAACTGAAGGGGAAGGGGGGGCAGATGTTGATGATAGAAAGCTTTTCATGTGTGTTGCATGGGATGGCTATGTATATATCAAAAGTGGGACCTCCCTACACTCTTTGGAATGCCTAAGAACTACAGTCTGCTATTATATTTTTAAGAGAATCCAGAGATATCTTTAAAAATACAGTATATTTATTCAAAGCATAAAAGCATTTGAATGGGAAAACAGTTGGTGAACTACAGTACCCACCAGCTCATTTTTAATAGGGTCCCAGCAACAGGGTAGTGGATTATATAACAAGGCCACTCAAAAATGATACAAGTACCGCCTGAGTTTTAAGAGCATATTATCAAAATTGTTGAATGGGACTTTCTTTCTGATTGCATGTATAGCAGTCAAGAGAAATGTCGGAACTGTTCATGGAGAAAGAGATGCTATTGCGTTCAAATGGCAAACAGAACTTTAGTGCACACAGAAGCATCTTTAAATTCCTGATTTCAAATCCTGTTGGTGGTCACAGTTAGTCATTACACATGAGGAACTACTGAATAAACCTTATATGTTGTGAAATATTGTTAAAACGTTTGTAGCACTGGTGATCTTTGATAAACTGCCATATATACTGTATTTGGGAAGTGTGACACAGTTTATTGGATCAACACAATAAAGGCTGTACATAGCATTTACGCATTCGGGACAATAATCCCAGGTACCTGATGCAAGGGTCTTTGTGGTCTCAAAGCGTGTGCACTGTAACATGCCTGTGGTGTAGTGGTTAGAGCACTGACTTGGGGATGAGGAAATTTCAGGTTCAAACCCTGCTAGAGCAAAATATTCACTGTGAAGCCGGCCCGCCGGCACAGCATTTGGATTTCCATTTGCGACACCGGTGACCCGGGTTGGAGCGGACCTTGGTCATCGGAGGCAGACGGGGAGAAGGATACAGCATCCATGGATGGCTCTCTCCTTCTCCGGAGGAGGTCAGGGGAAGTGTCCAGCGTAATGAGGACCCCTGGCAGGGCGGGGAGTCACTCACGCTACCAGCTGCGTCAACAGGGAGGAGGGGCAGGAGCTGGCGTCATTGCATGTCCCGCTTCCAAGAAAACCGGGAAAAAAGGAGCAGGCGAGTGGGTCCATTGTCTAAGTGAAGCCCTCCCTGGGCTTTGATTAGCTGCCATTGCCGCATCTCCGACTAGATACTTGTTCCACGGCGTGGATGAGGGGACCGATGGTGTGGCCCCACCCTCCGAGGGGTAAGCCGGGGGTGACTGGAGACAAGCGGCAATAGATGGCAGTGGAAGCCCCAGGGGCCGTGACCAGGGCTGATGGCCAACAAGTGAACCCGCCAGGATAAAGAAAATATATATTCACTGTGTGACTTTGGGCAAATCTCTTAACCACTTCATGCTCCAGTCCATGCAGTAAATGGGTAGCAGTAAGACCCCACTGGATAAATAAATCGTAAACAAACACCCCCATCTGTTCAGTACAATTTAATATAGTCATACTGGGAGGCATCCAAGGGGGCATGACAACACAGTGACACCGGACACTGTAGCCAGAGGCTGAATGTAGCCATTTGAAAGGTGTGAGACCTGAGAATTTGAATTATTATTGGTTATAAAAAGGGGTGGAGCTAGAGGAGGTGTTTGGGGTGTGGTTTATGTTTATTGTCCCATTTTGACATCATCCAAGGGTGGCAACCCTACTTATTAAACTGGAGTTTAGTTTACCCCTTCAGATTGCAAAAAACTGCAGATTTGTTAGCATTTAAGCATTTTCTTGGTGAGGACTCCCATATTTTCTATTTAAAGAAAGGAAAAAAAAACAGATCCCACAGTAAAATCATGGAAATGGTCCTATTCTCAGCCAGGCCCAGCTGCAGTTTGAGTTACACAGACCAGTTATGTTTCATGCTAAGTGTACGTGCGTGTGTGTGTGTGTGAAATGGTCCTGCTCTCAGCAATGCCCAACTACAGTCTCTAGGTACCTGAGGCCAACCATAGAATTATACTGTTTTCTTGGAGTCAGGGGTGGGGTGAGGCCTAATGGTACTTTGCTTTATCATCTATATCAGCCTTAAAATGCACCACAGAGCATCTAAAACCCCAGAGCTTCTGGGGGCCGCTCATAACACTGACACTGGGGTGCCCAATCCCCCAGTGTCTCCACCTGAAATAAAAAAAACCCTCCCTCATAGTTTATTTTTTTAAATAAATGCTGTAAAAAAAGAAAAACCTTCGTTGATGCCTGTTGTTGTCCCGCCGTCACTGTCCCTTCCCCCAAGCCCAGCCCACATTAGTCTTTCGGCAAAGGGATCTCCTCCTAGACCTGTTACAACAGCAATACCAGCGGCAAACATCTGGCATTGACAAATGCTTGTTTATGGTTGTGAGCAATGCCATAACACATAGATTGGTTCAAACATTCTTTGTAGGTTTTATAGATAAGAGGTCATATAGTTTGTTATGTGCTGCAATCTGTTGCTCTGCTTCTAGTGAAAGAGGGTCTTCTCCTTGCTGAGATGGGAATATGTAGCTAGAATGCAATGTGGCACCTCTCCCACCAAGGAAGTCTGAAGCTGCCCTCTTTCCAAGGTGCCCTGAGTTTAGAGAAGGACTGCCTAGGAGGTTTGGATCCTCAGAGGAACTTTCTGATAAGTTTTGTTATGAGCAAGAATTATTGTTAATTGTCCATTCTCACTGACAGGTTCTGAAATAAACAGAGGGGCTTGGGCAACACAATCATCTTGATGGCATTAATTCTGCCCCAAAGGGATATATTAAGATTTATCCATTTATTCAGCTCATTTTCAGTTTCTTGCAGTAAAGGATCTAAGTTAAGCTGAATCAATTTGTGTAGACTATTTATGTATTTGCAGACCTAGACAGGTTACCGATTTAACATAGACTTAGAAACACAGACTTTGATGGCAGATAAGGACCGCTTGGCCCACCTAGTCTGCCCATTTCCCTACCTACTGGATAAGCTGCAGATCCTAGTTAACCAACAGCCATAGTAGCCGACTTTTATTTTTGCTGGTGGCGGCTTAAGAAATAGCCAGGGGCCTGGGGGCTGCCAAGGCCCCCAGAAGCTCTAGGGTTTTTGGTGCTCTGTGGTGCATTTTGGGTTTTTTTCTTGAAGAGATAGCACAGCATAATAAACACCATTTCAATGCCAGCATATTACGCAGATTTCCCTGTATTTTGTTGTCACTCACCACCTTGACCTAATGCCCTGCACGTGTTGCAGACACTGATGGTATCACTCACCCACCTTGTCCCCTCCTCAGCTACCTGCATAGCCTCTGATGGTGTCACTCACCCACACTGACCCACCCCTCAGCAAGTGTTGCAGACACTAGTGATGTCACTACCCACACTGGGCTCCTCCTCAGCAACTGGCATAGCCTCTTGTGTTGTCACTCACCTCCTTGAGCCACTCCCCAGCAAGCTGTGCAGACACAGGTTATGTAACTCACCCACTTTTCCCCCATCTAAACTAAAATGTGTAAATTGCATGATGCCAGGTGACCACAGGTGTATGCTCAACCCAGCCCAACAGGTTACATCACAGCTCCCTCATCCAGACTCCACACAAAATCCAATGAACTAAGCGGGTACTGAAGTCATGGACTGAATACCTCCCCCACAGAAACTTAAACACACTTTTTATACAACTTAAGTCACTGTACTCTAGCATAACAGTGACATTGCATAGAACACTATGCAGTTTCTTTCATAATACTAGTTCAAGTGTTATTAGCAGCTCCAGCTAATTTGGATGCAAAACAAATTAAAGCTTGTGTTGTTTTCTTTTAAACAAATTTAAGTATTCAGCTGCAAGAAAAAACAAAATTAAGCAAATTCATAAATTTGGCAAAAATAATAAGCAAACTGAAAGACTGCAGTCCTAAAAGTGCAAAATAAACACATAAAAATTAGGATCTGCAACTACAGCATAATTCTGGTACTTCTGTTTGTACTTCAGTTCCCAGTTAGCTCTCTTATGGTGTGATGTTACAAAATCCAGCTTACAGAGTTAAAAATGAACCAGTCTGAATGTCACTGAAATGAAGCACCCCACAGTGGCTCCTTCTCCTACCTGGGGGTGAGGGGCTGGGGTTGACTAGGTGGCCTGATTATATGGCCCTTCTATACTGCATGTGTGTATGTGGGAGGGACAGTTCCCAGCCTGTGCTATACTACTGCGACCACCTTGGTCTGAAGCGGAACTCAGTGAGGGCTGGTCCGGATGGTGACTTGACATGCTGATGCTAGTGTGCACGTGTGTCACTATCGCTGGCTGGTCCTGATGGTGCCTTGGCATGCTGATGCTAGTGTGCAGGTGTGTCACTATCGCTGGCTGGTCCTGATGGTGCCTTGGCATGCTGATGCTAGTGTGCAGGTGTGTCACTATCGCTGACTGGTCCTGATGGTGCCTTAGCATGCTGATGCTAGTGTGCAGGTGTGTCACTATCTCTGGCTGGTCCTGATGGTGCCTTGGCATGCTGATGCTAGTGTGCGGGTGTGTCACTATCGCTGGCTGGTCCTGATGGTGCCTTGGCATGCTGATGCTAGTGTGCAGGTGTGTCACTATCGCTGGCTGGTCCTGATGGTGCCGTGGCATGCTGATGCTAGTGTGCAGGTGTGTCACTATCGCTGGCTGGTCCTGATGGTGCCCTGGCATGCTGATGCTAGTGTGCAGGTGTGTCACTATCGCTGGCTGGTCCTGATGGTGCCCTGGCATGCTGATGCGTGCTAGTGCGCATGTGTGTCACTATCTCTGGCTGGTCCTGATGGAGCCTTGGCATGTTGATGCGTGCTAGTGCGCATGTGTGTCACTATCTCTGGCTGGTCCTGATGGTGCCCTGGCATGCTGATGCTAGTGTGCGCGTGTGTCACTATCGCTGGCTGGTCCTGATGGTGCCTTGGCATGCTGATGCTAGTGTGCGCGTGTGTCACTATCGCTGGCTGGTCCTGATGGTGCCTTGGCATTCTGATGCGTGCTGCGCATGTGTCACTATCGCTGGCTGGTCCTGATGGTGCCTTGGCATGCTGATGCGGTGTGCGTGTGTCACTATCGCTGGCTGGTCCTGATGGTGCCTTGGCATGCTGATGCTAGTGTGCACGTGTGTCACTATCGCTGGCTGGTCCTGATGGTGCCTTGGCATGCTGATGCTAGTGTGCACGTGTGTCACTATCGCTGGCTGGCCCTGATGGTGCCTTGGCATGCTGATGCTAGTGTGCAGGTGTGTCACTATCGCTGGCTGGTCCTGATGGTGCCTTGGCATGCTGATGCTAGTGTGCAGGTGTGTCACTATCGCTGGCTGGTCCTGATGGTGCCTTGGCATGCTGATGCTAGTGTGCAGGTGTGTCACTATCGCTGGCTGGTCCTGATGGTGCCTTGGCATGCTGATGCTAGTGTGCAGGTGTGTCACTATCACTGGCTGGTCCTGATGGTGCCTTGGCATGCTGATGCTCGTGTGTCACTATCGCTGGCTGGTCTTGATGGTGCTTTGGCATGCTGATGCTAGTGCGTGTCACTATCACTGGCTGGTCCTGATGGTGCCTTGGCATGCTGATGCTAGTGCGTGTCACTATCACTGGCTGGTCCTGATGGTGCCTTGGCATGCTGATGGTAGTGTGCAGGCGTGTCACTATCGCTGGCTGGTCCTGATGGTGCCTTGGCATGCTGATGCTAGTGTGCATGTGTGTCACTATCGCTGGCTGGTCCTGATGGTGCTTTGGCATGCTGATGCTAGTGTGCACGTGTGTCACTATCGCTGGCTGGTCCTGATGGTGCTTTGGCATGCTGATGCTAGTGTGCACGTGTGTCACTATCGCTGGCTGGTCCTGACGGTGCCTTGACATGCTGATGCTAGTGTGCACGTGTGTCACTATCGCTGGCTGGTCCTGATGGTGCTTTGGCATGCTGATGCTAGTGTGCACGTGTGTCACTATCTCTGGCTGGTCGATGACCAGGGGCAGAGCAACAGTAACAGAAAAAAGCAGGACCCCTGCTTCAATGGCCCTACATCTCTGACCCAACACCCACCTCTGGGACTGAGCTGCAATGGGACCTGGCTTTCCCCAGTCAACCTCACTGTGGTGTAATCCACAGCGGAACAATTAGGAATGGTGTCCATCCAGGATAGTAAGGCAGGGGATGAGACTGAGAGCAAGTACAGCAGATAGGGCAAATGGGGAGAAGGGGCGCAAAAAAACCATGAAAAGATACTAGACAAGACACAACGTACTGTGCAAACTTCCCATTGTAAAATGCTAGATGAGACACTATGCAGCATTCAAATTGTTTAACCAGGAGAGACACACTAAGCTGAAAGCTTGCTTACAGGAGCAACCTGGGAGCACAGAGAAGTTAAGTGACTTGCTCAGGTCACACAGTATGCAAGTGGGGGCTGTGGGATTCAAACCCAGGTCTCCAGATTTGCAGCTCTGAGCCTTAAACCACTGTGCTATACTGTCTTCCTGCAGCAAAACACTACACAAGATATTATATACAGCATTTCCATACAGACATTATGTACAGAATTTTCCAAATTCCATTGCAAAATATAAGGCACTTAAAATGAGTTCTGTGTGTAGCCCCTACAGTGCTGCTCCAAATCTGCTAGCAACATTTTAAACGATAGCTCTTTTGTTTCTCCAAGAGGAAGTAGCGAAGGAGACATGGATGCATCTGCAGGAGGGCAGCCAAGCCATCCCTGAGGTCAGCAGTTGTTAGAGAAGGGTAGGGGCACACCAGCTGAGCAGAGCTTGTCAGTATGACTAACCAAGTCATCTTGAGTGCAGCTCAGCAGTCCCTCACCCCAACCTCTGCTGTCAGTCAGCAAAGTAACATATTTGAAGCGCCACCACTGCCTAGTAATCTATGTGAGGAAAACTAACAAGACAACACAATGACAAAAAAAACAAAAACTAAAATAATTATGTTAAATGTGCAGATTGTTTGCCTTATTTTGATCAGTAAAGATTATTTGCTGACCAAAATCGGGACTTTAGTTTTGATGTCCCTGCCCTACTCCTCCGGCTGAGTCCCATAATCTTGATTCCCTCCTAGACGGCCAGAGACAGCCTGCCGCAGGCATCAAGCGAGTGGCAGTGGAATAAGAATTACAAATAATTTCCAGCAGCAGTTAATTTCAAAAATTACTTATCTTAGCTCACAGTACCACTTGATTATATGGCCTCCTCTCACCCCATCCGACGGTGATCAACCCCCAAAAACGTCACTATCCCAACTTGACTTCTGCTCCAGGAAGGCTCCTCACTCAGATTTATATTCTGTCCACTGTCGTGCTGTGTCTGCTCTCTCTGCTCAGTGCTGGCGACGGTGTGATATTAATGGGCTGGCGGTTGACTCGACTCTCTCTGGTGGCTCAGCAGGCACAGATGGCGGATCCAGTGGCTCAAATGGAGGGGTGGAGAACTAGGGCAGGCACCACAGTATGGCACCTCCTCTTATTTTTTCCCCAACAGCTAAGTCAAGTCACTGCTCTCCACGTTTCCTCTCGGTGACAGTCCTCCTACTTTCTGCAGTGCTCGCGGGAAAATCAGAGGAGATGGTTGGTGGAGCCTGCAGACATGTGGACAGCAGCTGTCCAATCAGCACTTAGCTGCTTCATTGTGGTACCTGTATAATTGACTGGGAGCTCGAGGAGGAAAGAGAGAGTACCCCCCCCCCACATGCATTACTCCACGGAGCCAGCAGCTCAACATAATCAATATTGACTACTGTAATTTTTCTGTATGCATGTGTGTACTGGAAGTATGCATGGTGCTATGATAACCCGCCTCCCTCCCCATGCCACGGCACTGTGCTCCACATCTGATTGCGCCATCAAGGCTAAAAAAAAAACACTTTTTTTTTTATTTTGCTGCTTTTGCATTACACAATTTTGGCCTTCAGGGTGGGGCAGAGCCCCTTTAACTTCGGGGGACTTCAGCCCCTCAGCCCCCCATAGTCGGCGCCTGTGGCAACAGCCTATTTCGTCCTACCCCCCACAAGAATTGCCTTATATCTGTCTCATGCATTCTTGAATTCTCCCACAGTTTTAGACCCCACAACCACCTTAGGAAGGCTGTTCCATGCGTATACCACCCTCTCTGTGAAAAAATACTTCTCACATTGCCCCTGCGCCATCCTCCTTCTGTCTTCAAATTGTGTCCCCTTGTTCTTGCACATCTCTTTTTCTGAAAGATGCTACCCTCTTGGACTTTGTTGAGTCCACTGAGGTACTTAAAAGTTTCTATCATGACCCCCCTCTCCCTCCTTTTCTCAAGAGTATACATCTTAAGCTCCTTTAGTCTCTTCTCATATAACTTCTCCTGCAGACCCTGCACCATTTTGGTTGCCCTCCTCTGGACCGCCTCCATCCTGTCTATGTCCTTGCAGAGATGGGGTCTCCAGAACTGCACACAGTACTCCAGATGGGGTCTCACCAACTGTCTGTACAGAGGGATAACAACTTCTTGTTTTCTACTGGTGATGTCTCTCCCTATGCATCCCAGTATCCCCCCAGCCCTCCCTACCACCTTCTCACAAGTCTAACATTCTTTATCTAAAGCCGTGTCTACATGGCTGACCTACTCCTTCAACACACCGTTGCATAGCTGCCCCAACCCAAAAGACGCTTGTGTCATGCATCTACATAGCCCCCCTCAGCGCCGATGTAAGACACGCTGGAGAGGGGCTGGGAGTTAGGGCAGGTGGCTGATGGAAGCGCCTGCAAGGTCTTTCACATGGGAGCGAGCGGTGCAGCCTGTCCAGGTGGCCTTTTAAACCTCTCGCTCCCGAACGCATCCCCAGACTTTCTGGGTCAGTGAAGCAGAGCAGGGAGTGGCTTACCGTGATTTGGTATGTGTCCACACGGAGGCATTTGCACCGCAGCGACCCGAGCGCTCAGGCTGCTGCAGTGCAAATGCTGCCGTGTAAACACGGCATAAGCACTCTGCATCTGGCCATGATGTTCTCTCACTGAACTAAGCATTGCCTGGCTCTTTTCAAGTTCACGTCCAAACCTGATAGTTTAAAGAAGTGATTCAACTTGGAATTCCAAACTTTAATGGACTTCTTAGGTTTGGAAAGGGTTAGTAGGAAATCATCTGTGAAAGCGATGACTTATTTGATATTTGCTCTCTCTCTCTTGACTCCATTATTTTGGGTATTATTTTTTAATGAAGAGATCAAAGGCTAAGACGAACAGAAAAGGTGAAAGCTGGCAGCCTTGTCAAGTCCTCAATAACTGAAACGTGGGAGAAATTACACCATTAGTAATTAGTTCTGCTTTGGGTGAGGATCAGAGTTTTGACCCAGTTATTAAAATTCTCAGCTAGTTCGAATTTCTTCAGTATTTCAAAAAGATAATCCAATTGTAAAGTGTCAAAAACTTTAAAGAAGTCCAGAGACAGAGACAAGTGATTATGTTTTGAAAGCTTTAGATCACATTAATTAACCTTACATTTTCTACACCTGTCCTACCTGTTACAATTCCAACTTGTTCCTTTCCTGTTAGACGATTAACTACATGTTTAAGTCTGTTAGCCAGTACTTTTGCAAGAATTGTATAGTCTCCATTAAGGAGAAAGACTGGTCGACCTGCAGGCACAGCAGTAGCGCTACCACTCATGATGCTGCTGACCTGAGTTCGGGAATGAGCCTGGGTGATTGGAGGGTCCACCGCAGGACAACAGTGGAGTGTCGGAGGGACACTTACTTCCTTAGGGGAAAGGAGGGCTACCATTCCCCACTGTATTACTACCAACTGGGGTTTTCAGGTGGTGGTGGTGGCAGCAAGCAGGGATGCTTTAATAGGGAGGGGAATGTTATTGTACTACAGCATCCACATACACTCTGTGCGTGCACTCTAGGCAGGGCCTCTGTCAATATCCGAGGGTGGGAGAAAAAGGGGGAAAAAGCTGGTTGCTGCAGTATGCCATCCCATCTCTCCTTGCAGACTCTGCTGACCGAGACACCATTGGCAGAACTGAACGTTAATGCTGCTGGGGGAATTGGCATCCCCTCCAGCAGTCCTGCCCTGGCGACTACCTGGGGATGGTGGGGGATGAGGCCGGGGGAGTGGCCCAGACTGAGAAAAAGCTAGTTGGAGGAAGGGCTAAACAAGCAAACAAACAAGAAAAGATTGGTCTGTAGCTGTCACATCTAAGAGGGTATTTTTCATTTTTTTTTAATCAAAGAGATATATGCTTTGTTCATGGATTCAGGCATTGAATCATTTCTGTAGAACGCATGAGACACATTAGCTAAATATTTAATGATGGAGGGGCCTGCTGGTTTGTACAGCTCCACAGGAATCCAGTGAGGCCCAGGGGTTTTATTATTTGGAAGTTCCTTGATTACCTGACTTAACTTCTCTATAGAAAGGTGTTTATTTGGGGCTGTTTCTTGGTAGTATAAGTGTGTAATTGTGGAAGGCATACAAGAGCTAGCAATGTCTAATTATACTTACTCTGACACCTCATTTCTTGTTAGTGTTAGAAAAGCTCAATTTAGTTTCTACATGTCCATTCAGTTGGGTTCCTTTTATAGTTGTGGTGAGCTTCTACAAGTACCTGGTTTGTGCTCAAAACCTTTCCTAACAAATTTGAAAACTAATGCTATCAAGTCAAAGTTATTTAAAAAAATTAAATTGCCATTGTTTTGGTCCATAAACTGTGCTTTTGAACAATGCAGATTAGAAATGTATATGTGTACACTATACAGAACATTACATGTACTATTCCTAAAGGGATTAAAACCTGACTTCGCATGATTTACATTATAATTAATTTGATTTTGCTGATATCTGACAATCATATTAGTAACAAATAAAACATCAAGTGTTGCTCACGTGACTTACAGTCATGCAGTACAGAACTAATATAATCCTCAAGTGAGCTCAATCATCACTGGATCATCCACAGATCAATAAAACATCATGCTGATTCTAGCTTGCAAACTAATTAATAATCATCACCTGGTGATTTGAAGGTTACATTTTTGATGATTAGATCATGATCCAGGTGATGGTTCTCAGGGCATGATGACCTTTGATGATCATATGGTAACACTTGATGATTAACAAGGAACAGTCATGACTGATCATTAAAAAAGATGACATTTATGAAGTTGCCTGGGATGTATAATAATTGTGATATCTCTTATGTATGATCAACTAATGCCTTGAACTGAGAAATTGTTTGTAAATTTGTTTTATGAAAAAATGTATAAATAAAAAAAGCCTACCGTCATACAACAACACGCAGTTAGTTTCCACGCTCATTGGGAAAACCTTGTATAATTAAGCCCTATCGCCAGTTTGTCATATACGGTGTATTTTGGATGTGACATTTCAATTAAGTGTTCATTGTGCTGGCAGTGTATCCTAGAGGTTAGAGTAATGAGCTGTGAACGAGCTTGGTACATCCAGCATCCCAGACCTGGGTTTGATTCTCACAACCTCCACTTGCATACTGTGTGACTCTGTGCAAGTCACTTAACAACCCGGTGCTCCCAGGTTGCCCTTGAAAACAGGCACTTGTGCCTAGTGGGCCTTTCCTGGTTACTAAAGATTAAAATAAAATAAATAATAAAATTATTCAGAAATTAGAGACTACTGTGTGGGCAACTCTGCGCAACCATTGTGCTCTGCCACCAAGGGGTTCTGATTCATAGAAACATAGAGTTTGACGGCAGATAAGGACTGCTTGGCCCACCCAGTCTATCCATTTTTCCTAACTGTTTCATACACCCCAGATCCTAAATGATCTGTGGTTTACCCTCTCTTTCCTATCGCTAGAGTTCCTTTATGTCTGTCAGATGCATTTTTGAATTCCCTACCATTTGTACCCCTACAACCTCTGCTGGGAGGCTGTTCCATGGATCCACCACCCTTTCCATGAAAAAAATATTTTCTCACGTTACCCCTAAGTAACTCGAAAGGTCCATAGCAATCAGAGCCCTGAGGTGGCAGAACACACTGGTTGTGCATAAGTTGTTCACCCTGTATTTTTTATAGTTTAAAGTATTATGTGAAATGTGCACACAGCAGTTCTTTTGCTTTCAGAATCAAACTGACTTTTGAAGTCTCTAGATGTTTCAGAATGTTGTTGTACCACACAAGGGTACAATCACATTCAAAGCCCTTTAAACTGTGGTACAACAGCATTTTGAAAGGAAAGGAATCCTATACAGAACAGTGCTGTACTACACACCATATAGAGGATTGTGTACGATCAATCATATACAATAAAGCTGTTTTTCAACTGAGAGACTTGCATGGTAACGAGATCTCGAGAGTGCAGCTCGAGAGGTCTCGTTACCACGGAAACCTCAAGATTAGAAAAACAGCCTTGTATATGTATGGTTGCTTGTACACAATCGTTTATAGTGTATGGGCAACCATTTAGACAAGGCTGTGTCCTTACTGTGGTGTTTTTTTCTGTTGGTGCCAACTTTCTGGGCCAGCTGGCACCGCCGCAGCTGCTTCTTGAAGTGCAGAGGATTGAATAATTCACATAGGTGAACATGTTCTATCTTGTGCTGCAGTACTGACATCTTTACTGCAGTGCAACAAGCCTGTACTAGGGATGGAATTCCACCCAGAAGAGTGTTCCACCACACACTATAAAAAACTGGAAAACAAGTGAGACAAGTGGATTTACAACAGCATGAAGAAAACATGTGCGAGTAGAAAGGCTGAGGTTATACCAACACTGTTATAAATACATTTCAATCAAATGATGCAATACAGTTTGCAAAATAACATCTTAGCATACAAATCATTTGAAGCAGCAGAAATGAGAAGCATTCGCCTGGTTCCTAACCCAGAGAAGTAGTAGTGAATTAGTGAGAAAAAAGCCAATCCAGGGATGCCATCTACCCTGCAAGAAATTCCAGGCAGAGGGTAATCCAGGAATGCCATCCGCCCTGTGAGGAATTCCAGGCTGAAGGTATAGTAGAAGACAAAGTTTTCTGACCAAAATTACTTGTTCGTTCTGTGATTACAAGTTAATGGCCATCTACAGATCCTGGACCAAAGTAAGGGACTTTCATTACTCGTTGATTATAAAGGTAAGAAGGAATATCACTCTTTACAGATCTCTTTACCCCACTCAGCTTCATAAGGCCGTACTTGGTCTCTGGTGCTGGTCAGTGCAGGGACTACTAACACCTCACTGAGTAAACACTTCACTATCAGCCCTGAAGGGGGTTGTAGTGTACAGAGAGTCCTTGTTTAGCCTGGATTTCCATCCTTGCTGAAATGTTGTTGTGCCACAGGTTAAAGGTCATGGAATGTGGTTGTACC
The DNA here is from genome assembly GCA_016271365.2 of Neoceratodus forsteri. Lineage (NCBI taxonomy): Eukaryota > Metazoa > Chordata > Ceratodontiformes > Ceratodontidae > Neoceratodus > Neoceratodus forsteri. Next base: position 549,587,041 of record JADMNL010000022.1, on the reverse strand, counting down.
TTTATGTGGTACAATAACATATCAGTTGATTGGATCTCTGCGGGCCACCTGTGCTGAGAACTGCTGCACCCACAGTGGTTTTTTTTTAAACAAAGCTGCCTAGCTGCTGGGTATGGGAGATTAACACCGATCCAAACTCACAACAGAACAAACAGAAGTAAGTCCTGTGTTAACTTTTTCTTTTGCTTTATCTTGTTGCTTTTAAAACATGATTGTTGGTGAACAGACTAAAGAGGGAGTCAGTGCATTGGGGCAGAAGTTTGACGTCTTTGCAGAATATTTAAACTAGCAAATGGGAAGGGGGTGCAGCACCCCATACGTCGAATGGGAAGAACACCCCTCCCCCCTCAGCTAGTGGTCAAACAGGAATTCAGCGTGTTTGCCATTCATTTGCATCACCAGGTAAGAAAAAAGGTTTGTCTCCCCATACGATGCACAGGGGTAATGCCAAACTTCACCCAACAACTAACACACCAAAATCTGGCCAATGGAAAATCATGTACACAAATGCTCACAGCCTGGGAAATAAGATCCCAGACCTGCAGGCAATAATGTCAGAGGCTAAACTGGACATAGTAGCAATTAGTGAGACGTGGTTTACCAGTAACCACACTTAGGAGACTTCAGTAGCTGGCTATGTACTGTTCAGAAGAGACCGAGGTGCAAAAGGGGGTGGAGTGGCCCTGTATGTCAATGAAAATATCAAAGCTACAGAAATTCAAAATACACATAAGGAGCCAGAAGATCTGTGGGTCACCTGGAAACAGGAAATGGGACAGCCATAAGAACTGGGGCTGCCTACAGGCCCCAGACCAGAGGGAGGACATAGACACATTACTGTTAGAAGATATACAAAACATGACAGCTAAAGGGAGGTTCTGATAATGGGAGACTTCAACATGCCGGATACAGATTGGTCAATACCAGCAGGAACATCTGCCAGAACTAGACTCATAGTGGATTCCCTGCAGGGAGGGCCTCAAACAACTGGTGCAGCAACCCACAAGAGACAGGGCTATCCTAGATCTAGTACTGACTAACAGAAAGGGATCACAGATCTCCAGGTAGAAGGTCACCTGGGGGCCAGTGACCATCACATGGTATGGTTCAATTTGGCTACTACATCTAAATCATCCCATTCCAAGGCAAAAATATGGGACTTCAGAGGAGCTGACTTTGATAAGATGGCCAACAGAGTTAAGCTAGTCCTGGCAAAAAGAAACACAGGTGAGGGGGTACAGGCAAAGTGGGCAAGCATTAAGGATGCAATACTTGAAGCAACATCCATTGTGTTAGACAGAAAAGGAAGTGTAAAAGAAGAAGGAACCACTTTGGTTCTCAAATACAGTAGCAGAAAAGGTCAGAGCCAAAAGGCTGGCCTTCAGGAAATATAAGGAACACAGCGGATGAAGATAGGGAGGCATACCAAACTGCCCTAAGGGAAGCAGGTAAGGCAGTAAGGCAGGCAAAGTCCCAAACTGAGGAAACACTAGCACGAAACAGTAAAGAAGGTGACAAGACTTTCTATAGATACATTAGTGAAAGGAGAAAGTCCAGAGGGTATTGCTAAGCAATGGAGAAAAGGAGCATGTGAGGAGGAGGACCTGTAAAGGCATCTATCCTAAATAGATACTTTTGCTCAGTATTTACTGAAGAGAAGGTAGGGCAGGGCCCACAGCTCAGCATCATGGACACAGGGGGAGGAGGTGAGCACTACTCCCTTCACAAAAGAAAGGGTCCTACAAGAGCTTGCTAAGCTCAGGGGGGATAAGGCAATGGGACCTGATGGCATACATCCCAGGGTACTTAAGGAGCTAAAGAAGGAACTAGCAGAGCCATTAGCAGAATTGTTTAGTGAGTCTCTGAGCACAGGAGAGGTCCCAGAAGACTGGAGAAGGGCTCATGTGATCCCGCTCCACAAGAGTGGTAGCAGGGAGGAGGCGGGAACTACAGACCGGTCAGTCTTACCTCAGTAGTGGGCAAGATTATGGAGGCACTCCTGAAGGAAAGGATAGTGCAACACCTGGAATCCATAGGAGCACAGGATCCAAGACAGCATGGGTTTACAAAAGGAAGGTCCTGTCAAACTAATCTCATAGATTTCTTTGACTGGGTAACCAGAGTGGTGGACCAAGGGGGAGCAGTTGATGTCGCCTACCTTGACTTCAGCAAAGCTTTTGACACTGTTCCACATAGAAGATTGATAAATAAGCTGGGTAGGCTCGGGGTGGGTCAGAAGTTGGTCAACTGGGTGGCAAACTGGTTGACAGGCAGAAAACAGAAAGTGGTGGTAAATGGTATACACTCAGAAGAGATGCAAGTCACAAGTGGGGTACCTCAGGGATCAGTCCTGGAGCCAGTCCTCTTCAACATCTTCATTAGTGACCTTGCAGATGGACTAGAGGGTAAAGCTTGTCTGTTTGCAGATGACACCAAGATCTGCAACAGAGTAGATGATCCAGATGGGGTGGGCAGAATGAGAAGAGATCTGGATAAACTAGCAGAATGGTCAGAAGAGTGGCAACTGGGATTTAATGCAAAGAAGTGCAAAATCATGCACATAGGGAAGAGAAACCCTGAAGCCACCTATAGGCTGGAAGGGAGTTGCTAGCAGTCACAAAGGAAGAAAGAGACTTGGGCATCATCATCACTGATGACCTAAAATCATCCAAGCAGACCTCTAAAGCAGTAGGTAAGGCTAGGGGTGTTAGGGTATATTAGTAGGGGTATCACAAGTCGTAAGAGGGAGGTAATAATCCTCTGTACAAGACACTGGTTAGGCCCCCATCTGAGCATCATGCAGTTGGAAGCCACACCTTCACAAGGACATTAACCAAATTGAGGCAGTCCAGAGAAGGGCAACCAAAATGGTGCAGGGACTGCATCAGAAAACATATGAGGACAGATTAACGGAGCTCAATATGCATACCCTAGAGCAAAGGAGGGAGAGAGGTGATATGATCAAAACATTCAAACACCTTAAGGGCATAAACAAGGTGAAAGAGTCTAACATGTTTAAACATAAGAAAAATAGCAGGACAAGAGGACACAGCATGAGATTAGAGGGAGGCCGATTAAGGAGGAATGTGAGGAAATTCTTTTTCACAGAAAGGGTGGTGGATGCATGGAATGGCTTACCACAAGAAGTGGTGGCTATGAATACAGTGCAGGGCTTCAAACAGGCATGGGATAGGCATAAGGGAGCAATACAAATGACTATGAATAGATAGGCCACTGACAGAGCAAAGGCCGATGGCACATTTATGAGGTAGAAAAAGAAATGGGCAGACTGGATGGGCCTTGCGGTCCTTATCTGCCGTCAACTTCTATGTTTCTATGTTTCTATGGCAGTCAGTCATTTCAGTGGAAATCTTGAGAGACCTCCTGCTTTCACTTTCACTGCTCACTCAGGGCTCCCCTAACTCTAAAAAGAAACAAAAAAAAGACCTATACACTGTAAAAAAAAAATTCTGGTTGGGCAACTGCATTTCCAACTAGTCTGTGCTGCTACCTTGGACTTCTGATTATGTCAGCCCTCTCGAGCTTCGCTGTCAGGGTCTGATGTAACCAGAACCCATCTGTGGGAGCATGGGCTGGTTCAGTATGGTTTTCCAATAAGTATTCTCTGTTTAGAAAACGGGCTTAAAAACATCAGAACTCTCATTGGCTGCAAGGGCTACATTAACTTGCAGTGAGAGCCTGCTTGAAAACAAGTGCACGTTCGGGGTACCCCAATACTTACTATATTCTTGGACACCCCGAATTTTCAAATGGAGCTGCTGCCATTTTTTCCCCGCTCGCTGAGAGACCTCCCACTCCCAACACGACTTCATATGCCAGAATGTAAATCGCTTCAGTCCATACATAAAACACCTTTAGAAATTTAAAATAACAGTTCATTTATTCCTACCCCAAAACTTTTTCCATCGCATTTACTGCCACCATTGCTTCTCTCCCCCTGTGCTTGACACACAGCTCAGATCCCGCTCGACACGTCGCTCAGGTCCAGCTCGCTGCCACACCAGATTAGGCTTTCGACTCGCCCACTATACAAACAAAGTGTGAAACAAACCTAAAAACCGTAACTTGTAATATAAAAAGCAAGTTAGTGGTCCTGTGTCCATTCCCACCCCTCCGTCCTGACTGAACCACCGGTGAATGGGTGAACTTGTGCGTGAGGTAATGGCTCTTCTCCCAAATCCAAGCACATTAATAATAACATGCAAACACAAAATTAAAAAAGTTGTCTGTGTTGTGGGGGTAACCATGCCAACCAGCTTCAGTAGCCTCAAGTACAGAAGCTCAACTAGATCAAAAGTCCATAGTTAAAAAAAAAAGCAAGCAGGCGGAGGAACTACTTTTTAACACAATAAATAAAATACTTAATATATTCAACACTTTAACATAAAATCTTTTACTTTTTATGCATATTACAGTGCCATTTTCTAAGTGCAATAATACCCTCCAGGGTGAGCGGTATGGACAATACCAGAGCTTCCAGGGGCTATAAGACCCTCCTTCTGCAGAGTCGGGCCTCATTACACCTTTGGACGATCCGTATTGCCCACTACCGCCCCCCCGGTCAGGTATTATTGCTTGCATAGTACCCGTCTTCAGTGACTTTTGAGCTGGAGGCTGAGAGGAAAAGAAAGAAGTCTGGGAGTTAGTCCTTGAGGCACAGAGGACAGTTGTTTCTCAGGAGTCTTCTGTAGTCAGGGGCTGTTTGTATAACTTAAAGATTACTGCCAGACGTTGCTCCTTTTTGGATGCTGCCTACCTTTGCTGTTGACACTGGCTTCAGTTTCTTTTTGACCAGGCGACTGTATGGCACTCTGTAAGGGTTTATGTTGTAGCCAGATGCGCCGCCTGCTGCTGCTGTTTCAGAATGCAATGACAAGGTTTCAGGCATCTGTTAGGATGTTAGGTCGTATCAATCCCACAATATGCACTCTGGGCCAGCTGCCAGATGGTGGCAAGTTGACTACAATTTTCTTGTACTAACATGTAAAACCCTGAATGTGCTGAGCCCCCAATATCTCAGTGTGCTTGTGACAGGGTAGCGAACTGGGTGGCTTCTGAGGAACACTCTCAAAGAGAGCACGCCAGACACCGGTTTCCATACAATGAAATCTGCTTTACTTTCAGTGATACAATAAAACAAAAAACAAATAGCTTGCATTCAGCTTAACAAACAATTCAAGTTCAGTCTCTTTCTAGCCCCACTTTTGTCTAACTGAAACAGAAACCTCTGCCTCTCATCCTTTACTGGACCCAGGTGCTGCTTGTTAGCACCCCTCCCCCTGAGGGACATCCAGCACCCAGAACAAGCAGTGCAGTGGGGGTTTTCAAGGGCCAACTTGAAATCTCACCATAGCCCCAGTCAAAACCTGTGTTGCAAGGTTGTTTAAGTAATATACCACCACAGGGAGTGGGTATATGATTGGGTCTACCACGCCTGGTGTGGTTTGGTCTGGTCACGGGGCCACAGGCCGAGTGACTTAACCACACCAGAAGTGGTAAATCCATTCATATACCCACAACCTGTGGTGGTATATTGCTACTATACAATGGCCCTCCCCTTTTTAAAAGGGAAAAAAGTTTTTGGGGCATTTTTATTTATTTTTATTATATTTGTTAGTCCACCAGAAATAAACGGTTCTGGGTTAGTAAGATTGTTGCTGTGGATGCAGTGCTGCTGTCCACTCTTGCTGTCTGCATCCATAGTACAGTGCCACACACAGAATTACAGGCTGCCATTTTTTTTAGAGTCTCTGAGTCTGTGGGCAAGTTATTTAAGTCTGTAATATTATAGTAGCACGGTAGTGCCATTATAGTTAGGTTGAGTGCCCCATTTATGGTTAAAGTCTGAAATTTTGCAGGTTAATAACTTTGCCACCATATGGCGGATTTGCCTGAAATATGGCATGCACAGAGTTGTACTATAGATCTCTGGATTTGCCAAGTTTCGTAGTGTTCGGATATACGGTTGCGGAGCTATATAGCACCGTAGAAAGTCATATTTACACTTTTTTGCATATTCTTTGCTCGCACCTACAGGTCGCACAGTTTGTGCAACTGGTTTGAAACCTTCAGGGAACATGCAGCCAGGGTCCCCGATGTGCCTTTTGAAGACTTTGTTAAAAATATTAAACGGTTCAAAAGTTATTCAAAAAACAATTTTCCCATTATAGTCAATGAGAAAAGTTAACAAAAAGTTCAACAGTGTCACAAATGCAGTTTTTAGTGCCACAAATGACCCCTGTAGTGTCACAAATCTGTCATTTTGTTTTCAGTTGTTGGTCACAGAAATGCTTGCCATTTAAAATTGGAACCCTCTAGGGACACAATTCTTTTTTTGTGTTCACCTAGTCGAGCCTTGAGGATGCTAGCCATGTCTTTTTTGGGGGGGATCAAACACCCCAGAAATATGTTTTTAAAATGTTTGTAAACTGTAGTGTCGCAAAGTAGTGTTGCACTTGTGACACTTTCGTGATTTGTTTTGTGAAATTTTGAGAAATCATGACACTGCTTTACGACACTATGGCCAAAATAACAGGAATTCTTTTCCACCCTGCTGCAAAAGAAGGGTTCGGTCTTTTGGACTGAAATTTGGAGGGAAAAAAGCCAACATCCCGCAGGTGTGACTTTCAGTTGTTTGGTGACAAAATATTACAGGGATGCAAAGTTACGGTACTCGAAGTTGACGTTTTTTCCCATAGACTAACATTACGGCATCTGCCACGCCTTTCGGGGCCCGTATCTCGGCAATGTTTCGAGATACGGACTTTTTGTCAGAAAAGTGCTTAGCCCCCTATCAGGGGGCTAAGTACAAAACTAGCCAGGAAAGTCATAAATACTATGAAATTTTAATTTTTTTTCTACATCGTACGGTTCCTGAGATATAAGCAATTTAATATTCCAAGTATTCATTTTCTGCTCTGAGGGCCATTATTATGCATACACTCTTTGTATTCACTGTGCTTCTGAATGCACTTCTTGGGGACTAAAAATGGGTGCATTTGCATTACTGTTACAGTTAGCATTTCTGCTTGTGTTTCCATGACCGTTTGCGTTAGTGTTTCAGTTTACGTCACTGTGTGCATTACCCTTTGCGTTACTGTTACTATTTAAATTTCCATTACTGGTTTTGTTTACATTTGTGTTTCCTTTTGCGTCACCATGTGCATTGCCGTTTGCATTTGCGTATGCACTTCTGTTTGTGTTTCTGTTTCCTTTGGCGTCATCGTTGCTGTTATCGTAAGCGTTTGCATTTCTAATTGTGTTACCATTACCGTGCGCATAACAATTTGTGTTTGCTTATGCACTCGCATTTCCACTTCCATTTCTGTTGGCATCCTCCTTGCTGTTACCGTGATCGTTTCTGTTTCCAGTTGCGTTACCGTTAACGAGGGGCCCTGCGCTCGCACCACCACATTCCATTCACTATTTATAGTGCACATTCTCAAAAAGAAGGGAAATTCATGGCAAAAAACTCCATTTAATGCATCAGTTAGGGTTGTTCCACAGTGACAAAAGCCAGGAAATTTGATGTTAGGGTTCCCACTCCTTGCACCCCCCACCCCACCCCCACCGACAGGCATCGGGGTTTGCGTTGGGGTCATCGATCCTAACTCTCACCCCATTCTCCTATTCTGCACCACCTCAGCTTGTCTACACATGGAATGGGGTGAGAGTTAGGACCGATGACCCCAACACACACCCCAATGCCTGTTGGTGGGGGCAGGGTGGGCAGGGGTACAAGCGGTGGGAACCCTAACATCAAATTTCCTGGCTTTTGTCACTGTGGAACAACCCTAACTGATGCATTAAACAGAGTTGTTTTGCCATGAATGTATAGAGACTGTATGGCAAGTGTTAGTGTGTGCAGCAGAGCACTAACGGGGAGAAGTCACAGAGCGTGTGCTTCTGGGTTTAAGTAGGTTCAGTGATGGTGCCACTGGTGAGAATCTGGTTATGTTTTTTTCGGTTACATTCCTGGCTAAGTTATTGTACACAGAGGGAGAGTGCGACTGTAGTCAGCAAGAGACTGGCGACTGAGTGGACGCGGCAGTGGACTGCACAGATCGTGAGAAGTAAGGTGCGCGCAGTGGTCATAGATTCATAGAACTGTGACAGCAGAAAAGGACCGAACTAGGCCCACCAAGTCTGCCCAGCGGTCGGTTAACATATCAACATATAAAAAAATGTACTGGTTGCCTGATAGCAGGATTGAAGCACACAACGAATCACAGTGGCTGTACTTTGAGTATTTACCTTTTTTGGCTGATGTACCTCTCCTTTTACTGTGTACAGAACCCGGCTTTCAAGGGTTCAGAGCGAGACCGGACAGTACTGTTAAGAGCAGCAATGGCGGTACCGCACAGTGCTGCATCTCACCATCCATTGCTGTCTTTGTGAGTTGTCACTTTCTGGTACTCGGAGTCATTTTAGGAGGACTTTCTGCTGTGACTGACTGGTGGCTGGCACCTTTTCCAGTGGGTACACTGAAGGATTTATCATGCTGAAAAGGTGCCAGCCAACCAATCAGATTTCAGGGATTGGGGATTTGGATTTATGCCATTGTATAATAAATGATTTATGGGTAACAGGAGCGTGAGGCACATACACTTCATCACAGTGCTCCTGACCCCTGCCAGGTCTCTTAGGTCCATGGGGTTTTAAGGGTGCCGCATTCTGGATTACAGTCCTCTTGTGACCAGGCTTTGCTGTGGCATGCCTCCCTCCTATGGAATACACTGTCATTTGCTATATGTGCTGCACCATCTCTGTGTATTTTACTGTCCATCTAAAGCAATACCTGTTTGCCCAGCCTTTCTCTAACTGTTCTTGATTGTCCAATTATTCATACCAAGTCCTTTACCAAGTGCTGAATCCTTTCTAGGTGGTTAATGCTAAGGATGTTGCTTGTACTTTTGTCTTTGTCTGTGCCTGCTTTGTTGTTGTCAGAAATTGCTCAGATCCTTGCAGGGGTGCTCTACAGATAAACACATCCCTACTACTATGTGTGGGCAAGCAGCAGTATGTGTAGGAATCTCCAGTCCGCCAGTGGCATCCATTCAGCTGTCGGTAACGATCACAGTGATGCATATTGCGTGGAGCAGCCAACATAAAGCATGTCATTTTATTACAGCATGTATTTCAAGTTTAACAAGACTTTGGCAGCCTGCCCAGAGAGGGTATCCCTGAAGTCAAATACAGAAAGAATCATTGAGTTATCAGTTTTCAAGCTGGTGTTCTTAGAGAGGCAGTCTTTATTTTTTATAAAAAATGAATGAAGCCAACTCTGGGTCTTGCTTTACCAATTATTTTGTGGCTATGTGTCTCACATTTTAAGGAAGGGTCGAGCCTAATTCCTAAATATTTACTGGATTGTGCCCCTGCCAACTGGCCACTAGCGAGAGTGGTCTGTGTTAGAGCAGGTGACTAGTCTCTTTTATAAAAAACATTATCTGATTTAACTTACATTAAGAACTGGCCTCCTTTGTTGCAGGAAGTGCAGGATTCTTTTTTGCATTGACGTACACAATGCTATCATCAGAATAAAGTACGGTCAGCATAAAGATGTGACGTGGAGAAAAAAGGTTGAGCATCTAGATCATTGATATAGATCAAAAATAACAGGGAGCCCAGTTCGGAGCCCTGAGGGACACCAGTTCAACCATGGAAGTGAGTAAAGACTGATTCCCTGGCAACCACTTGATGGTCACATACGTATGTTTGAACCATTGCAAAGAAGACAGAAACCCCATAACTACATACTTTAGCCCCACAGACAGTAGGTGATGCTGGTTTTGACCTGGATGACCACAGCTGCAGCCATCTTATTGTGCCTTCTCTGGACTCCGGGTCTCTGACTTGCCCAAAGGGGCCGACTTCGCCAGGAGCTGCCTGGAATTTGTTTCTTTGGTGTGTTTGATCCCATGCTGGAATGTGGCACAGGCTACACATCAAAGAAGGGTGGTGCAGGGGACAGAGAGAATGCTGAGACACAGCACTGACTTCACCAGATTATTTATTCCAACCATGCCACCAGAGCTGGGGGGCAGGCAGTTGCTAAAAAGGGCAAGAACACTCCATTTGAGGAAGTTTTGGGCCAGTACTCCAGGACCACATGATAGATGACATTTGTTTCCAATCCCTGATCCCAAGAGGCAGCCAACTAGAGTGTTGGGTTATTGTGGACATCTGCCAAGGGTCTCTGGGATGGTGAAGGACTGTGCATGACTAAAGAGAAAACCCAGCTGCTCCTGAGGTATTGGTGGAAATCAGAGGCCCAAAGGCCTGCAGGGCAAGGAAGAAGCCATCCAATTCAGGAACTATGAGTAAGATCAGGGCTTGCCCTGCTTCTAAAAGAAAGAGACTCTTTGTTCTGGGTTTGTTCTTTGCAAGCTGGCGATCAGACTAAGATTACAGATACCTCTTATATGAGGTTCTTATGGTGCCATTTACAAATTTTTTTTTTTGTAGACTATGTTTATGCTCTCCCTGGGCCGGGCATCCTTCAAGGGTGCACAGTTGGTGAGAACTGCTACTCCCTACCTGAACCCTGCAGTCCAAATGGAACTCCCCTGACAACCAGGCAGCCCTAGCGCGCTGGATCACCCCCCGAGCCAGGCCGGTTCACCATCAGCGGCCTAACTGAAATTAGAGAGGGCTTACCGTAGTTGCCGGGTCAGCCAGGAGTCCATCGGAGATCAGGCCGGCAGTGGGATGTGCGTCCTGCCTCTGGTGCCCCCATCACCTCTGTGGTCCCAGGTGTTTGTTTTTTTCCATAGTTGCCTCCTCGGGATATGCAATGACGTCCACGCATAGCTCACCTGCTGTCGGCTGCCGCACTCCGGCCCCCTATCCTGGCTGGCGTACCTGTGCTGCTCCTGATCTCCATCGGGGGTCGATAGGATACCGAGCAGCTCCGGAACGCTCCCCAGAGAGAGGAGAGCAGTCCTCCAGATGCTCAATCCCCTCCCTCCCCTGCTGACCCCTGGCAACCCGGGCTCATTCCCGAACCCAGGTTGCCGGCTTGGTGCAAGGTGTTGCATCCAGTGCCTCAACCCTCAGTGCCACAGGGCCTGCCTGCCATTTAAGAAAGTACATGGCCATTGGGTGGGATTTCTAATTGAGCCCATTGATCTGTTTACTTTTCAAGTGTGCCAACACCAGCCAACCATGGCGACAGCAATGGGCCTGCACTGAATCAATGCTGGTACTGGGTGGGAGAAGGTAGAGGCCTCCAGTACAGGAGGACTTTCTAACTGCAGTATTGCGCTGTGATGAGAGGGTGGGCTGGTTGCAGGATGTGTCTAGCTAAGCCTAGTTAGTAGCAGTTTAATTAAAAGATTATCAAGCCATGCCTGCCAAGGGCCCGACTAATAGTGGCCATGTGGAGAGTGGGTAGATGGACACCGTCTGGTCAGGCACCTAAGGGGAGCACGTTGAAAGTAGTAATCCACTTGTGGGAAGCGGTTACACTAATTTCTTTTCATGGTGTTTTCTGAAACTAAAGTTATGTGCCACTGTTGAGCTATTTCTTGTTATTGACTACCTCACTATTGTGCATACTGAACTAGGAGGACTGCTGTTTCTGCTTGAGGTTGGTGGGAGGAATGACCACAGTGGGAAGGTGAGTATATACAGCATCATAGGGGGTTACTGATCAACCATCAGGCCTGCATAAACCTTTCTCTGGGTGGAGGTACTGCGCATGTGTATGTTTCTTGATACAGAAGTGAGAAAAGTACCGGGCATCCACCGCCAATATCTACAGCAGCCTGGTGGCAGTGTGAGGTAGTGGTACCTTGCTCCCTAACCCAACAGGTGATGACTCCAGCCCTACAGAGGCCTTACAATTGTGTGCTGACTAGAACCTTATGGTTCCACAATGTCAAAGGCTTTGCTTGAGTCTAGAAAGATAGCTTCAGTCATTGAGTCCTGAGCTATAGCATGTGATATTACCATTTGATGTCAGGTTTTGGCTGAAAGCCAGACTGGCTGTGATTAAAAATATTGATATCTTATAGAGAAATTGCCAACTGCTTAGATATAAGCTTCTCTAATAATCTGTAGATAGAAGGTAGAAGCGAGCTAGGCCTACAGCTGTATAATCTGGAGATCCCATACCTGTTTATGGAAATAACCTGGCTGTCTTCCAGTTGACAGGGAATGAACCTGATAAGTTAAATAGGGACATCAACAGAAGATAAATTCCTGGGGCGACATAAGATAATTTATTTTTTAGTTTGTTGCAGCCACCTGCTTTATTAGGTTTTAGTGCCAGCAACCCTCCAGGACTGAGAGCTGACAGTGAGAATTTATTTGAACTGGCACACCTACAGGACTGTATAGCAAAGGAATTATGGTGCTCACAAGGGACCTGGGGTGGAAGGTTATAACAGGCATCAGAAAATAGGCACTAAAGGCCTCAACAAACTGATTGGAGTGATCCATAAGGTGACCATTACCTCAAGAGGAATTTGGAAGACAAGTATTATGGTCGTGATTCAAACTGTTTATCAGGTTCCAGAAGGAGCCAGAACTGGCATCATGTATATTAATAAATTTATCCCTAAACAAGAACATGTTTGCATTTTGAACTGTACTAAGATATTTATTTCAAAGATGTCTGTAGGTGTGCCAGTTAAAAGTTGCGTAACTGATATTTTTGCTTTCTTTTAAACTATATCTCTGGTTTTCTGAGATCTGTGTAGTTAAAGAGACGACCAAGGTGAATTAAAGAGTTTCATCGGCTTATTTAAAAATTCAGATTTGAAATATTCCCAGGCCTCCTAACTTGTTTGGTTTAACTCCAACCTCTCCCAGTTAACATTCTCTTAATCAGACACCAGCACTGTATAATCAAAGCATTTAAAACACTGCTAGGTACACCAGGTGGAGTGCTAGGTACACTAGATGGAGTCCTAGGTACACCAGGTGGAGTACCAGGTACACCAGAAGGAATGCTAGGTACACCAGGTGGAGTGCTAGGTACACCAGAAGGAATGCTAGGTACACCAGGTGGAGTACTAGGTACACCAGAAGGAATGCTAGGTACACTAGGTGGAGTGCAAGGTAGACCAGATGGAGTGCTAGGTACACCAGAAGGAATGCTAGGTACACCAGGTGGAGTGCTAGGTACACTAGATGGAGTGCTAGGTACACCAGAAGGATTTATTCTATTACCTGATATTACACATCTTAGGAGTGGGCCACACTTTAGAGGTCAGTTTTGTGGTGTGTTCATAAGTTGTGTAAGTCCAAAGCATAAGACTAAATCCTGCAGCCTGGTTTAAATTAAAGGAGAGTTTCAATCCACATTAAATCCTCCCATAATGAGGAACTGAAGTTACTGTAAGAGTTTGCCAGAGTGTTTATTTAGAGCCTCTATGAGGCATCCCATGCATGGGTTTCCAGATTCACAATACAGTCACGTGATCCCACATTGATTTATTTATAAATGTATTTATTACAGACTAATTTACACTAGACAGGGACGTTGTGATTAATAAATATCACATTTCCAGCTGTGACCTAGGGGAAGGTTAGGGGAGACTACAAAAAGAGCAGGTGCGGGAAACAGTTACAATGCAGAGAATAGCATTACAGGAGGGAAACACATATTAAACAATGCATGTAATTCAGACACGTCTGCCACATGACAAGGTGACTATTGGCATTTAGATATTATATCATATGCAGGACAAGTCAGCTGCATGCAGAATGTTTAGAAAGTGAAGTATGCAGTGTGCTTTTTTGGTCAAAAATTACAGCTCAGAGTCGAGCTGTCAGTGCAGCAGTAGTGCTATCGATCGCAACAACTAGGTTTGCTGGCCAATGCACCTAGTTTCACCTGAGCTCTTTTCTTCTAGGTTGCTTGAAAGACAGAGCAAAAAACCTTACCAGAGCAAGGAAAAGGATTACAGCTTTTTTTGGCTAAACAGATTTACTGTGTGTTATTTTTATTTAGTCCTCACAGGGAGTGTTACTGTTTGTTGCTAACATTTTATTGCTTTATTTTTCTCTGATTCAAACTGTTGTTGCTGGGTATACCTTCTGCTGCATTATTACAGGGTGTGCCTACAGGTGTGTGCTTACAGACTACTGCTGTAATCTTCTGATTCAGATTGTCTTTTGCAAAGTATATCTTCTGTTACTGCTTTATTTGTCTCAGTAGCAAAGTGTTTCTTACAGGGTATGTCTTCTGTGAAATTATTACAGGTGGTGCTTTACAGGTTTTACAGTTTTATCAGACAAAGAACCTCTGTGCGCAAACACTGAGGCAAGGGTTACCCTAAAGGGCATTTGGCTGGGAAGCCAAGTTTCAAGAAAATACAAAATCACACATGCCCCCACAGCTGTTAGCACCCTTTGCAAACTGTGTGAGAGGCCTTTTGGCACCATGCAATTCTGCTTAAAGTTGGACCAGCATAACATTCTGTGGTGATTTGCATATAGCAGCCCATGATGCTTTGCATTGTGGGGCATGTGTGAATTTGTATTTTCTTTGAAACATGCGACTTCCAGACCAAAGGCACAGCTCACCTCAGCTCATTGCTGCAAAATCTTGTCTCTTTCTTTAAATAGTTTTATTTTAATGGGTTCACCACAACATATCAAGGCACACTGTCTTAAGGGTAGCTGGTCCATTCCACTGGGGTGTCAAACAGACGAGGCATACTGATGAGTCCTGGTAGGATGAAACATGTGTCTATGTCTTCTGTTAGCACCCTTTGCAAACTGTCTGAGAGGCCTTTCGGCACCATGCAATTCTGCTTAAAGTTGGACCAGCGTAACATTCTGTGGTGATTTGCATATGCAGCCCATGATGCTTTGCATTGTGGGGGCATGTGTGATTTTGTATTTACAGTTTTATCTATCATTAGGATAAGCTTTCAAGACTACTGCATTTGTTGCTAGCCGATTGTTTCTGCTCTTACCTCCTTGTTTTTTTCGTCTGTGGTTGTTTTTTTTCAGCAGGAGAAGGGCCCAGCCACCAACCCCCATCCCCAACCACTCCGCACTACACTCCTTTCATAGGGTAGCACAGTTGTGACATTTCCTGTAGCAAAGCAGAGAGGGGCAGATCAGAGGGGTATGCACACAGTGGCCTCATTACAGGGACACTAGTAATTTAACAAGTTATACAAAAACAAACAAACAGAATACAAAATCAAACTTTTGCTTTCATTTTCTTCCTTCTAATTACTCTGACCAGGTTATAAACCCAGCAATTTATCTGGAATGGATATTATTAACTGCAGGTACTGCAGGACACTTTTCAGAAGGGCAGTTCTACAGGATTTAGCATGCTGTCCTACATGCTGGGCCATTGGAGATCTAATGGCTTAGCTCCAGGCAGCATGAGCAGAGACTGCGCACCTCAAATTGCATTTTCAAGAGGAAATATATTATAAGAACTGCCCGCCATTTCACCAACATCCAACAGAAGCACCTCGCCCGCAGAGGGTAGCTGGTCTGGGAGGTTGGCTGGTGGTTAGGAGGGGGACAAATCGGGTGCCCCATCACTCAATGATCTCCAACATATCACCTCCACAAACCATATAAAAATTACAAACAGGTATCTGCCTCTATCTCCAGAATCAAACAAAGGGGCAGAGGACACTGCAGCACAGGAGCTAGCACAACAAAACTCGCCCAAAACAGGGACCAAAACAAAAAAAGTAAAAAGGAAATCCAAAAAAACCTCTGTTCATAGGAGACTCCATGATTCAGGGAGTTGATACCTATCTCTAGCCAGGGATAATGGTCAGATTTCTCCCAGGTAACATCAGCGTGGAGAGACACTGACTGCATTGCTAAAACTGTTCAGGAAGCAGGAGAAAACATTGATGTCCTGGTACACACAGGGACTAATGATCTTGCCAGTCGGTCAGTTGTGGAGACCAAGGAACACCTGACCAGGCTGGGTGACAAACTATCATCCATTTCGCCCGGCATCTCCTTCTCTGAGATCCTGCCAGTCCGGAAGAGGGGGGGGCAGATGGACGGAAGGTCACAGAAGGGGAGATAGAGGAGCTAAACATGTGGCTCAAGGGCTGGTGCCAGGGAAAAAGGACACACATTTCTTTAAATTTGATGGACTGCATCTGACTAAGGAAGGAGTCAGTGCATTGGGGCAGAAGTTGGATGTCTTTCAGAATATTTAAACTAGCAAATGGGGAGAGGGGTGCAGCACCCCATACGTAGAATGGAAAAAACACCCCTCCCCCTCAGCTAGTGGTCAAACAGGAGTTCAGCATGTTTGTAGTTCATTTGCATCAACAGGTAAGGAAAAAGGTCCGGCTCCCCATACGACGCACAGGGAAAATGACAGGCCTCGCCCAACAACTAACACACCGAAATCTGGCCATACAGGTGAGGGGATACAGGCAAAATGGGCAAGCATTAAAGATGCAATACTTGAAGCAACATCCAATTGTGTTAGAGAGAGAGAAAAGGAAATGCAAAAAAGAAGGAAACCACTTTGGTTCTCAAAAACAGTAGCACAAAAGGACAGAGCCAAAAGGCTGGCCTTCAGGAAATATAAGGAAGAAGATAGGGAGGCATATCAAATTTCCCTAAGGGAAGCAGGGAAGGCTGTAAGGCAGGCAGAGGCCCAAACTGAGGAAACACTAGCATGAACACTAAAAGAAGGTGACAAGACTTTCTATAGATACATTAGTGAAAGGAGAAAGTTCAGAGGGTATCCGCTAAGCTCAAAGGAGAAAAGGGGCATGTGAGGAGGAGGACCATGTAAAACATCTATCCTAAATAGATACTTTTGCTCAGTATTTACTGAAGAGAGGGAGAGGGCAGGGCCCACAGCTCAGCACCATGTACACGGGGTGGGGGGGGTGGGGGGTGAGCACTAGTCCCTTCACAAAGAAGGGTCCTACAAGAGCTTGCTAAGCTCAGGGTGGACAAGGCAATGAGACCTGATGGCATACATCCCAGGGTACTCAAGGAGCTAAGGGTGGAACTAGCACAGCCATTATCAGAACTGTTTAGTGAGTCTCTGAGCACAGGACAGATCCCAGAAGACTGGAGAAGGGCTCACGTGATCCCACTCCACAAGACTGGTAGCAGGGAGGAGGCAGGGAACTACAGACCAATCAGTCTTACCACAGTCGTAGGCAAGATTCCATAGGAGCACAAGATCCAAGACAGCATGGGTTTACAAAAGGTAGGTATCCTGTCAAACTAATCTCATAGATTTCTTTGACTGGGTAACCAGAGTGGTGGACCAAGGGGGAGCAGTTGATGTCACCTACCTTGACTTCAGCAAAGCTTTCGGTACTGTTCCACATAAAAGATTGATTAATAAGCTGGGTAGGCTTGGGGTGGGTCAGAAGTTGGTCACCTGGGTGGCAAACTGGTTGACAGGCAGGAAACAGAGAGTAGTGGTAAATGGTATACAGCCAGAAGAGTTGCAAGTCACAAGTGGGATACCTCAGGGATCAGTCCTGGGGCCAGTCCTCTTCCATATCTTCATCAGTGACGTTGCAGATGGGCTGGAAGGCAAGGTTTGCCTGTTTGCAGATGACACCAAGATGTGCAACAGAGTAGATGATCCAGATGGGATGGGCAGAATGAGAAGAGATCTGGATAAACTAGCAAAATGGTCAGAAGAGTGGCAACTGGAGTTTAATGCAAAGAAGTACAAGATCATGCACACAGGGAAGAGAAACCCAGAAGCCACCTATAGGCTGGGAGGGAAGTCGCTAGCAGTCAAGAGGGAAGAAAGAGATTTGGGTGTCATCATCACTGATGACCTGAAATCATCCAAGCAGACCACTAAAGCAGTAGGTAAGGCTAGAGGGATGTTGAGGTATATTAGTAGGGGTATCACAAGTCAGAAGAGGGAGGTAATAATCCCTCTTTACAAAACACTAGTTAGGCCCCATCTGGAGTACTGCGTGCAGTACTGGAGGCCGCACCTTCACAAGGACATTAACCAAATTGAGGCAGTCCAGAGAAGGGCAACCAAAATGATGCAGGGACTGCATCAGAAAACATATGAGGACAGATTAACGGTGCTCAATATGTATACTCTAGAGCAAAGGAGGGAGAGAAGTGATATGATTGAAACATTCAAACACCTTAAGGGCATTAACAAGGTGAAAGAGTCTAACATGTTTCAATATAAGAAAAATAGCAAGACAGGAGGACACAGCATGAGATTAGAGGGAGGCCGATTAAGGGGTAATGTGAGGAAGTTCTTTTTCACAGAAAGGGTGGAGGATGCATGGAACAGCCTACCTCATGAAGTGGTGGATATTAATACAGTGCAGGGCTTCAAACAAGCATGGGATAGGCATAACGGAGCAATACAGATGAGTATGAATAGATAGGCCATTGACAGAGCAAAGGCTGATGGCACATTCGTAAGGCAGAACAAGAAATGGGCAGACTGGATGGGCCTTGTGGTCCTTATCTTCCATCAACTTCTATGTTTCTATGTAACACCTGTGACATGAGTGCAGGAGCAGGATTATATCAGCAGCAGCTGACGGTGGGGGGTGGGGGTGGGGATTTAGCATACCAGAGGACACTCATCTTCTGGGGAGGGTGAGTTCCAAGCTCTGTTGTGATACTGCCACCTAGAGTTCACAAGTGACAGAGCAGATGGAGGAGGAGGAGGAGGAGGGAGGGACGTCTTGGAGGCTGGCATGTGGATGCGCACATAGTGTACACAGACGGGCCTTGACATCATTGCACATGACGTCCCTGCGGGAGTAAGGGGACAAAACAGTACCCTGGCCGTTCACACCTCTGTGGCAATGATGGTCCCCCATCCAGCTGAAGTCCCCTGCCTCTAACAGCACTGGAGCCCCACCTGATGCCACAAGATGTTGGGAGACCCACCACCCTGATCCCGCCTGAGGGTGAAGTGAAGGCTCCATGGAGGTAGGTGCCCAGGGCTGGAGGCAGGAGGTGTTGGGGAGGTGCCTGGGGGGCCCTGAGGAACAAGCGGAGGAGTTGGAGGGTTAGTTGGGGAAAAAATAGCAAAGTTGAAAAAAATTACAAATAAAATGAATTTGCCCCCCACCCCCTCCATGAATGTATCAAATGTGCAGTTGTGGTGCCCCAATAAACAGGGTATGGACAGGGGTAATTGTGAGGAAAAAAAACGGATTTAACAAAAATGTGTTTTTTTAACATAAAAAACCTTTACATTTTACATTTAACATCTGTCTGTTGTAGTCAATAAAGAGTGTTTTGGTAGAAGAAAAGAATTTATGATGAATAAAATCAAGACCTTGCTGGCTTTCTGCTCTCCCTGTAGGACTTGTTTGTCACGTTGGCTCCAGTGACTTGTCAGAACAAGTAAGCCATTAGTCTTGGGCTCAGCACAGCAAGTGGAGCCTTGGCCTGCGGCAATCAACCTGCTTTTTATTTTGCTTTCCACATCATCGTCATCATCAACTACAGCCAGAAAACAGAAATATAAATCATTGCTGGCATTTTCGCCATTCAGCTGCCAGCAATTCTCAGTGTGAGGACCTTTAATTCTGATTAGCAATTCTTTTCGTAATTACTTTGCATTAACAGACCTTTCAAAAACTGATTTTAAAACTATTTTTTGATGGTTACGATGATGATTTCTAAACGTTTTCTTCACTCCCCCAGCACCACCATGGTTTCCCTGGAAATTTCTAAGCCCCAAGCGTTCCCCTCTCTGAAGAGCTCTATCTATTTTTAATGTCAAACTAGACTGCTTGTATTAATGTTAGGGCGGGTGGCTTGCTAGGGCTCCCAAACAACGACCCCACCCACCCATAATTTAGGAGGAAGAACTGCTCAGGGCCATACCATTCTAACTTTTCACTAGATGGTGCAGTGAAGGGTAGCTAAGATGATTTGGGGCTAACAGGGCGTCTCTTACCGGGAGCACCTCAAGACTCTGAGCACGTATTCACGGAGACCAGAAGGGAGACGGGGGATATGATAGAGACTTTCAAACTCCTAAAAGGAATAAACAAGGTAGATTGTAGTGAAATAGCAGGAGTAACAGTTCAAGGTCATGACGGCACAAGAGGAAACTGACAGTGGGGAGGTTCAGGATCGACATGAAGAGGCATTATGTTATAGAAAGTGTGGTGTAACTGTGGAATAGTTTACCAGCCAAGGTGGTGGGGCTAAAACCATTAACGGGTTCAAGTATGGCTGGGACAGAATGAAGAGTACAGTGGCTACTCAAGATAACAGAAAATGGAAGGGGAAGGTGGGTGGATGGGGAGGGCTAGGACTCTGGATGGACACTAGGTCTTGGGGTTAGACAAGTTAACACGGGCAGACTGGATGGACCAATGTTTCTGCTGTCATTGTCTGTTTTTCTACAGTTTTGATTGCCCTCCCTCTGGGGTATGAGAGCACTCAACCATTAGTCCCTGCCCTGCAAGTGAACGTAAGCTACGGTTATGTACCCTTGTAGGTTGTAAGAGGGAGAGGAGACTGCGCAGGAGACAGAGAGTTCCACTTCTGGATACATGCCTAACATCCAGCTGACTCAAGAGCAAGACTTGGGAATCTTTCGAAACGCCTTTCCTTGGGAGGCAATACAGCACAGTGGTGAAGAGCACTGAGCTGCAAATCTAGAGACCTGGGTTTGAATCCCACAGCCATCATCTGCATGCTGTGTGACCCTCAGCAAGTCATTTAACTTCCCTGTGCCCCCAGTGCGCACCTAGAAACAAGCCTTGGCTTAGTGTGTCTTTCCTGACCAAAATCTGTAAAATTAACATAAATAAATACATTAATAAAATAAAACCCCTTACTGTAGTGCAACAGTTTAAACCACTGAAGTGGCCACTGGACCTGCTGATAACTATAGAAAAAGCTGGGTGGGATTTTCAGAAGGATCCATCAGAACTATGTCCGTCACTGTTCTCTTTATTGTAACTTAAGTTTATTGAGGAAAGGTCAGTAGACAATCAGGATATTATGCAACAGCATATAATACTTACGTATCAGATGGCCCTTAGTTTACATTGGAACTGCAGCAGAGCAAAGCAATCCCAGCACATCTTACATACGACAATGGGCAGACGGGATGGGCCTAGTGGTCTTTATCTGCCATCAATTTCTATGTTTCTATGACAATAAACAGTAAAGTGTACCTCAGAACTATAATGTGCCTATTTGTATTAGATCCTATAAACATTTCATCATCTGCAGTGGCTATGGTGTTTTATTTTCTATCATTTCTTAGGAGCATGTGACGTATTTGCCTATTCCATGAGAAACTAGCTTTCATTGTGTAACCCCTGGGCGGCGCCACCCCCCAAGTGTTACACCCCTGTCTACTACCCTGGACATAGGCTAAGGGGGTTGGGTTCGCTAACTCATAACATTTTTTAAAACCTTTGCGCAGTGCCTCCACTCAGGGTGCTTTACGTGGGTGAGATGGTACTGGGTGTAGCCCCCTGAGCTGCTACACCACCCACGGTGACCAGTTACCTTCCCCAGATATGCCCCAATACATTGTTCCCCACATTTCCACATTTTGAATTAAAGGCTCTCTCTAATAATATGCTCATGCAGTATTTCAAACAGCAACAACAAGATATTTATTTTGGGGGTAATAAAGGAGCTAGGAAGGGGAAATAGGAGGAGAAGAGGTTATCTTGTCATATTTACACATGTACAGATGTTGTTTTGGATTTTGCTGGTAAACCCTCCAGCTGAGTGGTACACATTAATAGGCAGACATAAATCACATTTTACCATTTGACTTAAGACATCCAGAGCCCTGGCAGTCTAGCTGCTGATAAATCAGATGTTAAACATAATTATTAATATTACCCACACTGGTACCAGTCCCAGATACAGCAGAAGCCCCGCAGTCTCATACTATACTGGTTAAACAGATACCACGGTCCAAGATGTTGCAGGCCTGATGGAGTTGCAGCTGGTTGAGGTGGCCGGCAATTAATTTGAGGGTGGGGGCAACTTGGAAACAGATTTGTGTAAAGCAGCAAATTACTATTTACAACCATAGCAGGGATTGCCCTGCACTCGCAGACTTCTGAACATTCCTGAATAAACTATGTGGATCTTACATCCAGAACATTCAGCACAATATTTCAAAGTCCCATACAAAGCAATAAGGGTGATACTTTTGTCAAGCATCCTATATGCAATTCAAATATGGTCACATCCAGTACTTTATATACCAAAATCATCCATCCAGAGTAAGTTGGCAACAATACTTTTATCAAGCATCCCACACTTTAGTCACAGGCAGTCACATCCAGTACATTCGATATACCAAGAACATTATCCACAAGCAGAGTCCTATCCAGCACATCTAGACATTGTACACTTATCCCAAGCGCTCGCAGACGAAATTCTGGTCAAACACCGGTACATTCTCTTTAAGGTATCTTAGACAATAATATGCTCTAGGGCCTCCTGTCTCATGAAGTGGCAAGCGCGTCTTGGCAGACAGCTCCATGATAGTAGGACTCTAACCCATAGCTGCACATTTATATGATTCACTAAGCCCATCATCTTGCTGCATCTGCAACTTAGCCATTTGGGCCACAGACAAGATGCATCCATTACTTGAACTAGGCAGTCTCTTATGGGGTTAGTAGCCGAGACTGATGACTTCAATACTTCACACTTAACAGCACACATTTCTTAATGGGGCATGGAGCCCCCAAGATTACTTGCTTAGCTTCTCCCTCACACTGGGGGGGGGGGTAGTACTCACTCAGGTCCTCCACGGGTCTCATCCGCAATCGAAGGCATCCTGAAGACTTCTTCAGCTCTCTCACCGCTGAGGTACGCGGTCAGCGCTCTCACTGCTGCATGATGTCATCTGGTCTGGTCAGCGCTCTCACCGCTGCTGGGCAGCTGATTCTTCGGTCCACATCTTGCCCCAATGTGGGAGGGAAGGCTAGCCTCTGGAGGACAGTACTGGCAACCTCCAGACTAGCTGTTGCAGAAAACCCAATTACTGTAACTAGTTAACTGAAGAAAATAACAAATACCCTCTGAAGACTGAAAGGGCTTGAATTAAGTGGCCCAGACCTGATGGCATGGCTGGAGCCTGAGCCCCTCCCCCATGGGGGGCTCCCAGCAGGCTGAAGCCTGCTCTGCTGCTCTCTCCCTCTCTCAGATCTGCACCTCTGAATCTTCCTCTGAATCTCCAGACAAACTGGCAACACTGTCTCTTTATAGAGCTCCTAGCACAACTCCTGATTGATAGCAGGGATGGGGAGACATGTGTTCAAGTTGCTGAAGGACCTGTCAATCAGAACACTCGAGGCACAATTGGGTTGTGGAATTTGCGCCTAAAATATTGCCCCTGTAAGCCCCCATAAGCACTTGGGTGCTTTCCCATGAGATGCAGTGAATGTCCCACAAGTCCTGGCTTTCTGTTGCTGCAATTCCAATTGGCTGTACTGCTGGCAATGGCTGCTTAACCCATTGTCCCTTATAGCAGATTAGATACAGTCCTGAATAATGTCCTGGTGCAGCCAGAAAGAAGTAATTATTTGCCCCACAGTTCTATAGCTTAAAGGCTGTACTTGCAGTCGCTGCACAGATGGAAAACATGGCTCTTTTACTTTTTCTGTCGCTACTGCACTTATGCAAGCTCCCCTTGCAGCAGCCGACAGGCTGACACACAGACTCCCACCTACTGGAATTGCCAGGGAAACAGTACTCATTTTAACTTTAAACACTTTTCCCCACATGCACAGTATATTCCTAACTAGCAGCAACAGTTCCATTATTTAAAACATTTTCATTCTTTACTTTTCAGCTGGAGCTGAACATAGCTACCCTGGAGGCAGCCAGATACACTGTTATGCATTATTTAGATGACCGGGGCACTGCACAGGCACTCTCAAATGAACCCCGGTCAGAACTCCTTTAATTCCCATCTGAGCATTCCCACAGCAGGCTGTCCATGGTCACCGGGTCCCAAATAGGTGGAAGGGATCCCGGGACCCACGGCACAGTCCCTGAGGAGACCGCAAAACAAGCGGCTCCACATCAAAGGCGCTTTGTGCTCCAGCGCAACTCCCACTGCCCTGGAGGCAGCGCTTTTGCAGCGGGAGCGTGCGGTCAGCAATTTAAGCCCCGAGGGGCTGGATTTTCATTTGACTGTAAGCTGGGGCACACACTAGGGCAAACAGGACCTGGGAAGCCAGAAAAATTAGAGACCAAGTCATTAGAAGCCCAAGAGACAGCGGGAGAAGGACAGAACAAACCAGGCTAAGGTAAACCCAGACTGACATTTCTAGGAACCCCCATTTGCAAGGGGGTTACAATTGTATACTAACCTCACCCTTCTCAACACTCCCCCCACAGTAATTATAGCTGTGAAAGATAGTCATTGTCCACCACTATTTTCAACACAGAAACGTATCCAAATTCCTGCACCAGCTCTGAACTGGTTTAACAGAGGCTGAATGTTGCATCCCAAAAATAGGGCAAGTGTGATCAAACTGTCAACAACTCACAGTGGTGTCCATTTTTTATCATAAGTCATGACTTTTCTTCATAAGTAATAGCAACTTTTGAAGGTAGCAGCAAGGCTGCCTGGACGCAAGCGAGTGGTTGCAGGCATAAACCCAGAGTGCATTTCCATCTGCCTCCAGCCTTTGGGAAATCTGCCCAAGATCTGTTTTTAAAACTTTTTTTATTGCACATTAAACAGCAGTTGACAACAGTACACAGTGAAAATATAGTCAACTGCAGGCTTCAAAAGCACATTCTCCTGTATCCTGTTAGTGTGACCACCTTTAAGGCACCTGGATTAGCTGACCTACATGAAAGCATAGCAAATGCAGTGGGAGCGTCACATTCTAACAAGCGTTTGTCAATGGCGAATGCTCAGTGCTGGTACTGCTGTTGTACTGGGTCTTGCTTGTACACATTCTAACTATGTATAGAACAGATGCCATGCAATATCTCATTTTCAGTGGTGTCTTGCTTCATGCATTGTTAGACTGTAATTACCCAAGGGTAGGACAACTGAGAGGCAACAACTACTTTTAAGTGGGCTCCCACATTTTGACCCCAAATATCCAACAGTCTTTATATGACCTGATGTTATGATCAAGACAGGTGGAATTTTTAAAATCTCATCTGAAAGGTGATTTCGCTGTGTGACTGTAGGAACAAGTTTGGAGAAGATTTGAAAAATGACACCTGCCGTGTTCAGGAGGTGGGGTAACACAAAGGATATGTTGAACATAAGGGAGGAGGGGAGCACAATCTGCAAAAAATGAAATTTTGAGTAAATGTTGGAACAATTTGTTTTCTCATAACGTAGTTGGTTTTTCATATTTTTACTCCAGATTTTCAACATAACCTTTTTATTACCACTCCTTCTGAGCGTGACAGGTGTAATTTATAAAACAATGGCTGAACCGTCATTTTCCGTCACAAGTGTTAAAACACATTTTGGATAGGGTTTGAGAAATGACAGCTGTCACTCATTCATGAGGTGGTGTGAAAAAATGGCTATGCTGGAAAGTTGGAGCCAAAATATTAAAAATTACTACTGTTATGAGCGTGCATTGAAAAATTGCAACGTAGACTCATAACTTTGTTGTCTTCTCATATTTTTACCCAAAATTTTCAACATAGCCTTCTGATGACCCCACATAGCCTTCTTATGTGCCCACCTCATGAACAAGGGCAGAGAAATGTTTCAAATCCTGGCCAAAAGGTGATTTCGCACCACAAGTATGAAAACAAATTTTGGCCAGAGTTTGAAAAATGACAGTTGTCACATTCATGAGGTGTGGTGAAGGAAGGGCTATGATGAAAATCTGGGATCAAAATATTGAAAATTACCAAAGTTATGAGCCTGCACTTGTAAATTTCAACAGTCTCATTACTTTGTTGTTTAATATTTTAACCCTAAATTTTCAACATAGCCTTCTTATGACCGTACCTCACGAACAAGGGTAGAGAAAATGTTCAACTTCTGCCCAAAAGGTGATTTTGTGCAGCAACCACAAAATCACTTTTCAGGACAGATCTGCCTAATTTCACTGCCATTGTACATGAGGTGGGGTACCAAAGAAGGTGTGTTAAAAATTTGGGACAAAATATTCAAAAATGACCACTTATGCCACCAAGTTCAAGCCCCCATTGAAACACATTGAACCACATACCTGATTTCTTCAGTCTGTGGTCTGGCGTTGAAGAGTAAAGACATGTCTGCAGTCCAGAGAGGATTACGGTGTTGGACCCCCAGTGGATAAGTAAGGGCTTTGGGGTGCATGGGGTGGTGGGTGCTGAGTGGGAGGATCGGGTAGTTGGACAGTAATGCCAGCAACAGATATCAATGAATGGTTTTCTTTTTGACAGGGTTTAAAAAAGAACTATGAGGAACATTTTTCTTTGTTTCAGGTGGAGACACTGGTGGATTGGGCACCCCCAATGTCAGTGTTAATGTTTGGCAGTTCCAGGGGCGGGCGCAATGATGCTGCATAAGTAAAACTGGCAGGGTGGGGGGTAGCAGCCAACAGCAGGGATTGGGCACCCCCATGCTGGAATTTTAATGTGGGTTGGGCTTTGGGGGGGAGGGTGGCAGTTGTGACGGCATCTGCAGCAGACATCAATGGATGTTTTTCTCTTTTGCAGGGTGTATTAAAAAACAAAACCATGAGGGACGGTTTTCTTTATTTCAAGTGGCGACACTGAGAGATTGGGCACCCCCAGTGTTGGTGTTATGTTTGGGGTGGTGGTGGGGGCTGAGTAGGAAGGTCGGGTGGGGGGACAGTAAGGCAGGACAGCAACTGGCATCACTGGACTGTTTTCTTTGTTACAGGGTGTAATTCCTCAGCAGGCTTATCATGACAGATCAGCTGTGCCTGCTGGGTGGCGTAGATCAATGAAAAGAGTTGACCCATGATTGGGTTGGCTCTTTCTTTTGAAATACAGGAAGTTTCCGCCCAGCAAGCCAGAACACTTTCATGACCAGCCTGACTGATGATTGGTGCGACACTGACGAGCTCCTTGCAGACCACTCTGCACTGGACTGACAGCGTCACACCCCCTCAAAAGCCACTCTCCTAACAAAATGTTCACTGCACATATGAACGCGGTGAACATAAAAATCCCTCATCTGAAATAAATAAAAAATACTCAGGAGCCAGAGTACAGTACCCTCAGCCAAAACAGCCCAGTTATTTATTTATTTAGCTTTTGTTAACCAGGTAAGTACACTAGACAAGCAATTTGCCTATTTTCAGGTACGACCCCGGGAGAGTACAGGAAATTACATACTTACACACTTGGGACAACATGGTACATAATTAAGAATAGGTCACACATCATGAGACTACAAGGTAAGATTACACATCACATAATTAGGAACAGGTTACACATCATGAGACTACAAGGTAAGATTACACATCCCATGATTAGGAACAGGTTACACATCAAGAGACTACAGGTAAGATTACACATCTTGCATCAAGTTTGGGGCAGTACAGAAATACTACATTTTAAGGGCCAGCAGTTTTGTATGGGTGCAAGTGCTAAACATATGTCATGGGGGTTTTTTACATCCACAGGCCGATGCACTTTTAAGATGGCTCCATAGTGAAGAGCGCAGGCTGCCCTACGAGGGGGCAGCGCGAACCTGGGTTGGGAAGGTATTCCTAAGTTTAGGGGCACATGCTGCGAAGTCCCTTTCACCCATCTTGGTCCTAGTCATAGGTACCTTGAGTGTGGCAGACCCTGAGACCTAAGGTGATATGACGAGGGGGAAGTTTGGGCCAGCAAGCTTGCCACCCCTGGAGGGGTACCCTTGCTGAGGACCTTACCAGTGAAACAACCCAGGACAAAGTCAATGTACTTTGTAGGCAAGAGCCACTGTAGCTTGTTGTCGAGCTCACAGTGATGAGTGAGCCGGGGGACCGATAGGGCAAAGTGACAGATATTGTTATAAGCCGTCGGCCACCTGGAGAGATGGGCCTTAGTGGTGCTAGGAAACAGCAGAAGCCCATAACACAAAGAGGGGAGAAACATCCCTCTCGAAAGGTCAGCACGCGTGGCTGGTGTGAGGTTGTTTTTTGCCCTGTAGGCCAGACCCAGTTTACAGCTGACTGTTTTACATATCCTCTGAATATGAAGGCCAGGGTCGAGCTGTGGGTCCAGCATTACTCCCAGGTATTTGAAGTTGTCAGCGATAGGGATCGGGACATCTCCCTTGCCGGATACTCAGAACGGCACACAGGCGGTCTTAATCTTTGCCCGGGACCCAAAGAGCATGGCCTGTTTTTTTTAGGTTGAGGACAAGCTTCTGGTTCAGGATCCATGCCTAAATGTTTATAAGGTCTTCACTCAGTTGTTGATTGATGACCGCCACCTCATGGGAGTGAGACAGGATAACCAGATCGTCTGCATAGAGAATTGGTTTACAGTGGGTTGCGTTTCAGAGAGGTTATTTATAAAAATGGAGAAGAGCATTGGTCTAAGGACAGAGCCTTGGGGGACCCCTACCATTACTGGGATGGGACCCGAAAGCTCTTTGCCAAATTTGACCTGCTGCGTTCTAGCATATAGGTAGTTGTTGAACCAGCTAAGAGCAGTAGTAGAAAGACCAATTGCTTTAAGCTGAGTCGACAGCATGACAGACCCAGTCCTGCCTGTAGGCCTACACAGAGTCAAGTCCACCCTCTCTCTTGCCACCCTAGACAGTCCTGCATCTCCTGGGCTTCTGCAGCTCGGGGAGGAACAGGTTATTCATCTGTAACAGTAGTTCTAGGAGTGGTATATGTTGTTCATCCACACTTGTTGGCAGGTCTGACTCCCCTTTAAGATCGACAGAACATCTTCAAGCTGGCTCCTCCCACCCACCTGGGTGGTGTAACCCTTGGCTCCGCCCCACGATGCCAGATCTTAGCCTGCTGGAAGCCAGGTTTGTGAGTCAAGGAGGTCGGGTGGGTCAGTGTGGATGAACAACATATACCACTCCTAGAACTGTGTGGTATGTTGTCTCATGGCTGAAAAATACAGGTTACTCACCTGTAACAGGAGTTCTAGGAATGGTATATGTTGTTCATCCACACTTATTGGCAGGTTCCTTGCCGCTTTAAATCTTGCCAGAAGGTCTTCAAGCTGGCTCCTCCCACCCACCCGGGTGGTAAAACTCTCGGCTCAGCCCCATGACACCAGATCTAGCCCGCTGGAAGCCAGGTTGTGCGTCGAAGCCGGGGAGGTCGGGTGGGTCGTGTGGATGAACAACATATACCATTCCTAGAACTCCGTTGGTGAGTAACCTGTATTTCTAGGACATGATGGTTGTTCATCCACACCATCTGGGCAGACTCCTAGCAGTTCTCTGGGAGGAGGGAGGCAAGGCGCACAACCCCTACTTAGGGAATAAAGACTGGAGAACCGAGGTCCCAAAACCAGCATCCCACTGTGACTCAAGGTCAATGTGGGAAATGGGAAATGAAGGTGTGTACTGACTTCCAGGTAGCAGCCCTGCAGATTTCCTGGATAGGGACGTCCCCAGAAGCAGCCACTGATGCAGTGGTATGGTGGGTGGAATGAACCTTAAGCCCCACGGGAGGTTCCTTACCCGCCAACCTACAGCAGAGAATGATGCAGGAAGTGATCCACCTGCCAATCATCCACTTGGCTGCAGGTCTGCCAGGTGTGGCTTCAGTGTAGGTGACAAACAGCTGGCGAACCTCTCCCCAAACTTCCGCCGTACGCTGTTTGTAGTAGGCGAGCGTTCATCTCAGGTCTAAGGTATGGAGCCTGTACTCGTCCTCCGAAGTGTAATTGGGGTAAAACACCGGCAGAGTAATCACCTGGTTAAAGTGAAATTCCGACACCACCTTTGGAAGGAATTTCGTGTGAGGCCATAGGACAACCTTGTCCCTGTGGAAGACCAGGTAAGGAGACTCAATAGAGAGCACCTGTAACTCCCCAGTCCTTCTGGCTGACGTGATAGCCACCAAGAAGGTGGTCTTCCATGAGAAATGTGAGATGTCACACTTCTGCATCGGTTCGACTGGCTTGCCCGTGAGCCTTGCCAAAGCCAGCAGTAGATCCCATGGAGGTGCAGGGTCATGCACTGGAGGTGATATGTGACCTAGGCCTTTGAGGAAGTGCCAGACCATTTTCTCCTGTGCCACCGACTGCTGACTGGCCCGTGCCTGGTAAGCAGAGATGGCTGCCAGGTGCACCATCAGGGTCGTCGACCGAAGTCCCTATTTGGAGAGGGACCAGAGATAGCCAAAAATACTAGCTACCTGGCAGGCTGATGGGTCAAATTCTTTGTCCTGACATCAAATGGAAAATCTCTTTCATTTGAAGGCGTAGCATTTTCTGGTCGATTCCTTATGGAACGCCTCAACAATGTTGAGGACCTCATCAAAGAGACCCAAGGCCTGGAACTCTAGCTGCACAGGAACCAGGCTGTGAGGTGCAGGGATTGAAGGGCTAGATGGAGAACCTTCCCCTGATTAATGGAGATCAAGTCCAGGCATGCTGGAAGATGCCTCAGGAGTCTGGACCTGAGGCTGAGGAGACCTGTATACCAGAACTGGTGTGGCCAGTCTGCGGTTTCCAGAATCACCTGTGCCTTGTCCCCCCTGACCTTGATGAGCACTTTGTGAATCAAGGGGGAGTGGAGGGAAGGCGTAGAAGAGGCCTGGGTCCATGGCCTCAAGAAGGCATCCCCCTGCAGCAAGCCCTGCTGAGGGGGGGCGGGCATGGTACAGCCTCAGCTTTACGTTCTCCCTCGAGGTGAACAGGTCCACCTGCAGGGAGCCCTGTGGGAGAACATATCTTGCACTACCTCTCGGTGGAGAGACCACTCGTGAGATACCTCGCTCAACCGGCTGAGGGCACTGGCCAGCTGGTTCGAGGCTCCTGCCACGTGAATGGCTAGGAGATCTGCCTCCAAGCTGAGCACGAGGGACCATGTGTGGACAGCTTTCTTGCACAGAGTCAAGGAGTGCATCCCACCCTGCCTGTTTATGTAGTACATGGTCGTGGTATTGTCCATCTAGATCTGAACCACTTGACTCCAAATGAACGGAGTAACGTGGTCAGGGCTAGCTGAACTACTTGGAACTCCAGCAGGTTGATGTGATATCAGGACTTCTGAGGGGACCAGAGCCCATGGGCTCTGTGCCCCCCCCAGATGGGCACCCCACCCCATCAGTGAGGCATCGGTCATCGGGATGACCATCAGCTCAGGGTGGATAAACAGGATCCCTTCCTGCAGATGAGCTGACACAAGCCACCTCTGGAGGCCATCCCATATTCCCTGGGTCACAGAGACCAGCTGGTCGAGATGACCTGGGCGCTGAGACCACTGGCTGGCCAGTTCTCACTGGAGGGAATGCATATGCCAGTGGGCCCATCAGACTATGCTGGTGCAGACCATCATGTAGCCCAGAAGATGCAGGAAGTCCCAGGCAGGGTGTAGTTGCCCAACCAGAAATTATTGGGCAAAAGAGGAGAGAACCTCCGCCCTGTCCACCGGGAGATGAGCTCTAGCTCGGCAGGAGTAGATCTCTGCCCCAATGAACTGAATCATCTGCAAGAGCATGAGTTCTGACTTGGCCTCGTTGATCAGGAGGCCAAGGTCGAAGCAAGTCTGGAGAGCCAGATCCCTGGACCACTCCACCTCCAGCCTGGAAGGACCTGCTATCAGCCAGTCATCCAGGTAAGGGTACACCTGGACCCCCCAGTGCCTCAGAAAAGCCACCACCACTGCCATGCATTTGGTGAAGACCCTGGGGACTGAAGATAGGCCAAAGGGCATGGCTAGTAACTCATAGAGGGTTCCCTCTGCTCAGTAGTGAAGAAACCGTTGGTGGGATGGATGGATCAGGACGTGAAAGAACACGTCCTGGAGATCTAGGGAGCAGAACCACATGTCTTGCTCCAGAGATGGTATGATCAGAGCCAGAGTTACCATCCGGAAAGTGTGGGACCTGAGGAACTTGTTCAGGTCGTGCAGATCTAGAATGGGGCACCAGCACCCCGTCCGTTTTGGTACCAGGAAGTACCTGGAAATGAACACTGGGTCTGAAGGAGGGTCTGCTACTCTGCGCACCACCTCCTTGCAGAGGAGCTGAGCTATGTCATCTCAGAGAGCTGACTGAGTGGCAGTGGACACCAGATCCCCCCAAGGGGCACGCGCTCAATATGGAGGGGCCTGCTCGAATTTCAGATGCAGGCCTTGACTGACCACTTCCAAAACCCAACAGTCCATGGTGATGGTGGACCAGGCAGAAAGGAAGTGGCTGAGCCGGCTCCCCACGGGATGTCCCAGCGGAAGTGTGATGGGATGGGGAGAGGCACCCCCCAACCCGTCACTGAGCAGGCTTTGAGTGGTAGGACCCGGAGGAGGGGCCGCTGGGACCTTTCCCTCCGGCTTCCTGAATGTAGAAGCCACAGATCTGGCCCGAGACCACCAAGTTTGAACATGCTGGCCCTGCTACTGCTGAACCAGTCTCTGCCACAGGAGTGGATGAATGAAAGGGCTTGCGGTTCTGATGCTTGAAGCCCTTATCCTTGTGAGCAGATGTGGTTGAGTCCAAGGTGGCATTGGACCTCTCAATACATTGGAGGTGGCCCTCCATGCTAGGCTCAAACAAGTCGGTGCCCAAGAAGGGGACATCTGCCAGTTTGTGTTGTGTATCAGTGGTAAAGTTTGAGATGCGCAACCAAGCCCTGCAGCGCATGGCCACTGCAGCTGCAACTCAATAGGCACAAGAGTCACCAATGTCCAGAGCAGTCTGGAGTTGTTGCTTCGCCCCTCCCTACCCTGGTCCCGGAACTGCTTGACTGTGGTCTGGAGGTCTGCTGGGAGATGAGGAATCACCTTGTCCAGAGAGCCCAAGCGGGCATGTGAGAAGTGTGCCATGATCACGGCTGAGCTGGCCTGGCAGAGGCTGAGACAGAAAGCTGTGTAGACCTTTTTCCTGGAGTGATCCAACTGCTTGGATTCCTTGTCCGGGGTCTGTCCACATCCCCTTTATTGCCTGAGCGCCAGAAGATGGAGTCTGCCACCAACGTCACTGCCGAGGGGTGCTCTGAGAACTCCCACAGGGACCCCATAGGGACCTCATACTTGTGGGCCGTCCAGGCAGAGGGCACATGGCAAGATGCAGGACACTGCCACAGATCCAAGGCTGGACCCCCAATGGCCTCTGCCACAGGGAAGGCCTCCATCAGACTATCCCTTCTGTCGAGAATCTCTGTAAGGGGATATTTGGCCCGTTTCTGAATTGGCTCGAGCTCCATTCCCATGGATTCGGAAATGAGCTGACAAATCCCTCGTCGATGGAAAGACCCCCAGCAGACTCAACGTCGATGGGACGGGAGAGCAGTAAGGAGTCTTCAGACTCAGAGGAGTCCTCATAAAGCGGGTGACAACCCGTTTCCCCCTCAACCCACCTTGGACGTGAGTAAAGGTGACTGATAACTGATGGGGCAAACCTTGAGCTGACCAAGATTCCTTGGTCAGCATTCCGGACTTTGGTTGCTTAGGCAGTGGCTCCACCAGTATCGGTGGAGTAGCCAGCTTCGGCTGAGCCAGTGGGGTCTTAGCCGGCACCTCCATGGAGGTGATGGCGGCAGTGGCCAACGTCAGTTGCTCAGGCGAAAACCACTTAATGGCTGGGGTAGGAGCCAGAATCGGTTTTGACCCGGTCAGGACCAACTGTTGCTACATCAGGTCTTCATAGCACTGACGCAACTTGCACTGGAGCCTCTCCTCATCCGAGAATGATGAAGACGAATAGCGGCGATGCCGCTTACCATGGTGTCGGGACCGAGATCACCGGTAACGGCGAGTCTTGTCCAACACAGAGGTAGAGAAACGAGACTGAGACCATCGACGGGGCCGGCGGGGGACATCTGAAGGTTTTGGGGAAACCTTCGGCTCCTGGTCAAGCTCCTCAATGGGCGGGTTCGACCCAATGGGCTGAGCTGAACCGTCCGAGGGCACCAGAAGCACCGGAGTCCTCAATAAAGAGTTGTTGGCCGGATCGGGCAACAACCCGCTTATTGGCTTGAGAAAAATCTCAGCTGCATCAACAGGCATCTCGGCCAACTGGTCTGAAGGGGGCACCCTGAAACCAGTGGCCTTGGCCATGTTTGACCGAAGTCGAAACAGAAGAGTCCTGTAAGCGGGACTGCTCCCAGTCCCAAGAGTGTCAACGTTGCGACTTTTCCTTCTTCGACTCCTTCTTGTGGGAGTGCGAAACCTGCAACCCAGAAGGGCTCTCTCCCTTGGTTGAGAGAGACTGGCACAGCTCCCTGAAAGAAGCCGAATAGGAGGATCCCAGTTGGAGTGGAATGAAGGTCAAAGCCAAAGAGGAGCCAGCTGCGGCCTGGGCCACCTCCTCCTTAAGGCCTTGAGCTGTTCCAGCTGCTCAGTGGACCCCACAGCCATGGAGACCACCCAACGGGCATCATTAGATTTAACTGGCGGGTAACACTTTTCCAGTCACCTCAGTTGAAGTCGGGCAGCTCAGTCTTCCAGAACCAACTGAGAAAATGAACAACAGTGATCGCAGGCCTGCTGATCGTGGTCGTGTCCCAGGCAGTAAATGCACGTGGAGTGAGGGTCGGTACGAGACATCTTTTGCCCACAGGGGCACTGGTGAAACCCAAGAACTGATTTTAATTCCATCATGGTAACAAGGGAAAAGGTAGAAGACAAAACTCGAATGAGTTTTAAAGTAAGTTTTGGAAGTAAATCTGAAGATTCCGAAGCCGGGGCCTTCTACACGCGGGAGCACTAAGGAGGGAACCTGAACCTTCCAGCGGAAAGGAAGATCTGGCGTCATGGGGTGCAGCCGAAGGTTATACCACCCAGGTGGATGGGAGAAGCCAACTTGAAGATGTTCCAGTGATCTTAAAGGGGAAGGCAGATCTGCCAACAAGTGTGGATAGAACAACATATCCACAATCCTAGAAATAATCCATTTCTCTCTGCTAGATAGATGACCTACCTTAACAATCGATTTTGAAATGGGGGAACCTCCTATGTAACGAATAAATGAGTTTCTCCATTTGGAAAATTTCACTGAGTGTTTCTTCCCATTGAAACATAGAAACATAGAATTTGACGGCAGATAAGGACCGCTTGGCCCACCCAGTCTGCCCATTTTCCTACCTACTAGATAAGCTGCAGATCCTAGTTAACCAGCAGCCTACTTCTTCTTACCCCCACCCACTAGAATGGCCTTATGACTGTCCCATGCATGCTTGAATTCCACCACTGTTTTTGACTCCACAACCTCCTCCAGAAGGCCGTTCCATGCATCCACAACCCTCTCTGTGAAAAATACTTCCTTAAATTACCTCTGAGCCACCCCCCCCCATCTTCAAATTATGCCCCCTTGTTCTTGCACACCTCTTTTTTTGAAAGATGCTACCTCTTGGACTTTGTTGATTCCCTTGAGGTACTTGAAAGTTTCTACCATGTCCCCCCCTCCCTAAGGCTATACATATTAAGCTCCTTTAGTCTCTCTTCATATGTCTTCCAGTGCACCATTCTAGTTGCCCTCCTCTGGACAGCTTCCATCCTGTCTATGTCTTTGCGGAGATTGGGTCTCCAGAACTGCACACAGTACTCAAGATGGGGTCTGACCAGCTGTCTGTACAGAGGGATAATAACTTCCTGTTTTCTACTGGTGATGCCTCTCCCTATGCATCCCAGTATCCCCCCAGCCCTCCTTGCTGCCCTCTCACATTGCTTGCCCACCTTTAGGTCATCTGATATGACTACCCCCAGGTCCCTTTCCATTTTTGTTGTTGTTAGTATCTCACCCCCCATTGTGTACTCTTCCCCAGGGTTTTTGTTTCCCAGGTGCATTACCTTGCACTTCTTAGCATTGAATCTAAGCTGCCATACATTTGACCATTCCTCTAACCTTGCCAAGTCCCTTCTCATCCTTTCCACCCCACCTTGTGCATCAACTCTGTTGCAGATCTTGTGTCATCTGCAAAGAGACATACTTTTCCTTCCAATCCCTCCAGCAATGTCACTTATAAAGACATTGAAGAGGACCGTCCTAATACTGAACCCTGCGGTACCCCACTGGTAACCTCCTTTCTTCAGTGGACTCCATTTACTATTACTCTCTGTGTCCTATTCTTCAGCCAATTCTTTACCCAGGCTACCATCTTGGGACCCTCCCAGGCTGGCTAACTTGTATATTAATCTTTTGTGTGGACTGTGTCAAATGCCTTGCTAAAGTCTAGGTAGGCCATGTCCACAGCCCCTCCCTGATCTACTACTTTGGCTACCCAGTCAAAGAAATCTATCAGATTCATCTGGCATGACCTTCCCGCTGTGAATCCATGCTGCTTTGGGTCCTGTGCCCCTCTGTCCTCTAGATACTCGACAATTCTTTCCTTCAGAAGTGACTCCATCATTTTCCCTACCACTGACGTTAAACTAACAGGTCTGTAGTTTCCTGCTTCTGCCTTGCTCCCACTTTTGTGAAGGGGAATCACATCTGCCCTCCTCCAGTCCTCGGGTACCACCCATCCTCCCATGATTTGTTAAAGAGGGTAGTCAGTGGTGTCACTAGTTCTACTCTTAGTTCTTTTAGAATTCTGGGATGAATCCCATCAGGCCCCATTGCTTTGTCCACCTTCAGTTTTAAGAGTTCTTTCAGAACCCTTTCTTCTGTAAATGGGCTGGTATCAACTTCTGTATCCAGAGTGTTTCTACTGTTTGTTTTAGGTACCTCCCTCTTCATTTGTAAATACTGAGCAAAATATTTGTTTAGTATCTCTGCCTTTTCACAGTCTCCTCTGCCCACCCTCCCTCCCTTTATTAAGCCTCACTATCCCTCCCTTGGTCTTCTTCCTTCGCCCCTGATGTACCTATAAAAGGTTTTATCCCTTCTAACTGAGTTGGCTATATTTTCCTTGGTTTGGGCCTTTGCTGTTCTGACTGCCTTCCCAGCTTCCTTTTGCTTTAACTGATACAGTTCTCTGTCCTGCTCCTTCTGTGATTCCTTGTACTTCCTGAATGCTTTCTTTTTCTCTTGAACCTTCACTGCCACTTCCTTTGAGAACCATAGTGGTTTCTTACATCGTTTTGTTTTGTTTATTTGTTTCACACAAAGGTGTGTTCAAAAATTGCTCAGTGGTAGGGGGGTGTCTTGCAGCCAGTGTCTCATGATTAATTTGTTTGCCGTTGCCAGTAAAACCCACCATGGGCAGTAAGCCTCCTTACCCCTTGGATCCTGTGGAAGAATGCCCAAGACAGTGTGCAACAAGCCCAGTGGTTTCTGGACCCCAAACATCTCTTTCAGCACCTATGGAACAGCACCATGGAATGGAGAAAACTTTTTACAAGAACAGAATATGTGGGTATATGCAGCCTTAGGGTCCCCACAACCCCTCCAACAGCAATCAGACATGTTGGTTCCCCACTTTTCTTGGATACGTGGAGTATAGGAAAAGCGAATTCTGGCCCTCCAAAAAAATGTATGCCAGTGTGGAGAACATGTTGTGTGGAAACCTCCTGGAAAAGCTACTTCCCAGTCCTCCTCTTGTATCTGTAAGCCAGTTTCACATTCTCAGTTTGCCTCAGTGCTGCCGGAACTGTCTGTTTTATCTAATGTAGATATAATACCAGTCACTACAGACCCACCAAGTATCTTCACTACCCACTTAAAAGCTACAATTGTGGGCATATCTTAAAGGTTCTTAAGCTGGACCTGAATATATGTTCTTATCTGGAGGTATCTAAAAAGTATTGCTGCAGGACCCTGAGGTTCTCTCTGGCCTGGGCTCAGAGACCCTGCCATTCCATCCTATGGTATCATCAATCCACTTTATCTCAGAGAAAATTAGGATCCCAGGCCATATATTTTAAGGACCAAAGATATGGAGTCAGAGAAAATTAGGATCCCAGGCCATATATTTTAAGGACCAAAGATGTGGAGTCAGTCACAGCTGATTGAAGGCCCTGCAACCCATTATTAGTGCAGCTAGAAATACCACCAGGCTTAACTCCAAAGACCTTTCTTCTCCCCATGCTAGGTCAAATAGGGGATAAGAGGATAAAAGAAGACTCGACTTGCAAAATTTCTATCTCATTCCACATTGACGAGTAATTAAGGTCTCACTCAAAGAGTATATACAGTATATCAGATGGATTGTGAAGGCATACAGCTCCACATCTGAAAGAGCCCATCTCCCCTTTTCATTTCCCTAACTGCAAAATCTTAAATCTGACTCATGCTCTGTTTCTGACCCAGAAAAATTGTGAAATAATTTTTTTATTTCCCTCCAAAAGTAGTACTTTGACTGGGCCCTTGCATGTACTCTCCCATTCTTTGTAATCTGGTTACATTTTTCTCTTAGGACAAGGACTTTTAATAAATCAGTTCCAGAGGAAGAAGTGATATGAGCTGCTTCAGAAAACGCAAATTCTGTTTAGAGATCATGCATATGTCAAAAAAAGCTTCTGTTATTTATCATGTATGACATGATGATCCCTGGAGGGAAGGCCTTTCAGGCCTCCCATACCATGTTAAGTGAGCCTCTCTCTCCTGAAAACATTTATAACAAGAAAATCCTGAATCAGTTTTCCCAGTTTTGTGAACCCTGTATCATTAAGCAACTTAGAATCAAACCTCCATGTCCTAGTGCATGTGTATGTAAATGTGTGTGTGTGTAAGTATGTGTGTGTGTCTGTGTGTATATAAGTATGTGTGTGCATGTATGTGCGCACGTGTGTATGTAAGTATGTGTGCGCATTTGTATGTGTATGTAAATGTGTGTGTGCGTGTGTATGTAAGTGTGTGTGTGTGTGTTTTTAAAAAACTGTGTTAATGTACCAGTTAGGATTCAGCTTAATGCAACAAAAGTAGAGAACTGTGGCGTTAGGGTCTCCAACCCTGACTCCCTCACCCCTCAAAGCAGCAAAAGGACACCACACAGGCAACCACAGACAGCCGTCATCAGGTAAGACAACATACAGCTGTTTCCAGATGACACACATGCAATAGCACTGA
The DNA here is from genome assembly GCA_016271365.2 of Neoceratodus forsteri. Taxonomy (NCBI): domain Eukaryota; kingdom Metazoa; phylum Chordata; order Ceratodontiformes; family Ceratodontidae; genus Neoceratodus; species Neoceratodus forsteri. The sequence continues at coordinate 549,548,030 of JADMNL010000022.1, read as the reverse complement.
TGTGTTACCTTCATGGGTTTGTACCTGTGGCATGCACACCACAAGACATAACTACTCACTTGCCATTGCAGATACAAATCCACAATACTCAAATTACAATACTGCTTCTGTGTGTAGAAACACAGGCCCCTTGCAATCACAGACCGAAATCCATGATGCCCAGATTACAAGAGTTCTTTTGTCTGCAGAACTGCGCTCCCCTATTGGGGAAGCACTTCTGTAGCCTCAGGTACTCATGCATGTTGTAGGACATAGACACACTTGAACACACTTGATGGGTCTGCACTTCTGCAGCCACAGGGGTAAGGCATACACACCCACCTCTGGTTGCCAAAGTACATGTGCCATAAAATCCATGCTACCAAAATTATAACACTACTTCTGTATGCACAAGTACAGGCCCCTGAAGGTCTGTGCCTCTTCAGTCACAAGTGTAAGACATACACTTCTGACTGAAGAGTCACAGTCACAAGTAAAAATCATACACACTGACTTCTGCCTTTAGAAGGACAGGCCCCTGTGGGACCTGCAGTTGTCCAGACGGAAGTACTGTCACCATATGGGTACCATGGTTTCAGCAGAGGATCTAGAAATTGTTTAAGGGTGGTAGCAGTTTTTCAATTACACAGATGCATATAGAAAAGCATGCACTAACAAATCATGCTGTCTAGTGAGGTACCTTGAACGGCATGCATGAGTACAGTGACGCCAGCCACGATGCAATGCAATAACTTTCAGTGCATGGCATGTCACAAAATACTGCATTAAAAAAGAGCTTAATTGCAAATGAATTATACTGTTCCCTGCAGCATACTTCAGCATTTTTGTGATATACTGCAGCATTACTGTGGTGCATCCTGGCTATGCTGCTGTACCTCTGGCTGCAGAGAAGCAAGCCCCATGGGGCCTTCTGTCTACATAAAGGTAGGCTCCCATAGGGCCTGCACTTCTGCAGCCACACATACTCATGCACACAGTAAGACATACACACATAGGTGTGGTTCTATAAGCATGGGTCCCTGCAGATCCTGTACTTATGCAGCCACATATGCAAATCCATGAAGGTAGCACATCAGCATTACTGCTTTTGTGTCATCTGGAAACTGTTGTATGTTGTTTGTCTTCCATGATGATGGCTGTCTGTGGCTGTGTGTGTGGTATTGTACTTTTGCTGCTTTGGGGGGGGGGGAGTTATGGCTGGAAACCGTAATACTGCATTTCCCTACCTTTTTTGTATTAAATTAAAACCTAACTGGTACACTCACACACTTTTTTGCAAAGAATTTCCTTTCTTTTTGAGATAGTGGAATCGTATCCTCATTTACATAGGTCCCTTTGGGAACTGCCTAAACAGATGCAGATGCACAGGGCCCTCTATGCCTTCCACCTATGGAAGTGCAGGGCCCTGCCGGCCTTGCACTTCTGTGCAGCAAAGGATGTCAGCAATTCATGGGGCTGTTTGGTGGGTCACAGAAAGAGCCCTGCACTTCCATGTGGCCACAGATACAGATGCATAGGATAAAAAGTCCATCTCTCAGCCAATGCACAGGGACCTCTGCCACCCATGGGTGCAGAGGTGCAGGATCCTATGCCAAGAGAAGAGCTGTTTTCACTATATGGTGCCTGGGCCCATGGGGGCAAGCCCACATCTTTCCCTCCCTGGGTGGGGGGGGTCACATAACAGGGCCACCCCCCCACCCTTGCCCCATCCAGCTGGGTCACTGAGCTCCCCACAAGCTCAGCTTACCATCATGGGATTACAGAGTACTACTCGCTGGGGTAAAGTCTGGCACAACACACAAAGTTTCTTAATAATTATTTTTTTATTTTTGTCTCCAAATTGTCAAGATAGTCATTTTATGATTCTCCTTATAAAAGTGACATGTGGCATTTACAGTACATTAGCCAAAACATCATTTTGCAACACAAGTGTGAAAACATGTCTTGTTCAGGATTAAAAAATGACACCTGTCATGTTTATGAGGTGGTTTGAAAAAAATGGCTAGGTTAAAAGTTTGGAGTCAAAATATATTTACGCCATCTCATGAACATGATGGCTGTCATTTTTCAAATCCTGGCCACAATGTGTTTTTGCACTTGTGGTGTCACTATAGTGTACTTTGAGGGACCTCATTGGAAATGAACTATACTCAATTACGTTGTTATCCCTATTCAAATCGATGATTAAATACCTATACTACTACTACTACTAAAATATTGAAAATGAGCAAAGTTCTGAATGATGAAATACTTCAACGTTCACTCATAACTTGGTAATTTTACCATATTTTTACACCAGATTTTCAACATAGCCTTCTTATGACCCCACCTCATGAAGCCGGTAGTTGAATTTTTTTTAAATCCTTGCAGAAATGTTATTTCATACTACAGGTGTGAAAATACATTTTGGCCAGGATTTGAAAAATGACAGCTATTGTGTTCATGAAATGATGGGAAAAAAGGCTATGTTGTAAACTTGCAGTCAAAATATTGAAAATTGCCAAAGTTATGAGTCAGCATAGAACATTTTCAATGCGTGCTCATAACTTTTTTGTTTTTTAGTATTTTGTCCACAAATATTAAGCATAGCCTTCTTATGACTCCATGGGGAGGATTTTCAAAGCTCCGAGGATGCCACAAACCCATGGTGTGCCAAACATATGATGCATGGAGCCTGCAGCATTCCGCTGTTGGTGATCGGGATTTTCCATCCCTTATGACAATCGCCATACTTTAGACCATTGTGTTGTGGTCTAACATGCCCCACCCCCAGGAGGCAAAGTAACGGTGCTTGTGCAAGCTGCTGTAAATCGTGGAAATCGTCACAACTGCACCCGAGATTTCAAATTTGGGTGCAGTTGTGGCACAGAGGGTTGGCGCACTGCAGAATTCAAAGTCCTGTGGCGCAGGGTGGGATGGAAGCCCTAAGACCCCATCTGGAAATCTGGCCCCATGTCATGAAGCCAGTAGGAGAATATTTTCAAATCCTGCCTGAAAGGTGATTTCGCACAGCGACTGTGAAATTACCTTTTGGAACAGATTTGAAAAATTCCTCCACCCTTGTTCATGATGAGGTTGGCTCCCCAAAAGGCCATGTTAAAAATCTGGTGTAAAAATATTAAAAAATGACAAAGTTATGAAAAATAGTTCAAACCCCATTGAAATACATGAAACCAGACTTACCTTATTTTCTTATATTGCAGTTGTTGGTTCCAGGAGGGTCATCACAAAACAGCAATTGCTGTTATGAGTGTATATTGCCAAAAAGCAATTTGGCGATATACACTTGCTGGTGACCTGACATCTAGCAAAATAAAGTGTTTTTGCAGGGGGATGTGCCCCCCAGCCCCCTAAATAAAGATTACTAACTCCGGGGGGGGTGCATGTTGGGGAAGGGGCACAGCCCACATTTGCAGGAAAAATTAAGTGCAGCACCAGAGGCAGTGGCACAATTGTAACCCTCCCGGTCCCTAGCCCTGAACCCCATACCTGCTCAAGAAAAAAATAATGTTGAGGGATGCAAAGAAATCTTCATGTGACTTCTGTACCTGCTCAGCCAGAGCTAGCCACCCTCACCACCACACCACAGGTCTAGCTCGACTGGAGTGGGCACGGCAGTCCCCTACGGACCATTCCCCTATCCCTCCCTTCCCTTCGCTATCCCCCTTCTGGTCACTCTCCCTACAGTCACTTTCACTGTAGGGTCGCTACCCTTGCAGGGTGGCCCTTGATGATATCGCTGAAAATGAGTCGCTGTTTTAGCAGTCGGTCATTTTCAGTCGCTGTCATCACAGGATACCTCCAGGGGCAAGATGTGTCTTTGATTGGAGACTGGATCTATGTTGTGGGACATGTTCAAGTGAGTGAGGTGTGTGTGTGTGTGTGTGTGGTAGGTACTGAGAGGGAGGTCAGGGTGGGGTGTGTGGGGATCTGATCAGCAAGGGACCATTTTCTTTTTTACAGGTTTTAATAAAACAAAAATAGAACCATGGTTTTCCTTCTTTCAGGGGACTTTCTGACACTAGGGACGGGGCACCCCACTGTTGGACTACTGTTTGGCAGCACTCAGGGTCAGCACCCCCATGCTGCCATATATATAATGGGAAGAGGGATGGGCAACCTGGAGGAAGGGCTGAGGAGAAGCAGTACCAGGGTGGGCACTCCAGTCCACTTATTCAGAATTAAATTAAACATGGAAAGGGTGGGTGGGGAACTTGGGGGAGAGGCAGTACCAGGTGGGCACCCTGGTTCGCTGGTAATTTATAATTGCTAGAGAGATAGCTAGGATAGCTTAGATAGATAGAGAGACAGAGATAGATAGATAATAATAATAATAATAATAAGCTTTATTTATTGAGCACCTTTCAGGAGCACCAAGGCACTTTACATAAAAGAATAAATAGAACAAGGTAAAAGATAAAACACACAATATAAAACAGATAATCAATAGCATTCAGTATGATTAGGCAGCATATCTTGGCATCACAAATATGTTTTAATGCCTGCTTAGAAACCCCCAAAGTCGTACACTCCCATAGCTGACAGAGTGAAATTCCAAAGGGCTGGCCGACATACATGAATGCACCGGTCCTCAAGATTTTAAGGAAAACCTTGGAATCTCTAGCTACCCCTTGTCAGCTGAGCGGAGCGATCGCTCGGGGCAGTAGGGGGACAGAAGCTCTTTCAGGTAGTCTGGTCCAAGTCAATGTAGGGCTTTATAAGTCAGAAATCTGACTTTGAAGGTGATCCACCACTGAATCAGCAGCCAGTGCAGTTCGCGCAGCACCGGCGTGATATGACACATCCGAGGAGTCCCCGTCAACAACTGGGCTGCTATGTTCTGCACCAGCTGTAGGCAGTGGATATCAACCCCCGGAAGCCCTAGGTAAAGAGAGTTGCAATAATCAAGGCGCGAGGTCACAAAGGCGTGGACCGGTGTAGGAAGATCACCAGACAGAACAAGGTGCTTGACTCTGGTGATGTTCTTCAGATGATAAAAGGATGACTTGATGACTGCCGGCACCTGAGATCGCAGTGTCAGCCCATCGTTAAGCACCACCCCCAGGTCCCGCATCTGTTCAGAGGCAAGAAGCTGGGACCTTACAGGAAAATCCCCATAGGCTGACCAGCCCCTGACCCCCCTGTCCAGAGGTCTGGGTCCATGACCATCATCTCAGTCTTTCCCGAGCTCAACTTCAGCCAGCTGGAATTCATCCAGTTTGGGATTTCAGTGAGGCAGTTATTAAATATAGAGAGTGCACTATCCTGGTCAGGTACAAAAGACAGGTAGAGCTGTGCCTCTTTCAAAAAATGGATTGGAGAGGTTCGTAGATGCTATGGATGGTCAAATAGTTCTCCAACTGTACGGCTACTACCTTCTCAATTACCTTCCCCATAAAGGGGAGGTTAGAGATAGGTCTATAGTTGGCAAGGCAGTCTGGGTCCAAAGAAGCTTTCTTCAGGAGGGGTGTTACCACCGCCTCCTTAAGGGAGCTAGGGAACTCAACCGACTCAAGGGAGCACCAGACTATCTGTGCCAGGACCGGGCCAATGATGTTGCAACAACCCATAATCAGGGAAGTTGGGCCTGGATCCAAACTACAGCATGTAGTGTGCATACCCTGGATAATCCACATAACATCCGTGAGCTCCAGCCGGTCAAAGGTACTCCAGGAAAAGAGAGAAAGAGTGACCGAGCCCGATCAGTAGCATCCCCCATAGAGTGTGCTGACTGGATCTCCACCCTGATGTCAGCCACCTTATCCGCAAAGAACCGAGCAAGCTCATCACACTCCAACTGTGAAAAAGCTCTTTGAGACTGCAGGCAGGCTGGGATGCACAGTCTGTACACAGTTTGAAAAAGCTGAGCCAGTTGGTTCTGAGCAGCAGTAATCTCTCCTGACAGGAACTCTGCCTTCTTACGGGAGATTGTTGATTGATAGACTTGGTAATGTTCAAGCAATTTAAGATGGTTGGCCTCCAAGGCGGACTTCTGCCAGCAATGCTCTAACCTTCGTCCTAGTCGCTGCATCTCCCTCAAGATCCCATCAAACTAAGGGGACCGAGGGCAAAGGAAGGGAGGATGAACGCAGACAGGAGCGATAGAGTCCAAGGCTGTAGTAATGACTTTATTATAGGCCAGAACCAAGGCCTCAGGACTCCCGCTTGCCACAGAAAACTCCAATAGGTCAAGTACCACTGCTAGGCCTTCAGGGCTCACTTCCTGCAAAAGGTGGTATTTAATCATCTCCACAGGGGCAGACCTACAAAGGGAGGTGCAAAAATTGAATCTCATAGTGTAATGATCGGACCATCCAACAGGTTCCACCCCCAGATCAGAGGCTTCGATCCCCAGGAGGAAACCAGGTCAAGAGAGTGCCCGTGTTTATGAGTAGCAGAGGTAACAATCTGTGTAAGGCCCAGAGATGTCATCAACTGGAGGAAGTGTTGTCTGAATTGCAAGACTTCATCATCGACCCAGGTGTTGAAGTCACCCAGGACCATCAACCTGGGCGGCTAAAACGCCATGTCGATCATAAAGTCCGCTACTTCCTGTAGGAATCGCTTCTTATCCCCGGGTGGATGGTAGATGAGGGCAATCCTACAACGTATACCTGCTACTACAGTACACTCGAATGACCCGGCTTCCTCAACTGGTACACTCATGAGGCCCAATTTGGTCTTGAAACAGACTGCACCCCCCCCGGTCCAATCTCGAGTGGTGCATCACCGAGTACCTGGCTGGAATAGATAGTGAGAGAGAGAGATAATACAGATTAGATAGCTAGATGAATAAGATAAATATAAAGACAGAGAGAGCAGGGGATTGCTGCCACACTGCTCTAACTGAAGCCAGCAGCACAACTCCAGCTGTCGCTTCACAATTCAAGAAAGTCCTGCTGTTCTCATACTGAGAATGTGGGTGACTGGCTCCTCTCGTAAAACTGGGCATCCAGGATCTTTAGGTGCCTAGAACATTATTTCCACAATAAATTTCAAATAAACTCCAGAATCTAGCTAAATGGACCTTGTTTACCTAGGTTCAGGTGCTTGTTTTTAGAAAATACATCATTTGTATATATTTTCTGCATTTTTTATTAAAAAAAAAAAGATGGTGGCTGCCAAGTTCTCTTTTTGTTTTTCCCATGACCGTTAAATCTTTTCTCACAACAAATAAATCATGAAAATTTTTTTTTTTGTCAGTTTAACCAGGAGTAGCACACTAAACTGAAAGCTTTTTTACAGGAGCGACCTGGGAGCACAGGGAAGTTAAGTGACTTGCTTAGGGTCACACAGTATGAAAGTGGAAGCCGTGGGATTAAAACCCAGGTCTGGTCTGTTGGCTGTCACCAGATTTGCAGTTCAGAGCCTTAAACCACTGCACTATACTGCCTCCCTCACATAAGCTCTCACAGTTGACGTTTTCTTACCAGTCATGCTAGAGGGTTATCCAAAAATGTAACTTTAAAGTCATTCAACTCTGGAATTGTATTTGTCATGAAACCTTTGAAAGGCACTGCCTCTGTACAGGCTGCTTGTACCCTGAAAGTATTAATGTCTCCATAAGCGACATTGCAGAGGGTATGGAGGGGAAGGTATGCCTCTTTGCAGGCTACACTAAGAGCTGCAACAGGATTGACGCTCAGGGGGGGAGGGGGGACCTAAACATGCTTGAGAAGTGGTGGACAAGGCAACAGCCAAGATTCAATGCAAAGAAGTGCAAAATCATGCATTTGTGGCACAGAAATCCAAGGGAGGAGTACAAGATGGGGGGAGAGGTAATGACGGCCACCAATTAAGAAAGGGACCTAGGGGTAATCATATCTGATGACCTAAAGGTAACCAAACAATGTGAGAAGGCTGTGGGGAAGGCCAGTAGGATGCTAGGGTGCATACGGAGAGGTATCACCAGCAGAAAAAGGAGGTGGTTATGCCACTGTACAGATCACTAGTGAGACCTCATCTGGAGTACTGTGTCCAGTTCTGGAGTCTGCATCTCCGGAAGGACAAAGACAAAATAGAGGCAGTCCAGAGAAGGGCAACAAAAATGGTGCAAGGACTGCACCAAAAGTCATATGAGGAAAGACTAGAGGATCTCAGTATGTATTCCCTGGAGGAGAAGAGAGGAGAGGAGATATGATAGAGACATTCAAGTACCTCAGGGGTTAAGCAAGGTACAGGAGGGTAGCATCTTTCAGAAAAGAAGGTGTACAAGAACAAAGGGGCATGATATAAGGTGGGGGGGTAAGCTCAGGAACAACGTAAGGAAGTACTTTTTCACAGAAAGCATAGTGGATGCTTGGAACAGCCTCCCTACAGAGGTGGTGGGGAAAAATGGTAGGGGAATTCAAGAATGCATGGAATAGACATAAGAGGGCTCTCACAATAGGGAAGTGAGCGTAAGCTGCAGATCAACTAGGGTCTGTGGTATTGCATTAGGTAGGAAAAAGGGGCAGACTAGGTGAGCCACACGGTCCTTATCTGCTGTCACCGTCTATGTTTCTATTGTGAAAAATTCCACACCGTCTAGGCTGTGCATGAGAGCAAAAAAAAATGTTAAGTATAGGAAAACAAAAAACGTTTTTTGCAATTTATAAGACACAATCGCAAAACATTTTACATATTGAGGCTCTGGCAGCCTGATCATGCATGCCAAATTTTAGGCAATTTTGTCAAACACCCTCAGAGTTACTAAGGTGCAAAATTCGAGTTTAACATTAAACAACTTAGTCAACCCTAACCATAGGGGTGTCACCATACTCCTAAAATATATAAGTGTGTGTGTGTGTGTGTGTATATATATATATCTTTGCCACAGTACCCAATATCTACTCCCACACTGAAATGTTTATTATGTATCTATAATAATAATGTATAATAATGTCTTTATGAATATTTGCAGTGCCTTTTCTTAACATGTGCCATCCTTGTGTAAGAGCTGAGTCAAACCTTGTTATCATTACACTTTGTGTGCTTTCACTTGATGTTTACTGCACTGTTAGTGTGTCCTTGGGAGACTCTTTTGTAAATGAGATGCTGCCTTTGGGGAGTTATTTAGGGGGAGTGAAACACCAATACTTAGACAGACAGACTAACCGACTAACAAACCCCAGTAAGTACAACATGTAACAGTGTGTGGGTTGTGCAGGAATAATCCAAACCCCATTTGGTTGAGAGGCATGAGTGCTTTCAAACACCTGGGATGCAGGTATTTCATCACTTTCCACAAACCCTGGAGTGTGTTTATGCACTTATAAAACGGGCACCAGAATAAAAAAAATTTATAGAAAAGGAGATAAACCACTAAAAGTGAATACAAACTACAGTCAATTGAAAAAGTTTAATGAAAATAAAGCACAAGAATCGGCCTAGTGGCTCTGAGGACTGAGGCACTGGACGCCACACCTAGTGCCACACCGGTGACCCGGGTTCAGGAACAGGCCCAGGTTGTCAGGTGTCAGCAGAGGGGAAGGGCGAGGAGGGAGATTGAGCTGCTGTGAGGTGGCTCTGCTCTCCCGGGGCGGGATGAGGGGTTTTCCTAGCCCTTGGCTGCCACCTGGTGGACAACGGATGGCAGTTCAGGCAACAGGGAGCCTGGCAGTAGTCAGGGGCGGGGCAGAAGGAGCCCAGCTGGTATTCGAAGTGCATGTGCGCCTCCATGCACACGCACTGCGGTGTCTGCCGGGTCCGGGGATTTTTGAGGGAAAATGGGGGAAAAAACGCAAAAAATTATTAATTAAAAAAAAAAGTACAAGATAAAATATAGAAACAGTATTCAAATTAAAGACATAACTTTAAAAATGTTAGCCTCTGTACAATTGCATGTCTGTCTAAAATGCTTAGTTAAGGCCTCTCTAAACATAGTATAAGATATATATGTAAGTTGCAAAGAACTTTGCATGGTATTTCTAATGAGAGAGGTATGACACCAAAATGGAAATCAGCGGTAATGTGTACTGAATCTAGGAGTATCCAAGGTCAACCTACATAAGCTCGAAAGTGAATGAACAGAGGAAGATAGTGAAAGCATTTATGTAACAACCGGCAAGCTCGGTTTCAAGTGCTGGGAAACTGATGCCTTTATCCTCTTCTGGGGTCCCCTATTTTGCATGGATTTCCATAAGATTTTATCAGGAGTGTCTCAAGGTCAAGCCTTCAAGCATTTCTGTGATGTTTGTCCGTGTAAAGGATATATGCTCTCTCTCTGAAATAAGTTTGTAAAACAAATGCAGTGTCTCTCCTGAGCATTTTACGATTGCTATACTGAGAATTTTGAATGGGTGTGCAGCTGTTAGCCTGGCACATTGCTCTAGGAGCACAACACTTTCTTATATCCAGCCCTGCAGTCTTATCATCCTCATCCTGCACACATGTTCAGATATTTTATATATACTTCTTTATTGAAAGACTGTTTCAGACTCAATCCATCAATCAATCAATATCTTTATTTAGCCAGGCGGAACACCACTGAGCAGGGCTCATTTACAAGCTGGACCTGGTAGTTTAAACAACAAGTCACAATACAACAATTTGATGCAGCAACATTGGCAACCTATGTACAGCCACTACAAGTGAGAATGGCGTGGCTTGGCACAGTGGTGTACAATAATTTACAAATAGCAACGTAAGACTTGACACTGAGAACAGAACAAGGCAGCATAATTTACAGGCATGGTACCAAAGGCAGTCAGCATACCGCCATGTGCGAGTTCTGTGCAAGGCAGGTCTCTGATAGACAGTAGAGTACAATATTATATTGGATGAGGAGAGGTGGGAGGGGGCAATTGTAATACCTTCAGGATTGTCATAGCAGCATTAATTGACATGGTAGGTCTAAGGGTAAGGGAGAGGGTATGGGGGTGAAAAGGTACCATTAATAGGGGGAGGTGACAGACAGGTAGGAGGGAGAGTCAGAGATTCAGTACCGGAAGTAGTTGACAACAAATGATTTTTGGATAAGATTTTTGAAGGCAGCTAATGGTACAGGTGAAACGAGCTGCAGTATATTTTGGGCAGTATTCCAAAGGACTGGTAAGGTGTGACTAATTGCTGTCCAACCAAAGTGCATCCTAACTCTGGGTATGTAAAGGGCGATACGAGTCTGGCTTCTCAACAGACAGCTGCCAGGAATGCAAGCAATCCTTAATAAATTGAGGCAGCTTGTTAGAGATGGCCCTATAGATCCAGAGCATGGTGTTCTTTTGTCGTTTAAGACTAAGGGAGCCCCAGCCTACAATGTTGTAGAGGGTACAGTGGTGTGTTGAGTAGGGGGCACCGGTAATGAACCTGAGTGCCCGGTGGTACAGAGTGTTTAGTTTGGCAAGGGCCACACTAGAGCAATGCCCATACAGAAGGTCTGCATAGTCGATGAGAGACAAGAACGTTGTTAGAACCAACCTGGTTCTCCCCTCCTGCATTAATAGATGCCTGATTCTGAAGAAAATCCCAAGCCTCTGTTTAAGCTTTTTGGAGAGTTCCTCAATATGGACTTTGAAGGAAAGATTGGAGTCAATCCACACCCCAGATATTTGAAGGAATCTACAAAGTCCAGCGATTCACCGAGCAAGGTGTGAATTTGAGGGGCTGTCCCCACCGTGCTAGAGTGGGGGGGGGTTACTACAGGGGAGAAGATCATGGCCTTGGTTTTCTTAGCATTTAACAGAAGTTTAGAGTAAAGGAGATTTGTTCTGCAAGTGGTTAAATTATATTTGGAGGTCACTACACGCGAGTTCCAGAGTAGGTCTGGCTACATACAACACAGTGTCATCCGCAAAGAGGTGTATGTCAGCTGACTTGACTCCAGCATCTACTTCATTTATGTAAATGGCAAACAAGAGAGGACCCAAGATGGACCCTTGCGGTACTCCTCTAGAGAGTGTTTTTAGGGGGAAGACCCCCAAGCCTTGATCTGTTGGTGTCGATCAGAGAGGTAGTTAGAGAACCACTCTAGAGCCACTCAAGCAGTACAGCTAATTTACATACAATAAATCAGCTGAAACATAGAAACAGAGAATGACTGCAGAAAAAGACCAACGATCCATCCAGTCTGTCCGAGTTCCCTATTTAGCCCAGGGACCTACTGTCCCTCCAGGGTCCTAGCCCTCCCAAACCTTCCTCCCATTCTCCTCTCAGTTTCTGCTGCCCTGATTATTTATTTATTTATTGAAACGTTTCACCAGGAAAGGCACACTGAACAACAAGTTACTTGTTTCACGGTGCATCCTGGGGGAAAGGCTAGTGGAAATACATACATGCATACAACAGCAAACATTATTACAACAATACTGGCAGTGATGAACAGCAAATAACAGAAAGAACATATTAAGTGCTGCATACGAGTACAATTGCTTACAGAGGTCACAATGTACAGGTCAAGTGCATTACGTTAGGATAACCCTTAAATTCATGATGATGGTACCATTTAGCCCAAAAGGAAGGGTTGGATAGGGAGTAACAGCAGAGGAGCAAAGGTAGCGATGCTGGAAGGGGAGCAGATGAGCAGGGATCAAGGTTCTAGATTTATTGATAGTTGTAGATTGATAGGATTCTAAAGTCATAGTTATATTGGTAGTTATAGATAACCCGAAGGAATGGCCAGGTAGGGATCTCTGCAAATAAAAAGTAGTGGGGCTGGAAGGGAGCTGTAATTCAGAATAGTTACTGAATATATTGATAGAGGTTCGCTCCATGCGACTGCAGGGGTGAGGGGAAAGCTGTGGCAGTTTAGGAGGAGCGTAAGTGAGCTGTGGTCAGAACGGGGCTGAGCCACACAGTGTGCTGGATGGCTGAAGGCTGTTCTGTGGTGACTCCGTGTGTTTGCAAGAAACTTAGCATGATGCCAGCAGTTATATTTGGATTAATGGGTACGAGGTCTTTCATCATCCAGGGACTAGACTTCAAAAACAAGGAAGTTGGTCTGGGGGACTGGCAATATATATATATATATATATAAAAGTGGGTTCCTTTTGTAAAACAGAATGTTATTGAAAAATAAATACCTGTGTAACCCCTAGATGGCACTATCCCAGGGGTTACTGCCCCTGCCTGATTTGCCACTAACAGGTTGAGGGGCCTGGATCCAATGACGGGTGCCTCCACCCAGAGGTCAGGGTTTGCAATAGTTAAACTAACTTGGTCACAGCCCTCTGGGACACTCAACCCCCCTTTCTTCCCACTAGTGGCCTACACAATATATCAGAATTACCTTCACAGTATACACTTACCCCCCAGGACTGATTCCGGCACTGGGACCTCCTGTGAAATAAGATACAGTGCAACAATCACAGTACAGTACTTTAACATAGACAACTACCTCAGGCAGTATAACTTTGCTGAAACAAGCAGCTCTGATTTATTTAGGGGGATATAACAAGGACAGGGGGAAATCAGGTTAATTAGCTTATCACTCTACTCATCTACCTATGGCTCTGTGCACAGGCCTATCCCTATCAGTTACTGTCCCTGGGTACCCAAGCCCTAGTGGCTAGTCCAAACCGTGGCAGCTGGTAGGGCCCTTTCACACAGAGAAAAAAAAATTAGTTAAACAGTCAGCAGTACAGTAATTCCATTTGGATTTAATGTGGCAATTCAACAGGGAGCGACTCTGAATTAGTACTCACGACCTCCAAACAAGATAGGGTCCTTCAATGTCAGCAGGGCTACTCTTGAGCTCCAAGAGACTCCTCACACATTTATATGGTAAAAAGAAAGCACTATACCAGGCAGGCTGCATCTGTATCCCGATCGCAATTACTGCACAATACCCGGGAGAACACACAGCAGATTCAGTTCCTGACAGACCGAGTGCAAATCAGCAATTTCTCCAGTCTTCTACAGGGTGAGCCTGGTTTCTACTCTTCAGATATCCTTTGATTCTCTTCACAGGAGGGATTCAGTCCTAACAAGCTGCAGACCGGAACTCTGGACCTTACACATGTTTTTTGACTAAAACTGTGCACTGAAGGAGCACAGGGGTTCCTTTCCCCTTCACTGCCAGAGCTAAACTGAAACTCCAACAGACAAAACGGCACTTCCTTTGAGTTCCTCCCAGTTCTTGACTGGATTGGCTGTCACTCACAATAGACTGCTCTGTTGGTCCAAAAGGCGCCAAGTCTAAACTACATCTCCCAGAGTCACTGCCCATACAATCCTCTTGTGGCTGGCTCAGATTATGAGTCCAAGTTCTGATTCGTCCAAGGCACCATTTTAGAGCTAGCTTACCACACTGATTGGTCCAGTTCAGCAGTTCAAAACCAGAATGGGGAACTAGGCAGACACAGTTCTGACTGCAAAGAAAGCAGGTTAGACAAACTGTAATTTCATTATTACTCTAAATGATTTCTGGCAAACAGTTACATCTTTCAGATAGGTTCCCTTTGCACTCCTAGTGACTGCAAAAATGGAGTGAATTGGCAGCAGCTTGAGTGGTACTCAAACAGAGAAGCACACAGTCCCCCCATACAAACTAATTATGTCTGCAAGCAGACAGCTCTTAAAGAGACAGTACCAGAGGCTCTAAAAACACTCACTGATAAATGGCTTAAACGCCAAACACCATTCAGGCTTGGAGCATTCAAGCAAGCGCCTGGAAGTCTTTTGGGAACCCCCATTTGCAGGGGGTTACACCCTTCCTGGCCTGGGAAAGCACGTCCGCGTCATGCAAGTACCCCATAAGTTTCAACTGCAACCATATACATTTGTATTAGGCTCACACATGTAATCATCAGTCAATACATCATTTTACTAAGAACACATTTCTGAAACATTGCAGTACGTCACTCTTTACACAGTATTACACACACATTGTACCATAACTCAAGTTATTACCTCTTATACATAGGAAACCTACAAGAGAGGGCCCTTCTATCAGTTACCTTAGGGGCTGGGCCAGGGCAAGGCACCATATAGAAAGAGGGCAACACAAGTAACTTGAGTTAGCACTGACTCAGTTTGGGCAATGAGCTCGGGGACACATACACTCTTTATGGACAACATTGAGAGGCAGGTCCACTGGCCGCCCAGGGAATCATAACTGAGGTGCACCACAGGCTTTACAGCTCGACCAGTCTTTCTAGGGGGAACTGTTACAGTCTCTGCACTCTGAGCCTCATTTTCAGCATTGTCCTCACTTGTCAGGGGAGTCTCCATAGGGGTAGAGAGGCTAGAACTTGGGGCACTTTCGGCTCCAGGAGTTACAGTTTCTGAGTCCACAACATTTGGCTCGCATGGAGAGCTTTCGGACACTGGCAGTGGACTGTCAGGGCACTCAAAATACTCTTCTTGTTCTGGTGTATCACCAGTCTGACCCAATCCATCATTTTCCTCCCTAAGCTCAAACAGTTCAACCATGCACAATGATTCCATTTCCTCTGATGTGATGCTTTGCACTTCACTTTCTGGGAGCATTGGCTCAGGGACATGCTGGGGACTTGAGACAGTCGAAGGCCCAACCGTCTCCAGTGATGTGACTAGGGGATTGCCCGAAACAATTGACGCGGTTAAGTAGAAGGATAGTATTCAAAGTCTCTCACTTTCTTCTGATATGGACTGGCAGTCATGCTCAACTGGGACTTGTGGAGGGAAGAGTTTAACTCTGCTTCTGTAGGTACAGACTTTCTTGATCTTTTCTTAGCAGCAGCTCTGAGTCACTGGTCCAGAGGGGCATCTTCTGGGGCTCTGACTCAATCAAGATTTGTCCAATGGGTAGTAAATGATTTCTATGCATTGTTTTTTACATCTTTTGAATTATTCTCAGGCCTTACTTTGTACACTGGCAGATCATCTAGTTTGCCCACTACAATGTGAGGGAGATGGTGCCATCTGTCAGCAATCTTGTGTTTGCCATGCAGTCCCAGATTTCTTAGCAATACCCGATCTCCCTCCTGGAGTTCCTGTGCTTTCACCTTTTTATCATACCTTTCTTTGTTGGCCAGATTTCTTTTGGCAGCCATGGTTTGAGCCAGTTGGTACGCATGAGTTAGCTGGGCCTTTAACTTTTGCACATACTGTAAATAGTTGTCAGCTTGAACCCATCAGGAGAGACCAAAACACACATCTACCGGTAGTCGAGCTTCTTCCAAACATCAGGCGGTAGGGGAGAACCCAGTGGCATCACTTTTGGTGCAGTTATAAGCATGTACCAGGGTGCTAATTTGTTGGCTCCATCTAGGCTTGTCCTTTGGGTGCAGGGTGCCTAGCATATCTAGCAAAGTGCGGTTGAAGCGTTCAGGCTGTGGGTCCCCTGGGGGTGGTAAGGAGTGGTTCTGGACTTCCACTCCCCACAGAGAAAGCATCTCTTTGATCAGGACGACTCTCAAAGTCTCTCCCTTGATCAGAATGGATTCTTTGTGGAGCCCATAGTGAACAAAAAGTTTTCTACAAGTACTTTGGCCACAGTGGATGCTTTCTGGTCTTTGGTGGGGAAAGCTTGGGCATATCTTGTGAAATGGTCAGTGACCACCAGCACATTACTGATATTTCTTTGATCTGACTCAAACTCAGAAAATCAATACAGACCAGCTCCATGGGTGCACTGGTGGTGATGTTAACAGGGGCAGCCCTCTGGGGCAAGCTTTCCTCTGTAAGCAGCGACTACAAGTTCAAATGTGTTGCTCCACATCAGCCCCCATCTTAGGCCAATAGAATCTGGATCTCACCAAGTCAAGTGTTCTGTCTATACCAAGGTGCCCCATGTGGCTGTGCAAGGACATCAGTACCGAGTCTCGAAGGCAGTGGGCAGCACTGTTGTTGTTTGTCTACTTGTCCCCCTCTGTCTACTGTTTCTTGTATAACAGTTTATTGATCAGTTTCAACTTAGGACCTTCTTTGTATAACAGTGCAGTTCTCAAATCAGTGGAGCGTAATTTGGACACATCTTTTCCTGCATAGAGGGCTTCTAAAGCTGCTTTGATCATGGGATCGGGGATTGAGCCACGAATACTGTCATTGTCCAGCTGAGGCAGTGCACCAATGTCTATTGCAGAAAAGTGGCAATAAGCAGCAGTATGCAATTCTCAGAGGGTCCCAAACAATCCACCATGCAGTCCACTGCGTCCGTGGACATTTGTTCCTCCCTGTCAAACTTCGGCAGAGTGCCGAATGTCAGGTTCTGTAAATCGGACCCAATCATTCTGGAAACAGGCCTCCGGGAGAGACATCAGCATCTATGTGGTTCAGATCTGCTCGGTATTCGAGAGCATAGTCATATGTAGATAATGCAGAAAGCCACCTATGGCCAGTGGCATCCAACTTAGCTGAGGTCTGCACATAGGTCAAAGTATTATTGTCAGTTTTACTAGTATTTTAGCCCCATACAAGTACTCATAGAATTGGTCAACAATAGCCCACTTCAAAGCTAGGAACTCTAACTTATGTACAGGATAGTTCTTTTCGGATGGGGTCAGGCTTCTACTAGCAAAGGCCACTGGTCTCAGGCCATTCTCGTGCTCTTGGTACAACACAGCCCCCAACCCTTGCAAGCTAGCATCAGTGTGCAGGACGTAAGGTTTTCTTGGATCGGCATAGGCCAGCACTGGAGCATGGGTAAGTTGATATATGATCTCATGAAAAGCAGTCTCACAATCAGGAGTCCAGCGGGCCCCAAATACTTCACTTCAGACGAAAATACACTCTTTCAGTCTTGAGGGCGCTGACTTTTGGTATTTTTGTGGGTTGGGATACCCTTGAGTAAGGTTAAGTAAAGGCGGATCACTCTTGAATAGTCCTTGATGAAGCGCGATAATAACCACAGAATCCAGGAATCTTTGCAGTTCTTTTAGATTTTTGGGCTGTGGCCAGGTGGTCAAGGCCTCAACTTTATTTGGGTTTGTCTCTATTCCTCTGAGGATACTATAAGTCCCACATACTTACTGATGTTTGAAAGAATTGACACTTATCAATGGACAGTTTAAGGCCAAAGTTCTCCAGTCAGTCCAATACCTTAAATAATCTGCTCTCATGTTCCTCCAGTGAGCTGCCAAACACAATAACATCATCTAGGTATACCAGGCACTCTAGTAAGTTCATGTCCCCCACTGCACGCTCCATCAATCGTTGAAAAGTGGCTGGAGCACCTGAAATCCTTGAGGCATCCTCATGAATTCATAGAAGCCAGCGGACAGATAAAGGCTGTCTTCTCCACGGTCCTCTGGGCACATCGGGATCTGGTAGTACCCACTCGGAGATCCAGCACAGAGAACCACTTGCTCCTGTTTAGGCAGTCCAAAGCATCCTGAATGCGGGCATTGTGTACTGATCAAGGATAGTCCGCCGGTTTAAGGTGCGATAATCCACACATCCTTACTGTCCCATTCTTTTCCTCACTACCACAATGGGGAAGCATAAGGGCTCTGGTTCTTGTATTACACAGCAGCTAACATCTCTTGCAGATGCCGTCTCACATCATCTATATCAGCAGGTGCCAGGTGTCGAGACCTCTAACGAAATGGTCTTTCGTCATGCAGCCGGATATTGTGCTCAGCTCCTGCACGCATCCACGTCCCATTCCTTTAAAGAAAACACCTGGTCTCTCTGGGCAAGCTCTCACTGATCCTCACTTTCCATTCAGCTGGCAACGGGAGTCGCGAAATCAAACAAGTCAGGCGTTACTCTGTCATTCTTCCTCGAACTCATGCTGCTGGGTAGCACTGCAGTATCTGCACAATGCACATTAGCCAGGATGCAACCTCTATTTACTCGAATGTCTCTTTCAGACACATTATGAACTTGGACCATTACCCTTCTGGCATAAGCATGGGCTCTAGCGGGCAAAATACTAAGCTTGACCAGCAGTCCCTCTGGCAATTTTCCATCGCCTGGTGCATCCAACATTAATATTTTATTCTTAACATCCTTTCTGATATGGACCTCTCCCTGTAAGGTACACTGGGCATTTGGCGCCAGGATCAGAGACTCAGGATCCTTCTTCCATACAATTCCAACCGGTTCCTCTGGTTCTATTTTTTCAGCATCTCTCTGTGCCTCATAGGCCTTCTTAATTAAAGCTGGAACTCTTAAAGCTCTACTAGTCTTTGACCCCTGTTTTTCATAACACAACTGTGCCAGCCTTCCGAACATATGAGCATTTGTTCCAATCAACAAAGGGACACCATCATACAGTCCAGTGGGGGGACACACTAAGGCTAGGGTCTCTACTTGTTCGGCCACTCCAGCCACGGAGGTGGGGAAAGACAGCCAAATTCGGATATACCCAGAATAGGGGTAGGCCTTCTCCTTAACCCCATACATGCAGTTCTTCTAATGGTTGTAAAGTCGTCTGACAAATGCTTCTGATACCAATCCTGGAACATAATTGTCACTTGGAGCCACTGTCTAATACAGCTCTTGTAGACACTCCATTCACCTTTACAGTGGTCTCCATGGAGGGACCCACTATTCTGGACCAGTCTGGAGGCGGTAGTGGGGGCCTGGGCAACTGACCTGCCACAAAAGGACATGAATTAGCATTTTGGTGCCCTCACTGGGATCATTTCGCACCTCTTAACCACTGATTTGTTCTCCGAAACTCTCCTTGTAGCCTATATGCAACTTTGTCAGTGTCTTTTGGGGACCGGCATTCTCTTTTCATGTGCCCATCCTTCCCACAATTATAGCAAAACATATTTTCTGGAGTTTGAGCTGGCCGAGGCGCCACACTGGGAGCCAGGGCGGGGGTATTACTAACTGGAAACCTTGGTGCCATCTCTGTTCTGCGGCGTGATAAGCATTTGGAGACATCTCGTCAGTTTCTC
The DNA here is from genome assembly GCA_016271365.2 of Neoceratodus forsteri. Lineage (NCBI taxonomy): Eukaryota > Metazoa > Chordata > Ceratodontiformes > Ceratodontidae > Neoceratodus > Neoceratodus forsteri. Next base: position 549,528,282 of record JADMNL010000022.1, on the reverse strand, counting down.
CACTTCCATGGTCAAGGAATTGAGTTTGGAGCTGTTATCAGCAGGAGATACATGGGTAGGTACCCCACCCCATAGCAGATGCAGTCGATATAGGTTGGGGCCCGATTGCAGACGTGGCCTTCATAAAGGGACTGTTTTGAATTCCCGGATCTCTCTCAACAGTTCGCCCCATTGTGGCATATCTTTTTCCTTGTCAGAGCACTCATTGACTGCCAACCTCTGCCCCTGAACTTCACTTGATGGGCCACCCTCAGTCACTCTCGGTCGTAGCCGCAGCTATTGGTGCAGGTCCCTCCCGAGGTCGCCTTTCTCAACTCCTCAATTTCTCTCATTAACTCATCATAGGAGGTGGGGATTCCAGTCGGTTTGCCAGGCGTAACTGAAGCAACAGCAGTTCTGAGAAGGGGGCAGACTTAAGGATCCTGTCCAGCCTGGTTCGGTCCAGTTCAATCGCTGGCAAACTACCCTTTCTGAGGCATTCTCTGCAACAATTTTTCCAGCGAGATACTTACACATACAAAACAACTCCCCTTGGTACTGTTGTGCATTTCTTACTCTCCACCATAGATCCTCATCAGAATCTGGGCTCCCATACACATTCTCCAAGGCCTCAAGATAGGCCTGTGCAGTCACTTCAGGGTTACTGGCCCGTTAACACGGATGGTAGCCAGGGCAGGACCTCGGAGGCTCCACTAACCCTCTTTGCTTTTCAGCTCCGAGCATTGACATTCTAGCACTTGGGGGCAACATAGTCTATCCAGGTCTCCCAGTCATCCTCCCTTGGGGGTGGGAGGTGCCAGAGAAGATCCTCAACCTTCGGTAAGAGTCGTGACTAATGGCAGGTGCAGAAATAGGAGTCTGTGCTGGTTCAGCCACCATTATGGGTACTGGAGCGGAGAGGGTGTTGGGGAGGAACACCCCAGGTGGCAAGAATAGTTTCTTCAAGTCCTCCACAGTTTTCCTCCCCAGCACCCATTTAGCAAATTTCTCCTCAAAGTTTCAGACAGTGGTGGGGGCTCATTCCCCCAGGTCTTTACTGTACTTAGTTATCACTCCAGGCAGTGAGGGCTCCCTCTGGGGTAATGGTCTGTGGCACTTTGGAGCTATCTATGGGATCCTTAAACTCTACTAGGGCCAGGAAAGTGTGGGTGAGCAGATTAGCATGCCGACCCACCACCACAGGTTTTGTAAACCTTCCACCTTGGAAAGTACTCCCTGTACAGTGTCGTATTGATACCCAGGGGATGTCCAGGATAAGCATAGCATTTTGGGGGTCAATCTCCTCCCCAGTACACCACTCCACCAGCCGGTGCACAGCCACTTCTGTCGGGGTACCCATTTTTTTTTAACAGTGGTTCGTAAATATGGCCACTAGAGGACACACAATCCCAGCGGTGAGCCTCCAAGATGTAACCCCTAGATGGCGCTATCCCAGGGCTACTACCCCTGCCTGATTTGCACTAACAGGTTGAAGGGCCTGGATCCAATGGCGGTGCCTCCACCCAGAGGTCAGGGTTTGCAATAGTTAAACTAACTTGGTCACAGCCTCTGGGACACTGCAACCCCCTTTCTTCCCACTAGTGGCCCACACAATATATCAGAATTACCTTCACAGTATACACTTACCCCCAGGACTGATTCCGGCACTGGGACCTCCTGTGAAATAAGATATAGTGCAACAATCACAGTACAGTACTTTAACATAGACAATTACCTCAGGCAGTATAACTTTGCTGAAACAAGCAGCTCTGATTTATTTAGGGGGATATAACAAGGACAGGTGGAAATCAGGTTAATTAGCTTATCACTCTACTCATCTACCTATGGCTCTGTGCACAGGCCTATCCCTATCAGTTACTGTCCCTGGGTACCCAAGCCCTAGTGGCTAGTCCAAACCGTGGCAGCTGGTAGGGGCCCTTTCACACAGAGAAAAGAAAAATTAGTTAAACAGTCAGCAGTACAGTAATTCCATTTGGATTTAATGTGGCAATTCAACAGGGAGCGACTCTGAATTAGTACTACGACCTCCAAACAAGATAGGGTCCTTCAATGTCAGCAGGGCTACTCTTGAGCTCCAAGAGACTCCTCACACATTTATATGGTAAAAGAAAGCACTATACCAGGCAGGCTGCATCTGTATCCCGATCGCAATTACTGCACAATACCGGAGAACACACAGCAGATTCAGTTCCTGACAGACCGAGTGCAAATCAGCAATTCTCCAGTCTTCTACAGGGTGAGCCTGGTTTCTACTCTTCAGATATCCTTTGATTCTCTTCACAGGAGGATTCAGTCCTAACAAGCTGCAGACCGGAACTCTGGACCTTACACATGTTTTTGACTAAAACTGTGCACTGAAGGAACACAGGGTTCCTTTCCCTTCACTGCCAGAGCTAAACTGAAACTCCAACAGACAAAACCTGCACTTCCTTTGAGTTCCTCCCAGTTCTTGACTGGATTGGCTGTCACTCACAATAGACTGCTGCTGTTGGTCCAAAAGGCGCCAAGTCTAAACTACATCTCCCAGAGTCACTGCCCATACAATCCTCTTGTGGCTGGCTCAGATTATGAGTCCAAGTTCTGATTCGTCCAAGGCACCATTTTAGAGCTAGCTTACCCACACTGATTGGTCCAGTTCAGCAGTTCAAAACCAGAATGGGGAACTAGGCAGACACAGTTCTGACTGCAAAGAAAGCAGGTTAGACAAACTGTAATTTCATTATTACTCTAAATGATTTCTGGCAAACAGTTACATCTTTCAGATAGGTTCCTTTGCACTCCTAGTGACTGCAAAATGGAGTGAATTGGCAGCAGCTCGAGTGGTACTCAAACAGAGAAGCACACAGTCCCCCACTACAAACTAATTATGTCTGCAAGCAGACAGCTCTTAAAGAGACAGTACCAGAGGCTCTAAAAACACTCACTGATAAATGGCTTAAATGCCAAACACCATTCAGGCTTGGAGTATTCAAGCAAGCTCCTGGAAGTCTTTTGGGAACCCCCATTTGCAGGGGGGTTACACCTGTATTGCACTTCTCTTGGATACAGCAGGGGATAAATTTGCAATAGTGAACTACCATGCACCTCCAGCAGCATCAACATTTTATAAGCAAGACACCTGGCAGTCTCTAAGAAATCTTATTAGAGCTCTAACTGCAAATTTCGCAGACAGGGAAATTTTGCTAATAGGTGACCTAAATGCGAAAACTGGAGAATCTGATGCTCTAATAGACAACTCAGTCATACCTTATATGAACTCTGTGTTATCTAAAAGAACAGCTAAAGACAAAAAATAAATCAGGTAGAGAACTAATTGCAATTCTTAAGGAACTGAATTTTTACCCCTTGAATGGGAGATTAGCAGGTGATCTTGAGGCAATTCATTCTATGTCAACCCCACTGGTGCTTCCCTTCTGGATCTTGTTTTTTTTTGTCTAGCCCAATTAACTCTTGGCATAGTCTGTATATACCGAGCTGAGCAGAAAGTGACCATTTCCACATTATACTGTAGGGACTGAATTCTTCAATACCAATACATAGACCAATGGAACTTTTAACATTTGATTGTATTAGAAAATGTGAAAGACTCATATGGGATATTGTATTAGAAGAGGAAACTGACAATATAATCAAAGCTTTCTTTTTAAATGTAACTAAAAAAGCAGCTTGAACGGATGAATGCTGAGATTTTGCTTAAGGAGCTTTTACAGCTGTTTGAAAAGATTATTACCTGCTTATACCAGGATGTTCAAGTCTACAAAGGAGAAATTAAGTGCAAGGGTTGGTCTGATATGGAATGCAAAGAGCGTAAATCTCGCCTTAACTTGCTAGAAAGGACATATAGAAAGGAGAGAACTAACGACTCACTGAAAGTATTGAATATGGAGAGAAAAAGATATAAACTTTTTTTTAAAGATTAAAGGGTCTTTATAACAAAGCACAATGGCATTTGATTCTAACTGCAATTCGTCAAAAAGATGTGAAAACTTTTTGGTATTTGGTGGCCAATGGCACAACTAATTATAAAGATACTCTAGACACACACATATCTAAACAGCAATGGACTCAGCATTATGTAACTATATTCTATGATCCAAAGGCTGACACCTCTTGGTCAATAAATGTTTCTGATAAATCTAAATTTAGTCCAGTAAGTAATAAAGAACTATATTTGGCTATAAATATGCTTAAAAAGGTGAAAGCTCCTAGCCTTGATAAAATACCGACAGAAATCTACCTCTGTAATACTAAGCTATGGTGTAATGCACTTTCATGTATTTATAATAAGTATATTTTAGAATATTTTTACCCAGACTCCTAGCATGGTGCGGAGATGGTGCCAAGCCACAAAAAAGGAAGTTTAACTGACCCAGTGATGTATTGTCCAGTTAACTTGCTGGATGTAGAGCCGGCCCAGTGGCGCTGAGGGTTGAGGTGATGGATGCCACACCTTGCATCATGCCGGCGACCCAGGTTCGGTAGTGGACTCGGGCTGCTGTGGGTCGGCAGGGAAGGGAGAGGATAGAGCATCTGGAGGACAGCTCTCCTCTCCCAGCCCAGGGGGAGGGCCAAGGGCTGTCCGGTGTCCCAGTGACCCCCGATGGAGTTCGGGGGTACTGCAGCATGACTGGCATGTAACAGTGGGATGAGCGCAACGACATCAGCAGGGTTGCCAAACATCAAGATGTCACTGCACATTGCGCTCGTGGGGAGGATGTGGGAAGGATGTAAATTCCCCCTGGAGGACAGTGGAGATGATGGGGACTCCAGTGACACGGCTCACATCCCAGCACTTGCCCGCATATCAGGATCCTCCCCATGGTGCCAACCCAAGTAGCCAGGTAGGGCCCCTTGAGTCTGTAAGGTCACCATGGGTGGACAAACCTCCCCTGGGGGTACCTGGTTGCCAGGGGACTGGGTTGTTTGGGTGGGGAGTTCCTGGTAGGGTTCAGGCAAGGAGTGAGAGGCCTTCATCATGTGGGTACTCTGGAAGGATGCCCTGCCTCCTGGGTGCATAAAAGAGTTGGAAAAAAAAAAACTTGCTGGATGTAAGTTTAAAAATGTTCTCAAAAATTATCTTAGAAAGATTAAAAACTCAAATTGATCTTACAGCAGGACTTAGCGAGCAACAGGCAGGGATTAGACCAGGATGCTCCAGTATGGACAAGTGTTTTACCTTGTATCATTCAGTGGAAAGTATGTATTCATCAGAAAGCAAAAGCTGTATGCAGTGTTGAAGCACTTCTCAGTTGCTTTCGATTCCATTTCAGTGAGTCAATTATGGTTACAGTTCTCAAACTGTGGAATAGACTCTAATCTGGTCTATATTATGCAGAATCTTTATTACATGGGCAAGGGTCAGATTAGGCACTAAAGGGCATACAATATTCCAAGACATTCAGTATTAACAAGGGAGTGAGGCAGGGATGCGTATTGGCCCCAACATTATTTTATCTGTTTATTGACAATCTACTGTATTAAATGAGGTGTCTAACTTACCCTCGGACTCCCCAAAAATAGTGAATCGCTCACGTGGCACACTGGCCTATGCAGATGATTTGATTTTCTCTCACTAAGCCTGGCTTACAGAAAAAAAACAGACCTATTGCTGAATAGGACAGAAGATCTTAAACTGCATATAAAATATAATAAAACCAAAGGCATTATTTTTGGTCAAAAGCATTCAAAGGGTGTTATGACAATGCTGGTTTATGGAAAACACATACTCGAACTGCTTTAGAGTCAATAAAAAACACTTTTTGGTCACTCCAGATTTAATTATAACTTTGTGGGACTGTCAATAAAACCAAAAATTAAGGCCTCAAATGCTAACTACAATTCACAACTACTTTATGGTATAGAGGTATGGGACACAAGTAATAGGGGGAAGTTAGCTGTTCCACTTTTTAAGATGCTGAGAGCCATACTTGTTGTAGGACATTCATGTCCAGCGTCTTACACGAGATCAGAACTGGGCATCGCTAATATAGTGCATAGCAAAACATTTCACTACTGGTTAAAAATCACAAGGAGGGCCCCCAAAAGACTGCCACATCTCTGTTACCTAAAAGAAATAAATGGTTCCAGCTGAACTATAAGCAATCAGTGTGATATACACACATTCTGAAGTGTTTGGATAAATATGAAATACCAATACTGGAAAATCATATGGAAAACAATATAATCCTAAGCAAGAATTATCAAAAATATGTTAAGACCAAAATCAATAACTTTTGGAGTAAAGTGGATTTGAAACAAACAGCGTCCTCTACATATTCAAAATGGTTTGCCAATAACCAGTGCAGTTTTGGATATAAATATTATTTAGATGTCCTTGCTGATCTTTTACGAAAAGCTTTTATCAAATACAAATCTGAGAGATTTGACAGCAATGTCCTCCGATTGAGACACAAAAAATGAATAAATGGCAATCAAGAATGTTCCTGTCCTGTTGGAGGCATTGAAAATCTCAATCATGTCATGTGAGATTGTGCCTGATATGCAAAAGAAGGGTGTACTGGCTGTGCCGCTTTTTGAACTACAGTAAAGAGCTAGATAAAGATGCACTATTGAAGATCCTTGAACACATGCAAGATAAGAGGTCAATCTACAGATTGGCCAATTATTATATGAGGATCAGTAAGGTAAGATCAAAAATAAATTGGAATTAAATATTGACCAGAACTTTTTGTTCAAAGGAGAACTGTTAAGTGTAATATTTGGGAACTCCGCCTTTAAGAATAATCAAATTATCGCTGGGAGATTTTACCGTATGTGTTAGGATATTTTTTAAGTGTATTTATGAGTGTACTTTTAATTGTAATGACAACTTGTGTCAAACAATAAACTTGTAGCTAATAATAGTTGTGAGGCAGTGGAGCAGAGCGGCTGCCATTGTTAGAAACATTAGCCCTGTGTGAACTGTGAGACTGTCACTTTGACTCACACAGTGTTAACGATTGCAGACATGGCTCCAGTGGGTATGGCACGTAAAATGCATTTCATGCTGTTGTGCTGCAATAGCTACGTATCTAGTGCAGCACAACAACAAGAAAAAATTACTCACCTTAGTAATGTTGTTTCTGCTAATGGAGTCTTGCTGTATTCTGACATATTGCAGTGATGTCCAACCTTTGAACTGCCCCGGAGGTAGAAGAGTTAACTTTTAGCCAGGCATGAAACGCTGAGCTCGAGCTCAGTTGAGACTCTGTCTGTTGTTCTTCAAACTCAAACCGTCAGATCTTTACGAGCTAAACTCACTAAGGTCCTGTGTGGAAGCTGTAAACCTACACTAGCCAACTGGCTACTAAACATAAAACACATTTTTTGGTCCCAAAACAAAGACTCAAGTCAGGAGACCCCAAAAATGAAAAACACAACACCAACTCACCCCAAGAAAAGAAGGGGTAAAAATAGAAAGGTGGGCACCTACTAAGTGCCAACACTGCACTGCCCACCCACATCCCAAAACAAAGGTTCTGAGAGGGGAGGCCGGGGGGAGGTCAGAATACAGCAAGACTCCATTAGAAGAAACAACATTACTAAGGTGAGTAATTTTTTCTTCAAACAACATGAAGTCTTGCTATATTCTGACAGTAGTAGACTACAAAGCAGTACCTCCATGGAGGAGGGACAGAACCTACTTAGGAAATAGGCCTTGAAGCACAGCTGTGACAAACTGAGCATCACTCCTAGCCTGGATGTCCAGGGAGTAATGCTTGGTAAAAGTGTGAACTGTTTTCCAGGTAGCTGCTTGACATATCTCTAGAATGGGGATGTCCCTGGCAGCAGCCAGGAAGCAGCTGTATCTCTGGTAGAGTGAGCCCTCAGGCCTGAGGAGGAACCTTACTCAGTTTTTCATAGCAAAATTGGATACAAGAGACAATCCACCTGGCAATGGATCTTTTTGTGGTAGGTTTCCCTTTACCAACCTCACCATAAGTGAGGAACAGTTGGAGGGAGTCAAACCTGTGACCCTTGGTACACTCTATGTAGTAACTAAGGGCTCTTTTCACATCTAAACTGTGCAGCCTCCTCTCACCAGAGGAGGAATGGTCAGTGAAGTACACTGGAAGAGACATAGATTGATTAAGGTGGAAATCTGAAACCACCTTAGGCAAGAACTTCCTGTTAGTCCTGAGGACCACCTCATCTCTATGAAAGGAGATAAAATCAGGCTCCACTGACAAAGCTTGTTATTCACTTATGCGTCTGGCAGAAGTGATGGCTACCAGAAACACAATCTTCCAAGTCAAGTACTTAAGCTCTGCTGAAGACAAAGGCTCAAAAGGGGGTTGCATAAGCTGAGCAATGCAAACTTTAAGGTCCCAGGCAGGGCCCTGAATGGAGGGATGGTGTGAAGCAATCCTTGAAAACTTGGAGAATACAGGGTGAGCTGAAAGAGAGAGGGCTTACCTGCTGAAATAAAAGCAGACACAGCTGCCAGATGCACTTTCAGTGTAGCTGGTCTCAGCCCCAAGCTATTTAAGTGGACCATATAATCAAGGACTGTGGGCAAATCAGCAGATTCTGGAAATATGCTTCCCAGAGCACCATATGGAAAACCTTTTCCATTTGGAATTATAAGTAGCCCTGGTGGAAGGTTTTCTAGAAGCCTTCAGGATATCCATACACCTTGGGAGGGTGTAAATCAGCAAACTCTAACTCTTCAAGAGCCAGGCCTTGAGATTGAGAGATTTGAGGTTCGGGTACCAAACCCTCCCTGAGCACAGGTTAACAGGTTGTAATTCCTGGAAGACACAGGGAAGATGGACTGCTAAGGACAGTAGGCGTGGATACCAGGGCTGTCTGGCCCAGTCTGGAGCAATCAGGATCATCTTGCAGGGTTGAGATCTGATTTTGACTAGCACTTTGAAAAGGAGGAAGGGGAAAAGCATAGAAACTTCCTTCCCAACTGAGAACTAAGGCATCCAGGGGACTGAGTCCAACACTGGGGCCTGAAGCAAAAAGGGAAGTTGGTGATTGTCTGGGGCTGCAAAAAGATCTATCTGCGGGGTGCCCCATCTGGAAAATATCACCTCCAAGACCAGGGGGTCCAGTGACCATTCGTGATGGCCCTGGGAAATCCTGCTGAGAGCATCTGCCAGGACATTGTCCTTGCCTGGGAGGTGAACTGCCGTGAGGGAGGTGTTCAGGGAGTAAGGCAGAGAACACAACTTCATTGCTTCGGTGCACAAGGCCATAGACCAAGTGCCTCCTTGCTTGCTGATGTACCACATTGTGGTGATGTCTGTTCTAACCTGTACAACTTTGTTCTGAACAGATTTGGAAAAAGCTTGAAGTGCTAGAAATACTGCTCTAAGTTCAAACAGATTGATGTGGAGCAGAGATTCCTGAGGGGACCACAACCCCTGGGTGGTGAGGTCGCCCATGTGAGCCCCCCACCCCAAGAGGGAAGCATCTGTAGCAAGGATTAAAGAGTGAGACTGAGTGACAAAGGGAACCCCTTGTCTCAGATTGTTCTGATCCTGCTACCACTGTAGGGCCTGGATCAGGGTTCAAGTTACTGGGATCAGTTTGGTCAGAGGGTCCTTCCTTTGAGACCAAAAGGCTCTCAAATGGAACTGAATGTCCCTCATCTGAAATCTTGCTCCATGCACTACTGCTGAAGAAGCAGCCATGTGCCCCAGGAGTTGCAGAAAATGCCTTACTGGTTGAGACACCTGCAGGGTGAATGAGGAGGCCAGAGAGACCAGGGTCCTTGCCTTGTCCAAGGGAAGGAAGGCTCTGGCCTTCTCTGTGTCTAGCTCTGCACCTATGAAGGTGAGGAGCTGGACAGGCTCTAGAACTGACTTTGAAAGATTCAGAAGGAAACCCAAAGAGGTGAGCAGTTGCTGAGTTATCTGTAAGTGTAACTTGACTTGGTCTGGGGACTGGCCTACTATGAGCCAGTCGTCCAGGTAAGGGAAGATGGCAATCTTCTGCCTTCTTAGAGAAGCAACTACCACTGCCAGGCATTTTGGGAATACCCTTGGAGCAGAGGTGAGGCCAAAGGGCATTGCTCTGAACTGGTAATGGCCTGAGGGCAGCTCGAACCTGAGGTACTTTCGATGGGAGCTTCTGACGAGAATATGGAAGTAGGCATCCTTGGGGTCCAGGGATGCTAGCCAGTCCCCTAGCCTTAGAGAGGGTAGAATAATTCCCAGAGTCACCATTTTGAATTTTGGTTTTAAAAGGTGCTTGTTTAAGTATCTGAGATCCAGGATGGGCCGCCATTCTCCTGTCTTTTTTGGGGTAAGGAAGTACCTGGAGTACAACCCTTTGCCCTGGTGTAGGGGTGGAACCCTTTCCACAGCTCTGAGAGCTAGGAGGGAAGAGACCTCTGCCTCTAAGGCAAGTGCATCTGATGGATCTGCAGGTGGAAAGGATCTGGTTCTCATCTTTGGAAACTTTTTGAAGCTGAGAACCAGTCCCTGGCTTACTACTTCCAGGACCCATTTGTCTGATGTCAGAGACTCCCAGTCCTGGACAAAGTAAGCCAGCCTGCCCCCTACAGGTAGCTGAGAATTGGCCCTGGCAACCGCATCAGGGTGCCTGTTTGGCAGGGGCTTTGGGCTGAGGGTGGAAGCAGGCCTACTTGTACCGATCTGCCTCTCCTCTAAAGAACCCCTCTGGGCATAAACGAAGAGGAGGCCTGGGCTTGGTAAAAGGCCTATGAAAAGGCCTGCCCTGCCCCTGGGAAGCTGCCTTTGAGGTGGCCTGCCTTTCCTTGGCTTGTGACTCCTATAGGTGGTCTATACTCATCCATTTTATTCATGTAATTCTCTGTTGCTCCCCAAACAGAGAATTACCTAACAGGAAAATCCATGGCCTTAGTCTGGGTATCCTGTGACAGGCTAGTACATCTGAGCCAAGCCATTCTTCGAAGTGCCACAGATGTAGCCATGACTCTAGATGACACATCATTGGAGTCTACTGCAGCATGGAATTGCACCTTGGATGCCTCAATACCATCAGCAGCCACCTGCTCCAGCTCCTTGGCAAGCTGGCCAGGGACCTGTTTTGCTAGGGCCATAACAGTGTCCCATCTGGATTTTTGATACCTAGCAGTATAGGCCATATAATTGGCCTATATAGGTCCCAAGGATGCTGCCATGTACTGTTTCATTGCTGTGGCATCAATCCTCCTGGAGTCCTTGTCCGGGGGGTGTGAAGCCAAGGGAATTTTTGCCTTATCACAGGCTGCAGCCTGCACTACCCCAACATGGCTGCATTATTGTGTAAGGAACTCAATGTATACCTCTTGTCCATTCTCTTATCCACAGGAGGTATAGTGCTAGGAGTCTTTAAAATCTTAAATGTCTGCTTCCCAAAAGATTTATGTAAGGGAATAGACAGCCTCCTAGACTCTGGGATATCCATCATTTCTACATAGTCAGGCTCCTCCTGGTCATCCACAGCTTCTTCCATAGGAAGCTGGAGGGTTTCAGACACTTTTTTATAAAACATGAAATGGGAGGGGGACTCAGAAAGCCTAGGAGGAGACACTCCTGAAGGTCTGTCTGGGGAGATGTCCGGGTCAATGGGCACATCCAGACTTTCAAATCCACATTCACTTTCCTCATACTCCTCTTCCTCTTCCTCCGGTTCATAAAATTCCTCTAAATCATACTCTTGAACCGGTGGAACTGGCGAACTGGCGCCTGCCTGATGGTGCCGGTTGGTCGGGAACGAGAAAGCGACTGAACAATTTTGATCACTTGGCTCCACACCAGCTGATTTTCTTTTCTAGTTCTTTTAGCTGGAACTGACTCCTCAGAATCGGCTCTCCTTTTGCCCGAAGTCTCGCCCTGGTCAGAGGGCACTCCTTCTGGTTCGGTTTGAACCGAACCAGGCTGACCATCCGGTTCAGCGGACTTTTTGGCCTCCCTTTCACTGAGCCTACCAGCTCTCTTTTCTAGGGTAGCTGCAGGGAAATTTTTGCAAATCTGGCAGTCTGCATTGAGGTGGTCAAACCCCAGACAATAAACACAGGTGGTGTGGGGGTCAGCCTTGGCAAAGACTTCCCCACACACACTGCAGTGTTGAAACCCAGTGGGTCCGGTTTTTCTTTTGGGTTTCTCAGACATAGTGCCAGTCCTAACCAAACTTACCCTTTTATGGCAATCCGCCAGGCAAGACCCTCTTATCGGTTCCCAACCGTGTCACGGGTCATGGAAAAAGACATAATAAAATCCGTTTTTTTTAGAACCGATAAGAACCGGTAACCACACTCTAAAAGCACAATTCAAGATTTTTTAAACAACTTGATCGGTTCAAACCGAACCAATAAACCGTTTACAAGTTCCACACAGAACAGAATAAAATAAAACCTATCTAGTACTCACAAATACACAGACAGAGACTGAACCGACGAGTTCTACGGTTTAAATTCGATAGAAAACCGAGAAAGCGGTACTTTAACCGACAAATTGAACCGAGCAGAAGGAGAAATCTCCGGGCGACTGTTCAATGAAGCGAGTAAAGAAATCTGCGGTTTGAGTTTGAAGAACAACAGACAGAGTCTCAACCGAGCTCGAGCTCAGCGTTCCATGCCTGGCATGGAAAGTTATCTCTTTCATCTCCGGGGCAGTTCGAAGGTTGGGACTCACTGCTACGGTCAGAATATAGCAAGACTTCATGTTGTTTGAAATGATGTGGCTACTACAGCACAACAATATTATTCTAGGTATGGACTTCTACCTAGAATAATATTCTCCCATACATTATAATACTTCCTCGTGTCCCTCTTGAACCTCCCTCCTGTCAGTTTCCACTCATGTCAAGGTGACCACAGACTAGTATTCAAGCTAAATCATTCCCCACATTTCACCTTGTTAATTCCTTTTAGGAAATTGAAGGTCTCTGTCATATCTCTCTCCCGTCTGGTCTTCAGAGAGTACATGTTCAGTACCTTGAGGTGCTCCTGTAGGATCTGCCCAAATGGCCCTGAATAATTTTTTTCACCCTGCATTGCACCATTTTCTGCCAATCTCTATCCTTCCTGAGGTGAGGACTCCAGAACTGGGCACAGTACTCCAGGTGTGGCCTCAAAAAGGTTCTATATTGGGGAAGCACAGTATTACCTCTTCCCTTCTGCTACCAATACCCCTCCAGATACATTCCAGCATCCTACTTGCTTTGCTGTATGCCTTCTTGCGGTGATTCAATTGTTTTAGGGAGTCACTGATGATAACTTAAGGTCCCATTCTTCAGCTGTAGTGCTAAGTCTCACCCCACCCATCTAGTACTCTTTCCTGGGATTCTTGTTCCCTTGGTGCATTACCCTGCATTTTTCAGCATTGAATTTCAACTGTCAGACCTTAGATCACCCCTCTTGGTTTTGTAAGTCACTCTGCATTTCCCTGATTCCCTCATCACTATCCACCGCCCCACAGAGCTTAGTGTAATCTGCGAAGAGACACAACCTGCTCAGATTCCCTCGCCAATGTCACTGATGAACATATTAAAGAGGACTGGACCCAGGACAAATCCCTGTGGTACCCCGTTCATGACCTCCCTCTCTTCTGATTTGACCCGATTAACCACAACCCCTCTGCTTCCTCCCCTTTAGCCAGTTACCTACCTAGTATACTATGACCTTAGCCACGACATAGAATCTGTCAACAGATGAGGACTGCTTGGTCAACCCACTCTGCCCTTTTTTCCCTGTCTACAGTATCACTGTAGACACTATACTTGATCTCTGGCTATTTCTACCTCCCCCATTCTTTTCTACTAAGATTCCCTCATGCCTATCCCATGCATTCGGTGAACCTCACACTTTTCACCTCCCCTACCTTGGCTGGCAGGCTGTTCCACGAATCTACCACCCTTTCTGTGAACAAGTATGTCCTCACATCTCTTCTGAAACTCACCACCTATAGCTTCATAGCCCCCTTGTTCTTGTGCATCTTTTTTTTTCTGAAAAATACTTTCCTTCTGTACCTTATTCACCACAGTGAGGTATTTAGAGATCGCTGTAATATCCTCGATGGCCTCCTCTGTTCCAGAGTGTACATACTGAGGTCCTTTAGTCTCTCCTCATAGGGCTTTTGATGTAGACTCTGCACCATTTTAGTTGCCCTCCTCTGGACCCCTCCACTCTGTCTATATCCTTCCAGAGATGCTGCCTGCAGAACTATACACAGCACTCCAGGTGGGATCTTACCAGCGATCTATACAGAGGCAACACCACCTCTCTTTTGTGGTTGGTGATACCTCTCCCTATGCACCACAGCTTCCCACTATCCTTCCCCACTGCCTTTTAACATTTTCAGTTTATGTGGGCAATATACAAGACTCACCCTCCCCTGTGGAAGGATATGGTTTTCTAAGTGTGATTCTGATCAAATCATGGATTTAAGAGACTGAAAATATCTGATGGCTAAGCTGGTGCCTGGTGTCACTCAGTAAAATATCATTGACGTACATGCTGTTAAAATTGTATATGTTTATTTTACCACACTGTACATTTTGTACTTAAAATTTTCTATACAGGATATTAGCCCTTGTTGTTTAAAATGTACTTGTTAACTCATTACCTCCTGGGCGGCCATTTTGCGTCAGGTAAACAATGGATAGTTTGGACTTCATATGGAGCGATTGGAGATGATGTTAATAAAATGTAGGCTACACAAGGCCTGCCTGAATTTGAAAGTCCCCCGTGCCCCTTGTTCTGTGATGAAAACACGTGGAATAGAATGGACTGATGGGATGAAGGTGGAAGGAGGTTACCAGAAGGTTGGGTTGATAGATCCCTGATGCTGCACGGAGCAGGGCATGGTAGGATACAGCACTCCTTCAAGGACTGCTGTATTCCAACCAGAACTCTACACCATTTACTTCTTGCACTAGCTTGTGCCGGTATGGCCCCCGACACCATAGAGCCTCTAAGAGCTGGTGGAGGGGCCTTGATTGGGTTCCGAGAATGCTACATTGGCCATCGGGGGGGTGCATACTTGTCAATGCAGCTTGAGTTCACCCTTCTGGCCTCAATTTCATGTGAGCTGTGCTTTACCTGTGACCCAGCAGTTAGATAGCAGTCACAGTTTGGGTGAGGAGGGTGTTTCAGTAGTTGACAGAAAGAAAAAATTACTCACCTTAGTAATGTTGTTTCTTCTAATGGAGTCTTGCTGTATTCTGACAAATTGCAGTGAGGTCCAACCTTCAAACTGCCCCGGACATGAAAGAGTTAACTTTCCATGCCAGGCATGGAACGCTAAGGTCGAGCTCGGTTGAGACTCTGTCTGTTGCTGTTTGAACTCAAACCGTCAGATCTTTTCGAGCTAAACTCACTTAGAGTCCTGTGTGGAAGCTGTAAACCTATACTAGCCAACTGGCTATTAAATATAATAAACAGATTTTTTGGTTTCAAAACAAAGACTCAAGTCAGGAAACCCAAAAAATGAAACCAACACAACACCCACACACCCAAAGTAAGGGGTGATAAATAAAAGGTGGGGCACCTCTTGAGTGCCAACGCTGCTACTGCCCACCCATATCCCAAAACAAAGGTTCTGAGAGGGGAAGGCGGGGGGAGGTCAGAATACAGCAAAACTCCATTAGAAGAAACAACATTAATAAGGTGAGTAATTTTTTCCTCAATCAACATGAAGTCTTGCTGTATTCTGACAAATTGCAGACTACCAAGCAGTACCTCCATGGAGGAGAGACAGAACCTACCTAGGAAATAGGCTCTGAAGCACTGCTGTGCCAAACCGAGCATCACTTCTAGCCAGGATATCCAGAGAGTAATGCTTGGTGAAAGTGTGAACTGTTTTCCAGGTAGCTGCTTGACATATCTCTAAGATAGGAATATCCCTGGCAGCAGCCAGGGAAGCAGCTGTACCTCTGGTAGAGTGAGTCCTCAGGCCTGAGGGTGGAATCTTGCCTAGTTTTTCATAGCAAAATTGAATGCAAGAGACAATCCACCTGGCAATGGATCTTTTAGTGGCAGGTTTTCCCTTATCAACCTCACCATAAGTGAGGAACAGTTGGAGGGAGTCAAACCTATGACCCTTGGTACGCTCTATGTAGTAGCTAAGGGCCCTTTTCACATCTAAACTGTGCAGCCTCCTCTCACCAGAGGAGGAATGGTCAGTGAAGAAAACAGGAAGAGACATAGACTGGTTAAGGTGGAAGTCTGAAACCACCTTAGGTAAAAACTTCCTGTTAGTCCTGAGGACCAGCTTATCCCTATGGAAAGAGATAAAATCAGGCTCCACTGATACGGCTTATATCTCACTTACACGCCTGGCAGAAGTGATGGCCACCAAGAAAACAGTTTTCCAAGTCAAGTACTTAAGCTCTGCTGAGGACAAAGGCTCAAAAGGGGGTTGCATAGGCTGAGCTATGCAAACATTAAGGTCCCAAACAGGGGCAGGGTCCCTGAATGGTGGATTGGTATGAAGCAATCCCTTGAAAAACTTAGAGAATACAGGATGAGCTGAAAGGGAAGAAGGCTTACCTGCTAAAAGAAAAGCAGAGACAGCTGCCAGATGCACTCTCAGTGTAGCTGGTCCGAGTCCCAAGCTATTAAGATGAACCATATAGCCAAGGACTGTGGGCAGGCCAGCAGACTCTGGAGAAATATATTTCCCAGAGCACCATATGGAGAATCTTTTCCACTTGGAGTTGTAAGTGCTTCTGGTGGAAGGCTTCCGAGAAGCCTTTAGGATATCCATAACACCTTTAGAAAGGTGTAGATCAGCAAACTCTAACTCTTCAAGAGCCAGGCCTCGAGATTGAGAGATTTGAGATTCAGATACCAAACCCCCCCGCTGAGCACAGGTTAACAGGTTGTAATTCCTGGGAAGAGACAAGGGAAGGTGGACTGCTAAGGACAACAGGAGAGGGTACCAGGGCTGTCTGGCCCAATCTGGAGCAATCAGAATCACCTTGCAGAGTTGAGACCTGATTTTGACTAACACCTTGAACAGGAGAGAAAAGGGGGAGCATACAGAACCTTCCCTTCCCAATTGAGAACTAGGGCATCCAGGGGGACTGAGCCCAACACTGGAGGCCTGCAGCAAAAGAGGGGAAGTTGGTGATTGTCTGGGGCTGCAAAATATCTATCTGTGGAGTGCCCCATCTGGAAAAGATCACCTTCAAAACCAGGGGATCCAGTGACCATTCGTGATGGCCCTGAGATATCCTGCTGAGAGCATCTGCCAGGACTTTGTCCTTGCCTGGGAGGTGTACTGCTGTAAGAGAGGTGTTCAGGGAATAGGCCAGAGACCATAACTTCATTGCTTCTGTGCACAAGGCCATAGACCGAGTGCCCCCTTGCTTGTTAATATACCACATTGTGGTGGTATTGTCTGTCCTGATCTGAACTACTTTGTTCTGAACAGACTTGGAAAAAGCTTGAAGTGCTAGAAACACTGCTCTGAGTTCTAACAGATTGATGTGAAGCAGAGATTCCTGAGGAGACCACAACCCTTGAGTGGTCAGGTCTCCCAAGTGGGCTCCCCACCCCAAGAGGGAGGCATCTGTAGTAAGGATTAGAGAGTGAGACTGAGTGACAAAGGAACTCCCTGTCTTAGATTGTCCTGATCCTGCCACCACTGCAATGCTTGGATCAGGGTTTGATTCACTGGGATCAGTTTGGTCAGAGGATCCTTTTTCTGAGACCAAAAGGCTCTCAAGTGGAACTGAATGTCCCTCATCTGAAATCTTGCTCCCTGCAGCACTGCTGTAGAAGCAGCTATGTGCCCCAGGAGCTGCAGAAAATGCCTTGCTGGTCGAGACACCTGTAGGGTGAAATGAAGAGGGCCAGTGTAATGAGGCTCCTTGCCCTGTCCAGGGGAAGGAAGGCTCTTGCCTTTACTGTATCTAGCTCTGCACCTATGAAGGTGAGTAGCTGAACAGGCTCTAGAACTGACTTTGAAAGATTCAGAAGGAAACCTAGAGAAGTGAGCAGTTGCTGAGTTATCTGTAGGTGTAACTTGACTTGGTCTGGGGACTGGCCTACTATGAGCCAGTCGTCCAGGTATGGGAAGATGGAAATCCTTTTCCTCCTTAGGAAGGCAACTACTACTGCCAGGCATTTTGTGAACACCCTTGGAGCAGAGGTTAGGCTGAAGGGCACTGCTCTGAATTGGTAATGGCCTGAGGACAGCTCGAACCTGAGGTATTTTCGATGAGAGCTTCTGATGAGAATATGGAAATAGGCATCCTTGAGGTCCAGGGAGACTAGCCAGTCCCCTGGCCGTAGAGAGGGTAGAATTATTCCCAGAGTCACCATTTTGAACTTTGGCTTTGAAAGGTGCTTGTTTAAATATCTGAGATCCAGGATGGGCCACCATTCTCCTGTCTTTTTGGGGGTGAGAAAGTACCTGGAGTACAATCCTTTCCCTTTGTGTAGGGGTGGAACCCTTTCTATAGCTCTGAGAGCCAAGAGGGAAGAGACATCTGCCTCTAGGGCAAGTGCCTCTGAAGATTTGCAGGTGGAAAGGATCTGGTTCTCATTTTTGGAAATTTTTTGAAGCTGAGAACCAGTCCCTGGCTTACTACTTCCAGGACCCATTTGTCTGATGTTAAAGACATCCAGTCCTGGACAAAGTAAGCCAGCCTGGCCCCTACAGGTGGTGGAGAATCGGCCCTGGCAAACCCATCAGGTGCCTGTTTGGCAGGGGCTTTAGGCTGAGGGTGGAAGCAGACCTGCTTGTACCCCATCTGCCTCTCCTCTAAAGAACCCCCTCTGAGCAAAAGCAGAAGAGGAGGCCTGGGCTTGGTAGAAAGGCCTATGAAAAGGCCTGCCTCTGCCCCTGGGATGCTGCCTCTGAGGAGTGGCTTGCCTTTCCTTAGCCTGAGCATTCCTATAGGTGGTCCTGTATTCATCCATTTTCTTCATGTAGTTCTCTGTTTGCTCCCCAAACAGAGAATTACCCACAACAGGAAAATCCATGGCCTTAGTCTGGGTATCCTGAGACAGGCTAGTACATCTGAGCCAAGCCATCCTACGAAGAGCCACAGATGTAGCCATGACTCTAGATGAAACATCATTGGAGTCCACTGCAGCATGGAATTGCACCTTGGATGCCTCAATACCATCAGCAGCCACCTGTTCCAGCTCCCTGGCAAGCTGGCCAGGGACCTGTTTAGCTAAAGCCATTACAGTGTCCCATCTAGATTTCTGATATCTAGCTGTATAGGCCATATAATTGACCTGCCTGAATCCCAAGGATGCTGCCATGTACTGTTTCTTTGCTATGGCATCAGTCCTCCTGGAGTCCTTATCTAGGGGGTGTGAAGCCAAGGGTATATTAGCCTTATCACAGGCTGCAGCCTGCACTACCCTAACATGGCTGCATTGCTGGGTAAGGAACTCCGTATCTGAGCCTGACAGAGCATACCTCTTGTCCATTCTCTTATCCACAGGAGGTATAGAATTAGGAATCTTTAAAATTTTCATTGTCTGTTTCCCAAAAGACTTACGAAGGGGAATAGACAGCCTACTGAACTCTGGGATATCCATCATTTCAACATAGTCAGGCTCCTCCTGGTCATCCACAGCTTCTTCTGTAGGAAGTTGAAGAGTTTCAGCCACTTTCTTGTAAAACGTGAAATGGGAGGGTGACTCAGAAAGCCTAGGAGGAGACACTCCTGAAGGTCTGTCTGGGGAGATGTCCGGGTCAATGGGTACATCCAGACTTTCATAATCACATTCACTTTCCTCATACTCTCCTTCCTCCTCCTCCGGTTCATAAAATTCCTCTAAATCATAATCCGGAACCGGTGGAACCGACCAAACCGAGCGCCTTCCTGATAGTGCCGGTTCGGTCGGAACTGGGGATAGCGACTGAACAATTTTTATCGCTTTGGCTATTTCATCAGCGGTTGGAGAAGAAACTTTTGGATCCACACTGGCTGATTTATCCCTTCTTGTTCTCTTAACCGGAACCGATTCCTCGGAATCAGTTCTCTTTTGTCCCGAAGAAGTTTCGCCCTGGTCAGAGGGCACTCCTTCTGGTTCGGTTGGAACTGAACCGGGCTGGCCATCCGGGTCAGCGGACTTTTTGGCCTCCCTTTCCCTGATCCTACCAACTCTTTTTTCCAGGGTAGCTGCAGGAAAATTTTTACAAATCTGGCAGTCTGAATCGAGGCGGTCAAACCCCAGACAATAAACACAGGTGGTGTGGGGATCAGCTTTAGCAAAGACTTCCCCACACACACTACAGTGTTGAAACCCAGTGGGCCCGGTTTTTCTTTTGGGTTTCTCAGACATGGCCAGTCATAACCAAAATGTACCCCTTTTTCGGCAATCCGCCAGGCAAGACACCCTTATCGGTTCCTGACCGTGTTTCGGGTCGTGGAAAAAAACGTAATAAATCCGTTTTTTCAGAACCGATAAGAACCGGTAACCACGCTCTAAAGGTAGAAATAAAGACTTTTAAACAACCTGATCAGTTCAACCCGAACCGATCCCACAGTTACAAGTTCCACACAGAAAAATAACAAAAATAAACCTATCTAGTACTACGAATACCACAGACAGAGACTGAACCTGATAGGTTGTGGTTTAAATGTCAAAACTGAGAAAAACGGTACTTTAACCAACAAATTGAACGAGCAAAGGAGAAATCTCCGAGCGACTGTTCAGTGAGGGAACAAAGAATCTGACGGTTTGAGTTCAAACAGCAACAGACAGAGTCTCAACGAGCTCGAGCTCAGCGATCCATGCCTGGCATGAAAAGTTAACTCTTTCATCTCCGGGGCAGTTCGAAGACTGGACCTCACTGCAATTTGTCAGAATACAGCAAGACTTCATGTTGTTTGAACATAGAAACATAGACTTTGATGGCAGATAAGGACCGCTTGGTCCATCTAGTCTGCCCATTTCCTACTTACAGGATAGGCCGCAGATCCTAGTTAACCAACAGCCTATTTCTTCCTACCCCCCACAAGAATTGGCTTATGTCTGTCCCATGCATTCTTGAATTCTCCCACAGTTTTAGACCCCACAACCTCCTCAGGAAGGCTGTTCCATGCATCCACTACCCTCTCTGTGAAATAATACTTCCTCACATTGCCCCTGAACCGCACTCCTTCAATCTTTAAATTGTGTCCCCTTGTTCTTGCAAGTCTCTTTTTCTGAAAGATGCTACCCTCTTGGACTTTCTTGATTCCACTGAGGTACTTAAAAGTTTCAATCATGTCCCCCCTCTCCCTTCTTTCCTCAAGGGTACACCTATTAAGCTCCTTTAGTCTCTCCTCATACGGTTTCTCTTGCAGACCCTGCACCATTTTAGTTGTCCCCCTCTGGACTACCTCTATCCTGTCTATGTCCTTGCAAAGATGGGGTCTCCAGAACTGGACACAGTACTCCAGATGGGGTCTCACCAACTGTCTGTACAGAGGGATAACAACTTCCTGTTTTCTGCTGCTGATGCCTCTCCCTATACATCCCAGTATACTCCCAGCCCTCCCTACTGCCTTCTCACATTGCTTCTAACCTTAAGGTCATCTGATATGATTACCCCAGGTCCCTTTCCTTTTTGTTGTTGTTACTACCTCCCCACTGTGTATTCTTCCCTGGGTTATTGTTTCCCAGGTGCATTATTTTGCACTTCTTTGCATTGAATCCTAGCTGCCATACTTCACACCATTCCTCCAACCTTGCCAAGTCCTTTTCATTCTTTCCACGCCTCCTTGTGTATCAACCCTGTTGCAGATCTTTGTGTCATCTGCAAAAGGCATACTTTCCTTCCAGTCCCTCTGCAATGTCACTGATGAAGACATTAAAAGGACTGGACCCAATACTGAACCCTGCGGTACCCACTAGTAACCCCTCTTTCTTCAGAGTGGACTCCATTTACAATTACCTTCTGTGTCCTGTTGTCAAGCCAATGTTTCCCAGGCTACCACCCTGGGACCCACTCCAGCTGGTTAATTTGACTATTAATCTTTTGTGTGGGACTGTGTCAAATGCCTTGCTAAAGTCTAGGTAGGCCATGTCCACAGCCCCTCCCTGGTCTTCTACTTTGGTCACCCAGTCAAAGAAATCTATTAGATTCGTCTGACATGACCTTCCGCTGTGAACCCATGCTGCCTTGGGTCCTGTGCTCCACTGGCCTCTAGGTACTCAACTATTCTTTTCTTCAAGTGACTCCATCACTTTCCCTACCACAGAGGTCAGACTGACAGGTCTGTAGTTTCCTGCCTCTGTCTTGGTCCCACTTTGTGAAGGGAATCACATCCGCCTTCCTCCAGTCCTCGGGTACCACACCATCCTCCCATGATTTATTAAAAAGAGTAGCCAGTGGTTTCACTAGTTCCTCCCTTAATTCTTTTAGAATTCTGGGGTGAATTCCATCAGGACCCATTGCTTTCTCCACCTTCAGTTTTAGGAGTTCTTGCAGAACCCTTTCTTCTGTGAAAGGACTGGGATCGACCCCCCTATCAAGAGTGCTTCTGTTAATTGGATTAGGCACTTCCCCCTCCTCTTTTGTGAATACTGAGCAGAAATATTCATTCAGTATCCCTGCTTTTTCACTGTCCCCTCTGCCCACCCACCGTTCATTCTATTCAGCCTCACTATCCCTCCCCTTTGTCTTTCTACGCTCGCTGATGTACCTATAAAAGGTTTTATCCCCCTTCTTAACTGAGTTGGCTATCTTTTCCTCAGTTTGGGCCTTTGCTATTCTGATTTCCCTCCCTGCTTCCTTCTGCCTTAACTGGTACAGCTCTCTGTCCTGCTCCTTCTGTGTTTCCTTATACTTCCGGAATGCTATCTTTTTCTTCCTGACTTTCACAGCCACCTCTTTTGAGACAGCACCGGTTCTAAAAGAATCAGTGTGGGACCGGGACCTTTGAGGGACACAATACAACACTAAGACTGGCAGGGTCTGCCATGTAACCTTTTTCCTGGTCGGCATCAAGACCTGGGTGATGAACTGCGGAGTAATTCAGAGGGGCAATTGTAGTCGCCATTTTGGGGGAGGTTTGGGATCAGAACAGGACAGATTTCACCCACTGGACCACCCGGGTATTCTTAAGGGGATCAACTAGATTTCAGAGTCACACTGGACTCATTTGTGGGCGACCATTACACTTACAGTGGTGGGACAGTCTGCGT
This sequence comes from Neoceratodus forsteri, assembly GCA_016271365.2. Classification (NCBI taxonomy): domain Eukaryota; kingdom Metazoa; phylum Chordata; order Ceratodontiformes; family Ceratodontidae; genus Neoceratodus; species Neoceratodus forsteri. Next base: position 549,505,202 of record JADMNL010000022.1, on the reverse strand, counting down.
TTGGAGGGGGTGCTATTTAACCTTGATCTGCAGTATAGGGCCAGCCAGGGTCTTCGAGGGACAGAACACCCACTGGACCACCAGGTACCTGTTTATTTGGTGTCAAGACACTTTGGGGAGGGTCATTTGAACAAACTGTGGGTTGCTGATTGCGGCAGAATGCAGCCCTGAAACATATGGTCAGGTTTTACATTTGATTGCATGACAAGTTCCAGATCATTACTTCACTTGTGTATTTGTCTAAATGCTATACATGTTAAGTGATGATTTCTATGTTTTTTACTGAAAAAGGGAATGTGGTGTGCATTAAACTTGTTTGTGTATATACTACTGCCGAGTTAGGAGTCTCTCACCTCACTGACATCATCACGCTACACATCGGCAGCTTTTTTACAGTTTTTACAGACTTGGGAGATTTGAATCAAGACTGGCTTTTTTCAAATGTTACAAAACTGCATTTCTCCTACTGTAATATATGGATAAACTGTTTAATACTACAGTAAAGGATACAAAAAACTGCCAGAATACCATCGCTCAAGAACTGATAATACCATCGATGAAATGTGATAATACTATTGTTGAGAGCCCATAATGCTATTGTTCGGTGCTCTGAACAATAGTATTATCAGCTAAACAGAACAGTGCAGATACAGGACTCTCTCAACCTTAGAATTGATTGCTCTGCTGCCAACTGCAGTCACTAAACTCGCAATGTGACACTTTCAAGCCATGCTTCACAATTAGCTGCCTTTTGTCTGTCGGTGGACAGCACAGTTTCCAAAACATGGTGGCCATCTCTTGCTTTACGAGAGTAATTCAAACCAAGAGAACTCCATACCCTTCACTTCTTCACTGTCACCTAAATCATTTTTCTTTTTTGCACATGTAAAGCATTATCTGATTGATCCTGCGTTCAGACTCCAGTAAAAGCAACAGGTAGGACTTGTTGGCAGAGCTGGGGTTGGGGGGGGGCAGAGATGGAGACAGAGCTAGCGAGTATTTACTGCGGTGCTTGGGCAGCCATTGTCACAGGCTGTCAGAAAAAAAAATTCAGAGCGGGATAGTTTTAATCAGATCCCTATAGGTAAGAAAAAATAAAACACAGGAGCATGTGTTTTATAAAGGGTAATCCCATCGTGAGGTTCTGGGGACATGGGAACCTCTTGATGTAATTACCTCCTTGTAATGCACACAACTCCTATGCATTATTCAATTTTGTTCATTACATTTTGAACAGAAAATACAAATTTGATCCAGAGTTTTGAATATAAACTTTTGTCCAATCAATAGATCGGACTTCATCAACAAAGTGAAATGCATGAGTAGCAGGAAGCAAATAAGTTGCAATGGGGGTTGCGGCCACACCCTACGCCACCCCCTAGATCCGCTACTGGATATCATCCTCCTGACATAGAGATAACCACAGCATGGATTTTATCTTTGCCATTATGTAGAACGCTTCTGTTCTGCCTGTCTCATTCTCTCATTTGGTGTCAGCATGGCTCAGTTGGTAGTACATCCGCCTCTAGATCAGAAGGCTGTGGGTTCTCATCCCACACCGGCATTAGACTTGCACCTTAAAACACTGGCATCTGTGTGCAGTATTAAAGGGGTGCTGTACTTCGGATGAAACATTAAACCAGGGTCCCTTCTACCCATCCCGGTGGGTGTCCAAGTGGAAGTAAAAGAACCCAGCACACTCTTCACAAAGAGTAGGGACCATTCTCAGTGTCCTCGACAACATTCCCCTTCCCATAAACCAGTTCATGCAATTGTCCAGGCTGTGTGTGGGTGCTGATGTGTGATATGGTTACATATTCAGTCACTTCACTACCAGTCTAGTATTGTTTGTAAAGTGCTTTGGGATACACTGTGTAAGAAAAGTGCTATATAATTGCTGAGTCTTCTTCTCCAACTGCCTTCCTGCTGGCTCTTGGTGGGAACCCCACTGTACTAGGTTGTCCATGTTTATATCCTCTTGTCTGTCATGCCTCTGCATCCTTCACCGAATGGAACAAAAGGGCCTTTCCATCCAGAAACACTTGCAACTTGGTGGGGAATGGTGCTTGAAGTTTAATTCACCTTTCTTTAAGTGCCCCCTTCAAGTCTGTATATTCTCGGCATTTATTTAAAATTTGGGGAGATTTTTTTTGGGGGTGGTCATGATCAAATAAAAATCTGTCTGGCACAAGTTTCACACTTGTTTCCTGCTAGTCCAGTCTCAAAACTTCCTCTTTTACTCTGAAGCTTTGAAAGTACACAACAATGGGGCACATTTTTACTCTTGTGTCTGATGCTTTTTGCGTCAGGGCTCTATGTGCTCTCAAGATCCCCGAGGCCTTTATTTGGATGGAAATCTAAATGTTTCTTTACTAAATCCTCCATACATCGATGTTGTCGGCATCAACGTTTTCGCTGTAATAGTGTTGCCATCCTGGGTGCATACCCATTCAGCTAGACAGCCTAACTCCTGTCCCTCTGGCAAGTCATGGGTTCTCAAGTTTTGCCTCAGTTAGCCCTGTTCTGGCTTTCCTTCTGTTAACCGTGGCTTGTTTTTCTACAAGTTATGCTTCAGTTCTTTAAACTGCTGGAAATGTTCATCTCTGATGGTCTTTATCTCAGGAAGCCATGTATCTAACTTACTGTGGTAGTTTGCCTCCATGACAGCTGCACTAGCTCCCACTCTGGCCATGCTGTTCGTGGGGCTGCATTCAGGCCCACACTTGATCTTCAGCGTCTGCATATCCTATGTCGGGCTTGTGCTGATTTTTTGACTCCATCACCAATGTAGCTACTTCTGTTCAATTTTGACTTAATTAATATATTTTTTTTTAAACTCATTTTCATCCGGGTGGTCATTTTGTACTAGGTTAATCAATGGATGTTTCAGACTTCATACATATTTATTGGAAGTAATTGGTTAATGCTATTTAGGGCTTTGTTTGGATGGGTGAGATAGGATCCCATCTAAGTGAGTGACACCACTGGAAGCCAGCTTTATCAGATTCAATATTAGATGGTCATACCGGGACACAACTACTACGGATGCTGCTTTCTTTATCTACTTATGTGTAGAGGGATAGCTAGAGATTCCCAGGGTTCAGTTAAAAACATTGGGTGCACGTGCTTTTTCTTTTGCTGTCCCTACTCTGTGGAATTCTCTACCTCATCGGTTAAGGGAATGCCTGACCATCTCAAGTTTCATAGCTGAGTTTAAAACCTACCTGTTTCATTTATCATTTATTCAACCATCCTGATGGTTTTTAAAGTCTGCAACTGTCTATGGATGTCAATATCTGTTTCAAATTGTTTTAAAGTGATGTGATTTTATGATTGTAAAGCACCTTGATTTTGGGAAGGTGCTCTGTAAATAAAGCTTTACTTACTTACTTACTTACTTGAGTTATACAACATGCAACAGGTAAACAGAGGGATGGACAGATGGTAGGGGAAAACGGATGATTGGAGACAGATGGATAAACTGACACATGGATGGATGGACAGATAGATGGACACACAGGAAGACAGGCAGAGAGAAAATCACTGCATAGAGAGTGCAGAAGTATAACCTCACTGCATATGATAGACATTCATGTGCTGCTTTGTGAACCTTTACTTACATGAACACGTGAGGCAGCAAATGGGGAAAAGAAAAAGCATTTTAGGACGTACAAGGGGGACCAGTCTGAAGCAAACAGGGTGGTGTATAGGGGTGAACTCAAAGCACCAAGATGATAGTATGGGATGCACAGACTACAGCAGAACTGAAACATCACAAGGGGTTAAGGAAAATGACAAGCATTTTTTAGATACATAAGGTAAAGAAGATAGAAAAGGTAGGACATTGAAAGGATAGGGAAGGATGAGGTATTTGTAATATTTTTGTATAAATGCTATATTTATCTATTTAGCTTTTCTTAGCCAGGTGAGCACACTAGACAAAAACAGTTCATGGCAGAGGCCTTGGGACCTGTGCCAAAAAGTAGGGTAAAATTCAGGAGGCCCTCAGATCAAAGGTGAGAGGGTTGGGGGAAATTATTGTGGAAAGAGAACACAAGGGGCTGCTAAATCTCAAAATAAACAAATCTCCTAGTCTGGATGGGATTCACCCAAGGGTGCTGAAAGAGACTAGCAAAGCTGTGGCAGCACCCTTGGCTGAACTATTCAACAGTTCCACAGAGAATAGAGAGGTGCTGAGATTTTGGAGGGTAGCAGGTGTAGCACCATTCAGCAAGGAAGGGGGATAAAGAGGACCCAAGGAACTCTAGGCTAGCAAGTCCGACTTCCATAGTGGGGACGTTATTAGAAATTAATGGTAGAGAGCACAAAGTTGGCTTACTGGAAGGGCATGGACTGCAAGAACAGAGAGGCAACGTGTATTTGACATGGCAGGTCGTGCTATGCAAATCTAATACATTTCTTCAATTCAGTGACACAGGCGGTGGGCAGGGGCCAGGCACGGCATATACTTTACCTGGAGTTCATTAAGGCCTTTGATTCTGTTTTACACAAAAGATTAGAAAAGAAAGTGCAAGATCTAAGGGTGTGTGTGTGTGTGTTTGTTCTCAATCTGACCAGATGGCCAGGGAACTGGTTTGGGGGGCAGAACCCAGAGAGGGGTCCCAAGTGGTAGTCTTGGGGGTAAAGGAGGTTGGCACTGGGTCCAAAGAGTGCTGACAAGAATATCATCGGCTTAGAGCATGCAGCAAAAACAGCACCGATTTTTTCTTATGGCTCCCTGCACCCCCGGACTAAAGGACCTAACTCTGGGGGAGGGGGGGTGGATATCAGGGGAAGTTAAAAATTGTGGGGCTGTGGAATACTGTTTCCATAGCCCCATGTAACAGAGTGCAAGTCCTGAGTGCGCTAAAAGTTTTGGAGACCAGGATTAGAACCCTGGTCTTCAATGCCATTGTTTGAGCTCCTCGATGTCCCTGCCCTTCACACCACTGGAGCAGCTCAGCCAGCCTCCTAGTGCTCTTGTCTATTTTCAGCACCATGAACAGCAACCAGGGGAGCGCTTACAGCAAGAGCTGCAATTCCCCCCTTGTTGTCCGTGTGAGCGCTTACCAGACTAGCTCTGTATAGTGCAGTGCTGTTATGGTCATGATCACGTAACGGGGTACCACGGAGGCAACCATTGGGGTCCCTTCTGGGCCCCACACTGTTCAACATGTAAATCAGTGACATGGGTAAAGGTCTTCAGGACAAACAGTGTCTCTTCACAGACCATAGCGAGCTCGGTGGGAAGGTAGATTGTTTGGAGAGCATAAGGAATATCATATGGGATGTAGAGAGGTAGGAAGAAAGGGCAAGCATATAGCAATTGAAATTCAATGCTAAGAAATACAAGGGCATGCAGACTGGTAACAGGAATCCAGAAAAAGACCACTGGATCACTGGCATAAGGGTAGAGCAATCTATGGAAGAAAATGGACCGGTGGGATAATCGGTGACATACTTCTCAACTGTCCTTGATTACAAAGGTTGTCCCTCATTTTATCCCTCAAAATTGCTGTGTCCCTCACTCATCCCTCATGGAAAAGGTGCTGCTCACACAGACAATGTGCTGTAAATTCTGATAACATTCTAAGAAGCTAAATCATGAATACACTTTGCGAAAGTAAACACGGTGGTTTTCACAGTGTTCTGAGCTTGCATTTCCACATTTGAGGATATGTCCTTCATTATCCCTCATTTTGAGTGCCTGTGTCCCTTAAATTAGTGACCAAAGTTTGAGAGATATTATCAGTGGCAATTTGAAGGCCTCTTCTCGATGCAACGAGGCATACGGCAAAGTCAATAGAATGCCAGGGTGCATCAAGCAGGGCTTTACTAGTAGCTGGCAGGAGATGGTTATGCTACTCTACAGGTCTCTGGTGAAGTCACATCTTAGGATCAGTTCTGGCACCCTCGCCTAAATAGGACAGGGATGGACTGGAGGCAGTCCAACTGAGGGTAACTAAGAGGATACAGGGACAACAAGGAAAATCATATGAGGAAAGATTGGCTTGCCCAAAGAAGTACTCACTGGAGGACAGAAGAGGAGGGGGATAGGATCAAGTCATTCACATTTTTGCACAGGTACAATAGGTTAGACAACTCCAAACTTTTATTAAGTGAATGGGAATTCTACAACAATGGGGCATAATTTTAACTTGATAGGGGGCAAATTCAGAAAGGGACTGAAGAAGTATTTCTTTATGGACAGGGTGGTGAAAAAGTGAACTAACTTGCCCAACATAATCATTGCCAGCACCATTGCTGGGTTTGAAGCTGGCTGGGATGGTTTCAAAGGACTGGTCAAGGGGAGGAAATGGGGGGGGCAAAAGGGCAGTAGTTTCTCGATAGTGTACTAGGGCAGACTGGATGGACTTTGTGTATTTACCCGTCCTTACATTTCAGTGTTCTAGCAGGATAAGTTTTTTCAAATCATTTCTTGCTGCAGTAATCTATTTCTTACTGTGGTGCTTGCTCGGGTGGAAAGGGGTAGCCAGAGGGGGCATGTGATGCAGGGGACAGACCACAGCTACAAGCAAAAGTGTCCTGATTGAAAGAGGGGATATTAAAATATCCAGGGAGGCCTGGGTAGCCCGGGAGTATAACTTGTAATTTGACCATGAGTGAGAGCTGCTGTAACCCCTGTACAGGGCAGAATGATGGGCAGGGGTTGGTTACAGATGCTAGATCAGTCCATGGTACAGCCAAAGGGGTGGAATTCTTAGCTGTACATTGGAAGAAAATAAAGACTAGTGCCAGATGGGACAACAAAGTTGATGTCAAGTAGAAGGGATGAAGGGGGGGTGGTCAAAAGGACAGCTGAGGTAACTGTTAGAGGATGAAAGATTTGAGGAAAGTCGGTAGTGAAAGGTGAGAGGTGAGTGCCTAGGGTGGAGAGAAAGAATAGGAAGCAAGATGAATGTGAGAGTAAGAGAGTTATAAAGTAAGAGATTAGAGTGGATGACAGGCCCTAAAGGATATGCAGTTACTAGTATACTTGACGGTAAGTCGGATGGGGCTCCTGGTCACAGTAGCAGAAATTGGTCTTGTGTGGTTCAGCCAGATGAGATGCAACTTGCCCTTTAAGCAGGGTAAGGTTAACTATTGTAATTGACTCAGAAGACCAAGTGGGGTGGGGCTAGTTGGGCTTAAAGACTATTTAATGAGGTGTTTGGGGGGGGCATAAAAACTAAGCCAGAGAAGGAGTTTGCACAAGCAGAGTAGTTAAAATGTGAAGTAGCTCCAATTAACTAAATGTGGAACAGCTGCAACTAGAATCAAATTAATCCTCTGTGCACTCGGAATTTTGAAAATGATGGCAGGTGCCTGAGTTGGTTCAGTTGGCTACCATTTACAGATGAGCTGCCGCTGGGACTGGGGGGGGCTTAAAAACATGCTGTAAGGTGTCCGAAGGCTAATAGCTTGGCAGAAGACACCAGGAGAAAGGACTGCTGTGTGACTGGACTTCTCTGCTGGGACTAAAGAAGAAGAACTTTTGTACTTGGACCTTTAATTTAGGGTAAAAAAACTAACAAACAAAACAAAAAAAAAGTGTCGTTTGTCTGGGTTAACTGAACTGAATGGGTATCTGAACAGTTATCTAGGTGTAAATCTCAGGTGATTGAAAGAACTTAATAGCTGTGAGGTTTAAATTACTTGTAGAAAGATCTAGTAAGTAGGGGGAGTGGCTTAGTTAGAAGGAAGCTACATTTAAAGACTGCCTTAGAAAGATTCTGCTAATAGCTTGGCAGAAGAGACTAGGAGAAAGGACTACTGAGTGACTGGACTTCTCTGCTGGGACTAAAGAAGAAGAACTTTTGTACTTGGACCTTTAATTTAGGGTAAAAAACTAACAAACAAAACAAAAAAAAAGTGTGTGTTTGTCTGGGTTAACTGAACTGAATGGGTATCTGAACAGTTATCTAGGTGTAAATCTCAGGTGATTGAAAGGACTTAATAGCTGTGAGGTTTAAATTTCTTGTAGAAAGATCTAGTAAGTAGGGGTAGTGGCTTAGCTAGAAGGAAGCTACATTTAAAGACTGCCTTAGAAAGATTCTGCTAATAGCTTGGCAGAAGACACCAGGAGAAAGGACTGCTGTGTGACTGGACTTCTCTGCTGGGACCAAAGAAGAACTTTTGTACTTGGACCTTTAATTTAGGGTAAAAAAACTAACAAACAAAACAAAAAAAAGGGTGTGTTTGTCTGGGTTAACTGAACTGAATGGGTATCTGAACAGTTATCTAGGTGTAAATCTCAGGTGATTGAAATGACTTAATAGCTGTGAGGTTTAAATTATTTGTAGAATGATCTAGTAAGTAGGGGGAGTGGCTTAGCTAGAAGGAAGCCACATTTAAAGACTGCCTTAGAAAGATTCTGCTAATAGCTCGGTAGAAGACACCAGGAGAAAGGACTGCTGTGTGACTGGACTTCTCTGCTGGGACTGAAGAAGAAGAACTTTTGTACTTGGACCTTTAATTTAGGGTAAAAAACTAACAAACAAAACAAAAAAAATGTGTGTGTTTGTCTGAGTTAACTGAACTGAATGGGTATCTGAACAGTTATCTAGGTGTAAATCTCAGGTGATTGAAAGGACTTAATAGCTGTGAGGTTTAAATTACTTGTAGAAAGATCTAGAAAGTAGGGGGAGTGGCTTAGCTAGAAGGAAGCTACATTTAAAGACTGCCTTAGAAAGATTCTGCTAATAGCTTGGCAGAAGACACCAGGAGAAAGGACTGCTGTGTGACTGAACTTCTCTACTGGGACTATATTGCCCTCCTTCCCTCCCCTCCACCCTCCCCACACAAAGCTAGTTCTATTTTTATAGGAACATGATTTGACTGACAACAGGAACTTCCTGTTTGGGAGCAGAAAGTGAGTGATCACAGAACCACCAAAGACCCACCATCCTAGAAGGGCAAGAGTAGCTCTCCGGACCCCTCTAGCTGCTGGAGATCTGCACCTGAGCAAGTAAGTGGTCTACTGAGAAATATAGGTTATTCTTGTCTCAGAACAGGACAATCAGGAGCTTAAAGGGCACATAGGCAGAAAGTAAGGAGAGAGAGAGAGAAAAAAAAAACAGAGGAAAGGGTAAGGATTGCAAACAGTTAAGGGGCCAGAAATAAGACATGATTGGAGTGGTGCAGTGCAGTGGCTGTGGAGCAGCAGTCTTCCGGGAGACGTTCTGGAGAATGCGATGTTGTCCCATCTGCAGGCACCTCTCTGGGATGAGGGAGGAGGTTGCTCATCTCCAGGCTGAGTTGGCCAGGATTTGTGGGACCTCCTCTTCCATCCAGGGACTACCAGTGCCACTGCCGTTGCCTCAGAGGTTGCAAGAAAGAGGAGCGGTTGGACCACAGTGGGCTCAGGGAGGGTGAGGGTGGTGGAACAGAGGTGCATCCCTCCAGTTGTACCTCTCCACAATTCCTATGCCGTTCTGGCAAAGTGTGGTTCCTCTATGGAGGCACCCGCAGTGGAGATGAAGGAGGATGCTGGGAACCTCTACAAAGGAGACCCACAGGAGGGTGGCAGGGACCCTGCAGGAAGGAAACAACTCCTGGTGGGGACCCACTGTTAGGAAGGTAGAACTGGGGAGGAAGGGAGAGGGAGGTAAGGTGCCTGCCTGGAGCCATGGCTTGGAGGGACAGGGGCAGAATCCTCAGGATTGCGGGAGCAGCTGCAGGGAGGGAGCTGGATGTCATTGTCCACCTAGGGACAAATGACCTGGCTAAGAAAGGGATTAGAGAAGTGCAGGAAGAGTTTGCAGAATTGGGGAGGGGCCTTAGTCAAGTAGCATGCACAGTAACCTTCTCGGAGGTGCTGCCCATCTATGGCATAGGAGAGGCTAGGGTGTTCCACACTGTGGGATTCAATCAGTGGTTGAAAAACTGGTGTGGAGCGCAGGGATTTGGCTTCATTGGGGACTGGGGGTCCACCTGGAGTGATGCAAGCCTATACTGGCATGAAGGGCTGCATCTGACGGGAGGAACCAGGATCCTAGGTGATAGGTTTAAATGCTTCATTGGCAAGCTTTTAAACTAGCCAAGGGAGGCACTGAAAGAGCAGGAAATCCTAGCCCTCCCAAATAATTACGTTAGTAAGTGCGGCAAACACCAACATAGAGGTGTCGATAGGGAGAAGGGCAGGGTAAATGGAGAAAGTGACAAAGGCAAGAAGGACAGGGATGGGGCAAAGGAGTAAGGCCATCAGGAAATGGAGGTAATGAGTACCAATGCCCATAGTCTGGGCAACAAGCTCCCGAGCTGGTGGCCTTGATGGAAGAGGATGCCTGGATATCATAGCAGTCACAGAAACATGGTACACAGAACCATGATTGGGATGTTAACATGCCAGGGTACATAACCTACAGGAGAGACAGGCAGGGAGAAGAGGGAGGAGTAGCTCTCTGTGTAAAGGAAGGGATAAAAGCAACTGAACAAAAGAGTAAACAGGAGGAGAGGAGGCACTGTGGGTCACCTTGGAGACTGGAAAGGGCACCACAATCCACATAGGGGTTGTGTACAGACCCCCATGTCAGGGGGAGGGAATGGACAAGGATATGATAGAAGGCATTCTTAGAATGGCAGAGACAGGGGAGATACTGTTGATGGGAGACCTGAACATGCCAGATGTTAACTGGAGCACATTTGCTGCAGCCACATCCAAGAGCAGGACCATTCTTGATGCCCTACAGGTGGCAGGCCTTAGACAGATAGTTTCAGAACTCACTCGTGAGGGAGCAATCTTAGACCTCGTACTCTCAAACGGGGGCAGTGAGAGGATCTCAGATCTAGAAGTGGGTTGCCATCTGGGACAAGTGACCATCAAACAGTGTGGTTCATGTCAAACACAGAGTCAAACCATACAAAAGTGAGGGTACTGGACTTTAGGAGGGCTGACTTTAGCAAGATGGGAGAGTGCCTCAGAAAAACACTAGCAAACAGGCTAGAAGGAGGTGTGGAGCAACAATGGGGAATCATCAAAACTGCCATCACAGAGGCAACAAGCCTTTGTGTAAAGCAAATAAACAAATCAAAATGAAAGAAAAAGCCACTGTGGTTCTCAAAAGAGGTGACTGTGAAAGTCAGGAAGAAAAGATAGCATTCGGAGTATAAGGAAACACAGAAGGAGCAGGACAGAGAGCTGTACCAGTTAAGGCAGAAGGAAGCAGGAGGGAAGTCAGAATAGCAAAGGCCCAAACTGAGAAAAGATAGCCAACTCAGTTAAGAAGGGATAAAACCTTTTATAGGTACATCAGCGAGCGTAGAAAGACAAAGGGAGGGGTGGTGAGGCTGAATAGAATGAACGGTGAGTGGGCAGAGGGGGACAGTGAAAAAGCAGGGATACTGAACGAATATTTCTGCTCAGTATTCACAAAAGAGGAGGGGGAAGTGCCTAATCCAATTAACAGAACCTCCATGGACAGGAATCTGTCCATGGAGGTTCAAATATCTTCCGTGGTCCATTCCTGTTTTTTCCATCTTCGAAACATTGCCAGGATTAAGCCCCTTGTTCCATCTCTGGACCTCCCTACCTTGATACATGCCTTAGTCACTTCTAGGCTTGACTACTGTAATGCCCTCTATCTTGGGGTCTCTCTTTGCAGACTGCAGCTAGTGCAAAACGCTGCTGCCCGGTTTTTGACTGGGCAGAGTAAATTTTGTCGTATTACACCTGTGTTGCACAAATTGCACTGGCTGCCTGTCAGGTGGAGAGTGCTCTTCAAGGTGGGGTTTCTCACCTATAAGGCCCTACATGGACAGAGCCCTGGATACCTGTCAGTTCTCCTGGTACCTTCTTCCTCTTCTTGTAATCTCCACTCCTCTAGTGGTGGCCTCCTAGCTGTTCCAAGAGCGAGATTAAAATCTGCGGGCGACCGAGCTTTTAGTGTTGCCGCCTCCGCTCTTTGGAACTCCTTACCAGCTGTAGTTAGGAAGGCCCCCACTATAACTGCCTTTAAGGTTTGCCTGAAGACCTTCTTATTTTCACAAGCTTTTGGGGTTTAATTTTGATTATTTATATTTATTATATTATTTTATATATTTATGCGGTATGAAATTCTGCGAAGTTTTGTGCGGTGCCCAGAGCCTTTGGGATTGGGCGTCTTTTTAAATAAATGTGACTTGACTTGACTTGACTCTTGATAGGGGGGTCGATCCCAGTCCTTTCACAGAAGAAAGGGTTCTGCAAGAACTCCTAAAACTGAAGGTGGACAAAGCAATGGGTCCTGATGGAATTCACCCCAGAGTTCTAAAACAATTAAGGGAGGAACTAGTGAAACCACTGGCTACTCTTTTTAATAAATCATGGGAGGATGGTGTGGTACCCAAGGACTGGAGGAAGGCGGATGTGATTCCCCTTCAGAAAAGTGGGACCAAGACAGAGGCAGGAAACTACAGACCTGTCAGTCTGACCTCTGTGGTAGGGAAAGTGATGGAGTCACTTCTGAAGGAAAGAATAGTTGAGTACCTAGATGCCAGTGGAGCACAGGACCCAAAACAGCATGGGTTCACAGCGGGAAGGTCATGTCAGACGAATCTAATAGATTTCTTTGACTGGGTGACCAAAGTAGTAGACCAGGGAGGGGCTGTGGACATGGCCTACCTAGACTTTAGCAAGGCATTTGACACAGTCCCACACAAAAGATTAATAGTCAAATTAACCAGCCTGGGAGTGGGTCCCAGGTTGGTAGCCTGGGTAAAACACTGGCTGCACAACAGGGCACAGAAGGTAATTGTAAATGGAGTCCACTCTGAAGAAAGAGGGGTTACTAGTGGGGTACCGCAGGGTTCAGTATTGGGTCCAGTCCTTTTTAATGTCTTCATTAGTGACATTGCAGAGGGACTGGAAGAAAAATTGTATGCCTTTTTGCAGATGACACAAAGATCTGCAACAGGGTTGATACACAAGGAGGCGTGGAAAGGATGAAAAGGGACTTGGCAAGGTTGGAGGAATGGTCAGAAGTATGGCAGCTAGGATTCAATGCAAAGAAGTGCAAAATAATGCACCTGGGAAACAATAACCCACGGGAAGAATACACAGTGGGGGATGGGGTAGTAACAACAACAAAAAAGGAAAGGGACCTGGGGGTAATCATATCAGATGACCTTAAGGTTAGCAAGCAATGTGAGAAGGCAGTAGGGAGGGCTGGGGGTATACTGGGATGTATAGGGAGAGGCATCAGCAGCAGAAAACAGGAAATTGTTATCCCTCTGTACAGACAGTTGGTGAGACCCCATCTGGAGTACTGTGTCCAGTTCTGGAGACCTCATCTCCATAAGGACATAGACAAGATAGAGGTAGTCCAGAGGAGGGCAACTAAAATGGTGCAGGGTCTGCAAGAGAAGCTGTATGAGGAGAGACTAAAGGAGCTTAATATGTATACCCTTGAGGAAAGAAGGGAGGGGGGGACATGATAGAAACTTTTAAGTACTGTACCTCAGTAGAATCAACAAAGTCCAAGAGGGTAGCATCTTTCAGAAAAAGAGACTTGCAAGAACAAGGGGACACAATTTAAAGATAGAAGGAGGGCGGTTCAGGGGCAATGTGAGGAAGTATTATTTCACAGAGAGGGTAGTGGATGAATTGAACAGCCTTCCTGAGGAGGTTGTGGGGTCTAAAACTGTGGGAGAATTCAAGAATGCATGGGACAGACATAAGGCAATTCTTGTGGGGGTAGGAAGAAATAGGCTGTTGGTTAACTAGGATCTGCGGCCTATCCTGTAGGTAGGGAAATGGGCAGACTAGATGGGCCAAGCGGTCCTTATCTGCCATCAAAGTCTATGTTTCTATGTTTAAGGGGACCCTTTTGCAGATGAGCCGCTGCTGGGTCCAAAGAAGGGGGCTTGCAAACGTGCCCCGAGGTGTCCAAAGGGGACCCTTTTACAGATGAGCTGCCACTGGGTCCGAGGGAGGGGGCTTTCAAACATGCCCCGAGGTGTCCAAGGTGACTCGAGGTCACGGGGTACAGTACAAATAATGTGGTTATTCAACAGGTGCCCCCATGCATATCCCTTATTTATTTATTTGAGTTTAGACGTGAGTCTGGGTCTGCTGGGATCAGGCAGCCAGCCACTGAGAGAGACAACGTGGCTGTGTCACAGCAGCAGGCCCTCATGGCAAGCTGAGTAGCTTGCTCCCTTGCAAAGGGTAGTGCATACACAGGGTGAATTGCTGTTGTCAAGGTCATCAGAGATAGCGGTTACCATCACAGGGTGGGGGGGGATGTAGGAGTAAAACCAGAGGAACAATGGAGCCTGGGCTACATGGCACCCTGTTCACTCATTGCAGACCTGCGCCATCACCCTGGGCACCTCGGCACACGTGTATACATATCTGGGGGGCAGGACAGTCCTAACCGCTCCACCCTGCCACAGAGGGGTAGTCCATGGGGACAGAGCTAGGGTAAGTCCCAGCGGAGACAGCCGCCAGTGGTGCAGGTCTGGGGCAGAGGCTGAAGCAGCCATCCAGATGTCCAAGGAGGTTAAACAGTATCCGGATCTGTCCCGCCGATGAACCCTGCCACGGGGTGGGGGGGCGCAAAACATAGAGGAAGCTGGATGATGGTGTAACAGGCTGGGTAGGTTGGTGGAAGGCTGGGCTGCACCATTGCAGGGTGCATGAAGAAATTAATGAAAAAAAGATGCCATTTTTATTACCCCAGCATATAAACATGACAGGTTTTGTTTATCAAATTCAACCATTAACGTGGTTTTGCAAAAGGACCATAGAAAGAGGTTTTAGAGGAGGATTTGAAAAGGACACTTTCCATGTTCATGAGAAGGGGCCAAAAAAAAAAAGACTAGGTTAAAAATGCAGGTTCAAAAATGTAAAAAAAAAAATTTACAATGTTATGAGTAAACATTTAAAAATGTCAGTGTTTCTTTCGAACATTATTGTTCTTTCAGATTTTGACCTCAAATTTTTAAGAAGACACAAAAAAACTGGCAACTACTTATAAGGATCCTGCTTTCAGAAATGATATTCATTCCCCTAATGATCCAGAGGTACCTGCTGACTGACGGTCAACATGCCTTTTAGGTGGCATCAAGGAATTGACACTGCCCTTGTCAAACTGACCACGGATGTTTTGGTGCCGTGGATAAAGGGCTGCTTACTGGTACAGTCTTTATTGACCTTATTAAAGGTTTTGAGTTGGTTAAGCATAGCCTTTTTCTATAAAAACGAAAGGATCTTGGTCTCGATGCACTCTTCCTTAGCTAGTTCTCCCGCTGCTTCACTGATACATCCCAACTGGTAAGGTGGAAGGGCTATCTTTCCAAAAATAATCCTATCCTGGAAGGTGTTCCACAGGGTTCTATTTTAGACCCCCTGCTATCTTCGTTATTTGTTACTGATATGCTGATGAACTGTGGGGAGGCGGGGGGGGGCAGACATTTTACTGTAAGCAGATGATACTGTACTTTACAGCCGCTCTAGGGACCCCAGCTGTCTTAATGTCCAGATTGAGGCTGATCTCCTTCAATTAGAAAATTGATTTAAGGCCAGTAAGCTGGTCCTTGATGCCAAAAAAAAAACGAACAAAAAAAAAAAACAAGGCAATGTTGCTTGGCCCTAGGAACTTGGACCTGTCTAGGCAACACCTGCTTGTTGTCACTGCCTCTGCTGGAAAACTCATAGAAGTAGCTGAGTTCACCAAACACCCCAGGGTCGACATGGACCACAAACTTTCCTACAGAATTCACATTGACCACATAACACTTACCCTGCACAAAAACTGGTCTGCTCTACTGATTTGTAAATCTCATTACAAAATAATTTTGGTTTATAATTGCCACTGGCACTCTACTTCGCCCCCTGCAATATGGCGCCCCTGTTCTGCAGTCCCTGAGGTGCTTCGAGCTCAATAAACTCAAAATCTTATACAATGAGATTGGGCGCTATCCTGCAGGTGCTACATCTGCAGAGCACCATTGCAATGTACGTCGTTCACAAACTGGCCATCACTCATGGGTTAGCTTGAGTACCCGCTCCTCTGTCTGGCCATTAAACTTGTTAAAGGTCCCTCCCATCCCCCAGCCTGCAAGACACACTAAAACTCAGGACCCCTAGGAGGGCTTTGCGGTCAACCCGCAATCTTCTGTTGGAAAAATCTAAAATTAAAACTTGTGTGGGAAAGAGGTCCTTTGCCTCCTCAGCTCCAACCACCTGGAACTCCCTGCCTCCTGCCATCCAAGACTGTCCAACCCTTTGGAGTTTTAAGAAATGGCTTAAAGATGTATGACTTGAACGGAGCCTCTGTACCTGCAGCAGGTGGCTGCACCCTGTGCTAAAACTGATGATGCTGCATCAGTCAGGGATCGTTTTGACCTTGTTGTTGCACATTGGTGTAATGTTTCCCCTCCCTTCTTTTTGCAGTGCAAGATTGTTATTAACTCTCTCGTAGTTCTGACTGTTTGCAAATCTGTAATTAATTCTGGGTCCCCCCCTCCCCCGAAAAAGGGATAGCGATGTTTCAGTGTGTCTACCTGGTAAACAAAATTAGAAAAATAAATAAAAATATTGAACTGTACATGAATGAAAAATGAAATGACAAACTATTTTGCATGGTTTTGTTTTTCCAGGCAGCATTCTGTTACAGGACTCTTTTTAGAACCAACAGTGATGTGGGGCCACATAGTCAGAGAGGCACAAAAGCAGAGCAAGGTTTGCACTGTGCTTGTGTCTGCACCCGACCTGGGGGTTGCTATATTCGGTCAGATAGTGCACTGCTGCTATTAGGCTATGTTGGTGCAGCACAAAGTCTTCTTCTGCTGCCGCAATAGGGAGCTGGGCTGCATCCAGCCCATAGTGAACTGCGCCCCTAGACCGGATAGTGCAGGGAGCTGCAGTGCAATATTCGCCTGTAGAATGCAAATGAGCCCAGTGGGCATTCAAGGCACTAAGGGGCCAACTAGGTACCCATTATTGGCTTATTTGCATGGGAATCAGTGGCAGGACTGTGCCAGTCCTGTGGTTGCCTGCCACGTCGATCCTGGTGGCACCTGGCATCCCACCCCGAAAATGCTTGTCCCTCCTATGATAACAGAGTCTGTGGTGTCTAATGGTACTCCCCACCCTCCATCTCCAGTTCTGATGCCAGTAACATATGTCCTGGTGTCTAGTGGCACCTCCCACTCCCCTGAACCATGCACAAGCCTGTAGTCCCCGGTGTCCAGTGGCACCCCCACCCGCTGATCACTCATCCCAGTACAGCATCTGTATGCACTGGTGTCCAGTTGCACCCCCTACCCCAACACCCATCAAAGTGATCACACTACACTCCCTGGCATCCAGTGGTCCCCCTGCACAACCATCCTAATGGCAGCATGATGTCCCTGGTGCTAGTGGCACCCTGCACCCATTAGGAAATATCCCAGTTACCCAATGTATGCCACGGTTTCTAGTGACAACCCCCACCCTCCATTCACCCACCCAGTATTGTACACAGCTTCCCTGGTGTTCAGTGGCACCCTCATCCTTCGATTCCCCAGCCCCGTATGGTATACAACCTCCCTGGTGTCCAATGGCATCCCCCACCACCCAGTCACCCATTCATGTTATCCGTGGGTTGTCCCTAGTGTCCAGTGGCATCCATCACCTGCCAGTCACCCTTCCTCATGAATTCATCAATGTCTGGTGGAACCCCCCACTCACTGATCACCCCTCCCGGAGCATCCATTCCTTGGTGGCTAGTGGAACCTCCCCACTTGTTGATCACCTATCAAGATACTAATGTAGAATCCCTGGTGGCTAGCGGACCCCCCTGCTGGCCTCCTGGCCCAGATAGTTCCCTGCCTCCCTGATGTCCAGTGGCACCCCCCCCCCGAGCTTCCAGCTCCTGCACCCATACTGCTCCCTGGTTTTCAGTGGTACTCCACTGACCTCCTGTCACTACACAGACCACCAAACAGTGGCAGTGTCATAGCCGCCCAACCACTGAGCCTGCACCCAGCACATAGGTTCATGGGTTCATAGAGAGTTTCAAGTTCAGACAGACCATGGTCTATAATTGAACTTGCCACCATTTAAGATTTAATAGTGGAACATAAAAATGTGCTTTGTCAAATGAAATAACCTAATCTTTTTTTAAAGACTTCAATACTATCACTTTCCCCAACATTCCTGGACAGGGTACTCCGAATGATGATAATTCTCTGATTATGCCATCTGCTCCTTTTGTGTGTTTTATTTATTTTACCTCTTACTTTACAGTTGCGTGACCTTGTATCTTTATTGTGAATTGTATTTTTTGCTAAACCAATTGTTTCTAAGAATGTATCATCTCGAAAAGCTCTGAAAGCTAGACAGAGTTCACCCCTCACTTTCCTGTATTCCACTGAGTACATATTTAGATGTTTTAGTCTCTCATGATACTGAACTTTCTTTATAGATCTAATCTGCCTTGTCACCCTCCTCTGGACTTTTCCCAATTTATTTTAACCCCCAATTGAATATGGGGCACAAAAAGGAAGACGGTACTCCATATGTGGTTAAACAAGTGTTGCATACAATGGAATAATTACTTCAGGGTCCCTGCTCTTTCTGGTCCCTAGTATACATCTAATTATTTGACGCCATTTTCTAGTTGTTTCATTAGTGTGATTATCAAATTTCAGGTTTTTAGATATCCAAACCCCTAGATCTCTTTCATTTATGCTTTCTTTTAATGGTACGTTATACAATTTATATTGATAACCTGAGTTATTTTTCCCAAAATGCATGATCATTGAACATTAGTTTATGTTCATAAGCCCATTTTGCAAGATGGTCTAGGTTCTCTTGAAACAATTTGGCCGATTTTGCATTATACACTATACCTCCCATCTTGCAATTATCGGCGTACTTGCATAGCTAAGTACTGGATAGTGTTTGCATTGTTGAGAATAGTGTATTAAAAAGAATGGGTCCCAGCGCTGAACCCTGAGGCACTCCGCTCGTCACTTCTCCCCAGGTAGATCTGAAGTCCCTGATTAATACACATTGTGTTCTACTGTTTAGCCATGATTTGATCCCTCTAATTAGATTAGGATGGAAATGTAACCTAATTAGTTCCTGAACCAAAATCTTGTGCGACACTGAATCAAAAGCTTTAGAGAAATCAAGGAACACCACGTCTACTGACATTCCTTTATCCAAAGCAGCACTGATTGGTTCAAAAAAGTACATTAGGTTAGTTAAAAAAGACCTTCCAGAAAAAAAACCATGCTGTGTTGGATCAATATGTCCAGTCTGATTTAGGTGTTCTATAATACGTTTTTTTAACAGCCTTTCCAGAATTTTACCCAAAAACAGATGTCAAACTAATTGATCTGTAGTTCTTAATACCTTGTTTATTTCCGCCCTTATGCACAGGTGTTACTAGCGCCTTATTCCATTCTGGTATTGTTTTCCATGTTTTTAATTAGGTATTAAAGAGGACAGAGATAGGACCTACTAACTGTGAAGCTAGTTCTTTCAAGAATTTCGGAGTTAGTCCTTCTGGTCCAGCTGAACTAGAGTTTTTAATGAGGTTTATAGTGTCTATAACCTCACATGGAGTAAATAGTGGAAAGTCTGGCTGCAAAGGAGGTATTTCTTCAGTGATAGGAGGAGAGGAGGCACTGTGGGTTACTCTGGAAACGGCTCCACAATCCACACAGGGGTTGTATACATATCCCCATCTCAGGGGGAGGAAATAGACAAGGAAATGATAGACGGCATCCTTGGGATGGCAGAGAAATACAGGTTACTCACCTGTAACAGGAGTTCTAGGAATGGTATATGTTGTTCATCCACACTGTCTGGCAGGTATCCTTGCCGCTTTAATTCTTGCCGGAAGGTCTTCAAGCTGGCTCCTCCCACCCACCCGGGTGGTAAAACTCTTGGCTCTGCCCCATGACACCAGATCTGGCCTGCTGGAAGCTCAGGTTGTGCGTCAAAGCCGGGGAGGTCGGGTGGGTCGTGTGGATGAACAACATATACCATTCCTAGAACTCCTGTTACAGGTGAGTAACCTGTATTTCTAGGGACATGGATATGTTGTTCATCCACCTGTCTAACGAACTCTAGCAGTTCTCCGGGAGGAGGGAGGCAAGCGCACACCCCCAATACTTACTTGGGAAAGAGAGATTGGAGAGCTGAGGCCCCAAAACCAGCATCCCGGCGTGACTCGAGGTTGATGTGGTAGTGGGTAATGAAAGTATGTGCCGACTTCCAGGTAGCAGCCCTGCAGATATCCTGGATAGGGACGTCCCTGGAAGCAGCTACCGATGCAGCAGTATGGTGGGTAGAATGAGCTCTTATCCCTCTGGGAGGCTCCATGCCCGCCAACCTATAGCAGAGCTCTATGCAGGAGGTGATCCACCTGCCTATCGTCCGCTTTGCTGCAGGTCTGCCAGGTGCGGCTTCAGCGTAGGTGACAAACAGCTGGCGAACCTCTCCCCGAACTTCAGCCATCCGCTCCTTATAATAAGCAAGCGCTCGTCTAGGGTCCAAAGTATGGAGCCTATACTCGGCCTCCGAGGTGTGACTGGGGTAGAACACCGGCAGAGTCAACACCTGGTTAAGGTGAAACTCCGACACCACCTTCGGGAGGAACTTCGGGTGGGGGTGCAGGACAACCTTGTCCCTGTGGAAGACCAGGTAGGGAGGCTCGATGGAAAGCGCCTGGAGCTCTCCCATCCTTCTGGCTGACGTGATAGCCACCAAGAAGGCGGTCTTCCATGACAGGTGTGAAAGATCACACCTGTGCATTGGTTTGAATGGCTTGCCCATGAGCTTGGCCAATACCAGCAGTAGATCCCACAGAGGTGGAGGTCCTCACACCGGAGGGGAAATGTGGTCAAGGCCTTTGAAAAAGTGCCCGACCACCTTCTCCTGTGCCACCAACTGCTTGCCGGCCCATGCCCGGTAAGCAGAGATGGCTGCCAGGTGCACCTTAAGGTTCGTCGACCGAAGCCCTTGCTGAGAAAGGGACCACAGGTAGTCCAGAATGCTTGCCAAGGGGCAGTCAGAAGGGTCCAAGCCCTTCCCCTGACACCAAATAGAAAACCTCTTCCATTTGAAGGCATAGCATTTTCTGGTCGACTCCTTACGGGACGCCTCAACGACGTTGAGGACCTCGTCGGAAAGACCCAAGGCCTGGAACTCTAGCCGCTCAGGAACCAGGCCGTCAGGTGCAGGGATTGAAGGTCCGGATGGAATACCTTCCCCTGATTGACTGAGATCAGGTCCGGGCGGGCTGGAAGCCGCCTCGGGAGCCTGGAGCTGAGGCTGAGGAGATCTGGATACCACAACTGGCGGGGCCAGTCTGGGGCTACCAGAATCACCTGTGCCTTGTCCCTCCTCACCTTGAGAAGCACCTTGTGGATCAAGGGAAATGGGGAAAGGAGTAGAAGAGGCCCGGGGTCCACGGCCTCGAGAAGGCATCCCCCTGCAGCGAGCCCTGCTGAGGGGGGCGGGCATGGAACAGACTCAGCTTCGCATTCTCCCTGGAGGCAAACAGGTCTACCTGAGGCGTGCCCCAGTGGGAGAAGAGATCTTGTACTACCTCCGGCAGGAAAGACCACTCGTGAGATGCAGCCCCTATCCGGCTTAGGGCATCAGCCAGGGTGTTGGAGGCTCCTGCCACGTGAATGGCTAGGAGATCCGCCTCCAGGCTGCGCACTAGGGACCAAATGCGGAGAGCTTCCTTGCATAACAGCAAGGAGCGCATCCCGCCCTGGCAGTTCAGATAGTACATGGTCGTGGTGTTGTCCATCTGGACCTGAACCACTTGACCCCGTAGAAACGGAGAGAAGGCGGTGAGAGCTAGACGGACCGTTCGGAGCTCTAGCAGGATGATGTGGCATCGGGACTCCCGAGGGGACCAGAGGCCGTGCATTCAGTGTTCCCCCAGATGGGCACCCCAACCCATCAGAGATGCGTCAGTCGAGAGAGACACTGTCGGTTCGGGGCGGACGAATGGGATACCCTCCTGCAGATGAGCTGGAATGATCCACCACTGGAGAGCATTCCACATCTTCTGGGTCACTGTCACGGGCCAGTCCAACGGATCGCAGCATTGTGACCACTGGCTGGCCAGTCCCCATTGAAGGGGACGCATGTACCAATGGGCCCGATGGACCACGCTGGTGCAGGCCGCCATGAGGCCCAGGAGGTGCAGGAAGTCCCAGGCAGGGTGCAATTGCCCAACCAGAAATGATTGGGCAAAGGAGGAAAGAACCTCGGCCCTGTCCACCAGGAGCCGTGCTCTGGCTCACAGAGAGTCGAGTTCTGCCCCGATGAACAGAATCACCTGCTTTGGCAGGACTTCCAACTTGGCCTCGTTGATGAGGAGGCCAACCTGGAGGGCCAGATCTCTGGACCGCTCCACCTCCTGTCTGGAGGGGGCTGCTATCAGCCAATCATCCAGGTAAGGGTACACCCGGACCCCTCTGCACCACAGGAATGCTGTCACCACTGCCATGCATTTGGTGAAGACCCTGGGAGCTAGGGAGAGGCCGAAGGGCATGGCTCGGAACCCGTAAAGGGATCCCTCTACTCTGAAGCGGAGGAATCTCTGCCGGGACGGACAGATTGGGACGTGAAAGAACGTGTCCTGGAGGTCCAGGGAGCAGAACCACATGCCTCGTTCCAAGGATGGGATTATCTGAGCCAGAGTGACCATCCTGAAGGTCCGAGACCTTAGGAACTTGTTTAGGTCATGCAGGTCGAGAATGGGGCGCCAGCCCTCCATCCATTTTGGGACCAGGAAGTACCTGGACACAAACCCCGGGTCTGAAGGAGGATCCGCTACCTTCCTGATTACCTTTTTTTCGAGGAGCAGGGCAATGTCGGCCCGGGGGGCCAACAGCGAGGCTGCGGACCCCATGGTCCCCTGAGGGGGGACGGCTCGAAAAGGCGGAACCTGCTCGAACTCCAGAGGCAGGCCTTTTCCTACCACCTCCAACACCCAGCGGTCCGTGGTGATAGTGGACCAGGTGGAAAGGAAGTGTGAGCCGTCCCAGGGGAACAGGGAGTGACGAGGTTGGGGTGGCACCCCTCAACCCGTCACTGAAGCAAGATGGAGGAAGAACCATCCGAGGGACCTCCCGGGCCTTTACCTCCTTGCTTCTTGTTGGAGGAAGCCGTTGGCTTGGGTTTGGGACGCCAAGAACGAGCCTGCTGGCCCTGTTGCTGGTGCTGCTGGGCCGGTCGAGGAGCAGGGACCGAAGGACGAAAGGACTTCTGCTGCTGATGGCGGCCTTTGTCCCTCTGGGTGGAGGTGACTGAGTCCAGAGTGGCATTGGACTTTTCGATCCACTGGAGGTGTCCCTCCACTCCAGGGCTGAAGAGGTCAGTCCCCAAGAAGGGGACGTCCACCAACTTGTGCTGGGTATCCGCCATGAAAGTGGATATCCTCAGCCATGCCCTGTGTCGCATGGCCACTGCGGCTGCTACTGATCTGGCAGAGGAATCACCTATGTCCAGAGCAGTCTGGAGCTGCTGCTTCGCCACCGCCCTGCCCTGGTCCCGCACCTGGCGGACCGTGGTCTGCAGGTCAGGCGGGAGATGAGGAACGACCTCATCCAGGGGCCCATGAGGCGTGGGAGAAGTGTGCCATCAACGGCCGAGCTGGCCTGTCAGAGGCCGAGGAGGGACGCACAGCCACTCTGCACCGGCAGGGTCAACTTTGGACTCCTTGTCGGGGGCATCCCACATCCCGGCGTTGCGGGCGCTGGAAAGCGATGTCGGTGACTAACCCCTCAGCAGAGGGGTGTTCCGAAAAGGTAGGGATCGCATACTTCCTGGCCATCCTGGCGAAAGCACTGGACAGGAAGCAGGCCGCTGCCAAAGCTCCAAGGCTGGGCCAACAATGGCCTCAGCCACCGGAAAGGCCTCCGTGGGAGAATCCCCTCGGTCCAGAATCTCCGTCAGGGGATACTTGGCCCGTTTGGACACGGGCTCGAGCTGCATCCCAGTGGACTCAAGATGAGTCAAAGCAGACCCAAGAAGGACGATGGGCTATTATCCACTGACTGGCCCCCGGAGGACTCCAGATCGCATTGCCTGGAGAACAGGGAGGAATCGTCATCGGATTCCGAAGAGTCTGTGAAAAGCTGCCTCGGCCCTGAGCCACCCTCCACCTGCCGAGGACGGTCGGGAGTTAGGGTGACCGACAACCTGTGGGGCAGGCCATGACCCGAC
Source organism: Neoceratodus forsteri (assembly GCA_016271365.2). NCBI lineage: Eukaryota > Metazoa > Chordata > Ceratodontiformes > Ceratodontidae > Neoceratodus > Neoceratodus forsteri. The sequence goes on along the minus strand of JADMNL010000022.1, from coordinate 549,481,036 downwards.
CGAGAACTCTTGGTGGGGCCCCGACTTAGGTTGTGGAGGTGGAGGTTCCACCACAATCGGTGGACCAGCTGGTTTGAAGCAGCAACCGGCCCTGGGCGGGCAACGCTCGACTGGAGCAGTGGTTGCTGACGTTCGGTGACAGCCACATGATGGCCGGGGAGTCGGCTTAGGCCGGATAACAGCAACTGCTGCCACATCAAATCCTTATGGCGCCGGCGCACACTTACGTCGAAGCCTCTCCTCACCCGAGGAGGAGGACGAGGAAGAGTGGCGTCGCCACTTACTTCGGTAATGAGACCAAGACCACCGATGGCCGGCGGGGAACGGCTGGACCGAGAAGAGTCCGAGACCGAGACCGAGACTCCGGGGACCGAGGGTGGGTCTGGGAAGGGGCAGGGGATACCCGCTCTTCCCTCAGCTCGGGAACTTTAACCGGGGACTGCGGTCCCGAAGGAGCAGGCAGATCCTCGGTATCCACCGGGGGAACCGGTGAAGTAGGGTTGTCGGCTTCTCCAGTCGACAGCCCGTCTAACGGATCGAGAAAAATCTCGACTTCGTCGACGGGAGTCTCGGCAGGCTAGCCTGATGGGGGCACCGTGAAGCCAGCGGCCTCAGCCGCAACCTCGACCGAAGTCGACGGTCAGCTGCCCGGGAAGGGGGACCTCTCCCACTCCCAAGAACGCCGACGGTGGGACTTACCTTTCGACTCCCTTTTCTTGGGCCGAGAAGAATGTCGCGAAGGCCCCTCTCCCTTCGTGGAAAGGGACTGTCAAAGCTCCTTGACCGAAGCTGTATACGAGGAACTCAGAGAGAGAGATAAATGCCGCAGCCGAGGAAGAAGGCGATGCGGCCTGGGCGCTTCCTCCTCGAGGCGATCAACTGCTTTCGAGCCGCTCAGCCGAGCCACCCACCGCGACACCGCCCAACGAGCCTCTTTGGATTTCACCGTGGAAAACGCTTCGCCAGCCGAGCTTCAAACGGGCAGTGCGATCATCCAGAACATTGGCAGAAAAGGAACAACACAACTCACAAGCCTGGTGTCGTGATCGCGGCCTAAGCAGTGAACACGCACGTGGTGCGGATCCGTCCTGGACATTTTCTGATCCACAGGGGCAATCCTCCGAAAGCCGAAACAGATTTGTACATCGCAGCCGTGAGGGAAAAGAAGACCAAGTTTGGAAAACTTCAAAAATCAATTTCGCTGAACCGAAGAATTAGGATCCAGTCTCAAATGTTGAGTGCTAAGGAGGGAACCTGAGCTTACAAGCGGTAAGGAAGATTTGGCGCCATGGGGCGGAGCTGAGAGTTTTACCACCGGGTGGGTGGGAGGAGCCAGCTTGAAGACCTTCCGGCAAGAATTAAAGCGGCAAGGATACCTGCCAGACAGTGTGAATGAACAACATATCCATGTCCCTAGAAAGGGGAGATATTGCTGATGAGGGACCTGAATATGCCAGATGTTAACTGGAGCACCTTTACTGCTAGTTTTGAACCCACTTGGAAGGGAGCAATCTTAGACCTGGTACTCTCAAATGGGGACGGAGAGAGGATCTCTGATCTTGAAGTGGGTAACCATCTGGGAAAAAGTGACCACCAAACAGTGTGGTTCATGATAAACTTAGCTGTGGAATCAAGCCACGCAAAAGCGAAGGTACTGGACTTCGGGAGGGCTGATTTTGTCAAAATGGGGGTGCGCCTCAGAAAAGCACTACCAAACAGGCAAGAAGGTGGGGTGCAGCAACAATGGGGAAACATCAAAACCGCCATCAGAGAGGCAACAAGCCTTTGTGTGAAACAAATAAACAAATCAAAACGAAAGAAAAACCGACTATGATTCTCAAAAGAAGTGGCGGGAAGATAAGGGAGAAAAGATAGCATTCAGGAAGTATAAGAGAACACAGAAGGAACAGAACAGAGAACTGTACTAGTTAAAGCAGAAGGAATTGGGAAGGCAGTCAGAACAGCAAAGGCCCAAACCGAGGAAAAGATAGCCAACTCAGTTAAGAAGGGGATAAAACCTTTTATAGGCACATTAGGGGCAAAGAAAGACTAAGGCAGGGATACTGAGGCTGAATAAAGAGGAAGGTGGTTGGGCAGAAAGCGACAGTGAAAAAGCAGGGATACTGAATTAATACTTCTGCTCAGTATTCACAATGGAAAAACAGGGGAGACACCTTATCCAGACAATTGAAGTACTCTGGATAGGGAGTTAATATTAGTCCTTTCACAGAAGAAAAGGTTCTAAAGAACTCTTAAAACTGAATGTAGATAAAGCAATGGGGCCTGATGGATTCACCCCAGAATTCTAAAAGAACTAAGGAAGAACTAGTAACACCACTGACTACCCTTTTAATAAATCATGGAGGATAGTGTGGTACCTGAGGACTGGAGGAGGTTGAATGTGATCCCCTTCACAAAAGTGGGAGCAAGACAGAGGCAGGAAACTACAGACCTGTCAGTTTGACTTCATTGGCAGGGAAAATGATAGAATCACTTCTGAAGGAAAGAACTGTTGAGTACCTAGAGGCCAGTGGGGCACAGGACCCAAGGCAGCATGGATTCACAGCAGGAAGGTCATGTCAGACAAATATGGAAATTACATACTTACCGTAATTATTGATCTTCTTGGACAGTCTCCATCACTCATTCACACTAGTGGGATAGCGCCAGAGGCGCTAGGACCAAGCGGGAGCCAAAAATTTTCTGAAGGGCCGGCGCCGAGGTAGGACCACGCACGCGCGGCACCATGAGACTGACTCGCGCCTGTGTAGACTATCTCAGCGTCGACCCTCCAACTGCCTCAGTAGCTTTTTGACCAAGGAGATGCAGCGTAACTAATGAGAATAACTCATTCTGAGTTTCTGGGCCTGAGAGGGCCCAGATGGCCTTTGTAAGAAAGGTCAAAGAACAATGTCTTCACAGTCTGAACCATAGGCCATGAAGACCAGGAAAGAAAAACGAGTGAACCCAGGGGATGGTGGGTGGGCGTGTGAATGAGTGATGGAGACTGTCCAAGAAGATCAATAATTACGGTAAGTACGTAATTTCCATATCTTCCTGGACTAAGTCTCCATCACTCATTTACACTAGTGGGAGAGTACCAAGCTAAAATCAACAACCCTGAGTAGGGTGGTAGGAGATAGGGTTCACTCAGAAAGGACAGCCAAGGACTGTCCTGTTAATAAAAAGAGCTGTCTTGTAAGAGCATCTATAACATAGTGCCTACAAGATAAACGCTCGAGTTGTAACTCGTCACCTTGCCGACAACTACAATGGGCAAGAAATTAAAGTCTGCCAGGCAGCGCAACTACTCTAGGAGAGCGGCAAGAACCTGGCCTCACGATTTGATCTAGGACCAAAATTAATAGTGTCAAAGACATGCACTAATCTAATGTAAAGGACCTCAGGAACTGCAAGAGCCGGAGGTAAAGTGTACAGGTTCAGGGTAGTATGTCTGTATGTGAACATTTGCGAAGCTACCTTAGAAAGAACGTACTTGACCAATGGTCAAGAAAGAAGCATATCATCTGTTAAGTTGAAGCAAACATGGAAGTAGGAATCTAAGTTCTGACTTGCTGAAGAGTCACTTCTGTTGCTGCAAGGCTCTGATCAGGAGAAGAAAGCCTGCTTAAAAAACAAAAAGGGGACTAACAGACTGGTTAGATGCCTAGGTTTTGGAAATATCTCGGAATAAGAGAAATTCTCTAGAGAAAAGAGGTGAGCTATACCACCGCTGGATCGGACTGCCCCCTAGGGGTAGAAGAAAACAGGTACTCTTTACTGAGGTTTAGAGACGACCGCCTCAGGCTTGAGGCGGAACCTGATCAGATCCAAGTGTGGTATCGGGAAATTCCAACTAGGCCCTGTGCTGTGATAATTCTGCCCCCCCCCTTTTTTTTTAAATATCATTAGTCCGAGCCTGACAAGGTTGCTGGCTGCTATTTGGCAAGTATTGCCTGATACAGAAATGACAAGGATGTCATCCTCTGAGGAGCAGGAGGAGCCTGAAGATCCATAACTGAACCCCTGACTGGACTAATAATAGCTAGACAGATGTTAACTACCTGTGAAGCAGCCACCAGAGGGCAGCATCAAAAATGGGCTGTATACCCCTATCAAAGGAGCGGGACAGTCTGTGCAGCTCCCAACCATTGAATTAAAATGTTCCAAAGAGTGTAATTGTCTTGACCACTGAAAAGTCTAGACGCAGAGGTATATAGTCCACAGATCCAGTCTGAACACTGAGGTGGACCTCATAAATGAGGAACTACTAAAAGAGCTTGCATCACAGACTCTGATGATAGAGAGGCGTGTCTTTCAGTATATAAAATGAGTCATCCGTTGTATCACTGACCAGAAGGACAGGAGAGACTCATCCAGATGCTTTCTACCACAGAAGGACCCCAAAAGAGGTCTCGGTTAGAGCCACTAGAGACTCCGCCACCAGGAAGGGTGTCGGGAGCTTGGCACCACGTGAGGGGCTGGAAAGTGCTGAGCGGAATGAGATTCCGCTGACAGAAACAGAACAGAAGAGTCCCATCAGCGGAAAATCACTGGATGAGGAGATCCGATGCAGACCGCCACCCACTAAAATGTGGAAATAATCCACAGAATAGGAATTCATTCCATGAAACATCCCAACACAAGTCCTGCGGAAGAGGTCTGCAAATGCAGATCTTTCCCTAGTTCTGTCAGACAGCACCAACTGGCACCCCTGCGGCACTAGCATCACTGTGGCACAGGAGGACCAAGCAGTAACCATGCCAACCTGAGAGACACCAGAGGGCACCCACGGCAGAACCCGCAGGTATCCTTGGTACCAAGGGCAGCAATGGCACGCAAGGGCACCCCCACACCCATGGCACCCATGGTACCACGGCACCCAAGAAACCCATAGCACCATGCCACCGCCATGGGTGCCAGGTGCCACCCGTGAGTGCCAGGCACCACCCGCTGGTGCCCAGCGCCACCCACGGCACCCATGGGTGCCAGGTGCCTCCATGGTGCCCGGCACCCACGGTGCCCGGCACCACCAGGGTGCCCGCACCACCTGTGGCACCGTGGGTGCTCTGCACCATCCACGGGTGCACGGTGTTCCGCAACACCCGCAGGTGCACAGCATCTCCCGTGGCACCTGCGGGTGCACGGCACCACTCGCGGCACCCGCGGGTGCCCGGCACCACCTGCAGCACCTGCGGGTGCCCGCGGGCATCAGTGGCACCTTGAGACACCCACAGCACCGCTAGCGGTGCCGACAATGAAGCACCCACTGCGCCAAGCACGGCGCCAAGCACAGCGTGAGCCACGGCGCTGACCCACAGCACCGAGCACGGTGCCGAGCCACGGCACCAACTGCAGCACAGAGCACGGTGCTGACCATGGCACCGAGCACAGTGCCGAGCGCAGCGCCGAGCCACGGCGCCGACTGCAGCACAGAGTACGGAGCCGACCACGGCACCGAGCATGGTGCCGAGCAAGCAACGGCGCCAACTGCAGCACCCAGTACGGTGCCAAGCATGGCACCGAGCCACGGTGCCGAGTCACGGCGCCAACCCAAACACCAGTGGTGCCACCTATGGCACCCATGCCAAAACAGAGGCATGGCACCGGACCTGCGGCGCCACCAAGATGTCGGACACAACGCCAGGAAAAACACCATGGAAAGCCAATGGAAAGAAGAAAGGTGGTGCCCGTGCCGGCCCTGCATGGAAAAGGAAGAGGGGTAGGCACGAGGGGCTGACAGGATGGCAAAGGCAACAAGAGGGCACAGCGCTCATTCAGATCAATTGACCCAGCTCTGGTTCAATGGCTCCGAGGACTGGAGGCCCCAGACCAGGAACACAACCAGGAAAAAGGAGTCAAACCCCCTGCTCCACAGGAGTGGCCCAGAGGTGAAACTGCTCACCGGAACTCCAACGAGGACAGAGATGGAGTCCGGAGTCGAGAATGCAGCCGTTAGGAGCAGGGCCAAGGGGGAACCCATGAAAGTCGGTTCAGGCCTATCGCCCCTACCAACGGGCAACCTCGAGCGGCACCGATTCTTCTTCCCCAAACGAAGAAGAAGAGCTCGAGGCTAAGCAAATCCGGATCCCTGGCACCGCCAGATTCGTGCTTCAGTGGACTGTCCTCCCCGCCGAGCACAGGACTGTCCGTAGTCAGACCCCCGTTACTTAAGGGTGGTGGACCGGGCACAGCCCCTCTGCCATAACAACTTTCAAACAAAGTCTTCCTACCGTCACCGCTACCATCTAAGGACGACTCCGTGGATGTCAGGAAAGAATTTTTTCATAATCTTCTTTTCGTAAAATAAAAAATTACTACTAAATAGTTAAATTAAAACGTTTAAATTAAACACTAAAAGCTGCTGTCGTATAGACAAAAACTTTGACTCCGAGCAGACAGCGATAAACATCCAAAGCGCACTTCGACGGTAGGGAGAAAGGAACTGAGGCAGTTAGAGGGTCGACGCCGAGATAGCCTGCACAGGCGCGAGTCAGTCTTGCGGTGCCGCGCGTGCGTGGTCCTACCTCGGCGCCGGCCCGTCAGAAAATATTTGGCTCCTGCTTGGTCCTAGCGCCTCTGGCACTATCCCACTAGTGTGAATGAGTGATGGAGACTTAGTCCAGGAAGATCTAATTGATTTCTTTGACTGGGTGACCAAAGTAGTAGACCAGGAAGGGGTTGTGGACATGGCCTACCTAAACTTTAGCAAGGCATTTGACACAGTCCACACAAAAGATTAATAAACAAATTAGCCAACCTGGGAGTGGGTTCGAGGGTGATAGCCTGGATAAAACACTGGCTGGACAACAGGACACAGCGGATAATAGTAAATGGAGGCCACAGTGAAGAAAAGAAGGTTACTAGTGGGGTACCGCAGAGTTCAGTACTGGGGCTGATCCTTTATAATGTCTTTGTAAGTGACATTGCAGAGGGACTGGACAGAAAAGTATGTCTCTTTGCAGATGACACAAAAGATCTGCAACAGGATTGATACCTGTACCTGTACAAGGTGGGGTGGAAAGGATGAAAAGGGACTTGGCAAGGTTGGAGGAATGGTCAAATGTATGGCAGCTTAGATTCAATGCAAAGAAGTGCAAAGTAATGTACATGGGAAACAAAAACCCAGGGGAAGAGTACACAATGGGGGGTAAGATACTGACAACAACAGAAATGGAAAGGGACCTGGGGGTAGTCATATCAGATGACCTAAAGGTGGGCAAGCAATGTGAGAAGGCAGAAAGAAGGGCTGGGGGGATACCGGGATGCATAGAGAGAGGCATCACCAGTAGAAAACAAGAAGTTGTTGGCCCTCTGTACAGACAGTTGATAAGACCACATCTGGCGTACTGTGTACAGTTCTAGAGACCTCATCTACACAAAGACATAGACAGGGTGGAGGCTGTCCAGAGGAGGGCAACCAAAATGGTGTAGAGTCTGCACTAGAAGACATATGAAGAAAGACTAAAGGAACTTAAGATGTATAGCCTCGAGGAAAGAAGGGGGGACATGATAGAAACTTTCAAATACCTCAAAGGAATCAACAAAGTCCAAGAGGTAGCATCTTTCAGAAAAGAGATATGTACAAGAACAAGGGCACAATTTGAAGATAGAGGGGACGGCTCAGAGGTAATGCAAGAAGTATTTCTTCACAGAGAGGGTTGTAGATGCATAGAACAGCCTTCCTGAGGAGGTCATAGAGTCAAAAAACAGTGGGGGAATTCAAGAATGCATGGGACAGACATAAGGCAATTCTAGTTGGGGGTAGGAGGAAGTAGGCTGTTGGTTAACTAGGATCTGTAGCTTATCCGTTAGGTAGGGAAATGGGCAGACTAGGTGGGCCAAGGGGGCCTTATCTGCCGTCAAATTCTATGTTTCTATGATATGATCTTTAACTTTATAAACACTTAGAAAGTATTCATTAAATTCTGAAGCCATGTCGTTCTCTGTATTTACAAGTCCTTTATCTGTTAAAATCGGACCAACTACATTGTTATTCCTTCTTAGAAAACCTACGTAATAGTAACATTTCTTTTTATTATCTTTGACTGTAGTTGCCAGATGTTGTTCCAGTTTTTTTTTTGCACTTTTAATTATTCTTTTTGTTTCCCTGTCTTCTTATATAGTCCTTGTTTATTGTTTGTTGAATATTTTTTATATAGTTTCTTATTCTTCCTTATGACTTTCTGGACTTTATTATTCCACCATAATGAGACCCTACAATTGTTACTGTATTTTGTTCTCACTGGGACCCAGGTATCTATACATATTGTTATTTTACTATATAATCTACCCCAAATCTCCAATAGTTCAAGATCGTTCAATTCTTCAGGCCAGTCCCATTGTTCTAAAAATCCTCTCATGCTGTTATAATCGGCCTTAGAGAAGTCTTCTTGTTTTGTTATTCCATTAATTGGTCTGTATATCTAGTTTAATCACATTATGGTCACTGCCACCTAGGGAGGGAGTATCATCCCCAGCCAATCATCCATACCTCGATGGCGGGAGCCATGTGGGAGCCTAGTATGATGGCCAGCACTGCCCTTCATTCACCTCTGCAGCTGGACACCATGTGGGTTGACAGTCAACACGTGGTTTAATTATTTCATGCTGTGGATATACAGGAATTTTTATCTTTCCCTCGATGTAATTGATTTATCACAACATAAACTGACAACTAATCATTTGCATGATATTAGTAGCCACAACATTTGTTCATATTGTGGATATTTGCACCCGGCATGCACATATTTATATACTGGGGTACCTGGAGTTGCAATTTTTATACAGTGAAGACTGAATTAGATATTTATAGTTCTTTTCTTGTATAACATGTTTTATTCATTTTTGAAAGACTAAAAAGCAGTACAGTACAACACAGTACATGTCATTGGCATGAGGTCATAATGCTGCCGACAAAAACAGCGCAGCAATACTTGTTGCAGGCAAAACCGCATATGTCAAAATCGGTTTACCTATGCCTCAGCGATAGTTGGCATGGAGATATCCCTGACAGCGACAGCTGCAGTGCCGACTGTCAGCATTACAGTGTCGGGGATGCCTCCGTGCATTCACCTCCGCCCCCACACCCCCCAGTCTCTAGGATTCTAAGTCGGAGTTGGACTGGCGGACACCCAGCGAGGCAGTCCCGATCGCCATACAGACCACCACAGTGACTTGCGGATTTTGCCCTATTCCTGTCGCTGTGGTGGTCTTCGCGATCAGGGAGTCGCTGCAGTGACAGTATACGGTCAAATTTCCGTCAGAAACACCACCATCTGAATGAAAACAGCACGGCCCTTTGAAAACAATGGGACTTTCTTTTAATGGGGGGCTTTGCCCCCAAACCCCCAATGTGGGGGCTTTATCCCCCACATACCCCAGACTCTATATAACAAACATCAAGGGGGTGTGGATTTGGGAATGGGATGAAACTCGAAGAGGGGGGGAAGTTTAATAAAAAAAAAAATGAACTAACAAGCTGCAACATGGGGAGACCTGGGGAGGAACCAAACCACGGTCAGCAGGTCTCCAATCCTGCCATGTGCTTGTGCTTTTGCCACTCCACCACAGAAGTTGCTCTACCAGGTACCCCAGCACACAGCAACTTGATCCATCCTTGGTTGAAGCTAGAGTGACGGGGTAGTGGTAATTCCCTACCACTGTTATACCCCTGTCACTCTAAATCCAGGTGCACTCTACACCGTGCGGTTATTGCTGTGCTGTTTTGTTTAGAGGTTTTGACCCAGTACCCATGTCATTGAGGTTACAAACCAAGAAACTGAGAAAGTCAACCAATCCATTCCATAAAGCATGTTATGCATGATTTCATGCTCAAGACCAAAATACATGTCACGATGCATTGCTACACTCAAGACACTTGGGTGCCATCTATCGTGACACTTCAAAAACAGTCAGACCTAGTCTACCCCCACCCTCTTTGCCCTCAGCATGCATCTTCTTTTAAGATCTTGGTTTCCATTTGAGACACAGAGTGCGGGAAGGGCCCCCAGCACTCCAGAAATCTTTCTTCCTTTCCCCTCAGGATATAAGACAGCTGTTCCAGGGCTAAAGTTTGGATAGCAAGTATTTTCCATTGTAATTGTGTGGTTTCAATGCATGAGATCCATTTATTAAGGATACACTGTCTGGCAAAGAATAAAAGAACCCCAATCCAACGTGGGTATGGGTCCCATCCCTCTTGTCCCCAATCTTCCATGCTAAAAGGCATGGAGATAGGTGCCAGATCCACTGTACGCCCTGACATTGCAGTAATATAGAAACATAGAAGTTGACGGCAAATAAGGACCTCAAGACCCATCCAGTCTGCCCATTTCTTTTTCTGCCTTATGAATGTGCCATTGGCCTTTGCTCTGTCAATGGCCTATCTATTCATACTCATCTGTATTGCTCCCTTATGCCTTTCCCATGCCTGTTTGAAGCCCTGCACTGTATTTATATCCACCACTTCCTGAGGTAGGCCGTTCCATGCATCCACCACCCTATCTGTGAAAAAGAACTTCCTCACATTACCCCTTAATCGCCCTCCCTGTAATCTCATGATGTGTCCTGTTGTCTTGCTATGTTTCTTATATTTAAACATGTTAGACTCTTTCACCTTGTTAATGCCCTTAAGGTGTTTGAATGTTTCGATTATATCACCTCTCTCCCTCCTTTGCTCTAGGGTTTACATATTGAGCTCCGTTAATCTGTCTTCATATGTTTTCTGATGCAGTCCCTGCACCATTTTGGTTGCCCTTCTCTGGACTGCCTCAACCTGGTTAATGCTACTACTCTTGTGGAGCGGGATCACATGAGCCCTTCTCCAGTCTTCTGGGACCTCTTCTGTGCTCAAAGACTCACTAAACAGTTCTGATAATGGCTCTGCCAGCTCAACCCTTAACTCCTTTAGTACCCTGGGATGTATGCCATCAAGTCCCATTGCCTTGTCCACCCTGAGCTTAGCGAGCTCTTGTAGGGCCCCTTTCTTTTGTGAAGGGACTAGTGCTCACCTCCCTCCCCTGTGTCCATGATGACTGAGCTGTGGGCCTGCCCTACCTTCTCTTCAGTAAATACTGAGCAGAAGTATCTATTTAGGGTAGATGCTTTTACATGGTTCTCCTCTTCATATTCCCCTTATCCCTTTGATCTTAGCAATACCCCTCTGGACTTTCTCCTTTCACTAATGTATCTATAGACAGTCTTGTCACCTTCTTTTACTTTTTGCTAGTGTTTCTCAGTTTGGGACTTGCCTGCCTTACTGCCTTCCCTGCTTCCCTTAGGGAAGTTTGGCATGCCTCCCTATCTTCATCCCGCTGCGTTCCCTTATATTTCCTGAAGGCCAGCCTTTTGGCTCTGACCTTTTCTGCTACTGTATTTGAGAACCAAAGTGGTTTCCTTCTGCTTTTGCACTTCCTTTTCTCTCTAACACAATGGGATTTTGCTTCAAGTATTGCATCCTTAATGCTTGCCCACTATGCCTGTACCCCCTCAACTGTATTTCTTTTTGCCAGGGCTAGCTTAACTCTGTTGGCCATCTTATCAAAGTCTGCTCCTCTGAAGTCCCATATTTTTGCCTTGGAATGGGATGATTTAGTTGTAGTGGCCAAACTGAGCCATACCATGTGATGGTCACTGGCCCCAGGTGACCTTCTACCTGGAGATCTGTGATCCTTTCTGTGTTAGTCAGTACTAGATCTAGGAAAGCCCTGTCTCTTGTGGTTGTTGTACCAGTTGTTTGAGGCCCTCCCCCCGCAGGGAATCCACCATGTGTCTAGTTCTGGCAGATGTTCCTGCTGGTATTGACCAATCTGTATCTGGCATATTGAAGTCTCCCATTATCAGAACCTCCCCTTTAGCTGTCATGTTTTGTATATCTTCCGACAGTAATGTGTCTATGTCCTCCCCCTGGTCTGAAGGCCTGTAGACCACCCTAGTTCTTATGGCTGTCCCATTTCTTGTTTCCATGGTGACCCACAGTTCTTCTGGCTCCTTATGTGTATTCTGAATTTCTGTAGCTTTGATATTTTCGTTGACATACAGGGCCACTCCCCCCCCCTTTTGCACCTCAGTCTCTTCTGAACAGTCTCCCAAGTGTGGTTACTGGTAAACCACGTCTCGCTAATTGCTACTATGTCCAGTTTAGCCTCTGTCTTTATTGCCTGCAGGTCTGGGATCTTGTTTCCCAGGCTGAGAGCATTTGTGTACATGATTTTCCATTGGCCAGATTTCGGTGTGTTAGTTGTTGGGTGAGGTCTGGCATTTTTCCTGTGCATCGTATGGGGAGCTGGACCTTTTTCCTTACCTGGTGATGCAAATGAACTGCAAACATGCTGAACTCCTGTCTGACAACTAGCTGAAGGGGAAAGGGTGTTCTTCCCATTCGACATATGGGGTGCTGCACCCCTCTCCGCATTTGCTAGTTTAAATAGTTTGCAAAGACATCAAACTTTTGCCCCAATGCACTGACTCCCTCCTTAGTCAGATGTAGTCTATCAAATTTAAAGAATTTTCTCTCTTAAAGCGGTTGCCAGTTCCCTACAAATTTGTGTCCTTTTTCCTGGCACCAGCCCTTGAGCCACATGTTTAACTCCCCTATCTCCCCTTCTCTGACCTTCCATCCATCTGCCCCACTCTCTCAGACTGGCAGGATCTCAGACAAGGAGATGCCGGATGAAATGGATGATCGTTTGTCACCCAGCTTGGTCAGGTGTTCCTTGGTCTCCACAACTGACTGGCTGGCAAAATCATTAGTCCCTATGTGTAACAGGGCGTCAATGCTTTTTCTTGCTTCCTGAACAATTTTAGCAATGCAGTCAGTATCTCTCCATGCTGAGGTACCTGGGAGACATCTGACCATCACCCCTAGCTGGAGATAGGTATCAACTCCCTGAATCATGGAGTCTCCTATGATCAGAAGTTTTTTGGATTTCTTTTGCTTTTTTTGTTTTGGTTCCTGATTTGAGTGAGTTTTGTTGTGCTAGCTCCTGTGCTGCAGTGTCCTGCTCTGCAGTGTCCTCCTCCCCTTTGTTTGATTCCAGAGATAGAGGCAGATTTGTAGTTTTTATATGGTTTGTGAGGTAATATGTTGGAGAGCACCGAGTGATGGGGCACCTGATTTGCCTCTCTAACCACCTGCCAGCCTCAGGACCAACTACCCTCTCACGGTGGAGGTGCTTCAGTTGGATGTTGGGGAAATGGCAGGTGGTTCTTATATATTTCCTCTTGAATATGAAATTTGAGGCACGCAATCTCTGCCCATGCTGCCCGGAGCTGAGCCCTAAGATCTCCAATGGCCCAGCATGTAGGACAGTGTCCAAATCCTGTAAGACTATCCTTCTGAAAAGTGTTCCGCTGTATCTGCAGTTAATGATATCCATTCCAGATAAGTTGCTGGGTTTATAACCTGGTCAGAGTAACTGGAAGAAAATGAAAGCAAAGTTTGAATTTGTGTTTTGTTTGTTTTGTATAACTTGTTATAACAAGTTAAATTACTAGTGCCCCTGTAAATGAGGTTACCTTGGATACCCACTGATCCGCCCCTTCCTGCTTTGCCACGGAAATGTCACAACTGTGCTACCCTATAAAAGGGTGTAGTGTGGGGTGGTTGGCTGGGCCTTCCTGCCAAAAAAGAAGAACCACGGACGAAAGAAACAAGGAGGTAAGAGCAGAAACAATCAGTCAGCAACAAATGCAGTAACCCTGAAAGCTTATCCAAATGATAGATAAAACTGTAAAACCTGTAAAGCACCACTTGTAATAATTTCACAGAAGATATACCCTGTAAGCAACACTTTGCTACAGAGAAACATAAAGCAGTAACAGAAGACATACCTTGCAAAAGACAATCTGAATCAGAAGATTACAGCAGTAATCTGTTAGCACACACCTGTAGGCACACCTTGTAATAATGCAGTAGAAGGTATACCCAGCAACAATTTGAATCAGAGAAAAATAAAGCAATAAAATGTTAGCAACAAACAGTAACAATCCCTGTGAGTACAAAATAAAAACAACAACACACAGTAAATCTGCCTAGCGAAAAGAAGTCTTAATCCTTTCTCTTGCTCTGGAAGGTTCTTTGCTCTGTCTTTTCAAGCAACCTAGAAGGCAAGAGCTCAGGTGAAACTAGATGCCTTGGCCAGCAAATCTAGTCTATCCTATGCCACATTCGACCAAAACTGCATCAACATGGGGCAGTCCCAAAAATAATGTATGCGTACGTCCAGGGCTCTCCCAGACCTTATGCACAATGCAGAGATTGTTGGGTTAAACTTATGTATGACACTAATGGGGCAAAACAATCAATGAACAAATTTATATTGGTACACTCCTTGTGTTTATTATGTGAATGATAGTCCCATATGTGACTGCAGTACATTTTATGGTTCTCATCTGAGATACGCATGCGAAATCCCGCTCCTGAAGTGCTTTACCCTCCTCGATGTCAGGAAGAAAAGTCTGTCCTGTTTAGTCACCTTCTGACCAGTCCCTTGCTCTCAGACCTAGAAGCATATATTACTTGTTCTACCTGAGCTAATGGCAAGGCTTCCACGGGGTTCCTACACAGTCCTCTACCAAAGGCTCTTATTTGTAGATAATGGAAGTCATAAGAGCTCAGGAGCCCCATTTTCCCTGCAAGTCCACAAAAGAGCATATCTCTTCCCTTGTGAGTAGGTCTCTGAGGCATTTCACACCCCTCTTCTCCCACTCCTTAAATCTTCCATCTTCTAAACCAAGTATCAAGAATGGATTGTGTACCACAAGAACCAACAGTGTATTGTCGTCCTCTGTGCCCATACATTGCTTCACCTGCTCCCATGCTTCCAGCACCCAGCAGACTAGCAGGTTAACATTATGCAGGTGTTTATTAAGCAATAAGGCACTCCAAGGTGTGTGTTATCGTGTAATAATGTCCTCCTGGGGTGGGTTGAAGCAGTGACAGGTCTTCCACCCCCCCCAGGAGTGATGTTATTACACCATAACACACACCTTGGAGTGCCTTACTGCAATTATACAATGGCTCGATGTTATACAAAATAAAAAATATTTTACAAATGTTTTAGTAGATTTTAGTGTGACAATATATCTGAGTGGGCATCATGCTCATCTGCCACATCCATACAGTGTGTTATTGTGTAATAACATCACTGTCTCAGGCACACACTGACCAATCAGAGTCTAGGAAATTTTCTTGTCATTGTATAATATGACTTGCGTCCTCCCTTATTAATAATAATAAATCTTTATTTGTACAGCACCTTTCTTAAAACCAAGGTGCCTTTACAATAACTACACATAAAACAATAAAATAAACACAGATCCAATAACTGCTAAATTCATAAAATATAATAAAATATATTAAGGTATGCCGAGAGACATCCAGGACATCCCTCTTCCTCCAAGTCCAGCCAACTAACCGCTGGGCTTTGATTCACCCAGTGTTGAATATATCGGTGTTGAACTGCTAAATAATAACCTTTAAGACCTGGGAAATTAAGCTCTTGCCAAGCTGGGTCTGTTTTTAATGTCTGCAAGCTTATTCTAGGGTGCTTTCCCTGCCAGATAAATGTTGTAAATCCCCTGTCTAAACTCCTAAGATGAGGCTTAGTGATGCCCATAGGGAGCATCTGCATCGTGTATAAAAACTCTGGGTAGAAAATTCCTTTTCAGTAAATGAATTCATTCTATCCAGGATATGGGAAGTGCTCTCCACCTCGCTAACTCAACAAGAGTATAGTGATAAGTAAGGGTTTATAATTCAATTAGTATAAGGTAGCTAAATTCCAACAATCTTAATCCCCAAATACTTGAGAGAACCACTGACCTATTTGAGCCCCCAAGTCCCTGCTGGCCTACCCTCTTGTGCTTTCCCAATACAGAGCTTCTTTAACTTATGTAAATTATACTTGTAACATGAGAAGCTAAGAAAATGTGCCATATTGTTAAGCAAAGCTGGCATCGATTGGTACAGCTCTGCAATATACAGTAACAAGTTATCCACATATAGGGTAATTCTGTGTTG
Organism: Neoceratodus forsteri; assembly: GCA_016271365.2. NCBI lineage: Eukaryota > Metazoa > Chordata > Ceratodontiformes > Ceratodontidae > Neoceratodus > Neoceratodus forsteri. The sequence continues at coordinate 549,465,012 of JADMNL010000022.1, read as the reverse complement.
GATTCCTGACAGCTTGAGTGTCCCCATTCTCTATCTTATCTTAATAGCGAGAGGTTTGATCACGAACGAGAAAAGAAGGGGTTGGGGGGGGCACCTCTGCCTCGTACCTTTATAAAGCCAGAATCCATTCATGAAAGACCCATTTACTAAAAACCATGCTGCTGGACCTCTGTATAGCAGTTGTACCAGACCCACAAATTCTTCCCCCAAGCCAAAATGTGCCAGGGCTTCAAACAAATAGCCCCATTCTATGCAATCTAAAGCTTTCTCGGCATCCATGGACAGCACATGTGTTTTTTTTTTTTTGTTTGTTTTTTCCAATTGTTTAACAGTTGAGACACACTAAGCTGAAAGCTTGTTTACAGATGCAACCTGGGAGCACAGAGAAGTTAAGTGACTTGCTCAGGGTCACACAGTATGCAAGTGGGGCGGTGGGATTCAAACCCAGGTTTCCAGATTTGCAGCTCAGAGCCTTAAACCACTGCACTATACTGCCTCCACAAATGGAGGGTGCGGGCCACCGGGTTTGAACCTCAGACCACTGGTATGTTAGTCGAGTGCACTAACCATTATACTATACACTCACACTCACATGTGCGCTCCAGATGCTGAGAGCCCCAGTGTACGACATTCAACAGTTTGCACGTATGGTGATAGGAAAGTTGGCCATGGACAAATCCTGTCTGATCTGGATGCATGAGGTTAGGAAGTACATGCTCCAAATGTCTGGCTAGAATTTTGGCTATAATTTTAAGATCACAATTTAAGAGGGAAATGGGGTAATATGAAGCACATTCATGTGGATTCTTCCATGCCTTCAGCAATACACACATAACCGCCTCATAGCAAGTTTTGGGAAGCATCACCTCTTCCCTGGCTTCCCTTATTAGCTTGCATAATGGTTCAACAAAGGCCTTTATCACTTCTTTGTAATATTCTGCTACAAAACCATTAGGGCCCACCAATAGCTCTCTTGATTTTTCTCTCAGAAAATCCACACTCCCAGGACATGTCTTCGCTCCTCCAAAATGATAGGAAAGGTGAAACCCTCCTGAAAGACTTGTCTCACCTCCAGCTCATCTGCAGATTTCACTTTGTACAGCTATTCATAAAATTCTCAGAAGGCCTCCCTAATCTGTGGTTCTTCATGCACCAAGCACCCTAACTTGTTCTTGATTGTGGTGATGTGGGTAGAACCCATCCTCCCCCTCACTAATTGGGCCAGCATAGGGCCTGGTCCATTACCCCATCCAAACATTCTTTGTCTAGCATATAACAAGGTCATTTTAGCTTCACTGGTGAGCAACAGGTTTAAAGCCTCCCGTACCACTGCAATTTGCTGCAGTAGCCTCATTATCTTGCCCCATAACTACCTTCTCCTCTAGTGTCTTAAGCCTGTCATCTAGCTCCTTTCTTCTTTCTTTTTAACCCGTGTCATGTAACTCATGATGGCCCCTCTATATAAGCCTTCCCTGCCTACCAGTATGCCATCTTTGAGGGCAGATGCGTAATTTGCAGTCTTATAAACCTCTCATTGCTCTTTTAAAGTAGGTTCTGAACTTTTTCCTTGCTAACAAGTAAGTGGAAAACATCCATGAAGGAGCCCCCTGCAATTTTCCTCCGTCCTCAGGGTTAAAACAACCATAGCATGGTCAGAGATATGAACAGGGCTTTGCCGCACCCGCACTATGTGATCATAATACTCCCTAGGCATATACAGGTAATCAAGCCTCAACCGCAATCTATGGGGGTTTGAATAAAAAGTACATTTGTTTATCCCAGGGTTAGCAGTCCCCAGCTATCCACCATGTCTAGTTCACACATGCCTAGTTGCCTCTGTACCATAGTGTTTCTATATTGATCCATCTCCCCAGAGTGATCTGATTCCGGAATCATGACAGTTAAAATCGCCCCCACCAAGATGAGATTTGGAAACTGTTCCCTTGTGATGAGGTCTAGTAAGTTTTGATAGAATGAAGCATCAAGACCACTGGGGCATAAATGCTTCCATATGTGACTTCATCCCCAAAAAGCTCACCTCCACAAAAACATATCATCCTCCTTGGGGTTTACCACTGTTCTGCAGACCTGCAGGGAAAGTCGCTGTCTATAGGTGATAGCTACCTCTTATATGAAGAGTAGGTTATGTAGCAGGTGCCACCCATCCCCTTTCCAATTTAGCGTGTTCCATATCCATGAGGTGGGTTTCTTGTAAGAGAGCCACATTGGTTTGCTGTCATTTAAATGTTGTTAGTACTTTATGCCCCTTGATAGGGGAGGAAAACTCCTAATGTTTCAGGAAATTATATTAATAGTGGAACTGGTACCCATTGTGCACATCAGAAATACCACCAATCGCCCTCACCCAGTCCTTGCGTGTGGTCCCTACTGGAAACCATGTTGCCAAAATTGCTGCTATCTTTTCTTTAATCGAAATGGAAAGAGCAACATTTCTACTCATTTAACAGTTCAAATATATAACTTTAAGCGTAATCTGTTTTAAACACGAACAATAAACTTCCTAAAAGAGTATCCCAATATGCATATCTCCATTTGCATATTGCCTCATTATGCGCTAGACAATCAATCAGCCAAACAATCCTCAGGTCAATGGTGGAGAATAAGTAGTGAACCTCTTGTTGTGCTCGGACCCCCACTCCCCACCCCCAGAAAGCCTCCGAGCTAAATCCCATAGTAAATATCTATTTCATCTGCCATTTTGTGCTCTGCACCTAGAGCAACCCCTCTAAGATTATATCCGCAGTCCTGGCACCAGATGGTTTGGCACTGTGTGGTTCTAGAATAAGATTTGATGAGCCATTTGGGATCACTTTAAAGGTGGTGGCAACCCTCCCCCCCAAATAGTCCATCCACATCTCCCCGTATGTCACCAGAAGCAGAAAGGTAATAACATGCCAGTAGAGTCCCACTTGCTCCTGGCCATAGTGGTAACATGGTCGGCACTCATAAATAGCCCGAAACCACAGTCCCGATCCCCAGTGCCACAACTGTTGGACTCCCCCATATCCTCCTCCTTCAGCTATCACAGCTATTATTACTGTGTCCATGATACAGACTGTGATACCCCTCCCCACAACTAGAGGAGGGCCCTCTACCAGCCAGTATGAGCAGACCCCCCACATATCAAGCTCCCACCCTTCCCTGGTCTATCCATCTTCCCTTCCAGTTCTTGTCCCAAATTCAGCTGACAAAGAATTGCACCCACATAACAGTTCCAAATCTGTATTGCTTTTGGGCACAAATAACTCATTGGTCATGTCTATTAATTACTAGGCTGCCCAGACTGGGACGTGGGGATAAGACCGTGACAAATCTCATGTCCCACATGCAGTGCCCTCCCCCAGGGCCCAGCTTACTGGCTCTGATGATTTTGTGACACTTCTGTCTTCTGCCTGGCTGGATTCCAGCCTAAACGTACCTGCAGAAAAATGCTGCCTATGTAGATGTGGGGTCAGGCCTTCTCCGCAGCTCTGCAGCCCATCACACAGTGGGAAATCTGTCATCAACCTGTAGTCCACCAATTTCCAGGCCAAGCATGCTAATGGACAAACCACATGTTCAGAGCCCTTAAAGTTCAAGTAATACAAAACTTTGGGGATTCCTAGTGGTGATATTGTTAGTCCAGGCATAAAGAAACTGGGAGACATGATGCCCTTATTCTCCTTGACAGTTCGACCTAAGCTATGCACCCTTCAAACGTGGGGGAAATGGGATGGTCCAATGTGGAGAAAACATAATCACAAGCTGTGTTACCGATCTCCTTAGTCACCCTTTTGCTGAGCAAACTCCTGAATGAAAGCTCTGGCTTTTTCTGCATCACAAAAGGTGAAGGTGGCTCCTTCCCTTGTGGCAGATTTTGAGAAGGGCTGGATAGGAGAAGGTAAACTCTTGCTTCTGCTTCTGCAGCATGTCCAGGATTGGGTTAAAGACCTTCCTCTTCTTTTGTAGCCTAGGTGAAAAATCCTGATACAGGTAAAGCCAATTTCCATCTTACATGAGCGCTTATTGCATTATGCTGCTTGCCTTGCCTTTCTAGCTTCGTAATGGTGAAAAAGCAAAATGATTTGTTGATGTGGTTGGTCAGCCGTAGACCTCAGCGTGAGGGCCCCACACACCAGTTTGATTCTGAGTCTGCCTCCCTTAGGAGACTTCTCTAATAGCGTAGGCAGGACGGTGGCACAGAACTCTTCTATACTAGCCCCTTCCTTACCCTCTGGTACTCCACGGATCCACAGGTTGTTGCGTCTGTTGTAATTTTCCTGGTAGTCCAGGAGCTGTTTTAATTTCTCGAGTTCCTGCTCCAGCTGTGTAATCTTGTCTGGGAAGGGCCCTGTAGTATCATCTTAGTAGGAAATGCATTGCTCGGCCTCATTTAAGCAGGTAGCGTGGGCTGCATACAAATTTTTGGGCTGAGGACTGTTAACATTTGTTCAGTAACCGTCCTACCCAGGGTGCCTATTTCTGCAGCTGACAGCGAGACTGGCCCTGGGCCTTTCACAGGTGCAGATGATGGGAGATTTCTGGGAGGATTTTACTGCGTTACGGGGTGGCTTTCCCGAGTTCAGCAGCAAGAACTCATCCATGTTGCTTTGGATGCCTTTGACAGTCTCTGTGAGCAAGATTTATTCCAGTTTACTATGAGAAAATTTATCAAAATGTTTCTGGTGGGCTGGAGCTTGAGAGGGTCACAACTTGCCAGTTAGCTGCTCACTAGCACCCCCTCTTCTTGCACCTTTAAATGCACTATTTAAATGCGTGCATATTTTTACTGGCAGCTCACCTGCAATGATTAGCCTTTCAAAAAGCGCACGTAGCCGGCCCACCGGTGTAGCACTTGGATTTCCGCTTGCGACACCGTGACCTGGGTTCGGAAATGGACCTGAGTCGTCGGAGGGCCGGCCGGGGGGAGAAGGATGGAGCGTCCCATGGATGGCTCTCCTTCTCCTGGGGGAGGGTGGGGAAGTGCCCAGTGCACTGAGAACTCCTGGCGGAGGCCGCGAGATACTCGTGCCACGGCGCTCATCTCATAGGAGGGCAGGGGCGGACGCTGCCATTGCAGCTGTCCCCACCTCCAAGAAAAAAAATGGGAAAAGCAGTAGGCGGGCGGAGGCCACTGTCTAAGTGAAGCCCTCCTTGGGGCTTTGATTAGCCATCATTGTCGCATCCCCTGACCAGTTACTAGTCCCGGAGCGCAGACTGGGGACTGTTGCTGCGGCCCCACCCTCTGGGGGGTAAGCTGGGGGCAACTGGGGGATTACACCGCAATGGATGATGGTGGAAGTTCCAAGGGCCGTGACTAGGGCTGAAGAATGACAGTGGCCCTGCCAAGGAGAAAAAATAGAGAAGAAAAAAAAAAGAAAAAGTGCACATAATGGGTGTGAAACAAAAGGCCAATTAATGGCTGCTGTTGCAGGTGTGGTGTAGCTTTGTTGTTTTTATGCACAATAAGTATTGATTTTTCATTGCACTCAACCTGAGGCGAGTCTTATTTATGCAAGTCCAGCACCGTGGGGCTGAACTGTGAGTGAAAGCAATCTGTAGATCTCCACCGATGTCAGTGTACATACCTGGTTAACAAAAACTAAACAAACAAAAAATTAAATCTACAGTTACCATTGATGCTGTTGCCACACCATCATTTCTGGGGAGGAGAGTTTCAGAAAGTTTTCCCCAGTCTAAAACCTGCATTAGAGCTGGCATTTCGAGCTAGCCTCTGCTTGATACTAATGCACGACCTCACTGTTAAATGTGGGTGAATCCATTTACTCAGGCCCCAGGAAGGTCCGAAAGTTCACCGTTGACAGTGTTTTAAGTCAGCAGATTTTTTTTTTTTTTTTAACTAAGGGTGAACCAGGCACAGTCCTTTTTCAGCCATGCCTGACATAAAACACTTAAAACTAGCAGTACTAGTTAGTTGGCAGAAAATGTTATCCTCCCATTTTTTTAGCAACAATATATTTGTGCTATTCTTAGAGTCTTCATTGGGGTATTTTAATTTCCTTCAGCTATTTTTAAGACTGTGGTAAATTACAAATGTTGTAATTTGCATAGATGGCAACCTCCAGCATCTTTTAAAAATCTCCTCCTCGGAAGTTACACTTTAACTGCACCCACTGTTTTCATAATGCAGACAGGTCAGGCTGTTGCCAGACATGTTTCTGGTGACGATCACCTCAGTACCACCCTTATCTGCTTATATCGACGATGGTGGACCTGGCGAACGAGCAAGAACTTTGAAAAACTTCAAAATCCTCTGTCTTGCCTCAGGAGTGAAATAATGCAAAACAAAAATCAGAAATATTGATGCTTGCATCTGTTCTAGCTGCCAACTGGATTATTCAAATTTTGCTGACTAGTACTGCTGCTTTAAAAGTTGCTGCAAAGGAATATAAATTCACTGGACCCACAGCATGGTTAGTAAACACAGAAATGCACACCATAGCTGTCAGGTGTTCCTTATAAAATGAGTACACATTCCAACAAAACTAGTTTCTTGGAACAGAGGTTTAGGGCATACAATACCGAAGTACTGAACCTGGCTGTGCACTTAAAAAGGATACATGCAGATATGGCTGTGATGCAGGAGTGCCACCTAGTGGACAGTGAGGTCATTACCTTACAAAAGGCTGGGGGTCAGAATTCCATATCACCTTCAAAATAAAGAGGCATGGCTACTTATTTAGGATAATCGGATGAACACCTTTGAGCAAGCATGCTCATTTACAAAGGTTCCTTGTCAGTAACAGAGAATGAAACAACGATGAAAAGTCATACACAATAGACTTCCTCACCCATCAAGAACTTTCTGCTACCACCGACCTTTCCGAGGTCACAGGGCAGTGGCACCTCAGAAGCCAACGCTTGACACCCCAAGCCCGGTTTCAAGTCACCTAGAGTCGCGGTAAAGTCGTAAATCCATCGCAGCGAGGCGCTTTTTACCATGGTCACCCAAATTGGCTTTTCACTCCACCCATCCCATCCCTCATTTCTACCTCTTGCCTCTATGCCCTTCTCACAATGTCAAACTGCCCCTCAGAATACCCAGTGCAGACATCCCAAGATCTGTGGCCACCTCCGGGCGATGTCCCTGAAGCCGCCCCCAAGAACCAATAAACAGGATCATGCTCTTCTAGTACTGTGAAGGCCCTAGCTTCCCAGCCAGGACGTCGCATGCCCCTACAGTGCCTTTGTCACCGATTCCATCGTCTGTATGCCGCTCCTTGTGTACGGTGCGCACAGCTCACTTACCCCAAGTAGCCACTGACATGGCCACCAGCGGTCGTCGGACCTGAAGCTGCTCCAGTGCTCTACGACCCAGACGCCGCTTCTGCGAAGCCATAATAGCATTTACCTCTCAATGCTGCGTTCTCTACAGTTGCCCAGTCTGTCGTTATATGTATCTTCAGCGCCCAGGTTGCCAACGCCTCCTAAGACATCTCCACTAGGGGACACTCCTGCACCACAGCAATATCTGCATGTAGCCTTTTTAAGTGCTCGCTCTGAGTTGTGTCGGCAGCGCAGTCATCCCACATAGCTATAGCTTATGGGTTCAGTGGCACATTAAGCCTCCAGCCCTTATACCATTTAGTTATGAAGCACAAGTAGGTACTCGGTACCACTTCACATTTAGAACCCGTTGCCCCTGCCCCAACCTCCTCACCCATGCACCCTATTTCTTGAGACTCTGCAGCTTTCGCTTCCCTCGCCTTTCCCACCACCTGCCATGCATAAAACCGGACACACCTTCAGGTGCCTCCTGTATCACATTCTCTATTGCTCCTATTAGCTTATTTTTTCTGGTATAGCAACACGTATTCCAATTGCCTGCACTTATACGTGACCAGATGCACTGTGTCTCTTCTTTTTCCATGATTTTACTGTCTTTACTTTTATATTGTTATTTTATGTACTGTCTTTTACTTTTTATATTGTTATTTTATGTACTGTCACAATGCCTGTATATATGTATAGCTGCGTAAATTTGTTTATGACTTGTGTGACATAGGTCCACCTTACCGATAAAACTTGCTCAATGGTGTCACCTGGATAAATAAAAGATTTTGATTGATATTGATATTGAACATTACACTGAATGATAAGGACTCAGTGTGCCGAGAAAGGCCAAGAGGAGGGCCCTGAACTGAAAGTGATCACCCTGGAACCAGAAACTGAGGAAGCAGCAGTGAGCTGGGAATACCCAGATATGAAGATGGGTATCCTGCATGTCCAGAGAACACAGCAAGTCCCCCGTTAAGGAGGTGCAACAGTCCCTGAAGAGTGACCATCCTGAAGCACTTGTACTCTATGTAGAGATTCAAGTGGCCGAGGTCCAGAATTGGTCTCAGGTCTCCTGTTTTTTTGGGGACGAGGAAGAAGTAGAACCCCTTTCCTCTTTGAGCTGGAGGGATGGGGTCTATGGCCTTTGTGTAGGAGTGCCTGAATCTCCTGTGAATGAGGGAGATGTGGACCTGAGGTAATGGGAAGACAGGGAGGATTTTCCAGATGAGGCTCCAGACACTTGTGGTTCTGACCCCATTTGATAATCTGCAGCACCCATTGATCTGAGGTTACTGTTCACCACCCGTCAAGGTAGAGGGAGAATTGACCTCAGACTGCCTCCCCCAAGGCCTCTGCTGGGGGGTTAGGCAAGGAGCCAGGCAGTGGAGCCAGTGTTGCTCAGAGGGGCTTTCGGTGCCCTAGGGGCCGCCGCTCTGGCTGGTGGGGTGGTAACCTTGTGCTTAAAGGAACCTTTCGACTGCTGACCTTTAGAGGGCTGATGAGAGGATTGATGAAAGGACTGATGCCGGGAAGACCTAGGCTGGGATTGGTAAAGGGAATGCATCAACCTCAGGGCCTTACATGATTCTTGGAGGCGTGAGATGATATCCTGAGTATCTCCCCAAAACAAGACAGGACTCTGAAAAGGGGCATCCACAATTTTGGCTTGAACATCAGAAGCAAAACCAGACACCCTGAGCCATGAATGGCAGTGAAGGCAGATCCCTGCCACGGCCCCCCTACCCAGAGACATCAACAATTCATATGCCACCCGCAGTACATGGCTGCCCATGTCTGGTCCAGAGTTCAGGAGCTGGGCCCACTGCAATTTGGCGGAGTCCTCAGGGAGAGTCTGAACCAGATCCCTTGCCTGATTCCTGAGAGCATTCTAGTATTGTACCATGTGGCCCAGGTAATTAAGAGCCAGAGTAGCCAGAGTGGAAGAAGCAAACATACTTGCCCAGCTGATCCGGTTGGCAAGACTGCTTGTCAGAGGGGTGCTAAGAGGTTTGGGTTTCTTTGTGCAGTCATAGGGCCACATTCATGACCAAGGAATCTGCCATGGGATGCTCACCAAGAAAGGGCTTGCCCACCAGTTCATGATAATGACGATTTGCCTTCTTGGCCAAAGCTGGGGTGGAAGAGGGGTGGTTCCATGCCACCTTAATAACATCTTTGTAAGAGTCAATTAAAGGAGGTACCACCAAAGGGATGGTCTCCTTTTTCTGGAGGTATATAGCCAAGCAATGGTCCTCCAGGTCAAGCTCCACTGTTCCCCATTCCATGAGGGACTGAATGTGATGCATAACGTACACTGGTCTGAGCTCCCTGTGCATCCCCAGAAGACCTTGTGGTACTGGGGTTGCTGGTTCCTGCCTGGTTTGAGCCCTGAGGAGGGGGTTCGGGGAGGACAAGGAGGAGAAGATCACCTAGGTGTGTTCTTATCTTGCATGAAGGACCACCAGGCAGTAAACAGGGCATTATAATCCACCGGTGGAGGAGGATTATAGGAGGGATAAGGATACTGAGGAGGAGGGTACAGGTATGTTGGTGGAGGTACTGGCTTTGGGTACCCTGGAGTAGGCCCACCTGGCACCGGCTGAGGATCCCTAGGAGGGCCAGCCGGCATTGGTTGTGATGTAGGTATGGGCCGAGGTGATGATGGCATAGGAGTCATTGGCGGAGGCAACGGCATAGCCAGTGCCAGCCTGAGGAGTGAAGGCTGGTGTCAGTCTGGCAAAGCAGTTGATGCTGGCACCAAAGGCGAGGCAGGCACCTTCGGGGGGGCATTCCTCTGAGGCAGGAGCAGAGGCATCGCCTGCATGGAAGAAGAGGTGAGTGCTTGCTCTGGGCAAAGCCTGGAAGGGCTAGCATTGGCCCCGGAGTCAGGGACCGACAAAGACAATGCCAGGACTGGGGGAGTGGTGATGGCCAAAGACCCAAGACCTGAGGTTACAACCCCAGCTGAGCCACCTGGCTGAGGACCCATGGAAGCTAAGGGCCTGACCGTCAGGAGATAAATGCCGCTGCACTGAAGAGACGCCACTTGAAATGGAAATGAGGGTGGGTGGCTGCACCACCGGTAGCCTGGAGGGAGTGAGGGCTGCAGAGGAAGGAGAGCCCGACATCCCGCTGAAGGAAGACCCAGAAGAGGAAGCCGGTTTACGCTGTGACTGCAAATGAGAGGCTGACTGAGGAAGGTCCCAGTGCTTGTCCCAGTGCGTATACTTCCCACTCAAATTCTTCTCCTTCAGGGAAGAAGTAGAGGCCCTGGAAGACTGAGTCGGGGAAGAGGATCCTTTGGCCTGTAGCTCCTTCTCATTCACGGCCAATTTCTGCTTTAGCAGGTAGCTTTCCAAGGTCTTCAAGTGGTGTCTCCATATGGCCTAGTTGAAGTCCTGGCAGTGCTGGCAGGCCTCGGTGTTCTGGTTGGGGCCTAAGCAGAACAAGCAGGAAGAGTGACCATCTTTAGCAGATATCTGCTTGCTGCAGGCACACTTCATCACCCAGTTGGAAGACGAGGCTGGAGAAGAAGAGATACACCTGACAAAGAAAACACCAAAGATTCAATGTTACTAACAAAGAATAAGGTAAAGAAATAAATTGCAGGTAAAGCGTGTACAAAATGGCAGTTGACTGAAGCAGGCGTCCATGGAGGTCTGATGTGCATGGATCAGTGGTGGGAAAAGAACTGAGGTAGGTCTGGGAGACTGCCCTTTTATAGGATAGGTGGATGTCAGCGTGCTGGCGTTGGTGTGGCGGTCCCCGTGATAGACTGCTAGCTAGAAGTTTTCCGTGGTCCTGGCACCAGACAGTTTCAGATCTACCAGTGCTGCCTGCAGCAAGAGCCCCCATAATAAGATTTTGTTGCTTTATAATGAATTGTGTGATTTAGAATTATGTGCACTTATTTGAAATGTTCTAATAAATATTGTAGAACCCAGTACAGTAGTGCTTATAGAATATCATGGAGAGAGAAGTTGGCAGGTTCATTAGTTTTGCTGCAAAGTTTATTTCTAAAACAAGTTCTTACACTGCAGTTTGAAATTCAGCCATCTGTACAAAAATTAAAATGACCCTTCATGCAGGTTGGTGTTTGACTTTAATTTATGCAGCAGTAGTTCGCCCGTCTGCAGTCGCATTCTGTTTCCTCAGTTGTACACACAGCATTTTCACAGTACCCTCCAAGGCTGTTAGGGTTAATCAAATAATTTTTGTAGTCATGTGTTGCTTCCTTGGTCAACAATATAATGTTGGCACCTAAGTAAACATTCTGGCAGCTCTTTAGTATTTTACTTTATTTGAATAACTTGATTTCTTACCCATAAGTGGTTGTACAACATATGGAATGTGAAACTTCTGAGATTGTTGTTACTCTTATCCCTTAGTAATCCATCAGGAGGTGGTGTTAGAGTCCATGTTGGCAATAACACTCAATGGTGTGTACTTTCACTGTTGTCCTTGGCCTTTGCAGCGCCACGTGTGTCGGCAGTGTGAGCTACATGGCTCCTAATCCCTTATTGTTAGTGGACAAAAGCCTCCAGAAAAATATCTGGGTACCATAACTCTAATACCACTAAAAATAGCTTTCTTCGAAATCAAAAAAATTCTGTTATTTAATTATTATAAATTGAATGTGTGAAAGCTAGTTTGTATGCTACCGCATACCACTGTTGGCATATCAGGAACAGGGCCCTCACAACCCATTTCCAGGTAGGCCCCTTGAACTCCACTTTGACCCTGTGGTTGCCCCGTCCCCACTTTTATGTGCAGTGGCTATGGAGCTGTTTGGCCTCAAAAAATCAGGGCAGAACCAAACTCTGTTCCTCTCTTCCTCTCCATTCACTCTGACTCCTCCCACTTCTCCTTTACTATAGGTCTCTTCTTCGTGACTTTTCAACTTTCTCCTGCAACTGTCCCTGACACCAGACCTTGGTGTCTCCTCAACCTCCCTCTAATGGATTACTCATGATGCTAATATGCTCTGAGTCTCCTTCCTACTGCTACAAGCTATGGTTGTGTACTGTGCCAGTCCAAATGCTGCTTTATCTACTTAAGCACCCTGTTATATGGTTGCCCTGCACTGTAGATTGTGATTGTTCACGTGTGTATCTTGGTTTGTCTCAGTAAGGTTTTGTACCTTGCACTCAATTGTTGCACTGTGTCACTTGGCATTGAATAGTGTTGACACGTATCTGTCGTTGTACTAAGAATCTCTCACCTTACTGTATTATCTTGCTCACTCCCTCTCCCCCCATGCATCAGACCATCTCTTTGATGTCACCATCCAATTTACAAGTGAACCATTCCTTGAAGAACATTGCCGATGCCTCCCTGAAGGAGCGACCAGAGGAGCTGGTAGCAGTGGCCCCTCCAAACTGCATGTGTGCCCTGCACCTGGAAAGCCTACAGTTGTTCTGTGAGCACACCCATCAGCTACTGTTCGTTGGTGCCTGTTGGCCTATGAACACCCCATCTACATCTTGACAGAGGTGGTTGTGGAGAACGACAGGTAAACATGACCCCACCTCAAATGTAGTCAATAAATGTGATAAAGGGAAAGCAGAATTAGAGGCAGCTGGCATTATGAACCCAAAGTTCCATTCTATCATCTAAGTTTGTTAATATTAAGGGCAGACATAGCGGATAATGTTAGGGCATCTTGAACAACGCACCCCCAGCAGCAAGAGGTTTTTAGAGTGGGCTGGCAGAGAGAAAACCTGCACTGAAGGGCTGCAAGCAAAAAATATCTAAATAACTTGTTATAATCTTTTGTCTTCAGCAGCAGCAATCAAAGGGCGGGAGGCGGAGATGGCTTTGGGAGGGAAGGCAGGACCAGGAGGTTAACAGACCAATTGGGGCTCCTGAAAGGGGGATTAAAAAAAAAAAAGCTAGGAAATCTCACGGCGCACACTCCAGCTTGAACAATGTGCCACCATCAGCAAGAGGTTTTTCGAGTGCACTGGGAGAGAGAACAGCTATACTGAAAGATTGTAAGCAAAACAAATGTAACTTGTTCAAACCTTATTTTCTGCAGCAGCAATCGGAGGGCAGGAGGCAGAGATGGCATAGGGAGGGAAGGCAGGACCAGAAGGCTAACAGACCAATTGGGGCTCCTGAAAGGGGAATTTAAAACAAAAAAAGAGAGAGAGAGATAGAGCAACAGGAAAGCAAGCTGTGCATTCCAGGTTGAACAAAGTGCCGCCAGCAGCAAGAGTTTTTTTGAGTGGGCTGCTCTCGCTATGCAACCATAATGATAGCACTATGTCAGCATAGCTCTCCCTATGCAGCCATAATAATAGCACTGTGTCAGCATAGCTCTCACCATGCAGCCATAATAATAGCACTACGTCAGCATAGCTCTCCCTATGCAGCCATAACAGCACTACGTCAGCATAGCTCTCTGTATGCAGCCATAATAACAGCACTACGTCAGCATAGCTCTCACTATGCAGCCATAATGATAGCACTATGTCAGCATAGCTCTCCCTATGTAGCCATAATGATAGCACTACATCAGCATAGCTCTCCCATGCAGCCATAATAATAGCACTACGTCAGCATAGCTCTCCTATGCAGCCATAATAATAGCACCTACGCCAGCATAGCTCTCCTATGCAGCCATAATAATAGCACTACGTCAGCATAGCTCTCCCTATGCAGCCATAATAATAGCACTACGTCAGCATAGCTCTCCTATGCAGCCATAATAATAGCACTACATCAGCATAGCTCTCTATGCAGCCATAATGATGGAACTACGTCAGCATAGCTCTCCTATGCAGCCATAATGAGCACTACGTCAGCATAGCTCTCTGTATGCAGCCATAATAACAGCACTACGTCAGCATAGCTCTCACTATGCAGCCATAATAATAGCACTATGTCAGCATAGCTCTCCCTATGCAGCCATAATAATAGCACTAGGTCAGCATAGCTCTCCCTATGCAGCCATAATAATAGCACTACGTCAGCATAGCTCTCCTATGCAGCCATAATAATAGCACTACGTCAGCATAGCTCTCGCTATGCAGCCATAATAATAGCACTACGTCAGCATAGCTCTCCCTATGCAGCCATAATAATAGCACTACGTCAGCATAGCTCTCCTATGCAGCCATAATAACAGCACTACGTCAGCATAGCTCTCCTATGCAGCCATAATAATGGAACTACGTCAGCATAGCTCTCCTATGCAGCCATACAGCACTACGTCAGCATAGCTCTCTCTATGCAGCCATAATAATAGCACTACGTCAGCATAGCTCTCCTATGCAGCCATAATAATAGCACTACGCCAGCATAGCTCTCCCTATCCAGCCATAATAATAGCACTACGTCAGCATAGCTCTCACTATGCAGCCATAATGATGGAACTACATCAGCATAGCTCTCCCTATGCAGCCATAACAGCACTACGTCAGCATAGCTCTCTGTATGCAGCCATAATAACAGCACTACATCAACATAGCTCTCACTATGCAGCCATAATAGCACCACGTCAGCATAGCTCTAGCTGTGCACCATAATAATAGCACTACGTCAGCATAGCTCTCCCTATGCAGCCATAATAATAGCACTACGTCAGCATAGCTCTCCCTATGCAGCCATAATAATAGCACTACGTCAGCATAGCTCTCCCTATCCAGCCATAATAATAGCACTACGTCAGCATAGCTCTCACTATGCAGCCATAATAACAATGCTAGGTCAGCATAGCTCTCCCTATGCAGCCATAATAATAGCACTACGTCAGCATAGCTCTCCTATGCAGCCATAATAATAGCACTATGTCAGCATAGCTCTCCCTATGCAGCCATAATAATAGCACTACTTCAGCATGCTCTCCCTATGCAGCCATAATAATAGCACTACGTCCAGCATAGCTCTCACTATGCAGCCATAATAGCACTACGTCAGCATAGCTTTCCCTATGCAGCCATAATAATAACACTACGTCTAGCATAGCTCTCTATGCAGCCATAATAGCAGCACTACGTCAGCATAGCTTCCCTATGCAGCCATAATAATAGCACTACGTCAGCATAGCTCTCACTATGCAGCCATAATGATAGCACTACGTCAGCATAGCTCTCCCTATGCAGCCATAATGATAGCACTACGTCAGCATAGCTCTCCCTATGCAGCCATAATGATAGCACTACGTCAGCATAGCTCTCGCTATGAAGCCATAATGATAGTACTAGGTCAGCATAGCTCTCCCTATGCAGCCATAATGATAGCACCACGTCAGCATAGCTCTCCCTATGCAGCCATAATGATAGCACTACATCAGCATAGAGGTTTCATCCAGGAAACAATTATACCACCATATTTTAGACATGGTAGCCCTCACAACCAGATTTTAAAATTGTAGGCTCCAGAAACAGGACCAAGTCATATCCCTTCTGAATGAGAAACGATCCTGGAAAATATGTGGGAAACAAGTTGGTTAACTGCTTAAGAACATTAAGTGTTCAGGACAACAATAAACATAAATCAATGGAGGAATGGTCGTGTCCTTACACAGGTGTGAAGCTTCAGAGGAATCTGTGGAACACTTTGCTCTATACTGCATCTTTTCCCAAAACTTATGGGAATTTCTAGCCCAGACCTGGAAACTACTATGGCTCCAAAGCCTTACATATGAAGCCTTGATATTGGGGATTATACAAATAGATTGGCTAAGTACAATAAGGAACTTTATCTGTTTTCTTTGCTGTTTTGAAGTTTTATTTATAGAATGCAAGGGTACAGTGGGTGACCTGTCAGCAAAGAAAGCTTATACAGTATTTAAAGTGTAACCCCCTACAAATGGGAGTTCCGAAAAGTCTTCCTTGATCTTGCCTAAATGCTCACTGCCAGGCTGATGCCCTGCGTTTTAGCAGTTTAAATGTGATTGCCAGAGAGTGCCTGTATAGCCTCTGTGTACTGTCTCTTTAGAGCTGCCTGGATTGCAGTCATAAGTAATCTGAGAGGGAGCTCTGTTGAAAGATGTAACTATTTGCTGAAAATCAGTTGAAGTGATAATGATAATGTAATTTGTCTAACCTTGCCTGCAGCATGGACTGTTTTGTTTATCTCCACTGTCTTGGTCCTGGACTGCCAAACTGGACCAATCAGTCTGGTGGGACCTAAAATGGAGCGGACTACAGGAGCTGTCTGGAGTCAAAATCTGTACGAATTGTAGTTTTGGATTTTTGGCGCCTTTTTGCACCTGAAGGGGAGCCTTTGTTGTGACTGACAGAGAGATCAGCCAGCCAAATATTTTGGATCTGAGGGAAATCCCCAAGCTGCCTGCTGTTTCAGTCAGTTCTGGGCTGAGAAGTGAAGAAGTAACTGCTCAAGTGATTTGGGCAAGAGTTCTATGTAGTTTTTGCATGAGAGAACTGTGAAAGGGCTAAGTTTTGGCCTGCCTGTCTGCTTGCTGTCCCTGATGAGGGAGAGAAGAGAATTATTTCAGACTAAATCCAAGTCTGTGAGAACGAAATAAGCCACTGATTTTTTACCAGGCTCACACCTGAAGAAGATCGAAGATTTTGCTGAATGCGATCAGCCTGTCAAGATTTCCAGCTGCTTTTGAATCAGTTGGTGCAGAGACTCTGCGATCTTGACCGGAGAGCTGTTTGCCTGGTACAGTAGAATTTCCTTACATATAAATGTCCTGTGAGTTGTTAGTGGGTTGTGATTTGGTTCCCCACTGTGTGAACTGTGTTCTGCTTGCTGGAAGCTGTATCCAGCCCAAAACGGACTGTATCTGAATTTGTCTCCGTTTGGCCAGGGTCTTGCCACACTGGCCCAGCCAGACTACCCGCTGCACAGAGAAAGCCATCAACGAGAGACCTGCCTGAGGATCAGCCCCCTGCTCCATGCTTGAACAGGAAATGGAAATCACATACCTACCGTAATTCTTGATCTTCTTGGACGAAGTCTCCACCACTCATTCACACTAATGGGATCTACGCCAGCGGCGCTAGGACCCAGCGGGAGCAAACTTTTTTGCAGGAGGGTCGGCGCCAGAGATGGAGCCATGAGGAGCGGTACAACGAGCATGGGCTCGTGCGGCAATGACTATCTCGGCGTTGACCCTCCAACCGCCTCAGTACCTTTTTTTCCACGGAGGTGCAGCGTAACTAACCTAGAAGGCTAGCCTAACAAAACCCCCAGATATAAGATAGTCCAGAAGACCCGTAAAAGAAGGATCAAGAAAGAAGTCTTCACAGCCTAAAGATTGAGGGGAGTGAAGACCAACAACAGACGTGAGCTCGGGAGATGGTGGGTGGGTGTGTGAATGAGTGGTGGAGACTTTGTCCCAGAAGATCAAGAATTACGATAGGTACGTAATTTCCATATCTTCCTGGACATAAAGTCTCCACCACTCATTCACACTAATGGGAGAGTACTGAGCTAATAATCCCCAAGAGGGCGGCAGGAGAGACCAAGAGCTCACAGATTTAGGACAGAAGTCCATTAAGGATGGTTCTGCTAAACAAAATATGTCGCCTGGCATGGACATCCAGGGCATAGTGTTTGACAAAAGTATACACTGAGCTCCAGGTAGCCACATTGCAAATATCCGCAAAGGGCACGTTGCGGATTTCCACCAGGGATGCCACGACTGCTCCAGTAGAGTGAGCGTACACTCAGCCTTCCAGCTTAACCTGCGCCATGAAATAACAGTGGTGAAGGCATGCCACCAGCCATGCTGAAATACATCTGATAGCGACAGGTTGACCCAGCCGGGTCTCACTGAAGGAAACAAACAGTTGTTGAGCTTTGTGAAATTCTTTTGTTCTATCTAAATAGAAATGCAAAGCTCTTTTGACATCCAAGGAATGAAGAGAACGCTGCCCTTCATTTTGGAAGTTCGTAAAGTAAGTAGGAAGGACCAAAGGTTGGTTTAGATGGAATTCTGAAACAACCTTAGGGAGGAACTTAGGATGGGTCCTAAGAACTACTTTGTCTTTATGAAACACAGTCTACGGAGGGTCTGTGACCAAGCCATGTATCTCAGAGACCCTGCGGGCCGAGGTAATGGCCACCAGGAAGGCCATTTTCCAAGTGAGAAATTTCAACTCACAGGTAGCTAGAGGTTCGAAAGGTTTTTGAGTGAGCATGTTTAGCACAAGATTAATGTCCCAGGCTGTGACTGGACGTCTGATAGGAGGTCTGGTATGCAGAATTCCCTTAAGAAACTGCTTAACCACAGGTAACTGGGCCAGAGACAAGGAATGTACTGGCTCATGATAAGCTGAAATGGCACAAAGGTGAACCTTGACTGTAGAGTATTGTAGACCTGAATTTGAGAGGTCTAAAGGTTCTCCAGAACTTTATTTGGTGGGCAGGAAAAGGATTCAAGAAGATTTTGCACACCAGAGTGAAAAAATGCTTCCATTTGGCTGTGTAAGTTTTCCTAGTGACTGGCTTGCGTGGCAGCCAGAAGAATATCTGAAACTCTGCAAGACAGATTGAACCTGTTCACTTCTATCTCTTCAGTAGCCAAGCGTGAAGGTGAAGCGATCTCAGATTGGGATGGACCACAGGCCCCTGAGTCAGAAGGTTTGTCTGAAGAGGAAGTGCTTTTGGAGGGGTTTCTGACATACTGTTGAGTAACGGAAACCATATTTGTCGAGGCCAGAAGGGAGCAATGAGGATCATTTTGTCCCTCTGGGACTCGAACTTGAGAAGTACCCTCTGAATTAGAGGAAGAGGCGGAAAGGCGTATAGAAAGCATTTTGTCCACTGCAGCCTGAACGCATCCTGACAGAAAATGCCAGGCCCTGGATTTCTGGAGCAGAAGAGAGGCAGTTTTGTGTTGAGTGGGGATGCAAAGGTCCAGGTCTGGAGTTCCCCCTCTGTAAATAGTGACTGAACTATGGTTGAGTCAAGAGACCATTCGTGAGGCTCTGTCTCTGTTCTGCTGAGACGGTCTGCCAGCTCTTCTATACTCCCAGCAGGTAGACCACTTGAATTAGAGCCTTGTGCTCCAAGCACCATTCTCACACTCTAATCACTTCCCTGCATAAGGGGTAAGAGTGAGCACCGCCCTGCTTGTTGATGTAATACATCACTGCTTTATTGTCTGTTTGAAGGAGAATGTTCTTGTGACAGAGAATGTCCTTCAAAGCCCAGACTGCATAAAGGATGGCTCTCATTTCTAAGACATTTATGTGAAGTTGGAACTCGTCCTGAGTCCATGTACCTTGAGTGTGGAGAGTCTGACAGTGAGCTCCCCACCCCATCAGGGATGCGTCCGTGGTAATGGAAATTTGATGATCCAGAGGAGCAAAGGGATACCCCTCCAGAAGACTGTCCTCTTGCGACCACCAGGTGAGTGACTTCTTCAGAGGTTCTGTCACCTTGATGAGAAAGGACTGTGGTGATGGTTGGGGACCACTGAGCAATGAGCATCCATTGAGCTGTTCTCAGTTGAAGGCGTGCTAGTGGTGCAGTGAACACCGAGGATGCCATGAGACCTAGCATCTGTTGCATCAAGATAGCTCAAACCGAGCTGTCTCTCTGATGTATCGGGCCATCTGTAGGATGTTGTTCCTTCTGTTTTCTGGCAGAAAAGCTTTCGCATGGGAGGTGTCCAGAGAGTTCCTATGAACAGGAGCCTCTGGGAGGGCTGCAGCTGCGATTTCTTGAGATTGAGCAGGACTCCCATGGACGTGAGAAAGTCTGAGGCCATGGTGATGGCGTAGAGAGTTCCTTGCCTGGAAGGGCTTGCTAGAAGCCAGTCGTCCAGATATGTGAACACTTGTATTCCAATTTTTCTAAGATGCGCTGCAAGGATTGCACAAAACTTTGTAAAAACTCACGGCGCCGAAGATAGCCCAAAGGGCAGGACTCTGAACTGAAAATGCTGGCCCAAAGCCACGAACCTTAGGTATTTGTGATGCTTTGGGTGAATAGTAATATGTTGGTAAGCATCCTGCATGTCCAGGGAGGCTAGCCAGTCATGTTGATGAAGTAAAGGTAACAGTGTTCCTAGCGATATCATTTTGAATTTCTCTTTGGGAAGAAATTTGTTTAATTTTCTGAGGTCCAAAATGTGGTGCATGCCCCTGGTTTTCTTTGGAACTAGAAAGTAATGTGAGTAGAATTCTGTGTTCCGTTGATCCAGCGGAACTACTTCTACTGCCCTGTTGTTCAGAAGGCCTTGTATCTTGGAGGCGAGAAGTTCTGACTGAAGTATTGACAGTTTTGGCTGCCATCTGGGGGACAATCCGAGGGTTCTCTGAAAAATTGAGGAATATCCTGTGGATTATCCAGAGGACTCATTTTGTCCGAAGTTATGGACTTTACCAGTTGTAGAACTGAGTCAGACGACCTCCCACCTAAAGAGTCCCTCTAGGGCAGCTGGGGTGAGACTTGGGCCAGAAACTCAGAAGGCACTGGGCGCTGGGTCTGCGCCTTCTGTTGCATCTTCTTTGAGGCTGAGGGCTTCATTTTTATTAAAACTTCCCCTGCCTTTGCCTCGAAAGGACTGACGGTTATGAAACTGGCATTTGTTAACACCCCCCCGAGAGGGGACAGGAGGAGGTTGAGCCAATTTAATGGCTGACCTAGTCTTTTGTGTGGCCTCTAGAGCCTGTTCTACCTGAGGGCCGAAGAGATACGTATCATCAAAGGGCAATGCTATGACCTGTTGCTGGGCATCATTCGTGAAACCTAAAGTGCACAGCCAGGAATGGTGGCGGGTACAAATATCTGTCGCCGTCGCTCAGGAGGCAGTTTCGAATGCATCCATAGCTGCTTTAACCTGCTGGTTGTTGGACTCGATACCCCTGGTTATGGCTTGAAAAAGCTCTGAATTAGGGTCTGACTCCGGTAGAGCTTCAACTATTTGTTTGAGTGAATGCCAAAGAATATACTCATATTGAGAGAAATAGCCCTGGTAGCTGGCGATACGCATACCCAGGATGGATGCAGCAAAGACTCTCTTACCTAAAGTATCTAACTTACGAGATTCTTTGTTTATAGGTCGAGCTGTAGTAGTCTGAGAAAGAACTACAATAGGATCTGCAAAGGCTTGGGAGGCCAAAATAGGTTGATCCTTGGGAGCAGCATACTTCCTATCTATGGACTTAGCCACAGAAGGAATGAGAGCAGGATTATTCCATACCATTTGAGAAAGTGTCTCAAAGGAGGGTTGTACTGGGGGAGTTAAATCCATAGGGATGTCCGGAACATTAAGATAATGTTGTCTTAAAAGGTTCCCAGGATCGATGTCCATAGTCTGGAGAAAAGAGTGAAATTCAAATTTTCAGCAGAGACTTAAATGACAGGTCCTCGACCACAGGCTCTGCAACAGGATTAGATCCTGCTCCTCCACATCATCACCCAGTCTAAGATCTGGGTCAGGCTCAATATCATCTCCCGACAGTCCAGGAGGGACTGCATGGACAGGAAAGGAATGAAAATCATCAGGAAAAGAGGAAGGAAAGAATTCGGAGGAAAAACCCTGAAGATTGGCAGAAGAAAAGCCAGGCCTCAGCGCTGAAAAAGAACACGGTGCCGAAGAGCCGCACGTCGCTGAGAAAGCAGACAGCACTGAAAAAGAACCTGGCGCTGAAAAGCCACACGACGCCGAAGATGGAGCTGAAATCCAACAGCACCGAAAAGCTGCACGGCACCGAGGACAGCGCCGGCAGACGCACTGGTGCCGGAAACTGCGCCGAGCGACTCACCAATGCCGATTGTGCTGAAACCAACCCAGGGCCCCAAAAATTAGGATTTGAGGAAAAAGAAAGAAGAATACAAGGAGATAGAGGCATTGGTGTGGCCCCCTGTGCCGCAGCCATGTGAGGGGGGAAAACACCTGAGCGCGGAGTCGACGGCACCAAAGAAGGCGCTGCATGACTAGGGAGGCCCAACCGCCCTGCCCGATCCCCCGAAGAGCCCGGGGGCCCCGGAGTGGCTGGGCCAGGCAGCTGGACCACCCTCTGAGCCCATTGTTCCATCACAGCGGTCCACTGATGAAACTGCTCATCGGAAGCCCTACCAGAAGGCAGGGAAGGGCTCAGATGTCGAAGAGGTTTGTGACCAGAACCAGAAACTGTCGACTCCGAATGAGGAGACTGGCAACTGACCCCAATGACTGATCATCAATGCACAGACATATCAGAGGGCAACCTCGAGAGATGTCTTCTCTTTTTTGACCTATGGGCCAAAGAAGAGCTTGAGGCAGAACGGTGACGAGAATGTGACTGTTTACTTCTATGCTTCCGGGGGGACCGCCCATCCCCTCAGGCATTGGACTGTCTGTTGTCAGACCCCCCCTTCGGAGAAGGCGGCAGACCGGACCCAGCCTGCTGACTGAACAGCTTTCATATCAAGTCTCCTTACCGGCCACCTGACCCGCCATGGTCGACTCCCCATCAATGTAGGCTGAGACTTCTTTCTTTGAAAAGAATAAATTATCAAAAGCAGAACTTTTATTCAAAAAATACTACAAAATAATAAACTGAAAACTATGTTGCTAGTTTAAAGTTTGACTCCCGTCGGGCGAGTGACGTCATCATTGAAGAGCACTTGACGGCAGGAAAAAAAGGAACTGAGGCAGTTGGAGGGTCAACGCCGAGACAGTCATGGCCGGACGAGCCAAGGTTCCATCTCTGGCGCCGACCCTCCTGTAAAATATTTGCTCCCGCTGGGTCCTAGCACCTCCAGCGTAGATCCCATTAGTGTGAATGAGTGGTGGAGACTTTATGTCCAGGAAGATCGATGCCTCGGCAAATCGTGTGGGCCCTGCTTCTCCTGGCACTCCAGATCAACCACCTGCAGTCTCAATTTTTGTCCAGCCTGTGTCCAGTCTTGGGTATCATGAATAATCATCAGGGTAGCTCCCTGCAACAACAGCCTAATCTAAAAGTGTGTCATCGGATTGTCTTGTTGTTTTCTTTTCACGAACTGAGCCCTCCGGCTCCAGATTACAAATAGTATGTGTTTGTACATGTTTTATTCTATCACAGGGCCCCAACCTGCTGCAACGTTCCTGGCTAGCCCACTTTTCTCCATCTGGGTACCCAAAGTGTGTGACTTTATGGAACTTGAAGTGCATGCATAACTGTTTGAATGACAGAGTCTCTAAGCAAATTAACCTGATTATGCCCCTCTCTTGTTCAAGTCCCTTAAATAAATCAGATCTAATTCTTTTTTGCAGTTACCCTGACTGTGGTTCCAGTTTGTGCAAGAGTACTGTACTGCTGTTATTTGCTGTATATAATGTTGTTTTACAGGGGTCCCTAGGCTCCAGCCAGACAAAGCCCTGGTGGTAAGTGCAAACAGTGTGGGTACTTGTGTGGTGTATCAGGGGTACTGTGAAAGTGAGTATTGTGTATTGTTCTGGCCACTAGTAAGGAAAGATGGAGGTTACAGTGTCCCAGAGGGCTGTGCCCCTGTTAGCTTGACCACTACCAACCCTGACCTCTGGGTGGAGGCACCCGTTTCAGAACTCAGGCCCCTAACATGCTACTAGCCAAGCAGGCAGGGGTAGTAGCCCTTGGGATAGTGCCACCTAGGGGTTACAAAAGTGATGTGTGAAAATGCCCTGAGAAATATTTATGAAAAAAAAGTTGCACCGCATAGCTTGCAGACAGTTAAATCACGGTGGAGATGCTGCTCCTTCTTTATAAACTTTAAATAAACTTCTAAACCACGACAAAAGGAATTGTAACTTCTAGGATTGCACTACAAATATAAGAGTTTCTAAAAATGAAAAAAAGTATTTATTTTGTATGATGTTTATTTTTCCTCTGGTATTGTTTGTATATGGTATTGTCTCATTCAATAAAACACTCCCCATCTCTTGCAGCAGGAGCAGCAGGATGGCCAGTCCTGGTGAGACTCCAGATGGAGGGATGTCCTGGTAACACTCCAGAGCAGAGGGATGTCCTGGTGAGACTCCAGAGCGGAGGGATGTCCTGGTGAGACTCCAGAGTGGAGGGATGTCCTGGTGAGACTCCAGAGTGGAGGGATGTCCTGGTGAGACTCCAGAGTGGAGGGATGTCCTGGTGAGACTCCAGAGTGGAGGGATGTCCTGGTGAGACTCCAGAGTGGAGGGATGTCCTGGTGAGACTCCAGAGCGGAGGGATGTCCTGGATGCTGGGGAGTTGGTCTCCTCCTCAGCCTTGACACAGATAGAGACTGAAGAGTCTTATGATATGGAAAGTGTGTCTGAATCTAGAATGGATTGTGATATTTGAGAGAACCCTGGACAATTTGATAACTGCAAAAACAAGTACACCAATTCTGCTGCAAAGGATTCTTCCATGAACAAAATGGCTGCAGAATTGTAAAATGTATTAAACAAGGAGGAAGCTTTGTATAAAGAGAAAAAGGACAGAATTCAACAAGCTTTGGCTCAGTTGCAGGACCGCAGTACAGAACCACACCCCACTGAAGGCCTACAGGACAATGCCACCAGAGGTAGTAGTGCTACCATGATAACAAGCTGCTTCATGGACAGAGGCTCTGAATACACATCAGGTACAAAGCTTTCCTATTACTTTTCAAACAGCTAACAGCGATCAAAGTACTGCTACTGTATTTACCTTTTGGGTAGACATAAACTGCTACAGATTTAGCTCATAGCAAGCGCCACTCATTAGTCTGCTTGGAGTTTTCTTAAAGCCAAACCTTGAGGAAAGGTCCCACTGCACAGTTCTATCTGAAGGTATAGATGTGGAAATCACCATGGTAAACCAAGAGCAGCTGGAGAAGTCTGTGCAGAGCATAAGCCCCACAGGGACTCAGATTAGTTTGGAGTCTATTTCTGCCAAAGGGCCCCGAATCAGGTTTCAGCACAATGCAGCTACAGATAGGGGTTGTGGATGGTCAAAATTAAGTAAGAAATGAGTCGAATGGCACATACAGGATTCTTGTCCCTGGCCTAAGACTCCCTCATAATGAACAGATTCTAAGGACTCTGCAGCACAAGTATTTGTTCAATCCCTGGATGATACTACTACTACAGTCCTGGAACATGAATTGGCAGAAAAGAAAATTGCCTTATTAAAATCTTAGCGAAGAAGAGTGAGCAGAAAAGAAATACTGATGAAATGAGGAAAAGATATGTGGCTTTACAACACAGAAATACTGTGGATGAACAAATGTGGAATGTGGGAATTTACCTAAGGCTTTTTATTCAGCAGGGATTCCGTTTGATTTTACACAAACAGAATCAACAGTTACAGCAATAAAACAGCTTTTGGGATCAGCTCTACTACTGCAGCAGGAAAGCCTTGGTCAGATTATGCTCTCCAGGGTGCAGGTTGGATGCAGGACAGTTCAGGAAATTGGTGCCAGACCCCTAGTGGGACAGTACTTCCTTCTCGCAGTCCTCCTTAACCCCAGAATGCGCCTCCCACTGGACAAATGGAGTCAGGAGCTACACTGAGTTTTGTACAAGCCCCTGAGGAAGGCATCTGAAAGAATGTCTCTGACTGAAACTACTCCCTGGATGTTGCTGCAGGGCATAAAACAGCATCCCAGACAACAGATAACAGCAATGCTGTTCTAATTAGGGACCCTCTATCTGCACAATTATTGGATAAACATGAGAATACAAGACATGGCACAAGAAATGTAGCCACCTCTTCTCCAAATACTTCATATTCTCCGGGAACAACCCTTGAGACACAGGGGATATCAGAATCTCAAAAGCACCCCTCTCCTGACCTGTGCTCTAAACCAGAACAAACACAGACATCACTTCTATCAGAACTTTTTAAAGAAAATAAGACAGAACCACTCCCTAAGAGGCATGCAGTGCAACTAAAATATAGAAATGGTCTGGACCCTCACCCAGACAGGCAATACATGGGGAAAACATTGATTAAAGATTCTTTAAGGTTTTATCCAGCGGTTATACATATTTTGGGGAAGATACATTTGACATCAGTTTCTGCTCCGTTCCCCTCCTGGAGACCATTTGGACTAAATACAATCAATTGAAATCTTTCCCCTTGGACCCCCTTCATGGCCATAACTTTGACAAAGCCCCTAATAAAAACAGTTACAGTTATGTTCCATAACAAGAGCGGGCCAGTGGGAGACATCTACCATTGGCTCCAGCAAAAATGCCAAGTACGGAGTTCACCTGAGGCAATCCTGGATGAGAAACAATTTTGGATGGGAGGATGGCACTTTAAAGTCGAATTACATCAGACAGATGAGGTGATAGTGCACTTCCCAAATTGTTTCTTTCTGGGGAGGGATCGAGGGATCTGCTTTTACCCCAGACAACTAAAGGCTTGCTATTGCTGTGGATCTCGGACACACTTATCAAGTGTCTGTGATAAGCTTCGTGTAGCCTCTGCAACCAAATTGGATACATAAGTTCACTATGCTCAAACCACACTTGCTGCAACTTGTGAGGAGCATGGCCATTATACAAGGAATGTCCATGGGTATCAGCGAATAAATCTCAGACTTTGGACCCCGAGAACTTAATAAATAAATCACAGGCTGAACAGAACTCAGATCCTGACCCCTTCCCCTGCAAAACCAGCCCCCTCAAAAGAAAACAAATCTTCACCCTCAGCTGACATGACAAAGAGGCTGGAAACCCAGGAAAAATTACCCAGAGAAAACTTAGAGGGTAAACAGCAAAAAGCAACAACATTACCCTTGCTACAACTGGTCTGTTATACAGACATTATTAGACAGGATCAAACAGAGGACAAAATAAAGTTTTTGGCATTACAAAATGACCCCGGTACACAACTACACTCAGATCATCAAGGAGACAGAAAAAGGAGGAAGCAGCACCATCAGCGGTGATCGAGAATCCATACGAACTCTTGACAAACTCTACATGGGGGGAGTCTGAGGTAGAGGATGACCCCAAAGAAACAATGGAAGTGGACAATTCCTTTCCTCAGCCTCCAGATAAATTGTATAGTGGGAAGAAGAAGAAGAAAAGGAAAAAAAGATGAACAAGTTGGAACTGTCTAAATAACTGACTGGCTACTATTCGTAATACAGCAGTGGCATCTTTTAATGGCCACATCCTATTAAATGACAAAAAATGCCAGGCTGTACGCCAGATAATTTTTGATTTAAAAACTGATATAATTTTACTCCAGGAAACATGGTTGGGATCACTAAACAAGCTTATGACCTTCAAATCAGAATGGCCCTGGGGTCCATCCCACTGGTCCTTTGGTGCTGATAGGGCAGATGGTGTAGGCATTCTTTTTACACGCACCCGATTTTCACTTTTTGGGCTTTTAGACCTCATACCTGGGAGAGCATTAATACTAGATGGTTACTGGGATGGGGAGCCATGTCGAATTATTAATATCTATGGCCCACAAATAATGGCTGAAAGAGTGAGACTCTGAGCAAATACAACCCTACTTATCCATAGCTAGAGCAATACTATTAGGGGGTGAGTTAACTGTAGCCTGAATACGTCAAAAAGCCAACATCTCCTACCTAAAATATAGTGTGACCCACAAGCCTTTAAAAATTTATTTCAGTTGCAGACCTAGTGAACTGTAATAATTACATCAAAATCCTAAATATTTCACTTACAGTGCCTTCAGAAAGTATTCACCCCTTGGATTTTGTCACATTTGTTGTGTTACTACCAGAATTTTTAAGCATTAAAATTATTTTTCCCTTGATTCACACAGCATACTCAACAATTTAAAGGGCAAAAATATTTTTATTGTGTAACAAAATGTATGAAACATTAAAAACTGAAATATCTTGTTTACTTAAGTGTTCACCCTCTGAGTCAATATTTTGTAGAAGCGCCTTTGGCAGCAATTACAGCTTTGAGTCTTCTTGGGTATGTCTGTATCAGCTTTGCACATCTGGATTTGGGGATTTTTGCCCATTCTTCCTTGCAGATTTGCTCAAGCTCTGTCAAGTTGGATGGGGAGCGTCGGTGAACCACAATCTTTAAGGCTTTCCACAGATTCTCAATGGGATTCAAGTCTGGGCTTGGCTGGGCCACTCAATGACATTCACCTGCTTATTCTGAAGCCACTCCAGTGTTGCTTTGGCTGTATGCTTGGGGTCGTTGTCCTGTTGGAACATAAATCTTCGCCCCAGTCCAAGGTCTATTGCAGACTGATGCAGGTTCTCCTCAAGGATGTGCCTGTATTTGGCTCCATTCATTGTTCCCTCTATCCTGACAAGTGCCCCAGTCCCTGCCACTGAAAAGCATCCCATAACACAATGCTGCCACCACCATGCTTCATGGTAGGGATGGTGCTACAAGGGTGATGAGCTGTCTTCGGTTTGCGCCAGGCATAGCGCTTTGCATTCAGGCAAAGTGTTCAATTTGTGTTTCATCAGACCAGAGAATCTTTTGCCACATGGTCTCGGAGTCTGCCACGTGCCTTCTTGCAAACTTGAGGCATGCTATTATGTGGCCTTCTCTCAGGAGTGGCTTCCGTCTAGCCAGTCTCCCATAGAGGCTACATCTGTGAAGTGCTGCAGAGACTGTTGTCCTCTGGACAGGTTCTCCCATCTCAGCCATGGAACTCTGTAGTTCTGTCAGGGCGGTCATTGGGTTCTTGGTCACTTCCCTGACCAAGGTCCTTCTTGCCCGGTTGCTCAGTTTGGGAGGACGGCCTGATCTAGGAAGAGTCTGGGTGGTTCTGTAATCTTTCCATTTCCTAATGATGGACTTGACTGTGTTCCTGGGAACTTTCAATACCCTAGAAATGTTTTTATACCCCTCTCCAGATCTATGCCTCCTCACAATTCTATCACGGAGTTCTACGGACAGCTCCTTGGTCTTCATGGTAGAGTTTCTGCTCTGACATGCACTGTCAACAGTGGGACCTTATATAGGCAGGTGTATTTCCTCTGAAATCATGTCAACCATTTGAACTGACCACAGGTGGACTCCATTCAAGTTTTAGAGTGATCTCACAAGGAAATTGGATGCACCTGAGCTCAATTTGAAGTGTCATAGCAAAGGGGGTGAATACTTAACAAATCAAGACATTTCAGGTTTTTATTTTATATTACATGTACAAAAAATTCCAGAAGTTTCATTCCACTTTGACATTATAATTTGTGTAGATACATGACAAAAAAATCCCATATAAATGTATTTTAATTTGAGTTTGCAACATCACAAAATGTGACAAAATCCAAGGGGGGTGAATACTTTCTGAAGGCACTGTACAAAAGGGCCCTGTATACTACCATTACTTTTTACATCAGAGCTCTAAATCTGTGTTGCTTTATTAGCCTGGCTCAGAGTGCCCCCAGTATACTACCATTACTGATTACATATTTGTTTCAAAACATTTAAAGTGGAGTGCTACAACACTATGCCCAATGGAATTTTCAGACCATCAAATGATAATTTTGGTTCTTGGAGCAGACCCACGACACCCCATTAGTAAAACTCAGTGGAAACTTAATACATAAGCCTTAACAAACCCAGTCCTCACAACTACCATAAAACAACTATTTGCAGTCAGAGCATCATATTGACTTATATGAGGATATAGGTGTTTGGTGGAGGAAACCAAACAAGCCATTAGGCAAATCTTTCAGAAACATGGAAAAATGAAATCTAGAACTCGGTATTTTAAATATTTAACATTAAGAACACAACTTCAATATCTACTGTCAAAAACTCCTACGGTAGGGAATAACCTGGCTTCACAAACTGATAAACTTAAAACTCTAACGCAGACTTTTCAATATCATAGGGAAAGTTCAGTCAGGGCAGAATTATGCTACCGAACCCAGAAATCCTCCGTGTTCGAACCATGCACAGCATGCAAACCTAGGAGGCAGGCCTCCACATTCTCCACTCTAATGAACGAGGAGGGTTCCCTGGTTACATTTATACAGGAACTTTTTGATATAGTCACAGACATCGGAGAAGTAGAAGACCCTCTACTCAAGATATGATAGCGTATCTTTTCCAGATCCTTAAAGTTCACATGACACAACAGGACTCCTGCTCTTATTCAAGTGATAACAACCCAAGAGATAACTTAAGTTATTCAAAACAGGAAATTGGGGCAGTCCCTGGTTTGGCTGGCTTACCACTTGAATTTTATAAAACTTTTCTTACTGAAGTTGTTCTTTTCTGGAACAAGTACTCAACTTTTTTTTTCTAAACTCAATCCAAAACATTTTTCAAAAAGTTTAATAACCTACTTATTTAAAACTGGGGATAAAACACTTATTCAAAATTGAGACCGATAAGTTTACTGAACGAGACCTTAAAATGTTCTCACTGACTCGACACCTTAGGTTATGACAGATAGCAGGAAATGTAGTTTATCCACTCCGATATTGTGGACTGCCAAACAGAACCATCCATCATCCCCTTGTAATATTTTGGGAGATTTGGGAATATTCCCCAAAACAACAACAACAATCAGGATGGATCATATCTATGGACAGAAGGCCTTTGATAAAGTGAATTACAACTTCCTATTCTATACTTTAGAAGCACATGGCATCCCACAATCATTTATTAGTAAAATTAAAATGCTATATAAGAATGCAACATAGTGGCCATATATTCAGAGAGAAATTGGTCCAGAATGTAGCAAAAAGCAAGGGGTAAGACAGGGCTGTCCCCTGAGCCCATTACTGTGTATCTTTTCTCTTAACCCACTCTTAGGAAAAATCATGGAGAACCCAGTAATACAGGGGTTGAAAGGCAACATCCAGGGGGATGAAGTAAACATTGTAGCAAATGTGGACGACACATGCTTATTATTAAAAAACACTGAAAGCATATTAGAAGCTTGTAGAGAGCTGCAGTTCTTATCGACAGCTTCAACAGCACAAACTGAATTTGGCAAAATGTCATTCTGTTCAGTTAGGGCCTAGGACTGAAGACCTTACGATGGTGGGGGATTTTACAGTAACTCCAGACCCAGTTAGCATTGTAAACAATGCAAAATCTACTCTTAACTAATTGGGAATGAGCTTTAGCACAGTGTGAGGCCAAGGTGAACACTTGGAAGGGTTGGAAACTGTCCAAGTTAAAACGCATAATATTATAAAACAATTTTCGAACCCTAGCCTAATTTATATAGGAACGGTATTCCCATTACCACTGTCCATTAAGGCACATTTGTATAGCATTTTTTTCAGCATGTTGTGTGGGAGCTGGCTCAATCTTATATAGAGAGGTTATACATATTTACCTAGGAATGAAGGAGGGCTGGGTATGATAGATCCAGCAGTATTTGTTCATTCTCTCTTTTGGTACCACTCTCTAAAAATGGTGTAATGATGTAAAGCTCTAACTGCAATGTGTAACTAAATGTTGTACTGTATGTGTCCTCTTTGTGTGAGAGGTACTTTGGAAATGAGCCTCTGGCTCAAAGGTTGTAAACCGATGTATAAACAAATAAATAAAAATATCATGGAAAATGACAGATTCCTAGTCAACAAATGGCTACAGAACAATTGGCAGATTTTCTTTTTCAAATGGGAAGATTTCCATGAAATTTTCTAAATTCTTATTCATTCCAGAGTCTATGAAATCTACACTTGAGAAATTGAAACAAATGGAAGATCTCAAAATCATTCTTTAAGACTTCATCTAGGATACAACTGTACCAACACGTATCCGATTTAATGGTTCCTTCACAGCTTCAGTTCAAAAACTGTAGGCCACAGAAACAGGAAACATATTAACATTTCTAAATGAAAATATATTCCAGAACATGTGTGGAAATCCAGTGGTTAAGTGCATGTGGGAGGCTAAATGTTCAGGGTAACAACTAGAACAAACCTATGGAGGAACAAACATGTCCATACACGGGTTTTGGAGCCACAGAAGAAACAATAGAACACTTTGTCCTCTATTGTGTTTATGCTCAAAATTTATGGAAATTTCTAGCTAGAGTTTGGAACTTACCCTGGCTCCACAGTCTTATGTATGAGGCTGTGATATTGGGGGATTACTCTCATAAGATTACTTAGATACAATGCTGGGTCCCTAACAGTATTTTTTGCAGTATTTAAATTCTGCTTAAAGAATGCTAGAGTACAATGGGTAATTTGCAACAATGTATGCCTTATACAGTCTTTACAGTGATTTGTGAGAATGCATTAAATACATCTATACTGCAGAAA
Source organism: Neoceratodus forsteri (assembly GCA_016271365.2). Classification (NCBI taxonomy): domain Eukaryota; kingdom Metazoa; phylum Chordata; order Ceratodontiformes; family Ceratodontidae; genus Neoceratodus; species Neoceratodus forsteri. The sequence continues at coordinate 549,432,624 of JADMNL010000022.1, read as the reverse complement.
TAGACAAATATGGGGTACAAATTGTTAAATCATAGTGGAGAGACCTCTCCTTTTTTATAAAGTACAAATAAATTCTTGAATATGAAAGAAAGTTTAAGGAGATCATATATCTAAATGCCAACTGATAACCATCACAATATATGTTTTGAACTTATCAGTTTCTCAGAATTTCTTTATTTTTAAGTTTTTATTTTCAATTTTTTCTTGACATTTTCTGTTATTTGGTAAATCACGTGGTTTCTTTCCTTGTATAATATGGTATTATTGTTGGGTTTTCATGCACATCTGTTTCTTGTATACGGTATTGTATCCTTCAATAAAAACCACCCATACTCTTGCAAGAAGTGCCATGGGATTATTAATTTTCACCTGCCGGATAGCCACCAGGGATAGTCAGAAGGGACCTCGGCTTAACATTTCATCAGAAGGATGGCCCTAAATGGTAGAGTGTTAATACTGAACATTAGCTCAAATTCCTGGTGTGACACTGGAACCCAGGACCTTCCGATCAGAGGTGAGTGTGCAACTTTACTGAGCCACTGGCACAAACCCTTGACTTATTCATTTTTATTTTTATGTACTCTTTCTCCCTGGCTGGCCCTCTTTCTGTCGATCCTCCCAGAGTCGCAGACAGTGTGCCTTCTGTGGCATGGTGGCAGGGAATCCCTTGACCTGCTGAGGCCGGGATTCAGATTTTGTGAGGAGCCTGGGTTGCTGGCTGTGGCCTGTGAAGGTCAGCGATTATCCTGCCAGCCAGGGTTTTTCCATTCTTGTGTTCCTCTGTTGCTGCTTTACCCTCCCCTTAGAAATGCTGAGGTTTAGGACTACACCCTTGATGTGAGCGTGCAGTGGCATGTTTATGTGATATGCAGCATAGCACACCCTCCCACCCCATATCCCATGTACCTTACCACCCACATATCTGTAGATGGCATTGTTGCAGTGGGATGTGGCACCCCCTCCCCCCAGGAGGAGTGTGTCCTGTGGGATGCTTGACCCTCCTCCCCCCAGATGGCCCCCAATGATCCAGGCTCCTTCCCAAACCCGGGTTACCAGCGTTGCATGTGATAGTGCTACCACTGCACTGATGGACTGGCTACAAACCTTTGATTACCATAAACTGGAAATAATCGCAAGATCTGACCTGGTGAATTGGAAAGATCCTTTTAATGGTCTAGTAACTGCAAAGAGGACATGAAACAGTTACATTTGTTGCTGTCTGCTGCCACCCTAACTAGAGTACCTGGAATGTCTAGCATGACATAATACAGGGAGCATGGCTCCACCTCTGCAGTTGTGCTTCTCGATGTAACAGGACAGAAGTCACAGCTGCATATGTGAGGGGAGAGACTAGGCTTACCTGCATGCGACCATAAGAAATGGTGCACACGGTGACTGAATGAAGGAAAAGCTAAAGCATGCCATTCCTACTCATCATCAAGCAGCAACAGACACAGAGCACAGGAGAAGATCAAAGGCAGCCTCAAAGTGGAGCAGCTAAGAAATCCAACACAGTCCCCCCACAGCCTTTAAACCAGTTCCAGCAACAGCATCGGGGAAAGAAGGAGGGAACTGAGAGAATTCTCCTGCTCTTGGATATCTGTCAGCCACCTTGAGACAGCTGGGCAGATGACCACAGCTGCGGGGCCAGCAGTTCTTCTCCCATTGAACCCCAGCGTGGACCACTGACCACACCACCCATGGTTGCCGTTTTTGCATCCCCAGACCACTAGTTCAGTCCTATGACAGCATGCCTGCCTCAGCTTGGTAGACTTGGGCATAAAGTGTGTAAAGATTCATTGCAGAGCTTCCTGGAGAGGGATGAGGTAGCCACTGAGGATCAGCTGGAGCACTGCTCACTCAGCCTTACCCTGAGGCTATCCTGGTGCTGCAGAAGCACAACAGCTCCTTGCAGTGCAGAAAGCTGTATCAAACCAGGACTAGAGGTGGTCTATTCTGGACTCTTACAGTATCAATGGAGCAATGGCTAAGGCAGAATAGACTAAAAAAACTAAAATGTGAAAAAAAGAGAAATGGGAAAACTCCCACTGTGCACTCCAGGCTGAACAAAAGCACCACCAGCAGCAAGAGGATTTTGAGTGGGCTGCAATAGAGAACAACTACATTGAAGGGCTGAAGATAGTGTGACGGAGAGGAAGGAAGCACACTGTAGTCAAAGAAGGAGATGCGGAGAGGTGTGCTTCCACTTGTGTAAGAAGACAGCTGTGGTGGGATGTTGCGCGACAGTGCTCAGCATGGTAGTTGGGTAAACGCCAGCTCCTGCCCACCTGTTATATTTTTATCGATTTTCAGTTCATTTTGTGTAAATTCACCCAAAAAATGCTAGCGATTTTTATTTTGGTCTGGTTGATCATCCAATGAGAAATTTCTGCATGTCAGTGTCATTTACAATATTATTCCTGTCACATTACTTACACTCGCAAACAGTTGTTACAATGTCACCGCTAACTGTCAGGGCTGTTCAGAGGGGGAAGAAGCAGCCTAATAATTATCAGGGACCCTCCAATGAACACCAAAGCAAAACGGACATGCAGTATATTAAAGAGGTACTTGCTGCACTACAGTTAGACATCTCTGATACAAAAAATGCTGTAGGGTCACTCCAGTCTGATATAAATACCAGTGGGCATAAAGGAGATCTATTTGTAAACAAACTTGCTGGCTTAACAGACACTGTCAATTTTCTAGAGGACAAAGTAGAACAACAAAATGAACAAATACAGTACTTGCTCAAAAAAGTCGATGATTTGGAAAATAGAGGGAGAATAAATAATCTACGTATTATGGGACTGCCCGAGGGGGCAGAGGGCAACGATCTAATCCCCTTCCTACAACATCTTATATTGGAGTTACTGCGAACACAATGGCCCTGGCCCTCTAAATAGAGAAGGCACATAGATCATTAGGAGCCAGATCTGCCGCCGGGAATAGACCAAGATCCATAATTGTTAATTTCCTTAGATATTCTATTAAAGAGGAGACTCTGAAAAGAGCTAGGCAGCGTAAGCAATTAAGCTGGAAAGGGGAGAGAATTTACTTTTTTCCAGGACTTCTTTTTGAGAATCATTGAAAAAAGAAAACTGTTCTTTGAGGGGAAAAAACAGCTACAGAAGCTGGGCTTGTCCTACTATTTCAAATACCCTGCTATTTTAGTTGTTCAAATATCAGGCAACAAACCCTGTCAGTGTGAGTTTGTGGAACAACCGAGGGAATTGTTATATATGATACCACGTCAAATTCTCACACCACCATAACGTATTCAAAAAAGTCAGACACTTCACTGAATGGGCACGTGGCCCACCAGGATTCGTTAATTCTTCCCCATGAGCGCTGCGCTCGAATATCGAAAGACCCAAAATTAATCCTGTGCAGGAAAACTTTACCCGTGACTGTACTCCCATTGCTTATGCTGCAGCAGTTAAAAAACTAAGTTTCACATCTAGGATCCCATCCTACTGTTCCATTATGAGACACAGCAAGCCCTCTACCAGATCTTCGTATAGCCACAGATTCACACAGCCTAGCTTTATGCTAAATAAAAAATGTCAGTGAAGCAGAAGCAGAGATTCACAGAGATCTAAGGAAGATACTTGTATAAGGCAGATTCTGAAAAATCCTGCTACTTTTCCACCTATTACCCATCAAGATTTAACTGTGGATCCTGTCTGCTCCATTGAAATGTGCCCAGCATGAGTCCTCCTTTCTTAGATCCACATCACGACGCTTACAGGAAATGAGTTTGATTTCCTGCTAGTTCTTAAAGTGACAGTGCCTTCTTTCTATAACTGCTCACTGTGACATGCTGAAGCAACATACAACGAGATGGCTGGAGTGTATGAGGACCCTCAGGTTTTCACTACATTCTCTTTCCATCAAGGTCACCTGAACAATATGTCTTAGGAGCTTTGTAATACTGGGAATGCATTAAATTATCAGTTTATTTGTGACTATATATAATATACTTATGTTGCTATTTTAGTTTAACACATTATTGGTTCCTCTTGTTTTCTTAACTTAGATGTAAGGAAAATACCTAACAAAATTTGGATACCTATTATTCCACAGGTCTTAGCCATCCTATACAAGGTGTTTAAATGCATTCCGTTATATGAGGCTGCCATCTTGTGGAGACACCCTTCATCATACTGTAAGTTACCTTTTTTATGTTGGCTCACGCTTGCGCAACCAACATCTTGCGGTAGTAGTAGATTTGGAGGCTTGGTCACTGTTGGGCGAATGCAGGGCACACATCAAAAGGTGCATCCCTCATTTTCCAATCAGCCAGCAGGAAGCGGTGACCTCACGCATCCTTAATGAGGCCATCAGATCTAAGAAAAGGTCTGCTGCAATGAGAGTGAAGCTCCCATGCAGCGGTACCACAACACGCCTCCCTACATGCAGGCAACATGGCGGCAGTACCGCCTGTCACAATGCCGACGGGGGAGCCCACTCCCCGTCGGCATAATTACCTCATCCCATGTACAATGTATGGCGAGGGGGTGCCCAATACCCTCGGCATCATCCCAATAGTTTTTCTTTGCCAAGGGGCCCCAATCCCTGTCAGCATTTATCTCCCATCTCCTTGTATTTTGTAGATGGGGAGCCCACCTTTCAGCATAATGTGTCTCCCCTTTGTTACTTGCTTGAGGGGTGCCAAATCCCCTCGGCTCATGCCCCCAGTATATTGCCAATGGAGGTGCCCAATGCCCGTCAGCCTGATCCCCAAAAAACTTAGGTGGCACACTGGGAGCACACCCCAGTGTGCCACATGCTCTAAAAAAGTCCCGCAATGTTTTTTTTAAACCTGTGAAAAGAAAACGGTCCCTTGACGCCTCTCTTTGCCCTCCCACAACCCGCCCACCCTCTGTGCACTCTGCCTCCCCACACCCCCTCACCCCATACTTACCTCCGAGTCCAGCACAATGATCTTCAATGGACTGGGAACACATCTGCAGTCTCAAAGCCGACGCTGAACGAATGAAGAAATGCTGGTAAGCTGTATAATGGCATAAATAGGTTTTTTTCAACTTTGGTGCAAATCTCGGTATTTTTTGGAATTTTGCACCAAACTTTAACATGGGGTTATTGGGACCCCTTCTCATGAATTCAGTCACTGTCATGGCGTTATTAGGTGCCAAAGGTGATTTTGAGGTCACTGTGTGGAATCACCTTTTGGGACAGAGTAACAAAATGACAGTGCCACTGTTCATTAGGGGGGCTCTCAAAAAGCCTATGTTGCAAATTTGCTGACAAAACTCCCAAAAATGGCTGTTTTACAAGCGTGCATTGCACTGTTTCCACGCATGCTTGTAACGTCGTGAATTTGTAATATTTTCACTCCAGATTTTCAAAATTGGCATTTTTCCATACCTCCTGATGAACAGTACAGCTGTCATTTTACATATTCTGCCTGAAATGTGTTTTCGCACGTCTGGCGCAGAATAGCGTGGTCACTGTGCAAAATCAGTTTTTGGGACTGTTTGAGGAAAAGACAGTGAGACTGTACATGAGCAGAGGTCCTAAAATGCCTATGTTGAAAATTTGGTGCCGGACAACCATAAAATAACTCTGTTACAAGCATGCAATGCGCAGGTTCCACGCACCCTTGTAACTTCGCAAATTTGCAATATTTCCATGCGAGATTTTCAACACTGGCATTTTTTCACACCTCCTTATGAACAGTACAGCTGTCATTTTTCACATCCTGCCCAAAATGTGTTTCCGCACCTGTGGTGCACAATAGTGTGGTCGCTGTTGGAAATCAACTTTTGGGACAGATTAACAAAATCACAGTGCCACTGTTCATATGGGGAGATCCCAAAATGCCTATGTTAAAAATGTGGCTAACAAACTCCCCAAAATAATTGGGTTATGGACGTGTGTTGTGCACTTTCCATGCATGCTCAATTTTTCATATTTTCACTCCAGAGTTTCAACGTTGCTATTTTTTATGCCTCCTCATGAACAATACAGTTGTCATTCTCCAAATCCTGCCTAAAATGTGTTTTCGCCCCTGTGTTGCCAAATGGCATAGCCGCTGTGCAAAACCACCTTTCAGCTAACAAACTGATTATGCCGCTTTTCATGAAGTGGGCTCACAAACTGCCAATTTTGAAAATTTGGAGTGAAAATACCATTGCACGCCTACGGTGTTAGGGTTTCCAACTGCAGCACCCACCCAGTACAGACTGATGATGGTGCCAGGGGGTGACTTGGGATCATCGGATGGTAATGCTCGCACCATTCCACCCCTACTAATCACCCACTGATAGGCATCGTGGTGTGCCTTTGCACCGTTTGGCCACAAAATTCACCCCATTCTCCTATACTGCACCCACAACAGTGTATTTCCTTACGGAATGGGGTAAGTATAGTGCCCAAAGACCCCAAAGAACACCACAACACTTGTCAGTGTCTACAGGGTAGGGTGAGGTATAATGGCATGAGCATTATAGCTGATGACCCAAAGGCACACCCCAATGCCTGTTGCTTTCTACAGGGTGGGGTTGAGGTTGGTGTCACTTCAGTACTTCACTACCATTCCTATTATGCATCTCTATCTCTGGCACTACCAATGCCAATGCCAGCGAGACAACATTCAGCATTAGCAAATGCTTGTTCTTTCCTGTTTCTCATTCAGTCAAGTAACATCAACTAGTTTCACCACTTAAGCCGATTTCCACTTAAATTATTTATTGTACAGTGGATTATGTCATGCTTTCTAGGCCTCTCCTTAAACGCTTCTTTACAAATACAAATGGTTATGTGGAAACAGCTCTTAACTCGCTCACCACAGATAAAAAAGCTACATGGCACAAAGTTGGATGGTTCAACCTTCCTCCTCATATTTAAACTACTGGATTTCATTCTCAAAGGGGACACCAGATATAAGTGCTTCGACTGTTGGCATATTTTGGAGGAATCTGATATAATTTACTGCAATGGTCCAGGATCTCAGTAGAGATTTTATACGGACAAAAAAAAAAAAGTAGTAAGCATCTCAATTAGTTAGATTTGGCTAATTGGACTTTTTTGTCTAGCTGCTACGGTGTTTATATGGGACACTAATAATAGACACTACATCATTATGTCAAATTGTTTAATATCAGATTTGAGAGTTTAAAATTGCTTTGTGGCTCACGAGACATCTGGATGGGGTGTGGTCCTGCAATTTGCTCATCCTTCAAATCTACCGGCAGCTAACTTTAACAGTTTTAAACCCCTTATAATCTCAGATTTTTGTTTTTTTATTAGGAGGGAACCTTGAGACCATATCTTTGATCTTTAGACATTATATAGTGTATTCTGGTAGTAGGCAAGTGTCAGGGTAAGGTTTTCACATGCCAATGTCCACTAAAATCATATATCACATTAATGAATTAGCCACTATGACTTTTCAGTTGCTTATGTGCAGGACAGGTTACCCACTGCTCAATGTCAAATACATATATATCATACTATAATAATGAATTGTATGATATTTTTAAACTCTTAAACAGGCATGGTAGTCTGAATGTATTGACTACACACACAAACAGTTAGGACCGACTTGCTAGGGTATTACTTATTGGTGCTAAGTTCATATACAACCTATTTAAGATTGTATTAGTAGACACAGTTAATCTGATTTTTACTTCTTTTCTGGTTGCTACAGATAATTCATTGTACATTATTCTGCAAGTACAAATAAGTACAATCACAAGATAACTTTAACCATAGTTTATTTGCACACATACATACTTAACTCATACTATATCATTTCATTATCATTCTGTTTTTAATATATCTGTAAGTTAGAATCTTAGTATTAGTTTAACTTCAGTGGTGTTCCCTTTGGGTACAAAACAACTTAATACTATTTTGACCTGGTGATTGTTGGCTGGTTATATACTATGTAAAATTTCTACCTTAAATCAGCCTATTAAAATTTTGTCTCTTGGAATATACAAGGTTGTAATAATTATATTAAAAGATCTAAAGTTCTAGCTTACTTAAAAAGCTTGAAAGCTGACATTGTCTTTCTTCAAGAAATGCATTTATCAGCAGAAGAAACTGCCAAACTCAAGAGATCATGGATTGGTTCAATTTACGACAGCTCATTCAATTCAAGCGTAAGGAGGTCTGTATCTTATTTCATAAGAATCTAAATGTTGTGGTACAGTCCACAGTTCTAGATGCTGATGGTAGATATGTTATTGCAAATGTCAAAATGGAAGATAGACTACAGACCTTGGTAAATGTCTATGCCCCAATGTCAATCAAGCTGTGTTTTTGCCAGTTTAGCTGAACAGCTTTCTAAGAATGCTAATAGAGATTTAATACTCAAGGGGATATGAACACAGTCATGGACATGTTTACTGACAGTATGTATGCAAACCCAGCTAACCACTCTTTCCTCTAAAGTTCTAAATGGATTTTGTGAATAATTTGGAGTGGCTAATACTTAGAGAGTTATGAATCCTAAAGGGAGAGACTATACATTTACATCTAATCAACATGGCTTACATAGTAGACTAGATTATATTTTCATTAGCAAGACATTGCTGCAGGGCCTCTCTACAAGCTATATTGGTAATTTCTTACTCATCCTATAAAAATAAATTGAGGGAAGAAAATCTAATCAAACTTGAAAGGAATTAAAAAAATAAAGAAATGGCATTTATTTCTTTGGGATCTAGAAACCTTACTTTATACAAAGAAATTATAGATACTAAATAAGAGATTAATACAATATACAACCATAGACCAGAATATGCCTTATTCAGATTCAAACAAACTTACTGGGGGGCAGGTGAGGTACAAGATAAATTACTGGCTCATAAGCTTAAAAAATGATCAGAAGCTAACAAAGTGGCAACAATTAAAAATAAAAGTGGCCTACACGTACACGGAACTGAGCATATTCTGGAAGTTTTTAGAGATTTTTATTCTAATCTGTACAAAACCGAAGGTGTAACTAATCAGCCTACTCTAGACCAATTTTTTAAAGACATTAAACTGCCAGCAATTACTGAACAAGACAAATGTAGGTTGGATAAGCCCATTACTTTGGGGGAAATCCATAAAGTGATTCAGTCCCTTCCTGATGTTAAAAGCTTCTGACCGGACGGCCTCTTAAGTGAGTTTACAAAGCCACTACACAATTGGTGGCACCAATCCTACACAAGTATTCTGCAAGCTAGAATTGGAGCTTTACCCCATCTATGAGAGAGGCGTCTATTGTGGTACTTCCCAAGAAAGATAGAGATCCCACAATTTGTGGCAACTATAGACCAATATCCCTTATTAATGTAGATTGTAAACTGCTTGCAAAAATTATGCCCAACAGATTGAATTCTGTTATTCAGAAACATATTCATCCTGATCAAGTTGGTTTTGTAGGTGGGCGTTACAGTTCAGATCTCTTTCATAAAATACTACATATTATACATGAAGCAAGACTAAACACATACTCTCCTACCCTCCTATCTTTAGATGCTGACAAGGCATTTGATAGGATAGAGTGGAGCTATTTAATGGAAATATTGGGAGATTTAATTTAGGATCCCACTTTTGCAACTGGGTGCAGATTCTTTATTCAGAAGTATATGCAAGGGCTAAAATTAATGGCATATCCTCTAATAGATTTCAGATTTATAGGGGCACATGTCAAGGCTATCCTCTATCGCCTCTTCTATTCTTGCTAGCCATAGAGCCCCTCCTCATTAAATTACGTTCATGCACTTTGATATCTGGTATTAAAATAGGGAAAGAACAAAAAATATCTGCTTATGCAGATGACATACTGCTCTCAGTAACTAATCCACAATATACTATCCCTCAAATCTTATCAATTGTACAGAAATTTGGCACCTTCTCAGGTTTCAAAATACATTTTTAAAAATCTAAAGCCCTTTCACTAACAAAACTCTTTAACAAATCTATCTTTGACTAGTATAACATCAAGACTGCGACTCAACACTTAAAATTTCTAGGTCTACTTATTTCCCCTACTATATCCCAAATCATCTCAATCAACTTTAAATATATTCTTGAAAAAATGGCATCAGACTTTATCAAATGGAGTAAAATATATCTGTCCTTTTGGGGGAAATACAAGTTTCTAATATGATGATAGCACCAGTTATACATTACTTCCTACAACACTTATCCACTAGAATTCACAGACTATATTTTTAACAAAATATAGACTCTGATTAGAACATTTTATGGGAAAACAAACCCCCAAGAATTTCTTTACTCAAACTACAGCAACAAAAATCAAGAGGAGGCTTCGGCCTACCTAGCTTCAAATTGAGACATGATGCTTTCACTGCTGCACAATGTATCAAATCACTTTGGCTTAATAAGAATCATGATATTCCAGGATGGGTATCCGTAGAGAAGGAGTTGATGAAAGGCAATCACTCAAGGATTGTCCTTTTCTCTGACACACCAAAAATATCTGCGTCCAACCCTGTCTTGAACCAGGTATTTAGTTCATGGAAATCAGTAACCTCTTCACTGGACTGGTCTCTGAATGTATCCATACATTGCCCACTATGGGGAAACCCTTTGATTGAAACATAAGGAAAATGCATAGTATGGAACAACTGGGAAAAAGCAGGCATCTTATTCTTAGAGGACATATGAGATCAAAGTACAACCGCACGAATGTCCTTCACACAAATTTCATTAAGATTTAAACTCCCCAGTACTGAATTCTATAAATATTTACAACTGAGAGAAATGTTAAACTCAGTGGCTTCACCAGGCCCCCAACCCCATTTTTCAGAAGTTATACAAATAATGGCCATTAAAGAATATTCTCTTTGATGCTTGAATCACTCCTTGACCCAAATCTGTCACTTTTAGATTGTTGGCAAAAGGAATTACAAACATACATTTCATCTGAGGAATGGCAAAACATGGAAATTGAATCTGAAGGCTTGCAGGGAAGCTAAGGGCAGGCTTACACAATACAAAATAACACATCAATGGTACTATACGCCAAGTAAAATGGTTAAGTTTGGCCTAGCTACTGCATATAACTGCTGGAGATGTGCAAAAGGAAAGGGTACATTCTCCCATATCTGGTGGTCCTGTCTGGATACTATCTCATTTTGGGTCAAGATATTATCACTATGTAGTACAGTTCTTGGTCACACAATCAAGTGTTCAGCTAAATCTGCAATCCTTGGCATTTGTTCTGAGTTTACTTATTTAACTGAGTATCAGCATTTATGGCTGATTGCGACTTTTATTACAGCAAAGAATGTTATTCTTAGAAAGTGCAATAGTCAAACAGTCCCTGCAATAAAAGAATGGTTGCTAGACCTATCTACAAGCGCTAGCTATGAAAGGGTAGCTTATGTAAACATGAATCATGTAGACAAATTCCTAGATGCTTGGGAACCTTGGGCCAGATATTCAAAGCTTTGCACGGTGCGCAAACCATTTCTGCGGGATTAGCGTGGGGCTGCCATATTCAAAAGGCCAAATAGCGTGCACAAACTGCATTAGCGCCGGGCAAACCATAATTTATGCAAGGCAAAGTGAACATGAATACAGGCACTATGAGATATTCAGCGACTAGAGCCACGCTAAGGTGTTTAGCACAACATAGCGTGACCCTTAGCGTGGTACAAAATACCCAGGAAAAGCTGGTCTTAACCCTGGGCAAACAGCTTTGCATGACACTGGTGCTTTGCGCAGTGTTAGCTACAGGATGTGGCTTATGCGGGACCCTAACTTAGAATCTAATCAGACACTTAGAAATTGCCAGACACGGGAGGACACATGCTGCTCACTGATGGCACCACCATGATGCCAACAGCTGCTACCAGTCCCAGCCTAGCACAGACAGTAAGCGGTGATCCGACCCACAGGGAACATCATGGTAGTGTGGCCATACAGCACACACCTGCAGACCATACATCTGTGGTGACCAACAGATGCCAGCACACACATGCAGCACTGTGGGCATGGTGGCAATTGAGGGGAGGGTATGGGTGGCCAGACCTCACCCACAGCCCAGGTGTGCAATAAGGCTGGGACACATCACGAGTGCACATGGGCCAGTAGTGGGAATACCCCATCACCTGCTGTCTATCGGAGCTTACATACCCCCCAGCCACATACCGCACACCTGTACAGATGCCACAGCACACACAGACGGCCATGTATATGTCGCTGTGAGCATCCCATGCCACAGGTGCAGCATCTGTGGAGCACACAACAGTGAAACAGTACTGTCAGTAATCACTTGCAAGCTGGGCCTGTCACTGTGTACAGTGCAGTGGTCATCACTACCCTACACACCATAGGCATTGCTGTGTCCCTCACACTACCGGCCCCCTTGCTACTGTAATGTCTGCTGTGCACTGTAGCATGGCCTACAGTGAGACAATTGCATGCAGCACCACCACCTGTGCCTATGCTGCGTTGTCCACTGGGGCACACACAATGCTATGCTGTACTGAATACATGTAGCCTGCAGCAACCATCATGCACTGTCGGACTGACCTACAGGTGGAGCTGTGGCCAGACCTGGCCAGCCCCTGTACTTCCAAACCAACCTACAGGTGGGGCTGTGGGACCCTGCAGTAATGCTGGGCAAACTGCATGCAAATCAGGGAATAATGAGATGCAAATTTGGCTGTTTGCCCAGATCCTACCTAAGTAGGCTCATTTGCATGTCACTTTGGAATATGGCAAATCTTAGTGCCGGGCAAACAGCTTAGCTCCACGCTAAAGCCGCACTAATGTGTTAACACGGCGTTAACAGTTTAGGGAATATTATACAGTTTTGGTCGCTGTTCTTTCACATCTGCTGCTGCCTGCAGCTATACAGGGTCCACTCATTTGCCGGCACACACATTGGCCACACAGTTCATCTCTACCTGCCCTCACGTCGCTATGCACTGTGTTGTTGTTGTGGTTTGCACTTCCTGGTTGCTACATTCATTGCTGTCTTATTCCAGGGCTCCATTTGCCCTGCACTCCAGCCCAGTTTGCACTCATTCCCATGCTATATTCAGTAGTTGCTTCTTCGGGCTATTCCTTTTGAATATAGCTTGCTTTGTGTTCCGGTGTGTTTGCTCTCGGCAGTGTTAACTAGCCCAGGGGCAAAGTTTTGAATATCTGGCCCCTTATATGAAATGCTCTTTAAATAACATTACTATTTCATGGTTCAGTTGTCTTTTATCTATATGAATGGTCTTTGAAAAAAGAAAGGGAACACCCAGAGTCAATTTAATACGTCTACAGTTGGAAATTTATTGTATAGTATATATATGGTTTTAGATAGCTAATCAGCTTTTCAGTTAGACTAATCTATTTATTGCACTTCATTAGATATAGCGATTATACTGTTGAATAGAGTGCTACTATATAACTTATATTTGTTCTAATATATGTAAATTCATGTAGTTTGAAATATTCAATAAAATTTTAATGATATATAATAAAAAAAACAGCTGTGGTGCATTGCGTATCTGTCACGTGCTTCCAGAGCCCCTTTTTCTATGTAATAGCACTAAGCCAGCAGAGCTCTTGCTAAGCAGACATAAAAAAGGCGCAAGAAGCAGAATGCATCAAAACTTGCTTCAGTTCCGATTTTCTAATGGTGCTTGTGTCAAAATCAGGTCTGCATGCGCCATACTGGCTTGTGCCTTGCTTGCATCAAAAAAATGCCTGCGCCATGTCGGAAGGGACGCCTGTGCCACAAAAATGATGCACCATCCCCTAATTTGGGATTTTCAAAGAAATTAGGTCCTGTCGTTGTGCTTAAGATGCGTGCTGCTGTTAGACCAGCCAGAGCTGGTCTGACACTAGAGCACATACAGAGGATAATAGCAGGCAGGCAGGCAGACCTGACTGTGGTACTTTGAATGGCATTCTGCTACAAGAGGCTTGCACTGTAGACATCGTGAATGCTTTCTCAAGTAATGCAGCATGTAAAATATTGCTTGTGAGGTAATTTCATCCACTGTAATTTCTGACACAGTTTGCGTCATTTTCACTCCATAGGTCCAATTTTTACTTAGCATGTCTCATTCCTGGCTTGAGTCATTCTCACCACATATGTCACATTTTTGATGCAGCAGACCTCTAGTGTCATTTTGGGGGACTTTGCCACAGAGAATGCTTTTCTTACAAAATACAGCACACAGTATTTGGCACACCTCGATTTGATGCAAGGCGGATGTTTGATGCAACTTGCAACGGTCTTAGGGCCCTTGAAAAACCCAGCCCTGTACTGTATGTCTTTCCTGGTAATACTTTATAAATAAATACATTTTAGAACCTTGTGATGTTATTAATGCTCAAACTGTGCATGACTACAAAGTGGTTAGCCACAGTTTGATTGACAGTGACATCACATGGTTCCAACAGTGGTGGGAGTATAGTATTAACGTGGGGCTAACATAATCATTGATATCTCTGCACTGCTGTCGGCTACAGGCAAGCCAAATACTTCATTAAAGAGAGATTTTAATAGACATACACTATGATAGGCAAGGTTCATGAACGTTACCCCTATTTCTTTTTTCTGGCTCTCTTGGGAAGAGAGGGGATAGACCCCTTATCTGCCTACAGACCCTAAGTCCAACCCCTCCCTCAGCACTTCCAATGGTTGCTCAGTCTGGGAGGACTGTGACTTACCCTCACAGTTGGGCTCCCTTCATGAAGAAACCTAGAGCCCCAGCCAAGACTTATTTCAGGTTATTTTGGTGGAGTGGAGGCACCAGATCCTTGGCTTCATAGTGCAGCCTGCCTAGAGGGTTTTCTCATGTTGTGGTTTCCCCAGTTGATGTGGACATACAATGACATTGTCATGTGGACGTGCATACTCCCACTTATGGTCTGGAGACCTTTACTGTCATATCCTCCTGTCTCTACATGGTTCTGGATGTTGTACATCCAGTCTCCATGGGGTGTCACTCATGCGCCAGGTGCCTACGACCTCCCCCCTCCCCACCAGAGGAGGAGAGCAGTCTATACGATGTTCATTCTACCTCCCCCTGACCTCCCTCTGATTCTCCAGGCTCGTTCCTGAACCTGGGTCATCAGTGTCACATGTCATATGATTGTTCCCCTTTACAATTAGGGGTCCAATATTCAAACACTTGCGTAGGAGCTAACCGGTCTTTGACCAGGAAAACTGGAGCTTGCGCTGGAGCCCCATATTCAACATAGTGCATGCGTGTGGGCAAGGGAAGGGGTGTGACCATGAATCTGCACACTACCCCGTATTCAGCAATTTTGCACAAAAGAGTTTATCGCAGTCCTTTTACGCAGCTCAAATACCACCAAACAAAACCCCAACTTTCTTCAGGCAACCCTAGTGGCTGCCGGAGGTGATGCAGCCACCTAGCCAGTTGGCCACCGAGGGAGCACATCTGCACCTTGTGGTCCTTGGCCCCCTGATCACTGGCCCATGCATTAATATGTAGTATCCCTGGTGCTGATGGTAACCCCCTCCTCCCTTGGATACCAGCCCCTGCTCACATACATATATCCTTGGTGCCACTGGTAACCCCCCTCCCTCTGATCTCAGCCCCTGCATTCAAATATATGTCCCTGGAGATAGTGGTGCCCTCCCCCCTCCGATTACAGCCCTGACATACACACAACTCCTCCCAATTGGCATCCAGTGGTCCTCCTGTAGCAACAGGCCCCCCCACTCACTGTATTCACAGCGGTAGTGTCGCGGGTGCATACAGTGACTGGCACAGCCCTCCTCACACATCCAAGGCCAGCTCACTGTATGTACAGTCAGGAGCATGCCCTTATTTTTAGGACAGGGTGCGTCACCCTGTCCTATACTATGCTAGTGCTCCTGACTGTGGTGATGTGGCCGGCTGAGACATGTGAGGAGGTTGTGTCAGTCACTGTATGCACCAGCGACCTACCACTATGGATACAGTGAGTGAAAGCCAAGTGCCATGGGAGGATGAGTTGATGTCAGGGAGGGGTGTGTGTATGTCAGGGCTGAGATCAAACGGTGGTATGTGTATGTCAGGGCTGGTATCAGAGGGTGGAGGCACCACTAGCCCCAGGAATATTGACTGAGTTTTGTTGACGGGTAGGCCCACTGAGACTAGAAGTCCTTTTCAGGTGTGACGGGGGGATACAGATGGTAACCAACTGAAATTGAACCAGATTAAGCTATTAGTGATATTTTTAGTGACTGGGGAAATTTGGCCAGGACACTGGAGAAATTCCCATCTCTGCTGTAGGAGGAGCTGCTGCCGATGATGGCCAGTTGTCTGGAAGAAGTGAGCTGTGTGGTTGCTGAGAGGCCTGGGAGCAGGTCTCCTCCTGCTTGGAACCTATGGAGACCAATGCCCAGTGATTATGGAACTGAAAGCCGATGCAAGGAATGGAACTGCACCTGAGAGTGGAAAAGCTGTGAAAGGGCCCGTGAGCCAAAACCTCTTCTGATGTCTGCAAACAGAGCCGGCCCAGTGGCGCTGAGGGTTGAGAGCACTGGACACCACCACCTCGCATCACGCCTGACGGCGGTTTGGGGTGAGCTCGGGAGTCGGCAGGGAGGAGAAGGATCGTGCACCATGAGGGCTGCTCTCCTCAGCGTGGGGGTATGAATTATCTGGCACTCTGGCGACCCCGGTGGAGACCAGAGGGCACTACGAGCTGCCGGATCACATGTAGAGGGCGTGACTGGTGCAGGCAGGGTTGCCGTCGCATAGCATCAGGCGTGCACCACGCGAGGGTCGGGGGCTTCCACCACAAGAAATACCCTCAAGCCCTGGATGGCGACGGCTCCTGCCAGTGACACTGCCACACTCCCAAAGCTGGTTCCTGCACTGCCCCCACACCGTGGTCTCTCCGGGATGACCTTCCCGACCCAGGGAACTGCACGACCTTGAAGATGGTTGGGGAACACAGCGGGAGGTAGAGCTAGCTGGTGCGTGCAGGGGGCCTGAGAGAGTTCCAGGCTGAGGGCTACAAACATAATTGGAAAAAAATGTCTGCAAACAGTCAGGTGGAGCTACAATGGCTCCTACAGGAAGAGGAGCATCGGCATCGGGACAGACGTGCACAACTAGAGACCGCACTTCAGTGCGGTAGTACAAGCGTACCACAGAAAGTGTTTCCTGAAACGATGGAGTGTCAGACACATTGAATGGCAGGAAATGAATTACTGACGAGAAATCAACCAAGCCAAATGGCCATTTCAGGGCAGGAGGTAACCCCTGAACCACAAGGTACTGTGGCCGAAAATTTCAGGGTTACAACCAGCAGATATTGAAATCTGCAGTGACTTAGAGAATGTACAATGCCTGCTGGACGACGATGGGTCGGTGGAGTCTCAGGGCATCTCCCTGTGGTAGGCTCTGTACTGCGTGGAAAGGTTGTTGGGCCTCTGCAGGCAAAATTTATAACTGGAACAGATGAGTACAAAATAATATAGCAAAAAAACTGCTAGTGGGAACCCGCACTAACAAAAGCAGTGGGAGCACTGCTAAAGTCATTTTGGATGCAAGACAGGGTACACAAACTATTAGCTATACTGGACTAGCCTCTAGTCCCACACGTCTGTGGGTGACTGAGGTATTGAAAATGCAGAGTGGAAGCAAATTCCTGATGGTAAGGGGTGGGAGGCTGACTACTCAAGTATTTCTACCTTACCTGTGCAGCCAGTGGAAGTAACAAGAGGTGAAAAAAACGATCTCCTTATGGAACAGAATAGCCCCCCCAATACCACCCGAGCAGAAAACAGGGCAAGAGCATACACTTCAGCTGACTGAAGATGCCCCAGTTGATTTGCCAAATAAGATAATTGCAATTGAAGAGTCTGGGATACATAAAAATCCATAAGACTTGGTTGTACCTATGGTTTGTGTAAATTCTGGAGATGTGAAGCCGGTGGAGTCCTCTGCGGCTGTGGTAGGTCTGGGAGTGGAAGCAATCACTGCTGCAGCACCTCCAAGAAATGTTTGGGCTACGAATGTGAGGGAGTGATTGTTCCCTAATGCATACAGAATAGCCTCTGAACCAGTTAAATGGCGAAATGCTGTGCATTTAAAATATAGAGGGTGCACAGAGGACTTACCTGATAGTCAGTATGTGGGATGTACTCTAATAAAGGACAGCATGAAATTCTATGCTTGTGAAGTGTATGCGCTCATACACATGCCCGGGGACACCCTGTTTGACATAAGCTTTAAACACCCTACAGGGTTAGAGCGCTTTTGCAAACAATATCAGCTGTTAAAGAATACGCCCCTCTGGGAGCCTTTTGTGGCCATACCCCTGACAAAGCCTGCCTTTAAATGAGTTTCTGTTTTATTTAGTAATGAGGAGGTCAGTGTTGCTGACATTACATTTTGGCTAAAACAGAAATGCACTGTGATTGGGTATCCGGAACCCATCTTGGATACCGAGCACTTCTGGACAGGGGGTTGGCATTTCAAGGTCACTCTGAAACAGGCGGATAATGAAACCTAGCACCTACCAAACTGTTCCTTTTTGGGTCGAGATAGGGGTGTGGTCTTATACCCTGGGCAGCCACGGGAATGTTACTGCTGCAGGGACACTAGCCACCTCAGAAAAGCCTGCAAAAAGCAAAAATGTGGCTTTCTGGGGTCATAGGGCATATCATTGCACAGTGCCTAACCCCATGAGATGTCATTTGAGCGAGGACAGAGGTTACACTTTCGACATGTTCTTGGACATCGCCCAACAGCCTTGATCCGCCCTCAGAGCTGAACAGGACTTACATGTCACAGTTGCCCAAAAGAACATTTGAAATTGATCACAGGCGGTGACTGTAACAGCACGAAGAGGCCTAGGGGTGTGGAACCAAAGAAGACCCTTTAAGATATGAAAACAGGTGCCCCCTGCTTCAGGCTTCTGACCCTGAGCATCTGCCCCACATATTGGAGCACAGACATAATGTTGAGCGTGATCAGCAGAGCTGAATTGGGATAGAATATTACCGAAGAACCTGTGGTAGCACAGCAATCTACAGGAGACAGTGCCTCAGTACTGCTCGACTTGGACATGGTTCTGGCAGTCCAAAGTATGCCTCCCCACCTGATCCTGTAGGGACTGATTTTCAAATGGTGACCAGATCCAAGTTTACAATTCCACTAAGGTTCCAGAAACTTCCTGGGGAGCCTGACCCCTTAATAGTTCAGAATCAATATGAGATCTTACAAGTCCAACATTAGGCTGCATCTGAAGAAGAATCAGATGTCTTCTTGTAGCCTCTTCTCCTGCAGAACAGGCCATGGAGATTACTCAGACAGGAAAACCTAAGTCCAAAACAATGGAAAATAAATAACGTACATTAATATTTGGACATATGAGGAATTAATGTTTACAATGCTTGTGCAGTCGCTTTTTTTCTCCCTTTCAATATTTTTGATGGCTACAGTGAATTTCTGACTTGCAATGTGAACAGCATAAAAGCTGCAAATAGGCGACAAGTTACCTTCTCTGTTTTGCAAGGTTTACACTGTTGGGTAATTTTTTTTACAGGATACTAGGTTACACACTATTCCTGAGATTCAGCAAGCCAGGAAGGAGTGGAGATGGGATCTGCTCTTCATGGTTGGTGGGAAGAGTGACGCCTGGCTTGGGCCTTTTGTTTTCTGGACAATCTGTTTCTGTGTCTAAAATAGTTGATGTTTGCCCTGGGAGGGCGATGGTGGTAGATCTCAATTTAAATCACAAGCCTGTACGTTTAATTAACATATATACCTCCAACTTAACCAGAAAGGATGAAGTTATTAAATAAATTGGAGCCTTTCTTGCACAGTTCCAAATTGACCTTATGGGGTGGTGACTTTAATTGTGGGTTAGCCAGCAGGGAGTACAGGAGGAACCACTTAAAGTTTACTGTGATACCAATCTGTTAAATACTATACTCGTCCGTTCTGGTTTTAAAGATGCATATGACATTTTAGGGACACAGCCTTGTCACACTTTCTACAAGGGACCCATTTCTTCCCTTCATAGATTTTTGGTTTGCTCCAGGAAATACTCCCATTTCTGCTGCTAAAATTGCACCTATTGAAACCTCAGACTATGCTGCATTATGGGTCTCTATGGCTCTAGATAGTCATGTACAAGTGGTAAGGGGGTATTGGCACATGAATCCATCTCTTTTGCAGGAAGAGTCAGTATAAGTGGATGTGGAGGATTTTTAAATGCTAGAACCTCAGTGCAGTGCTTGTCTGATAACCCCCTTGACTGGTGGGAAGACACAAAGAGGGACCTGAAACAACTTATGATGCAAATTTCACACACTGCTGTAAAATCCAAATACTATCAATATTTGAAATGGAGAGCTCACTTTTACAGCTCCTCACACAGATAGAGGCAAACAGGGTTGAGTTGACTGCACAGTTAAAAAAATAAAGACCAGATGTTCTCTTTTCATAGAAACATAGACTTTGATGGCAGATAAGGACCGCTTTGCCCACCTAGTCGGCCCATTTCCCTACCTACTGGATAAGCTGCAGATCCTAGTTAACCAACAGCCTATTTATTCCTACCCCTACAAGAATTGCCTTATGTCTGTCCCATGCATTCTTGAATTCCCACACTGTTTTTGACCCCATGACCTCCTCAGAAAGGCCATTCCATGTGTCCACCTGTAAAAAAATACTTCCTCACATTACCCCTGAGCCGTCCCCCCCTCTATCTTTAGATTCTGTCCACTAGTTCTTGCACATCTCTTTTTCTGAAAGATGCTACCCTCTTGGACTTTGTTGATTCCCTTGAGGTACTTAAAAGTTTCTAACATGTCCCCCTCTGCCTCCTTTCCTCAAGGGTATACATATTAAGCTCCTTTAGTATCTCCTCATACGGCTTCTGTTGCAGACCCTGCACCATTTTAGTTGCCCTCCTCTGGACTGCCTCCATCCAGTCCATGTTCTTGCAGACATGGGGTCTCCAGAACTGCATGCAGTACTTCAGATGGGGTCTCACCAACTGTCTGTACAGAGGGATAACAACTTCCTGTTTTCTACTGGTGATGCCTATCCCTATACATTCCAGTATCCCTCTAGCCATCCCTATTGCCTTCTCACATTGCTTGCTAACCTTTAGGTCATCTGATATGATTACCCTCAAGTCCCTTTCCATTTTTAGGCTGGCTTGCTCTTCTGCAGCCAACATATTGCATTAGTAGCAGATTTGGAGGTGCGGTCACTGTTGGGCGAATACAGGGCACGCATCAGTAGGTGTGTCCCTCATTCCCCAATCAGCCTGCATGCTGGCGTCACACCATGAATATATAATGTGGTGAGCACATCTAAGGAAAGGTCTGCTGCAATGCGAGCAAAGCTCGTCATACACAGCGGCACCTCCCGATGTACTTTCCCTGGTGAAAAAATTAGATTAATAGCAGCACACTGCCTGCCATAATGCCGATTTCGGAGGTGGCCAATCCCCCTGTCGGCATGCCCTGACCCAATGAATGTGCCGATGGGGGAACCGAATCCCTGTCGGCATAATGCATCCCTCAAAACACTTAGGTAGCATGCTGGGAGCCCACCCCAACGCCACCAAATCCCGAAAAAGAAAAAATTGTCCATCAATGTTTTTTTAAACCCTGTGAAAGAAAAACGGATCTCGCGGTCTCCTACCCCTCCACAACCTGAGCCCATCCTCTGGCACCCTGCCTCCCCACCCACCCCATGACTCATCTCCGAAGTCCGCCTGATGATCTTGGTGGACCGGGAATACGTCTGCACTCTTCAAAGCCGACTCCGAACTGAAGAAATGCCAGTAAGCTGTATAATGGCATAAACAGGGTTTTTCAACTTTGGTGCATATCTCGGTCATTTTAGGAACATTTGTACCAAATTTTCAACATGGGGGTTATTGGGACCCCTCCTCATGAATTCAATCACTGTCATAGTGTTATTCCGTCCTGAAAGGTGATTTTGTGGTCACTGCGTGGAATCACCTTTCGGGACCAAATAACGAAATGACAGTGCCACTGTTCATGAGGGAGGCTCTCAAAAAGACTATGTTGCAAATTTGGTGAAAAGAAAATCCAAAAAATGGCTGTTTTACGAGTGTGTGTGTTGCACAGTTTCCACGCAGGCTCAAACTTCCTGAATTTGTAATATTTTCACTCCAGATTTTCAAAATTGCCATTTTCCACCTCCTTCCAGAACACACAGCTGTCATTTACATATGCTGGCGAAATGTGTTTTACACGCCTGGCACAGAACAGTCGGTCACTCGAGTGAAATCAGTTTTGGGACAGTTTGAGAAAATGACAGTGACACTGTTCATGAGCAGAGGTTCTAAAATGCCTATGTTAAAAATTTGGTGCCGAAAGTCCATAAAATGACTGTGTTATAAGTGTGCGTTGCGCAGTTTCCACGCACCCTTGTAACTTCGCAAATTTGCAATATTTTCATGCCAGATTTTCAGCACTGGCATTTTTTCACACCTCCTTATCAAAAGCACAGCTGTCATTTTTCACAGCCTGCCCAAATGTGTTTCCACACCTGTGGCGCACAATGGCGTGGTCACTGTGGGAAATCAACTTTTGGGACCGAGTAACAAAATCACAGTGCCACTGTTCATGATAGAAGGTCCCAAAATGCCTATGTTGAAAATGTGGCTAAAAAACTTCCAAAAATAATAGGGTTACGGACGTGTGTTGTGCAGTTTCTATGCATCCTCATGACTTCACCAATTTTTCATTTTTTCACTCTAGATTTTCAACGTTGCCATTTTTTTACACCTCCTCATGAACAACACAGTTGTCATTTTCCACATCCTTCTCAAAATGTGTTTTTGTCCTTGTGTCGCCAAATGGCATAGCCGCTGTCCAAAACCACCTTTTAGCTAACAAACTGATTGTGCCGCTCTTCATGAGGTGCGGTCACAAAAAGCCTATGTTGAAAATTTGGAGTGAAAATACCAACACATGCCTACAATGTTGGGGTTTCCAACTGGGTATCCATTATAATCGTGACCGCATAATCGTGACTGCAAAATAGCGACTCCAAAATAGCAATTGTGATTTCAGCTACCAGTC
Organism: Neoceratodus forsteri; assembly: GCA_016271365.2. Lineage (NCBI taxonomy): Eukaryota > Metazoa > Chordata > Ceratodontiformes > Ceratodontidae > Neoceratodus > Neoceratodus forsteri. The sequence continues at coordinate 549,409,586 of JADMNL010000022.1, read as the reverse complement.
AATAATGGCTAACCTGTACAAATAGCGATTTTGCCTACCAACGCAGTGTACAATAATCGTGACTCGCACAAAACACTCAGAGAAGACTCGAACTTACAGCAACTGCCACATAAGCCACCTTACCTTTAGCTGTAATGCTATCACATAAAATCTAAAACCATGGCCCTGCGCACGGCACCTGCTTGATGCCAAAAGTCCATTCCTTGCTATAAGGTCTGCACTAACAGTTTGTCAGTATCAGCAGTTGCACTAAGAACCACAGCAAGAACTTGGTAAGCAGTTTCAAATACGACCTTAGTCAGTGGGCTGATAGGCCTTTTTCTGTTATCAGTGTCTAGTTATCTAGCTATATCTAGGCAATGGCTGGGGTGGAGCTGGTTCTGATACCTCATTTTAAATGGAAAGCCCATGCCAGATCACAACTAAGGCACCTGAGTATTATGAGATACAGCATTCCATGGTAAGGACTGCAACATCTCCATATAGAGAGAAATTTTAAAATAACTGTTTCCTGTTCCATGCTATGAAATTAGACTGGGGGCCAGGATCCCCAAGGCATAGCACATATTGTAAAGTATGTGGGCCCTGACAGAAACATAGACTTTGATGGAAGATAAGGAACGCTTGGCCCACCTAGTCTGCCCATTTCCCTACCCACAGGATAAGCTGCAGGTCCTGTCAGATGCCCAAATCAAGGATTTTTCAAAAAAGCTTGGATTCCATAATAGGACTTATGCATTTGAACCGCATAAATTCATTAAGCAAAATTTTAATGTATTTTCAAGACCACAAAATTTCAAGATCACTGCTCATGATTAAGGAGCTCAGCCATGAAACACCACGAGCAAGGAACAAAACAGGGTAGGTGCTCACTTGAAAAGGGCAGCCTGCCCCCAAACAACTAGTTCTTGTCAGGTTGTATGCTCCTCATCCTCCTACAACATAGCAGTCACTATTATTACAGCACCGCTAATCTGTGTGGCGTAATAAGACAACAAGCTATTATAGCTCTGCTATTAAACAGTCGCCTATTTAGCATCGTGGTTTTTAGCTGACATTACATGGAACCTTCTAACTATAACACCTTCACTTCACAGAGACTGCCATGTGTCAGGGGTGTGACTTGGGATCACAGTTGTAAGCTCACGCCATTCCACCCCCACCCTGCAGCCAGTGACAGGCATCGAGGTGTGCCTTGCAGTGATCGGCCCTAACGCTTGCCCCATTCTCCTATACTGCACCCATCTCAGCATATGTCCTTATGGAATGGGGTAAGTATAAGGCCCAAAGACCCCAAAGACACCAGGACACTTGTCAGTGTCTACAGGGTAGGGTGAGGTAAAATGCATGAGGCCGGTAGCTGACACCAAAAGGCACACCCTGGTGCCTGCTGTCTCTGCAGGTGGGGCGGGGTTACGCCAGTTCCATACTTCACTGCTATTCCTATTATGCATCTCTACATCCTGCACTACCAATGCCAATGCCAGCGAGATGACATTCGGCATTGACAAATGCTTGTTGTTGTTGTTACTAACTCCCCCATTGTGTACTCTTCCCTGGTTTTGTTTCCCAGGTGCATTACTGCATCGGAATCCAAGCTGATAGGGAAATTTCCTACAGTTGGAACAAAAATTGGGACACAAGGGACAAAATTCCATGTCAATCCGTATGATAGCCATTCTGACAGGATTAAACACAGAGTAATGTCTGCCTTGCAAAAACCAGACAGCACAGTAGTTACTGATCTGAATTATTTGTGCAGTACAGTACAGCAATATGTAGCAACTAAATTTAAAGAGGAAAAGGAGCATTCATCAAATGCTTTGTTGATGAATGTCCATCCCCATATATATATATATATATATATATATATATATATCTGCGGGCCCTGAATGCTCCTATTACTGTACAAGAGATACAGCAAGCTATTAAAGCTTTATCTGTAAATACAGCACCAGGCCTGGATGGTATTCCAAACAAATTTTATAAACTTCATTTGGAAAAACTTGCACAAATGCTTCATAATGTGTTTTTGGAGATTACCACAAGGCAGATCTTATGCAACAGTATGTGTGAGGGAGTAATGTTTTTCCTTTTTAAAAAGGGGGATCAGACGGATATGTGGAACTGGAGGCCTTTGAGCTTGCTTAACTCAGACTATAAAATATTGGCTAAAATAATTACTGCCTAGTTAGCAAAGGTGACACAGAAACTACTCCTGGATGCCCAGACCTGTGCAATTCCAGGCCGCAATATTATACAAAACTTAATGTTTATTAGGGAAAATATAGCACAAGGGTTAGATAAATAACTGGATGGTTACATTCTCTCTATTGACCAAGAAGCAGCTTTTGATTCTGTGACTCATAAGTACTTATGGAAAGTACTGGGAAATGGTATTCAGAGCAATTTATTTCTTTAATTCAAACTCTGTATGGGAGGCACAAATTCTAGCTAGTGAATGGGCATTTAGGGCCTGCAATGTATTTGAAAACAGGTGTGCATCAGGGTTGCCCTATTATATGTCTTTCGTCTAGATCCTTTATTAAGAACGATTGAAAATGACTCCCAGGTCCTACAAATCACCAATCGGGAAGGGGGGGGGTTGTCTTTCGGAAGGCTATGGCTTATGCAGATGATTGTGTAGTTCTAGTAGCGGACTTAGACTCAGGGAATAAGGTCTTAAGAGTTTTTGGAACTGACAGGCAACAGTGACTGGTCTGAGGATAAAGAAAACAAAAAGTTTGGTTACAGTACCGGGGAATATGGCATCCCAATTATACAAGGAGAAGTGAAAATCCTGGGGGAGGGGATTTTTAGTATGGAGAATGCAGCACAGTTGAATTGGGACATTAAAATGGAGATTGCACAGTATAAGGTGCAACGCTGGAAGGCGTGATCGCTGACCAGAAAGAAGTGCATTTTTCTCCTTCAGACCTTTATTGTACCAATCTTTTTGTATATATCATGGTTTCGCTTTGCCTTTTGATATACACACCAGACTGATGAGTATTTTTTTTCACCTAGTCTGGGGCAGTAGGCTTAATCCTAGAAAGTGAAACCATACATATAGACCGTGGCGAGAAGGAGGCCTCAATATGATCCACCCTTTGGTGTTCTTTTTTAGTATTTTTTATACTAATATCAGACCACGTCTGCAAGAGGAGAGTAATTTCTGGTCATCAACCATCCAAGGCTGGCAGGGTCCTTTTTTTGAAGCATGGGGGATGGGAAAATGGCCAGTTAGAGAAAAGACAGTGCCTCTACATGTGAAAAATGTTTTGAAATATATCTAATTGTGGAAAATAGACTTGCTATGGTTTACAAACACAGGGAGGAAACAATTCTATGTTGAAATTTTAATGAGATGTTACTATGAAGAGACGGTTTTCAATGTGAGTCAGCACGTTCAGGTGAAATATGTACTAGCTGCCATGCTAGAGCAGTGAATTCCAGGTAAAATGAGAACTGTTATGTGGTTATGTGGACACGGTAGGCTGAATGGACAGCAGATCACAAGCATAAAGGAATGGAAGTGTGAATGCGCGTACATGTGAATTGCAATCGCAGCTAGAAACTATCAGCATTTATTTTGCGATTGTCCATTTATTCAACCCTGTGGCAAATATTAGATGATATGGGGTACAAACTGTTTTAAATTTATGACTTATGATATGTTAGTTCAGGGACAGCACAAGCAACATGGCTGAAGTGGGACAGAAGTACAGTCTATGTTAGTTTTGCATGCTTGAAGTGGGTAATATGGCAAACAAGGTGCCATTTTTTGCGTGATGCTGAGATCTCTTTGACTGATGTCTTTTAAAGGGAAGTATACATTGCAGGGGTCTCTCAAATTGTGAAAGCACATAAAAAGATAATTCAAACGAGGTATGGAACTTCCTTGTAGGTGTCAAGAGTCCTGAGATATGAATATCTAAACACTCTGTAAATAAAAACAAGGCAGCAGCCATTTTATGGGATCCCGAGACAGAAAGTGATGATACTGAGGGGCAAGTTGTAATTAACAACATAGAACTGGCCCTTCAGTGACATTACTTCCTGTTTTAACATTATGAGAAATGGCTGCTGCTTTGTTTTGATTTACAGATAATTTGATATTCTTATCTCAGGACTCCTGAGACCTACAGCTAAGCCTAGTACCTCGTTTGAATAGTCTTGTCTTGGGCTTTCACAATTTGAGTGACCCCTGCACTGTTTATTTCCCCTTTAAAGTACAGGTAGATCTGAATAATTTTTTTCAGTTTGAGGTTAACCAATTGGGAAGAGACTCCTGTGCAAGGCTTTGGAAAGGTATTGAGTGGGTGGGTTGAAGCTATCAAGGATTTTTGGGTTTTAGAAAGGTACAACTGTTTTTCAAGTCTCAGATACACAGACTAAGTTTGTTAAATGTTATAGTTAAACCAGAACTAAGTTTGTTTTCCTTTTGACAGATATATGTATATGTGTATATATATAGATATATATATATATACACACACACTATATATATATATATATATATACATACACACACACACACACACACACACACACACATATAGCAAATATTACACAAACTGGGGAATATGGGTGTGGGCAGGACAGTGGTGTGGTGGGAAGGTAACTGGCTGGGTGGCAGGACACAGAGGGTGGTGGTAAATGGCTGTCACTCCACAGAGGGAAGAGTGACCAGTGGGATACCACAGGGATCAGTGCTGGGACCGGTCCTATTCAACATCTTCATCAGTGACATTGTGCAGGACCTAGAAGGCAGAATTTCACTGTTCGCTGATGACACAAAGCTCTGTAACAGAGTAGACACACCGAGGGTGTAGACAGAATGAGAAGGACCTGCAGAAACTTGAAGAATGGTCAGGGTTTGGCAGTTGAAATTCAATGCAAAGAAGTGCAAAATAATGCATATGGGCACAAAAACCCTGGCACAATATATCAGTTGGGGGTGAGATATAGCACGCACCAAGCAGGAAAGGGATCTTGGGGTTATCATCTCTGATGACCTCAAGGTAGGGAAACAGTGTGACAAGGCAGCAGGTAAGCAAATAGGATGCTGGGATGTATAGGCAAGGGCATCACCAGCAGGAAAAGGAGGAGTCATAATTCCGCTATACAAGACACTAGTGAGGCCCCACCTGGAAGTACAGTGTACAGTTCTGGAGACCATACCTACATAAGGACATAGACAGGGTAGAGAAGGTTCAGAGGAGGGCAACAAAGATGGTGCATGGATTGCATCACAAGTCCTATGAAGACAGGTTGAAGGAACTGAACATGTACTCCCTGGAGGAGAGGAGGGAGAGAGGGATATGATAGAGACATACAAATATCTTACAGGAGGAAGAGGTGCAGGAATACACTATTTTAAGTGAAAAGATGTTCCAGGACTAGAGGGCATGGGATGAAGTTGGAGGGAGGACAATTCAGAGGAAACGTGAGGAAGAATTTCTTCACAGAACGGGTGGTGGACAAGTGGAACACCCTGCCAGAGGAAGTGGTGGGGCTGAAACAATCACAGGATTTAAGAATGTATGGGATAGACATAAGGAATTCTGGAGGTCAGGGGTAAGGACAACAGACTTCTAGAAAACATAAACTGAACTTACAAGCTCAAATGGCAGACTGGTGGGCCATAGGCCCTTATCTGCCAACACTGTCTATGTGTCTATGTATCTATGTAATGTTCAGTTGCTTTTTGTTGTTTGGTTTATTCTTACTATTTTCAGTTGTTTCCGCTTCTGTCTGTGACTGTAACTATCCTGTACCTTTCATTTTTGTTGCATTAAAATATTCTCCTACTCTTGGTAGAGGGGTGCTGTCTGTTTCTGGTTGGAAGTGTCAGTGCTGTGGATGGTGGAATGGTGTCCTGGTGGAGAGATTGCTTCCTCCCCACCTGGAGTGATGTGGAAGCTATGGAGGATGAACCCATGGGAGTACAAGCCTCTGAGTGTAATGAGAATGTGGTGGGGCTGGGACCTGAAACCATGTTGTCGGATGAGTGTGTTGGTATCTCACTTGCTTTGGCTTACCAGAAAAGAAATTAGCCGCTTTTGGATCTCTTGGCCGTGGAAGAATAGCATTACCAGGCTGCCTTAAGAATGACTCAGAGTTCGAGTTGGTGGACATTCGTGGGACAGCTCCCAAGCTGCATGTCGGGATGATGATGAGAGAAGTCTTCTGAGTACTGGACCTGCCGATAATTAAACAGTTCCTGTCTCTTTGCCAGTTTGTGAGTTACAGGCTGATTCTCTGTCTGCACATTTCAGTGCTTGTTCAGTTCTCCCTCCTGACTCCTCGCTGCCTGTTCTAGTTCCCGGGGATGTGCTTTCTGAAGAGCAGATATATGTTGACAAACTTCACCTTGGCAATACCCCTGAAAACTCTGCTAGCAATGATGTTGTTCTGACTTCTGCAGCTGCGGGGTTGTTTCTCCCTATGTCCATGCCCGTTCATACTACTGCTACATATTTTGAGCTCCCCTTTTCTACAATGGCCACTATAATATCTGACTCTAGTGCTGATCTCTCAGTACACCCTTCTACCCTCCCCCCTGGTTTATGACAATAATTTGTCAGCTTCTGGGCCTACCATTGCTGAGGCCCTCCACCTCCCCCCGATAGTGCATTATCATATGGAATCGGTGTTTGCCATTCCTCCACTTACCCCAGGGACGGCAGTGGAGTTCTTAAGGGGATCTGGCTCTCATGGTTCTCCCAACTACAACACTGATGCAACTGACTTCCCCCATCTCGCCTGCTGAAATCTGTAATGTGGTTTCTTCTTTGAAAAGAGGTGTTGCCCCAGGACCTCATGGTCTCCCGCGTGACTTATATAAAAAAGTTTTGGATGACCTAATTGATTGTTTTTAACTCGCTATTACTGGGAAATGTTGCAGTGCCCCCTGACCTTTCATAAAGCTTCTTGATTTACTTGTAGAAAAAAGGGTGACAGATCAGACTTGGGAAAATTGGGGGCCAATCAGTCTTTTAAACTCCGATTGGAAAATCCTGAGTAAAATTTTAGGGAACAGATTAACGCAAGCGGCTTGAATACTGATTACCCCAACTTAAACATGTGCAGTTCCCCATAGGACTGTTCATGATAATCTTTTTCTCTTGACAGATCTTTTTTCTGGCTCCTTGACTAAGGGATATGTCATCAGCCTTGATCAAGTGAAGACTTTTGATTCAGAGTCTCATGAGTATTTATCTGAGACACTGACGCATTACGGGTTACAGCCTATCTTTGTTGGTTGAGTGCACCACTTAATTAGTAATGCGACTTTTAGGCTAGTGGTAAATGGGTTACTGGGAGTCTCTGCGCGGATTGCGAGGAGGGGTGCACCAAGGCTGCCCACTTAGACCTTTACTTTATGTTTTTTGCATAGATCCCTTGTTTAGACAATTGGAGCGGGATGCACAAATTGTACATATTATTGGACTGGATAACTGACTCTTCTCCAGTGTAATAGCTTATGCGAATAACATATGCCTCATGGTGGTGGATCTGCCATCCGGTGAAAGGGTGCTGTCCGTGATCCAATCGTATTCTTCTGTTTCAGGTTCCTCATTGAATATGGTCAAAATGGCCAATTATGGAGTCCATACACTAAGGAGGAGACAAAGAGGGTTGAAGGAGTGCAGAGGAGATATGCTAGGATAATTGGAACTTTAGGTAGATATGAATATAGGGAAAGATTAAAAAGGACAGGACTATTCCCTTTAGAACAAAGAAGGGAAAGAGGAGATCTAATGATGTTGTTTAGAATAATAAATGACAAAGAACTGATAAAGGAAATGGGGTTGGAGGTGCAGGAGAAGCCAAAAGCGTTGAGAGGACATGAAAAGCAGATTAAGTTAAAAACTGTAATAAAGAATGGAGTATACTATTCATTTATACATAGAACAGGGATTGTTTGGAATACTTTACCAGTAGAAGTGGTGAATAGTAAAACATTGACAGAATTTAAGGGAAGGTTGATAAATATCTGTTGGGGAACAGGTTGATGTGTACCCACTAAGGGGAATAGTTTATATGACAAATGGTCTTCTACTGTTCTAAACCAAGTATAAAAGTATGGGGATGGAGCTTAAGGGGTCACAGGAGGACACTGAGTTTTATAGCGGTATACAGATCGTTCCTAGGACCATTGAAATTGCTGGGATAATTGTTCAGGATCCTGATCCTGCTCTGGTGAACTGGACGGATAAACTTCAAATTGAGGAATGTAAGGCTGACAGGTGAAATCCTTGCCAATGGCTAAACAGAAAAGAGTATCTTTGTTAAACATCATTATTATTATTATTTTTATATGTGAGTTACTTGTTTCCCCTACCCCCGCAAATCGAAACCAGGCGTTGGAAGTTTTTTTTTTTTTGTCTTTTATGGGGTAGTAGACTAAACCCTGTTAAGTGTAACCCCCTCGTCCTCTTCTGTCTAGGGGTATACATAGATACATAGATACATAGATACATAGACAGTGTCGGCAGATAAGGGCCTATGGCCCACCCAGTCTGCCCATTTGAGCTAGTAAGTTCAGTTTGTTTTCCTAGAAGTCTGTTTCCCCTTACCCCTGACATCTAGAATTCCGTTATGTCTATCCCATGCATTCTTAAATCCTGTGATTGTTTCAGCCCCCACCACTTCCTCTGGCAGGGTGTTCCACTTGTCCACCACCCGTTCTGTGAAGAAATTCTTTCTCACGTTTCCTCTGAATCGTCCCTCCTGCAACTTCATCCCATGCCCTCTAGTCCTGGAACATCTTTTCACTTAAAAATAGTGTTTTCCTGCACCCTGTTTCTCCCTGTAAGATACTTGTATGTCTCTCTACATTCCCCTCCCTCCCTCTCCTCCAGGGAGCATGTTCAGTTCCTTCAACCTGTCTTCATAGGACTTGTGATGCAATCCATGCACCATCTTTGTTGCCCTCCTCTGAACCTTCTCTACCCTGTCTATGTCCTCACGTAGGTATGGTCTCCAGAACTGTACACTGTACTCCAGGTGGGGCCTCACTAGTGTCTTGTATAGGAATTATGACCTCCCTTTTCCTGCTGGTGATGCCCCTGCCTATACATCCCAGCATCCTATTTGCTTTACCTGATGCCTTGTCACACTGTTTCCACCTTGAGGTCATCAGAGATGACAACCCCAAGATCCCTTTCCTGCTTGGTGCATGCTATATCCTCACCCCCAACTGATATATTGTGCCAGGGTTTTGTGCCCCATATGCATTATCTTGCACTTCTTACTGAATTTCAATCACAAACCCTTGACCATTCTTCAAGTTTCTGCAGGTCCCTTCATTCTGTCTACACCTCTGGTGTGTCTACTCTGTTACTGAGCTTTGTGTCATCAGCGAACAGTGAAATTCAGCTTCTAGATCCCAAGGCGAATGTCACTGATGAAGATGTTGAATAGGACCGGTCCCAACACTGATCCCTGTGGTAACCCCACTGGTCCTCTTCCCTCTGTGGAGTGACAGCCATTTACCACCACTCTGTGTCCTGCCACCCAGCCAGTTACCTACCCACCACACTACTGTCCTGCCCACACCCATATTCCCCAGTTTGTGTAATAGTCTTCTGGCACAGTGTCAAAGGCCTTGCTGAAGTCCAGATAGGCCATGTCCACTGCCCTCCCTGATCCGCCTCCCTAGTCACCCAGTCAAAATTAATGAGGTTGGTCTGACATGACTATCATCACAGATGTTCCAGGGGCTAAAGAGGACTGCCACATTGCAAAATATCTCAGAGCTAGTGCACAACCGAAATAAAGATAGTAAAGCTGTTATCCTACATCTTGATGGCTTCATCACACCATGCACTCTCAACCTCTGCCTTCTTGAACTGGATTTGCCTCAAACCTCTGGCTACCAGATGCAGGACCTCAAACCTGCAGGCTCCTGTCTCTTCTGAGCCCCTGAGCCCCTTGGTCCTGGTGCAGCCTGATGGTCACCTTCTGGAATAACAACTTATGACACAAAATTAATACAAGGGGTTTTCATTTCATTCCCCCCCTTTTCAACTTAAATAAAAGAGAAATCACTTCCAAGTCCCTTCCCAAACAACTTCTTTAGTTTAGCAGCTGCATTCCAAATGATTTCAGGAGTACGGGGGTCCCACCTTTCACCAAATGAATATTGCAGCTGTATGGGGCTATTAAAACTTTTATAGTTCATCCAGTGCTGGACCTACTGAGCTAGACTAACTGTTATACAGAGCAGTACAAGCAGGTTATCTTCAGCTCTGACTCTTGGATGGTGTACCCAAGCAGATCCTTCATTTGATGAATCAACAGGCTCCTGGTTAACTGGCGGTAAGCCCAAGCTTCTCTTTTCCTTTTCTGTGTTAGTCTTTCCACATTTCCCTGTCTGGTCTGGTTCTGGTCAGCTGCCTTATCTCAGGCATGGAGAAGCGTGGTGCTTCCCCACCTGGCCCTGGACCTTGGCACAAATCTCAAGGGGTACCAGGATTTTCCATCTCTGACCCAGGACCTGTGATCCAAACACTGTCTTCCCACATGGAACCTGAACCTGCTGGTGCATCAAGCGCCTCCCACACCTGTCCCCATGGTCATGCTCATTGTCTCTCTCCCCACTGGTGCTGAGACCCTCAAATCCGGGTCCTGTTCCAGTGCCCAAGCTGCATCTCCCAGGCTGCCCTGCCACAAGAGAGTCCTGAGAACTGCCACCACTCAGGCCCTCCAAGCAGCCCACTCCTCCAGAATGGCACCCCTTTGTCCTTAATAAGCTCCCAGATGACCACTTAAGGATGGTTCCAGCCTCTGGCCCACATCCCTGTCAAACACATCCTCTGCTTGAAGTAAGCTCTAGCCAGGAGCTGCCCCCCAAGGCCTGTCCTAAGACCTGTGACCTGCAAGGCACTTAAATGCTGGTGCCCAAGGACGTGCCCCTCCATGCTGGTCTCTTGAATGGGTGAAGGGCCCTCCTGACTCCCTCACGCAGTGATGCCCTGCCACTCCAGGTATGGGAGAGGACCACTGCCACTGGCCCCTCCCTGTGGGAACCCTGTGACTGTCCCCACAGCCCTGGCAGCCCAAGCACTCCTACACGGGATCCATGGGCTCCTGCCCATCCTGGCATTCTCCTTCCTCCTAGCCACCCTCATCCTGATGACACAGGTACCTGGATGGTCAAGCTCCCTCCTTGCGTGCCTCTTCTGCTCCTCCAGCCTCAGACCTAGGGCCGGGGCTGGAAAAAGCCCCAAACTTTCTTTCTCCACACATTATATGTCTTCCCTAACCTTTCCTCTGCTGCCACCTTGAGGCATCCAGCAGGGATTAACCTCCCTGAGCACTAATGCATTCCCTAGCTCGGGGGGGGGTGGAGAATAAGAGGTGGAAGAGAGTCTCAAATGGAAGCATGGCTTCCATCAATGCTCTACACTTATAGACCGATTAAACTGGGCGGTCTGAATTTGATTGACCTTGTTGTTTTATTTTTTACTATTTTTCTGTACTCTAATCTCTTGCTGGTAATGCTGAATCACAGGAAGCCCTGGATCCCTCTTTTTACATTTTATGGGGACTGTCTTCTCCAGAGATAGGATAGTGGGACACTGGAGGGTGTTCACAATGTACCTGAAGGATGGCACTTTATTTTCTGCATTTTAAAAAAAATTGAAACAGTGGAAGATCTCCAGGCCCACAGTTCTGCATCCCTCCAGAAGGGAACTATATAACCACATTTTGCATACCCAGCTTTTTTTTGAGTCTTGTTTCCTGTGCCCTCCTGGGATCCCAGAGAAATGTTTGTTAGACCAGCTTTTAGAACTTAGAATACCTAAGAAAATGTGGGATGACAGTATGGCTGTGTTGTCATAATAAGCTGAATGCTAGATTCAGTCACCGTCACCAGTCCTTTCAGGACAGATATTGCCTTAGGGATCATTGTATACAACAGGCTGAATCCATGGCCCACTTATTTTTTTGAATGCTCTTACATGTCTGAGTTGTGGTCCTTATTGGCTGATAAATGGGCACTTCCACAGTTTGCCGGGATGTCCTACGAAGTGCTGGTTTATGGCTCCTTTGATGGGGCATGGAGGAATTTTTATCCCACTACCCTGCGGGTTGTCCTGGCAATTATTAACTGGGTAATCTGGCAGGTGCACTGTCAATATATATTACAACAAAAATGTATCCCTCTGATTGGTATAGTGGAATGAATTAATCGTGAAATATCCCTGGTTTGCCTGAAAGAGAAACACGGACTGCCAAATCCAGTGCTAGCTTCCTGGTGGAGGAACTTGCCGCGGCATACTCCTTGACAGTGTTTCGGTTGCTTTAACTCACATGAGTACACATACAGATGGTAGGTCAGTGGTTTCTTTTTTCACTCTGTGCATGGTTTCTGGGTTTTCAGGTGGTGTTTGTGACATCTTAAATGCTCACCTGCCCATCAGGTAGAGTCTTTGAGTAGGTGTTTGATTTTTGCATATGGTATAATGGTTATGGTTTCATGGTTTGTATTTCTTTTATGGTCTTGTCTTAATGGTTTGCACATGATCATGTTGCTTGCTTGTTCATTGCTTTGTGTTTGCAGTATTATTTTCCAGTAAAACTTCCGTACTCTTTTCAAGAAGTGCCAGGGATCTTTAACAGCCACCTGAACAACCACCAGAACAGGCAGACTGGACCTCAGTTTAATGTCTCATCCGAAACACAGATAGGAATATCTGTATGTATGTATGTCTGCAGGGTCAGGAATCAGAGGGAGGGTGTTATCACTAGCACTAGGGATACCATATACAGTAGAATCCCGTTTATCCGAACTGCTTGGGAGATGGAGAAACATGCAATTGGACGGCAGATAAGGACAGCTTGGCCCATCTAGTCTGCCCATTCTCCCTACCTACTGCAGTACTGCAGATTCTACCGATCACCCACTTTTACCCTCCCTTTCCTACCTGCTGAGGTTCCCTTGTGCCTATCCCATGCATTCTTGAATTCCTTCACAGTTTTTGCCCCCACCACCACCTCTGTGCAAAAGTATTTTCTCACATTTCCCCTTAGTCTACCCCCGTCGTTCTTGAACATTTTGTTCTCTGAAAAATGCTACCCTCTTGTACCTTACTTGTACCAATGATGTATTTGAAAGTCTCTATCATATCTTCCTCTCCTCCTTTCCTCCAGAGTGTACCTATTGAGGTCCTTAAGTCTCTCCTCATAGGACTTTTGGTGAAGACCCTGCACCATTTTAGTTGCCCTCCTCAGGACCGCCTCTACTCTGTCTATGTCCTTCCATAGATGTGGTCTCCAGAACTGGACACAGTACTGTAGATGAGGTGTCACCAATGATTTGTACAGCGGTAACACCACCTCCTTCTTTCTGGTGGGGATACCCCTCTCCATCACCTAACATCCACCTGGCTCTCCCAACTGCCTTGTCTCACTGTTGCCTTGTAGGTCATCAGATGAAGATGGCCAAACAGTGTGACTCAAACAGTGAGTTGGTTATATAATTGTGAGTTTTTAAAATCGAGGTTGCCCATTGGTACTGCTATTTAATTACAGTACAGTAGCAAACTCTGCACCAGCCCCTATCAGTGTTTGTCTAATAGCAGATTGTACACCATTTTTAAAACTTTAAAGGTTGTGGCAGTTATAAAAAAGTGACCAGAAACCGCAAACTGGAAACAAGCTGAAACAATAAACAAAAGTGGCGCTGCGTGCGAGTTGTGAAAAACAAATGAATGTCTTTATCATGGTATTGTATAAACTGCCACTTAAGAATGAGTGCAGTATAGGAAACATAGGGAGGTAACTACAACCTTACCTTTGCAAGCACAAACAGCTGCATGTCACGCCATGATCTCCACTACACTGCAGGCAGCAGCATGAAAGTACAGTTACATAAGAACTTACCGTAACAGTAGATCTTCGAGAGAGGCTCTTGCAGTAGGTAATTACATATAGGACTGACATCAGCAGGCGGCAGGACCCCACAGAAACATTTCTAGCTAGCAGTCTCTGGCGAGGGGCCGCCCCACGTCAGGTGACCGTGTCAGGAGACGCCGGTATAAAGGGGCAGGTCCGACGCCACTTTCCAGTACTTTCCGCCACAGGCCAAAAGAGGCCAGACGAGAGAGGAGAAGATATTTCCGCCACTGGAAAAGGAGCTGAAAAAGTCTAGGGGGATGGAGGGCTGAAGATTTATCGTAAGAGTCTCTCTCTCAAGATCTATCTGTTACTGTAAGTTCTTACGTAACTGTACTATCTTACTGAGAGGGCTCTTGCAGGTAATTACATATAGGACTGAATCCCAAGCAGTCTGAAACAAAGAGAGGCACGGAGGAGGAAACTACTCCAAGAAGCAGTTCTAGCTGTGCAAGCCTCAAGATAGGAGGTCTTGAGAACAGTCAGCCAAAGCCTGCTCTACAGCCAGAGGCAATATCCAAACTGTAGTGTTTAGTAGAGGTATGGACAGAAGTCCAGGTGGCGGCAGCACAGATTTCACCGTGACACATTCTTGAAACAAGCGGCTGAGAGGCTACCTCTGGTGGAGTGGCCTCTTACCTGACCCGCAGGGTCTTGTTGCATTTTTCATAACAGAAAGTGATGCAATGAGCCAATCACTTAGATAGGCATTGCTTAGAAACAGCATTGCCTTCCCGTTTATGAGCAAAAGAGAAGAACAGTTGATCAGTCTTTCTGAGATCCTTCATCCTGTTAGTGCAGTATCTCAGAATCCAGTGAACATCCATAGTATGGAGTAAATACTCCCCGATTAGAGTACTGCGTGAAAAAGATGGGTAACTCTATGGACTGATTCAGAGTAGACTCCGCTACTACCTTAGGGAGAAACTTAGGGTTTGTGCACAGAGCAACACGTTGCTTGTGAAAAATCAGGTATGGAATTTTACACATCGGGGCCTGGAGCTCGGAAATTCTCCAAGTGGAAGTAATGGCCACCAGGAAGAGAGTCTTCGACGAAAGGAACTTCAATTCTGCGGAAGCTGCCGGTTCAAAGGGAGGCACAGTAAGTTTCTCGAGACCAAAGTTCAAGTCCCAAGGGGGAGCAGGAGTACGTATAGGAGGTCTCAGATGGAGGACCCCTCTGAGAAAGGTCTTAGAGACCTCCAGCTGAGCAACTGTCTTGTCTGCAAGCGGGACATGATAGGCCAAGATGGCTGCCATGTGGACTTTCAGTGAAGAATGACTGAGACCCAGGTCAAACAGATGGCGTAGGTACTCCAGCAGAAGCCCCACTGAACAGGAAAAGGTTCCACGTCCTTGGAAGCAGCCCAGATTGTGAATCTTTTCTACTTCATGGCGTAGGTGGATCTAGTGGAGGGTTTTCTAGTCTCCACCAAAATCTCCACCACTTGAGGAGAAACCCCAAAACGGGATTGAGCTAAGTCTGCAGGAGCCATGCATGCAGCTGAAGAGATCTGAGGCCTGGATGGGCCAGGGTCCCCTGATCCTGGGTCAGTAAACCTCGAGATAGAGGAAGAGGAAGAGGATGATCCTCTGAGTATTGTTGTAGAAGAGAGAACCAAATTGGGCCAGAAAGGAGCAATCAGAATCATTCGTGCTCCTTCTAAAGCTAGTTTCTGCAAGACTCATGGGAAAAGTGGAATTGGGGGAAAGGCAAAGACGAATCTGTCCTTCCAGTCCAGAGACAGAGCGTCTCTCCAGAAAGTGCCTCGCTCTGGAATGAGCGAGCAGAAGACGGAAGCTTTGCATTTAAATGGGGATGCGAACAGGTCGACCTGTGGTGTTCCCCAAAGTCGGAAGATATTGTCTAGGACCCCTTGGTCTACTTCCCACTCGTGAGTCAGAGCAGAAGAGCAACTTAGCTTGTCTGCCAGGGTGTTGTCGACTCCCAGAACATGAATTGCCGTGAGGTGAAGGTCATGTTGCGTTGCCCAATCCCAAACCTCATTGCTTCCCTGTTAAGAGGGTAGGACCGAGTCCCCCCTTGTTTGTTGATGTACCAAACCACACACATGTTGTCCATCTAGACAGCTAGGTGGCTGGTAAGGATGTATGGGTGAAGGGCTTGGAGAGCGGCCAACACTGCCCGTAGCTCAAGCACACTGATGTTGAGTGTTTGTCTGAGCCTGAACCAGGAGCCCTGGGTCCGATGGGGACCTAGATGGAGGAGGCAGGACGAAAGAAAGGAACTCCCCAAAACAGATTCTCTCGAACCATCCACCATTGCAAGTCTCAAAGCATAGGTGAGGAGACTAGAACTGGGTGATATAAGTCATCCACCTACTGATCCCATTGGGAGTGGAGGGTCCACTGAGATACTCTCATATGGAGTCGAGCACGAGGAACTGTCGGGATAGCAGCCGCCATGAGCCCGAGAAGATGAAGGACTGACCTTGCACTGACCCACCTGTGGCTGGACAACAGACTTATTTGAGTCTGGAGGGTGGATGCCTGGTCCGGTGGCAGGAAGGCCCTGCCAATGGTCATGTCTAGAATTGCTCCGATGAACTGTAGTCTCTGGGATGGGATCAAGTGAGACTTGGAATGGTTGATGTAACCCAGGGCAGGCAAACCCTGCTGCGTAAGGGTGAGGCAGCGCAGGGAGTTCCTCCTGGGCACGAGGCCGCCAGGACAAATCGGTCCAGGTACAGGAAAACCTGCACCCCCGCACGCAGGGTAGCCACCACCACTGCCAGGCATTTGGTAAATACTCAGGCACCGAGGATAGGCCAACGGAAGTGCCTTCAATTGGTAGTGGTCCCCTGGAATGCAAAACGAAGATATTTGGCGATGAGACGGCGAATGGACATGTGCAGGTAAACATCCTGCATATCCAGCACATAGCCATTGACTCCAACGGGAGAAGGGCCAGAAGGCCCTGCAACGAGAGCATTCTGAACCTTTGTACTCCACAAAAGATTCAGGGAACTGAGATCCAGAATAGTCTGAGATCTCCTGTCTGTTTTGGAACCAGAAGAATGGGAATAGTAACCCGTCCCTTGAAGATGAAGGGGGACGGGTTCTATTGCTTGTTTCAGAAGTAGAGCTGAAATCTCCTCCTGGACCAAAAGAAGGTGTTCCCATGAATATGATAACTTTGGGGGGGTGGCAAGGTGGTTTCTGTAGAAACTCTATAGAGTGTCCTTCTGCGATCAGCTGGAGCACCCAAGAATCTGATGTTATCCTCTCCCATCCTGGAAGGTGGAGGGAAAACCTCCCTCCTACCGGTTCCTCTGAGGAGTCCGGAGGCTGTGGGAGAGGGAAGGAGTCAGGTGGTGTGGGGCAGCACTGCAGCTGAAGCACCCGCTGCTTTTTTGGGCTGGGGGGCTTAGCAGCTGTGGGGGCCCGACGTTCTGTGGTCCGCCTTCCCTGGGGTTTCGCCTTGGGCCAATTCCGTCTGCGAAAGGGATGGCGCTGCGGCTGGTGGGGGTGGTACATAGAGTCAACAGACTTCAGTGCCATCCCCTTTTCCTGCAAATCGGTGATGGTGTCCTTGACATCAGCACCGAAAAGCACCGACCCACGGAAGCGTGCTTCCTGGACAGCGGATTGCACTTCCGGGACCAACCCTGACACGCAGAGCCAAGCATGACGACGTAAACCTATGGTGAAAGCTGAGCTCCATTCAGCAGTGTCTACTGCATCGTAGGTCGCACGAAGCATGTGTCGACTGGCCGAACGTGCAGAGCGGACAAGATCAGCCAACTCCTGTTTGACTTGGGAGTCTGGCAGCGAGTCCAGTTTGGCTTCCACCTGAGTAAGAATGGCCTTCTGATAGTCCCCCATATGGCCGACATAGTTCAGGGCCCTAAATCCCAGCGTGGAGGAATTAAAGATTTTCTTTCCATACCGGTCCAGTAGGCGGGATTCTTTGCCAGGTGGCTGACAGGCTAAGATGTTTTGGGTTGCGGACCTGGCCGTGAGCGCGCTAATCACCGAGTCGGCAAGAAGGTGAGAATCTAAAAATCAACACCCTCGAGAGCCTGGTATAGCCTATTCGACTTCCACGAAGTAGCTAGAGCCGACGGCCATTTCCAGATGGTGGTAACAAGGTCGGCATGAGGCTCTATCCAGGGTGGCACCAAGTAGAGCTGTCACAGGCAGATCCAGATGCTCAGCGAGTTTCAAATGCTGAAGGTCTGGTTCCAGAGAGTGCCACTGATGAACCCCCTGGATTTTCCTTAGCAACTCCGTAAAAGAAGGATCTTCTGGAGCAGACTTCGGAGGAGTCCTTGGCCTTCGACGGAGAGCGTGGCACGTCGTCCCTTTCGGAGCAACCATCGGAGGAATCCAAGGAGTCCAAGGGTGAAGAGGAAGAGGAAAAAGACTCCCTTTCCCAACCCGGGGGAGGAACAGACCCTTTGGGAAGTACCCAGGGAAGCGTATCCTGCCCCTCTCTGGACGCAGACGGAGAGCCCTGGAGTCGGAGGTGGTGAGGAGTGTGCCGCCTCAGACATACGGAACCTGAGATGGCACTCTGTCAGGCGGCTCTTGACCTCCCTGGTGAGCTGAGCCTTGGCCTCAGCCCACCAGAGGCCAGAGATTCCTGTAAGTCCACCAGTGGCTGTTGGAGTGGTGGAGGAGGAGGAGGGATAAGGATTGGGTTGTACCCATATGGACAGTATCCAAAACTCAGCATCGGGTATTATGGACCGGGTACTGTGGCGTCAGAAAGACTGCCATCGGGTACTTGCTGACACCGAATACTGAGGTCCCGGTACATCGGCATCAGATAGGATGGAGGGTACCCGGGAGCTGGCGGAGCTGCCGGAGCAGACGGCCTGGCCCGTCGGCCTCACGGCGCATCCAAGTTGGAGGGCCCGGTGGTAGGGCGACATCTGGAAGCGGGATGTCGGCCAGTGTCGGTAAAACTGGTGTCGCGGGCGGCGTCGAGCCGGCAGTCCGGGGAGCCAATGTCAGATCCAGCGCACCTATTGGAGGATGGTCCAATGGAGGAAGATCCCCAGCGCCGCCTGGGATGGAGGGAAAACTCAAGTCGCTCGACTCCTGGGTCCCCGGATGGCAGTGAAGGCTGCGGAGAACCGGGATGATGGACTGGTTGAGGTCTGTCGTCAGTTCTGTCGCTGACTGGATGGCGAACCGGCGTGTGGTTTTACGGTGAATTCCAGCGGGCGCGGAGGAGCGCATCCGACTTAGGGAGCCTTCACGGAGGCATCCGAGGAGAAGAATCGGCCTGGTCTGGTGGGAGAGGGGCGCGCGCGCCCGCCTGAAGGGTCCGTCGCCTTGCAGCTTTCTCTGCGGACACGTCGGGAGGAGCAGGCGCCTGGCTCGGAGTACGCCTCGCCAGTATGCCCGCAGCTGTGGCAGACCAGGCGGAGGCCTCCAATTGCCTGGAGATACCCGAAAGGCCCAAGCGTGAACCAGACGGGGCAGGCCAACACCCCGTTGAAACCTCAGAGGCAGCCGTGTCGAGGCGGTGCCCCAGAGGGATGTTACCTGAGACCAGCGACTCCCGAGGGAGACACGGTGAGGAGCCCTTGTCCGGTGCCTCTCCTTGTCTTTCTTCTTCCAATGGTCTTTGGGGAAGTGGAAGTCTGCCTCAGTTTTTGAGCTCCTTCTCCACAGAACTCATCTTTTCTTCAAAAAGTGGGCTTCCAGGATTGCTGCCACCTTTTCTGGGTAGCCACGTTGAAGCTAGAGCAGTGCTGGCACTTCTCAACGGGTGTTCTGGGCCCAGACAGAACAGGCACAGAGATAGCCGACCTTGTATGCGAGTTGAGGCACCCATACGAGTCGCACTTATTTTTGTGCTCGGAGGGTGTAGGGGAGATGACATACGATGATGACCTGATAAGGCTGCAAAAAAAAAACTAGAATAACTCGTAAAAAACTGACGGGAGGCTGACTGTTGTAATGAACTTCTCCTAAGCACTGCACGAGCTAACGGCGGGAAAGAACTGAAGGTAGGTGCCAGGGACCGCACATTTATACCGATGTCTCCTGATGCGGGTCACCTGACGTGGAGCATAGAAATTTTTCCGTGGGCTCCTGCCGCCTGCCGATGTCAGTCCTGTATGTAATTACCTACTGCAAGAGCCCTCTCAAGTTAACATCTACACAGCCCCACTGCCCACTCACCTTAACAGCCACTCATTCAACACCCGCTTAGGAGGAGAATACAGACTCGGCCCCCCTCCCCCAGTGCACCCCTTTGAACAGTGGAGGTCTGTTAAGGTATTATCAGAGAACCAGCTGCATGCCAAGAACCATGCAACACCGCCTGCACTCACTTTGCTGCCCACTCACTTTGCCACCTGCTCAGTTCGCTGATCAACTGTGCATGCTTCACTGACTGCAGTCACTTTGCTGCCCCTCACTTTGCCACCTGCTCAGCTCGCTGACCAGCTGTGCATGCTTCACTATCAGCTCATTCACCACCCCACTCCCTGCCTCTTTACTGTAGATGCTACTGTCCACTCACCTCTGCTGATTTACTGTACATGCTACACTGTTCACTCTCCTCGTCGATTTACTGTACACGCTACACTGTTCACTCACCTTGCCGATTTACTGAACATACTACACTGTCCACACACCTCGATGACTTACTGTACATACAACACTGTTCACTCTCCTCATCGATTTACTGTACATGCTACACTGTTCACTCACCTCGCATATCAGCAGGAGGAGGTCTGTATCATACTTTACTGCACAGGACTGCAAGTGGTAATAAGAGGGCACTGATACAGTCATGGTAGCACTGCCCCAAAATTCAGTTCATTAAATGCTGGTGCTACAGAGGACAGTTTGCTACATAGGGCAGTTCAATAGTATAGGGTTCACTGGACTGAGCCTCTACTGTGTTAAAGTATGGGCAAGAGATTGGAGGGAGGGGGTGTCCACTAGCACCAGAGATAGGTATACAGTGCTGGAACTGGGCAATTGGAGGGTGGCACCGTGCTAACCTGCCACACTAACCATGCAAATTAGCCCATATTTGGTATGCAAATGACCCCTTAGTGCCTTGCGTGTCCAATGAGCTTATTTGAATGGGTCCCTTTTAATAATGGAAATTGCACTCCAGTGCCATCCATTCTGGTAGCATACTTCAGAAGTGCTGTCAGGGCAGCACTAAGTGGCTGAGTCATCATGATCCTATATGCAGTCAAATAGTGCAGGTGCACTATTCTACTGAATAAAGCATCTTCGTGCACCCGGGCAAACGTAAAGCGCAGTGCAAATGTTTGCACTGTGCTTTATACCCATTTGAATAGCCAGCCCCAGATGTCAAATCACTGTAATATATGTTCTCTATATTAAATGGAGGTTACCGTATGGGAATCTTTACCTACGAGAGAACAGAAAGAGAACAGCAGGAGAAAGGAGGTGCCATTAGAACTATACTTCTCTACTGGGACTAAAGAACTATAACTCTACTACTGGGACCTTCAATTTAGGGTAAAAACAAACAAACAAACATAACAAAGAGTTTGTGTGTTTGTCTGAGTTGGCTGCAGTGAATTGTTATCTGTGCAGTTATCTAGGTGTAGAAGGAGCTGTAAATTAGGGGGAGTGGCTTAGCTAGAAGGAAGCCAGGTGTTTTGGATTTAAAAACTGCCGTAGATAGCTTCTGGCAGAGAACAGGCAGAGAACAGCAAGAGGAAGGAGGTGCTGTTAGAACTATACTTCTTTACTGGGACTAAACAGCCCTTTTCCCTCCCCTGCACCCCCCACCCTTAGCCAGTTCTAATTTTATAGGCACAGGATTTGACTGACAACAGGAACTTCCTGTTTGGGAGCAGGAAGTGAGTGATCACAGAGCCACAAAAGACTCACCATCCTAGAAGGACAAGAGTAGCTCTCCGTCCCCCCCCAGCTGCTGGAGGTCTGACTCTGAGCAAGTAAGGAGACTACTGAGAAATATAGGAACTTCCTGTCTCAGAACAGGAAGATCAGGAACTTTAAGGGCACAGAGGCAGTAGGTAAGTAACGAGAAAAAAAAAAAATAAGTAAATAGAGGAAGGAGTAAGTATTCAAAACAACAGTTAGGGGGCCAGAAATAAGACATGATGGGAGTGGTGAAGTGCAGTGCAGTGGCTGTGATGCAGCAGTCTTCCAGGAGACATTGTGGAGGATGCCGCATTGTCCCATCTGCAGGCACCTCTCTGAGCAGAGGGAGGGAGTTGCTCATCTTCAGGCTGACTTGGCCAGGATTTTGGAGACCTCCTCTCCCACCCAGGATCCACCAGGGCCACCACCGTTGTCTCAGAGGTTGCCAAGAAAGAGCAGCGATTGGACCACAGTGGGCTCAGGGAGGGTGAGGGTGGTGGAACAGAAGCACATCCCTCCAGTTGTACATCTCCACAATTCATATGCTGTTCTGGCAGAGTGTGGTTCCTCGATGGAGGCACCTGCTTCAGAGACCAAGGAGGATGCTGGGAACCTCCACAAAGGAGTCCCACAGGACTGTGCAGGACCCCACAAGGGAAGGAAACAACTCCTGGGGGGACTCCATTGTTAGTGGGGTAGTACTGGGGAGGAAGGGAGAGGGATGTAAGGTGCCTGCCTGGCACCATGGTTTGACACCACCAGGAGCGAATCCTCAGGATCGTGGGAACAGCTGCACGGGGGAGGGAGCTGGATGTCATTGTCCACCTAGGGACAAATGACCTGGCTGGGAAAGGGACCAGAGCAGTGCAGGAAGAGTTTGTGGAGTTGGGGAGGGGCCTTAGACAAGTAGCGCGAACGGTAACCTTCTTGGAGGTGCTGCCTGTCTATGGCATGGGTGAGGCTAGGGTGCTCCACACCATGAGATTCAGTCAGTGGTTGAAAAATTGGTGCAGAGCTCAGGAGTTTGGCTTCATTGAGGACTGGGGGTCCACCTGGAGTGATGCAGGCCTATACTGGCGCGATGGTGTGCATCTGTCCAGGAGGGAAACCAGGATACTAGGTGATAGGTTTAAATACTTCATTGGCAATCATTTAAACTAGCCAAGGGGGGAGGCACTGGAAAAACAGGAAATCCTAGCCCTGCAAAAAACTTCATTGGCAACCATTTAAACTAGCCAAGGGGGGGAGGCACTGGAAAGAAGCAGGAAAATCCTAGCCTCCTGCAAAAAAAAAAAAAATCAGGATAGTTAGTGAGGTAAACACCAAGATAGAGACAGCGATAGGGAAAAGGGCAAGGGTAAATAGAGAAAATGACAAAGGCAGTAAGGACAGGGATTGGGTAAAAAGGGGTAAGGCCATCAAGAAATGTAGGGTAATGAGTACCAATGCCCATAGTCTGGGCAACAAGCTCCAAGAACTGGTGGCCATGATGGAAGAGGCATGCCTGGATATTGTGGCAGTCACAAAAACATGGTACACAGAGAACCATAACTGTGATGTTAACATACCAGGGTACGCAACCTATAGGAGAGACAGGGAGGGTAGAAGAGGGGGTGGAGTAGCTGTCTATGTAAGGGAAGGGATAAATGCAATGGAACAAAAGAGTAACAGGGAGGACAGGAGGCACTGTGGGTCACCTTAGAGATTGGAAATGGCACCACAATCCGCACAGGGGCTGTATACAGGTCCCCATCTCAGGGGGAAGGAATGGACAAGGATATGATAGAAGGCATCCTTAGGAATGGCAGAGAAAGGGAGATATTGTTGATGGGAGACCTGAATATGCCAGATGTTAACTGGAGCACCTTTGCTGCAGCCACATCCAAGACAGGGTCATTCTCAATACCTACAAGGGACATGCCTCAGACAGCTAGTGTTGGAACCCACTCGGGAGTAGCAATCTTAGACCTTGTACTCTCAAATGGGGACAGTGAGAGGATCTCAGATCTAGAAGTGGGTGCCATCTGGGAACAAGTGGCCACCAAACAGTGTGGTTCACGATAAACTCAGCTGCAGAGTCAAGCCATACAAAAGTGAGGTAATGGACTTCAGGAGGGCTGACTTTGTCAAAATGGGAGAGTGCCTTAGAAAAGCACTAGCAAACAGGCAAAAAGGAGGGGTAGAGCAACAATGGGAAACATCACAACTGCCATCACAGAGGCAACAAGCCTTTGTGTGAAGCAAATAAACAAATTAAAATGAAAGAAAAAAACATTACGGTTCTCAAAAGAGGTGGCGGGGAAGGTTAGGGAGAAAATATAGCATTTAGGAACTATAAGGAAACACAGAAGGAGCAGGACAGAGAACTGCATCAGTTAAGGCAGAAGGAAGCAGGGAAGGCAGTCAGAATAGCAAAGGCCCAAACTGAGGAAAAGATAGCCAACTCAATTAAGAAGGGGGATAAAATCTTTTATATGTACATTAGGGAGCATAGAAAGACAAAGGGAGGGATAGTGAGGCTGAATAGAATGGATGGTGGGTGGGCAGAGAGGAACAGTGAAAAAGCAGGGATACTGAATGAATACTTCTGCTCAGTATTCACAAAAGAGGAGGAGGGGGAGGTACCTAATCCAATTAACAGAAGTACTCTGGATAGGGGGGTTGATCCCAATCCTTTCACAGAAGAAAGGGTTCTGAAAGAACTCCTAAAACTGAAGGTGGACAAAGGAATGGGGCTGATGGGATTCATCCCAGCATTGTTAAAGAATTAAGGGGAGAACTAGTGACACCACTGACTACCCTTTTTAACAAATCATGGGAGGATGGTGTGGTACTTGAGGACTGGAGGAGGGCGGATGTGATTCCCCTTCACAAAAGTGGGAGCAAGACAGAGGCAGGAAACTACAGACCTGTCAGTTTGACCTCTGTGGTAGGGAAAAAGATGGAATCACTTCTGAAGGAAAGAACTGTCGAGTACCCAGAGGCCAGTCGGGCACAGGACCAAAGGCAGCATGGATTCACAGCAGGAAGGTCATGGCAGATGAATCTAATTGATTTCTTTGACTGGGTGACCAAAGTAGTAGACAAGGGATGGGTTGTGGAAATGGCCTACTTGTACCTAGACTTTAGCAAAGCATTTGACGCAGTCTCACACAAAAGATTAATAAACAAACTATCCAACCTGGGAGTGGGTCCCAGGGTGGTAGCCTGGGTAAAACATTGCCTGGACAACAGGACAAAGAAGGTAATAGTAAACGGAGTCCACTCTGAAGAAAGGGGGGGTTACTTGTGGGGTACTGCAGGGTTCAGTAATGGGTCCAGTCCTTTTTAATGTCTTTTAGTGACATTGCAGAGGGACTGGAAGGAAAAGTATTCCTCTTTGCAGATGACACAAAGATCTGCAACAGGGTTTATACACAAGGGGTTGTGGTGGAAAGGACGAGAAGGGATTTGGCAAGGTTGTAGGAATGGTCAGAAGCATGGCAGCTTGGATTCAATGCAAAGTAGTACAAAAATAATGTACCTGGGAAACAAAAACCAAGGGGAAGAGTACACAATTTGGGGGTTTAACAACAACAACAATGGAAAGGGACCAGGTGGTAATCATATCAGATGACCTTATGGTAGGCAAGCAATGTGAGAAGGCAGTAGGGAGGGCAGGGTGGATACTGGGATGTATAGGGAGAGGCATCATCAGCAGAAAACAAGAAGTTGTTATCCGTCTGTATAGATAGTTGGTGAGACCCCATCTGGAGTACTGCATCCAGTTCTGGAGACCCCATGTCCGCAAGGACATAGACAGGATGGAGGCAGTCCGAGAAGGTCAAGTAAAATGGTGCAGGGTCTGCAAAAGAAGCCATACGAGGAGAGACTAAAGGAGCTTAATATGTATACCCTTGAAGAAAAGAGGGAGGGGGGGACATGATAGAAACTTTTAAGTACCTCAGTGGAATCAACAAAGTCCAAGAGGATAGCATCTTTCAGCAAAAGAGATGTGCAAGAACAAGGGGACACAATTTGAAGATATAGTGGGGATGACTCAGGGGTAATGTTAGGAAGTATTTTTTCACCGAGAAGGTGGTGGACACATGGAACTGCCTTCCTGAGAAAGTTGTGAGGTCTAAAACAGTAGGGGAATTCAAGAATGCATGGGACAGACATATGGCAATTCTTGTGGGTGTTAGGAAGAAGTAGGCAGCTGGTTAACTAGGATCTGCAGCTTATCCTGTAGGTAGGGAAATGGACAGACTGGGTGGGCCAAGCAGTCCTTATCTGCCATCAAAGTCTATGTTTCTATGTAATGTGCTTTGTACTGCTGATATGCTAATAAACAGGCCTTACAAAAAAAAAGAGATCAGATAAAGGATCGAACAAGGAGATCAGGAGAACTTTTTCAGTTTGCTCAGGGCAGAAGAACTAGACAGTTTACCCAATGCTGGGGGGTGGGGGTGGTCAGAGAGAAGAGTAATGTGAAAAAGCAGTTTTTCACCCAGAGAACTGTAAACTTATGGAACAAGCTTTCAGGAGAAGCAATGGAAGTGAGGAGTGTGGAATCCTTTAAACTCAAGTTGAGTCAGTTCCTACTGGAAAATAACATGATTGGGTATAGCATTTAGGTTTTCCAATTTTTTTTACCTAATTTTGGGGCCGCAGAAGCCTGAATAGTTGGAGATAAACACGATAGACTCACCCCCTATCATTTTTCTTCCAGCATGCCCTATGTTTCTACATACTCAATGTTGGCTGCTGAAGCTGCTTGAATTGCAAGAGAAAATGGACACCCCTGTCTTATTGACTACCACTCCTTAAATATATATTTTTTATATATATTTTCATTTATCAAGTCTAGGATTACAAATACCTTTGAGCCTTGGCTCTTTTACAAAGGTTCCACGTCAGAGAAATACAAATTATGGGGAACATCAAAACAGACATTAAAACGATGTGGACATTGCAAACAGAGTACAGATTAATACAATTCAAGAGTAGCATTGTAAGTAAGGTAGCCAGCGGCATTTGTCAGAGAAAATAGACAACAGATAAGAAGTGCCAGAGTCATAGGGAGAGGGAAGAGGGTAGGGGGGGAGAAGGGATGTAGGAAGGGTGGGGAGAGATGTTACACAAACTCATTACATCCCAACATATGTATGCAGAAAAGAGAATTCACTATTAAAAGTCTGGCAGTGGATACAATGTAATTGGTTAGAATACTAATTACATTGAGTAAGTTTCGAAAGCAATAGGGTGAACGGGGATCACAAGTCTTCAAATCCTAACTCTGAGTTTCCTGAAAGGGAAACACTGAAGTGCAGTGGATGGCATAGTTTGAAATCCCACGAAAAGCTCTTTCAAGCAAGGTACTGGACTTGTAGCTGGAAGCACGTATACGATGTCTGAGTTTGTTCAGTATTAATACTGCATTGCAGCCATGTGTAGAACATTGTGATGTCACCAAGGGGCATGCTGTGCTTGACTCAATATAGTTAGGTACAGCTTGATCTTCCTCAGGGGTATCTCAGTCATCAGGTTACCTTTGCCATCGGAGATGGGGAATACACACAGAAGATTTTCAGCAGTACAACTGGGACTGCCCACGCTGTTGACATCTGCCAACGTAAGCAATCCTATATAGGCATGGGTGGCCCCACTCCCTCCACAGTTTGTTCTCACCATCAACTTGCAAGTGCAGTCTCCAGGGAAGATCCGTCGCAGTGTTTTGTGCCTTTTTTAGCCAATGGCAGTTTTTTCTCCTAATACTTAGTAAAATCTCTTTGTTTATGTGGAGAGTTAATCTGTCTTCTTCTTCTCTTTTCTGGCGCTGCCATTGTGGGAAGAAGACTGCCTCTACAGACGAACACTCTGTTTGTGTTTGCTGTCTTGGGCCTGACCACAACATCTTCAACTGTGAGCTCTGCCAGAAGTTTAACCAAACAACCCACAGCCGACGAAAGAAGGCTGTCAAAAAATTCTTGGCCACTCAGTCACCCACTGGATCTTCAAGCTCCCAGACCTCTAAGGCCCGAGACAAGTCCTCGGGGGGAGAGGTCACAAAAAGACCCGGATTGTGACCACTCCCCCAGTGGCCATCCCATTCCTTGTAGGCCTCTCCTTCTTTGGGGGGCTCTTCGTCAATGGCGGCTGCCTCAATAAAGGGACCAGCTGTCCAGGTCTATATTTCTACCAGGCCCATATCGACAGCTTCGCCGCCTGATTCTCAGGACACCCTGCCGTTGACCTCCGGGTCGTCGACCCCTCCTACGTTGATGACGGGACCGTCATCGACAGCTGCTCCATCGAGACCTGCCCCTTCCTCTCTGAGGGTTACAGGCTCGTTGGACTCTCAGGAAGGAGGACTGTTGGCTTCTGTGCCATCAAAGCCCCCTCCATCAATGACAACAATGGATCTGAACGAAGTACTTGTTAAGTTCACCAACGTATTAGTTCAGCAGTTCAGTGCCTTCAATAGGCCTTTGTTGCTGGCACCATCGATGGCAGCTCTGTCGTTGACACCTGTTCATCAACCATGGAAGGCTCCCCGTGGGCCACCGATGACCACTCCGGTGCCAGACACAGATGAGGAGTTCAGCATCGAGGAGGAGTACCATCTTGAGCTCATCCTTCTGGATGGTATAAAGGATAAAGAGGAAGAAATCCTCATCTCTGATAGGTCCACTGCCTCTTTAGTCAGTGAGGACTCAGTCAAGCATACTACCTTCTTCAATGTCATGATGCAAATGTCTGCCACTCCTGGCCTCCAGACTGAGAAGGAGGATGTCACCAGGAAAGACCTGGTAGACTTCCTGGGAAGCTCCTGAATCTCCCTCTAAGATTATCCTTCCTATGCTGCCTGCCCTAAAGAATGCTACTACGGCAGCCTGGCACAGGCCTGGCATGGTGCCAGCTATGCCATGCAGGGCAGACAAGCTTTACAATGCCCCCAGGACCTTCCTTATTTTGCTGCCCAGGCCGAAAGTGACCCGGTGGTCATTAAGGCAGCCCATGACAGATCTAAGGCACAGAAGCACCTTAGTTCCCTTCCCCCAGACAAGGAATCCTGTGGGATTGACTTCTGGCGTAAAGGGGTTTAAGCCTTTCTCTGCTTTGGGCCTAAGGATTGTAAACTGTCACATATGGTTAAATTCCAGAAAGACAGCTGGAGAAAGGGCAAAACTGCTTCTCAGGCCCTTCCAAATGGTTCCCAGAAGCAAGAATTGCTCCAATGTTTGCAGACTGTGGAAAATGTCAGTAAACATCTTCTCAGGGCCATGTTTGACACGGCCAGCACAGTGGCCAGGACAGTTGCCACAGGCATATGTCTTTGTAGGCACTCATGGCTTGGGGTCTCTGGATTTGCAGCCAATGTGCAAAACAAGGTGTTTAACGCCCCTTTCAATGGCACCAAGCTCTTCGGCCCTGATGTCCAGGACCTCAGTAATGATCTGTAGGCCTCTGGAACAGCCATCAAGTCAGTGCATTCTCTCTACCACACTCAGTCCCATGGTAGAGGGTGGTGTACTTTTCATAGGCAGACCAACAGGTCAGGCTCAGGCCCCCGCACCCAGGGTAAGCACAACACCCAGGCCATCTTGCCCACCACCTCCAATGCTGGAGTGGCAGCCAAGCATCCCAAAAAATGACAGGCCAGCCACAACAGCTGGCCCTCCTCAGCTCGACGCCTTGCCAGACCCTTCTCCTCTGGCCCAGAAACAGGAGGTAGTGGTTGGAGGTTGGTTCTCCCTCCATCTGAATCAATAGAGAACCATAACTTCAGATGTTTGGATCCTGCAAATCATAGAGACAGGTCATACCCTGGAGCTCACCCACCACCCTCCAACTATCCCCCCCCACCTCTGCTGACTCAGGATCGGGGAACCTTGGTCCTTCCCAACCTCAGATCCCTCCATCTGCATGCGTGGCTCCCGAGGACATAGCCATTGCCGGGTTCGGGGTCTCTAACAGGGTAGCAGACGTCCTGGTGGGCCACCCTCAAGCCTTCCACCTGTGCCACTTATGCCATGAAGTGGAAGCGGTTTGCCATCTGGGCTGCCAAGCATTCTCTAGACCCTTTCACTTGTCCAGTGAAACACGTCCTGGACTACCTGATCTCTTTGTTTGACTCAGGCCTCCAGTATTCCTCCCTCAAAGTCCACCTTTTAGCTATTTCTGCCTTTCATGAGCCCATGGGAGACCGCACAATTGCTCAGCTGGATGTCTCCCATACCTTCCTTGGGGCCATGTCTGTTCCCGTGTCCCGGCTTGTGATTTAAATTTTGTTTTGGAAAAGTTGACCCTGTCGCCTTTTGAGCCAATCGCGACTTGGTATTTGTGCTTTCTCTCTTGGAAAGTGCTCTTTTTAGTTGCAATTACTTCTGCTTGAAGAATTCCAGAGCTTCAGGCTCTCTGGTTTGAGGAGTCATTTGAGTTTTCATAAAGCCAGGGTATCTTTGCTCACAAATCCTAAGATTTTGCAGAAGGTGGTTTCTGAGTTCACACTAAATCAGTCTATACACCTTCCTGTTTATTTTCCTGAATGTGCCAGTCCAGGGGAAGCACTGCTCAATACTAATGATGTACGCAGAACTTTGAAGTATTAACTGTTTCAGACTAAAGATGCCAGAAAGTCTAAGCAGTTTGTTTCTTTTGCCTCAAGTAGAGAGGCACTTCAGTTTCTAAGTAATGTTTATCCAAATGGCTGGCAAATTGCATTGCGTTCTGTTACAACAAGTATGGCAAAGAATTGCCTGGTGCTGTCAAGGCTCATTCCACCAGAGGCTTGGCTACCTCAGTGCCTTGCTTCAAAGGGGTCTCAACCGCTGATATTTGCACTGCTGCCACCTGAAGTACAGTGTACACTTTCACCAAGCACTACAGTCTGGACATTGCCTCAAACGCACATGCAGGGTTTGGCAGTGCTGTGTTACAAGAACTCCTGTCTTAAGTTTATGGAGCTCCGGCCTCCCAGACTGTCACATTCTTTTGTCACTGCTTGGTACTCATTCCTATGGTGTAACCTGATAACTGAGATACCCCCCCGAAGAAGATAGTTATGTAAGAACTTACCTTAATAGTAGATCTTTGAGGGGATCTCAGTCATCAGGTCTGATTTCCCTCCCACCATCCCCCTTCTTAGGGCCTCTGTTCAGGACCTGGCTATCTGCTGTATTCCATCATTCCTATCTAGGGCCGAGTTCCTTGGTTTCCCCTCGGTTTCCCAGGGTGTCAGCCTTGCTCCCCTCATCTCCAGAGGGAAAGAAATGAAGAGGGAGTGGGGCCGCACACACCTATGTCGGGTTGCTGACATCTGCAGACGCTGACGGTGTGGGCGGCCCCAGCTGTACTGCCGAAAATCTTCTGTGTGGATTCCCTGTCTCTGACAGTGAAAATTCCTACAGTGTAACCTGATGACTGAGATCCCCTCGAAGAGCTACTGTTATGGTAGGTTCTTATGTAACTATTCTTTCCTTGATGACATCACAGTGTTCTAAAAATGGCTGCAATATGGTATTAATGTTGAACAGACTCTGCTTCTATATCTCTTGGGTGCTTTCAGCTACAGATGAGCCCCCTATTTTATTTCAAAGAGGCTTTCGTGGGCTTTCAAACTGTGATGCCCACTGGGCAGGTATCTGTCCCTTTAATTTCTGACTTTGTCCACCAACTCTAGTGTGTTCTTTCGGATAAGACATTAAACTGAGATCTTGCCTGCCTGTTTTGGTGGTTGTTCAGGTGGATGTTAAACATTCCATTGCAATTCTTGAAAGGAGTATGAGAATTTCCCTGGTGGCCTGGCCAAATTTCCTCCATTCACTTAAAAAGTACCACTAACAGCTTAACCTGATTTAATATTGCAGTTCCCACCTGTATTCCCCCCACCCCACCCCCAGGGACAAGGCTGACAATTGGCAGAATTGCTTAGCCCCCCTTTCCCAGTCAACAAAAAGTGACCAACTAACTAAAATAATGTTGCTTTTGCATAGTTTTGTTTTTGTTATAGAACATAATTATATGTGAAAATATGCTCTGAGTTGCCACACTCAACTAGCCAGGATGGGGGAATAATGCAGTGTGACATGCATTACAGTTTGCTTATCAAAATGCTTTTAAATACACAGAGAATGCCAACATTGTTACTGTGAGAGAGAGAGAGAGAGAGAGATGGCTGGTGCAATAAAGCATTTCATCACATTTGAATAAATGCCCTCAGGAAACAGATATAAGATAACACTACCTATTCTGTCTTTAGGGGAAAAAGGGTAGGTTTTTGCAAAACAAATGTTTACTCATTAACTTTTATTATACAGTACTATTCAGTATAGGGACATCCCGTACCATGATGTAGGAGGGTCATGCATGTATATTTGTGTATTTAAATGCTGTGGAGGAGGCTGTTACAAATACAGAACCAGGCAAGATTCCATATTGTGTGGACGGCAGAATGAAGTCACTCTGTTTCCTTCTACTCTCTGCTGCTTTACTTTTTACTGCCTCAGGTGAGTAAACCTGAATGAGGTGGGGGGTAAAGGAATGACAGAGGGGAATATTTTATACTGATTATTCAGAGATACTTTGAACAAGAGAGCTTAACATTTTCATGGCACAAAGGATGAGGATGTTACTGAAATGTCTGAAGACATGCTGGATAGCCTGGTAGGATGGGAAGGGGTTGAGTCCAAATTTAATAAATATGAATGCAGATGCATTTATAAAATGGATGGATAAAATACAGAGATATGATTGGCTCAGACCCATTACATGAGTGTGGGGTGATATAGCTTATACCACACCTGACAGACATTTTCAATAGATAAATGATGTCATCTTGTTGATGACATATTTGCTATTAAAATAAAAAGATATCACAGGTAAAATGTGTCATAACTCTGTACTTAACCAATGGGAGAGCAGTTAAACAATGCTTCATGACATTTCAGTGGAGCCATACAGCATACTAACCAGATCAGTGAACCTAAACATTAGAGCTCACAAAAAAAACATATATTAAAAGTTTAAATTTGAAAATGTGTTGCATAAACTTGATACGTAATAACCAGACCCAGCATATGATTATTTTAGGGTTTGCATATCATAGTCATTTATTTGGAGATGGTCAAGTTTGCATTCCATGAGTATTATAGGGCCGGTGGTAATGCCTCTTTTATTAAGTTTGAGTAAGCATTTCAAAGGGGAAGTAAACATTGCTGGGGGTCACTCAAATGGTGACAGTTCATGAAAATATAATTTAAATGAGGCATTGGGCTTACCTGTAGGTATCAGGAGTCCTGAGATGTGAATATCTAAATTATCTGTAAACTGAATCAAGGGCGCAGCCATTTCATGGAATCTTGAGACAGAAAATGATGTCACTGAAGGGCAAGCTTTGTGCTGTTAATTACAGCTTGCCCATCAGTGACATCACATTCTGTCTGGAGTCCATTATGTGACTGCTGCCTTGATTTAATGTACAGATGACTTTGAGATTTATATGTCCCGACTCCCTACACCTACAAGCAAGCCCAGTTCCTCGTTTTAAAGAACTTTTCATGGGGCTTCACCATGTGCTGGACCCCGGCAATGCTTGCTTCCCCATTAATGTTAACACCTGATCCGTGCACCTTAATGCCACTGTCTAGGCACAGAATAACCTGAAATTTGGCATGCCCCATGTCAGTCCCAGGATCTCAGGATTCTGAACATTTGTTACTGCTCAGCTGGGTGATTGCAAAGTTCTAGACCTCTGAAAATAGCATCCCCTATTTAAAGACCATTATTATGCACACAATGGCACAAAAATGGCTTAGAATTCAAATCTGAAACTTTCAGGTTTCTTAGAGTGTATCGAAAGAGGGTGTCTTAGATAGGTTAGATGAGCCAGAAGAAAAAATTACTCATCTTAGTAATTGTGCTTCTTCTAATGGAGTCTTGCTGTATTCTGACTATTTGCAGTTAGCTACAGCTCTTGAACTGCCCCGGAGAGTGAAGGGTTAAATTCTATGTCAGGCATAGAACGTTGGGCTTGAGCTCAGTTGAAAACTATGTGTCCTTTTGAAACCAAACCATCAGATTCTTACGAGCTAAAACTCACTGACTAAATCTGGAAATTGTAAAAACTCCTAGTAGCCAACTGGCAACAAAGACTTTGGATTCCCCAAAAGACTCAAGTCAGGAAACCCAAAGAACCAAAACCACATAATAAGAACTAAAAACTCTTAATTAAACAAATACAAAGCATCCAACACAACAGGAGTGGGGTAAAGACACCCTTGGGGTGCAACACTGCACCTCCCATCCACTTCCCAAAAACAGGTTCTGAGAGGGGAGGCAGGGAGGGAGGTCAGAATACAGCAAGACTCCATTAGAAGAAACACAATTGCTAAGGTGAGTAATTTTTTCTTCAAACAACATGAAGTCTTGCTGTATTCTGACAATTTGCAGACTACCAAGCAGTATCTCCAAGGAGGAGAGACAGAACCTGGTTTTGGAATAGGCTCTGAAGTACTGCTGTGCCAAACCTAGCATCACTCCTAGCCTGGATATCCAGAGTAATGATTGGTGAAGGTATGAACTGTTTTCCAGGTGGCTGCTTGACAGATTTCTAACAAGGGGATATCCCTAGCTGCAGCCAGAGATGCAGCTGTACCTCTAGTAGAATGAGCCCTCAGGCCTGAGGGTGCAGCTTCTCCCAGTTTTTCATAGCAGAATTGAATACAGTACACAATCCACCTGGCAATGGTTCTTTTGGTGGCAGGTTTTCCCTTACCTACTTCCCCATAAGTGAGAAACAACTGTAGGGAGTCAAACCTGTGACCCTCTGTATGTTCTATGTAGTAAATAAGGGCCCTTCTAACATCTAAACTGTGTAGCCTCCGTTCCCCTGAGGAGGTGTGATCAGTGAAGAACACAGGAAGAGATATAGATTGGTTTAAGTGGGAAATCAGAAACCACTTTAGGTAGGAACCTTCTATTGCTTCTAAGGACCACCTTATCTCTATGGAAAGAGATGAAGTCAGGCTCTACTGACAGGGCTTGCAATTCACTGATACGTCTGGCAGAAGTAACAGCAACCAAAAACACAGTTTTCCAAGTCAAGTACTTGAGCTCTGCTGAGGACACAGGCTCAAAGGGGGTTGCATCAGCTGAGCAATACAAATATTCAAATCCCTGGCAGGAGCAGGATCCTTAGAAGGGGGATTGGTATGAAGCAATCCTTTGAAAAATTTACAGAATACAGGGTGAGATGACAGAGAGGAAGATTTCCCCACTGACAGGAAAGCAGAAATAGCTGACAAATGAACTTTGAGAGTAGCTGGTTTGAGGCCTAGGCTTAAGGTAAACCATGTAATCCAGAACTGTAGACAAGTCAACAGTGTCTGGCGAAATGTGCTTCTTGGAACACCAAATACTGAACCTTTTCCATTTGGAGTTGTAGGTTTTCATGTGGCAGGCATTCGAGAGGCTTTGAGTATATCCAGAACCCCTTGTGACAGATGCAAATCTGCATACTCCAACTCTCCAAGAGCCATGCCATAAGATTGAGAGACTGAAGATTGGGGTACCAAATCCTCCCCTGAGAGGAGGTTAACAGGTTGTAATTCCTGTGAAGAGACAGAGGAAGGTGGACTGCTAGGGACAGTAACAGGGGGTACCAAGGCTGCCTGGCTCAGGCTAAAGCAATCAGAATCACTTTGCATGGTTGTGACCTTACCTTGACCAGAACCTTGAACAGTAGAGGAAAGGGAGGGAAGGCATATAGAAATTTTCCTTCCCAGTTCAAAATCAGAGCATCCAGAGGGACCGAGCCCAATACTGGGGGTCTGCAATAAAACAGAGGAAGCTGGTGATTGTTTGGGGCTGCAAAGAGATCTATCTCTGGAGTGCTCCACCTTGAAAAAATCACTTTCAACACCAGAGGGTCCAGGGACAATTCTGCTAGCACATTGTCCTTCCCTGGAAGGTGGACTGCTATCAGAGAGGTCTGCAAAGAATAAGCTAGGGACCACAATTTCATGGCTTCCGTGCACAAGGCCATGGACCGAATGTCTCCCTGCTTGTTAATGTACCACATGGTGGTGGTGTTGTCTGTCCTGACCTAAACCACCTTGTTCTGCGCTGACTGAGAGAAAGCTTGCAGGGCCAGAAAGACTGCCCTGAGTTAAAAGAGACTGATATGAAGAAGGGATTCCTGAAGGGACCACAGTCCCTGGGCTGTGAGAGCCCCCAGATGGGTTCCCCACCCCAATAGAGAAGCATCCATGGTCAGGATCACAGAGTGAGACTGAGTGACGAATGGGACTCCTTGCCTGAGGTAGCCCTGATCCTGCCACCATTGGACAGCCTGGATCAGAGTCTGAGTCACTGGAACTAGTTTGGTTAGAGAATCTTTCTTCTGAGACCAAAAGGCCCTCAGGTGAAACTGAATGTCCCTCATCTGAAATCTGGCCCCTTGGACCACTGCTGTAGAAGTTGCCATGTGGCCCAGAAGCTGAAGGAAGTGCCTTGCTGGCCGAGAGACCAGAAGGTGGAATGAAGAAGCCAGCTCTACAATAGCCTTTGCACTTTCCAGGGGAAGAAAAGCTCTTGCTTTGACTGTATCCAGCTCTGCCGCTATGAAGGTGAGGAGCTGTACAGGCTCGAGAACTGACTTGGGAAGATTGAGAAGAAATCCTAGGCAAGTGAGCACTTGCTGAGTCACTTGAAGGTCCTGACTTGACTTGGTCTGGGGACTGACCCACAATGAGACAGTCATCCAGGTATGGAAATAAGGAAATATTTTTTCTTCTTGAAAAGGCCACTACTACTACTAGGCATTTTGTGAATACCCTTGGAGCTGATGTCAGGCCGAAGGGCATCGCTTTGAACTGATAACGGCCTGAAGGCAATTCGAACTTGAGGTACTTTCTGTGGGAGCACCTGATGGGAATGTGAAAGTAGGCATCTTTTAAGTCCAGGGAAGCTAGGCAGTCCCCTGTCCTTAGAGAGGGAAGGATTATTCCTAGAGTCACCATTTTGAATTTTGGTTTTAAAAGATGTTTGTTCAGGTATCTTAAGTCTAGGATGGGACGCCACTCCCCTGTCTTTTTTGGGGTAAGGAAGTACCTGGAGTACAGACCTTTGCCCCTGTGCAATGTAGGAACTCTCTCTACAGCCTTTAGAGCCAGTAGAGATGAAACCTCTGCCTCTAGGGCAATGGTTTCAGAGATGCTTGCAGGTGGAAAAGATCTGGCCCTCAGCTTTGGAAATTTCTTGAAGCTGAGAACCAGCCCCTGGCTTACCACCTCCAGGACCCACTTGTCTGAAGTAACAGACATCCAGTCCTGGATGAAGTAAGCCAGCCTGCCTCCTACAGGAATGGGGGAGTCAACCCGGGCTGATACATCAGGGTGTCTGCTTGGCAGGAGCCTTAGGTTGAGGGATGGATGCAGCCCTGCTCATCCCCCTTGTGCCTCTCCCTCTGAAGAACCCCTTCTGAGGAAAGTGAGAAGAGGCCTGAACTTGGTAGAAAGGCCTGCCCCTGCCCCTAGCCTGCTGCCTTTGAGGAGTTTCCTGCCTTTCCTTGGCCTGTGCACTCCTATAGGTGGTCCTATACCCATCTATCTTTTTCATGTAATTCTCTGTCTGCTCCCCAAACAAAGAATTACCCACCACAGGGAAATCCATGGCCATAGCCTGTGTGTCCTGTGAGAGGCTAGTACATCTGAGCCAAGCCATTCTCAGAAGAGCCACAAATGTAGCCATGACTCTAGATAACACATCATTGGAGTCCACAGCAGCATGGAACTGTACCTTTGATGCCTCAATCCCATCAGCAGCCACCCCCTCCAGCTCTGAGGCTAGCTAAGGGAAGGCCTGCGTAGCCAGTGCCAGTACAGTGTCCCACCTGGACTTCTGGTACCTGGCTGCATAGGCCATATAATTAGCCTGCCTGAGTCCCAAGGCGGATGCCATGTACTGTTTCTTTGCCATGGCATCCAGCTTCCTAGAGTCTTTATCTGGGGGGTATGAAGCCAAGTGTATAATAGCCTTATCACAGGCTGCAGCCTGTACAACTCCAACATGGCTACATTATTGATACAAGTACTTTGTACCTGAACCCGACAAGGTGTACCTTTTGTCCATCCTTCTGTCGACAGGAGGTACAGAATTTGGAGTTTTTAAAATCTTTTGTGTCTGTTTCCCAAAAGACTTACGAAGGGGAATAGACAGTCTCGTGGACTCTGGGATGTCCATCATCTCCACATAATCAGGTTCCTCTTGTTCCTCTACAGCTTCTTCCACAGGGAGCTGGAGGGTTTCTGCTACTTTCCTGTAAAACATGTATTGGGAAGGGGACTCAGAAAGCCTAGGAGGGGAAACACCAGAAGGCCTGTCTGGGGAGATGTTCGGTTCAGTGGGTTCAACCAGACCTTCCACACCATCATTATGATCATAATCTTCATCCCCCTCCAAATCCGTTTCATAGACATCTTCAGGGGCATAATCTTGAACTGGAGGAACCGACTGAACCGAGCACCTGCCAGAAGGTGCCAGATCAGACAGAACCAGGCGAAGCGATTCTACAATACTTATCGCTTTGGCAATCTTTTCGGCAGTCGGAAAATGGGTCTCTGGATCCGAACCGGCCGATTTTTCTTTTCTTTTCCTTTTTGTAGGAACCAATCCCTCAAGATTGGCTCTCCTCTTGCACGCAGAAGTATCGTCCTGGTCAGACAGCACTCGCTCAGGTTTGGTTGGAACGGAACCGGGATGACCATCCGGGTCAGCGGACTTCTTGGCCTCCTTATCCCTAAGCCTACCTAATCTTTTTCCCAGGGTAGACTTCGGGAAATTTTTACAGATTTGGCAGTCAGAATCGAGGTGGTCAAACCCCGGACAATAAACACAGGTGGTGTGGGGATCAGCCTTAGCAAAGACCTCCTCACACACACACTGCAGTGTTGAAACCCAGTGGGCCCGGTTTTCCTTTTGGGTTTCTCAGACATAGCCATCCTAACCACAAACTTACCCTTTTTATGGCAAACAACCAGGCAAGACACCCTTATCAGTTTCTAACCGTGTCACGGGTATTGGAAAAAAACACAAGAAAATGTGTTTTTTTTTAAACCAATAAGGACTGGTAACCATACTCCAAGTTTAGAAACAAAGACAGAATATATAATTCACTAAACAGCCGGTTCAGCTGAACTGGTGGAAAAATCAATTTTTACATTTTCCACAAATTTACTATGTCTAGTTCACTACCTAGTTCTTACTGTACCACAGACAGAGATCTGAACTGAAACTTGCGAAAAATAATCAGTAAAACCAAGGACTTTAACCAACTTTCGAACCATGAGCAAAGGAGAAATCTCCAGAGCGGCCATTCAGTTAGGCGGAGTAAAGAATCTGACAGCTGCGCTTCAAAGTGCAGCAGACAGAAGTTTGAACCGAGCTCTAGCTCAACGTTCTATGCTCTGCATAGAAATTAACCCTCTACTCCCCAGGGCAGTTTGAGTGCTGGGGCTAACTGCAATAGTCAGAATACAGCAAGACTTCATGTTGTTTGAACTACAACTTTATAAGCAACTACAGTACAGCCCAATGCCACCACGGCAATCATTATATTTCTTTCTTGTGCTGTAGTCACAGCCATATTCTACATCTGTTAAGAAGGTTTATGAAAATTACATTGGATTTAAATGCTGTTATGCATAAAAACATGCAACTATTTCTGACATTTTAGGGAATGTTAGTTTAAGAGGGTAACACAGTATTGGTAATTTACTCTTTATTTTTGCATTTGTGGAAAAAATGAAGTAAACTGCTACATAGAGACCATCACCAGTCTGTTCAGAATAGCCTTTAAAACTAGGAACACTAGCAGCTAATGAGAGGCTAAGGTACTCTGCTCAGGATAAACTGCAAGAATTTTATCGACTTTGGGAGCCCTTCTGTAACCACCTACTCACTTAAATTCTGGTATCACAAAGTGAAATCCCCTCCCTTCACCTTTAGACTATAGGACAGCTTTTCTCAGTTCAGATACCTGAGGTATCATTTGTCTTTGTGTGTTTACCTCCAGAGGCAGAGTCTGCGGTGGCTGATTCGGAAGAACTAGAAGATGCAATAAATGAAATCACAGAACTTGAAAGAGATTTTGGTAAGCCAACATGTATAATAACCTATTTTTCCACATTGTTGCCTCTATCCCCCACTCTAGCAATGAGAGTCATGGCAGCTGCCCCTTTCCTTTGGTCAGGAGGGTGGGTGGGCACTTGCCTTCACATCTGGCACCACTGCTGTTCTGGGATTGGCTGACAGGGGTGTGAGTACTGAGATGCCACTTCCACCCTTTCCAGGAGTCAAGACCCTCACCTCTGTGATCAGCTGGTGGTGGTGGGGGGAAGTTTTGAGTGGCTCCCTTCCCTCTCTCTCCCCAGGAGTCAAGAGCCTCACCTCCATGATAAGCAGACAAGGCATGTGTCAGAGCCGTGTGTCACCCTCTGTCCCTCTCCATGAATCAAGAACCTTACCTCTGTGATCAGTTGGCAGGGGGTGCATGAGAGTTATGTGCCCCTCTCCTTCCCTCTCCAGGAGTCACGAGCCTTGTCTCTGTGATGCATTCATCATCCCACCAGCCAGCTCCAGTGGGGGAATTGCAACGATTCAAGTCCAGACAAAAAAAATGGGAACCGTCAAGTTCACGTGTTTCACATATGAAATACACTGTCTGCCTGGCATGCTGTTCAGCTGCTGGGTTTGTAACTATGTGCTCACTTTGCACATGAAATGGAAGAATATTATGAACCTTTTCGGTACTGGAGTATCTTTTTCTTTTTGCGCTAGCGAAGGGAGAAAGGTTGACGGTTACCAATTTGTCTGAACTGGAATCTTTGTTTACTGTGCACCATCACTTTCTTGTGCAACCCCATCTTTTCTGCTGAAGTTGCTGGGCCTCAGTGCAACCCCCATCTCCTAGATGGCAGTGCAGAGCAGAGCTACCCCAACACTGAGCCAGCAAGGCAACATTTATATGTAAGCTATAACACGTGACAGCGCATGTAATGCAAACCCTAGATGTGCTGTGAGCCCTGAGCAGTACATTAATGCCCAATGTGCCCATGCCCTGGAGTGGGTAGTTATACTTGTAATGAAGGTTATGGTTATTAAAACAAAATTAAGAGAAACTGTTTTAATACCATTAGAACAGTAGACATTTATTAGTATACTGCCACATTGTTAAGTAGATGAAAACAATTTAGGGCTATTTCTACAGGTTTTTTTTTGTTAAACATAGTTAATAATTTATGACAAAGTTAACTGTTTAAATATAAAAAAGCATTTCAAATAGTTGTTATGGATATTTCAATATGTGGACTGGTGACGTTACTTAAATTTAAACTGGAAGTGATAATTGAGAACACCTTTTTTTCTCTTCTAAAAGTGGAACCCAAACTTCTAACAGTGCTGTTTTACTGCCTTTCTTCTGCCAAGATGTTTCACATCCACGGCTATGACTGCTGCATGTGTCTGCCTACCTTTTGCTCGTGCCCCTGTGTTGAACCCCAACATCCGTTGGTATGTGATGGGGAGCCAGTCATGTGCTTTTTGTTACAGTCGCAGAGGAGCTGCATGTGACTGAGGTGGAATGAGTCAGGCACATTGAGTGCCACTGCAAATGACTTATCCTTCACGCTTCATGGTTGCCAGCATGTAAGAGGGAGCAGACTGTGTGTTAGATGGGTGTGTCAAGTCCACCTGAAGAGGGCAAGTGAGTCATGGCTCATTTGGGATTCCTGACAGCTGCGATGGAGGCAGTTAGAAACAACATAGCTGTGAAAAGGTTTCTTTTCTTTTTTTTTGCATTATCTATTTTTCCCCACCCCCTGCACCCTGGCCGATCACCCCTTCGGGCCTCACATGGACTATCCCATCCTGGCGACTTCCCGACCCCACCGCCCCACAGTAGAGCCTACCCAGGTATCCCCGATGTATCCCGTCATTGGGTGGGTCCCTTACCTGCATGAGGGATGAGCCTTCCAGCCATACTTTATGATCCTGGGTGCTGCTGAGGCGGCAGATGGCGGTCCAGGAGCCCAGAGATGAGGATCCAGGGAGGCTGTCACCTAATTGGCCAGGGCACCATTGTTCCGTTTTCTCCCCAGAGGAGCAACATGTCACTGATGTCAAGACAAACGCTGACATCCATCACTCCCCAGGCATCTGCCCCAGCATTGTGGCAGATGTGCCGGCTACTTGTGTGACTCCCTCCTTAGCCACGCTCTCCCTGCCCCCAAGCTCAGTCATGATGCCCAAGCCATCACCTTAAAAACCTCACCTGACCCGGGTAGGGCCTCTCTATCTTACCACTACGTAGATACCCCCACGGGCCCAAAGACCAGCAATCCATTCCCTTACTATCTCTCTACCCTGCCCCACAAAGCAGAGCAGCTCGTCCTAGGTGACCTCAATGTCAACTGGCTAGGCTCCACTGCTGCAAACATAAAGGACTCCTTCACTGCCCTTGACTTAGCTCAGTTACTCACTCTTCCTACCAGATTTAACCAGTCAAGTGGCACCAGCTCCCTCCTTGACGTAATACCTTCCAACCGCCCCACAAAATTCAAGGCTGTTAATGTCCTAGCTAACTCCCTGAGTGACCATTCCCCTATCCTCTGTTTCTGGTCCTCCCCATGCATAAACCAAAGTGCAAAGTCACCTCCCGCCACTGTTTTTGCCCGGGGTCCTCAGTAAACTGAAAGAGTACCTATCCCAACTTGACTGGTCCCCGATCTCACTTGCGACTGATATAGACACCGCTCTAGCCTACCTCACCAGAGCCTTCTGCAAGGCCTGTGACCTCTTTGCCCCCTTTACCAGTACCCGCTCCAAAAGACATAATGCCGCCTGGATTTCCCCTTCCCTTATTCAACAACTGAGGCAGCGAGACAACTTCTGGCATGTTGCGGTCGAGTCAGGCAGGACAGTGGACTATAATGCCGCTCTAACCAATGCACCTGGGCCATAAGGCAAGCCAAGTCCAAATACTACCAAACCACCCTGGCCTCCTCCTGGGGCTCTGCGCGTGCGTTCTGGGATAATATTAAGGAGCTCAATGGAAAAAGTCGCCCCCCCATCTCAGATATCTGTCAATGGCACTATTACCACTGAACCCCCACATATTGCTGACTGCCTCAACATGGCTTTCTCTGACCTAAGCGCAGTCCTTCCTGTCCACTTTTCTGACCCTATCCCTACCTAAATCCTCCACCCTGAATCGCCTCCATTTCTCCTCTGCACCATATCTCCCCATGAAGCCAAACCACTCCTACTAAAAGCACTTTTCAGCTATAACCCCAGCTGTGACCCCAGTGACTCCAGGATTCTTCGTCTAACTCTAGATGTCATGCTAGCCTCTCTCACCGACCTATTAAACCGGTCTCTGTGCCTCGGTCAATTCCCGAGCGCCTGGAAATCAGCTGAAATTACCCCAATTCATAAGAATGGAGATCGCACATCACCTAATAACTACCGACCGATCTCCATCCTCCCCCCCCACTCTCTAAAGCCCTGGATAAATAGTATCCACCCAACTCATGGAATATCTAACCAAATGCAGCATACTATGTCCAGAACAGCATGGCTTCCACCCTGGACACAGCACCACCACAGCCCTCCTAGAGTGCTCACAGCAAACACATTCTGCACTTGACTCTGCGGACGCTGCTGGGCAGTGTTCATTGACCTATCTAAGGCCTTTGACACTGTGTGTCACCCCCTATTGCTTGACTCCCTCCATCAGCTAGGCTTCTCATCTGGCCCCCTTGCCTGGTTCTCCAGTTACCTCCATGCCAGATCCCAATGGGTCAAAATAAATAGTACCCTATCAGCTGCCCTACCTGTTCGCTCAGGTTTCCCCCAGGGTTCCATCCTGGGCCAAACATTGTTCAGTCTCTTTCTAAACACTCTTCCTAGCTCCTGCTCAGGTAGTATGCTACTATATGCTGACGATGTGGTCTCGTCGCCTCCCACCCTGACTCCATCGCCCTCCAGAACTCTCTGCAACTCACCTTCAGCCAAGCTGAAAAATGGTTCCTCGACCATCGTCTAGTTCTGAATCTCAAGAAGACAAAATCTATGCTTTTTGCCGACCGCC
This sequence comes from Neoceratodus forsteri, assembly GCA_016271365.2. Taxonomy (NCBI): domain Eukaryota; kingdom Metazoa; phylum Chordata; order Ceratodontiformes; family Ceratodontidae; genus Neoceratodus; species Neoceratodus forsteri. The sequence continues at coordinate 549,365,692 of JADMNL010000022.1, read as the reverse complement.
AGAGTAACTTCAGAAATGCCCCCCTTCTTATCCTCCCCAGCACCCTACACCCCCTTGAACAGGTGTCTGCATACAAATATCTGGGCATCACCTTTGACTCAGCTCTCTCTTTCCACTCTCATCTTAATTCCCTATCCACTGCCGTAAACACCCGGATTGGACTCCTCTACAGCCACAAAGACTGCCTCCCACAGAATGCCCTCTGGTGGCTATCACCTCCTCCATCCTGTCACTGGTCGACTACGGGCTCCCTATCTATGCGGCTCCTGACCCCACTGCCCTCACCAAAGTCCAAACCTTGATCAACAAGGCTTGCAGGCTCCTGACCGGTGCTCCCAGCAGAATGCACACATGCCAGCTCTACTCCTCCTCGAACCTACTTACCTTTGATGGGCGCCTGCGCAACCACACCTGTATACTGGCAAAAAAATCACTACTTGGGCTCTCCCCCGGGAGTTGCTGCATCCCTAAAATTGGCCTTCCACTCAGTCATCACCCGAAGCGCAACCAAAGACACCTTCCAGGCCCCGAGAGCCAGGACCTCTCTGGCCCAAAGATCATTCCACCACAGGGCCCCCTCTTGGTACAACTCCTTCCCCACTCATATCACAAACATCCCCAAAATTGGCCCCTTCAAAATCGCCCTCCAAAACCACCTCACTGACACTCGGAGCTGTAAATGCCCCTGACTGGCCCATACCTAGTGCTCTGCCTGGCCCAATTTACAGACAATGCCCTTCCGGACTGCCTTCTCCCCCAGCAATCATCCTTCCCCCCCATGTATCGCTCCCTAGAACCCCTAGCAGTACCTTATTATTTATATACTAGACCAATAGTTCTCAGACTTTGTCACAGTGAGCCTCCCCAAATCCATGGAAAAGATTTTGAGCCTCCCCCAAAAACTAAAATAATCTTGGGCCTCCCCAAAGAAAAATAACATAATGTACTTTGGCAGTACACCATGAATAAATTGAAACCCCTTTGAGTACTTGGCTCACATTCAATTCTTTGTCTTATACTAAGAGTGGAACCTTTGAAAAGACTCCTGTGCTCAAAGGCATTGTCTGAATAACAAATAAATAAAATAAATGTTATTCAACACTTTCCTTCCCCACCACAGGACAGCCTACTTGCTGCATATTTTTATTCTTGAACCATTGTTACCCCTTGTTGCAGTACCTTCTGGGTCAAACTACTTTCTCTGTTTCCTTTCTATATGAAATAACCTTCCTATATACTTGCCCCTCATTGTCTTTCCCTGCTACTAAGCAACTTCTCAGGGATTACTTTGCTTCTTCCTGCTATTGCTCTTAACACGTCTATGTTCAACCCTTGTATTTGGGCTGTTCTGCCACCAGGCTGCAAATTGATCAATTACCACCTTTCATTATTACTTTATTATTGTTCATATTTGATTGCAGTATTGCTCATTGTTTATTTCTTGATTGTTTTGCGGTTACCTTTTGACATGTATTGACTCCCTACCTTTCCCTGAGTACACCTGAAATGAGCCTTGGCTCATTCACCTTCCCTGTCACCTATTATTAAATAAATATATAAGATTCACATACTATTATCCTCTTTCAGTTTGCTTCATCTCTTCACGCAAAATATATAAAACTCAAATTGAAATACAGTACTTTTTCAGACTTGCTTGAGCCTCCCCTGGAACAGGTTGGGGCCTCCCAAGGGAGGCTGGCCTCACCATTTGAGAACCCCTGTACTAGACTAATTGTAACTAATGAAGCCTTTGTATTACTGGAATTGCTTTGTGTGTTCTTTTATTGTATCTCACCTGTAATGTTCTCCATTGTTGTACTCCACCACCAATTGTTGTCTACCCTCCCTGCGACGAGGTGCCTTTGTAAATGAGTCTTTGACTCAAAGGTTGTAAATCCAGATTAGAATAAATAAATATAAATAAATAAATCTGGGTTGGATGTCATGATGTGCCCCCAGCCTCCACCAGGGGTCAGCAGACTCTGAGCCGCATCCCCACCCTCCCCCTGGAGAAGGCGAGCTGTCGCTGGATGCTCCATCCTTCTCCCCCTGGCCAGCCCTCCAGCGACCAGAGTCCATTCCCGAACCCGGGTCGCCGGCGTCACAGATGGAAATCCAACCACTGTGCCGACAGGCTGGCAAAAGGTTTCTAATACACTGACTAGCAGATACATTTTAATAGCTGCACTAAGTCTGTTGGGTTGAACAGAGCAGTTTGGTATTCGCTAGGGAGTAATCAATGGTCAGGTGACTGTTTCTAACCAGTCATGTTTGTACATTTGACTTCTGTTTCTCAACCCACTTTATAAAGTTTGCTAATATATATTGTGCTGCCAAACGATGAGAGATCGAAGTTCATGGCTACCAATAGTAACCTATAATAAATAAAATAAATAACCTAAAATCTGTACTTTAGTTACATAAAGTGATGGCCACGTCACTGTTAACCACGAGCCTTCTTCAGTTTTACTTGCTGTTTCGTGGTCTGATTAGATCATTTATTTAAAATCACTTCTGTGCTAATCAAACAGTAGCATTCTGCAGTAGGCTGGCCAGACCTGTGTATTTCAGATAAATGCAGAATTCTTCGATGGCATTTAAAAGTTCCACGTGGTGTGCTTTAATTGGATTTTGTGTGTAAATTGGCTTATTTAGGCAGTCAAGGCGATGCAGGACAGAGCCACCAAAATGGATCTGCTGACATATGGATCGACAGCAAACTTTCATTTACGGTCCATATAGAGGCACTATGTAAAAAACTTACACAGAGACTTGGTCTCTTCTTTCGCATCAAACAACTCCTCACTTATGAGGCCAAAAGAAGATTAGTACAATCTACCTTCCTGCGCTCATAGACTACGCTGACATCATCTATAGCCACGGTCCATGCACCGCCCTAACTAAACTAGACACCTTCTATCACAAGGCGATAAGATTTATAACTGGCACCCGCTATAACATGCATCACTGCTCCCTTTACTCTTCACTGGGCTGGCACTCACTTAAAACCAGACGATTAATAAATATGGCCATCTGGACTTATAGAGCTCTATCTAGTAAACTCCCAGAGTATATCTGTAACCTCCTGACTATCTCTCGTGGGTCTTACTCACTCAGAATATATTCACGTATCAAGCTAGAAACCCTGAGAATCAGAACTCGCCATGGTTCCCATTCATTAAGCCATGTGCTCCCCACAATATGGAATGCTCTACAAAAGTCCCTTAAACTCTCCAACATTTTCAGCCTTGCAAAATTCAAAACCCTCTTAATGCAGACCCTGCAGGACAGCTGTACCTGCTATGCCTAAGATCTTCCTACTCTTCCTAATAGATGCTACCCTTCTGTCGGCACTCACTGAATGATTGCCTCTCACTCGTACTGTCATTCTAGCTTGTTGGCGCAGCTTCCTCTTTTGTTTTTTTCCAGCTTACTTTCTGCTCCCCCCAGTACCGGAAGTCTCTCAGGCTACTTTTCTCACGAATCCACTCTACACCCACTGTGGAACCTGCCATCTTCATTATACTTTCTTTCTCCCCAGCCCCTTATGGGTTCAAGGGAGACTAAAGGGGCAGTGGCAGAGAATCAGCATTGGCGTGTGGTGGAGCGGCACTAGGGCGTTGTTGCCTATTTGGGCTGGAGGAGATTTTTCCCCATAGTTGTCCTCACTCCCTCCTCCCAGTGCGTGTTGCACCCCTGACACCATGGTGCATGGCAACCCTGCGGGTGTCAGCCACGCTACCAGATGTACAGTCCACATTCTGCAGTGCCCTCGCTCTCCACCGGGGATCGCTGGTATGTCAAACAATCCCCTGCCCTCCCCCGCAAGAGAGGAGAGCAGCCCGGCAGACGTTCAATCCTCTCCCTCCACTGCCGACCCCCAGTACCCAAGCTTGCTCCCGAACTCAGGTCGCCAGTGTGGCGTCCAGTGCCTCAACCCTCAGCTCCACTGGGCCAGCTAACAGCTTCCTCATTGACGCCACTTTTCCATCAGTTGGCTGCTTCTCCCTCGTCCCACCATCCTAGCCGGCTGGCACGGCTCTCTTTCCTCCATCCATGCTGACACACGCCAGCCTTTTTTTCCCCCTGATATGCTCCCTTAAACCTATCCCATCCCACCCCAGACACTAGCACCCTATCAGAACTCATTGAATGCTGCCTCTTCCATGCCCTGACATCCTGACCTTGTGGCACAGCTCTATTCCCCCCGGCACATGCTAACACATGACACCCTTCTATTCCACCGGTAATTACCTATTTACATATACTTCTATCCCATACCCATTCAACCACCTATATATCTATATCTTTGTCAATGTGTCTGACCCTAGCATGACATTTCACCCTCCCTCTCTGCATGCCTGTCTCTGCTTCTCTACCTCCTCTCTTCATCATGACTCCGTGCCTTGGGTGCACCCACCTCACTGTGCTGAGGCACCAGCGCTACCTATCATTATACAATGGGGTATGAAAATCTTGTAACCTCATTGGTCAAAACACATCACATGACCGTGGTATATCCTGCAATAACCCACACCCTGTTGTGCCTTATGAGCAATTACCCCTGTTCAGATAGGGGTCAGCACTTACTAATTACTTACTTCCACACTTGATGCCCTACCCACTGTCAGTATGTAGTTGCTTGTGTTTACCCACCCAGATGTAATTTTCATGTAGGTATCTGCATACACTACTCTGGTATGTACTTGTGGTTTGTCCCGACAACCTTTCTGCCTTATATATGGCCCTACATCTGTTTAGCATTATTGCATGTCCTTGCATTTTTTTTGTATGATCCTGCTTTATTGTATAATTTTGTATTATGTGTGTTTCAGCTCAGGCCCACCTTGCAAATGAGTATACTGCTCAAGGATGTTCCACCTGGTTAAATAAAGATTGATTGATTGAAAATGATCAGGCGTATAGGGTACCAGAGCTATGAGGAGCGACTGGAACCTGGAACATGTTCTCCTGGGAGAAAAGGATTATGGGGGTGGGGAGGAAATAAATTCAAGGGTCACACTAGAAAGCTTTTATTCTCCCAGAGCAGTCTACCAGCAAAGACAGTAGGCATAGAGATAGTACTGGTGTTCAGGATCAGCCTGGGCAAATAATGTATTTGGATTTTTATTTTGACCAGTAAAAGCTCAGTAACCTGTAACAGCGTGTTTCCAGGTGTGTCCTGGAGTGTGGATTGCATGAACCTGTTTTATTGATGGGGGAATGTTGACCATGACACCGGGGGAATGTTGACCTTGACACCAGGGAAATTCTTCATCGATAATGGGATCTTTTGCTACCAACTGGACAATGACCAGAGATGGGCAGAAGGGACCTCGTTTAATGACATCCATGCTACACCTGTGCAAGGTGGCTCACCAACAGTACACCTGTGTGAGGTGGGCCACTCATGCTACACCTGTGCAAGGTGGCTTACCCATGCTACATTTGTGGAAGGCGTGTCATCCATATTACACCTTTGGAAGGTGAGCCACTCACTCTACACCTGTGAAAGGTGGGTCACCCATGCTATATCCGTGGAAGGTGGGCCACCCGTGCAAAACATGTGTAAGGTGGCTCAACCATGGTACACCTGTAGAAGGTGAGCCACCACCTCTAAACCTGTGAAGGGGGGTCACCCTCACTACGCCCGTGGAAGGTGGCTCACCCATGCTACACATGCGGAAGGTGAGCCACCTATTCTACACCTGTAAAAGATGGGTCACCCATGCTACACCCATGTAGGTTTGTCATCCATACTACACCTGTGGAAAGTGAATCGCCCACACCACATGTGCAAGGTGGGCCACCCACACTACACTTGCGGAAGTTGGGTCACCCAAGCTACTACACTTGTCCTTTGCCAAAGGAAGGCTGACAGTGTTGTGGCTCAGAAAGTTGCATGCTCACCTCTGATTGGAAGGTTGGTGGTCATGGGCTCTGGTCTCACAGCAAGTTTCTATCCCACACTAGGTACTTGGGTTAATTCCCCATACTGATGCTGTGATGCAGTTCTAGGGGGATGCTGCATTGTTAAAGTGCTATCCATCGGATGAAGCGTTAAAGTGAGTCCCTCTGTCCATCTCACTTGGTTGTCTAGGGCAAGTTAAAGATCCCATGGCACTTATCGTAAGAGATGGGGAACTTTTGTTGGAAAAAAGAAAAACGCAAGACATAATATACATTTCATACAGTTCCCCTAACCACATTTCTACAAAAATAAATACAAAAGGAAAGCGAAACAAAAAAAACTAAATCTCCATTCATCGTATACGTTTCTCTGCCATCATGGATCAAATTTTGCTATCAGCCATTTTACTGTAAATTAAGAATAACCGTTACTCAATAATACTGCCACCTGATGTTTAGAAAACCTTTTCCCATCTTGCATATATACTCTCTGTAGTGCAACTGCAAAATGTTTTCCAACTGCTAAATAAGATGCATGTTTTTGTTGCAGTATTCATGAGCACCTTGCTTGTCATATATAATATTTTAACATAGTCATATAATTTGCAAAGTGCCCCTGTTATACTGTTTCCATCTGGTTGTAAATATATCTAATAACAATTCTTGTTATATAATTGTTTTAACAAAAGCTCCTGCTATTTGTGTGAGACATTCGAAATTGTTTCACACATGGGCATTCCAAAACAGATGCTCTTGGGTTTCCAAAGTATTGTCACACGTTTTTCTAGGGCAATAATGTTCACTAGTTTCTTTATGCTTATTAGAATTTCAAACTCATAGTTTTCCATGGCTACTTAATCACAGCATGTCCCATACAAAGGAAGGAAGCCTTGTGTTTTGTAAATACTTCAGTATAGTTCTAGTGTCTGTTCTGGGACACTGTGGAAAGTTTTCCTCTATTGCAAACTTCCTATCCGTAACACTTTAGTACAGTTGTGGCCTACCAACAGTTTGTACCTGTGTACATGGTAGTCTCCATTTTTAATTTTTTTGAAAGGTAACTTTTACATAACCTGGAATAAAGACAGTTTTCTTTATTACCTACAAGACTTTATGTTTCCAACCAGTTAAACAATGAAATATCCAGTCGTTAAAGCATTAAACCAGATTTTGTCGCTTTGCTTTACCACTAGGCTTAAATTACTGTATATGAAAAAAAAACTGTAATAAAACACTAAGGGGAGTCGGCCTGGTTGAGGTGCTGGATACCACACCTCGTGCCATGCCAACAACTGGATTTCAGGAGCAAACTCGGGCCACGGGGGTTGGTTGATGGGAGGACTGGGTGATGATGTAGCAGCTGCTGGGCTACTCTCATCTCCCAGATTGGGGAGGCACAGTTCCTCGCTGTCGGCTAACACCAAGGGGGGGGGGTCAGGTGTCAGAGCAGAGTCGAGGACAGTAGGGGAGGGAGGAAGGAGCACTCGGCTTCAGGGAGCATGTACATACCTCCACACATACCATCCACCGTTGCTCTGGGAGGGCAGGGAGAAAACCAGAAACACCATGTCTCTCAGTGGCCGTATCTGATGGACCCCTCCATTCTCGGACCCTTCTCCTTGTGGATCCTGTTGTCGAGGCACAGGTCAGGAAGCATAGTGAAAACCCAGGAGCAGTTGTAAAATTCCACAAAACTGTATATTTTTAGTTGCAGTAACATAAAATAAAATGAACCTGCTCAGAATAACTATATACAGAAGCAAAATAAAACCTCTTGTAAAAAATCTCCCTTGCACCTCAGCTTAGCTGTTTTTATAACTCTTTTCAACCCCCATCCTTTGCAAACATCCTGTTCTTTGTAAATTTCAGGAGCTGCTAAAACATTGAGAACTTCCTGAGGTCCCCACATCCACTGCACAAGGTTCAGGCATTTGCACCCAAGTAACCTCTAGCTTTTTACAGTTATCTCAAATTATAAATATATACATTTCAACAGTAACAAAATTTTCTAAACAAAAGTGATACCATTATCAGTTTCATTCCATACATTTTTTTGCACATAATTTTATATTAGCTGACATAGATATGCAAGGAAGAAAGACAGAAAGAGAAAACTGAGAGGCAGTGAGAGAGAGGCAAAGGATTGCGAGACTGGTCGGGTTGATCAAGTCCAAGGTCTCACAGGAAAATTTGGTTGCGCAACCAGACAGGAGAGACAGAAAAGGAAATAATACAGATCCTTGCATTTAAACAGTTTCTCCAAAACAAATGGGATAGGGTCCTATTCTACTCTGTCACATATACCCCCTTTTTAAGAGGGAATCTGTTTTATTAGACAGGTTTCCAAAACTCTTTATTTTCTAACAACACTTGTTGTATTCAGACATTAAGCACATTTGCACCCATTTTTTAACAGTACAGCAAAAGATACAATTCAAACTCATACATTAGTTGTTTTTTTTTTTAGCCATCAGAACCTTCAATTCCTGATCTGATCCATATCTTGACAGAAAATCGGCATTACTATACTCTTTACCAGATTTGTGAATCACAGAGAATTTAAATGGCTGCAGTGCCAGGTACCACTGTGTGATTCTGGAATTTTTATCTTTCATCTGGTTAAGCCAGAGAGAGGATTGTGATCAGTTACAAGAACAAATTCAGTTCCTAGCAAATAAAATTTAAGGAACTCCATGGATCACTTGCTGTTAAACACTCCTTTTCGATAGTGGAGTACCTTTTTCTCTTTCATGCAATTTCCTACTTATATACGGAATAGGATATTCTTTCCATCTATATTTGACTTAGGACCAGCACCTAGGCCTACCTCGGATGCATCCGTTTGTAGCAAAATGGTTTCTCAAAGTCTAGGCTTCTTAAAACAGGGCTGAACATAATGCAGCCTTTATGGCTGAAAAGCTTCATCACACTCTGGAATCCATTTCATAATATTTGGGTACCGTTTGTTTGTGAGTTCAGTGAGGGAGTAGCTAACTAGCAAAGTGGGAACAAATCTCCGATAATAACCAGCCAGCCCTAAAATTACCTGACATTTTTCTGTTTTAGGTACAGGGCTGTTAGCTACAACTTCTATTTAGAAATCTCTGGTTTGACTTCTCCATTTCCCAACACATAGCCCAGATATCTGGTTTCCTGCATGCCCAATACACATTTAGTAGGATTAATTATCACACCTGCATTTTTGATAGCTTGAATAACTGCTTGTAAGTGTTCACATGATTTTTCAGTCTGGACTATACGGCGTCATCAGGTACACACACAATAATCAGTTTGAGGATAAAATTACATCCATGTACCGCTGGAATGTAGCTGGCGCACCATGTAAACCAAAGGGCATGGTGGTGAACAGATAGAATCCTACAGTGGTGGCAAATGCAGTTTTATCTCTGGATTATTTAGCTGAAGGTATTTGCCAGTAACCATTGATGAGATTGAGGGTACTGATGTACTTTGCACTCCCCAGTCCATCCACCAAATCAACTATTCTGGGGCTAGAGTAACTGTCAGATTCTGACACTTGATTAAGTTTCCTGAAATCAAGGTAGATTCTAACACTCCCTTCTTTTTTGTTTACAGTTACCATGGGAAATGCCCAAGCACTCTTCAACTTCTCAATGATACCCAATTCTTTCATTTTTTGTATTTCCTTAACCACATCAGCTTTTAACCACTCTGGTAACCTGTATGACTTTTGCCTAATAGGATGAGCATTCTTTGTCACTGTTATGTGCTTAACCCCTTTTGCTCAGCCTGGTACCGTGGTAAAAGTGCTGTTAAATGTCTTTAGCATATTACGAATGTCTGCAGTTTGTTCTGAGGTTAAGAAAACATTCACCTTTACAGCATCAGCATTTATAGTTTGTTCTAGTCTATCATAAGCTACATCAATACCTTCCTTATCAGTTTCTGGTAAAACCAGCAAGGCAGCTCTTGGCATTTTTTCAACCCATTTCTTGAGGAGGTTAGCATGATATATCTTAGAAGGATTTTTTCTGTCAGGGATCTCAATCTCATAGTTAACAGTGCCAGTGCGTCTCTAAGAACCTTACATGACCCTTGCCACTTCATTAACAACTTATTTTCTGTTGTGTGTAACAGTTGCAAAACCTTTCACCTGGTTTGAAAACTTTTTCTTTTACCCATGGTCATAATATACCTTCTGCTGGTTTTGAGCCTCTTCCTGATTACTATGGGCAATTTCAACATATTTTGCCAGTTTCTTACTTAGGCACACATACAAGAAATATAGATTGTTTCTGAGTGGGGTTATCTTCCCATGTTTCTTTTATCACATCCAGTGCCCTCTTGGCTGCCTACCATACAGCATTTCAATTAGTGAAAACCCTGTTGATGCCTGTGGCACTTCTCTGTAAGCAAAAAGTAGGTAAGGCAAGTATTGGTCCCAATCTTCCCGTCCTTTTACAAACCTTTTTAACATGCATTTTAGGGTTTGGTTAAAACGCTCAACAAGACCCGCGGTCTCAGGGTGATAGGGGAGGTTCTTATGACAGTGATATCCAGCAGTCTGTACAGCTCTTTAGCGGTGCAGCACCAAAATTACTACACTGATCAGTAATAATTTCTTTAGGTATGCCCACTCTGCTGAAAATTTTGGCTAGCTCTGCTGCAACTTTTAGGGCTGTATCAGTGAACATTGGAACTGCTTCTGGACATTGAGTAGCATAATCGCGTGCTACCAGGATAAATCTATTACCCTTTCACTTTTGTCTAAGGACCAACCACATCCATTGCAATTCTCTCAAAAGGCACATCTATTAAGGTAGGGGTACCAGGGGTGCCTTGTCTATTCTAGTGAGTGGGGCTACTTTCTGACACTCAGGACAGGAATTACAATAGGTAGCAACATCTTCATGAATTCCCAGCCAGTAAAATCTGTACAGCAATCTGGCAAGGGTGCAATCCTCCTGGTGACCAGCCATAGGACTATCATGTGCTATCTGTAACAATTCTGTTCTATATTTCTGTGGTATAACCAATTGGTCTGTCTGTTCATGTGTTTGAGGTTTAACCCAAACTCTGTACAGTACTCCATTACATTTTTAAATATCGGTCCACCCTGTTTTGCTTTTACCCTAGCTGCTTGAAATAACCCTTGAGAGAAACATCTTTAGCTTGTTCTGAAAGATAATCACAGTCAGTTAACAATTTAGTTTCAGCATTTCATATTTTAACCCTTCATGTCCATCAGTCATTTGTTTACGCAGTTTCTTCAGGCTTTGTCTTTCTTTCCTGATCTTGGAGCTGTGCTCAAACAAGTTTGAATCAAAATCACCGAAAGGAAAAGTGTCCCCACTGTCTGAAATTTTCTTTGCCCGAGCTCTTGTCACCACAGCTGCTGAAACATCAGGACTTACTCCCTGTTTGATGAATTCAGTAAATCTTGGAAAGTCGTCTACTTCCCGAATCAATGAGTCCCTTTACGTCTTATTCCCTACCTTCACATCTGTTAGGTACTTTCCCCAGTTTATCAATGACAAATCTGCTCCAGTGCCACTCTCTTTGTTATGGCAGTTTCTTGCAAAATGGCCTGACTTATTACAGTTACAGCAGATAATGTCTTTTAGCTTTAGATTTATTACCCCCACCAGAGTTCTTAGCAGGCCTGGAATTTAAATGGGAAAAAAGAGTTTCTTACTGGTGCTTGGCTGTTACCTCACTCGGTGGCATCTGTGCTGGCCATTTAGTAGTCCTCAACCCAGAAACAGCTTTTCCCATTCTCCGATCGGCGTTCCTTTCTACACTGCACATCTGTAGGCAAGATGTTGATGGATTGCTCCATGGCAAATGTGTCGATGATCTGTGGGACTGTTTTGCTCTCAGGTTGGATCCACTTCATCAGGAGTTCTCAGAGTTGGATGAAGGCTTCTCGAGGACTGCCAACTGAGTTGTACCCCAGAGATCGAAATCTCTGCCTGTAGGTCTCTCTGGAGATGTCATACCTTTTCAGGACTTCACTATTCACCAGGTCATAGTTTTATGACTCTGCAATGTTCATACTGCTGTAGGCAAGCTGGGCTTTCCCTGTCAGGAAGGGTACAAGTCTGATTGTCCATTGCTGCTTTGGCCACTGGTAGGCTGTGGCAACTCTTTCAAAGGTTGTCAGGTATGCCTCAATATCATCTGGGGGGACACAACTTTGTAAGTTTAATGGGTTTTAGGTTGCTTGCATTTTGTTGCTCATCTGGATCTGTGCCGGATCCTCTGCCTTCGATAGCTTGTAAGGCATCCAGCCATCGCTGCTCCTGTCGCTGCATCTCTTCTCTTATCTGTTGCTTCTGTCACTGCATCTCTTCTTTCCTCAATGCTTCTAACCGTTAAATTTTTTTTTCTGTCTGTGTCTCATTCTCTTTTTGTTGTTTAGCCCACCATTTCAACAGTCCATCAGGCTTTCAGGTTCTGTCACTGCCTGTTCTTTTTCCATGGCTTGTGCTGGCTGTACAATCTCAGACTGGACTTCAGCTGCAGAATCCACACCTTTCTTCTGTGCTTCCTGATCGTGGTCCAGTGACCATGCACAAATCTCCTGTTTTAGGGTGTACAAGGCTTAAATCCCATAGGCTGATACCATCTGTCGCCGAGGCACAGGTCGGGAAGCATAAGAAAATCCAGAAGCAGTTGTAAAATTCCACAGAACTGTTTAGTTGTAGCTGCAGTAACATAAAATGAAATAAACCTGTTCAAAATAACTACATACAGAAGCAAAATAAAATCTCTTGTAAAAAAATTTCTCTTGTAGCTCAGCTTAGCTGTTTTTATAACTCTTTTCAACCCCCATCCTTTGCAAGCATCTTGTTCTTTGTAAATTTCAGAAGCTGCTAGAACACTGAGAGTTTTCTGAGGTCCACACAGCAACTGCAAAAGGCTCAGGCATTTGCACCCAAGTAACCTCTAGCTTTTTACAGTTATCTCAAATTATAAATATATATTTCAACAGTAACACAATTTTCTAAACAAAAGTGATCCCATTATTAGTTTCATTCCATACATTGATTTGCACATAATTTTATATTATCTGACATAGATACAGGGTTTTAAATAATTGATTAGCAGTTTTTATCTTGGGACAATGCTAACTGTACAGAAATTATTTATATAGGTTATCTACAAGTGTTATGTTTGTTAAACACAATGAGGCAAGTGTTATGCATTTTCACAATGTTTTAGCACTTTTATGAGCAAAACACTAATCAATATTTGGAGTTAAATAAAACCCTGAGATATGCAAGGAAGAAAGACAGAAAGAGAAAACTGAGAGACGGTGAGAGGAAAAGGAATGCAAGACTGGTTGGGTTGATCAAGTCCAAGGTCTCACAGGAAAATTTGGTTGCGCAACCAGACAGAAAAGACAGAAAAGGAAAGAATGCAGATACTTGCATTTAACCACTTTCTTCAAAACAAATGGGACAGGGTCCTACTGTACCCTGTCACAGATCCCCACCGGCAAGATGGTGGGGGGAGAGGCAGATGGGGCTAGGGAATGTGGGGCACCCGATGTCATAAGTAGATGGCCAAAGGGGGAAAACAGCTCTGTAAAAAAACACTAAGGGGTTAATCACCCCCAACCCACCTAACGGTACAGTTTTATATGGTATGGCTCTTTTACCAGGATTGAAGAGACTAGTCCATAAGGGTTGAAATAAAACACAGAATAGTTTTGCTTCCAAATGCTATGGTGGTGGTGAGAGAACATGACTAATCTATAAAAAGATAGGCAATATAATTGGAAACAGTTACAGGACCCCATCTAGCATCCAGGCATATAATGATAATTTGATTGGCAAATTAGTATTGGCTTCAAGCTCAACAGATGTTATAATACTGGGAGACTTCAATCTTCCAGGAATTGGCTGGGATCAGCTAGTTGGTACCACCTCACTAGAAACAGATTTTATAAACATTTTATTGCTGCAAGGTCAGAACAAAGAGTTACAGGTCCTACCAGGGGAGCTAACACCCTTGATTTAATCATTACCAATCTACAGAGCAGAGCTTAGCGATATATCAGTGCTAGGAATATAGGTAATAGGGACCATAACGTACTATTTTTCAACTTGGCAGTATGTACCAATAAAGATACTCGGAACATCTCTTTACAAGACTATGACAAGGCCCAGTGCAAGGTCATTAAGGACAGCTTGGAGTCATTTGAATGGGCAGAAAGAATGAGAGATTCATCAGTAGAAGATTGCTCGGACCTCATAAAAAATAAAGAGTTGGAAGCCAAATATGTCCCTCTAAGGAGGAAATACAATAACAGGGGTAAAATCCTTACGTGACTAACCAACAAAATTATGAAACAAATAAAAAACAAAAAAGGAACATGCAGTTTTTAAGAAAACTCCCTCTGACTTAACAAAATCCAAGTATAGGACACAACAGAAATTAACCAAACAACTCATTAGGAAAGAAAGAAACAAACTGGAATTCAAGATCACATATACTAATCAGAAACCCTTTTTTCATGTATTAATAATAATAATAGTGATCAGCACTAATCTAAGTGCATTGCGGCACCGTACAACTGTGGCACATTAAAAAGTAAAAACACCAAAAAGAAACTCATCATGGGGACTCCATGATTCGTGGTGTGGATCCCCACCTGATGCAGAATGGGCAGACAAAGGTGGTGGTTGGATGTCTCCTGGGAGCACCAGCATGGTGGGACACAAACTGCATTGTCAAAATATTATGCAAAGAAGAGAGGGACACAACTATCCTAGTCCACCTAGGGACCAGTGACCTCGTTAGCCAATCACTGGATGAGAGCAAGCAGTGCCTAGCCCAATTAGGGGAAAAACTAATTCCTCTTTCATCCAGCCTTGCCATTTCTGAGATTCTGCTTCTAGGGGAAAAAAGAGGGAAACAGGCAGAAAATCAGGGAAAAGGAGATATGTGAACTTAACGACTAGATGAGGGACTGACGCCACACAAAAGGGTACCACTTTGTTGGAAACTGGAAGAACTTCTGGGAAAGTAAGTTCTTTAAGTTCAATGACCTCCATCTAACAAAGGAGGGGTTAGGGCACTGGGTCAAAAATTTGACATACACACGGGACATTTAAACTAACCAATGGGGAGATGGTGGTAGCACCCGTATCCTATCATGGGGAACTAGTCATCTCTCCCCATCTACTAGCACTACACCTAATAAACATAATTGCTGGAGTGTCACAGTGGAAGGAATGAATAAAACTCAAAAAGGGTCCAACAAAGACTGCAAAAAAAGGTAACAAGGGTAACCAGCAGGGATGGGGGCATCTGTGCTGTCACTGGAAATATTATGGTATGGAACGCAATGTGCACAAACACACGCTGTCTAGCAAACAAAATCACAGACCTTACCACCACAATAACTGAGGCAGGACTGGACTGGGTGACTCTAACTGAAACTTGGCTCAATGATAACCTCCCTTGGGATATAACTGTCTCAGGGTATAACCTATTTAGAAAGACCGTAAGGGGGGAAAGGGGGGGGAGGGTAGCAGTTTATGTAAGGGAAAATGCAACCCTTACGCCAGCTAAGAGTGGCATCTTGAACCAGGACCCCCCCTAACTTGTACAGAGGCAAGGCATCAAACCACAAGTTGGCATAGAATAGGTATCACCCCTGGCACTGGGGCAAATATCTGGCTTGGCATCTAAGAGGTCAGGGGGTTATAGCGCAAAATAATGTTTATATTTACACCGAGTTCTGGGAGAGAGGTGCTAGGGCTGTGCTATGTTGCCTATCTGAGGGGGGCCCATAAACAAGTTCACACTGGGAAGCACAGATGGAATGCCCAATACTGAAAATGGGATTCTATAGTATGGCTTTATTCTGACACAGATGGAAAGCAGAAAGGGGGTGGTTTCCCAGGTTGGCACTGTACAATACAGAACACATATGGCACAAGTACCTTCCCTTCTCCAAAACAAACAGTTTTGGCTTTCTCGCATATTTCTCTTACGCAGAACCACAAACAGTCTATCCCTCTTTTCTAGAGTTTTCAAGGACATTATTTTCCCATAAGTGTCTATTATGTGGTGGTTGTCACACACTTATAAACACATTCTTCCTGACATGGTGGGCTTAGTTAACATATGCAGGGTAACTTTATGCCCTTCCGGTAACCAGTTAGCCCTGACTGGAGTTTTAAATTCAATTCAGTTCAATTTTATTTTTATACTGGAAGGTATGTGAACAAAAATGTCCATTTTCCAAATGTCCAGTGGTTCAAAAATTTGATAATACAGAGAAAAAGGTAAAAGCAATATTTGCAACATTTTACGGTATTTACAATAGGAACAATATATATGACAGAATCATCTAGGATAGAGAAAAAAAAATCAGAGTACACAATGACCAAGCCAATATACAGATACTTATAAACTCTAAAATAACTCAGGGGTTGCTAGACATTCAGGGGGGTTACCTACAGGGGCTGACACAGGTGGTGGATTGGAGGAAGTGGTCCTTGAGGGAGGAGGTGAATGAGCCAATAGAACTACAGGCCTGAAGTTCAGAGGATAAGGTAAGGTAAAATTTATTTCTTGAGCGCCTTTGAGATTATCAAGGCGCTTTACAATAAAATCTAAATTTAAACAATAACAAAAATTAAAATCATACAGAAAAAGTTTGATAAAACAAAATAAGTCCTAAAATCAGATTTAAAACTCATGACAGTCGGGCATTCTCTTAACCGAATAGGTGAAGAATTCCAAAGGGTAGGTGCAGCATAAGAAAAGTTACGTGCCCAAGATGTTTTCAAACGAGCCAAGGGAATCTCCAGCAATCCCTTGTCGGTGGATCGGAATGAATGGCAGGGGCAGTAGGGAATCAGGAGCTCTTGCAGATATTGACGTCCCTGCCCCTGTAGGGCTTTATAGGTCAGCAAGCCAACCTTAAAGGTGATCTGCCACTGTACCGGCAGCCAGTGCAGTTTGCACAGCACAGCCGTAATATGACTAGTCCTAGATGTACCAGTCAGAAGCCTGGCCGCCGCGTCCTTCACCAGCTGCAAGCAGCAGATATCAACCCCATGAAGCCCTAGGTAGAGGGCATTGCAGTAATCAAGGTGGGTCGTTACGAAGGCGTGTACCAATATAGGGAGGTCAGCAGGAGGAAGCAGGTGTTTCACCCGGGCGATAGTCCTTAGATGGTAAAAGGAGGATTTAACGACAGTGGAGACCTGAAATTTCAAAGTCAAACCGTTATTGAAAATAACACCCAGGTTACACACCTGATCTGAGTTCATGAGCTGGACACCATCAGTCCAAGACCAGAAGAAAGCCCAGACCCAAGACCTCCCGCCGGATGACCCAGGTCCACAACCAACACCTCAGTCTTGTCTGGATTTGTACTAAGTTTATTGTAAAACATAAGGCCCTTGTATGTGATGGAGTTCTTTGCATGCTTGGTGCGATAAAAAGGGGTGTTGAAGATATGACAGGCTGCCCTTCTAGTGCTGCGCTTCGGAACTCATAAGGGGAAAAGGGAGTTAATGCTGATTGTCAGTAGGTTACTGTGAACCTTGTGTAGGAAAGAGCATTTTAAGTTGGAACCTGCCTTCAAGGGTGAGCCAGTTGAGCAAGGCATAGAGGGTACGGTGATGGTTCATCCAGGGGAGGCCAGTCACAAAGCGTGCAATATTATTGTATGTAGTCCTGAGTTTGGAGAAAAGGGGGGGATGTGCTGGGGGGGTAGACAAAAGAGCCATAATCAAGGAGGGGCAGGAGAAGGGAGCTGGCAAGGCATAGTCTGGAGATGGAGATAAAGAACTTTCTGAGAGACCTAGCCTCATATGGATTTTCTTGATGAGATTGGTAATATGGATATTGTAGGTCAGGTGAAGACTAAGTACAGTCCAAGCTATTTGAATTCTTAGACTTTTAGAGAGTTTTAGATGAGGTTCTGCCCACCCCTGGCCCCAGCCAGCCTCTGCCATTCCTTCTGGCAGTTCTGGGTTACAAAAACTGGATCATTCAACTCCCTTGGATTGCTAAAGGCATCCACATATTTATTTCTACATTCAGCACATTTTTATGGTGAAAACTGGTGTCCTGAGTGTGTAATCTAACCTTGCCGTTGGACGCATACTGTACACTACCAGCCAACTCCCTCTGAAACATTCCCATGTAGCTGTACTCATGGTTTGTTTGTCCCTTTGTGACAGACAATGGTCCTTGAAAGAAACACACTTCTCCCCTTTTCTGGTAGCTTTCACTGAAACTCTCTCCAACTCTGATTTGGGTAGATGGACAATCTTTCAGTCCCTCAGGGAATTGCCCCCCTTGGACCCACAGGATCTCACAGTCTCATCAAATCTCATAGAAGTGACCCACTGGGGTCTCAGAAATTACCAGTCTCCACCACTTCCTGTGGTACTGCTGTTGTCTCACACACTGGGGTAAGAAAAACAACCAGAGGTCCTTCACCCAGCCTGGGAGCAGGCTGGCAGGCACCTCCACACTGGGAGCTCCTTTCTCCACTGCTCCCACACTCAGACTCTCCACTCAACTGAACGCAACATTCTAACTGTCCACAAGCAGCTCAGCACTGTGGATCAGGCTGCTGCGGGAGTTCTAAATGACCACACATTTCTTACTCAGTACAGCTAGGTAAACAAAGAGAGGTCTGAAGAGAGCTTCTACTAAACTCTCTACCAGCTGTACACTACATTCCTGGTCTAACACTGATGGGATTCTAGTAACCCCGGGGGACTGAGTGGTTACAAAGATATTAATGCCACAGAGATACAGGGGGCACAAGGGGAAGCGGAGGCCCTATGGCATAACAATTGAGGCCAGTAACAAGGCATCCATCTGGGTAGGATTGATCTGTAGACCCCTTTCTCAGGAAGAGGCAAAATATAAGGAGATCCTAGAAACCAATCAACAGCTATCAGACAATGGGGACATTATGCTGGTTGGAGATTTCGATCTACCAGACATTAAATGGAGCTCCTTCTCAGCTGCATCAGAAAGAACCAGGGAGGTCCTAGTTGCACTGCAGGGGCAGGATTTCATAAGCTAGTAAAATCACCCACAAGAGAGGAAGCAGTCCTGGACCTAGTATTTACAAATAATAACATGGTGATAGATGTCAAAGTTGGGAACCATTTTGGAACAAATGGCCATCGCACTGTATGGTTTAGGTATTGATCTGGTCTATTGAAACTACACTAGGCCCTAGGAATTTAATTCTGGGGATTAGGCCAAGCGAGATTAAGGGGTCAGATAAAATTTATCTGTGGAATATTTTCGTCACGGCCGCGCATAAGGCCATAACTGAGAGGTGGGGTTCAGTGAATCCCCCGACGTCTCAAGACTGGGCATTAACTATCAATGAAATTAAAGATATGGAGGAAATTACTTATAAAATAAACTTGAGGACACATGTCTTTGTAAGGCGGTGGACCCCATGGGTGATGGCCTGAGATCATAGGAACTAGAATGAAGGGGAGGACAGAACACACTGAAAAGGGGCTGTCGATTTGAATGATAGGGTGGTGCTGCCTCGGGGGTGTTCCTCATAAAAGTAAAAATAAAAGAGAGAAAAGAAGTTAAAATTAAAAGGAAAAAGGTTAAGATATTTTAAATGCATGAGGTGATGTAAAGAAATATTGAATAAGGAATATTTTTTATCAAGATGTACTGAATTAGATGGAATTGTTACTTTTTAAAAAAAAAGGAAAAGTTGGATAAGAGATTTGTTTAATGTAAAGTTGCGCCAAAATATGCAATAAACTTGAATTTAAAAAAAGAAGGGAAAAAAAAACCTTCTACAGATACATCAGGAAAAAAATAAAGAGCAGAGGTGGTATTGTCAGAATTGCAAAAAAAGATGGGCATCTTACAGAGAAAGAAGGAGAAAAGGTCTTAGGAGTGAGAGAAAGGCTATAGGCCCATATGTGCTCCTGTAATTATCTAATAATAAGCTAGAGTATTACTCTTTAATAGGTAATTATCCAATCTATTTTTGAATTGCATTTTGTGTTCACTGTACACAATATCTTCAGGAAGAGCATTCCATGGGTTGATTATTCGTTGTATAAAGAATGCCTTTCGTTTCACTGTTTTGAATTTTGTGTGTTTAATAGTAGTTTGTGTCCCTAGTGCCCTTGTTATGATCCTTACTACTTAAGTTCAGTTGATCCATCAAGTTGTTATCTGGTATTAAATTGTAGCTTAATATCAAGTCCCCCAATCATTCTCTTATTGAGTGGCATTAAATTCAGCTTTGACGGCCAATCTTCGTATCCTACGTCCCTGCATTCATATATAATTGATGTTACTTGCCTCTGTACCCTCTCAATGTTATCCCTATTAGTCCCCTTTATTGGTCCCCATAGTAGGTCACCACAATCCCGATGAGGTCTGATATACGCGCTGTACAGAGGCATAATGACTTTAGTCTCTCTACTTTTGAAATTCCTCTTAATTGTCCATAGGACTCTTTTTGCTTTAGCCACCTGGGTCCTACAATGTGTTTCAAAAGTTAATTTATTAAATATAATAATTTCCAGATACTTTTGCTTGCTGCTAGTTTTAAAGCAGCAGTGCAACGAAAAACGTTTTTCCAAAAAAGCTAATTTTACGCCGTGTTTATGAAAAATATTGACAGAACTATTGATTTGGGGTTTCTGGATGCTTTCTATACTGTATACAGTACATTTACATTTTTGTTTGGGTTCTTACCCTCCTTAGGTCCTCAGTATTATTTCAATGCAAAAATGACGTGGCCATCTTTGTTTCGAGAAACAATTATTTTAAAACTTTCATAAAATTCTTAAATGATAATGTAATAAAATGGAATGCATCTTGCCTTGATTAGGAACAAAAAAAGGCAGGCTCAAATTTTAACCTCTTTTCGTTGCGCTGCTGTTTTAAGGGAATTGTTCTTCATAAAATACGTAGTTTCAGTGTTATTACCAAACTGTAGTACACTACATTTATCCTGTTTAAAACTCATCAGCCCAATCAATTAATTTATTTAGAGCATCTTGTAATTTTTGACTGTCTATATTATCTGGTACCACAATGGCCAATTTAATATTGTCTGTGTATTTGCTTATCCAGACTTCAGCATTATGTCCTAGTGTGGATATATGTAGTTGGAAGAGTAAAGGGCCCAGCACCGACCCCTGTGGTTCTCCACTAGTTACAGGGGTAGGTGCTGAACAAAACTCATTAATACTAACTTTTTGTGTTCTCCTTGATAGCCAGTTCTGAATCCACTTGATCAATCTTCCATCAGTTTTTAGATTAATAAGAGTTTGGATTATTTGGTTTATTGGTTTATTAATGAATACTTCTGCTTAGTCTTCACGAAGGAAGAAAATTGCAATGGACCTTCACTATGCAAAAAAATTAGCCGTACAGATGGGGTGAACAAGAGTCCTTTCACAGAGAAGAGAGTCCTGGAAGGACTCAACAAGTTGAAGGTAGAAAAAGCAGTTGGGCCAGATGAGATACCAAGAATTCTGAGAGAGCTCGGGAAAGAACTAGTGGCATCCTGGCAAAACATTTAGCAAGTTGTAGGAGAGTGGGGAGATTCCAACGGAGTGGAAAAGGGCTACGGTGGTGCCACTTCACAAGAGTGGAAGCAAAGAGGAACCGGGAAACTACCGCCCACTTAGCCTCACCTCAGTGGTGGAAAGGCTGATGGAACCCCTGTTAAAAGAGAGGATATTGGCATTTTTAGAAACAAGCAATCAATTAGATACAAGGCAACATGGCTTCATGGTGGTAAGGTCCTGCCAAACAAACCTGGTTGTTTTTTTTGACTGGGTCACTAGGATGGTGAACTGGGGGGGAGCAGTTGATGTGGTCTACCTGGACTTCAGCAAGGCTTTTGACTCTGTGCCACATAGAAGGTTGGTCAGTAAACTGAAACACACTGGAGTTGGGCATAAAATAACTTGCTGGGTACAAAAGTGGCTAAATGGGAGGTCTCAGAGTGTATTAGTGAACGTTACTCTGTCAAAAGAGGGTATGGTCACCAGTGGAGTGCCACAGGGATCGGTGATGGGACCAACTCTAATATATTCATCAGAGACCTGACAGAAGGTCTGGAAGGTAAGGTGTGTCTGTTTAAGGATGACACAAAGATCTGCAACAGGGTGGATACACCTGATGGGGCACAAAAGATGGAGTCCAACTTCAGGAAACTAAAGGAGTGGTAGAGAAACTGACAGTTGAAGTGCAACATGAAAAATGTAAGATCATACACCTGGGAAAACATAAACCCAGGGACCTGGGAAAACTGTGTGCTCCCCTTACACTACTTAATTGGAGGGGACTAGCTAATGTCTAAGAAGAATGAACACGATCTAGGGGTTATCATTTCAGATGACTTTAGGGTAAGCACACAATGTGAAAAGACATCACTGAAGTCTAGTGGAATATTGGGTTGCATAGAGAGAGGAATCACAAGTAGGAGAAGAGAAGTGATCATGCCGCTGTATGGATCACTGGTGAGGCTTCACCTGGAGTACTGCATCCAGTTCTGGAAGCCACACCTCAGGAAAGACATAGACTGATTAGAGGCAGTGCAGAGATGGGCAACAAAGATAGTGCAGGGTAAACACTAAGAGCCGTACGATGTAAGGCTATAGAAACTCAACATATACTCCCTGGAGCAGCGCAGGGATTGGGGGGATATGAGAGACATTCAAATGCCTGAAGGGTATTAACAAGGTTCAGATGCAGAATGCTTTTCAGGTAAGCAGCTGTATCAGGACTAGAGGGCATGACATGTGCCTCAAGGTAGGCAGATTCAAGAGCAATGGGAGAAAATACTTCTTCACAGAGTGGGTAGTGCAACCATGGAACAGTCTACCCCAGGGGGCCATAGGAGCAAAATGGCAAGGGAATTTAAACTAACATGGGTCAGACATAAGGGGATCCTCCAAAGTGTAACAAACTAAGGGGAAGGGTAGAAGGAAAGGGCAGACTAGATGAATCTTGCGGTCCCCATCTGCCGACACATTCTATGTTTCTATAAGAGTTGGGGATAGATTAGTGGGACCATTGGTTGAAACCGGAAAAACCCTACAACATCCTACTGAAATTGCTAATTCATTAAATAACTACTTTTGCACAGTTCTCAGTGATAAAAACTATAGTAAGATATTAAGCGAGTCCTCACCAGCTCAAATAAATACCTTTTCTGAACAAGTGTTGTTAGACCTAACCACTGTCAAACCCAGTTCATCGCCGGCCCCGATGATACACACTGTAAGTTCATTAAGGAACTAGCGGCATCACTGTGTGCTCCCCTTACACTGCTACTCAATAAATCTTATGAACAAGGCAAGGTACCCAATTATTTGAAAAAAGCTACATTCACACCCTTCCATAAAAAAGGAAGTAAATCATTAGTGAGTAACTACAGGCCAATAAGTGTGACATCTGTATGATGTACAGTGATGGAAAAACTGCTAAAATCATGATTCGACAGTGAGGCTACCAATAAAGGAAAAAATTACTCTACCCGACGAGGTTTCACCCCGGGGAGGTCATGTACTACTAAACTGATATCTTTCTATGATAAGGTCAGTACCAGAATGGACAATCGCACTCTAGTGGATGTGTTCTTCCTTGACCTTAGGAAGGCTCTTGACACCATGCCACATTATGAGCTAGTAATAAAATAAAAAAACATGGGATTCAACCTAAATCTGGTAAAATGGGTTGAGGCATGGCTGTCTGACAAAACTCAACAGGTAAGGGTACATGGACAACTCTCGGAGGAGAGACCAGTTGGTAGTGGTGTACCTCAGAGATCTGTATTGGGTCCAACAATATTTGGGTTATTCATAGGTGATGTGCATTCCAGTTTAGTACATAATATACTTAAATTTGCAGATGACACCAAGATCAGTGGCTATGCAGATACAAATGATAACTATAAATCCCTAGTCAATGACTTGAAGCACATTGAACTATGGGCAGGAGACAACAATATGCAGTTTAACACAAAAATATGCATAGTGCTTCATTTAGGAAAAAGTAATCCAATTAAGCCATATAGACTAAACAGTACTCCGCTAAGATCAGTACAGAATGAACGCAATCTTGGGATTATAATAAATGACACCCTTACTCTCTTTAGCCACTGTAGGAAGGTCACCCAGGTTGCCAACAGGTTAATAGGCTCTATCAAAAAACCCTTTGTATCCAGAAATGAGCAATGTTTAATCCCACTTCATAGAAGATATGTGAGACCACACCTGAACTATGGGCCCTCCTTTTGGTCCCCGTACCTCATAAGGGACATTGATCTATTGGAGAGTGTTCAGAGAAGGGCGACTCAGTTAATCCTAAGACTGAAGGATAAGCCATACACAGAAAGACTGAGGGAACTAAATTTGTTCAGTTTGGATGATACAAGAACAAGCATTTGTCAATGCCGAAAGTTTGCTTTTGGTATTGCTGTTGTACATACCTCCCATATTTTCTATGTATATTCCTTTGCCTTGCATTTGAAGGCATCACTCTCAACACAGATTTATTATGTTCTTCCAACACTGGCATATTTCATTAGAAAAACAAGCATTTGTCAGTGCCGAATGTTTGCTTGCTGGTATTGGCACCGGTAGTGCAGGAGTTAGAAAGATGCATAATAGGAATGGCAGTGAAGTACTGAAGTAACGCCAACCCCCACCCTCACCCTGCAGAGACTGACACGTTTTGGGGCTGAGCCTTTGGGTCATTGGCCATAACACTCACACCATTCCACCTCACCCCACCCTGCAGACACAGACTGGTGTCACAGTATGCCTTGAGGTCTTCGGCCCTTACGCTCACCCCAATACATAAGGAAATAAACTGAGATGGGTGCAGTTTAGGAGAATGGGGTGAATGTTAGGGCTGAATACCCCATGGCACACCTCGATGCTTGTCAGTGGCTGCAGGGTGGGGGTGGAATGGGGTGAGCTTTATGGCTGATGACTCCAAGTCACACCCCCGACGCCAGTCAGTCTCTACAGGGTCGGCGTTACAGTTGGAAACCCTAATGCCCCAGGTGTTTGTCGGTATTTTTGCTCCAAATTTTAAGCATGGGCTTTTTGGGACCCCACCTCATCAACAGCGGCAGTATCATTTTGTTACTCAATCCCAGAAGGTGATTTCGCACAGCAAGTGTGCCATCTGGCACCACAGGCACGAAACACATTTTGGGCAGGATGTGAAAATGACAGCTATACTGTTCATGAGGAGGTGTGAAGAAATGGCAATGCTGAAAATCTGGAGTGAAAATATAAAAAGTGGTGAAGTGGGGCGCTTAATCAGCCATCAAGAGTCAAGATTTCGCTAGTCTACTGAAACAGTCGTAAAATAAAGATTAATAAATGGAATTTCCCGCTCTGGAGCAAATTAAATGGTAGATTCGAGTAGCAGAGGGTGCAATGGAGGAATACTTAACCTCAATGCCGTCTAAGAGTTGGAGGGCAACTGGAAAAACTGGAAAAAAGGGGTTGGCAGGCCAAGGAGGAGAGAATGCAGGCCTTGTGTCGCTGTTGGCCGCAGAGGTGGCAGCTCTGGGGAAGAAGCTTATGGGGCAGGTGATTGCAGCTCTGGAGCCACATTTGATAAAACTGGAGGACAAATTAGATGGAAAACTGCAGGTGGTGTTAGAGCATCAGGCGCAGCAGAGCACTCGGCTAACAGAAGCTGAAGAAAGAATCTCCAGACTGGAGGATGAGATACTACCAGTCCCAAGGCAGGTTCGTGCACTACAGAAGGAGTTGGAGGGGTTTACGGAAGCTTTTGAATACCAGGAAAATTATCATCGGAGGCTAAACCTGCGTCTGAGGGGGCTCCCGGAGGGTCTGGAGGGAAAGGATGTGTTGGAATTTTGTAGCAGAGTTTTGCCTGAACTGCTGGGGCTGACAATGAAAAATGGGATGACTAAGTTAGAGTGCGCACATTGAGTGGTGGTACCGAGGCCTCCAGTGGGACAGCCCCCTCGTCAGATAATTATGCGTTTCCATAATTTCCAGGATCGAGAAACGCTACTGAAAGCCTACAGGTCCAAGGGTCCCCTGAGTTTTGAGGGCCATAGATTATTCCTCTCGCAGGACTATTCAGCCCGGCTGTTAAAAAAGCGAAAGGCCTTTAATGGGCTGATGGCCCAGCTCAGGAGCCTTAAAGTGGAAAACTTTTTGACATACCCTGCCACACTCAGCATCAAGCATCAGGGAGCTACCTGTTCCTTCTGGGAGCTCGAGAGAGCGGAGGAGTTTGTCATGGGCCTGAAGAGGAGAGTGAGCTGAAAGGTGGTGGAGAGACACGAAGGGCTGGAAGGTGGACGGTGAGAGGTGGCGATTTCGTTGTTCCTGTGGACTTTTTTGACTGTATGGATATGGACTAAGTTCTGTTGAAAATGTTCCTAGTTGGCGCCGTTGAGCCCTCTGTTCCCGGAAAGGAGAGCCTCTGGAGAAGATGGAGTAGGGCCCAGCTGTGGGTGAAGGACTATGGATCTGGGGGGTATGAATAGCCTTGAGACTGAGACTGGATATGCGTTCCCTCTCCCAGATGGACTGGTGATGCATGAGAGTCCACATGGAGGCCTGAGAGCCGCTGCCAAGTGGAGAACTTTAGTGCACATGAGGTAGGAGCAGGGAAGGGCCCAGCGTGTGTTTTTTTGATGATGTGGCCTGATCCCTTGCACTACCCCTTCGATGTTGCTGGTTCAAAGATGTCTACATCTACTGTCCTGAATGAGGGAGCGGGGAATATGTTGACGGGGGGAGGGGGGAGAGGGTACAAACTAGGTATTGGATTTGAAGGGATGAAGAGAGGTCCAAAGGAGGTCTGGGGGCTTCAATTGGGACTAGGCGTGTTAATACAGCATGGAGAGGTCTCACAGGATGGTTTCAAAGCTTGAGACTTAGGGCCATGATGAGGACCTTGCTTTGGGTCGTGTGAGTGTACATATCCCTGGGACCTCTCCGGAGAGAGTAGGGTGAGGAGCTAGAGGACGGAATATAGGAGGGGTGGACGGCGAACGTGAGGGTGTAGGGTAAGTGGTCTAGGGCTCTTTTTTGGGTTGGATGGTGTAGGGAAGGGGGGCCACATTATCGTCATGTTGATGGAGGTGGGTGAGGGTTTGGGAGAAACAGGTCATGGTATGAGGGTCGAGGAAGGTGCTATAGGTCCTGCCTCTCGGGCGGGATGTGGATGGTCTTCCCACAAAAATGAATGCAATGAGGAGGGATGAAGAGGTGGGTAAGAGCGAGCAGAGACATATTTTGAAGGATGGGTTAATAGTGGGGAGGGGATTGAGGCTCGATTGGTGTGGAGGCGAGGACAAAGAGGGATAGGAGGGAGGGAGGGTGAGCCTCCTCAAGGGAGGGAATTCTATGGGGGGGGAGTGGACAAGTACTGGGTGAACGGGATGGAGGGGGGATGGTAAGCTAAGGGGGAGGGTAAAGAGGGAGAGTTAGGGTAAAGGGAAAGATAGTTGGAGGGGACATTGACTGGGATTGGGAGAGACAGACATATATGGGATCTTTGGGAGTGGGACAGTTCCGGAAGAAAGAACCAGGCTGTGGGCAGGGGCCCAGGGGCGCGCATTTCGGTTACGAGGGAGAAGTGTTGAGTGGTTTGTTCTGTATTGTCTTTAAATCTACACTTGTGCTATGTTAGCAATTAGTGTTATAGAGAGGGGGAGGAGGAGTCTACAAAGGGGGTGCAGGAGGAGGGTGGGATAGGAGGAGGGTCTGGGGGACTAGTTCTAAATGTTAGAATAAATAGATTTCTTATTGTTTTAGTTAGTAATATAGTCACCTGGTTATATCTTGGATGCGGGGGTCGAGTGTGCAGAAATCAAAGGGAGTATGTAAAGGTGCATATAAGTCATATGAAAAGTTGGATATACATAATACAATGTCGAGTGAAAACAGCCGGAAAAAATGTAAAGTCGCATAGGAGGAGATGGGTGATTCTGTAAACCTAAATGTCATATCTTGGAATGTAAAAGGAATTGCAAGCCCAGTGAAGAGGACCGCACTTCTTACTGCGCTGAGGCGAAAGAGGGCACAGGTGGCATTGCTACAAGAAAGACACCTGACAGAGCTGGAG
Organism: Neoceratodus forsteri; assembly: GCA_016271365.2. Taxonomy (NCBI): domain Eukaryota; kingdom Metazoa; phylum Chordata; order Ceratodontiformes; family Ceratodontidae; genus Neoceratodus; species Neoceratodus forsteri. The sequence continues at coordinate 549,337,675 of JADMNL010000022.1, read as the reverse complement.
CATGCCAGACTTGTGTGGAATTGGGTTGGGAAATGTCTAGCGGCCCCTTATTCCTCACATAAAAGTGGGGTAGCAATACTCTTACATAAGAATCTACCCTTTGAGGTGAGAAGGGTAGTGAGAGACCCTAAGGAGGGCAGATACATTTTCGCCACTGGAGTGTGGTGAGGAGAGACACTGACATTTGGCTGTGTCTATGCACCAGCAGTGTACGACCTGGTTTTCTACTCCTCTTTGTTGGGCTTGCTTGTCAGGGAACAATTTCTGGGACTCATCATGGGGGGAGATTTCAACTAGACAATGGACGCAAAGATGGATCACTCTGAGGTTAAGGGGCGAGTGACGGAGGCCATGGGGCAGTTACAAATTGGAATGGCGGATCTAGATCTAGTGGATGGGTGGAGGGCGGTTAACCCCACAGGGCGGGAGTACACATTTTATTCTAATCCCCACAGGATTTGGTCCCGGTTAGATTACTTTTTTCTTCCTAGAGGCTGGGTAGGGAGGATAACAGAGATAAGCCATAGCCCCATATACATATCAGACCATGCTATGGTGCAGATGAGTATCCTGGGGGGGGGGGGGGCTGAGAGGAGGTCGTCAGATTGGAGATTTCCTACATACTTAGCTAAGGACCATGCATTTAGGGAATACCTAGCAGAACAATGGAAGCTCTATGAGGAGATGAATGACACAGGAGAGGTTTCCAGTGCCACTCTCTGAGAGGCAGGTAAGGCCTATATGCAGGGAGCTATAATAGGCGATGTGGCGAGGATGAAAAAACAGAAAAGGGGAAAGGGAGGAATTGGAAAGGCAAGTGAAAGAGCTGGAGAAGCGGGTAGGAGGAGGAGAAAGGGGAGACGCCCCCAAGATGCTGGCAGTGGCAAGGGAAGCCCTTAATTCCCTTTTAAGGGAAGAAGCAGGGAAGGCTTGGCTTTTTTGCCAGAGGAGGGTTTTTAAGTGGGGGAATAAGCCTGGGCCCTTGTTAGTGAGGCTTATGAACGGGGGCAGATGCCCAACTCGGATACTACGGATTAAGGGAGAGGGGGGCAAGTTCTCACAAGCCCAAAGGCCATTGCAGAATGCTTTGGGAGTTTCTATGAAAAGTTATATAGAGCCGAGTATGTTGGGCAGGAGGAGCATATCCGGGAGTTTTTGGAAGGGATACATCTGCAGAAGGTCACAGATGAGCAGAGAGAGGTGCTGAGTCAGCCCATATCAAGATTAAAATCCTGAGTGCAATACAGAAGTTACAGGAGGGAAAGGCATGTGGGCCCGACGGATTCCCTATCGAGTATTACAGGATTCTGGGAGGGTAAATGGCGGATGTGTTGCGAAGGGTTTTTATGGTAGAAGAGGGGGGCAGACCCCAGTACTACCCGATTCATGTTATGAGGCCAATATCTGACTAATATGGAAAGGGGGACTAGATGAGACTGAATGTTCCTCCTACCGACCAATCTCTCTCTCTCCTCGATGTGGACATGAAAATCCTGGCCAAAGTTCTTGCCACCTGCTTAGAGAACTTTCTGCCGGAGGTGGTTCACCCAGATCAGACCGGGTTTATCAGGGGACGACAGTCCTACCACAATGTACGCCGGCTGTTAAACATTATATGGCGGGCTAGACAAGTGGGAACCAAGCTGGGAGTGATCTCATTGGATGCTGAAAAAGCATTCGATAGGGTGGAATGGGGCTATCTATTCGAGGTGATGACCCGGTTTGGTCTGGGGGACCTGTTTATAGGGTGGGTCAGGGCCATGTATCAAAAGCCAAGCGCGCAAGTTGTGGTCAATGGATGCCTATCTGGAAGTTTGGCCTGGGCAGGGGGATGAGGCAGGGGTGCCCTCTGTCCCCTTTGCTGTTTGCTCTGGTGATTGAACCGTTAGCGACGGCGATATGCCAACTTGAGGGTGTGGTGGGAGTGGGGGACAGGGAGGGATGAGTGCACAAGGTGGTGCTCTATGCGGATGATATGCCTTTTTTTAGGAGACATGGGTGGTTCTATAGGATGTCTAATGGATATTATTGAAAAGTTTGCCAGTTTCTCTGGGTATAGGATTAATGTAAGGATATCTGAAGTGATGGGATTCCCAGAGGTTGATCCGGAGATACAGCAGAGGGGATTTAGGGTTGTCAGGTCGGATTTTAAATATGTTGGAGTCCACATCGGGCGGAGGTGGGAAGAGCTGTATAAACTGAATTACCACCCTCTGATAAATTCAGTATTGGCAGACCTGAAGAGGTGGTTGCAACTGCCCATATCTTGGATTGGGAGGATAAATCTCTTAAAAATGAATATTATCCCCCGCATCCTATATCCCTTGCAAATGCTACAGGTAAGGCTTACACAGAGAGATGTGAAACGGTTAGAGAAAGGGTTCACAGACTTCATTTGGCAGGGGAAAAAGCTAGGGTAAGTTTAGCGAGGCTTAAGGTGGATAGAAATAGAGGTGGACTCGGCTTCCCAGATTTAGGGGCATATTACAGGGCGGTGCAGCTCTGGAGCATGGCAGATTGGACTTACAGGTCTGAGGTGGCTAGCTGGGTGGGGCTGGAACAGGAAGAGACCCCAGGAAGGCTTACGGCACACCTCCATAGTAGGGGTCTGTGGGCATACAGGGATGTGGGCGGTGGTAACCCACTGGTCCGCGAAACGTTGGAGACTTGGTACCTCCTATAGTACCGGAAGTATGGGCCCCAGAGGGAGACTGTTCTACTTCCAGTTGGCGAGAAACACCTTTTTTGTTCCTGGGATGGAGGATAAGGGATTTCTAGAATGGGAGAAAGGAGGGCCGGTGTGTGTAGGTGCACTGTTGGAGAAGGGGGAGATGGGGGAGCTCAATAAGGTCATGCAAGACCCAAGGTTGGGAGCTTCTCATTTGTTTCGATATCTGCAGCTGAAGGCATATGTAGGGCGACTGGGTATAGGGGGGAGGGGGAGGCTGCACCCAAATGGAATAGAGCGGGTGGTATGTCAGACAGGAAAGATGCAAAAGGGTTTATCGGGAAAATTGCCAAGCAAGAAAAGCAGAACCTACCAGACTTGACAGGCCCGACAAAGGCCCTTTGGGAAAGAGACTTAGGGTTATAGATCTCGGAGGGAAACTGGGGTGTTATGCTAGGTCTGCCGGAAGGAATCATGATATGCAATAGATTTAAGGAGGCCTTCTATAAGTTCTTGCATAGAATCTACTGGCTCCCAGCGGCAGTCCATAGGGCACATCCTGCGGTTTCGCTGAACTGCAGAAGGTGCGGTGGAGGGCTGGGTACCTTTTTTCATTGTTTCTGGCCATGCCCGGTTCTGGTAAGATATTGGGGGAATGTGGTCCAGGAGCTAAATAAGGGAATGGGGGGACAGTTGACCCGTGACCCCTTAGTCTGTCTGTTCGGGGTGGAAAGAATAGAAGGGGAAGAAGAGTGGCAATTACTACCTAGATGGGTAAGAGTCTCATTGGTGTTGGCTAGACACTGTATACAAAATACGTGGGTTGCTGGGAATGGGCCTTCACTGGCTGATTGGCGAAAGCTGACTATACGCACATTGGCTCTGGAGAGGCTCACATGGATAGTCAGGGATAGAGAGGAGGTGTTATTGAAGGACTGGGCACCCTTTTTGGCGACTTTGAGTTTGTCCGAAAACTTAATGCTTCATGCAGGGTTGAATATTTAAGCGTCATGGGGCTGGATAGGTATAGGAAACACCCTTGTGGGGGTGGGGTGGGAAGAGGGAAGAACATCCGTCAAACACTGGGCCAAAAAGGGTTTTCTTCTGTGGACACTAACACCCTAACATCATATGAATAGTTGTGGTACGGACGATGACTCTACGCACAGAATATTAGATTAATAATAAGTAGGTGTTAGTGAGGATCTGTATGTATGGAAGTTGTCGGGGGAGGGCTGCACACTCGGCTATACCTCTCTAAGGGGAATATAGGGAATATATTAAAAAGTAAGATAACCAGGCTTTGTATATGTTTTGTGTTTGAACTCGTTCTTTTTGTTGTATGTAGTGTGTATGAATTTCTGGTGTTAAAAAACGTTTAATAAATAGAACATACAACAAAAAAGGTAGTGAAGTTATGAGTGTGTGTAGAAACTGTGCAACGCACGCTAGTAACGCAGTCATTTTTGGGAATGTTTTCACCAAATTTTCAACATGGTCTTTTTTGGACCTCCCCTCATGTACAGTTTTATTTTTATTTTTTTAAATCTAGGATTACAAGTACCTTTGAGCCAAGGCTGTTTTACAAAGGTTCCACATCAGTTTGATGACAGTACAACAAAACTACAACAATGCATGGTAATACATCAATGTTCAGAAATTATAGGTAGGATAAACAGGTTAAATAAGTTTGCAATCAGTTACCAGAGAAAAATGCATACATTTTGGTGAAAACAAGTCAAGGGCAAATGAGGGTGTGCAACAGCATTACAAGACATGGGTAAGACACAGGGAGGTAAGAGCTGCCAGAGGAACTGTCACAGAATATAGAGAAGTGCAGGAAGCAGGGTTAGGAGGAGGGAGGGATGGGGAGAAGGGAGGCAGGAGAAAGACCAAGGGAAAAGGGGGATAAAGTGCTAGATGGGGGGCTGAGGCAGCACTGAGAGGGTAGCTAGGGTGGCATTGGAATTTTATTAATCTGTCCCAAAAGTTGATTTCACACAGCGACCACACCATTCTGCGCCACAGGTGCAAAAACACATTTCGGGAAGGATGCAAAAAATGACAGCTGTACTGTTCATAAGGGGGTGAGAAAAAATGGCAATGTGGGACATTTGGAGTGAAAGTCTTGAAAATTGATGACGTTACGAGCATGCGTAGAAACTGCACAATGGGCATGCTAAATACTGCAGTCATTGTGGGGAGTTTTTTCACCAGATTTGCAACAAAGGCTTTTTGGGACTGAGAAATGAAATGACAGTGACTGTGTTCACGAGGTGGGTTCTGAAGAACCCCATGCTTAAAATTTGATACCAAAACTCCAAAAATTCGCCAAGATATCAACTTAAGTTGAAACTCCCCGTTGCTTGTCATTATAGGGCTTACCGTGATTTTTGGGAAGGCTTAAGCCTGAGGTTCAATGGGCGGAGCAACAATGTCACTCCCCCACCTGGCCTTAAATGGTCACTCTTCCTGGACTGTTCCAGGATTCATTTCTTCATTGCGACCGGAGGCGCCGCTTCTCGTTCCTACCTCCTGTCTTCCAGTATCTTATTTCATTTTCATATTTTTTCAACGCCTCCGGCTGCTCCCTCCCATGCTGCCTATCTTATGGCTTGCTCCCTCCTACAGTCGCTCGCTACGCAGCTCTCTCGCTCCCCCCCTCCATCGCTGCCTGTCCCGCAGCTCATCTTTCATGTGGCTGCTGGCTTTGCAGCTCTTGCTCCATCTCTCCTCACATTGCTAACCCCCTGTTTTCCCACTCCCCTGTCTGCCACTTCCTCGGCCCCATTCCTACTCTATCCCCCCTTCCTTACAGGCACTTCTGGCCCTTCTTGATTTGGAGCTTCTCTCCCTTCCTTCGCTTTCCCTGTGTGGAGCTGGTGTCAGTCCCTCCCGTTGCCGTGCTGCCCCCATTTTGCCTCCGTCATGCTGCCTTACCTTCTTCCTCTGCAGCTCTCGAGAGCCGCCACTCCAGGCGTGCTGTCCCTGCTACGATGGCTCCTCTAGCAGCTGCCTTCCCTTGCATCGCATTCCAGGTCTGCTCCCCTCATAGCGCACCATGCTTTCTCGACCACTGTTTGTGTTGGGGATTCCCTGTTTTTTTTTTCCCTGGTTTCAGTACCATCCTTTCTCCCCTTACTGGACCTTGCTGCACTACTCTTCATGAACAGTGGAGTCACCGCTAGGAACCGCAAGGCAGCCTTCCTTCCGGTTGCTTTCTATCAGCCTTGGGCTACACTGGATTTGATTTGGGGTAGAGCTGCTTGGATTGTGTCTTGTTTTTCCCTGTTGTTTTTCAAAGTGCATGTTGCTAGGATGGCACTGAATTAACATACACTCCCCTTGGTTTCTGGTCAGGGACAACGACCCCTCATTAGGAACACCTGTCAAGAATCCTTCTCATTCTCTTGAACAGTGGCAGGGATACAGAGTTTGTGTTCTGCTGCATCTTCTGATGATTCCCACTCTCCTGTCTTAAAGGGGCAGGTACCTCAGAATTCTTTGACTGCTGTCTGTCAGCTTCCTTCTGATGCTGGCATTGCTTTATTCCTTCTCTCACTCCTTCTTTCAGCAGTTTGTGTTTTGGTGCTCCCTCAGTCCACCCTCTGTAGCATTCTCTTTTCTACCATTCAACCCTCTTTCAATCCTCTACTCCTTTAACCCTCCTTCCACCACTGTACCCTGTTCATGCACATCGCCACTACTCCCTCCTACACATCGCCTGCCTACTCGTCTCCTCCTTCGACCCTATTCCCCATTCTAGTCCAACTAATTCAGACTGCCTACCTCACCCCCGGCTGCCGGCTTCGCCCTGCCAGACTCGCTCTAATCTCCATGCAATTCTATCCATTCCTACTTTAGCCCTATGGACCTGGTTGGCATGCACTCCTGTGGTTACCAATCACGGGTAGCTTCCTCTTGACTCGAGTCTGGTTCTCCTTTGCTCGGTCCGACCCCAGGGTCTACTCACTCACATCATTTAATTGCGCATACTTCTCATTGGGTCTATGCTACCTCCTCGACATGCTGCATTCCCGTGCATTGGTCTCTTATCATCGGGGCCCCTTTAGCTGCCCAAGCAGGTTTGGAGGCTCCATCTATGTCATTCTCTATCTGAGTGCTTCTGGTTCTTCTGGTCCATTTCATCGGTTCACCCTTCTCATCATGTATTCCTGCCTTCTCTGCCTCCATCCTGAGCAGTTCTGACTCCTGACTCCACCGTTCTGTGGCCTCATCTTCCCCTGCACCTTCGAACCTTGCTGCTTCACATTCCTCGTCTCATGCCCTTCTCCATTCCCCTGTCAACCCCGGCTTTCTAGTCTCCTGGTACCTGGCTTGTATGTGTAGCTGTTTCTTGATTTTTGCACTGCTATGTGTGCCACTGCTGTGCTCCATATCATTCATGTTAAGGACTGTTTCTTCCATCTCAGTTCCCTGGTACATTAGTTTGCATCTCCAGTGCTGGCCATCTACTTGGTGGGAGTGTCAGTATACCTACGCAGAGCATGAGTACTTTGTGTATGCACTCATAGCTCTATGCGACCTGCATAGCAGTTGAAAGGTATGCTATTCATAGCACTTTAACTCAGGGCCTCCCTCCTGGTCTCGCCTGCGTTTGTCTTTTCCTGTTCTTCTCAGTTTCACCCCCTGAGGTGCTATCTCTCTTTGCCCAGTTTGCCCTGCTTTGGGGATTTTCCTGCACTGCTTAGTTCCCATCATTTATTTTGGCTTTACAGTCTGATTTTCTACCTCACTCGTCTGCCCCGTTCAGACCCTTCGGCTCTTCTTCCTGATCTGCTCGTCCCTCATCCTTGATGTGCACTTTCATTTTGTTATTCTGACCATCAAATTATTGCCTCAGTGTTCCTGTCTGCTCGTCTGATTTGGAGGCCTTCTTACTTGTATTCGTATATTTGTTTGACGCAGCACTTGCTGTTTCCCACTGCTCATGTCCTGTCACGTTGCAAGGGCTTTTCCATCTGCACATCAATTTACTTGGGATAGCTGTGCTCTGACCGTGGTATCCATCAATGTAGTACAGTATTATATAGACACCCCTCATGCTGATAGTGCTCTTTGTGACTGTACAACTTGCCTCGGTTCAGTCTCCTGGACCCGGTGCTTCCAGGGCCGCATCGACAGCTGTGCTCAGCTTTCCTCTGCTTCAGCCTGGATCAGTTCCTCTATTCACCGTTTCCATCATTGTCCACCTCTGGGACCCTGCTCCTATTTGGACTCATGCCACAATCGCATGGCGTTATTTCGTTCAGTGCCTGCCTCCCAGCCCCTTGGGTTTCCAGTGCCTCCGCCTTCCTCAGACTCTTCTGTCTCTCGCTCCTCCTTTCCTGTATTTCTGCTATTTTTATATTGCAGAGATCACTGACTCCACACTCTAGAGCTTTTCATGCTTTGTGTGTTTCAAGGTGCTTTACATGCGATGCTGGACTGGTAGTGCTGGGACTTGCTCTTCTACTACTTTCTTCGACTATCCTTCCTGCTCGCTTCCCTTTCCCCATCTACCTTCAGATCCTCTCTACTCCAGCATCATGGTGGGCACTCACCCTCCTCCTTCCCACCTTTTATGATGCTTACAGCAGGCCATTTTATGCTGAAACATGGTTGTCGTCGAACTATGTATTCTCAACCAAGGCAACTGCCTTCTTTTCTCTAGAGTATTCCGACTGTGATTACATGTTGTAGTTTTTCATTGTTCACATTGTTTGTTGTCCTTTTCAGGTATTTTTGTTAAGGTATCCTAGTTTTCTGAGCTGTCCGGAGGAAAGTGAAACATTATCTTTTCTACTATACCTACGGGACATTTCACATTTTCATAATTTTCAGAGGGCTCTGCTGCCCAACTCAGGACTGTCTTGACTACATTTAGTCAGGTGACAACCCTACGTCTCTCCAGTATGGGATTCAGTTCCTTCCCTCCTGCTGTTGGATCCATTTGTGGTCACACTGCTTATTCCATCATCGACCTCAGTTGTTTGCCTCAGTCCTTCTCTCTACCTATAGCTACTGTATCAGGGGTGTCTACCCCCATCAACTCCAACTGTTGCTCTCCTCCTCCTCCTGTTCCCTCCACTCTCTATTCCACTCCTTCTCTGACCTTTGCTTTCTTTTGGGGTTTTTCCTATCCCACCATCACCTTACCTATTTGTATCCTCCTCTTACCCTAGTCCGTCTGGTGTCCTGGTGCCTAAGTCTGGTTCTCCTTCGCTTAGTTCGTCCTCAGGGTCTATTTATTCACATCACTTAATCAAGCTTCATCGATTAATCGAGCATACCTCTCATTTGATATTATGCTACCTCATCGAACTGCTACACTCCTGCGACTGTTATCACCATTGGTCTGCTCATGACTGCATCTGTTATCCCTTGCTCATCCAACCTATATGTGGGTCTGCTTCTTCACATCGACTACTCGAGCATAACCGTCTCGGGTCCATGCTGCCTCAACTCAACCTGCTTTCCAATCGGAGACATGAAAAAATTACTCACCTTAGTAATGTTGTTTCTTCTAATGGAGTCTTGCTATATTATGACATATGCAGTGAGTCCCCATCTTCAAACTGCTCTGGAGGTAAAATAGTTAACTTTCCATGCAGGCATGGAACTCAGAGCGTGAGCTCGGTTGAAAACTCTGTCTGTTGTTCTTCAAACGCAAACTGTCAGATCTTTACGAGCTAAAACTCACTAAGGCTCTGTGTGGAAGCTGTAAACCTACACTAGCCAACTGGCTACCAACATAAACGCCCATTTTTGGGCCTCAAACAAAGACTCATGTCAGGAGACTCAAAAAATGAAAAACACAACACTAATTCACCCAAAAAGTAGGGTGAAAAAATAACAAGGTGGGCATCAAAAAAGTGCCAACACTGTACTGCCCACCCACATCCCAAAACAGAGGTTCTGAGAGGGGCAGGCAGGGAGGTAGGTCATAATATAACAAGACTCCATTAGAAGAAACAACATTACTAAGGTGAGTAATTTTTTCTTCAAACAACATGAAGTCTTGCTATATTATGACAATTGCAGACTACACAGCAGTACCTCCATGGAGGAGGGACAGAACCTACTTAGGGAATAGGCTCTGAAGCACAGCTGTGCCAAACCGAGCATCACTCCTAGCCTGGATGTCCAGGGAGTAGTGCTTGGTAAAAGTGTGAACTGTTTTCCAGGTAGCTGCTTGACATATTTCTAGAATAGGAATGTCTCTGGCAGCAGCCAGAGAAGCAGCTGTACCTCTGGTAGAGTGAGCCCTCAGGCCTGAGGGGGGAACTTTAACCAACTTCTTGTAGCAAAATTGGATACAAGAGACAATCCACCTGGCAATGGATCTTTTAGTTGCTAGCTTCCCTTTACCAACCTCGCCATAAGTGAGGAACAGTTGGAGGGAGTCAAACCTATGACCCTTGGTACGCTCTATGTAGTAACTAAGGGCTCTCTTCACATCTAGACTGTGCAGCCTCCTCTCACCAGAGGAGGAATGGTCCGTAAAGTACACTGGAAGAGAAATAGATTGATTAAGGTGGAAATCTGAAACCACCTTAGGTAGGAACTTCCTGTTAGTCCGGAGGACCACCTTATCTCTGTGAAAGGAGACAAAATCTGGCTCCACTGACAACGCTTGTAATTCACTTTTGCGTCTGGCAGAGGTAATGGCTGCTAGAAACACAGTCTTCCAAGTCAAGTACTTAAGCTCAGCTGAGGACAAGGGCTCGAAGGCGGGTTGCATAAGCTGAGCAATGCAAACATTAAGATCCCAGGTGGGGGCAGGATCTCTGAATGGAGGGTTGGTGTGAAGCAACCCTTTAAAAAACTTGGAAAATACAGGATGAGCGAAATAGAGGATTTACCTGCTAGAAATAAAAGCAGACACAGCTGCCAAATGCACCTTCAGGGTAGCTGGTCTCAGCCCCAAAGTGTTCAGATGGACCATATAATCCAGGACTGTGGTTAAATCAGCAGACTCTGGGGAAATATGCTTTTCCGAGCACCATATGGAAAACCTTTTCCATTTGGAATTGTAAGTAGCCCTGGTGAAAGGCTTCCTAGAGGTCTTCAATATATCCATAACATTTCTGGAAAGATGAAGATCAGCAAACTGTAACTCTTCAAGAACCAGGCCTTGAGATTGAGAGATTTGAGATTCGGATACCAAACCCTCCCCTGGGCACAGGTTAACAGATTGTGATTCCTGGGAAGGCACAGGGGAGGATGGACTGCTAAGGACAGAAGGAGTGGATACCGGGGTTGTCTGGCCCAATCTGGAGCAATCAAAATGACTTTGCAGGATTGGGATCTGATCTTGACTAGCACTTTGGACAGGAGAGGGAAGAGAGGGAAGGCATAGAGGAACTTCCCTTCCCAAATGAGGACTAAGGCATCCAGAGGGACTGAGCCCAACACTGGGGGCCTGCAGCAAAAAAGAGGAAGTTGGTGATTGTCTGGGGCTGCAAAAAGATCTATCTGCGGGGTGCCACATCTGGCAAATACCACTCCCAGGACCAGGGGATCCAGAGACCACTCGTGGTGGCCCTGAGAGATCCTGCTGACAGCATCTGCCAGGACATTGTCCTTGCCTGGGAGGTGAACTGCTGTACGGGATGTGTTCAGGGAGTAGGCCAGAGACCACAACTTCATTGCTTCGGTGTACAAAGCCGTAGACCGAGTGCCCCCTTGCTTGTTGATGTACTACATTGTAGTGGTGTTGTCTGTTCTGACCTGTACAGTCTTGTTCTGAACAGATTTGGAAAAAAACTTGAAGTGCTAGAAAAACTGCTCTGAGCTCCAACAGTTTGATGTGGAGCAGAGTTTCTTGGGGAGAACACAGACCCTGGGTGGTGAGGTCGCCCATGTGAGCTCCCCACCCCAAGACGGATGCATCTGTAATAAGGATTAAGGAGTGAGACTGAGTGACAAAAGGAACCTCTTGTCTCAGGTTGCTCTGATCCTGCCACCACTGTAGGGCTTGGATCAGGGTTCGAGTTACTGGGATCAATTTGGTAAGAGGATCCTTTCTTTGAGACCAAAATGCTCTCAAATGGAACTGGATGTCCCTCATCTGAAATCTTGTTCTCTGCACAACTGCTGTGGAAGCAGCCATGTGTCCTAGGAGCTGCAGAAAATGCCTTGCTGGCTGGGAGACCTGCAGGGTAAATGAGGAGGCCAGGGAGACTAGGGTCTTTGCCCTGTCCAGAGGAAGGAAGGCCCTGGCTTCCTGTGTGTTCAGTTCTGCGCCTATGAAGGTAAGAGGCTGGACAGGTACTAGAACTGACTTTGGGATGTTCAGAAGAAAACCTAAGGAGGTAAGCAGTTGCTGCATTAACTGAAGATGTAATTTGACCTGGTCCGGAGACTGGCCTACTATGAGCCAATCATCCAGGTAAGGGAAGATAGCAATTTTTTGCCTTCTTAGGTAGGCAACTGCTACTGCCAGGCATTTGGTGAATACCCTTGGAGCAGAGGTGAGGCCGAATGGCATTGCTCTGAACTGGTAGTGGCCTGAGGGCAGCTCGAACCTGAGGTACTTTCGATGGGAGCTTCTGATGAGAATATGAAAGTAGGCATCCTTGAGGTCCAGGGAAGCTAGCCAGTCCCATGGCCTTAGAGAGGGTAGGATAATTCCCAAAGTCACCATTTTGAACTTTGGTTTTAAAAGGTGCTTGTTTAAGTATCTGAGATCCAGGATGGGCCGCCATTCTCCTGTCTTTTTTTGGGGTAAGGAAGTACCTGGAGTACAAACCTTTGCCCTGGTGTAGGGGATGAACCCTTTCCACGGCTCTGAGAGCTAGGAGGGTAGAGACCTCTTCCTCTAGGGTGAGTGCCTCTGATGGAGTTGCGGGTGGAAAGGATCTGGTTCTCAGCTTTGGAAATTTTTTGAAGCTGAGAACTAGTCCATGGCTTACTACTTCCAGGACCCACTTGTCTGACGTTAAAAGACTTCCAGTCCTGGACAAAGTAAGCCAGCCTGCCCCCTACAGGTAGAGAAGAATTGGCTCTGGCCACCCCATCAGGGTGCTTGCTTGGCAGGGGCTTTGGACTGAGGGGTGGAAGCAGGCCTGCTTGTACCCCATCTGCCTCTCCCTCTAAAGAACCCCCTCTGGGCATAGGCGGAACAGGAAGCCTGAGTTTGGTAAAAAGGCCTATGAAAAGGCCTGCCCCTGCCCTTAGGAAGCTGCTTTTGAGGAGTGGCCTGCCTTTCCTTGGCCTGTGCACTCCTATAGGTGGTCCTATTTCATCCATTTTCTTCATGTAATTCTCTGTTTGCTCCCCAAACAGAGAATTGCCCACAACAGGAAAATCCATGGCCTTAGACTGGGTATCCTGAGACAGGGTAGTACATCTGAGCCAAGCCATTCTGCGAAGTGCCACAGATGTAGCCATGACTCTTGATGAAACATCATTAGAGTCCACTGCAGCATGAAATTGCACCTTGGATGCCTCAATACCATCCATAGCCACCTGTTCCAGCTCCCTGGCCAACTGGTCAGGGACTTGTTTTGCTAGAGCTAGCACGGTATCCCATCTGGATTTCTGGTACCTAGCAGCATAAGCTATATAATTTGCCTGTCTGAGTCCCAAAGATGCTGCCATGTACTGTTTCTTTGCCATAGCATCAATCTTCCTGGAATCCTTTTCAGGAGGGTGTGAAGCTAGGGGAATATTAGCCTTGTTACAGGCTGCAGCCTGCACTACCCCCACATGGCTGCATTGCTGAGTGAGGAAATCAGTATTGGAGCCTGATAAAGTATACCTCTTGTCCATCCTTTTAGCTACAGGAGGTATAGTGTGAGGAGTTTTTAAAATTTTTACTTTCTGTTTCCGAAAGGATTTATGCAAAGGAATAGACAGTCTCCTAGACTCTGGAATATCCATCATTTCTACATAATCAGGCTCCTCTTGGTCATCAACAGCTTCCTCAACAGGGAGTTGGAGAGTTTCAGCAACTTATTTATAAAACATGAAATTAGAAGGGGACTCAGAAAGCCTGGGAGGAGAAACCCCTAAAGGCCTATCTGGAGAGATGTCCGGGTTCAACGGGCACATCCAGATCTTCAAATCCATATTCACTCTCCTTGTATTCCTCTTCCCCTTCCTCTGGTTCATAAAATTCCTCAAAATCAAAATCTTGAACCAGTCGAACCGAGCACCTCCCTGATGGTGTCGGTTCGGTCGGAACCGGGGAAAGAGACTGGACAATTTGGATTGCTTTAGCTATCTCCTCAGCAGTTGGCGAGACAACTTTTGGCTCTTCACTAGCTGACTTTCTAGTCCTTTTTGCTGGAACCGGCTCCTCAGAGCCGGCTCTTCGTTTGCCTGAGGAAGTCTCGCCCTGGTCAGAGGGCACTCCCTCCGGTTTGGTTGGAGCCGAACCGGGCTGGCCATCCGGGTCAGCGGACTTTTTGTCCTCCCCTTTCCCTGAGCCTACCAACTCTCTTCTCTATGGTGGCAGCAGGGAAGTTCTTACAAATCTGGCAGTCTGCACTGAGGTGGTCAAACCCCAGACAATAGACACATGTGGTGTGTGGGTCAGCCTTGGCAAAGGCTTCCCCACAAACACTACAGTGTTGAAACCCAGTGGGCCCGGTTTTTCTTTTGGGTTTCTCAGACATAATGCCAGCCTAACCAAACTTGCTTGTTTATGGCAATCCACCAAGCAAGACACCCTTATCGGTTCCCAACCGTGTCACGAGTCATGGAAAAAAACTTAATGAAATCCGTTTTTTTTAGAACCAATAAGAACCGGGAACCGCACTCTAAACAAGGACTAGTAGCTTTAAAATCAACCTGATCGGTTCAAACCGAACCGATAATGATTACAAGTTCCACACAGAAAAAATAAACCTATCTGTTACTTACATTACCATAGACAGAGCTTGAACCGACTGGTTGCGGTTTAATTTCGGTTTAATTTCAATAGAAAAACTGACAAAATAATACTTTTAAACTGACAAAGTGAACCGAGCAGAAGGAGAAATCTCCAGAGTGACTGTTCAGTGAGACGGAGTAAAGAATCTGACAGTTTGCGTTTGAAGAACAACAGACAGAGTTTCCAGCCGAGCTCGCGCTCTGAGTTCCATGCCTGCATGGAAAGTTAACTATTTCACCTCCGGGGCAGTTCAAAGATGGGGACTCACTGCAATTGTCATAATATAGCAAGATTTCATGTTGTTTGAAGCCTTCGTGTCCATGGCCCTTCGCTCAGGATGGGCTGGCTTCTCTCCACCATCATACATCGTTGATTTCATACCTCACCTTAACCATTCTGGCCTTCTAGGCCTCATATCATACTCGTACATCATCCATTTCATTCCTCACCTTAAACCTTTCAGGCCTTCAAGGCTTCTTTCCATCATCATACATCCTCACTTGCATTTGAGCATCTAATGGCAGAGACATCGCTCGCATCCCTCAACAGCTGTCCGTTTCAAGGGCAGAGCGAGAGCTTCCTCTAAACTGGACTTTTCCTCCTTCCACGATCTCACTTAAAAATTGCTGTAGCTGAGCCGTCACTAATCAAAACGTCCTTCAGCCTGGAGGGAAGGCGACCTAGACCTTGGATTCCCAGATGTTTCCTCCTCAAATGGGTTTATTCCTCTCCTCCGCGCCAATGGTCATAATATTAGATAGGGTTAGTGCTTTCACAGGTTCCGAAATTAGGTTCCACTGGTGGATGGAGTTGGAAGGTGGCCCTGGATGTTCCCTCTCTCCTTAAGAAGTCCGCCCTTCTGCATCTTTTCAGCTTTCATTTCAGCCCTAGTCAATTTACCTATAGTGCTTTAAAAGCGCTAGTGCCGACATCCCCTGCCGCAACAGCTACAATGCTGACTGTTGGCATTGTAGCCACGTGATGTCAGCGCTCACAATCGGGGGGCACAGCCCCCTGAACTGGGGGGGGGGCAAACACCCAGCGAAGCAGTCCAGATCACCGCATGGACCACCACAGCAACGGGTGGATTTTGCCCGATTTCTGGCGCTGTGGTGGTCTTTGCAGTCTGTGAATTGCTGTGGTGATGGTATACGGCCCTAGTCGTATCTTGTTCCTCTCCTGTCCTTCCCATACACCTCTCTCATTACTTTCTGGTCTTGATATAGTCTGATTTCTTGCCTCTTCAATGTAAAAAAAAAAGTAACATTTTATTTATATAAGGCTCCCTTCCTGAGCTCATGGTGCCTTTACAATATACCATACATTAACAATATTATATTTAAAATTGTAAAAACAATAACAATCTATTAATAAGTCCCTAAAAATGGCCGGCCTGCCGGCGCAGTGGTAGGGTTACCGCTCGTAGCACTGGCGACCCGGGTTTCAGGGATGGACTCGGGCAGCTGGAGGAGTCGACAGGGGAGGAGGATTCAGCACCGAAAGACTGCTCCTCCTCCGGGTGGGGTGGGATGCACGTCTCGCTGCTATACCGCCACCTGGGTGACCACAGGTGGAGGTGCAGCGAAGGAAGCTTGCAAAATAAGGGGGGCGGAGGCGCCTGCCAGAAGCTGGAGCAACAAGCATGTCATGGCGTGCTTAGCCCCTAGGCTTTCCTAGTGTGCGGGCGCCTCGAGGGCTGGGACCAGAAAAACAGAAATACACTGTCCCAGGTTCCTGTAGACAGGACCCGGTCGTCCCGAGAAAACCCATAACTGGGCTCTTGAGATGGGGCCAGCTGACCTCCCAACGCATACTTGAGCTGTGAAAGAGGGTAAGGGGAGACCCTCTCCTCCCCACCCAGAAGGGTAAACCATGGCAGGATGGGGGCAGGCAGCTGGAACTCAGAATGGAGGTAGCCGGGCCGGGACTACGGGTGCGCGCATGACCTTGGGATCCCTGAAGACTGGTTCCTTGAGCAGTGAGAAGGGGGCATAGAAAAATAGTAAGTATAAAAAAAAAAAAAATAAGTCACTGAAAATGCCTGGTTAAACAGGTAAGTTTTTAAGAATTTTTTTAAATCCTTCCATGGTCGGACTATCTTGTATTTGGCAAGGTAGAGAATTCCACAGGGTAGGTGCCATAAAGGCAAAAGATCTTCCTCCAGATGTTTTCAGGGATACCCTGGGAATCTGCAGCAATCCCTCACCAGAGGATTGGAGTGAGCGGGAAGGGCAGTAAGAAAATACAGGTTACTCACCTGTAACAGGAGTTCTAGGAATGGTATATGTTGTTCATCCACACTGTCTGGCAGGTTCCTTGCCGCTTTAAATCTTGCCGGAAGGTCTTCAAGCTGGCTCCTCCCACCCACCCGGGTGGTAAAACTCTCGGCTCTGCCCCATGACGCCAGATCTAGCCCACTGGAAGCCAGGTTGTGTGTCAAAGCCGGGGAGGTCGGGTGGGTCGTGTGGATGAACAACATATACCATTCCTAGAACTCCTGTTACAGGTGAGTAACCTGTATTTCTAGGGACATGGATATATTGTTATTAGGGCGTGGGAGAAGTGTGCCATCAGCACGGCCGAGCTGGCCTGCCGGAGGACAATGGAGGACACAGCGTACACCTTGCACCCGGCATAGTCCAGCTTTTTGGACTACTTGTCAGGGGGCTTGTCCACATCCCTAGCATTCCTGGAATGCCAGAAAACGCTGTCGGTGACCAACCCCTTGGCAGAGGGGTGTTTCAAAAAAACGGGCAAAGAGCCGGTAGGGACCGCATACTTCCTGGCCATCCTGGCTGAAGGCACAGGACAGGAAGCAGGCTGCTGCCAGAGCTCCAAGGCTGAGCCAACAATGGCTTCAGCCACTGGAAAGGCCTCCGGGGGTGAATCCCCTCCATCCAGTATCTCTGTCAGGGGATACTTGGCCCGCTTGGATACGGGCTCGAGCTGCATCCCGGTGGACTCCGAGATGAGCCGAAGCAAACCCATGAAGGAAGATGAGATTTGTCCATCGACTGGCCCCCAGAGGACTCCAGGTCAATGGGCCTGGAGAACAGGGAGGAGTCGTCATCGGACTCCGAGGAGTCCGTGAAGAGCTGCCTGGGGCCTCAGCCACCCTCCACCTGCCGAGGACGGTCGGGAGTGAGGGTGACCGACAACCTGTGGGGCAGGCCCTGACCCACCGAGAGTCCTTGGTCGGCGCCCCAGATTTAGCTTGTGGAGGCGGAGGTTCCACCGAAATCAGTGGGGCAGCTGGTTTCGGCCGAACAACCGGCCCAGGCTTGGGCACCTCGGCTACAGCGAGGGGTTGTTTCGGCCGCTCGGGTGACAGCCACTTGATGGCCAGGGAAGGCGACGGCGTCGGCTTGTTCCTGGACAGGAGTAACACATCAGGTCCTCATAATGTCGATGCAATTTGCGCTGAAGCCTCTTCTCATCCGAGGAGGAAGATGAGGACAAGCGGTGGCGCCACTTGCCTCGGTGCCGAGACCGCCGATGTTGGCGGGATCGACTGGACCGAGACGATGTCCGAGACTGAGACCTAGATTCTCGGCATTTCCGAGGATGGGTCTGGGAAGGGGCAGGAGACACCCGCTCTTCCCTTGGCTTGAGACCTAATTGAGTTCAGCACCGGAGGTGCCTGAAGTCTCGTCTCCACCGGGAACCGGTGAAGAAGGGTTGTCGACTTCACCAGTCGACAGCCCGCCCAATGGGTTGAGAAAAATCTTGACCACGCCGATGGGCGCCCAGCCAGCTGGCCTGATGGGGACACCATGAAGCCAGCGGCCTTAGCCGCAACCTCGACCGAAGTCGAATGTCGACTGTCCGGGGAAGGGGACCTCTCCTGCTCCCACGAACGCCGATGATGGGTCTTACCCTTTGAGTCCTTCTTTTTGGACCAAGAGGAATGTCCCAATGGCCCCTCTCCCTTCATGGAAAGGGACTGGCAAAGCTCCTTGAAAGAAGCTGACTATGAGGTACCCAGTGAGAGCGGGATAAATGCCACGACCGAGGAAGAGGATGATGCGGCCTCAGCCGCCTCCTCTTCGAGGGCGATCATCTGCTCGAGCTGCTCAGCCGAGCCAGCCACCGTGGTAACCGCCCAACGGGCCTCCTTCGACTTAACCAGTGGGTAGCGCTCCTCAGGGCGCCCAAGCTGTAACTGGGCAGCTTGGTCTTCCAGGACGTTGGCCGAAAATGAACGCCATAACTCGCAGGCCTGCGGGTCATGTTCTAGGCCGAGGCAGTAGATGCACGTGGAGTGCAGGTCCGTTCTGGACATCTTCTGCCCACAAGGGCACCGCCAAAATCTGGGAGTCGATTTGTCCATCGCAGGCACGAGGGAGAAAGTTGACCAAAGTCTTGAAAATTTTAAAATAAGTTTCAAGCAACTCAAGAATTAGAATCCAGTCTACAATAGAGCTAAGGAGGGAACCTGAGCTTCCAAGCGGTAAGGAAGATCTGGCGTCATGGGGCGGAGCCGAGAGTTTTACCACCCGGGTGGGTGGGAGGAGCCAGCTTGAAGACCTTCCGGCAAGATTTAAAGTGGCAAGGAACATGCCAAACAGTGTGGATGAACAACATATCCATGTCCCTAGAAACAGGAGCTCTTTCAGGTAGTGAGGTCCTAGCTCGGGTAGGGCCTTATAGGTCAGCAATGCGACCTTGAAGGTGATCCGCCACTGTATGGGCAGCCAGTGCAGTTCACGCAGCAGAGGTGTTATATGACTGGATCTAGGGGTTCCAGTCAACAACCTGACCATCGCATTCTGCACTAGCTGCAAGCAGCGGATATCCACCCCCTGGTAGCCCTAGATAGAGGGCATTGCAGTAATCAAAATGACTGGTGACAAAGGCGTGGACCAAGGTAGGAAGATCTTCAGGCAAGACCAGGTGCTTCACCCGGGCTATATTCCTTAGATGGAAAAAGGAAGATCTGACTACAGCTGAAACCTGCGCCCTCAGGGTCAGGCCCTCATCAAATACCACGCCTAGGTTACATACCTGGCCCGAGGCCACAAGTGGCCCCCCCCAAGGTATAAACCAGAGAGTTTCCCCGCCCATACCCCTGTCATACTAAAACCAGGGTCCACCACCAATACCTCTGTTTTACTTGAGTTTAACCGAAGCCAACTAGTACTCATCCAGTTCTGTATCTCCAGCAGGCAGTTATTAAACACCATGATAGAATCAGACTCCTGTTCAGGCACAAAAGACATGTAGAGCTGAGAGTCATCAGCATAGCAATGAAAGCTCAGCCCATACTGTCTTATAATGTCCCGTAATGGGAGCATATACACCGCGAATAACATGGGGACAGCACTGAACCCTGTGGAACCCCTCAAGGCAGCCAGTGAGGGGTCGAGGAATGAATCCCTGACACCACTCTCTGAGATCTGCCCTTAAGGAAAGATTGAAACCAACTGAGGACTGCCCCCATTAGTCCACAGAAGAACCACAGGCGCTCAAGCATCACTCCATGATCCACGGTGTCAAATGCTGCTGAGAGATCAAGGAGAACCAAGATGGAACGGGTTCTCTGATCTCTCGCCATCAGGAGATCATTTAGTCAATCAATCAATCAAAGTCTTTATTTATACAGGCGATCACCATTGAGCAGAACTCATTTACAAGGAGGACCTGTTTTGACACGTATACATAGTTTTTACATTCAACGCAGGTCAGTACATTATACAGATAGGGCACTGCCCCCAGAAAAAGTTATACGTAGATAAAAAATTGAGTAGACACACAGTTAACCTTATACGAGGGGTAACATAAAATAAGGACTGCAGACCCCATACGTATGTAAGGTCGTAACTATAAGACAGGAGAGAATATGCGGCAGTGCATAGGGGTAGGAAGAGGTACAAAAGGAGTGGTAGTACACGTGATATATAATAGTCGATTGGTTAGCTACTCTCTAGGCAAGTGAGACAAAGCTTCTTCCGTGCTTGGCGGATTCTGGACAGGATTCAGACAGGGGCGAGCCAACAACGCAGTCTGAGTTGGTGGGCTACAAAACAATTACAGTCTTCGTGACCGCATGCGATATAATGCCTTGAAATGGGTAGGAGACAGTGGCGCTTAGTTTGAGTGTCCGTTGAAGATTGTTCCATAGGTGGGCAGCATGAAGCTAACTGCCGCTTTACCAAATCGGGAGTTAACTCTGGGTACTATGAGGGAGATAGAGGAGTAGCTTCTAAGCGCATTTTCCTGCAATGCTAAGAGGTAGACAGCCAGATATATATATATATATATATTTATACAGTAGGGGTGGCTGATAAACGTTGCAGATAAAAACATGTATTCTCACTAGAGTGAGATAAATGTTGCTGACGTAGGAACTGTGGTAGATATGCAGATTTTCACACACAGTTCCTACGTCAGCAAGTGATATTCTCACAGTAGCTATGTCATCAGGAAAAGATGTGCAGGCATTACAGTATCCTAGCAACTGAAGCAAATCACATTCACCTGTTACAATAGTTAAAATGTTAAAGCAGCTCGAGTTTCCCATGCTACTAACTTCACTGCTGTTTCTAATTACACACATTTAACACAGTAAAAGCATTGCGTGGTGCTCAGTTACAAAAATACAACCGTGAATGCAGGACAGGTTTATCGAACATGCAAACCATGACAACAGCCCTCCTCACAAGAAAGCAAAGCACATTTTCTCTGATAGCAATGCAAAATAATAACAAATACCTGAAATGCAGCAGCCGTGGCAAAACTCCGAACTCTGAAGCCGTGAACAAGTCCGTTCACAAACTGAAAAGAAACTCACACAAGCACCCCATTTAAAAAAATAAAGTCGCACAATGCATACATATATGAAAATTAAATAAATAAACTTATTTACAATCTCTTTACGTAAACCGAGACGCTGAAACATGGAAGTCTTCTTCAAAAGAAAAGACACCAGTCTCACTCCACAAACCAATCAAAACACAACTCCCACTATCAATCACTACTACCGACCAATGGTACAACATAAATAGCAACCAATATGATACATTTCTCACACAAAATCACACGAGATACCAATGAAAACCACTACCATGCAACGATAGCCAATCCAACAACAGACAACAGACTTATTCATAAAAACGGCACTCCCATTGCCAACACAGCCTCATCGCAGCGCAGCAACACTTAGAAATAAAATAACACACATTTTCGCATCTTCTACACTTACAAATTGCCAACAAATACCCTATTGTATAATCGACATATGATAGAGTAGGATATAAATATTCTCACTCCTACATCGCGGGTATAGATAGTTCACTCGTGCCTCTCGCACCGTGAGACATCCATGCCTCACTCTGCAGGAGTGAGAATATTTTACATATCCCACTATGCCCATCATGTATCCTATATTTATATATATATATATATATATATATATATATGAGGGTAGTTTGTTTGTAAGGACACGGTAGATCCAGTGAGCAGTGTTTTTGTGGGGTATGAGTTTAAGGAAGGTCCACCCCACAGCCACATACAGGACACAGTGATGAGTAGAATTAGGGAGACCCGTGATGAACCTTATTGCATGGTGATACAGCGTGTCCAGTTTAGCTAATTGGGAGATGGAGCCGTGGCTATACAAGAAGTCCGCGTAGTCCACCAGGGATAGGAAGGTGGATTGGACCAATCTTTCCTTGGCCCAGAAAACTACAGACCCGCAACAGGGCTGTCTCAGTGCTGTGCCATTTCCTGAAGCCAGACTGGAGAGGGTCATAGATACTGTGGTTGGTCAAATGATCCTCCAGCTGCAAAGCAACCACCTTTTCAATAACTTTCCCTATAAAGGGTAAGTTCAAGATTGGTCTGTAGTTTGCTGGGCAGTTGGGGTCAAGGGAGGGTTTTTTCAAAAGGGGCGTACTACTGCCTCCTTTAAGGGACATGGAAAGATCCCTCTCTCCAATGAAACTGCCATTATCCCACCAGGACCGAGCCAATGACCTCCACACACCCCACTAGTAGGCGTGTCGGGCCTAGATCCAAACTACAGTAGGTTGGCCCCAAAGTCTGGACAATCCTCACTATATCCATGACTGCTGGTTGGCTAAAGGTGAACCAAGTCAACTGGGCATTAGTACCACCTGATTGATCAGCGCAAGGTCCAATGGGAAGGCACTGGCTGATCTCATCCCTGATAGTGCTTGATACCCCTTCAGGTATTCTTTTTGGGCTTCTTCCTAAGCTGCCTTTAGCCAAGGGAATTATTCCCATGGCACCTATTGGGGGAGGACCCTCCTCTAGGTTTCCTTCAGTCGTACCCCTACAGGGTGGTATATCCCACGGATACAAAGACGAACAGCCACAATGTATCAAAATCACACACGCATACATCTCATCCACTTTTATAAGCACAATTGAATGGGAAGGCTTTAAGCCTGAGGTTCAGTGGGTGGAGCAAAAACGTCACTCCCCAATCAGGCATTAAAAGGCCACTCCTCCTGGACTGTTCCAGGATTCGTTTCTTCGTTGTTCCACCATCCACCCTCCTCCTCCGGCTTGTGTCTCTTTCCCGTGGGCTTCTTCCTAAGCTACCTTTAGCCAAGGGAATTATTCCCACGGCACCTATGGGGGAGCCCTCCTCTAGGATTCTTTGCGTCATACCCCTACAGGGTGGTATATTCCATGGATAGAGAGGTGAACAGCCACAGTGTATTAAAGTCACAAAAGCATACATCTCATCTAGTTGCGTAAGCACAATTGAACTTCAGTTTGTGGTCGGCATTTGAAGAGTGCAGACATGTTGTTGTCCACAGAAGATCACTGCTCCTGACCTCTGGAGGTAAGTATGGGTGGGTGGGTGGGGGGAATGGGTGCACAGAGGGAGCATGCGGTTGGGGGAGGCAGGAATAATGAGGGACAGTTTTCTTTTTTTTTCAGGTTCAAAAAAAAGACATTGTGGGTCTGTTTTCTTGTTTTTCACTCTTTTTCCTGCTACTGGCTCCTTTGGTCAGCACCTTTTGTCTGCGTTTCCCTCTCGTCTCCGGCCACCATCCGGTCTTCCCCCAGCCTCTTGTACGGCCCTCTCCTTCTTCCCCCGTGGTGGGGTGGCAGGAGCCCCATCTCACCTGGGCTTAGCTCCAGATCCAGTTCCGCAATGCTCCCGGTTAGTGCCCGTTGGACATCCATCAAGCTGCCGCAACCAAGGATGCCATTTTTTCCAATTTACACCCCTTTGTGGGACACGGCATGCAGTGACACCTGTGACGTGGTCGCGTACGTTCCTGCACGCACCACATCGAGCATCTTACCATGCTCAAACCCCCTGAAGTCATGGGACCATGTCACCGACTCCCAGCCTCAGCTAACGGTCAGGCGCACAGTGGCCACAGGTACCCTCCCCAGAGGAGAGCAGTCCATTGGATGCTCAATCCATCTCCTCCCCTCTGAGCCATGGTGACCTGTGCTGGCTCCTCAGCACGTGTCGCTGGCGTGACGCGAGGTGTGGCGTCCAGCACCTCAACCCTCAGTGCCACCGGGCCGGCTCTGTTTTCCTTTTTACAGGTAAACTATTTATGTATTTTGGCAAACTAGGGTGGGCTCCAAGTGTTCCAGAGTACTGGGGGGGATCAATGCCGACCCAGGAATTGGGCACCCCAAGGTTGGAGAATATAGGGGTGTTGGGGGGGGAGCCTCCGACACCAGGAGTGGGCATCCTGGTGTCAGAAACACCACAGGTAGTTTTTAGCACACTAGGGTGGGCTCCCAGTGTGCCACATTAAAGTGGAAGTGGGGATACATGCTGACATGGGGATTGAGCACCCCGATGTCGGCAGATGGGGGGAGGATCCACTAGCATGATCGTGCTTAGAGTAAAAGTGCCTTCGGGCACTGAATACTTCCAGCCCGTACGGAGCTTAGGCTGTGGCCTACTCCACATGGGTGGGAGAAAATAAGCAAACAGAGATAGCGGGATGTGGAGGAGGCAGGCGAGGAAAGTGCCTCCTCCCACCTTTCAGGAAGGGACCGTTGGGGTGGGGTGGCGAGGGGAAGGGCAGAGATGTCACGACAAAAACAGCTGTTTGCTCTGCGGTGACCTGCAGATGAAAGAAAAAGGCTGGCACATGATTGGTGCAGCTTTTTCTTTTCAAGTGCACACCACTTCAGGCAAAACAGCGTCACGGCCAGCCTGGCTGATGATTGGTGTGATACTGTTGAGCCCCTTGCAGAGCACTCTGCATTGGACAGACAGTGTCACACCCCTCAAAAGTCACTATTAAAATTATTTTACTAGACTTTTCATTCTTTTATTATAACTGCTATATCATCCGCATAAGCCATGCCTTTTATTATAGGAATCTCTGGCGTTATCAAAAGGCATTCCACCACTGGGTTATAGTGGATTTTCCTTAACAATGGATCTAAACTAAACATGTACAATGGTAAGCTTAAAGGGCAGCCCTGACGAACAACCCTTCTGAGTTCAATCTGATTTCCTAGCCAGCCGTTAATATTTGGAGTAAGTACCGCTTTCTTATATAAACAACCTATCCAGTTTATAAAATTCCTTAGTATATTAAAGGCCCTAACTGCTGTAAATAAATATTCATGTGCTATTCCATCAAAGGCCTTTTCCTCTGCTGTCTTTATTCATCTAGCCAAGACTTCTTCCCCACAGTCTCCCACCCTCTTCTGCTTGTAAAACTCACTGCAACAAGGCCCTCTAATTCAGCCACCAGTTGATTTCATTCTTT
Source organism: Neoceratodus forsteri (assembly GCA_016271365.2). Lineage (NCBI taxonomy): Eukaryota > Metazoa > Chordata > Ceratodontiformes > Ceratodontidae > Neoceratodus > Neoceratodus forsteri. Next base: position 549,312,402 of record JADMNL010000022.1, on the reverse strand, counting down.
TCCAGTGGGTAGAACACAGTCAGTTCGGATCGGTGATGCAATCCCCCCATCATCACTGGTGTACCTCAGGGCTCTGTGCTGGGTCCCTTACTTTTCTCTATCTTCTTAAATGACCTTCCCTGCCTGTCCTCTCACCTCCATCCACATGTATGCAGATGATACTGTCCTGTTTACAACTGGCCCTTCCCCTTCTGATGTAACATCAAAACGTCAGCAGGATTTTGACAAAGTACAGCTCTGGTGTCACGCTAACCAACTATTTTTAAATGCCAAAAAGACAGTCTCCATTGCCTTTGGCACAAAGCAGAGACTGTCTCAGCTAAATTCCCTCCCTTCTTACCACACCCTAGATGGTGCCTTACTTGAGGCCACCTCCTCCTTCAGGTACTCTGGGGTCTGGCTTGACCAGCAGTTCACCTTGTCTGGACAGACTGATGGCATCCACAAAAAGCTACCTCCTAAATTTGGTGCTTTATACAGAAATCATGGTTGTATTCCTCTGCCAGCTTGCCATGCCCTGGTCCAGAAAATGATTCTACCTATTTTTGACTTTGGTGATGTAGTGTACAGCACTGCTCCCAAATCTTCCCTAACTAGGCTGGACTCTCTGTTACACTCTTTCTGTCATTTCACTCTCGACAGTCCTCCCCTTACTCATCACTGTACCCTTTACCAATTGCTCTCTCTTCCTTCTCTAGCCGACAGGTGTCTTATCTACAATGCCAACTTTCTTGCCAAATTCTGGTTTCACTCCCTCCCTCCCTCCCTATCTCTCCTCCTCTGTTTTTCTCAAACCTGCATCTTCTCATTCACTCAGAACTCATGACCACCTCACGCCAACCATCCCACCCAGGACTACCTTGGTTGGTCAGGCTGCATTCTCACATTGCTTCCCAAAACATTTGGAATGCCCTCCCTCCTCCCATTCTTCATGCTGACTCCCCGCATATCCTCAGCTCCCTCCTCAAGGACCACTCCCCCCCCCTGTAGTTGTGAAAAATGATTAATTATTTCACCTTTACCGTAATGGCCTCTGCACTCGTTTGCAGATTAGTACCAATCCTTTTTTTATTACGTTACTGTTAGTGTTTATTTTTTATTAGTCTCCTAGTACCTTTATTGTTTTATTTATTGTAACGTATTGTTGTCTGTGTAGTTCCTTCTGTTTAAGTTGGTATTTCTGTTTACCACTATGCATTGTATTTAACTTTTGTTGCTGTACTTGTTGTGTATCCCTTTCCCCTCTCTCCTAGGATGCATCTGGAAATGAGCCTGTCTGCTCAGTATGTCTTTCCTGGTGAAACTTTTAAATAAATAAACAAATAAATACTAAGAATGTATCCAGTTAAGGAACCTGCTGTGCCTCTTACTAAAATCTCTCATGATGTTATTAAGTTATCCTGTATACATCTGTTTCTAATAGAATATGTTTGACAAGGGCTTATGAGAATTCCTGCTACCTTAACAAACCTATTTGCCAAAAATCTTGTTAAAATCTTATAATCTGTATTCCAAAGACTTAAGGGATGCTAATTACTTAAGTCAGCCTTCCCTCCTTTTTTATAGCTACATATTAGTATGACTTTCATCATAGAATCAGGGAGTGTCCCTGTTTCCAGACAATGGGCTTGATTCACGAAGCTCACCTGAAAGGCACAGGGGGCTTGCGCCACAAAGAATGGTGCAAGGTGTGGCTTCTGCCAAATGATGCACCGGGAGCAATTCACAAAGGCAGCCTGCACCAAACGGGGCTTATGCCAGCCTTGCGCCACAAAATGGGCTGTGACATGATGCTAGGAGGCATGCGGCAGATGCAGGCGCCCATATCCCCCAATGTAGCATTCCCAAAACCCTCCCAGAGGGCATACTTCTAACTACCATTAGACCAGTCAGGGCTGGTCCTAAAGATATAGATGTGTGTCCCTGGAGGATTGTTTATTTATTCTTGACAATGTGCCACAGTCTCCCCTCTCCCCAATCCCAATAAATGAATAAAAAAAATCCCTGGTGAGTCTAGAACACCCCCAGCCCAGCAGGTAGCTCACTATCCCTTCCACCTGTCCCATCCCAGAGCCAGCTCCCAGCATAGTTTCTCTGCGTTTCCTCCACCACAGCTGGCACTCTACCGATGTCATACAGCGGCTGTATAGAGCATGCAGTATGCATACTGCATACAGTACACTCATTGACAGCTCAGTCAGAGCCCGGTCATGGTGGAGAGCTGTGCTAGGCGCCGGCTCTGGGATGGAAGGGCACCGCCTGATGGGGTGGGAGGTGGGAGGTCCACTAGACCACCAGAGCTTTTTTTTTTTTTTTATTCATTAACTGAGATTGGGTCTGCTCGGGGGGCCGCTAGACCACCAGAGATGTTTTTTAATTTATTAACTGGGATCAGGGCTGGGAGTTGCCAGATGCCAGGGACTGCTTTCCATGGTGCTATTGCTGCAGGGCTACCCCGGGCCTTGCAGCACACCTTCCAGATGCACCGTCTATTTGGCACTGGGCCAGGGTTGCTGCAAGCCATGGGACTTTGCTGCCGGGACCCTACCCAGTAGTAAATCGGGCGCGGGGTCCCTGGTGCACTGGTGATTGATGCAAGCTGCCTTCAGCGCAGCTTGTGCCAACCTTTGTGAATCGCACCCAATGATTATATATTTCCTCTAACATAGGTGATAACTTTGCCCTAAATTGTTTATAGAAATTTGAAGTAACTGCGTCTATCTCTGCTGCAGTATTATTCACCAGAGATGAGACACCTTTTTCCAGCTCTTGTACTGTTACAGGTGCTACTTATAATTCCTTGTCTTTCTCTTTCAAGTCAGGTATATTGGGTGGGATATTCAAACTGTGCCATTCAGAGGGTGTGCCTCTCTGCTTGCTACAATAGCGTAGTTGTGTCCGGGTCTGAGATTCGATGAGTTGCGCTTGAGCAACCTTGAATATCACCCCCAGCCAGCCACATCAGCATGGTGTGTGGATCTTGTGCCACCGCAGTTGACAGAGTGGAGCATTCAACCTATGTGTGGCGCAAGTGTACTCATTGTGCCATGTGCAAAATCATTTATATTCAGTAGTGACATGCAAATGGGGCTATCATTCATACATGGGGGGCATTTGCATCTGATTATGTCCCCATTTGCATGCTATTAGCATGTAGGTGCTGCCGATCCTCGAGGATTCTGTGCCTGGCGCTCTGCCAGGCAGCATCGCCGGGGACCGACGCCTCTGCAGCCTCGATCGCGCAGCCGACTGTAGTCTCCACACTGGCCCGATCATGGGCATAGTGTACTCCCCCAGCCCGATCGGTATAGTGTACTCTCCCAGCCCGAGCGGGCATAGTGTACTTCCCCAGCCCGATCGCGGGCATAGTGGCTCCTCCCAGCCCGACGCGGGCATAGTGTACTCCCCAGCCCGACAAGGCATAGTGTGGCTCTCCCCAGCCCGACATCATGGGCAGCAATGTGGCCTCCCCAGCCTGATCACGGGCAGCAATGGCTCCCCTCCTCCCGAACGACGTCCTGGTGGTCCAGTGGACCAAATGCCCATCACCGGGCAGTGTTAAATCACCCCTCCTCCCTCCCCGAGACCAAAATGCCCGACAAGGGCAGTAAGTTTACTAAAACCCACCCCTCCTGAACATATCCCTGCTGGTCCAGTGGGACCTAGTCTGACAAGTGGCAGTAAGTTTATTGAAACTCACCCCTCCTGAGCATATCCCGAGGCTAGTGTCCCACCCACCCACTAAGCCCCTCATCGCCGCCCCCCGGCGGCGGCGGACAGCAGCATCACCGCCTGCTGCCCTCGCCAGCTGCCGACTGACTGGCCGGTAGGGGCTGCACGTTTCCATTGGTGCAGAGCAAGAGTTGACGGGCATAAGAGCGATAGGTGTTCAGATTTGTGAATGAAAAATGAAAATTCATTCACAAATCTGACTGTCATGGTATAGGGCTGCACGCTCATTGGCTCTTGCTCTGTACTATTGGAAGCAGTTCCACGGCTGTGGGGAGCGGGTGGTGGGGCTTCAGGTGGGTGGGGTGGGGGACACTAGCCACCAGGATATGTTCAGAGGGGTGTGTTTTATTAAACTTACTGCCTGCGATCGGGCATTTCGTCCACTGGACCACCAGGGATATGTTCGAGTGGGGTGGGTTTTTTTGAACTTACTGCCCGCTGACCGGGCATTTCGTCCACTGGACCACCAGGGATATGTTCGAAGGGGGTGGGTTTTATTAAACCTACTGCCCACGATCGGGCATTTCGGTCCACTGGACCACCAGGGATATGTTCGAGGGGGATGGGTTTTATTAAACTTACTGCCGCAATCGGGCATTTTGGTCTCGGGAGGAGGGGTGATTTGGCTTACTGCCAGCGATTGGGCCAGTGGGGGTGGTGGTGGTGGGGATTTACAGTGGCTGCGCGGTCGGGACTGCGGGGGGCACAGGGACTGGGTTGGGGCCAGCCACAGGTGGCGCTGCTGTGTGCGCCCTGCAATCGCAGCTCACCTGTGGCTGACCCTCGACTTAACCCTTTTTTGGCTCAAAGTCTGCAGGCACAGGTTGGGTTGCACCTGCACAACTCTGCACAGCCCGGCTGAATATCGGGCTGTGCAGTTTATGCATGGTTCTTCCCCCTCCAGTTGAGCATGCATTCATTTGCATTGCGCTGTTGCTCAGCCTGTTTTCAGTGGCGACAAGGACTCACGTCACCTCAACCAATTTGGGCACAAAATTTATTCGTCGTCTTCTTGTGTGATACATTCCCTTAATTACGTCTTGCACATGGTTGCCTTTCAGAAAGCTTCCCTTTTGGATCTAGAAAGGGACCTCCAGGATGTTCAAGATGTAATCCTGATGAAGAAGCTCTTGGATAAAATACGGATAGGGAAATCCTCGTGTCACCACGCCCTTCGGGCTACTTATGACTTGGTGGATTCAGTGGTGAGAGCAACTGCCACGGGGATCTGCCTCCGATGCCTCTCCTGGCTCCGTATCACGGGACTAGCACAGGACGTGCAGTCCTCTATGTTGGATGCCCCTTTCAAGGGTTCCATCCTCTTTTGTGGCGACGTTAAGGACATCATTACTGGGCTTCAGGAGAGTGGACGCTCCTTGCAGGACGTCCATTCCTTATACAAGACGGGACAGAAAAAGCAGCCCTTTCGCCACCAAAGAAGGTGGAACAAATCCCAGGCTAAGCGTCAGGCAAAGAAATGCAACCTGGCTTGGGAGCTCAAACCCCACAGACCAAATTTCAAAAACAAGCCGCTGGGGCAAAAGCTCCCCTTCCCTCGGCATCCTGACTCTTCTCCCCTCCTTCCGCTACCTCCAGTCCATCAGGAGGAACCGGTCGGAGGGAGGTTCAGCCTCCACCTGGAAGGCTGGAGGTCCATCACCGCAGAAAATTGGGTGCTTCAGCTCATCCAACGAGGTCACTCGATAGAATTCAGCAGAATTCCAACCCCTCAACCACAAGGATGGTCCTTCTATCCCTGGGATCAGGTCCCCATAGTCTCTCAAGAGATTCAGGCACTTCTCCTAAAGAAGGCCATAGAGCCTGTCCCGTTAAGCCAAATAGGAAGGGGATTCTACTCCCACTTCTTCCTGGTTCCAAAGAAAATGGGCGACCTGAGACCGATCCTGGACCTCAGCACACTAAACATCTTCATCGAGTACAAGAAGTTTCGTATGTTGCTCTTTCAGGGGCTCCTTCCCCTGCTCTATCAAAATTCTTGGCTGTGCTCCCTAGACATGCAGGATGCTTACTTCCATATCCCCATCCTCCTGGCTCACCACCGCTTTCTCTACTTTGTTTTCCTGGAGAAGCATTTCCAGTTTCAAGCACTCCCGTTTGGTCTTTCTTCAGCCCCCCCGAGTGTTCACAAAATGCCTAGCAGTGGTGGCGGCCTTTCTGCGCTGCCAGGGCATTTATGTCTTCCCGCACCCGGATGACTGGCTCCTCTCAGCACCCTCTCCTACCAGCCTGAAAGAGTCTCTTTCTTTCACTCTCAGCTTGTTTGCTTTACTGGGCATAATGGTCAATTTTTCCCAAGTCACAGCTAGTATCCTCACAGAGAATCTAGCTCATTGGAGCTGTACTAGACACAGTTCAGTGCAAGACTTTCCTGCCATCGGATCGGGCCGAGACCCTTGCTTCTCAAGCCACACTGGTGGCACAGGCCCGATGGATCCCTGCACACTCGGTGCTTCATTTATTGGGTCTGATGACAACCGCCGTTTTGACAGTCCCAATGGCCAGGCTTCACATGAGGGTCATCCAGTGGTCTCTTCAAGACCAATGGGACTAGAGGACAGATGACATGAACCAAAAAGTCATCATCTCCAACAGCCTCCAGAGAGATCTACACTGGTGGCAGGATCTCTCAAATTTGTCAAAGGTGGTCCCTTTCCTTCCGGCAGTTCCAACTCAAATTCTCATTACGGACGCCTCAGATCTGGGCTGGGGTGCTCATCTGGGGTCTCACAAGACACAGGGGTCTTGGTCTGACCAGGAGCTGATGCTCCACAACAATGTTCTGGAGACCAGGGCGGTTCTTTACGCACTCCAGGCATTCCAGTCGCTGCTGGTTCCGGGATCTATCTTGGTACAGACGGACAATATGTCCACTGTCTGGAACATAAACAAGCGGGGGGGGGACCAGATCATAACCTCTTTGCCGAGAAGCCATGAGGGTGTGGTACTGGGCTATTCAGCACAGCCTTTATCTGACAGCAGTTCATGTTCAAGGCATCACCAACATCCTGGCGGACAGTCTCAGTCGATCAGTGGCCAGGGCCCACGAGTGGGAGCTAAAGTAAGAGGTAGTCGAAGATCTCTTTCTTCGATGGGATCAGTCAGATTTGGATCTGTTCGCCTCCCCACACAACACAAAACTACCAGTCTTCTGCTCGCTCATTCCTGGGCATGGTGCTTTTTGGCGAAATGCGCTGTCTCTTTCGTGGACAGGGAGGTTTCTGTATGTCTTTTCTCCCTTTTCTCTAATTCAGAAGGTCCTGGTGAAACTTCAAGAGGAGGCACATGCAATCCTGATTGCTCTTCTTTGGCCACGCCAAATTTCGTTCCCTCTGTTGCAACACCTGGCACTGGAACCTCCAGTTCCTCTGCCCATTTCCCACGACCTTCTGACCCAGGAGCAGGGCATCCTGGTGCATCCAAGCCTTCAGTCCCTCCACCTTCATGCGTGGCACCTGTGGACATAGCAATTTTGCGCTATGGGGTCTCTTTGCAGGTTGCGCACATTCTAGTGGAGGCCAGAAAAACCTCCACTAGATCCACTTATGCTATGAAGTGGAAGAGATTCACGATGTGGGCCCAAGCAAGGAGCTGGGATCCATTTTCGTGCTCAGCATCCCAGGTTCTAGAGTACCTTGCACATCTCTCTGAGGCAGGCCTAAGCTATTCCTCCATTAATGTCCACCTCTCTGCGGTGTCAGCCTATCACCTCCCGGTGGAGGGAAAAACTTTGGCTCAACTGGAGGTTGCCAAAACCTTTCTGAAAGGCATCCTTCATTTGAAACCTCCGATCTGGAATCCTTGTCCTCCCTGGGACCTGAATTTCATGCTCGAGAAGCTGACCTTACCACCGTTTGAACCAGCTTCTTCTTACGACTTACGCTTCCTTTCCTGGAAGACCTTGTTTTTAGTCGTGTCACTTCAGCCAGAACGGTTTCCGAATTACAGGCCTTCATATGTAAAGAACCTTATTTGATTTTTCATAAGGACCGAGCAGTCCTTCAGACTACACTTATTTTTGCCCAAAGTTGTTTCAGAAACCACTTTGAACCAGAGAGTGGAATTACTGGTATACTATCCACAGTATTCCAACGGGGGGAGAACACCTGCTGCACATGCTTGATGTGCACCGGATCCTGAGGCACTACACGAACAGGACTAAAGAGGTTAGGAAATCTAACCAACTGTTCGTAGCCTTTGTCCCTCAGTGCCAGGGCAAGGCTATTTCCAAGCAGATCATTTTCCAATAGCTCGCTAACTGCATCCATTTTTTGTACACGAAATACAGGAAGTCCCTTCCAGGGGCAGTTAAAGGCCACTCCACCCATAGCATGGTAACCTCTATTGCCTTTTTTAGGAATGTGTCCATGGCAGAGATCTATGCTGCAGCCACCTGGTCGTCTGTTCACACCTTGACTAAGCATTACAGTCTGGACATTGCCTCTCGGCGCAGAACTGGCTTTGGTCTTGTGGTCCTGCAAGGCCTTTTGTCATGATTACTCTTAGCGACTTCTCCTCCCGGCTGCACCCATGCCTTATTTTTCTTTGGGACTGCTTGGTATTCAGTCCTATATGTGAAGACCTACTGCAGAAACCCTCTCGGAAGTAAGATATAGCAGTAACGTAAGAAATTACCGTAACAGTAAATCTTCGAGAGAGGTTCCTGCAGTAGGTCTAGTTTCACCTTCCTCCTTCCCCCGGTTTTTGGCTGCTTTACTTTCCATCCTATCTAGTCCGGCTGGACTAGAGTGGAAGCAGGGTCTTTTGAGTTCACTCCAGTTTCCTCCTTACCTATCTTTAGGTCTCCATTGGAAAAGAACTGGAGAGAGGGTGCAGGACCGCCCCTTTTATAGTCTGGCTGACGTCACGACACCCCGACGTCGGGGGCGGTCCCCGCTGATGATTGCTATCTACAAGTTTGCCGTGCAGTACTGAAGCCAGGGGGCGCAGTCCTATATGTGAAGACCTACTGCAGAAACCTCTCTCGAGGATCTACTGTTACGGTAAGTTCTTACGGAACTGCTATTATTGAGTACTGGGCCTCAGGAATGGGCCCTATTGATTCTTTGTTCTGTACCCCCCCCAAACCATGTGAAACTGGACTTGGAATCTTCTGACACCACTGCTGACAGACTCCGTTTCAAGTGGATAAGCAATTTCCAAAGAGAAACTTGCAAGTTTGTCTGTGAGAAAAGGTTTTCTTAAGGCTGACCTCTGAGGCAGTGGGCCCCTAACAGTGCGGGCCTTAGTGCAACCGCAGCTCTTGCACCCCCCCCTGGTCACTGCTCTGCTGTAAATATTCTCTGTTTGCTTTTCTTCCTGTGTATTTTTGAAGAAATTCACAAAAATCCTTTTTACTATCTTCCCACCAGAGGGCAATATTGTCATACATACATATTACTGATAATCTAGTTTCCCATAACATTTCCTGTTTCTTAAAAAGATCAGTATTTCGTAATGTCTGGTTATGGAATCTCTATGGCCCCTTCCAATGTGGGGGAGCCCCCCCATTTTTCCTGTGCATGGTACAGCTTTATGGTCAGGCATTCCTTGGCTCCAAGTGTGTGCTTCTGTAGCAGAAACTATAATGGACACAAAAAGTTAATTTATCCTGGTAGAATAGGTCCCTCTGAAATAAGTATAGGATGTTTACAGCTATATGCAACCAAAAGATGTACCCTGCGGATTATAGTTTTTAAACAGCTTGAATCACTGAACATCTTGTCAGTTTGCAGACCTCTATCTGTTTTAGTACATCTGGAAATTTATGACATGGGGTAGCAGAAGTAGACTGTCAGCTGGCTGAACAACAGCACACGACCAGTCATTAATCTGTCTTAATGCACAGCTGGAGTGAAAAGTCCTGGCGGCACGATCCCTAATAGGAAGCTGAACAGCACCATTGTGTACCTCGCAACACACTTCCGACTGAGCAGTGCATCAGCTGTGAACTTGTGTTTACTCTGCACTGTCACATTAATGCATGTTTAAGTAGTCTGTGTATGTTCTCCTCAATGTTTGACATTTGTTGTTATGTGCTGGTAAATGTTCTGTACCTCGCAGCACATTTTGGAAGGAGCAGTGCATTGCGCCTGTGAGCCCTAAACTTGTGTTTTCTATTGCTTACTGCATGTTCTACAATCACTGTCTGTGCTGGTACATGTTCGTTATTTAGTATATGGTGGTATACGTTCCTGCTTTCTCACTGACACCAAGTCTGCATTGTTCCACAGTCACTGTATATTGTACCTGTTCCTTTACTGATGGCTGCAAGTTGACTGCAGCAGTTCTTCTGGTGGCAGGACACATAATAAAATTCCTTTGTTTTTTGAAACATTTTCATGCAATTCTGGACTTTCCTCCTGTTGCAGAACATGGGGTTTACCCCATGTTATAAGCATAATAACCCACTACAGGGAGTGGGGTTATTGGGGATTAAGGAACACCCCGGGTGCTGTGAGGACACTCGGCCTGTGGCCTCGCGCCTCACAGTGCACCCAAGATGTTCATTAATCCCCAATAACCCACACCCTGTCATGGGTTATTACTTGCAAACTCCCCCCACCCCAATATCACTATACGGGCAGTGTGCAAATGAGGCTGAATGTCATTAAATAATGCTACCCAAAGGGCTTTAGTCTATGGGGCATATGTCACAATTATTCTAAAATGTGCATTGAAATATGAAATATCCCAAAGCATAGCCCTTCATAGAAACATAGAAGTTGATGGCACATAAGGACCGCAAGGCCCATCCAATCTGCCCATTTCTTTTTCTACCTTATGATTGTGCCATAAGCCTTTACTCTGTCAATAAATAGCCTATCTATTCATACTCATCTGTATTGCTCCCTTATGCCTATCCCATGCCTGTTTGAAGCCCTGTACTGTATTCATATCCACCACTTCTTGAGGTAGGCTGTTCCGTGCATCCACCACCATTTCTGTGAAAAAGAACTTCCTCACATTACCCATTAATCGGCCTCCCTCTAATCTCATGCTGTGTCCTCTTGTCCTGCTATTTTTCTTACACTGAGACATGTTAGACTCTTTCACATTGTTAATACCCTTAAGATGTTTGAATGTTTTGATCATATCACCTCTCTCCCTCCTTTGCTCTAGGGTATACATATTGAGCTCCGTTAATCCGTCCTCATATGTTTTCTGATGCAGTCCCCAGCCCTTCAGATAAGTCAATTTTGGACGTATTTTACATCCAGAAATGAGCCGAAAACATCCAAAAACTGACTGTTTGGAGTCATTGACATCTACTTAAAGTCCGTTTTATGGCTGATGTCTGTTTATCCTGGTACGGACGTAATTGCCACGATTGCTGATGTCCATTCCGTTTTTAAGCTATTGGGAGCTGAATTCTTTGTTCGTTTCAAACCTCCCCCCACCCACAAACTGCTGGCCTGTTTGTTTTGCACACGTACATGTATTTAGGAGCCAAGCATGCCATTCTACACTGCCTGCCTCATGGTGTCATTCATCGTGAGAGCTGAGGAGGTAGTGAGGTGACTAGGCTAGCTAGCTCTGCAATTTGTTAACCGTGCACAAAGTACCTAGTCCAGACCAACGGTTAGTAAAGGAGGAGCTAGACTGGTTTTTGAGTAACCAGTGAGCGAGTTATCAGCAGCGTGTAGTGGGTGAGCTGAGCAGTCGTACCCAAAATCAAGAGTCATGACTCACACTCAGTCGGGAGTGGAGCAGTGTGCAGTGGGCAAGCAGAGCAGGTTGAGTAGCCGCCCTGCCCAAATTCAAAAGTCGCTGCATGAGTAGTCCGGGAGCAGTCATGGCACCTGAAGAATGACTACCAGACCCAGACACAGTGCAGCAGCCTGACTCCTGAGCCAGCAGCAGGTGACTTTGCTCTCTTCTACTTGGAACAAAAATATATATTTTTTTCTTTGTAAATTGGAGACTGTAGTCTCAGTCTGATGTAAATAATACTTTCAGTCAGTTCAAACTACCCAGCCACTGAATTATTGCTGTTATATTTGCCAGCCACCAGGTTATATAGGCTATAGACCAGTAGCATAGCAGTTATGGCCAGCCATGTGTTGCTCACCCTAGGCTAAAGTAACAATGCGCATGAAACAATACTGAGTGAAAATAGACAATAAAACTTGAAATAATATTTTCATCATTAATTAGGCTTTGTTCAGGAATGAGATTGGTAGCGATAAATATATCAGCTTACTGCAACATGAGTTTTTTTTGTGTATTGGCATTTCAAGACTAGTGCATGTCCAGCCCATTCATTAGTCTAGTCTCAAAGAGGTGTTTGCCTGCTAAAAGTCTGGGGGGCCAAAGTTCCACTGATTACATCAGATTGGGAGAAAAAATTGACTCCGCTTCTTTCAGTGTCTATCAGTGTTTGTTATTTTTTGCCTGGCTATGCTGATGTTTGTGTGTATTGGATAAGTTATTTTTATTTCAGCTTTTAGTAACTGGATTTGATCACTAGACAGAAAACATATTTACACAGAGAAGCTCAGCCTGTACATTTCATTTAGCATGTGCGGAAAGGAAAACGTACACAGACTGGTAAGACACACGTAACTATGGAACGGTACATTGTGTACCATACCATAGTTATGTGTGTCTTACCAGTCTGTGTATGTTTCCCCTTCCTAACATTAAGAAATGTATTTCTGCTGATGTGGCGTGGATTACAGTGAGGTATTCAGAAGGCCAACAAGTTGACTTCAAAACTATAGACCTTGGAGTGTTTTCACTTCCGAAATTTGTCGACTGGAAGTATTTTGACTTTCAAAATTTGACAGTTAGAGTATTTTGACTCCAGTAAAACTGAAATGACTTCCAAATTTCAAGCCATGGAAGCATTTGACTTCCACCCAAAAAAATTATCTGAAGCCCTGGAAGTCTCTGCACCATTTTGGTTGCCTTTCTTTGGTCTTCCTCCATTTTGTTAATTTCCTTGTGAAGGTGCGGCCTGCAGTACTGCATACAGCACTCCAGATGGGGCCTCACCAGTATCTTGTAAAGAGGGATTATAACCTCCCTCTTACAACTTGCGATACCCCTACAAATACAGCCCAAAATCTCTATAGGCTTACCTACTCCTTTAGTGGTCTGCTTGGATGATTTCAGGTCATCTGTGATGATGATGCACAAGTCTCTTTCTTCCCTTGTGATTGCCAGCAACTCCCCTCCCAGCCTATAGGTGGCTTCAGGGTTTCGCTTCCCTATGTGCATGATCTTGCACTTCTTTGCGTTAAACCCCAGTTGCCACTCTTCTGACCATTTTGCCAGTTTATCCAGATCTCTCCTCATTCTGCCCACCCCATCTGGATCATTTACTCTGTTGCACATCTTGGTGTCATCAGCAAACAGACAAACCTTACCCTCCAGTCCATCTGCAATGTCACTGATGAAGATATTGAAGAGGACTTGATCAGGACTGATCCATGAAGTACCCCACTTGTGACTTGCATCTCTTCTGACTGTATTCTGTTTACCACCACTCTGTTTTCTGCCCACCAACCAGTTTGCCACCCAGCTGACCAACTTCTGACCCACCCTGAGCCAACCCAGCTTATTAATCAATCTTCTATGTGGAACAGTATCGAAAGCGTTGCTGAAATCAAGGTAGGCGACATCAACTGCACCCCCTTGGTCCACTACTCTGGTTACCCAGTCAAAGAAATCCATGAGATTAGTTTGACAGGACCTTCCTGTTGTAAACCCATGCTGTCTGAGATCCTGTGCTCCTATGGATTCCAGGTGTTGCACTTTCTCTCCTTAAGGGGTGCCTCCATAATCCTGCCCACTACTGAGGTAAGACTGACTGGTCTGTAGTTGCCTGCCTTCTCCCTGCTACCAGTCTTGTGGAGCGGGATCACATGAGCACTTCTCCAGTTTTCTGGGACCTCTCCTGTGCTCAGACTCACTAATCAGTTCTGATAATGGCTCTGCAAGTTCCACCCTTTGCTCCTTCAGTACCCTGGGATGTATGCCATCAGGTCCCATTGCCTTGTCCACCCTGAGCTTAACAAGCTCTTGAATGACCCTTTCTTTTGTGAAGGGACTAGTGCACACCTCCCTCCCCCACGTGTCCATGGTGCTGAGCTCTGGGCCCAGCCCTACCTTCTCCTCACTAAATACTGAGCAGAAGTATCTATTTAGTATAGATGCTTTTCCTTGGTCCTCTTCCACACACTCCCCCTTATCCCCTTTGATCTTAGCAATACCCCCTCTGGACTTTCTCCTTTCACTAATATATCTATAGAAAGTCTTGTCCCCTTCTTTTACTGTTCATGCTAGTGTTTCCTCGATTTAGGCCTTTGTCTGTCTGTCTGCCTTCCCTGCTTCCCTTAGGGAAGTTTGGTATGCTTCCCTGTCTTCGTCCTGCTGTGTTTCCTTATATTTCCTGAAGGCCAGCCTTTTAGTTCTGACCTTTTCTGCTACTGTTTTTGAGAACGAATGTGGTTTCCTCCTTCTTTTGTTCTTGCTTTTCTCTCTAACACAATGGGATGTTGCTTCAAGTATTGCATCCTTAATGCTTGCCCACTTTGCCTGTACCCCCTCACCTTTATTTCTTCTTGCCAGGGCTAGCTTAACTCTGTTGGCCATCTTATAAAAAGTCAGCTCCTCTGAAGTCCCATATTTTTGCCTTGGAATGGGATGATTTAGTTCTAATGGCCAAATTCAACCATATCATGTGATGATCACTGGCCCCCAGGTGACCTTTTACCTGGAGATCTGTGACCCTTTTCCCATTAGTCAGTACTAGCTCTAGGATAGCCCTGTCTCTTGTGGGTTGTTGTACCGGTTGTTTGAGGCCCTCTCCCTGCAGGGAATCCACTATGTGCTTAGTTCTGGCAGATGCGCCGGCTGGTATTTACCAATCCGTATCTGGCATGTTGAAGTCTCCTATTATCAGAACCTCCCCTTTAGTTGTCATGTTTTGTATATCTCCCCTAGCTCCCCTTCTCTGACCTTCCATCCATCTGCCCCCCTCTCCCAGACTGGCAGGATCTCAGAGAAGGAAAGGCTGAACAAAATGGATGACAGTTTCTCTCCCAGCCTGGTCAGATGTTCCCTGGTCTCCACAACAGACCAGCTGGCAAGATCGTTAGTTCCTATGTGTACCAAGGCATCAATGTTTTTCGCCTGCATCCTGCACAATTTTAGCAATGCGGTGAGTCTCTCCATGCTGATGTGCCTGGGAGATATCTGACCATTACCCCAGGCTGGATGTAGATATCAACTCCCCAAATCATGGAGTCTCCTATGATCAGAAGTGTTTTGGATTTCCTTTTTGCTTTTTTTTTGTTTTGGTCCCTGTTTTGGGTGACTTTTGTTGTGCTAGCGCCTGTGCTGCAGTGTCCTGCTCTGCAGTGTCCTCTGCTCCTTTGTTTGATTTCGGAGATAGAGGCAGATACCTGTTTGTACTTTTTATATGGTTTGTGGAGGTAATACGTTGGAGAGCACTGAGTGATGGGGCACCCGATTTGCCCTTCCTAACCACCTGCCAACCTCCCAGACCAACTGCCCTCTGCAGTTGAGATGCTTCAGTTGGATGTTGGGGAAATGGCAGGTGGTTTTTGTAATATATTTCCTCCTGAATATGCAGTTTGAGGCACACAGTCTCTGTCCATGCTGCCTGGAGCTAAGCCCTTAGATCTCCAATGGTCCAACATGTAAGACAGTGTCCTAAATCCTGTATGACTGCCCTTTTGAAAAGTGTCCTGTAGTACCTGCAGTTAATAATATCCATTCCAGATGCATTGCTGGGTTTACAATCTGGTGCGAGTAATTAGAAGGAGGAAAATGAAAGCAAAAGTTTGATTTTTTTTGTTTCATTTGTTTGTTTTTTATAACTTGTTATAACAAGTTAAATTACTTGTGCCTCTTTAACTGAGGTCACTGTGTGGATAACCCTCCGATTCCCCCTTTCCTGCTTTTCTACAGGAAATGTCACGACTGTGCTACCCTATAAAAGGAGTGTAGCATAGGGTGGTTGGGGGTGGGTGGCTTGGCTCTTCCCCTGCCGAAAAAGAAGAACCATGGACAAAAGAAACAAGGAGGTAAGAGCAGAAACAATTAACCAATAACAGATGCGGTAGCCGTGAAAGCTTAGCCTAATGATAGATAAAACTATAAAACCTGTAAAGCACCACCTGTAATAATTTCACAGAAGATCTACCCTGCAGAAAACACTTTGCTACAGAGAAAAATAAAGCAGTAGCAGAAGATATACCTTCCAAAAAACAATTTGAATCGAAGATTATAGCAGTAATCTGTAAGCACAAAACAGTAACAAACCTGTAGGCACACCCTGTAATAATGCAGCAGAAAGTATACCCTGCAACAGCAATTTGAATCAGAAAACAATAAAATGTTAGCAAAAAACAGTAACAAACCCTGTGAGTACAAAGGAAAATAATACCACACCGTAAATCTGCCTAGCCAAAAGAACCTTAATCTTTTTCCTTGCTCTGGTAGTGTTCCCTGCTCTGTCCTTACAAGCAAACCTAGAAGAAAAGAGCTCAGGTGAAGCTAGGTGCCTTTGCCAGCAAACCTAGTCTTCCTGGATATATGTGCACCAGATGTGTTACTTTAATAGAGGGGTAATTTAAACAAATCCCTACCCCATCACACTAGTTTGTGTTTGCTGACCAAAATGAAGGGTCTTTTTGCCAGAGTCTAACAGCATGTGCAGCTTCATATGATGTTTTTAATTTAGTGTGTTGTAGTAAAATTATTTGGCTATTGTCAGTGTCAGTGGCTCAGTAGATTGCACACTCACCTCTGAGGCCGGGAGATCAGATGGCTGTGGGTTCAGTTCCCACATTTGGCACTTGGGTTAATATCCCAATACTGACACTGTAGTGCAGCATGAGGTGGGTGCTGCACTTCTGAGGTGCCGTCTTTTGGATGAGACGTTAAACTGAGGTCCCATTTGCCTGGAATGGTGGTAGTTCAGGTGGATATTAAAGATCCCATGGCACTTATTGAAAAAGAGTAGGGGAATCTCTTTTATTTATAATCAAAACAAAATCATAACAAAGTATATGCAAAACTATATTACATCATACATAAACACCAACGGGAAAGAAACCAAACCACAAATAAGTATTAGTTCATACAATAACCCTGAAACATAAGAAAAACAGTATAACCCACCCCTTCCCACTACAAGAGTAGGGAGAAGAACTTTGTTTCCTTTTTTTTTTTGAAATCATAAAAACTATATTTCATCATTTTAATAAATCCATATAATTCGATTCAAATTCTCCAATGTTATTACATTTTAAAGAAAAAATGAAAATCCTTAAACCCTTCCTCTCAAATACTAAAACCATAAAAGAAAGGAAAAACTACTCCCCGTTCCCCCTCTACTTTTTTTTCCTTCAAATAAATTCTAAATATGTCCATCAATCCATCTAGATCTCTGGATTCCTCTTTAAAAATTCCATTTTTTTCCGTTTTCTTAGTTCTCCAATAAGTATGTTGTATATGTATGTATGCACTGTAAGTATGCATGTTTGTATGTATGTACTGTTTGCATATCTGCACGTGTGTACTGTAAGTATGCAAGTACTGTTTGCTTAACCAGCTTTATCTGGTTCAATTTCAGCTGCTTACCATCTGTATCACCCCTCCCCCTGGTCGCCCCTGAAAAAGGGACTTCTAGGCCCAATGGGCTTATGGGTAAACAAAAATTCAATCAAATAAAATAATAATGAAATACCATAAGTCTGCAAATAGGCAAAGGTGGAGAGATACTTTTTTTCTATCCTTTTATACTGTTAATATTTTGATACATAGATATATAGACACTGTCGGCAGATAAGGGCCTATGGCCCACCCAGTCTGCCCATTTGAGCTTGTAAGTTCCCTTTACATTTTTCTAGATGTCTGTTGCTCCTTACCCCTGACCTCCAGGATTCCCTTATGTCTATCCCATGCAATCTTTTTTTTACAATTTAATATACTTTATTAACATTTTCAAAACAATCAGTACATACAATACATCACATTATAGCATTAAACATGTCAAACTGTAAACTCATAAAGTCCCCTCCCACCTCCCCCCACCACATATTCCCTCCCCACACCATTCTCCCTCATCCACCATGAGCATTAATACATGGTCAAAAGCCTTCCCTCAACTATTTACCCCCCCACTCCTTTATCCACAGGGCTAAATAATGCCTACTCTAAACCGCTAGCTAAGGACAAATTGTAATGACATATTTAAAGCTGGTCTATCCATAACATCCCCATTTATGGGAGTTGGACAGTTGGTATCCTAAACACCTTTAGACCTCTCAACTACAAAATGGGAAAACTGCTCCCATCTCTCATTAAAACTATTTAACATTTGGAATTGTGAGGCTATCAGCTGTTGTGCATAAAAGGCTGTATGTACTTCTTGTAACCATTCTCTGAAGGGGGTAGTATGCCTTTAGTCCAGTACCTCACAATAAGAAGCAAAGCCACTGTGGAGGTAAGAGCTATATAGTACTTATGTGTCTGCGAGGATATAGCTAAGAGGTTGCCAAGTACACGTTTCAATATTAAAGTTACACGTCCCTTCAAATAAGGGGTTCAAAAATTTTTTGATTTGTTGCCAAACATTTTGGATTTTGGGGAAGAACCATATCAGATGCATAAGAGAACCGGACTCTTGATGACACCTCTGACACACCCCACTTTGTATCTTACCCATAAGATGGAGCTTACTTGCTGTGTAATACAAATTATGCAGGATAGTAAATCTAATCAAATGTAATCTGTCTTGCTTTAAAAATCTGTAAGTATTTCTCCAAATCAATTTCCACGTTGTGTTTTCATAGGAAAGGTCCACAGCATGTTGCCAATAAAAAGCTGTCGGAGAATAGTTTGCCCCAGCCCTACTGGACAGCTGCTAATATACCTGAGACATGGGTTTAGATTGGGTGGCCAATTGGAATAGCATCTTAAAAAGCTCAGAGGTCTGCGAGAACCAAGGAGGAGATCCTAGAATAGACTGGGCACATTGCTTGACTTGCAGATATTTAAGGAAGGGAAGTTCTGACAGATGGAAAATTTGTTGAAAATCCCGAGGTGTAACCACCTTATTTGGTGTGGGCTACTGGCGAAAATAACAGCATCATCAGCATACAGAAGCACCTTAGCTGTCTGGCAGGCTTCTGGCATATCCCTGATAATTTTGGTGGCAGTGTGCTGCACTCTCTATATGACCACAATATCCTTTTTGCATTGAGGTGCCAAGATCCACAGATGGCACTACAAGGCTGGCCTGAGCTGGGCCTTGGAAAGTGGGAGGCTAGCTTCCCTGGCCCTGCTCTTCATCTCCCTTGTGACGCACTTCAGTATTTTGCTGTCCCTTTTGACAGCAGCCTCCTGTTGCTTGTCTTGCTTTATTCTCATGTCTGTTACGAGCCCAGGTCCTTTTCCTCCAGCACTGCAGCAAGCGGAGCCCCACACAGTCTGTAGGTCCCACCTCTGTTTTTCTTCCCAAGTATAGCGCATTGTGTATGGCAACATAGAATCTGAAAATCTAGAAGTCCCACCATTCACCCATTTTATTTGGAAGTTTGTCCCCATCCTCATGGGAGTCCACCACCCTGGCCAGCTTTATATTCTCTGCAAACCTTTTTTTTTTTTTGAAAATGTACCGTACTTTGTCTCCTACGTCCCTGACTGACCCCCCCTCTGTTCAGCGCCACACCCAGCCCCATCAACTGCTATCTCTGGGACTTACTTTTATCTTCTCCATTGATAACCCACCCAAGGGAAGAGTTTCTGGGGCCAGGCCCTTAATCCCCCAGCAGAGTTGAAGTGTTGACTGGTGAGGCAGAGAACCCAGTCATCAGTGTATGGCCTGCAGTGAGTGGCAGACAGCATCCTGCATTAATTTGGGTTCTTTCTCAGTTTGTGTCCCAACCCCTAGTCTGTGCTGGTGCATAGCATCGTGCCACTGACTTCCCTCTCCCTCAATCCATGGCTCCGGCTGCACCTCCACCTCTGGTCACCCAAGTGACGGTGTTCCTGTAGGGACCATACTTTCTCCCACCCCTGAGGAGGGGAGCATCCATAGGATGATCAACAATCCTCCCCTGGCTGGCTCGCCAATGACTCAGGCCTGTTCCTGAAACTGGGTCATTGGCATCACAAGCAATAATGCTACCACTGTGCCAGTGGGCCATCTGTTACCTGCATACCTAACCTCCCATGGGCCGTCTGTTACCTGCATATCTAACCTCCCGTGGGCCATCTGTGATCGGCATACCTAACCTCCCGTGGGCTGTCTGTTACCTGCATACCTAACCTCCTGTGGGCCATCTGTTACCTGCATACCTAACCTCCCGTGGGCCATCTGTTACATGCATACCTAACCTCCTGTGGGCAGTCTGTTATCTGCATACCTAACCTCCCATGGGGCATCTGTGATCTGCATACCTAACCTCCCGTGGGCTGTCTGTTATCTGCATACCTAAGCTCCCTGAGAGAGACCCCAACATCCATATCATTGATGAAAACATTGACCAGCAGTGGCCCCAGCACTGAACCCTGAAGAATACCACTCAAAATACTGTCCATCCACCCCTACCCTCTGCATTCTGCCCCCAAGTCAGTCAGCAATCAATCTTGTGTATGCCTCACCTACCACACTGGTGTACTGTGACCAGACGCTTGTCATGATCTACAGTGCCAATGGCCTTACTGAAATCCAGACAGACAATAAGCCATCCCAGTAAGCACCCTCTCCCCACTGGGAACCCTGTGGTGGAATACTCACATGCCTAGGGAGATCTGGTTTGCATAAAAAAGATATCTGATGTCAACACAAAAGCTATAAAATGTTTCTGTTTATTTGATGTGAGGCATTCTTGAACATAGCAAAATACAAGCTATTGAGGGCATTTCTCTTTCTGTGATGATGGATCAATTATCACCATAATGGGTCATCATTTACTAGGGACCATTGTGGCATCCCTCTGACCTTTGCGGGCCATCATCAGTGCAGCTGTCTCATTTGCCATGACAGAGAACAATCTACAATGTATGCATACCTACTAATCCATAGTGCCTTACAAATCCTTACCATGGTACAGATAATGTTGCTACGTTAGTTACAGATACTATACGGCAGTATTTTGCTAAATACCCTTTTGTTACTTTAAAACAGAGTGAGCTCTTTGTCACAGGAAGGAGTTGTATTTTCATACTTCTCTTGTTATATTTCTTGCACAGAACACCTGAATGATGATCTCGACAGTGCAGTAGGTACGTGTCACATCTACAGTATGTATGAAGCTATATATGCATTTGGGTCTGGTTTGTAATCTCTGTACTGGAAATGCACTGGAATAACATATTTGTTGATTAGCTCTAGCTCAATCGCCATGATATGTAAAATGATCTGTTGGTTATCCCTTAGCTAATATGCTGCACGTGAATGGATGGATATTATGCTTTACTGCCTCCAGACTATTGACACACCACTTTATAGTAATATTACACATGCACAGGATTTGAATAATTGCTTAAAGCACATCTTCTTAATATTGCTGTTAAAGATGTGCAATGTGTATACTTCATTGAGAAATTAATAATTTTTCTACTCTTTACTGAAGCTTTGCAGAGTTTTCACACAGCAAAGTGGGAACAAAGTTACGAAGTGCAGATTTTTTTATTAAAATCTGCTTTTCCCCTTTTTTGTCCTCAAAGTACCTGTCACAGACTGGTTCTTTCCCAGAAGTCAGTCCACACTGCTACAAGTTTTCTGAACCCTTCAGACATCTGAATTGTCACCTTGGTATGCTGCTATCACCACTCAACTCAGCTCTCAGTTTGGGGTTTCTTTAGGTCAGAATCCTCCTCTTTTGTCACAGCTCAGAACACTTTTCTTTAGATACTGCAGCTTAATAGCCTGTCTCTTCAGAAATGGATCACAGACTTGCCAGTTTACCCCCGGTTAGTTATACCCTTAAAAACCCAGTCACAGAAAGCATGAAATATATAAAAATAACATGTAATATTCTATGATATTTACATATGTTACAGGATTGTAATAACTGTACAGCACATACTTACAGATATGCAAACAGTACAAACATACTTATATACAGTGCATACTTGCAGCTATGCAAACACAACATGCATATACAGGACTGTGTATGAGCAGTCATACATAACAAGGATATTCTTTTATCGAGAGGTTTCCTTGGTAACAGATGACCTCAAGAGCGCAGCTTAAATGGATTGAGGAAAGCAACTCTGTGGCAGCATTCCAAGTTGTTATGCTGCAGTAGTGACATAGCTAGTGCAGCATAACAGATGTGATGACATAGCTATTGCAGCATAACAACTCCATTCTAGTTATGGATTTCTATCCATAATAACATTCTACTATACACTATATATATAGATATGCAAACAGTTCATACATATAGTACATACTTACAGATATGCAAACAGTACATTCATACATACATACTTACAATACATACTTACAGATATGTAAACAGTACATTCATACATACATGCAGTACATACATACAGATATGCAAACAGTACATACATACATACACGCATACATACTTACAGTGCATACATACAGATATGCAAACAGTATATGCATACTTATATACAGTACATACAGCCATGCAAACAAAACATGCATATATATATAAATATATATATATAGATATGCAAACAGTTCATACATATAGTACATACTTACAGATATGCAAACAGTACATGCATACATACATAGAGTACATACTTATTATTATTTATTTATTGAATTTTGTTCACCGGGTAGGCCCATTGAGACTAGAGGTCCTTTTCTCAGCGGTGACCAGGGGAGGGATACAGATGGTAACCAACTGAAATTGAACCAGATTAAGCTGGCTAAGCAAACAGTACTTGCATACATATAGTACATACTTACTGATATGCAGACTGTACATACATACAAACATACATACTTACAGTGCATACATACAGATATGCAAACAATACATACATACAGTGCATATGGATGCAAACAGTTCATGCATATATACTAATATACAGTACACACTTAGAAATATGCAAACAGTACCTGCATACATTTAGACTTACATATAGATATGCAAACATTACCTGCATACATACATACTTACATAAGCACATTAAAGATATGCAAACAGTACATCCATACATCCATACATACTTACATACAATACATACAGATATGCAAATAGTATATGCCTACTTATATACATACAGACGCAAACAGTACATACATACAGTACATACTTACAGATATGCAAATATTACATGCATGCTGTACTTATATACAGTACATAGTTACAGCCATGCAAACAGTACATACAGATATGCAAATAGTACATACAATGCATACTTACATATGCAAACAGTACATGCATACATATATACTTACAGTACATAGTTACAGATATGCAAACAGTACATGCATACATATATACTTACAGTACATAGTTACAGATATGCAAACAGTACGTGCATACATATATACTTACAGTACATAGATCTGCAAACAGTACGTGCATACATATATACTTACATACAGTACATAGTTACAGATATGCAAACAGTACATGCATACATATATACTTACATACAGTACATAGTTACAGATATGCAAACAGTACGTGCATACATATATACTTACATACAGTACATAGTTACAGATATGCAAACAGTACATGCATACATATATACTTACATACGGTACATTATGAGATATACAAACAGTACATGCATACATATATACTTACATACAGTACACAGTTAGATATGCAAACAGTACATGCATACATATATACTTACATGCAGTACATACAGATATGCAAACAGTACATGCATACATATATACTTACATGCAGTACATACTTACAGATATGCAAACAGTACAAGAATACATATATACTTACAGTGCATAGTTACAGATATGCAAACAGTACATGCATACATATATACTTACATACAGTACATAGTTACAGATATGCAAACAGTACGTGCATACATATATATACTTACATACAGTACATAGTTACAGATATGCAAACAGTACATGCATACATATACACTTACAGTACATAGTTACAAATATGCAAACAGTACATGCATACATATATACTTACAGTACATAGTTACAGGTATGCAAACAGTACATGCATACATATATACTTACAGTGCATAGTTACAGATATGCAAACAGTACATGCATACATATATACTTACATACAGTACATAGTTACAGATATGCAAACAGTACGTGCATACATATATATACTTACATACAGTACATAGTTACAGATATGCAAACAGTACATGCATACATACTTATATTCAGTACATACACACAGATATACAAACAGTACTTGTATACACACTGTACATACTTACAGATATCAAATATTTAGAGATTAGATTATTGGTTATCTAAGGAAGGTGTGGTCACCAGTGGTGTCCCACAGGGATCGGTGTTGGGACCTCTGCTCTTTAATATTTTATATACGATTTACAGATTTTCTGTAATAATTGCATGATGAAGTTTGTGAATAATGATCAGGATGGGCTCAGTCTATCAGTCGATCTTCAGGTTATTGTTGATTGGGCCAGTAATAACCTGCTACAGTTAAACACTGATGAACAGTGTTGTCATGCATTCTAGTAAAAATAGCACTCATTAGTCATATTAATGGTGTCACCCTTAAATCCGTCTACAAAATAATGGATCTAGGAGTATTCGTTAGTTAAAATGTTAACTCTAGTGTTCACTGTAAACATATAGCCGTCAAAAGTAATCATTTGGTGATCTGCATGAAGCGCTCTTTTTCAGGTACATCAGAGGCAGTGTTGATGCGATTTTATAGATCATGTATTCATCCACACTTGGACTACTGTTCACAGCAGTGGAATCCATACCTGAAAAGGGATATTAATCTAGTAGAACACAACGCAGATTCACAAAACCGATTTTCAAACTGTAAGCATAAATCTTATGATGAAAGTTTCAAGAATTGAAACTATTTTCTCTTAAGGATAGAAGAATCAGGGTGATCTGCTATTTTTATTCAAAGTTATACAAGATGAATATTATTTGTGGAGCAAGGGTTAGAATATAAAACATGTAAACACGACTAAGAGGACATACATTACAATTAACTGAAAAATTCTATAAACGAGTCACTAGGAAGTATGCCTTTGTTTCAAGAACAGTTAGACTTTGAAATATGCTACCAGAGGTTATTGTCTATTCTAGGACTCTTTAAGGTTTTAAAAATAAACTGGTAAAATTTTTAAGTGATGGTGTCCTTCTTGACTGCTTCCACTGAGAAGTGGGCGACAGTGTTTATGGGCATTAAACCTTCTACTCGAGCTCGGTTGAAAATTCTGTCTGTTGTTCTTCAAACTTAAAATGTCAGATCTTTACGAGCTAAACTCACTAAGGTCCTGTGTGGAAGCTGTAAACCTACACTAGCCAACTGGCTACTAAATATAAGAACACATTTTTTGGTCCCAAAACAAAGACTCAAGTCAGGAGACCCAAAAAATGAAAAACACAACACCAAATCACCCCAAAAAGGAGGGGTGAAAAAACAAGGTGGGCATCTAATAAGTGCCAACACTGCACTGCCCACCCACATCCCAAAAATAGAGGTTCTGAGAGGCAGGCAGGCAGGGGAGGTCATAATATATCAAGACTCCATTAGAAGAAACAATATTACTAAGGTGAGTAATTTTTCTTCAAACAACATGAAGTCTTGCTATATTATGACATATGCAGACTACATAGCAGTACCTCCATGGAGGAGGACAGAACCTACTTAGGAGAAAAGGCTCTAGCTATTAGAGTGTTAAACCCAGCATCACTCCTGGCCTGATGTCAAGAGAGTAATGCTTGGCAAAAGTGTGAACTGTTTTCCAGGTAGCTGCTTGACAAATCTCTAGAATGGGATGTCCCTGGCAGCAGCCAGGGAAGCAGCTGTACCTCTGGAGAGTGAGCCCTCAGGCCTGAGGGAGGAACCCATCCAGCTTTTCATAACAGAATTGGATACAAGAGACAATCCACCTGGCAATGGATCTTTTAGTGGCAGGTTTCCCTTTACCAACCTCACCATAAGTGAGGAACAGTTGGAGGGAGTCAAACCTGTGACCCTTGGTATGCTCAATGTAGTAACTAAGGGCTCTCTTCACATCTAAGCTGTGCAACCTCCTCTCGCCAGAGGAGGAATGGTCAGTGAAGTACACTGGAAGAGAAATAGATTGATTAAGGTGGAAATCTGAAACCACCTTAGGCAAGAACTTCCTGTTAAGAAAGTCCTGAGGACCACCTTATCTCTATGAAAGAAGATAAAATCAGGCTCCACTGACAAGGCTTGTAATTCACTTATGCGTCTGGCAGAAGTGATGGCTACCAGAAACACAGTCTTCCAAGTCAAATACTTAAGCTCTGCTGAAGACAAGGGCTCAAAGGGAGGTTGCATAAGCTGAGCAATGCAAACATTAAGATCCCAGGCAGGGCAGGGGCCCTGAATGGAGGGTTGTGTGAAGCAATCCCTTAAAAACTTAGAGAATACAGGATGAGCTGAAAGAGAAGAGGTTTACCTGCTGAAATAAAAGCAGACACAGCTGCCAAATGCACCTTTAGGGTAGCTGGTCTCAGCCCCAAAGTGTTTAAATGGACCATATAATCCAGGACTGTGGGGGAAACCAGCAGATTCTGGGGAAATATGCTTACCAGAGCACCATATGGAAAACCTCTTCCATTTGGAATTGTAAGTAGCCCTGGTGGAAGGCTTCCTAGTAGCCTTCAATATATCCAGTACACCCAGGGAGAGGTGTAGATCAGCAAACTCTAACTCTTCAAGAGCCAGGCCTTGAGGTTGAGAGATCTGAGGTTCGGGTACCAAACCCTTCCCTGAGCACAAGTTAACAGATTGTGATTCCTGGGAAGACACAGGGGAAGATGGACTGCTAAGGACAGTAGGAGTGGATACCAGGGTTGTCTGGCCCAATCTGGAGCAATCAGAATCACTTTGCAGGATTGAGATCTGATTTTGACTAACACTTTGAACAGAAGAGGGAAGGGGGAAAGGCATAGAGAAACTTCCCTTCCCAATTGAGAACTAAGGCATCCAGAGGGACTGAGCCCAACACTGGGGCCTGCAGCAAAAAGGAAGTTGGTGATTGTCTGGGGCTGCAAAAGATCTATCTGTGGGTGCCCCATCTGGCAAATATTACCCCAGGACCAGGGATCCAGTGACCATTCTGTGATGGCCCTGAAATCCTGCTGAGAGCATCTGCCAGACATTGTCCTTGCCTGGGAGGTGAACTGCCAAGGAGGTGTTCAGGGAGTAAGCCAGAGACCACAACTTCATTGCTTCGTGCACAAGGCCATAGACTGAGTGCCTCCTGCTTGTTGATGTGCCACATTGTAGTGGTGTTGTCTGTTCTGACCTGTACAACTTTGTTCTGAACAGATTTGGAAAAGGCTTGAAGTGCTAGAAAAACTGCTCTGAGCTCCAACAGGTTGATGTGGAGCAGAGATTCCTGAGGGGACCACAGTCCCTGGGTAGTGAGGTTGCCCATGTGAGCTCCCCACCTCAAGAGGGATGCATCTATAGTAAGGATTAAAGAGTGAGACTGAGTGACAAAGGGAACCCCTTGTCTCAGGTTGCTCTGATCCTGCCACCACTGTAGGGCTTGGAT
Source organism: Neoceratodus forsteri (assembly GCA_016271365.2). NCBI lineage: Eukaryota > Metazoa > Chordata > Ceratodontiformes > Ceratodontidae > Neoceratodus > Neoceratodus forsteri. The sequence goes on along the minus strand of JADMNL010000022.1, from coordinate 549,284,922 downwards.
CAGGGTTCAAGTTACTGGGATCAACTTGGTTAGAGGGTCCTTTCTTTGAGACCAAAATGCTCTCAAATGGAACTGGATGTCCCTCATCTGAAATCTTGCTCCTTGCACTGCTGCTGTAGAAGCAGCCATGTGTCCCAGGAGCTGCAGAAAATGTCTTGCTGGTCGAGAGACCTGCAGGGTGAATGAGGAGGCCAGAGAGACCAGGGTCCTTGCCCTGTCCAAAGGAAAGAAGGCTCTGGCTTCCTCTGTGTTCAGTTCTGTGCCTATGAAGGTGAGAAGCTGGACAGGCTCTTGAACTGACTTTGGAAGATTCAGAAGGAAACCTAGAGAGGTAAGCAGTTGCTGAGTTATCTGAAGATGTAACTTGACTTGGTCTGGAGACTGGCCTACTATGAGCCAGTCATCCAGGTAAGGAAAGATGGTAATTTTTTGCCTTCTTAGGTAGGCAACTGCTACTGCCAGGCATTTTGTGAATACCCTTGAAGCAGAGGTGAGGCCAAAGGGCATTGCTCTGAACTGGTAATGGCCTGAGGGCAGCTCAAACCTGAGGTACTTTCGATGGGAGCTTCTGATAAGAATATGGAAGTAGGCATCCTTGAGGTCCAGGGACGCTAGCCAGTCCCCTGGCCTCAGTGAGGGTAGAATAATTCCCAGAGTCACCATTTTGAATTTTGCTTTTAAAAGGTGTTTGTTTAAGTATCTGAGATCCAGGATGGGCCGCCATTCTCCTGTCTTTTTTGGGGTAAGGAAGTATCTGGAGTACAATCCTTTGCCCTGGTGTAGGGGTGGAACCCTTTCCACGGCTCTGAGAGCCAGGAGGGTAGAGACTTCTGCCTCTAGGGCAAGTGCCTCTGATGGATTTGCAGGTGGAAAGGATCTGGTCTCATCTTTGGAAATTTTTGAAGCTGAGAACCAGTCCCTGGCTTACTACTTCCAGGACCCACTTATCTGATGTTAGAGACTTCCAGTCCTGGACAAAGTAAGCCAGCCTGCCCCCTACAGGTAGTTGAGAATCAGCCCTGGCCACCCCATCAGGGTATCTGCTTGGCAGGGGCTTTAGGCTGAGGGGTGGAAGCAGGCCTGCTAGTACCCTGTCTGCCTCTCCCTCTAAAGAACCCCCTCTGGGCATAAGCTGAAGAGGAGGCCTGGGCTTGGTAAAAAGGCCTATGAAAAGGCCTGCCCCTGCCCCTGGAAGGCTGCCTTTGAGGAGTGGCCTGCCTTCCTTGGCCTGTGCACTCCTATAGGTGGTCCTATACTCATCCATTTTCTTCATGTAATTCTCTGTCTGCTCCCCAAACAAAGAATTACCCACAACAGGAAAATCCATGGCCTTAGTCTGGGTATCCTGCGACAGGCTAGTACATCTGAGCCAAGCCATTCTGCGAAGTGCCACAGATGTAGCTGTGACTCTTGATGACACATCATTAGAGTCCACTGCAGCATGGAATTGCACTTTAGATGCCTCAATACCATCAGCAGCCACCTGCTGCAGCTCCTTGGCAAGCTGTCCAGGGACCTGTTTTGCTAGAGCCATAACAGTATCTCATCTGGATTTCTGGTATCTAGCAACATAAGCCATATAATTTGCCTGTCTGAGTCCCAAGGATGCTGCCATGTACTGTTTCTTTGCCATGGCATCAATCCTCCTGGAGTCCTTGTCAGGGGTGTGAGGCCAAGGGAATATTTGCCTTGTCACAGGCTGCAGCCTGCACTACCCCAACATGGCTGCATTGTTGTGTAAGGAATTCCGTATCAGAGCCTGACAATGTGCACCTCTTGTCCATTCTCTTATCCACAGGCGGTATAGTGTGAGGAGTTCTTAGAATTTTTACTGTCTGTTTCCCAAAAGATTTATGCAAAGGAACAGACAGTCTCCTGGACTCTGGGATATCCATCATTTCTACATAGTCAGGCTCCTCTTGATCATCCACAGCTTCCTCCATAGGGAGCTGGAGGGTTTCAGGCACTTTTTTATAAAACATAAAATGAGAAGGGGACTCAGAAAGCCTAGGAGGAGACACTCCTGAAGGTCTGTCTGGGGAGATGTCTGGTTCAATGGGCACATCCAGACTTTCAAATCCACATTCACTCTCCTCATACTCCTCTTCCCCCTCCTCCGGTTCATAATATTCCTCTACATCATACTTCCCACACAGAAAAATTAAATGTAAAACCTATCTAGTACTCACAATATCACAGACAGAGCTTGAACCGACCGGTTGCGGTTTAAATTTGGTCAAAAAACTGAGAAAATAATACTTTAACCGACAAAATGAACCAAGCAGAAGGAGAAATCTCCGGAGCGACTGTTCAGTGAGGCGGAGTAAAGTATCTGACAGTTTGAGTTTGAAGAACAACAGACAGAGTTTTCAACTGAGCTCGAGCTCAGCGTTCCATGTCTGGCATGGAAAGTTAACTCTTTCACCTCCGGAGCAGTTCAAAGGTTGGGACTTACTGCATATGTCATAATATAGCAAGATTTCATGTTGTTTGAAACTACACTGGCTGCCAACACAATGGCGGATCACCTTCAAGGTCGCACTGCTTACCTACAAGGCCCAACACAAGTTGGGACCCCACTACCTGAAAGAACTCCTGTTTTCTTACTGCCCCTCCTACCCACTCCAATCCTCTGACGAGGGATTGCTGGAGATTCCCCAAGGTATCTCTGAAAACATCTGGAGGAAGATCTTTTGCCTTTATGGCACCTACCCTGTGGATTTCTCTGCCTCACCAGATATGAGATAGCCTGACCATGGAAGGATTTAAAAAATCCTTAAACACATACCTGTTTAGCCAGGAATTCTCAGAGACTTACTGATTGACTGCAGTTGTTTTATTGTTTTTAAGTATAACCCTGTGAATTTTATTGTGATGTACTGTAAAGGCTCCCTGTGCTATGGAAGGGCACCTTACATAAATAAAATTTTACTTTTACTTTTTTTTTCCCATTTCAGTATCCCAACTAATGAATGAAATGATGATGTCATCCTATAGTGGCACCCGATTGGCTGTCAAACATCCCGTTTGGTGTTACTGTAGGAGACCATTATCACTTCATTCATAATGTGTGGTGGGTTGGGGAGGGCTTTTTTCCTTTACAGACAAATTTTGTATTTCATACTAGGATATCAAAGGATAGTCTGAAATCAAAAGTTCAGCTGTCAGTTCAGATTTCACAATTTCCAATTACATACATACTTAAAATTACATAATACTTAAATACAATACATACATACATACATACATACTGTATATACCTACGTGCATACATACACACATACATAAAGTACATCCCATTACACACATACCTAAATGCAGTGCATGCATATATATTTACATAAAACCGTACATACATGTATACACACATATGCATGCATGCATAAAGTACATCCCATTACATATGTACTTAAATACAGTACATACATACATATTTACATCCATGCATACTTATTTATTTATTTATTAAAAGAGATTTACTAGGAAATACATACTGAGCCATAAAGCTCATTTCCAGATGTGTCCTGGGGAAATGGGGGTGGGAATAAATACACAGTATAAGCAAAGCGCAGTAATCTCATAATCAAAAGGCGCACCTGGGTACAATATATACAGTAACATAAATGGCAGATTGTTAAACAAGAAAGCTAGATAGGAAAGGAGGAGAAAAAAAGGAGGGGTAGGGAGAGAATGAAAGAGAGTGTGAATAGACTGGAGGTAGTAGTGAAGGGGGAGAGAGAGAGGGGAAAAGGGCTGAAGGGAGAAAGGCAGTGGAAGGGGAGAGGGAAAAGGAGGGGGGAAGGGAAGAGGAAGCATGCAGAGGATAAAACATTTAGTAGCAGTAGTAGTATAGTAGCTTGGGGACTGGCAGTGGATGAGGAAGAGAAAGGGGGCACGACATCAGACTAAGGGCAATTTCTGATGGGAGATCTGTGGGCTTGGAGTAACAAGGAAAGAGAGCGTTTGGAGGAGACAGAGCAAATTGTAAGAAGAAAAGAGTTCCAGATTTTTGGAAAGTGGTAAGAGAAGGCATTTTGTCCTGCAAGGGATTTACAAGAAGGGAGCATTAGAGAACAATAGCTTGAGTTGCTACCCATCCATGACAAAGGGATGACAGGAGGCACCACATCAGGGACTTCAACTTATCATTGAGGAAATGGTGCCAAGACGAGGGATTCAGATTCACTGGGGACTGGAGCTCCACCTGAAGGGATAGAGGCCTGTACAAGGGCAACGGCCTGTATCTCTCCAGGAGGGAACTGAGATCCTTAGTGAACAGTTTAAATACTACATTAGTAAGCATTTAAACTAGCTGGGGGGAGCGGAATAATGCAGGAAGACATAGCCTGTTTCCCCCCACATGTTTATAGGGTCAACGGTGGGAATGCCGGGGATGAGAAGTCACAAAGGGAACAAACACAAATAGGTAACCAAGAAGAAGAAGGAAGGGAAAAGAGGAAAGAAAATAGCAGAGGGAAAGAGGCCGGGCAAAAGGGCAAGAAGAGGGGAGGTGGCAGTACAAACTGGAGAGTCATATGTGCAAATGCTCAAAGTCTGGGCAACAAGATGGCAGACCTAAAAGCCACCATGGCAGCAGGAGACCTGGACACAGTAGCAGTTACAGAGACCTGGTGCAATGGAAACCAGGACAATGAGGTAACCATACCAGGGTATGCACTATTCAGGAGGGACAGAGTTGAAAAAAAGGAGGAGGGGTGGCTCTTTATGTGAAGGAGGGCATAAAGGCCATGGAAATATAGCAGAAACAGAGTAAAACAGAGTACTGTGGGCCACTTTGGAGGCAAGGAGGGGGGCAACTATTATGACAGGAGTGATCTACAGACTTCCAGCACAGGGGGAGGAGGGAGATAAGGATATGATAGAAGAAATCCAAGGAATGGCCAACCACAAAGCTGAGGCACTGCTAGTGAGGGACTTCAATCTACCAGATGTGAAATGGAGCCTCCCTGCTGCAGTATCATTTAGAAATAGGGAAATACTAGAGTCCCCATAGGGGGCATTCCTCAAGCAACTAGTTAAAGAACCCACTCATAGGGGGCATTACTGGACCCAGTACTGTCAAACAGTGACAGTGTTACTGATGTCACAGTGGGAAATCACCTGAGGACAAGTGATCATCATATGATGTGGTTCAACATAAGGACTGGACCAGAACCTAACCACACTAAAACGAGGGTCCTGAACTTCAGGAGGGACGATTTCAAGAAAATGGGAGAGTGCCTCAAGGAAGTCCTAGCAGGAATTGGGGAAAAAAGGGTGGGGTAGAGGAAAGCTGGCCAAATATAAATAAGGCCATTGAGAAGGCAACAAACCTCTGTCAGGCAGGTTAAGAAGAGCAAGAGAAGAAAGAGATAGCTATGGTCCTCCAAGGAAGTAGCAGAGAAGGTAAACGAAAAGAAGCAGGCATTCAAAAGGTATAAGATGACACAAAAGGAAGAGGATACACAGAGTTATCAACAGAAACAAAGGGAGGCAGGGTAGGCAGTTAGGAGAACCAAAGTAAGAACAGAGCAACACATTGCTAAAGCAGCAAAAAAGAGGGAGAAAACATTCTTTAGATATATAAGCAAAAAGAAGAAAAGCAAGACAGGGATGGTCAGACTAAAAGGGGGAGGGGGGAGGAGTGTGGAAGAGGACCAGAAGAAAGCTGACATACTGAATAAGTACTTTTGTTCAGTATTCACAAAGGAAGGGGTAGGTGATGAGCCACAGATAGTGGAGAAGGGCATTAAGGGAAGGGAGGTGGACACTAGCTCTTTTACAGAGGAGAGAGTCCGCAAGGAACTAACAGCTAAAAGTAGACAAAGCAATGGGACTGGATGGGGTTCACCCCAGGATACTAAAGGAGGAACTGTCTGCGCCTCTGAGAGCCCTGTTCAATCTATCACTGGATGAGAGAAATTCTAGGGGACTGGAGGAGAGCAGATGTGGTCCCACTACACAAAAGTGGGAATAGGGAGGAGGCAGGAAACTACCAACTGGTACGTCTGAGTTCAGTGGTGGGCAAAGTTATGGAAACACTACTTAAAACGAGTACTGCAGGATCCCAGGCAGCATGGGTTCACGGGGAGATCTGCCAAATGAACCTGATAGATTTGTTTGACTGGTTTACCAGGAGGTGGATCAGGGAGGAGCAGTGGATGTGGCCTGCCTAGATTTCAGTAAGGCTTTTGACACCTTACCACACAGAAGACAGTAAAATGGGTACAAAGTTGGCTAAGTAACAGAACTCCGAGGGTGGTGGTAAATTAAGTTCACTCGGAGGAAGTTAAGGCAACCAGCGGGGTGCCTCAAGGGTCAATACTGGGGCCGGTCCTCTTCAATGTCTTTATTAGCGACACTGCAGAGGGGCTAGAAGGAAAGGTATGCCTGTTCACCGATGACACAAAAATCTGCAACAGAGTGGACACACCGGTGGTGGGTGAGGGGGAGGAATAAATGAAGAACGATCTAAAAATGCTGGAAGACAGGTCAAGGGTTTGCCAACTGGGCTTCAACACCAAAAAAATTTAAAACTATGCACATGGGGCACGGAAACCCAGGGGCATCATATCAGTTGAGGGGGGTGTTAACAACCACAAAACAGAAAAGGGCTCTGGGGATCATCATACCTGATGACCTAAAGGTAGCAAAGCAGAGTGATAAGACAGTGGGAAAAGCTAGTAGGATGCTGGGGTGCGAAGGGAGGGGTATCACCAGTAGAAAAAGGGAGGTAGTGTCACCACCATATAGAGCAATGGTGAGGCCACACCTGAAGTACTGTGTCCAGTTCTGGAGACCCCATCTCAGGAAGGACATAGATCATGCAGAGGCGGTTCCGAGAAGTGAAACCAAAATGGTGTATGGTCTGCATCAGAAGCCCTACGAGTTAAAACTCAGGGGATTAAATATGTATTCTCTGCAGGAAAGGAGGGAAAGGAGAGACATGATAGAAACATTCAAATACCTCAAGGGTATCAATAAAGTAAGGGTGAGGGGCATATTGCACAGAAAGAGATGCTTAAGTATGAGGGGGCATGATATGAAGCTGGAAGGGGAGAAACAGAGGGGATGTGAGGAAATAACTTCACGGAAAGGGTGGTGGATACCTGGAACAGCCTACCAGCAGAGGTAGTGGGTACTGAAATGGTGACAGGTTTCAAACATGCATGGGATAGACACAGGGGGATCTTAGTATCAAGGCTGAGGGGGAAGAGGCCGGAGATCAATTAGGGTCTACAGTGGAACAGTAGGTAGGGATTTTGGGCAGACTAGGTGGGCCAGGAGGTCCTTTTCTGCCAACAGCTTCTATGTTTCCATTGTACAGTACATACATACTTACATAACAGTAAATGCATAAATCCTACATACATTACATAGCCCCACACAAGGTACTTGGCATAATACCCATGACTGATAGTGTAGTGTAGCACGGGGGGGGGGACTGCACTGGTGAGGTGCCATCGTTTGGCTGAGATGTTAAACCAAGGACCCGTCTGTTCTTCTCTTGGCTCTGTCCAGGTGGCAGTACAAGATGCCATGGCATTTACTGAAGAAGAGTATGGGAATTTTATTAAAACACTGAAGAAAGATAGAAAATACAAAAATTAAAGACCATTACTAAAACTGCAAAAGGTCAAACAATTAGAATAACAAATGATAATAAATCAGATAGCCTAGGCTGATACTGCCTACTAACTATCCAAGGTACAGGTCTCCATAAATCTCCTTGACGCCCTTCAAGTAGAAGCTCACGCCCATTATTAATTTCCCAGATTTCTTCTATTCCTTGATCAATAATCCTCTTAGGGAAATTTCCATCTGTTTCAGGACATTTATTTTATTTTTTTGGTAACTAGGTAAGACCCACTACTCAAAAGTACCTGTTTTCAGGGGCAATCTGGGAGCACCGGGGAGCTTAAATGACATACTGTCAGTTACACAGTATGCAAGTGCAGACTGTGGGAATCAAACCCAGGTCTGCTGTATGCACCAAGATCACTCACAGCTCGTTACTCAAACCTCTAAGCTATACTACCAGAGTTGACATATTGACAACTAGCCTGCCAAATAAACCACGTAAAGCAACAAAAAGTACCATCAGGGGATTTGCATTCCCTTTACCCCATACAGTTCCCATAGTCTCCAAAACCGAAACATCATATGACACTTGTCCAAAAATGGGATTCCAACATTCCCTTGCCACTTGCTGCCAGATAGGATCAATGAAAGGGCATTGGAAAAATAAATGTTCCAAGGTTTCTTATACAAGTCAAAAAACAGGTGAAGTCAAGTGTGTGCCCCCCATACTGCCCAAAAGGTCTGTAATGGAGGATTGCTATTTTCATTCCTACTGCTTGTGCTTTAAACAGGGGTTCTTGGTTGGGGGGGCACACTGGATGTTATTTGTTTATTGATACTAGCCACAACACATACACACTTGCCTACAGTACACATACTTACACGCAGTATAGCTTAGTGGTTAGAGGAACGAGGTGTGAACGAGCTTGATACATCCAGCAGACCAGATCTGAGTTTGATTCTCAAAACCTCCACTTCCATACTGTGTGACTCCAAACAAGTCACTTAACCACCCAGTGCTCCCAGGTCACCCCTGAAAACAGGCACTTGTGCCTAGTGGGCCTTACCTGGTTACCAAAGACTAAAATGAAAAAATACAGGGGATAAGACTTTTGTCAGGTACAGAAGTAGGAAGAGGAAAGCAAGGGCCGGGGAAGTAAGAATTGGAAATGAGAAAGGGGAAGACTGTGCAGAAGAGAACAATGAAAAAGGTGGCATCTTAAATAGGTACTTCTGCTTAGTCTTCACAGTGGAGGGTGGAAGGGACGGACCAGGAGGGAGAATCAGGGATAAGGTTGGGGGTACTGGGGAGGTGGACGCAGGTCCATTTTCAGAGGAAAGAGTACTGAAAGAACTTATCACAATGAAGGTTTACAAAGCTATGGGACCAGACAGGATTCATCCCAGAGTACTAAAAGAACTCAGGAAGGAGCTAGCTGCCCCACTGACCACCTTGTTCAACAACTCACGTTAAACAGGAGTGGTTCCAGAGGAATGGAGGAGGGCTGACATTGTCAATCTACATAACAGCGGCAGCAGAGAGAACGCTAACAACTATAGGCCAGTCAGTTTCTCTTCACTGTTGGGGAAATTAATGGAAACACTAGAAACACAGAAACATAGAAATTGTCAGCAGATAAGGGCCACCAGGCCCATCCAGTCTGCCCCAAAGCCCTACACTAGTTTGCGGCCTCTTACCCTACCTGGTCAATGGCTTTTCAGCCCTCCTTCCCACCTCTAAGGTACCCTTATGCCTGTCCCATGCATGTTTAAAACCCTCCACTGTGCTCACCCCAACACCTCCTGTGGCAGTCTATTCCATGTGTCCACCACCCTGTCTGTGAAGAAAAACTTCCTCATATTTCCCCTCAGCCTGCCATCATCCAATTTCATATAATGCCCCCTTGTTCTTGTACATCTCTTATATTGGAAGATGTCTCCCTCCTGCACCTTGTTAATGCCCTTAAGGTACTTGAATGTTTCTGTCATGTCCCCCGATCCCTTCTCTCCTCCAGTGAGTACATATTGAGGTCATTTAGTCTCTCATCATATGTATTATGGTGCAAGCTCTGAAGGCACGGGGTTATAATGTCGCAGACAAAACCGTGCACTGCAACAATGCCGAATGCAAAGCAGCATGCATCAAAGTAATGTTGGCACAATATGCCGACCAACACCCACAGAGCGCACACTGCAATGGCCTTAGTTTTTGTGAGGGGCTCTGCCCACCACACCCCAATGTGGGGGCTCTACCCCCCCACAATCCCCAGAATAATTATAATCAATTCTGGGGGGTTGTGGATTCCGGGGGGTTAACAAAACTTGGATTGGGAATTTTTTTTATTATTGGGGCCAAAAAAAGCTGCAGCTGAATGGGACCTGGGAAGAACGAAACCACAGCCCCAGGTCTCCGAGACCGCTGGAGGTAGGTGCTCTAGCCACTCCACCACTGGAGCAATTCAGCCAGGCACTGCCCTGATGGCATCCTTCACCTTCCCTGCTGGCAGCCTACAGTGACAGGGGTAGTGGTTCCTTTCTCACACTGTAAAAACCCCTGTCACTGTATAGCCATTAACGCTTCTTACAGCGCTGTATTTCATGCATGTTTTTTTCCGCTCTATCTTAACCCAGTACCAGCCCTGTACCACCTTAGTCACCCTTCTCTGGACCACCTCCACCCTGTCAATGTCCTTATGAAGGTGCGGCCTCCAGAACTGCACACAGTACTCTAGGTGAGGCCTCACTATCGTTTTGTACAATGGATCACCACCTCCCACCTTCTGCTAGTGATACCTCTGCCTATGCACCCCAGCATGCCACTGGCCCTCCCTGCAGCCTTTGTACTCTGCTTAGACTCCTTAAGGTAATCAGATAAGATAGCCCCCAGGTCCCTTTCTTTCTTGGTGATAGTCAGCAAACCCTCCCCATCATGAAGCTCTCCCCAGGGTTCCCTCTTTCCAGGTGCATTATTTTCCACTTCTTGGAACTGAACCTTAGCTGCCACACTTAAAACCATTTTTTAAGCTTTGGATCACTAGATTGATAGAATATGTTGAATCCAATGGGCTGCAAGATCACAGACAATATGGATTTAAGGTGGGTGTAGGGGGCTCATACCGAATGAATCTAATAAATTTCTTTGACTGGTTATCCAGAGAACTTGATCACAGGAGAGCAGTGAAAGTGGCTTCTTTGGACTTTAGCAAGGCTTTTGACACGGTGCCACATTGAAGGCTGATTAGGAAGTTGGCCAGCCTAGGAGTGGGATCCAAAGTAGTCAGTTGGGTTAGAAACTGGTTAACGTATAGGAGGCAGAGGGTGGTGGTCAACAGCAGTCATTCTACAGAGGGGAATGGGACAAATGGGGTACCCTCTTCAATATTGGAGACATTGTGGAATAGTGGGAAAGGAAGGTATGCCTTTTTGCAGGTGATGTCAAAATCTGCAATAGGGTAGCACCCAGAAAGGGGTGGAAAAATGCACAGGGATCTTGAGAAACTCAAGGAATAGTCAAAACAGTTGAGGTTCAATTCCAAAAAGTGCAAAATAATGCACCTAGGGCATAGAAACCCCAGAACTGAGTATAAAATGGGGAGGAGGGTTACTAACAGTCACTAGGTAGAAAGGGTTTAGTCTCAAATGGGGACGGAGAAAGAATCTCAGATTTAGAAGTGGGTAGCCATCTGGGAACAAGCGACCACCAAACAGTGTGGTTCACGATAAACACAGCCATACAATCAAGCCATACAAAAGCAAGAGTATTGGACTTTAGGAAAATGAGAGAGTGCCTCAGAAAAGCACTAGCAAACAGGCAAGAAGGAGGGGTGAAGGAAAAATGGGGAGTAATCAAAACAGCCATCACAGAGGCAACAAGCCTTTGTGTAAAGCAAATCAACAAAACACAATGAAGGAAAAAACCACTATGGTTCTCAAAAAAGGTGGCAGGGAAGGTTAAGGAGAAAAGGACAGCATTCAGGAAATATAAGGAAACACAGAAGGAGAAGGACAGAGAACTTTATCAGTTAAAGCAGAAAGAGGCTGGGAAGGCAGTCAGAATAGCAAAGGCCCAAACCGAGGAAAGGATAGCCAACTCCATTAAGAAGGGGGATAAGACCTTTTATAGGTATATTAGGGAGTGAAGAAAGACCAAAGGAGGGATACTGAGGCTTAATAAAGGGAAGGGAATGTGGGTAGAGGGTGACAATGAAAAAGCAGGGATACTGAATGAATATTTCTGCTCAGTATTCACAAAGGAAGAGGAGGGGGAGGTACCTAAACCAAACAAGAGAAACACTCTGAAGACGGGGGTCGATACCAGTCCATTTACAGAAGAAAGGGTTCTGAAAGAACTAATAAAATTGAAGGTAGACAAAGCAATGGGGCCTGATGGGATTCACCCAAGAATTCTAAAAAAACTAAGGGTAGAACTAGTGACACTGCTGACTACTCTCTTTAACAAATCATGGGAGGATGGGGTGGTACCTGAGGACTGGAGGAGGGCGGATGTGATTCCTCTTCACAAAAGTGAGAGCAGGACAGAGGCAGGAAACTACAGACCTGTTAGTTTGACTTCAGTGGTAGGTAAAATGATGGAATCACTTCTGAAGGAAAGAACTGTTGAGTACCTAGAGGCCAGTGGGGCACAGGATCCAAGGCAGCATGGATTCACGATGGGGAGGTCATGTCAGACGAATCTAATAGATTTCTTTGACTGGGTGACCAAAGTAGTAGACCAGGGAGGGGCTGTGGACATGGTTTACCTAGATTTTAGCAAGGCATTTAATACAGTCCCACACAAAAGATTAATACACAAGTTAGCCAGCCTTGGAATGGGTCCCAAGGTGGTAGCCTGGATAAAAAATTGGCTAGACAACAGGACGCAAAGGGTAGTAGTAAATGGAGTCCATAGTGAAGAAAGGAGGGTTACTAGCGGGGTACCACAGGGTTCAGTACTGGGACCAGTCCTTTTTAATATCTTTATAAGTGACATTGCAGAGGAACTGGAAGGAAAAGTATGTCTCTTTGCAGATGACACAAAGATCTGCAACAGGGTTGATACACCAGATGGAGTGGAAAGGATGAGAAGGGACTTGGCAAGGTTGGAGGAATGGTCAAATGTATGGCAGCTCAGATTCAATGCAAAGAAGTGCAAGGTAATGCACCTCGGAAACAAAAACCCAGGGCAAGAGTACACAATGGGGGTTGAGATACTGACAACAGTAAAAATGGAAAGGTACCTGGGGGTAATTATATCAGATGACCTAAAGGTGGGCAAGCAATGTGAGAAGGCAGTAAGGAAGGCTGGGGGGATACTGGGATGCATAGGGAGAGGCATCAATAGTAGAAAACAGGAAGTTGTTATCCCTCTGTACAGACAGCTGGTGAGACCCCATCTGGAGTACTTGTGCAGTTCTGGAGACCCAATCTCCGCAAAGACATAGACAGAGTGGAGGCTGTCCAGAGGAGGGCAACCAAAATGGTGCAGGGTCTGCACCAGAAGACATACGAAGAAAGACTAAAGGAGCTTAATATGTATACCCTTGAGGAAAGGAGGGAGAGAGGGGACATGATAGAAACTTTCAAGTACCTCAAGTGAATCAACAAAGTCCAAGAGGGTGAAATCTTTCAGAAAAAGAGATGTACAGAAACAAGGGGGCACAATTTGAGAGGTAATGTGAGGAAGTATTTTTTCACAGAGAGGGTTGTGGATGCATGGAACATCCTCCTTGAGGAAGTCATGGAGTCAAGAATAGTGGGGGAATTCAAGAATGCATGGAACAGACATAAGGCAGTCCTAGTGGGGGGTAAGAGGAAGTAAGCTGTTGGTTAATTAAGATCTGCAGCTTATCTGTTAGGTAGGAAAATGGGCAGACTAGTGGGCCAAGCGGTCCTTATCTGCCATCAAATTCTATGTTTCTATGTTTCTAAGGGACCTCAGGGTTATTATATCTAAGGACTTCGAGGTGGCAGGGCAGTGTGACAAAGCAGTGGGTAGGGCTAGTGGAATGTTTGGATGCATAGGGAGGGATATCTCCAGCAGGGGGAGGAAGGTGGTGTTGTCACCCCCTGGAGTACTGTGTTCAGTTTTGGAGCTCACATCAGGAAAGGACACAGACAGGGTAGCGGTGGTCCAGAGGATGGCAACTAAACTAGTGCATGGTTTGCATGAGAAGCCCTACGAGGAAAACTTAAGGGACCTGAATGTGCACACCATGGAAAACAGGAGAGAAAAGAGAGGAGACATGATAGAGACCTGCAAGTACATCAAAGGGGTGAACATACAGATGGGTAATCTCATATGAGAACAAGCACCAGGACCAGGAAGCATGCAGTGAAGCTGTGTTGAGGGGAGGGAAGGGGGAGTTCAAGAGTGATGTGAGGAAATATTTCTTCACTGAAAGGGTAGTGGATGCCTGGAATAGACTGCAGGCAGAAGTGGTCTAGGCTAGAACAGTGGTTGGCTTCAAGCATGCATGGGATAGACATAGGTGCATATTAGAAGGAGGAAGGATGGTGGGTAGATAGAGACTAGATAGGGTCTGCGAAGGCACAGTAGGTAGGGAATATCTGTGCAGACTAGGTGGGCCAAGAGGTCCTTTTCTGCTATCAAATTCTATGTTTCTACACATACACTTACATGCAGCACATACATACTTACTGTACGTACATGCATACATACATATATACAGTGCACACATACTGTACATACGTGTATATAGTACATACATACTTGCTTAATACATGTATACATACGCACGTACAAACATATTCATACATATGTAATCACATACATACATACATACATACTAATATATACAGTATATATTTTCATGGCAAAAAACTCAGTTTAATGCATCAGTTAGGGTTGTTCCACAGCGACAAAAGTGAAGAAATTCAATGTTAGGTTCCCACCCCTTGTACCCCACCCCACCCGCCCCCACCAACAGGCATCGCGCGGTGTGCGTTGGGTCGTGGTCTAACCTTCACCCCATCCCATGTGCAAACAAGCTGAGGTGGTACAGTACAGGAGAATGGCGTGTGAGTTAGGACCAATCACTCCAACGCACACCCCGATGCCTGTTGGTGGGAGCGGGTGGGGTGGAGTGCAAGGGTGGAACCCATCATCGATTTCCTTGCTTTTGTCGCTGTAGAACAACCCTAACTGATGCATTAAACTGAGCTTTTTGCCATGAATTTCCATCCTTTTTGAGAATGTGCATTATAAATAGTGAAGTAACAGCAACGCAAATGCAAGCACAAACGCTAACGCACATGGTGACGCAAAAGTAAATGATAACGCAAACAGTAATACAAACACAAGAGCAAATGTTAATGAAAACAGAAATGCAAATGCAAGCGCGTACGGAAACGCAAACCATAATGCACATGGGCATGGTAACGTAATTGGAAACACAGACAGTTATGGTAACAGCAATGATGACATCAAAGGAAACACAAACAGAAACGCAAACACAAATGGAAGTGCGTACACAAACGCAAATGCACACGGTGACACAAAAAGAAACGCAAACGAAAACAATGATGGAAATGCAAATGTTAACAGTTACATAAATGCAAGTACAAACAAAAACGCAAAGGGTAATGCACACGGTGGCATAGACGGGAGTGGTAACACAAACGTAAACGCAAACACAAGCATGTATGGAAACGCAAATGGTAACACGCACGGTCATGGTACCGCAATAGCAAACATAAATGCTAATGGTAACAGCAACGATGACACCAAAGGAAACGCAAACGGAAGCGAGTATGCAAACGCAAATGGTAATGCACACAGGATGCAAAACAAGACGCAAACAAAACCAGTAATGGAAACACAAATGTTAACAGTAACACAAACGCAAGCGCAAACAAAAACGCAAAGGGTAATGCACACAGTGGTGTAGACAGGAATGGTAACGCAAACGGAAATGGAAATGCAAGTGCGTATGGAAATGCAACTGGCAACGTGCATGGTCATGGTACCGCAATAGGAAATGCAAATGCTAATGGCAAAAGCAATGATGACGCCAAAGAAAACGCAAATGGAAGCACATACGTAAATGCAAATGGTAATGCACACGGTGACACAAAACAAAACACAAACAAAAACAGTAATGGGAACGCAGATGTTAACAGTAATGCAAACGCAAGCACAAATTAAAATACAAAAGGTAACGCACATGGTGGCGTACACGGGAATGGTAACACAAATGCAAGCACATGTGGAAACACAAATGGTAACGCGCACGTTCACAGTACTGCAATAGGAAACACAAATGCTAACGGTAACAGCAATGATGATGCCAAAGGAAACGCAAACGGAAGCACGTATGCAAACGCAAATGGTAATGCACACGGTGATGCAAAACGAAATGCAAACAGAAACAGTAATGGAAATGCAAATGGTAACAGTAATACAAGTGCAAACAAAAGGCAAAGGGTAAACGCACACGTAGATGGACGTAGACGGAACGTTAGCGGAATTACAGAGTGGGAACACTAACTGTGACAGTAAAGAAAGCGCACAGCCTTTTTCCCCCCAACAGCTGCATAGAGAAACACAGTAAATACAAAGAATGTATGCATAATAATGGGCCTCAGAGCAGAAAATGAGCACTTGGAATACTAAATTGCTTATATCTCAGGAACCGTAAGATGTAAAAAAAAATTAAAATCTCATATAAATCATGACTTTCATGGCTAGTTTTGTACTTAGCCTCCTAATGGGGGGCTAACAAATTTTCTGACGAAAAGTCCATATCTCAAAGCATTTCCGAGATACTGGCCCCAAAAGGTGCAGCGAACGCCGCAATGTTAGTCTATGGGAAAAAGCGTCAATGTCGTAGCTCCATAACTTTCCATCCGTGCAATATTTTGTCACCAAACCACCAAAATGCATATCTGTGGGATGTTGGCTTTCCTCCCACCAAATTTCAGCCCAAAAGACCAAACCATTGTTTTGCAGCAGGGTGGCAAAGAATTCCTGTTATTTTGGGCATACTGTAGTGTCGCAAAATAGTGTCGCAAATCACACACTTTCGCAAATGAAATCACGAAAGTGTCTGAGTGTAACACTACTTTGAGACACTACTTTTTACAAAAATTTCAAAAACATATTTCTGGGGTGTTTAGCCCCCCAAAAAGACATGGCTAGCATTCTCAGGGTCCAACTAGGTGAACACAAAAAGAATTGTCCCCCTAGAGGGTCCCAAATTTCAATGCCAAGCATTTCTGTGACCACTAATTGAAAAAAAAAATGTCTGACTCACGACACTACAAGGGTCATTTGCGACACTAAAAACTGCATTTGCAACACCGTTGAACTTTTTATTAACATTTTCCATTGACTATAATGGGAAACTTGTTTTTTGAATAACTTTTGAACCGTTTAATATTTTTTCACAAAATCTTCAAAAGGCACATCGGGGACCCCGGCCGCATGTTTCCTGAAGTCTCTGGACCGGTCGTGCAAACCATGCGACCTGTACGCACGAGCAAAGAATGCACAAAAAAGCATAAATGCTTCACGGAATGTCGCTTTATAACTCCGCAACCATATATCCAACCATTACAAAACTTGGCAGATCCAGAGATCTATGGTACCGCTCCATGCCTGCCAAATCTGTCATACAGT
This sequence comes from Neoceratodus forsteri, assembly GCA_016271365.2. Classification (NCBI taxonomy): domain Eukaryota; kingdom Metazoa; phylum Chordata; order Ceratodontiformes; family Ceratodontidae; genus Neoceratodus; species Neoceratodus forsteri. Next base: position 549,267,704 of record JADMNL010000022.1, on the reverse strand, counting down.
GGCAAAGTTATTAAAATGCAAAATTTCACACTTTTACCTTAAATGGGGTACTCAATCCTAACTATAGTGGCACTACCGTGCCACTATTATATATATTATAGTGGCATGACCGTGCCACTATAGTTAGGGTTGAGCGGCCAGTTACATACTAAAGTCAAAAGTTTGGACATTAATAACTTTGGACCCGTTACGTGGATTTGCCTGAAATTTGGTACACATGTTGGGGCACTCTAGATCTCCTGATCTGCCAAATTGCATTTGTATCAGAGTGCTCGTCTTCGTGTACGAAAGTGCTGAAAAATGCTAAATTATCCATTTTTGGAGGCACCTTTTGGCATTCTTAATGTGGTCCTGCACGGCCTCTATGTGGTGTGCCATTCTGCAAGATGGCTCATTTGAAAGAGCTTTGGTGGCCGAACATGCCACTTTTTGTTTGGTGAAAAAATATTAAGGCATTCAAAAGTTATGGCACTTTTAAGTTCCCATTATAAGTCAATGGGAAAAGTTATATGTACTGTATATCTTGTGATCAAAGAATGGGGGTTCTGGCCATCTGGTCTCTCCTGGCGATCAAGGAATTTGTAACCTCACAGTTCAAGAATCTTTGTTCCTGAGGAATTTTCAAAATTCTTTGACCGTGAGGTCCGCCATCTTGTTTTCAGTTTTCCAATCACACAAACATAAATATCTCAGCTCAGGAGTCACTTCTGAAGTAAAACTTCGGTGGGTTTTACTCAGGGGACCCTGATCTATCGAGCCATAGCTTTGGTTCCAACCAAATAAGTAACAAAATAGAGTTATAAGCTTTTAAAATCTTAATTTGTGGCTCGCTAACGATCTTTGATCGCAAGCCTGCAAATTCTTTGATCGTGAGATTCTCTGATCGCGATCTTGCATTGATACATAGACACATAGATACATAGACAGTGTCGGCAGATAAGGGCCTATGGCCCACCTAGTCTGCCCATTTGAGCTTGTAAGTTCAGTTTGTTTTCCTAGAAGTCTGTTTCCCCTTACCCCTGCCCTCTAGAATTCCTTTATGTCTATCCCATGCATTCTTAAATCCCGTGATTGTTTCAGCCCCCACCACTTCCTCTGGCAGGGTGTTCCACTTGTCCACCACTCGCTCTGTGAAGAAATTCTTCTCATGTTTCCTCTGAATCGTCCTCCCTCCAACTTCATCCCATGCCCTCTAGTCCTGAAACATCTTTTTCGCTTAAAAATAGTGTTTTCCTGCACCCTGTTCCTCCCTGTAAGATACTTGTATGTCTCTATCATATCCCCTCTCCCTCCTCTCCTCCAGGGAGTACATGTTCAGTTCCTTCAACCTGTCTTCATAGGACTTGTGATGCAACCCATGCACCATCTTTGTTGCCCTCCTCTGAACCTTCTCTACCCTGTCTATGTCCTTACGTAGGTATGGTCTCCAGAACTGTACACTGTACTCCAGGTGGGGCCTCACTAGTGTCTTGTATAGCGGAATTATGACCCCTTTTCCTGCTGGTGATGCCCTGCCTATACATCCCAGCATCCTATTTGCTTTACCTGATGCCTTGTCACACTGTTTCCTACCTTGAGGTCATCAGAGATGACAACCCCAAGATCCCTTTCCTGCTTGGTGCATGCTATATCCTCACCCTCAACTGATATATTGTGCCAGGGTTTTGTGCCCCATATGCATTATCTTGCACTTCTTTGCATTGAATTTCAACTGCCAAACCCTTGACCATTCTTCAAGTTTCTGCAGGTCCCTTCTCATTCTGTCTACACCCTCTGGTGTGTCTACTCTGTTACAGAGCTTTGTGTCATCAGCAACAGTGAAATTCTGCCTTCTAGATCCTGTGCAATGTCACTGATGAAGATGTTGAATAGGACCGTCCCAGCACTGATCCCTGTGGTACCCCACTGGTCACTCTTCCTCTGTGGAGTGACAGCCATTTACCACCACCCTCTGTGTCCTGCCACCCAGCCAGTTACCTACCCACCACACTACTGTCCTGCCCACACCCATATTCCCCAGTTTGTGTAATAGTCTTCTATGTGGCACAGTGTCAAAGGCCTTGCTGAAGTCCAGATAGGCCATGTCCACTGCCCTCCCTGATCCACCTCCCTAGTCACCCAGTCAAAAATTCAATGAGGTTGGTCTGACATGACCTCCCCTGGTGAAACCATGCTGCCTTGGGTCCTGTAGTCCATTGACAACCAGATGTTCCACCAATCTCTCCTTCAGTAGTGCTTCCATGATCTTTCCCACTACCGAGGTGGAGGCTGACTGGTCTGTAGTTCCCTGCTTCCTCTTTGTTCCCACTTTTGTATAAGGGGACTACATCTGCTGTCCTCCAGTCTTTGGGTACCTCCTGTTTCCAGTGATTGGCTGAACAGGATAGCCAGAGGTTCAGCCACCACCTCTCTTAGTTCTTAAGGACCCTGGGTGCACCCCATCTGGCCCCATTGCTTTATCAGCTCTTATTACTTCCAGTTCCTTCAGGACCCTTTTCGTGTAAAGGGACTTGTGTCCATTTCTGCACCATTCTCACCCCTTGTACTCCCTTCAGACCCATTACCCCCCTCTTCCTTAGTAAAGACTGAGCAGAAATACCTGTTCAATATGTCAGCTTTACTTGTTGTCATCCTCCACGCTGCTCCCATCCTCCCCCTTCAGTCTCACTATCCCTCCCTTTGTCTTTCTTTTTTCACTTATGTACCTGTAAAAGGTTTTGTCCCCTACCCACTGATTTTGCAATGTGTTCTTCTGTCTGAGCTTTGGCTTCCTTACTGACTTCCCTGCCTCCCTTTGTTTCTCCTGGTACTTCTCCTATCCCCTTCTGCCTGTGTCTTTTGTATTGCCTGAATGCAATCTTTTGGCTTTCACTTTCTTTGCTACCTCTTTGAAACCATAATGGTCTCCTCTTCTTTTCCTCTTGCTAACCTGCTTAATGCATAATTCTGTTGTTCTTATAATCCCCATTTTAAATACTGCCCACTGTTCCTCAACCCCTGATTCCTGTCCCATTCCCTTAATGCCTCTTTCAAGTATCTCCCATTTTCCCAAAGTCTGCCCCCTAAAATCCAGGATACGTGTTTTTGTGTGGTTTGGTTCTGCTCTTCTGTGATTTCAAACCACAATGACTGGTGGTCACTGTTACCCAGGTGCTCCCCCACTGTTACCCCCATCACACTGTCCCTGTTTGTGAGCACAAGGTCCAGTATTGCCTTCTGCCGAGTTGGTTCCATGACCAGTTGCTTGAGGAAGGCACCCTGAAGGAGTCCAGGATAAATCTGTTCCTAGTTGATGCTGCTGCTGGGATGCTCCAGTCCACGCCTGGTATATTGAAGTCTCCAACCAGTACTACCTCATTCTTGTCTGCCATCCTTGATGGCTAGCATCAGCTCCCTATCTGTTTCTTCCTCTGGGCTGGTGGTCTATAGACCACACCTGTGCAGATGGCTGGCCCCATTTTCCTTTCCAGCTTAACCCACAGTATCTCTCCCCATTTTGTTCCTCCTGGATCTGTGTGGCCCTTATGTCATTTTTCACATACAGTGCCACTCCTCCTCCCTTCCTGCCTGCTCTGTCTCTTCTGAATATGTTGTAGCCAGGTATGGCCATCTCCCAGTCATGGTTATCATTACACCAGGTTTCAGTGATGGCCACAATGTCCAGGTCTGACTGTACCATGACAGCCTCCAGATCTCCATCTTGTTGCTAAGGCTCCTGGCATTTGCACACATGGCTTTCCATGATTTGACCTCCTAGACTGCTTCACTGTTCTACTCCAGCCCTTCCTTGGTTGTCATTTATCCCTGGTTCTCCTTGCTGTCTGCCCTTCTGCTGAATTTTGCCCTTTTCTGCTTATCCACCTTTTGGACACTAATCTCCATCTTTGCACACTGCTTTGCAGAGATAGCCACCTCTGGTTCACTGGTTCCACTACTAGCTGTGGGGGTGAGCAAGTAGGTACCATCCTTGCTGGCCGCTACTCCCTTTGCTAGTTTAAATGCTTGTCAATGTAGCATTTAAACTTATCATTGAGTGTTTGATTCCCTCCAGGATGGATGCAGGCCGTCAGGCTTGAACAAACCTCCATCCCTCCAGGTGGGTCCCCAGTCACCAATGAATCCAAACCCTTCCTCACAGCACCAGTTCTTCAACCATGAGTTAAAGTTCCTGGTGCATGCACTCCTATGCTCTCCCTTGCTCTCACAGGTAGTACTTGAGAAAGTGACAGAAGTAGCTACTTGCTTGAGACCCTCCCAGTTTCCTAAACTCTTCCTGAACTTCCTTTGGCTCCCCATTTGCCAAGTCATTAGTACCTAGGTGGATAATGACATCCAGCTCACCCTCCTGCCTTGCCTCCCAGTGATCCCCAGTATCTTCCTTCCATCCCTCCATGCCGTGGCACCTGGTAGGCACCTCACCTCCCTGTCCTCCCCTCCTGTGTTCCTAGCTGGATCCTCTTATGATGGAGTCCCCACCAGGATTCGCTCCTCCTCCTCTGGGGTCCACTGCTTTCCCCACTGAGGTCACCTCCTTGCCTAACCTCCACATCCTTTCCTTCCACTTCCCTGGGTACCTCTATTTGGTTGTCCTCATTTGCCAGTGTGGCATATGAGTTCTTGAGAGGAATAGGATCTGGGATGTGCCTCTGCCTGACTGCTCTAACCCTCCCTGAGCCCACTGTCATCCAAGTGCTCCTCGTTCTCGGCATCCTTTGAGGCAGCTGCATTGGACTGGGTGGTCCCTGGATAGGGGTGATGGTACTCCTGACCCAGTTTACTTCCGCTCTGAGTCTGGCTACCTCATCCCGCAGTCCAGAGAGATGCATGCAGATAGGGCAGCACCTCAGTGTCCAGAAGGTCTGCCTGAATATGGCTGCCCCACAGCCACTGCATTGCACCACTCCCCACATTATACTGCAATTCCACTACTTCTCTGCTACTGAAGCTCTCTTAGTTCTCTTTTTATTTATTTACAGTACTAAAAATCCTGTAACTGATCGTCAGATATATATATTTTTTTAAGGAAAAAGAAACCAATAAATAAATAAATGAGTCAAAACACTTGTCATGCTGAGGGTGGTCTTTTTCCCCCTTATGCCCCTCCTACTTCACACCTCTTACTATACCCTGTGTTTAGCTCCTGTCAGTTAGATTTATCAGGGCATATACACCCTTCACCCAGCTACAGGACAGTAAGACAAGCCAAGATAAAATTTGCAGCAATTAAAGACAGCACAGAATTACACCACCACTATGTTTTAAATTTTCAACAGCCCAAAAACAATTATAAGTAAAGACAACACAGAAAGAAAGTATAGTGTCACTACAAGCCTACAATCTAAGTTTAAAAGAAAAATACCAATTACCAGTTACTCTAAAGCACTGAATTGAATATGTTTCCTTCCTTCACCTTCTGGCTTCTTCTGAGAAGATGAACCTCTGTTTGCTGCTTTAACTGTGACTAAGCCCCACCTCCAGTTATCACGTAGCTGAGGTCAGAGGCCAGACAATTAACACCCTTCACCCAGCTACAGGACAGTCAGACAAGCCAAGATAAAATTTGCAGCAATTAAAGACAGCACAGAATTACACCACCACTATGTTTTAAATTTTCAACAGCCCAAAAACAATTATAAGTAAAGACAACACAGAAAGAAAGTATAGTGTCACTACAAGCCTACAATCTAAGTTTGAAAGAAAAATACCAATTACCAGTTACTCTAAAGCACTGAATTGAATATGTTTCCTTCCTTCACCTTCTGGCTTCTTCATTGTGACCATTGTGACCTAAAACACTAATATCTCAGCTCAGGGGTGGGCTAGGAACACAAATGAGGGTTTGTTTTGCTTAGGAGGGTCCATTCTGTTGATGTTGAACCATGGTGGTGGTTTACTGTAATTCCTTCAATTTTTTGATTTATTACATTTTTTTATTCTTTGTTCGTGAGCCTGCAAATTCTTTGATCGCGATATTGCATCGTGAGTGAGGGACGAGATGGCCAAATTTAAAAATCAATTTTCTCAGCCCATGGGTGCCCTAGGAAGTCAAATGAGGGAGGGTTTTACTCAGGGGGCTTCATTCTGTCGAACCATGGTGGTGGTTTACTGCAATTGCTTCTATTTTTTGATTTATTACAATTTTTATTCTTCGTTCGTGAGCCAGCAAATTCTTTAAACATGAGGCTGCAAATTCTTTGATCGTGAGATTCTTTGATCGTGATCTTGCATCACAAGCGAGGGACAGAATGGCCACATTTTTTATAATGGAATAGATAGGGAAATTTTGCCAATGTTTGACATTGAATATCTCAGAAATGGTTTGGTCTTTTTACTTGAAATTTGGAGGGACGAAAGGGAACATCCCACAAATGTGCATTTTAGTGGATTGGTCAAAAAAATATTACCGGGCGGCAAAGTTACGGCACTACGAAGTTGGCGCTTTTTCCCATAGGATAACATTATGTCATCCACCATATTACAGGAATTCTTTGCTGCTCTGCTAGAAAATAACGGTTTGGTCTTTTGTGCTGAAATTTGAAGGGAAGAAAGCCAACATCCTACAAATGTGCCTTTTGGTGGTTTGGAGAAAACATATTACAGGGTGGCAAAGTGACAGCACTCTGAATTTGACAGTTTTTCCCATAGGATAACATTATGGCGTCCGTCACATCTTTCAGGGCCCGTATCTCAGAAACAGTGCAAGATACGGACTTTTTGTCAAAAAAATGCTTACCCCCCCCAAATGGGGGCTAAGCAGAAAACTAGCCAGGAAAGTAATAATTCATACAAAAGTTTAAGTTTTTTCCTACATCGTACGGTTCCTGAGATATAAGCAATTTAGTATTCCAAGTCGTACTTTTCTGCTCCGAAGTCAATTATAATGCATACATTCTTTGTTTTCAAGTTGTTTTTTTCAATCCAGTTTTTGGGGAAAAGAAGGGTGTGCCCTTTTGTTACTATGACAGTTAGTGTTTCCAGTTGCACTTCTGTCACCATTCAAATCACCGTTCCCGTCTACGCCACTGTGTGCATAACGGTTTGAGTTTTCGTATGCACTTGCATTTCTGTTTCTGTTGTCTTTACTGTTGCTGTTACTGTTACCATTTACATTTACTATTGCAGTACCATGACCTTACGTGTAACAGTTTGCATTTTTGTATGCACTTGTGTTTCTGTTTTTACTGTCTTTATTGTTGCTGTTACCGTAACCATTTGCATTTACAATTGTGGTTCCATGAGTGTGTGCATTACGGTTTGCGTTTGCGTACGTACTTGTGTTTCTGTTTACTTAGGTGTTATTGTTGGTGTTACTGTTACCATTTGAGTTTACAATTGTGGTACCGTGAATGTGTGAGTTACCAGTTGCGTTCTGTATGCACTTCTGTTTGATGTCTCCATTTACATAACTGTTTGCTCCGGCGTCACTTTACGCTTGTGCTTCTATTAACGATTGCTTTGCCATTTACTTTTCCTTTATCATGTGCATTACCGTTGCCACTTGCGCTTGCTTTGCAGTTTCTGTTACTGTGTAACAAGACATCATGTGGCGGGAGCGCGGGGCTGCCACCACTGCATTCCTTTCATTATTTATCATCCTCATTCTCAAAAAGAAGGGAAATTAGAGGCAAAAAACTCTAATGCATCAGTTAGGGTTGTTCCACAGCGAAAAAGCTATGAAATTTCAGGGTTGGGTTGAAAACCCCTTAGATCCCCAGCCCACCCCCAAATGGCATCGGGGTGCGCGTTGGGGTCGTGAGTCCTAACTCTCACCCTATTCTCCTATACCTCAGCTTCTTTACACATGTGATGGGGTGAGAGTTAGGGCCGACAACTACGCGCACCCCATGCCGCTTTGGGGGTTGGGCTGGGGATCCAAGGGGTTTTTCAACTCTAACCCTAATTTCCAAGCTTTTTTCTCTGTGGAACAACCTAACTGATGCATTAAACAGGAGTTTTTTGCCTCTAATATATATATATATATACCACACACACACACACACACACACACACACACACACACTTTTATACTTACATATACTGTACATACATATTTACTGTATATGCCAAGACACGTTCTCCTCTATGCAGATGATGCGGTTCTCTTTACAAGCAACCCAGACCCCTTAATCCTGAAAGCAGCTGCAGCAGAACGTCACCAACATAGAGACCTGGATCCTTAAGTCTAAACTACTCTTGAACTATATATAAAAGAAATCATGCTGTTCGCTTCCTCCCACAACAAAAAACGATCAGATCAGCTTAAAATCCTAAATAAAGTGGCACTAGACATGGTCCAATCATTTAAATACTGAGGGGTTACACTTGCTAGCACCCTGTCCTTCTCAAGTCACATAGATCAAGTAGTCAAGGCTGCCAACACAAACACAGGCCTGCTTTACAGGCACAAGCACTGGTTGACAAATGATGCCCTTAGGCTTACAGTAAAAAGTGCAGTGCTATCAATAGTTGATTATGGCTTAATGTCTGTGGAGCGGCATCTGACTCTGCCCTTAAAAGAGTCACAATAGCCCTAAATAAAGCCTGTAGACTTGTCACAGGGGCCCATCGATTCACACACACATGTGACTTAAATCTTCAATCAGGGTGGCTCCATCTGAAAGGCAGATTGCAATATCAGGCATGCCTGCTTACAAAACGTCATCCATGGGACTAACCCCCCGGGCATCCAGAACCTACTAAGCCCAAAGACTTGCTCCCGACTAACCAGGGGTTTGAACAGCAAACCTTTCAAGGTTCCCTTCTGCCGCACCTGCCAAGGGCAGAGGTCCTTTGAGGACCGTGCCCCCAACTGGCTCAACTCACCTCATGGAGACATCATTGCTGAAATGAGGCTCAGCCCTTCCAAAAGAAAGCTACGTTCTCACCCCACTGCCCTCAGTGGCTGTGACTGTCCAACCTAATAAGGATTCTGTGAGTAACATTATACTGCACAATGTACGCACTTGCAGCCTGACTACTAGCCCCAGGGCACTCCTCCCTCACCATCTACTCTCCCACACGCCTTTTCAACTACCCTTCATCCCTTCCCCTCCTCCCTCACCCTCTTTGCCTCACTCCTGTACTGGACAAAGCCGCATTGGCGGATACACTCTTCCTATTCATTGTCTTCCTTCTACTATCTGCCCCTCCTATTGGCACTATCTCCATGCACTGTGCATCCACGGAATCCCAATGTCTTTACTGTAACCCATAAATTCTATGAAGTACAATCGTTTGCTTGGATGCTCATGTTGAAATATTTCTGTT